>CM062814.1:392246534-393693561 GCA_031772625.1 Pinus tabuliformis | reverse complement strand
GGCCTTGTTTCTAATTACTTCCCCATTTTCATTCAACTTATTTTTGAAGACCCATTTTGTCCCTATAACATTCTTATCCTTTGGTCTAGGAACCAACTCCCAAGTGTCGTTCTTTTCGATCTGCTCAAGTTCTTCATCCATTGCTTTGACCCAACATTCATCTTTGCATGCCTCTTTTACATTTTGTGGTTCATTGGATGAGAGTAATGACAAATAGCTTGAAGCTTCTGCAATTGTTCTTCTTGTTTGTACACCTGCTTCTTTTTGCCCCAAAATCTGAGATTCTGGATGATTCTTCTGAACGTACCTAGATGGAGTCTTCTCTTCTACCCTTATCTGTTCCTCTGGTGCTTCTTGAGGTTCTTCTTCTTCATCATTCTGTCTTTGAGGGTAGTCTTCATCTTCTTCGATATTTTCATGATTTACTTGCCTAGGAATGTATCCTTTTTCATCAACCACTACATCAATGCTGTCAACAATTCTTCCAAGTCTTTTATTGTAGCACTTATATGCTTTGCTGTGTCGAGAATAACCAAGAAGAATGCCTTCATCTGCTCTAGGTTCAAGTTTGCCAAGTTGCTCATCAGTATTCTTAATATAGCATTTGCTCCCAAATATTTTGAAGTGTTTTACCGAAGGAGTCTCACCATACCAGAGTTCATGAGGAGTTAGAGTGTTGTTCACTCGGACATTTGTTTTATTGAGAATAACAACCGCAACATATGCAGCTTCACCCCAGAAAGTTGCGGGAGTTCCGGACTCATCAAGCATAGCACGGGCCATTTGTTGGACTGTTCTGTTCATCCTTTCCACCACTCCATTTTGCTGAGGAGTTCTAGCTGTAGAGAATTCCCTTCTTATCCCATGTTCTTCACAGAAATCGAAAAATTCATTTGAGGTAAACTCCCAACCTCTGTCAGACCTGAGGCACTTAATTTTGTAACCTGATTCATTTTCAACCAAGGCTTTGAAGGATTTGAATTTTTCGAATGCTTTGTCTTTGTGCATCAAAAGTCCTAACCAAACAAACCTGGAGAAATCGTCAATGAATAATATCAAGTATTCTTCTCCTCGAGGTGACCTCGTCCTGAAAGGACCACATACAACTGTATGGACTAGTTCAAGAGGCCTGCTAGCTGATCCTTCCTTCTCTGGGAAGTTGGTTCTGGTTTGCTTACCAAACTGACATGATTTGCATATAGTGTTGTCTGGAATTTTGATATCTGGAAGACCACGAACTGCCTGATATTTGCATGCCTTCCTTATTTGTGAAAAGCTTAGATGCCCCAACCTCCGGTGCCATAACCAATGTTCATCATCCTTGCTCAAATATCATTGTTGTTGTCCTTCTTCAAATATGTATAGATTATTTGGAGTTCTTCTACCTTTGATCACTGTTTTCCCTGTATCAAGATCATGAACGCTACATCCATTTGATCGAAATATTACCTCGGTTCCTTGATCGCACATCTGACTGACACTCAGAAGGTTATGCTTCAAGCCATAAACATACAAAACATTTCCAGCTTTGACCTTTTCTTTTAACTGAGCTGTGCCTTTTCCTTTTATAGCTGCTGGAGTATCATTTCCAAAAGAAACTTTCTTTCCCTTTTCTAAAGCAGAATATGATTCAAGTTTTTCTTTATCACCTATGATATGCTTCGAACATCCACTGTCGATGTACCATAGATTTTCCTATCCCTTTGCATAAAAGGCTATCCCACATCTTTCTGATTGTGGTTCCTTTATTCTCCATGTTCTGGTGCTTGAGGCTTGTTCTTTTGTCTGCTGAAATCTGCTCCTGCATTCAAAATCTTCATGACCGAAGTTATTACAAATAGAACATTCAATTTCATTTTCAAGAGCCGAAAAGTTGTTATAGGTCCTTTTTGTAATCCCAGTCATACTTCTTTGTTTTTGAGCTTCTCTAGTCATGATTGTTTTATATGCAACACATTGAACTGCTTTGTGACCAAAGTTATGGCAAGAGAAACATTGGCCATTGAAGAAACTTCTGCGGTTATCAAATCTACCACCCAAATGATTGTAATTCTTATTGTCATCCATTCTTGAAGCAAATTGAGAAGATTTTACCTGTGGCTGGTTGTAGCTTTTGTTCACCCTTAAGACAGATTGCCCCTGGTTTACCTAGTAGTCTTTGTTAGTTCTTGATGTAATTCGTCCCTGCTTTACCTGGTGATCTCCATTGTGCTTTTGATCATTCCTTCTTGCTGCATCAAGATAACTCTTTGAGGTGGATGCTTGAGATGTTTCTCCATTATACCCCAGACCTGTCTTGTTTAATGGAGAATGCTGTACATTGATGATCTCATCCAGAGTTTCAGATCCTTTGACAAACTTAAGATTAATAGCCTTTGTTTTCTCAATTTCTTTTCTAAGGCCAACAATTTCACCTTCTAACTTTTCAAGATATTTTTCTTTTTCATCAATTTGAAATTGTAGAGTATCAATGATCATATTCTTTTCTTCTATACATGTATTAAGTCTAGAAATCTCTTCATAAAAACTATCCACATCTATAGCATCCATGTAATCATCATCTTCAAATGCCATTAAAAGTTGATAGTCATTACCTCGTTCATCTTCATCACTATTTGATAGACCATCACTGTCTTCATGAGTGTAGTAGCTTTTCTTATTTGCATTCTGTTTCTTGTTCCATCTGGCAGGTTCCTTTCCTTTGTCAATCTTATCCTTATGAGGACATTTGGCAGCATAATGACCTACTCTTCCACAAGCAAAACATTTAAAAGGTAGCTTACCTCTGAACCTTCTAGTACCCCGTTGAATATTTCTGACAAAATTTGATTCTTCTTCTTCTTCTGGCACGTGACTTGATTCATAGTAGTCTCCTTTGCCTGAAGCCTTAAAAGAAGCTTCTCTCCTGTCTGATGGACCTCCTTTTCTCATTTCATAAGCAGTTAGAATTCCGTGTAGCTGAGACATAGTAAGAGTTTGTAGATTTTCCTTTTCTTCTATTGCAGACACTTTAGATTCAAACTTGGGGGACAATGATCTTAGGACTTTTTCAACCACAACAGCCTCTTTTATTTCTTCACCCAAGTTTTTCATACAATTAACAATCTCATCTACCCGAAGGAAATAGTTAGCCACACTTTCATCATTATACATTCTGAGATTCTCATATTGAATCCTGAGGGTTTGAAGTTTTGCACGTTTTACCTGTTCATCTCCTTCGTAGCTCAAAACAATCTTGTCCCATATTTCTTTTGCGGATTTATATTGCATAACCTTCACGAATTTAGATTGAGATAGACATCCTAGAAGAGTATTAACCGCCTTTGCATTTGTTTCATATTTCTTCTTCTCAGCTGAATCTGTATGAGTAGCTGATGGAAAAGTATACCTTGTTTCTATAATGTCTCATACTTCTGTACCCAAAGATTGAAGATAGGCAGTAACTCTTACCTTCCAATATACGAAGTTTGTTCCATCAAAAATCGGTGGCCTGATTGATGCTTCCCTCTCGTAGTTGCTCATGATGTTAGATCTTCCTTCAAGCGATCAAGCTTCTTCAAAAGGACCTGCTCTGATACCAATTGTTGGAAATAATACTGAGAGGGGGGGTGAATCAGTATTATCTAATTCTTTTTCAATATATTTATACTTTGAATTATTGTATGTCAGTACCATAAAATAATGAGCATGAACAAGAAAAACAGATAGTCACACCAAAGAACACCAGATATAAGGTGGAAACCCAATGTGGGTGAAAACAACCTGCTGCAATATGTATCTATCTTCTTTCAATTAGAAATTCCTTTTACAATGATTTTGTACTGCTGCAGTCCTTTACCAGTAAGCAGGTTGCAACCTGCAGAGAGCTACAACTCTCTCTCCTGGAAGGGAGTTACAACCCCCTACTTCTTTTCTTTCAAGGACCACTTTTCATAAATTTTCAAACTGGATCCATGAACATCAATCAATCATCAAGTATATCTGCATCAAACAATCTCCTTTTCCCAATTAGCACTGAATCAAGTAAACACTTCCCTGACAGCTATACCCAGAACACAGTAACAGTAACCACACACCAAATTCTGAACCCAGAATACTGCAGCAATAGACAGAGGTAGCTAGATCATAATTTAAAGATATACGCTACTTCAACAACCTGAACCCTGCGTGCAGATCTATAAAGAATAATTCCTTCTTTCAAATATTCAGACACTAATTAACCCAGATTGTCAGATTTATAGATCAAGCATGCGCATCATATAACAGATCAAAATCATACAAAGATACTATTATTCAAGCATAAAGATTATGACCCATCAATAGAACTTATCTTTCTTTATGCACTAAGGTTCCTCCTTCATTCAGATCCAGATCTGCACCATAACCCAATCACAAATATTTCAGATCTAGCACTTATTAGATATTCAATTCATTCGATGATACATTGCCAAATGATCTTCTTCCTCTTATATAGTCTTAGGCCTTCTACAATACCACGGTCCAAAACCACAGGATCAAAAAACTGTTGGACTAATACCATGAACCAACCATGAAATTGCGTGAGATCAACACTTTTGGATGCAATACCACGAGCCAAAACCATAGGATCAAAAACTATCGGACTAATACCATGAACCAACCATGAAAGTGCGTGAGATCAACACTTCTGACGAGGTACCATGGTCCAAAACCATAGGTTCAAATACCAAGGACTAACTACCATGGACCAAAGGTAAGTTCTCCAACATATAAGTGCTTTTCCTTGCATGAAAGTGCGTGAGATCAACACTTCTGACGAGGTACCATGGTCCAAAACTATAGGTTCAAATACCAAGGACTAACTACCATGGACCAAAGGTAAGTTCTCCAACATATACGCGCTTTTCCTTGCATGAAAGTGCGTGAACTTTTTCTCTACAT
The DNA here is from genome assembly GCA_031772625.1 of Pinus tabuliformis. Classification (NCBI taxonomy): domain Eukaryota; kingdom Viridiplantae; phylum Streptophyta; class Pinopsida; order Pinales; family Pinaceae; genus Pinus; species Pinus tabuliformis. The sequence goes on along the minus strand of CM062814.1, from coordinate 393,688,641 downwards.
GAAATAAACTTTTCTCTGCATAAAAGTGCGTGAACTTTTATCTACATGAAATAAACTTTTCTCTGCATAAAAGTGCGTGAACTTTTCTCTACATGAAATAAACTTTTCTCTGCATAAAAGTGCGTGAACTTTTCTCTACATGAAATAAACTTTTCTCTGCATATAAGTGCGTGAACTTTTCTGCACTATAATTTATCATCTGAGATGAGTGGGTTGCCATCAAGTACAACATATGTATCATAATGCCAACATAGTTGTAGCACCTTGTCAACATGTTCAACATGATCCTTCCAAGACTTGCTGTAGATTAGTATATCATCAAAAAATACTAACACAAATTTTCTAAGGAATGGTTTGAAAATTGAATTCATCAAACCTTGAAATGTTGAAGGTGCATTGGTAAGGCCAAAAGGCATGACCAAAAATTCATAATGACCCTCATGAGTTCTAAATGTCATTTTCGAAATGTTTTCAATCTTCATTCTGATTTGATGATATCCCGAACGAAGATCCAACTTGGTGAAGTAAATTGATCCATGCAATTCATCCAGTAATTCATCAATGACAGGAATGGGGAACTTATCTTTAATAGTGAGCTTGTTGAGCTCCCTATAATCTGGACACATGCGCCATGATCCATCCTTCTTGTGCACCAATACTACTGGAGCAGAGAAAGAACTTTGACTTGGTTGAATTATACCAGCCTCTAGCATTTCTGCAACCATACGTTCAATTTCACTTTTTTAGACATAGGGATATCTGTACGGCCTGATGTTTGGAGGAACACTTCCTGGAATCAGATGGATAGCATGATCATGATCACGCATAGGTGGGAGACCTTTGGGAGTCTCAAATACCTTGGAATGATTGTCCAGGACTTTTTGGAGATCTGGAGAAATAGATGATTCTGATGTGGAAACATCTAGCGAACATAATTGTGCAATTACACCTCTTTGCTCCTTTTTTAGAAGCTTTGTCATGCCATTAGAGCTGATTATCTTTCCTGGTTTCCCTGCAATACCCCTTAATTCAACTTCCTTTCCTTCCGTAGAAAATTTGATGAAAAGTTCTTGAAAATTAAAAGCTATTGTACCCAAGGATTGTAGCCATTGGAATCCTAGTACAACATCAACACCTCCCATTGGAATGGCAAGCATTGGGCTAGTCAATACATATTCTCCCATGGATAGCTTGATATTATGGCACCTTCGAGAGCAATTTATTGTTCCTCCATTTGCAATCATCACTTGACACTCTGGTGCTGGATATAGGAAGCAATTCAATTCTTTTGCTACCCTACAATGAATAAAATTGTGGGTGCTTCCTGAATCAATCAACACTATTACCTTTTTCTTCTTGATTTGTCCTTCTATTTTGATGGTTTGAGGAGTGGTAATTCCCGCCAATGCATTACAAGATATGGTCGGATTTATTTGTTCTTCATCTAGGCTTTGTTCCTGGAGTATATCTTCTTCTTTTGACCTTTCTTGCTCCTTTTCTTCTTCCTCTTCACAATCTATGTAGAATAATTTCTTCTCAGCACACTTATGACCTTTAGTGTATTTGCTATCACAACTGTAACAAAGCCCTTTTGCTCTTTTTTCTTCCAATTGTTGTGGTGTCAACCTTATAGGTTGTGGAAGACTAGGGGCAACAACACTTCCGTCTTTATAGTTGTGAGTGGTATGCTTCCTGGTTGCCATAATTTTGCTTTCCATTTTTCTTGCTAACCTGAATGCCTTCTCTAATGAATCAGGTTCCCAAAGGCGAACATCATGTTGGATATTATCCTTTAAAGACCCTATGAACACATCAATCCTATGCTCCTCTGGAATATCTTTTACCCTTATGTTCAATTTTTGGAACTCCTCAATGTGCTCCATTCTGAACCCTTTTGTTTGAGACTTATCAATTGGCTAAAAAAAGTGTTGCTTTTTGTATCTTCATAATGTGCTATCAATTCTTCCGTAAAAATTGCCCAAGTGATAAATTGTTTACGAGAGAAAAGCCATTGATACCATACAAACTGATTTGGTTCCAAATATACAGTTGCCATACGTACCTTTTGTGTGTTTTGCACATTATTGAGATCGAAGAACTGCTCCATCTGTAATATCCATGTGGTGGGATCCTTGCCATCAAACTTCCTCATATCGATTTTTGGAATATGGTGGGTCTTCAATCCAACATTAGCGTCTATGGAATCATGATTAACATTTCTTTTGTTCTCATCATGAGTTTCCTTTAGTACCCTTTCACCCTTATGGACTATTTCTTGTAGCAACTTATTCATATTTATCTTCAATTCGTCCATGTCTGTCTTCAAATCATCCATCTTAGCTTCCACGTCAATCATCTTAGCTTCTACGCCTTTCTTTAAACAATCCATTTTAGCTTCTACACCTTTCTTTAAACTATCCATCTTAGCTTCTACACTTTCTTTAAACCATCCATCATAGATTCTGTTCCTTTTTGTGCAAGGGACAGTTGTTGCACTTGGTCTTGTAATTTTGATATATCATGTTGCATTTCTTCCTCTTCTTCATGAGTCATGCTAGAGCTTTCAGGTTCCTTACTAGGTGTTTGCATTTTCTTTCCTCGGGGCATCAGTTACCAATAATAATTCTCTACTATGCCCTTTGAATTCCTTCAAAATAAATTTTCAAACCAGGCTTAAGAAAAAATTTAAGAAAATCTACACACCTTTTTTCACTTTGTAGGAGCTCGATATTGCCTCTGATGTATCTCTGTACTTTCCAATCATCTACTTCTGAATTTGTGAGTTATAGTAGCCCTCTATGTCCTCTTTCCAATGCCAGAAGTCTGACCCAAATTGGATTCTCCAAGGAAGAGTTATGTGAAATCTCCCACAGTGACTTGCTTATAGACTAGTTCAGTAGAGCGAACTTGTACGACGTGCCACGAGTCACTGTTTTGACCTTTTGATCTGAAACAAGCATACGAGAAACTACAGTCCGTCTTCTTTCTATACCTTCTTACGAAATTTCAATCCGATCCCAGAGAGAAAGTTATGATGATTTTCCCCAGGTCACCTGTTTTGAATGTAATTCAGGAGTCTGCCAAAAGACCAACTTCCTCATATCATATCTCTGCAAATATCGCCCGAAAAGCTCTGAAATTCGCACCCAAGGTTCAGCGCAATTTCTTCTCAAATGGGATTCTTTTTCGACTTCTGAAACGTCACAGAAAAAAAGTTATAGTGAAAATTCCATGATGACCTGTTTGGAGCAGCGAAACCCTAGAATCCAAAGCTCTGATACCAAATGTTATGAAACCAGCTCAAGAAAAGATAGAAAAGATAGATCAACGCCTTAGAATTCAGCCTCTTCGAGGGGGAAACCTCCTTTACATTACATAAATGAACAATTCTTGGATGATTCAAATGACAAAACCTCCTTTCTATATATAGGAGTCTAAGGAGTCACAATATAATCCAGCCGACCTAACAATAATAATATAAAGCCACAAAAACAACAATAGAGGTATTCCATGGGGCACAGAAATAACAACATGGGGGTAATAGGGGCACAACAATATAAATAAGGGGTATAACTACAATAGTAATGGGGTAATCACTAGTATTATAGGGACCCAACAGCTTAGTACTGACCCTTGAGCTATAGCACTGCGCAATACTTTCCTTTAGTTAGTCTCCTCTACGCAAGACTTGAATCATGTGCAACTGCGCATTACCTTGGCCTTTTTCCCTCTGAAACTATATGCATTATGCAACCTCGATCCTTAATCTCTTATCTTAACACCCTAAAATTCACATATGACTAGCCCTAGTATGTCAGAACTACACATTGCACAATCTCAAGGCTCAGTCCTAGCCCCTGACCTCATGAGCTGCTCAACTATGTAAATCCTGAGCCTATCTCCCAATCTATCACCTGGTTAAATCTTAGTCAGTGGCTATCATGAAGCATGACATGTTAGGGGTTTTACCAGACTGATGCCATATTGTCACGAGTGGATTTAAGTTGCAGGTATTCTATCATGTTATGAGAGGATGATGATGAAGGATATGTAGAAAGAGACTTTGTTAAAAGACAACTTTATAGGTATAAAGACAAGTGGATCAATCAAGAAAGACAAAGGGACACCAGATTGCAACAACAACTAGAAGTCAATATTACATTGAAGACTCCCTATCTTCAAGCCTTATGGAGGATGATGAAGAAGAACATGTTATATCTTTTAAGAGACAAAAAGGAACTAATAACAAAGAATGACTTAATACTTCCACATCATCATGTAGTGAATGTCTTGAGTTTCATGTCATGTCCTTTCATGATTCGTCATTTTCCACATCATTTGTGGATTATGTAAATTCAATATTGGAGAAATGTAATGTAAAGTGGAATACCAAGGGGCATCCATGTAATGTGAAAAGTCATGCAGGAAGTCAAAAGGTCATATAGAAGTCAAACAGTCATGAGGGTAGTCCAAGAGTCACAAGGGAGGTGAATGATCACCCCATTTGTTATATATACACCCTCATTTCTCCATGTAATGGAATTTTCACCTTGGCTTATCCTACTAGGCATTAGAGAGGAAAATAGTTCTTTCGGAGGAGTAAGTGGTTGCTCTAATGCTCCACTATTGGGGCTAGCGGTTTTCATTGTCTTGATGTATCTTGGAAATTTCTCTTAATTCAAAAGTTCATTGAGCCAACACACTTTCATGAGTATGTCATAAATATTGTAATAATATTCTTTGAAAGTTTGTGATGTATTTTTTTTCATCTTCACTAAGGAAATTCAACTATTTCGGTGGTTTTGGTACTTATCTTATTGAAGGTGTTTTGTATGTGTTTTGACAATCGTTTCTTGTATGTGAACTATTTGGATAGTTATTCAACGATTCATTCATATGTACATGCTCGTGTGTCTTTTCTAGATTAATAGTATTACTTATTTTTAAAAGGCTCACTTTTCTCTCCCCTTTTGATAGAAGAACCCTGATACATTTTGCAATTGTACATTCCACAAGGCATACTCGCTAATCCAAAAGTACCTATGAATTATTCTCTTGTGCAGAACATTGTATCCAAGGCATATCTTTAAGAATGCATGGCAGTTGAGCCTTATTTGCGGAAGGGCTCCCACACCAAACGATATGAAGTCTGATTGGGAATTTTCATCATGGGGACCCCATTGGTTGATGAATTTTCAACACCTTCAATAAATGGCGATAGAAGGAGGTCTAGATGAAATTTTTTGCCCGTTGAGTCTCTTTTTATTCTTTTATCTTAAATGGCTCTTCCCCAAATCATAATTTTAGAATGTTTCTCTAACCTGTCCCCTGGTAAAATTTTCATCTATGCGAAACAACTTGATGACTTGTTGCAATTTAAGTTTGATAGTGAGGTTGATACATCCATTACCAACCATGCATCTATTTTTCCTAAGTTCTGTGAATACTATGAAATTACTTGTGAATATGTGGTTGTTCTGCCTCACACTTGAAGGTCGAATTAGCCGGTGGTGTCATACCTTGCCACTTTCTTCCATTCATTCTTTTCAACACCTCATCAAGGATCTTCATTTAGCATTTGACAGGTATGATTACTAGTATGTTCTTGAAAGAATTAATCAACTAAGAATAAGGCCTAATGAAGCAATTGAAGATTTATCTAATTGGTTAATTCACCCATGTTATGAATTTTCTAAAGAAGATACAAATTGGGATTGCTTGAAACAAAAATTTGATTTTTTTATTCATATCTCTTTGCATGGTGAATCTCAACCCTCTGATGTTTCTGCTTCCCTAACTCTTGTGAACCATGAGACACCTCTAATTTCATAGGAGGAACCTACTATTCCTTTTGTTCCTCATCCTCCTCCTTTTTTAGTTCCAATATGGGTGCCTCCTTGTGATGATGTGGAAGTTGGGAAAGCCACAAATTAGAGTATTGATCCATCTCTTCAACCTTTAGTCACCTCTCATGATTCAAATCTAGTGGAGGAAACATTGGAATGGTTCATGGAGCATAAGGTGAAGGCTAATCCTTCCACTCCTCAAGATGATACTAACATTCTTAACCTCAATCCTGAATCTGGTTCCACTGAAAGTATTACTTCTTCAAGGTACTTTTGTCACCCTCTATCATCTATATGCCTTGACTCTTTTTACCATGATTCACTTGATCAATCTATTACACCAACTAGTTCTTCACGCTCTCTTGATTTTCAAGTTACTAGTCCAAATTTCCATCAAGTACAAGGTGGTTATATGAGATAGGTAGAAGAGAAAAAAAGTGAGGATTCTTTCGATATTTCTTCTCTTTTTCAAATTCCCCCATGTTAGGATGATGTAGTTCCATTATTGGTTGATTCTAAATCTACTAATATCAGTATTCAATCGAATGAAGTTGATTTCCTTAATCAATCTATTGTATTGGGCAACCATCATTTTAATATTCATGACTTCATTGATGTATGCAATGATGAATAACCATGTGCACTAGTTGATATTTTGTTTTCTAAAGATTTTTTTTTTTTGAAATAATTAGATCTTGAATTTGATCTAGCCAAAGAAGATGTTCTTATCGAAACTTCCTCTTCATCCCACTATCCCTTGTGCTTTATTGTTTATGATGCATCTACTTGTGATGAAGGTATTCCATGCTCTTAAGGTTCTTCATCTGATGAGTAAACTTCTCAATTAACAAAAGGTAGTGAGGTTAGCTATGATGAAAAAAGAAACAATAAAATCATTCGATATCCACTCTACTCCTTGTCATTTTCAATTTTGCATGAGAATAACTCTTCAAATCAGATTTCTCATGAAATTTCTCTGATTCATACATCTCTAGATTTTCCATTAGAAGAATATTTAGGCCTAAGAAATCTGGTTGTTGAGGTTGTAAAATTTGGTCAAATCAGTGATAGAGATGGCTACCATATGGTTAGTCCCTATCTTATTGAAATAAGTGGTAGCGGCTATACACACAGCATGCATGATCTGATTTAATATTTAAAATGTGATTTTACAGTCCTTGAAAGTTCTATGACTTGTCAGGAAGTCGAGACACTTCAACTTTTGTTGATGGTTATTTCAGGATCTTGCAACCCTGGTAAGGTCTCTGAACTAAGTAAGATCTGGCTATTCTCACAAAATTCTTTTCTTTGCATGGTTTCACTCGATGTAAATTCCTTCTTGAAAGAAGTTTTTTATTTCAGATTTAGTCTTTATAACTTTCAAGATTCGGTTTTTGATCGGATTCAAGATATTATTGATTCATCTCCATGAAAGTCTCTTGCACTTAATTCAGGTTTGGAGTGTTTATCTCTCATAGAAGAATGGAATTATGAAGTTGATCATTTCAAAGACTATCTTTGGCCAAAGGAATCATGTCTATCAGATGCATTTCATAATAATCAGCTCTTGTTTTTTCTTGTGGATGTTATATGGTTAATATTTTTCTCCATTGCACTTGAAATCCTCTTGAGTGCTACTGAATGCATGAGTTATTGGGAAAATAAAATTCTTCTTCACTCATTGTATACTAACTGGTTTCATGTACAAGAATTCATTTTCACTTCTTTCAACGATTATGATGCATGTGTAACCAGTTACAAGAAAATGGTTTATTACATTCCTCATGCGAGGAAGATGATTCTATTATTCAGAGAATTTGTGAAATTGTTCAAATTGAACTATATTTGCTATCTACTAATTGATAATCTTCTATTGTATTGGTCCATATGATCATCATGCTTTCTTTAGTAATTGTCATTTACCTTATCATTTTCTCACCAACATATCTAATGACAGTTGTTTTACATCAATTAATCTTTAGGGTCTATCGCACTATCCAGATACTTTTCAAGTAGTTGTGGCACTTCACCCTTCACTGATGGTTATTTTAGGTCCTCACTATCTTAATGAGCCTTCTGAACATGATCAGATTCATTTTCCCTCACAAGATTTTCTTCCTGGTCCCGCACTTCTAATTGAAAATTCATCTTTTCAAATATTTGAGGGTTCTCAAGAGAACTATTTCAAATTTCATCATCCAATTGCTGAATGGTTAGAGAAATCTTACTTGGAAAGCTTTGTCGCAAATAACAAGTTTCAATCTTTCCTCATTCTTGCTAAGGAGTATAGTGCATATGAAGATACATTTGCAAGAATATTCTGAGGTTTGTTTAATTATGGTTTTCATCGAAAAGGTAAGAATGCATGCTGGTTAGAAGTAGTGGCTATGATATATCTTTCTACTGAGAGAAAATACCTTCAATTTTTTGTGCAAGATATTCAAGCTCTTATCTTTTCTATTGCACATTGTTTTATATCTGTTTTAAATGCTTGTATTTTTGTGTATCCAGTTCAGGAGAAACAACAGTGCCTACATTGGAAATTCCATTATACGTGACTGTGGCCTTCTAGTTGGTTAGGTTAGGAGTGGTCTAGATGCATACCGGTATCCCTTGCATGCTCATCCTACACTTGTCCTTTATAGTGTTTCTTGTATTTTCTTATTTGTGTCTCACATCTTCTTTTCGGTTCAACCTCCTTTTGCTTTGTCCTTTTATATCTTTTTTTCTTGTTGTTTCTTGTCTCTTTTTCAAATTTTGTTTAATAATATTTCACAAGAAGGATGTTCCCTTCTGATCGAAAGACAATGTGGCAAAAATAGAAAAGGGGTATTGTGACACTACAACATTTGGCTAACCTTCAGTCCTTATTCTTCATCTTGGTTACATCTTTTGGTCAATGATGTTATGATGGAAAATACGATCCTTACATAAGGAAATATTTTTGTTGAACCATGATATCCATGTATATTCAGGAAACCTTACACCTACACTTGGTTCTTTATGTTTCAGTGTTTTCCATGCTAATCTAATCAAGTAGAGAAGGACAAGGGGAAAATATTAACGAGCAAACCAATATCAAGGGTTTTATATATGCTTCTCTAAATGAACAACCTCTTCTTCTCTTAATAAGTTGGGATCCCTCTTTTGCCCCATGAAATAAACAAGTGTCAATACAAAATCCTATATAAAATAAATAAATAAAGGGTGAAAGAAGAGAAAGGCTTCCTATGCAGAGAGGTGAAGCCAGAAACTTCATCGAGGTATTGTCTAGGCTTGCTGGAAATGAAGCAATGTTTTTGTTCCTGAAGTGACTTCGTCGGGGTACTATCGAGGCCTGTTGGAAGTAGAGAAACACCAAAGATGAAAAAATATACTCTGAATATCTTAAGCTCATGAATAACATCACCCTTATCCTGATTCGAAACATTACGATATAGCTAGATTTATGAATTTGTTCAACTGAGAAAGGATGAAGGGGACTATGTTTATACATGAGGTAAGTGGTGAAGGAAACGTAATATGAATGATGAGTCAATAAATCTTATGAATCTAGACCCTGCGCGTAAGATTTGACCAAGGCAGAGAAGCTCGATTTCTACCAGTGTGTCTCCAAGTGTTGTCATTGCGATAAAGACCCTCCAAAATTTTGTCTACACTTAAATTTTGGAGCCTACCTGAGATCTTGAGGTCACTTTATGTTCGATCGATAGGTTTCAAAGGCATGTGCTCACACATGCTCAGTCTGCAACAAGTTCATGAGCGCACTCTTTTATGCAAGATTGAATAAGCATGACACAAGTCCACCAAGACAGTGCTTGTTCTATGTTCAACCCATGTTGATAGTCATTGTACACTTTTTTCGACATTCTCTCACTTTTGTTTTTGTTTTTCTTCTATTTCGGTGAGTTTTCCCAACTGTTGCTCTTTCTCACCTTCACTTTTGTAAGTGTCGCTTTCATGTTTACAACTATCACTTTTACTTATTTTCACTGTAATAAGTGTCATTTTCATGTTGTCTTTAGTTTGGCATGTGTTTCTTTCAATGTCATTTGCATTTTGCAAGTATCGTTTTCACTTTCCTCTTACAATCACAAATGTCGCCTTTTGGCATGATAGGCATTGCACATTGCACAAATGTAGTTTTAGTTTGTTCAAGGGGTAACATTGGTTCTAATGAGTCATTCCTAGAATGTAGACACTCATTCCCAAAGTTTCAATCACTTTCGCACAAGTGTCATCATTGTTGTCACAAAGTGTACCTTTAGAGTCGCGCTTGGGGAAAGTTGTCACAATGTCATCACATTGGGTGTATTTTATGCTTTTTATGTGTTGTGAATTATCAATGTTTCATCGTAAACTATTCTAAGTGTGTGATAATACTTAATTTTTATCATTATTCACTTTGGTCTCACTAATCCCATAATTAGCCAAATATGGAAAAGTTCATGTTCTAGCAAATTAGCGTAACTCAACCATCCTGAACTATGCACTGCTTAGTCTCAGTCATCAAGATTCAACCTTGCTTCTTAGCACTACATAATGCGCAGTCCCTACCTTCTAGAACTGTGCACTACACAATCTCAGTGTTCAATCTCGACCCTTGAGCTCCAAAACTATGCAATCTCTATCTTCAGTCAGACTCCTCTGTGCACTATGCAGTCTCAAGCATCAAGCCTCAGACTTGAGCCCTTGAATTGTACGACTGTGTAATCCATTTTCCTTCTCCCTTCAAAGCTATGCATTGGGAAGCCTCAAGCCCTCAACCAAACACCTTGAGCCCCTCAACTGCGTAGATGACTAGCCCTAGCCTACCTAAACTGTGCATTGTGCAGTCTTCAAGCTCATTCCTGGCCCCTGACCTCATGAGTTGCTCAACTGCACAATTTCTGAGCTTGTATTCCAGTCTATCTCCCAGTTATAGCTTAGTCATTGGTTGTCATGAAGCATGTAAGACTAGGGGTTTTATCAGATTGATGTCATCTTGTCATGAGTGAATTTCAGTTGCAGGTATTCTATCATGTTATGCCAAGATGATGATGATGAAGGAGATGAAGAAGGAGTCCTTGTTAGAAGACACCTTTGTAGTTGCAAAGACAAGTGGATCAATCAAGGAAGATAAAGGGACACCAGATTGTGACAACCACTAGAAATAAAGATCACATTGAAGGCTCCCTATCTTCAAGCCTTATGGAGGATGAATAAGACAAATATTTTCCATCTTTTAGTAGATACAAAGTAGGCCGTAACAAAGAATGACTTGATACTGCCACATCATCATACATTCCATGTCATCAGTGTCATGTCATGTCCTATCATGAGTCATCATCTGCCACATTATTTGTGGATTATGTAAATTTAATATTGGATGAATGTAATGTAAAGTGGAAGTCCAAGAGTTATCCATGTAATTTGAAATGTCATGTAGGAAGTCAAAAGATCATAGAGAAGTCAAACATTCACGAGGGTAGTCCAAGAGTCACAAGGGAGGTGAATGATCACCCCATTTGTTATACATACACCCTCATCGCTCGTGTAATGGAATTTTCACCCTCGCTCCTCCTACGAGGCATTAGAGAGGAAAATAGTTCTTTTGGAGGAGAAAGTGGTTTCTCTAATGCTCCACTATTGGGGATATTGGTGTTCATTTTCTTGATGTATCTTGGAAATTTTTCTTAATTCAGAAGCTCATTGAGTCAGCACACTTTCATGCGTATGTCGTAAATATTGTAATACTATTCTTTGAATGTTTGTGATGTATATTTTTTTCATCCGTACTAAGGAAATTGAACTATTTCGTTGCCTTTGGTACTTATCTTGTTGAAGGTGTGTTGTATGTGTTTTAACAATCGTTGCTTCTGTGTGAACTATTTCAATAGTTGTCCAATGATTCATTCATATGTACATGCTCGTGTGTCTTTTCTAGATTAGTACTATTACTTGTTTTTAAAAGGCTCACTTTTCTCTCCCCTTTCAATAGAAGAACCCTAATACATTCTAAAATTTAACATTCCATAAGGCATACTCACTTTCTAATCCAAAATTACTTGTGAATTATTATCTTGTGTTTAACATTGTAGCCAAGGAATATCTTTAAGAATATATGGTAGTCAAGCCTTATTTCCAAATAGGCTCCCACACCAAACAGTGTGAAGTATGATTGAGACTTTTCATCGAAAAGACCACCTTGGTTGATGGATATCCAATACTTTCAACACGCTAGTAGGTTCCCTAGCAAACTATAGTGGTCTTGGTAAATCACTAGCATAGATCCAAGGAGTTGGAGAGCCATTGCGGCCGAGCCATAAGTAAAACCATCCTTGGAGGGTGAAATTTGCTCAAAGCAACATTACGGTGGAGCCAAGCAGAGGTTTAAAATTATAAGTTAATGCAAATGACCATTAGCCTCACTCAGAGAAAAACCTAGATGTGGCGGGCGAGGATTGCCTGTTGAGGTTCCACCTCATAGTGATTCGACAAAGGAAGTTGACGTGGCCCAGAGGCATTATCCCAAAGGTTTATTTTTGCTCCATAAAAGGAATGGTTGGGATGTTGAGGCGCTAGACCAGCTAGGCTCACAACTTAGAGGCTTGAATACTTCCTATTCTTCATAGTCGAGCCCACACGACAACTCAACCCTGAGGCCAAAATATCGTAAGTAAAAAAAAGATGTTTGCAGTGAAGCGTGAGATGACATGGAGTCAGAACAAGTTGGCCTCCACATAACCCCGACTGCAATAGGATTAATGTGGGGTGGGCCATGAGGCAACTTATCTCGCAAGACTTTCCTAGAGGATGGATGTGAGACATAGTGGGAGAGCGCTAGGATGAGTCAGCATGATATGTTGTGACGCTTCCATGTTGTGGACCAACTAGAAGCATGGGTGATGTAGAGGTGTGGCCCACCAATACACGTGGCCGAGAGGACCCCACCCTAGAGGCACAAAGAGGGGAAGGAAATGTATGCGCTGGGATGAAACATACATAATGACTTGAGGTGGATCGTGTTGGTGGAATGTGAACTAACAATTATGCCATTGGTTGAGAGGAGGTCCCACTTGATGAGTCAACTTGACAAAATTACCACAAAAGTATAAAGTAGTGTAGAAAATGAGGGCACTGGGGTGACTTGGTACGAGCTATGGTGGTAATTGAAGGTTGGAGTGACAGATTAATGGTAAGCCATAACTGTGGTGATGTATCCTAAAGGGACCCACCCCAAATGGTTAAATATGGGATGTCAAAGAGAGTTGTTGGGATAAAGTGTCGGAGTGAAGGGACAGGGATGACATGTCTTAGTGGTCCCCACCCCATAGGTATAAGAGGAGCGACAAATAGAATCGCCGAGAGTAAAACATAAGGATGACCTAGTGGGGCCACTGCATTAACAAATGACGAATATCACCAAAAATCATATGATCGAGATTGTTTGCAAAACCCCCTCCCCATGACATTTGTAAGGAGGAGCAAGCGGTGGCACAATCATTTTGGCCCTTTAGATGTGACATAGTTGTTGTTGGATCCTTTGTTTTTGAGGGAAAATTTGGAAATTTTGGTTAGAAAACGTTTACCAAGAAGGAATGGTAAAAACTGTTGGAATCAACCACTAGAAAATGGGAAGCAACAAAAAAGTTAAATTTTAGTTACATCGAGACTTGCATAAGCCGCGAAGGAAGGACGGGCATGTGAATTTTTGAAAGAATCAAAGGGGTAAGGAAAAAAGAACTAGAACTTGTCAAAGAGGACTTGATCGAGATAAGGTTCAAAGCACCTCAGATTGGACCAGATGAGGTGAGTGTTATCTATAAAAGGGCCAGAGGGGAACGAATTGTAGGTTCCAAAACTAAAGGTTCAAGAGTTATATTTTTAGAGTCAGAGAGATTTGTTGCTTTCTCTCTAGATATATGTAGGAGAGAAATCTGAGTCTTCCTCCCATATTCTGTCATTTTCTGGGGTTGTAATGTGGTGGAAGGAGTTATAAGGATCCCAAAAACACATGAATATCCCTGATGTAATATTTTCTAGTTAATAAAGAATGAGTTGTTGCGGGAATGAATTGTATTGTGATGGTTGAAAAATGATTATGTGACCCTTTTAAATTTTAATTTTGATTGAATGTATTTCTCATTGTTATTGTCAATATGTACTTGACCTACATGTTGGTTTTGTTGAGCTGATTGATTAGTTGTTTGGAGTGTAATGTGCTATATAATTATTGATTCATTCCTTTCCACTATGTTATATCCCTTTTATTTTTAACTCTATCGACATGCCTCAAGTGAGACGCTTCTTCTTCATGGAGTGAAAATGCCCGCGCTAAGCTAGATTATAGTACCTTTGTTGGCACCCAAAGGTTGAACTTTGATGTTATGAGGAATTTGGTATCTATGGATAAATATTAATTCCCTAGATAGTAGATATATCTAGAACAATAGTTTAAAGGACTTTAACCTTTTCCTATAAACAATAGATAAGACAAGGAGAATGAGAAGACCTACTTGTACTATCGCTTTCCTCTTGTCTCCTTTGTATCGGTCCTGTCGCTCCTTCCCGTACTTAACACACTTAAGTAGTACCTGTAAACATCAATAGAAGACAAAGAACCAATCAAATAAAAAGATCTAATGATTACAAGTAAATGGAATCAGATGCATTCACACATATAAGCATCACATATCAATATAAGCATATGGAAAAAGGTGCAAATACTTTATTGAATAGAAGGAAGAATTACAACCATGAAGCATGATTCAAAGGCACTACTCCAGCTTTGGTTCCATCCACATCACATCTCAAGCATGACAATCCAGCAACATAATGACACTTACAATAGTCTCAATTCTCAAACTAACATTATCTCCTTACAATCATCAAAGTCCAGCCCCTTGATCACTTAGATGAGTGCTCAATTTATAGGAAGATGGAGGAGGTTTTGTCATCAATGAGGGTATTGAATGGCCTTCCATACTTAGAATTAGTTCCATGGAGGAAGGGATGAGAGGATAGGATGTATCTTAACTCATTCCTCATCCATTTTAGAGCTCATAGGAGAGGATAAGTGTGGGAATATTCTAGAAGGCTCCAAAAGATAAGAATATTCCCTAAATCCTATGTGAGTTTTGCTCAAACTCGCCTAGCGCAGGTCAAAGAGGGCTTAAGTGCTCTGCAGAGCACCCTGACAAGGACTTAACTTCTCTGCAGCGCACCTTTGCATGGGCCTAACTGCGCTGGTCCCTCTAGAGGTCATTTCAAGATGTCTTTAGGCCATGAAACTGTCTGGGAAGGAGGCATTCAAAAGGTTTGTTATCGGGAAATCTAGTGTCCATGTAGAGCTGCTAGTCCCACTAAGACTGGTAGCTATCTTAGAAACAAACAAACTAAAACTAGTTTCGTTTTCCTTTATGAGAAGTAGATAAGAGGGGAACAAAGGAGACCAACCTCTGTCTTGCGCTTGGTTCCTTGCTTGATTCCTCTCCTTTCTGATAGATCTTTGCCACTCGCTTTCTCATCTACCCAGCTTCAAAGAGAACCTGTGGAATCAAAACAGCATGACACTATCCAAGTACAAAGATCTACTATCATAAACAATATAGGACCAGATATATATTGACCACACAAATGCATATATCATCAATCATACAAGAATGTGGAGGAAAACTTGAATAGCTTTATTAATATCAAGAATAGCAAAGAGGATTACAACCAATTGTTTTGACCCAGCATCATCCTCTCAGCAAGAAAGCCCTTCTTCACCTCATGAAAATCTTAGATCACCCAACACTATGATGTTACACCAAGAAACTAGCAACACTTCCTTACAAGATACAAAATTCCAGCCTTTGGATCTCTGGGATGAGGGATCCATATATAGATGATTGCAGGGAGGTGAGTCAGCTTCTGATATTTTATTAGTGTCCTCTCTCTGATAGTTCTTGATTCCACTTGGAGATTGATGATCTCTTACTCATCCCTGGTCGAATGCAGAGAGGCAAGTCTCACAGGAGAAGCTTCTGGAAGATTCCATGATCCTCCACCTCGCAAATTGACTCTGCCATTTGTCCACTCTCGCCCATCGCACCCCATAGAAGGGTTTTTCAGTATGAATTGCACCTCCTATGTGCATTTAGGTGGGATGCAGCACACTTTGACCATGGAGCAGGTGAGATGGTCCAGCTTTGACCAGTTCTGAGTAGTTTTTCATGGAGAACTTCTGGGAGATGATGTAATCATATGACCTTATTCTTTTAGGGGTTGGAACAACACTTTTAGGGACTTAGGATCCCTTAGTTTATGGACATATATGATTGGGGTTGCAGTGCCCAAAATGTCTATAACAGTTGCCCCCTAAAGCATGAGGTCGTTAATCTTTTGATGTTGGGTGAAATGCTTTATCATGAGGATCCGAAGTTTTTTCGAGCTGGAAGGCGACCTGTAATAAGATATAATACAATACATTATCTTCATAATATTTTCATGATCTAGCTGAGGCAGGCATTCCCATGCTCAGTTTTATAAATTCATTTTCATGTACATAAGACAGACAACTGTCTGTGTGCAGACTGATGATTCTGGTAGAGCCATCATCCCTTAGATTGGATGATTATCTATGCAGTAATGATGTACATTTGATGTCTTTATTTTCTTGAATATATATCGCAGCCCGGATGGATGAAACTAGATCCGGGGTCTTTAATCTCATTCAATCTTCACTCAAAGTACAAGTCGATCCATGTGAGAGATGTTCTGGAGTCGAACATGGAAAGACATCGCCTGATTACCAGCCAGTGATGTAAGCTGTTAACGGGTGAGAGAGGAATCACCGATAATGATGATGAACCTTAAGGTACTACAGTACAATTCACGTGGTGTGAAAAAGGGACTTGGTGTCGAACACCATGAAAAATCTTTCGGTCGAAGGCCATTGATGTAAACCTGTCGCCGGAAGTGAGAAACTTGCCATTGAGGCATGCAAGCTTCAAAGTACTGAAAGGGTTGTTCCTAGATCGACTTCTTGGATAATGAGCTGAAGCCGACAAGAAGCGATCCGTCATAGGAGGGCTTTAATGAATCCCACATCTACGACATGGAACGGAGCAAATGATTTTAATGGAGGTGAAAACGATCTAATGATATAAGGTTCAGGGTGGCGGTCATGAAAGAATGGAGCGTAAATGTATTGCTGTGGATGAGACACAGGTGAATTCTCTGAGCGACTTCTCTTGAACATCTCGACGACACTGACATGATGGATTGGTAGCGTTAACCCCAAATGTGGATGGTGTGATGGGCCAATGGTGATAATACCAGTGAATGGAACAACCCAACTCGACTCGGATGTGGAGTGAAAATGTCATGTTCAAGAGCGAATTGCTACCAATAAAGTTTCTTCAAGTTTTCTTCCCAATTTTCCCCAGTCCTTGCTGACCAGTACCTCTTTATTTTTATCAAGCTTGAGGAGGATAACATATACTTGTTCTATAATTTGCCCTTCGGGCAAACCCATCTCTATGTTTTAATGAGCCTAGCGATAGTGAAACTCGTTCTTGTCCGTGTGGACAAGTTTGTCGCTATTCAGTTTTAACGACAAAGATAACTCGATCCTTTTCAATTTTAGAGAGTCTGAAAGGGACGTAAAGAAAACTCCAACAATCCTTTTTCGTCATATAATCCTTTAAGTCCAAAAAAGTATAAAATAATACAAAAGGGATGAATTTTCGGTAATTTTAACGAGCCGAACAAAACAAGTGCTCGATCATTTTGTGTAATAATCCCTCAATTCCAACAAGATTAAAATCTAAAGGAGGGATAGCACTTCTAGTCACTTTAACGAGTTGGAGAGGCCAATTACTCGGCAATATTTTCATATTTTACGAGTCAGATGAAAAGAGCTTAAAGGAGACTCATTTTTCGAGGAACGAGTGATAAACTCGGATAGCAGCTAATTCCAGGTAAGGTTTGGAATTTTCCAATCACGGCAGTGTCACAAGGATGGCTAATAGGATCACTCTTCCCAGCTATTCCTCAAAAAGGTAAACAATCAAATGGAGGTGAATGATTGGCCAATACAAAGTGGAGGTGATGATGAGAACACAACCAAGGCTCAAAGGCTGATGATAATGCATTCACGATGGTTATTTACCAGAAATTGGTTCATTTTTTAATGAATGAGCTTAAACTCTGGGGGAAACATTTGCTCACTGCTTACGTTTAATTTTTAACGAGCTTGAACTCCACATAAAAACTACTCGATCCAGTTGTATAATAAGGATGTCTCATCTAAGATGGCATTTTTACAAAGCTTTGCCTGGCATCCTTTCTTTATGCAAGTTAGGAATGACCAATCCTACGAGTTTAAACGGTTAGAGGACCTACAAATTTAAAAAATAAATGGTCGCTCTTCGCTTGCATGCCAAAAGGTTTGCATGCCCTCAAGTATACTGAAGTAGAGTTTCCCAGGTTACCCCTCAATTTGCAGAAAAAAACATTTGTTTTATTGGGAAAGGCCTACCTTTTACAGGTTACCCCTTAATTTGCAGACAAAACATTTTTTTATCGGGAAAGGCCTACCTTCTGACAGAGGTATCTTATTCCAGTATAATCCCCTCTTCCCATACGGATGGGTTTTGGACCAGTCATATATCCTTCGCCGAAACCTACCCTATACCTAAAGTTTTCCTGCCAAAGCAGACCAGGGTGCATGCCCCCTGGGTTTCAGTCATGTCTTCCCGAATCACTCGCGCTCATCAGGTGGACGGACTAGGGATTGATGAGACATTCCTTGCGTGAAAAGACCATTTAGGGATGGTATTTGATTATTAGCTATGTGTGAGCCGGGAAATGACAGCTGGTCTACGAGCTTGACCACTCTGCCTTCATGCGGAAAATACATTACTCTAAAGAGTGAGGAGACAATGGCTCCCATGCTATAAATATAGTCGTGCCCAAGGAGTAGATTATAATCCAGAGGTCCTTGGACTACCATTACATTCACGTGAATGGTTTTCCTTCTCAATGTTATGGGCACATTGGGAAGGATCCCTAACGGTTGACTGGTTCCTTTGTCGAAGCTTGTAAGATTTCTCATCTCAGGCAGAAGCGATGGCAAACCAAGCACTTCCCAAGCAATTAAGGAAATGATACTCACAAAAGCCCCTTCATCTATGATGGTACCGGCCATGACCATTTTGTATATTTGTACAATGATTCGGAATGGTACACTAGCCAGTAAACGGGGTCTGCCTAGTAGATTCCAATCGAAGGAAACAACTAGGTTGCTTGGAGGTGGGACCGAATAGACGGCCGGATATGACTCTGACGAACTTCCTTCCTACGGTAAATGAACGGGTAGACTGCCCCCATGTTCATCGAAGTTTGTGTTTACGAAGAGAATTTGAACGGTGTCGTTCTTGTTTTCTTCAGTGACTATATCATCTGAAGATGGACCTTCTGAAGGCAAGACCGGGTCAACTGTCGCCTCGACCTTTTGACTTTCGTCTGGTGTGAATTCAGATGGTTTATCTTCAATGATAGACGCTTCGACTGACCACAATGGCATGTCAGTCAGATTTTCAACTAGCGATGGACTTGGCAAGAGTTTCTTATATCCAGGAGGGAGTCGTAACGGTGAAACCAGACGATTGTCCAAAACTCTTTTAGCTTCGTCTAGGAAGGGACAACGGTGGATGGCATGATTGCCTTCACACAGTTTACAAGGGAATTTACTTTTCCTTTTCTGTCCCGAAGTTTCGCTTTCACTAGTTAACGGTGTGCTTTCAACATGATCATCAGAGGTTGTTGACACCGGATTGTGCAAACGAGGAGACCAGTCCCTTAAGATCTGAGGGATGCAAGGACAATATCGATGATAGTGATCTCCTTTGCAAATGACACATGGAGATTTAGGCTTTGATAGTGTAGTGTGTGGATTTTCACTAGATGATGCCTGGTTGCCCCTTGTCGTCTTTGGCTCCTTCTTCTTCTTCTCTTTCTTCTTCTTCTCCTTCTTCTTCTTAGTTACTTGACTTTTGGCTTTACCAGCTTCATCAAGAGAAGAGGAAGGAGTAGAGGGAGAATCGGACGAAGTAGAAGGTTGGGGGGTAGCTTTGGTATCATCTAGTTGCTTACTTGATTGCTCAGGAATCACGGTGTTCTGAATGACAGAGGTCGAGAAGAGCCATACGGGCAGGCCGATTGTCAATCCTGGAAGTGACCATGTGGCCATATGGGGTGCACTAACATCTCCCTAAGAGGAGAAAGGACTAGGATTTCCTCCAAGGGGAAATCCTTGGTTGGTGGACTCCATTTTACTCAACCTAAGACCAACGTAGGAAAGGTGATGTTTATTCCGATTAAAATAAATTTTAGACGCTTTGACACAACTTGTTTTTTCAATTTTTAAGAGTCGAGAAAAAACAAAATATGACTCTAGCCGCCTTCGATTTTTAATGAGCTTGAAGTGACAAGTGCTCAGATGGACCTTTTCCTTTAAGGAGTCTGAAAAGGAACGAAAGAGACTACTCTGGAAATCTAGACAGAGGGATTACAAAACCAATCGTAAAACCGCAGAATACTTTTTACAGTACAACAGTCAATCTTCTCGAATGCTGTGTTCAGTGCATTGCGATCGCTAGGGCGGCAAACACAGCTTCCTATGGATAAAGGATATAGCCTATTGTGGTCTCCCAATATATACTCGACGGTATGTGGGAGCACAAGTCCGTACTAGCACTTGTCATCTCAAGGTGGAGGAATCACCCAAACAGCAATGAAAACAATAGTTACCAGGCTTTACGACACCATAATACGTCTCTAGCCTAGACTTCTAAATGTTGTGCATTAGGTTCCAAAGCGTTTTTAGATTCATTAAATTTATTTTACAGTTGATCTTGTTTAAGGAATTTGCCTTTCAGGTTCACCGCGTGATGTAGATATACAATTCCTAAAATGTAATCTAAGGTGATAAAAAAATTGTTTAATCTTCTTTTTGCAATGAAAATCCTAGCTACTAAAGAAAGAGAGATGATATTCTTTCAACCTAGAGCAGAGAGCACACACTATATGCACTATCCTAAATCAAACCAACAAACAGTCTAAATGCAAATGCACATGCATGTATTTGTTTTCAACCTTCTTAATGTGTGAATGATAAAAAGAAAGCTAAGCGCAAATTTAAATTATTTTTCAAAGTGACATTACTAACAAGCTTTTTTTCAAGACAAAATGAAGACAATGACGACACTTTGCGATTTGGAATGGAAAAATTGCTTTCGACACTTGAAAAACTACTAATTCTAATCAAATACAAGAGTAACAGTGTAATCGACTATCAAGAACAATTAGATTCTCTTTTATGACTGAAAACGACACTTGCGACACTTTCAAATCAAGAGACGACAGTTCAATTACGCTACTTCTTTGTAAAAGAGAATTGAAAATGGCTCACAATACATAAAAAAAATTACAGTTCTTTGCATAATGGAGGTAGAATAATGGCAAGGAAGGGGGTTTCCAACAGAGGTATATGACTACAGACAACAAAACTCCTGAATAGAGTTGAAAAGAGTGAAGAAAAACCAAAGTCTGGAGGCAAACTTAGCCTTCTCTAATCAGCGCACCTGTTACATAAGGATTCCAGTATGCATCCCACCTACAACAAACGGGAAGTGCGATGCATACTGATATCCTTGAAGAGAGGGTGCGATGGTATAGTGCGAGACTTTTGATCCAGTTCTTGATCACAGTTTGTAGCACAGTTCAGGGATTTAGGCCGAGCAAGTGATAATCAGTAAATAAATCATAGGAGTAGATCTAAGGAGGTTACTAGAGCCACCACAAGGGAGATTAGAGAGTTTGTAAATCGATTGTTTAGTTCATAAACAAAACCTGGAGATAGACTGAAGCAGCATTGATCTACTTTGCACTTGCATAGCAAATGCAGTTCGAAGGCTAGCTGGCTTGACTTCAGGCTCCATCTGTAAGTTTATAAAGCAAACAAATATAGACAATAAAACAATCTATTCGCTCCCCAGAGGAGTCACCATTTTGTTATCGGGAATTCTAGTGTCCATGTAGAGCTGCTAGTCCCACTACGACTGGCAGCTATCTTAGAAACAAACAAACTAAAACTACTTTCGTTTTCCTTTATGAGAAGTAGATAAGAGGGGAACAGAGGAGACCAATCTCTATCTTGTGCTTGGTTCCTTGCTTGATTCCTCTCCTTTCTGATAGATCTTTTCCACTTGCTTCCTCATCTAACCAGCTTCAAAGAGCACCTATGGAATCAAAGCAGCATAGCACTATCCAAGAACAGAGATCTACTATCATAAACAATATAGGACCAGATATATATTGACCACACAAATGCATATATCATCAATCATACAAGAATGTGGAGGAAAACTTGAATAACTTTATTAATATCAAGAATAGAAAAGAGGATTACAACCAATTGTTCTGACCCAACGTCATCCTCTCAGCAATAAAACCCTTCTTCACCTCATGAAAAGCTTAGATCACCCAACACTATGAGGTTACACCAAGAAACCAGCAGCACTTCCTTACAAGATACAAAATTCCAGCCTCTGGATCTCTGGGATGAGGGATCCATATATAGATGATTGCAGGGAGGTCAGTCAGCTTCTGAGATTTGATTAGTGTCCTCTCTCTGATAGTTCTTGATTCCACTTGGAGATTGATGATCTCTTACTCATCCCTGGTCGAATGCAGAGAGGCAAGTGTCACAAGAGAAGCTTCTGGAAGATTCCATGATCCTCCACCTCGCAAATTATCTCTGCCATTTGTCCACTCTCGCCCATCGCACCCCATAGAAGGGTTTTTCAGTATGCATCACATCTCCCGTGTGCATTTAGGTGGGATGCAGCGCATTTTGACCATGGAGCAGGTGAGATGGTCCAGCTTTGACCAGTTTTGAGTAGTTTTTCATGGAGAACTTCTGGGAGATGATGTAATCAGCTGACCTTGTTATTTTAGGGGTTGGAACAACACTTTTAGGGACTTAGGAGCCCTTGGTTTATGGACATATATGATTTGGGTTGCAGTGCCCAAAAATGTCTATAACAAGGTTGACCTGTTTAGGGCATGTAGCAACAGAAATTAGGGTTTGATGAGCCCTAAAATGTTGATATGGATGATGGGAGTGATGTGTCCAAATGGATTTGTAACAGCTGCCCCCTAAAGCATGAAATCAAAAATGTAATGTTGAGTGAAATTCATTACGATGTGATGAGAAGGTTCCGAAGTGGTTGGTGATCTACATCGATTACAATACATAATATCATGATATTTCGATTTTTTCTCATGAATTGCTGAGGGAAGGCATACCCATGCTCAGAATATAAACTTTCATTACAAGTACATAGACAGTTGTCTATAGATATAGACCCATGATCAAAATGGCCATCAATGTAAAGCCATTGTATAGATGATTTGGTACATTTCTTGAAATCGCAACCCAGATGGATGAAACTAGATTTGGGGTCTTCTATCTCATTCAATCGTTTGCTCAAGTACGAATTACTAGCCAATGATGTGAGCCATTAACAGACGCGAGAGAGATCACCGATAATGATAATGATCCTCAAGGTACTACAGTACATTCTGCATGGTGTGAATATATGTTTTGATGTCGAACACCATACAAAGTCTTTCAGTCGAAGGCCATTGATGTCAACCTATCGCTGGAAGCGAGAAACTTGCCATTGATGTATGCAAGCCTCAAGGTACTGGAACGGTGTTTCTAAGTCAACTTCTTGGATAATGTGTTCATGTCGACAAGAAGTGACTCATCGCAGGAGGGCCTTGATGTATCCCACATCAATGACACAAAATGAGTGTAATTATTTTGGAGACGATATTTGACTGATGACACAAGGTTTAGGAATGGCAGTCATGAAAATGAAGATTTATGGTATTGCAAAGGATGAACTTTAATTGAATGACTTCTCTTGAACATGTCAACGACACTGAAATGAATTAGTAGTATTGACCCAAAACAATGTGATGGATGGTATGATAGACCAATGGTATGATAACCATGAAGTTGATAACCCAACCCAAATAGTCACGATGATGAAGTGAAAGTGTCATGTTCAAGAGCGACCTACTACCAAAAGTAGTTTACCCCTTTTTCCATTTTCCCCAGTCATTGTTGACCAGTACCTCTTTATTTTTATCAAGCTTGAAGAGGATCACATATGCTTTTTGTATAATTCCACCCTTCGGATGAATCCATCGCTATGTGATGTTTTAATCAATCTAGTGAAGGTGAAACTCTACATTTTCATGATCGACAAGTTTGTCACTATTTGATGTTTTAATGAGTTTAACAACAAAGATGACTCGGTCCTTTTCATGTTTAGAGAGTTTGAAAAGGGACAAAAAGAGAACTCCACAAGTTCTTTTTCGTATATTTGTCTCTCAAGCTCGAAAAAGCGTAAAATAATACAAGAAAGAACCTATTGACCATGTTCGGTCAACGTATTCCTTTTTCATAAATAATCTATCTTAGCCTGAAAAAGGGTTAAACTTATACTGAGTAGATGTCGTTTCCAATCTGTAAACGAGATGAAAAGGACAAGCGCTCAACAATATTTTCATATTTAGAGAGTCTGAAGAGAGCTTAAAGAGGACTCCAAGGGGGTTCCTTTTTCGATGTTTATCAGAGCTTGAAAAAGGGACAAAAGTATGCTTTGTGGTCAAAGATGCAATTTACAATCGAGCACGTCAAATTCTATAAGTCAGCTGTAAAACCTGCTCAAAACACCACCAAATGAATTAAACATACCTATTTCATGAGTAAAAATAGGTAAATACTAAATTTTATTCGATTAATGAACATGAAATAAACATTAAACAATTTTTTACCATGCCATTTTTACCATTTGATATTTACCATTCAGTTTTGTGCTTTGGGCTAGTTTTTTACCTCGAACTTCAGCAAATTATTGTGAGAGATTCTGTGGACGATTTCTCATGCCGTCTGGACCAGGTAGGAGATCTACCCCTCCTCTTTCTTTTTATGTCATTCTTTTACTGTTTCATGCAAGTTTTAAGGTTTTCTGGGGCCTCCGGGGTTAGATTTTTTCGCCTTGGGATCAACGTAGGCTTACATGTCAAAAAATGCGCAGAAGAGCACCTTGATAGAAGGCTACCTTCTCTACAGCTCACTGTCTCCTTGCCTAGGTTGTGCTGTAGCTCACTGTCTCCTTGCCTGGGTTGTGTTGGGCGAGTTTCCCAAACTTGTCTCACTTGTGTGCTCCAAAATTTGTCATGTTTTTTGCATGGAAAGGATCCTAATTAATCTTATGGTTTGATTTCAAGCTTTCATTGGATCAGAATGACTATTACTTGGCAAGAAAGAGAGCATGAAGAACAAGACATGATTTCCCTAAATAATCCAGGTACAATTGAGGCCCTCAAAAACTGTGGGTTGCTCAAATACTTCAGGTTGTCTGGAATGAGGCAACAAATAGAACTATTGCAGTTCCTTGTTCATGCATGGGATCCAGCAGATCAGGCTTTTCACATAGGGGAAAAAGTGGTCCCTATTGTGATCGATGATGTTTACTTTCTTACAGGACTGTCGAGGTGAGGTGCCTGTTGAGAATACAACAAGATGATGGAGCTTAGTGGAAAGGAGTCACCTTCACTAAGTGGGCTCGCAGGCAAATTATGGCGCAAAGTCTATTTTTAGAGTATGTCTATTTTTAGACATATGGATCATGGTCTATGAGTTGCAGTATGTTGTTTATGGATGATTGATCATGTTGGAAAAAATAGATAGACTTCTAATTCTGGTTCACAGCAGGAGTGATCAAAGTCTATTTTTAGACTACCAGGTTAAAAATAGAAAAGTCAAATATTATTGTCTCATAATAATATTTAGACTATAAACTTTATCTTATCCTCTTGGAGCACTTCAGTTTGAGCTACATATGTGGCACATGCAGCTGTCAGAAGGAAATACGCTTTTCTTGTGAGTCAGTTGAGCTATTGCATGCAGGACATCAGTTAGAACTCATGCATGTGAGTTCTATGGAGTTGGATGTGGAGTTGATGGAGTTGTGTTCAATTTGACTTTGTTAAATTAGTTGTAATTAGTCTAACTGAAAATAGACTAGTGATGAGTGATGTGAATTAATTGATTAAATTAATTCACTAATTATTAACTCATAATGCAACTGAAGAATACATCAGTTAACTCAGTTCATGTACATTTCAGTGGAGACAGGTGTTAGAGGTTGAGATTGCTATCAGTTGTGACTATAGTTGTGCATGAGGTCTTGCACAATCAATGGATTAAGTATGCCCATGAGAATTGCACAATAAATGCCCAGTGATATAGCCTGTTCTCACGTGATTTCCAGCGTGAGTGATTTTCACATGGTATTGTGCAATAGAGGCAGGCAAAGCAGCGGAGGAGATTTGAACCTGTGACTTGTTGGGATCTGAGCTAGTTTTGTGTGTAACAGGTGGAGATAGTGATGGATACTTGAGAGGAGTATTGTACTATGTATTGTTACATGTTCTCAATCATTAATATACAGATAGTGTGGGGTTTTCAGCTGTAAGCTTTCCCCGGGTTACATATTGTGTTAATGTGTGCATGCTATTGATGATCAATGTAGAGGAGGTTATGTATTATGCATGTATTCCGCAATAGTGTATAATCAGGATAATATCTGTTGAATATGTGTTTATTATTCAAAATTTCTACATGGTACCAGAGCTGTTGATCATCAGATCTACTATTCAGGAAGTGTTTACATCTTATTTCTTCAGGCAGAGTCTGTAATCGAGCCAGGTAGCCTCTGGATTCATCCTTCCTTTGGAAGGTAAGAAATCCAGTAAAAGCCCATACATTCAATCTCTATACGAGAAATAATTTGTTCTCAAGAATCTTAGATCAGAGGTGGTTGAGTTTGGAGCTGGTGGAATTTGAATCTGCAGCAGTGTTTTCTTGGTATCAACGTGGCAATGTCTTTCAACGAATTGCGATTGGAGTATGCTCTTGAGGGCAGCTCAAACTATATTGCATGGAAGGACAGGATGGAGGCAGTGTTGGATGATAATCGGCTGAAGGATTTCATAGAGGCTGATGTCCCAAAGCCTACTGATGCTACGCAGGTTGATGCTTGGAAAAAGAAGACAGCAAAGTGTCGAAGGATTTTGTTGGAGGGTGTGAAGGATCACATTGTGTCTAGCCTGCATGGTAAGACTTCTCCATACTTGATGTGGAAAGCATTGACAGATCTATTCAAAAGAAAGAGCGATCAAAGGAAGTTGGCGCTCAAAGATAAACTCAGAAACATCAAATGTGAGAAGGGAGACAGTATGCCCAAGTATCTCACGAAGTTCACTCAGTGCAGAGATGAGCTGGGAAGTGTGGGGGTGACTGTCGATGATGAGGACTTGGTGAGCTTGGCTCCCCTTGGTCTTCCGAAGAGTTGGCACTCCTACCAGGACTCTGTCAATGGTCGGGAGAAATTGCCGGGATGGGAGAGACTTTGGTCAGATCTTGTGCCGGAGGAGATCAGGCAGAATACCAGTGACGGATCTTCATCAAAGGGAACTGATGAAGAAAATTGCGCTTTGGCTGCTAAAGCAAAGAAGGGGAAGAACAAGAAAGCTTCTCATTCTGGTGCGAAAGGCAAGAAGCAGGACATGTCCAAGGTGAAGTGTTTTCACTGTCACCAGCACGGACACTACGCCACTAATTGTTCGCAGAAGAAGAAGAACAAGCAAGTTGTTGGATCTGCAGCAGGAGAGGCTCTAGCCTTGCAGTTTGAGCTTGATTTTTCATTGATCGCATGCTTGGTTTCAATTGTAATGGGATTGGTGTGGTTCTCGGATAGTGGTGTGTCTTTTCACATGATAGGAGATCGAGATTTGTTTTCTGATCTGGAGGACAAAGATCTTGGAGTGCACATCGAGATGGGCTATGATGGTAGATACAGTGCGACCGATATCAGTACCATTTCCTTTGAGAGGGAGTCTGGTAAACCCTTCGTATTGAAGGAAGTGATGCATGTTCCAGGATTGAAGAAGAATCTTATCTCTGTGGCGATGTTAGAAGACAAGGGATATGATGTTGTTTTCAGTGAGGGAAAGGCTTTCCTGCATAGCAAGACAACTGGAGAAACCCAGAAGATAGGGGTTCGAGTGAGGAACCTTTATCAGTTGCATGTAGATGGATGCACAGCAATGGCATGCAAGGCAAAAGGATTGGTGAGCTAGGATGATGGCGAGCTGTGGCACAGGAGATTGGGTCACCTTCACCATGAAGCCTTGAAGATACTGCAGCAGATCACTACAGGGCTTCCTAAAGGCACTCTTGCGTAGTCAGATCAGTGCAAGGGTGGAAAGTTTGTGAAAGCCACCTTTCACGAGAAGGATAGTCGTGCCACGATGATCCTTGAGAGAATTCACATAGACATGTGTGGACCTTTCTCAGTAGCTGCGACAGCAAAACACAGGTATTATGTGATTTTTGATAATGATTTCTCTCGTAAGTGTTGCCTCTTCTTCGTGCAGAAGAAGAGTGAGACATACTCAAAGTTCTGTGAGTTCAAATCACTGGTCGAGAAGGAGTCAGGGAAGAAGGTGAAGGATCTTAGGAGCGATAATGAAGGTGAGTACATCTTTGGAGAGTTCAAGGATTTCTACAGTGCAGAAGGG
This sequence comes from Pinus tabuliformis, assembly GCA_031772625.1. Taxonomy (NCBI): domain Eukaryota; kingdom Viridiplantae; phylum Streptophyta; class Pinopsida; order Pinales; family Pinaceae; genus Pinus; species Pinus tabuliformis. The sequence continues at coordinate 393,660,100 of CM062814.1, read as the reverse complement.
ATTCGAAGAGAGCTCATAGCTCCACATAACCCACAACAGAACGGGGTTGCTGAGCAGAAGAACAGAACGATCGTGGGTGTTGCATGGGTGATGTTGCATGATCAGGGCCTACCCCTTCACTTGTTGGAAGAAGCATGCAATACATCAGTTTATGTGTAGAACCGTTGTCCTCACAGGATACTTGGCATGAGTACACCCAAGAAGGCTTATTCTGGTAAGAAGCCTGATCTTTCTCATTTGAGGATTTTTGGTGCTAACATTTACATGCATTTGACGAAGGATGCTAGGAAGAAGTTGGAGCCAACCACAGAGGTTGGGATATTTGTGGGGTACACTTATATGCCCCACAACTATCGTGTGTATTTTCCAGACAGTGGTAAGACTATTGTGCGACGGGATATAAAATTTCAGGAGGAGAAAGCCATGAAGTGTTCGCTTGAGAGGGAGCCACACTTACATGCAGATGAGGAGCTAATAGTTCCTAAAGATGAGCTTCAAGACATGGATCAGCCACAGGACAAGGTTCATGGAGTGGAAGAGACCACTCATGCAACACCAACCATTAGAGGGCGAAAGCGCTTGACAGAAGCTAAGCGACTGGCTCAAGATGCAGAGAAAGTTGTAGGACCACCTACAGCCCAACGCAGGCGGAGACAGTCACTTGATTGGTACACTGGATACATGGCTCTTATGAGCAAATGTGTTGTGACTGAGCCATCCTCTTTCGAGGAAGCTGTGGAGGATCCCGCATGGGTAGATGCCATGGTGGAAGAGCATGATTCGGTTGTCAGAAACAGTGCATGGGAGATTGTTCCTAGACCGGAAGGGAAATCAGTGTTGGGTTTGATATGGATCTACAAAGTGGTGTAGATGGGGTGGCACATTCATCAGATGGATGTGAAGACTGCGTTCCTTCCTGGAGGTTGGAGGAAGGAGGATTCTACTTCAGCGGAGGTAGTGGATGCCACTGTTTATCGACAGTTGGTGGAGTCGCATGCATGCAGGCTCAAGAGAGGCACATTGGGATATGGATCTTGGTACAGATAGGAGGATGTAGATTGGGCAGGGAGCTCAACGGATGACATCAGGTACCATCATATCAGAGATTGTGTGCAGCGGAGAATCATGTTACTTTCATACATTCCAACGGAGGATCATGATGCTGATATCTTGATGAAGGAGCTCACCAGGAGCAAATTGAATACCACCGAGACAGGATAGGGGTTGTTGATAATCCATATCTTGTTGAGAGGGAGTGTTGAGAATGCAACAAAATGATGGAGATTAGTGGAAAGGAGTCGCCTTCACTAAGTGGGCCTGCAGGAAAATTATGGCGCAAAGTCTATTTTTAGAGTATGTCTATTTTTAGACATATGGATCATGGTCTATGAGTTGTAGTATGTTGTTTATGGATGATTGGTCATGTTGGGAAAAATATATGGACTTCTATTTCTGGTTCACAGCAGGAATGATCAAAGTCTATTTTTAGACTGCCAGGTTAAAAATAGAAAAGTCAAATATTATTGTCTCATAATAATACTTAGACTATAAACTTTATCTTATCCTCTTGGAGCACTTCAGTTTGAGCTACAGATGTGGCACATGCAGCTGTCAGAAGGAAATACACTTTTCTTGTGAGTCAGTTGAGCTATTGCATGCAGGACATCAATTAGAACTCATGCATGTGAGTTTTGTGGAGTTGGATGTGGAGTTGATGGAGTTGTGTTCAGTTTGACTTTGTTAAACTAGTTGTAATTAGTCTAACTGAAAATAGACTAGTGATGAGTGATGTGAATTAATTGATTAAATTAATTCACTAATTATTAACTCATAATGCAACTGAAGAATACATCAGTTAACTCAGTGCATGTATAGTTCAGTGGAGATAGGTGTTAGAGGTTGAGATTGCTATTAGTTGACTATAGTTGTGCATGAGGTCTTGCACAATCAATGGATTGAGTATGCCCATGAGAATTGCACAGTATATGCCCAGTGATATAGCCTGTTCTCACGTGATTTCTAGCGTGAGTGATTTTCACATGGTATTGTGCAATAGAGGCAGGCAAAGCAATGGAGGAGATTTGAACCTGTGACTTGTTCGGATCTGAGCTAGTTTTGTGTGTAACAGGTGGAGATAGTGCTAGATACTTGAGAGGAGTATTGTACTATGTATTGTTACATGTTATCAATCATTAATATACAGATAGTGTGGGGTTTTCAGCTATGAGCTTTCCCCGGGTTGCATACTATGTTAATGTGTGCATGCTATTGATGTTTCATTGTTTTTGATGCTGCTAAATTGATGATCAACGTAGAGGAGGTTATGTATTATGCATGTATTCTGCAATAGTGTATAATTGGGATAATCTGTTGAATATGTGTTTATTATTCAAAATTTCTACAGTGCCCCCATCTCACTTTCAGGATTTGCTCATGGAGGTGAATTGGTGAGAGATTATATTCGACAGTTTTGTTGGCCAGGTATAGCCTAGCAAGGATGGGAAAATAAAAATTAGGGATGTGAGTGATTTTCATTTGAGAACTATCCTTTTCACTATCCCAAAGTTGGTTGGCAGTGTGACACTTCATATGGTGAACAGATCATATATGTAGTATGCACTAGAGTGTCTTGATCCAAAAGTATTCAACTAGTGTGAGGACGTGCTTTCTTCACTGAAAGAACAATTGACAAAGGTAAAAAGTGGTAAGACAAAGAATTTTAGCTATGGTTCGATCTTAATCACTTTTTCCTTAGAAAGAATTCCATTGATGCAACCACAACATGTAACACTGGGTGTAACTGGTCCTAGAGATCCACAAATGTAGAGGTGGGTTGAATTGATGACTAGACATGTGGGTCAGTCAACAATCATTTTTTCCACTGCATTCTTCAGTTGGCTCGATCAACAACACATTGTCTTCGAGGAGCATCCATATTCAGGGATGGATTTTCATGGAGATCCAGATTTGATTTTACTAGTGGGCGCTCAATGGGGTCTTATAGGTAAATTTTTACCAAAATGTTTTTTGATTTTTCAATTTCCACATGTTTTTTTGTTTTGATGTTCCAAGTCTAAACTAAAATCGTTCTCATGCATGCAGATGTGGGTACTATTCAACCTATGAGGCACCAACAGGAGGTAGGTGGGCTAGTGAGGAGAAACACTGGGAGAGTGGTCCTCTAGGATTTGGATTTGGTCGAGACCTTGGCAGAGTTATAGGATCATGTGCAGGGATTAACCCTTGGTATTCCGGATGTCCGGATCGAGGAGTTACCTATGAGGCTGCAGCACCATACTATTGGTGTTCCATGCAATTGGATGTGGCTTTTGTGCATGATAGCTCAGGCTCTGACCTGTTATCATGAGCATCACTAAGTCTACTTAGGATGTTTTTGCATGAATTTTAAGTTTTTAGGTCAGATGACCAAACATGTCTTGGACACATATTTTGTAAAAACTTTGAAAACATCTATATAATTTACTTTCAGAGTTTTTATATGTATGGCTATATGCAATCCTATTCAACTAATGGTGTGAATTGAAAATTTTATTTTTACATGTGTCGCAAATATCGATTTAACACATAGTTTGCTAATGAGTCGGTTAATGTGTTAAAGCTTCTGGAAATATGTTGATATTCAATATACTCCAAATGTCTTTCCAAAAGACGAACTCTAAGGAACATATGAAGAATTGTTGGATTTCAGATAGTATAAATGTTTGTTAGTTGTAGTACAATGAGTTGTGAATCTAGCCTAATGATGATTCATCGATTGCCAAGTGAAATAGCATCAAAGAGAAGTTCGATCAATGCACTATACTTAGCGATATTGTTTGTCGATCGACCGATACAAATCCCTTGAAAAATCACTAACTTGCCACCTGGAGAGAAAATGGCCCATGCTACAAAAGATAGGTTCTGCGTATTACGACTAGAACCATCGGCGTAACCAACAAATGGTTCAAAAGGTTCTGACATCTACAAAAAATGCAAAACGAATTACTTAACAACATAAAAACTCTAAAAGGCACACTAACACACACACATGCAATTAAAGCATATATACAGTGATATTTTACTTTACTCAATTAAGCATAGTAACGTTTGAGATTCATCCCATTTTGGGGCTGTGACAATGGAATTCCATCATAGTCCACCAACTCGTAGGCTCCTTTTGCCAAAAAACGTTTGACAATATAAGGACCCATCCAAAGCGGTTCAAATTTCCCTGCTCCAAGTTTATCAGATTCCTGATCGTAAAGCAAGACCAGGTCTCCTTCAGAGAAAATGCGAGGCTTGAAATTTCTGTCATATTGCACCTTGATTCGTTTCTTGTGCGCTTCATTAGCCAATGCGGCTTCACGACGGGTTTCATCGAGACAGATAAGTTCCATGAAACGAGCTTCTTCTTCAGAAGTGTCGGGTAACAGGTCAATTAAAAGTTTGAGTAATGAAATTTTGCATTGTATCGGTAAGATTGTCTCCAGACCATACATACACCAATTGAAAGGGTGTGAATCCAATTGCATTTCTCACCAAGGTTCAGTATGCCCACAAGGAAGAGTACAGGATTAAATTCCAGTTTTGTTTATGAACCCCTATCATTATTTGAAGCATTTGTTTCAGGACTTTGTTGATGGCCTCAACTTGTCCATTCGCTTGCGAGTAATACAAAGTATAACTATCATGCGAAAGTCCTAACTTGGCAATTAACTCACTCATCATGTGATTGAGAAAGTGTGACCCATGATCTGTAACTATGGCCTGCGATACACTGAACGAGGTAACCACGTGGTTGAAAAAGAAAAGAGCAGTTGTTTTTCCACTATTGTTTAATGTTGGCATCGCCTCGGCCCATTTGGTAAAATAGTCAACAGTGACTATAATGTACCCATGCCCCATGAATGAGGTGGGGTTACATGTCATGAAGTCAATGCCCCATTTGGCGAATGGTCCGACAACGACAACATGATGCAATGATGCAGGTGGTAATCTAGCTTTATGGTCATAGATCTGGTATGTGTGATAGCTTCTGATGACAATTATGCAATCTTTGAATATACTAGGCCAGAAGTAACCAGCACAAAGAATTCTCTGTGTGGTCCCATAACCAGATAAGTGTCCACCACAAGCACCTGAATGGAAATCATTCAAAACTTTCTCGGATTCCTCATGAGTGAGGCACCTTCGTAAAATCGTATCGATACCACGATGGTAAAGAGTGTCGCCAACGATCAAATAATCTTTGTCTTGGTATTAGATACGCCACAGTTTTCAAGCGAGAGGTATCTGGCCTGAAAGTTTGGGTCTAGAGATAAATCAATACATCTCCATATCATGCGTCAAATGATGAAATCAGGAACAGATATTCATCCAGAATTGATGGTTCTGATGTTGAATCGATAGAAGTCGAGGGAAGGTCGCAAAGTAGCTCAGCGAAAACTAGCGATTTCTTTGATTTGAACTTGATGAATTCCAGATCAAACTCCTGGAAAATGACTATCCATTTTGAGTAACTGCCCCCCAGCAATTGGCGTGACAAAATATATGTCATAGGGTTGTAATCCGAAATAACAGTGGTCTTCCAGAGCAGAATATAGTGGCGAAATCTCTGTACAACTTGAACAACTGCTAAAGCTAGTTTCTCAACATAAGAGTACTTAATTTCTATATCGTTGAGATTGCGGCTCAAAGAATATATCGGATGTTCAATCCCATCTTCCTCTTGGACTAAAACCATGCCAATGGTTGTATGTATAGTGGTGAGATACAAGAAGTAGTCATTTTGATAATTTTGGGAATACATTAATAAGGCTCTAATCAAGGTATCTTTAAGAATATCAAAGGAAGCTTGCACAACCTGATCCCAATGGAGGGGTATCCCCTTTTTCAATAAACGAGTAAATCCTTTAGCCAATTCAGCATAATTGGGAATGAACCTCCTCAGAAAGTTAGCCTTCCCTTGGAGTCTCTGTAACTGAAGTAACTTTGAAGGTGGAGGAAAATTAAGGATTGCCTGAACCTTAAATGGATCAAGTCAAATTCCCTCCTTAAACACTACGAAACCAAGCAAACGAAAAGAACCAACACAAAACACACATTTGTGTGGATTGAGTCATATTTTGTAGTGTTGGGACCATAGAAATATAGCTCTCATGCTGCGGGTGATCAGTCCACTTTCGTGAATGAGAAGGTAAATTGTGAAGGTAAGGTTGAACAATATGTTTGATGTCATGGAAGACATAATTCATTGTCCTCTGAAATTTTTCCCCTGCATTTTTCAAACCAAATGGGAGTTTCTAATAGGCGAATGTGCCCCATGGACAAATAAAAGCAGTTTTCTCCTGGTCCTCTGGGCAGATATTGATCTGATTGTAGCCGGAAAATCCATCCATAAATGAGAATATTTCGCATCTGGCACATTCATCAATAATCTAGTCGATAAAGGGAGTGGGATAGTTTTCTTTTGGACATGCCTGATTTACATCCCTATAATCGACGTACACTCGTATTGTCCCTTGTCTTTAATGATAGGAACAATATTGGAAACCCAGTCAGTAAGAGGAACAGGGTAAATGAAACCAGCGTGCAAAAGTTTTTCATCTTCCACCTTAATGGCAGCAACCTTCTTTGGATGAACAGGTTGGAGGCACTATCGTACTAGTTTGACATCAGGATACATTTTGATTTGATGTTCAACTATACTAGAGTTAATTCATGGCATCTCCTCGTATGACCATGCAAATATATCTCAAAATTCACGAAAAAGAGCATGGTAAATATCAAGTTGTAATGGAGAACAATATTTGCCAACATATGAAAACTGAATTCGAAAGGAAATCGACAACTGAAGGGTGATTAAGTTCATGTGAATAATCTTTGATGTGATATGGAAGATTGGAACAATGATGATAATCCTCCCATGTTTCTCCTTCCATCATCATTGATTGGACAATTCCTTCATCAGTAAAAAATATACGTGAAAAAGGATCAGAAGAAGTACCAAATTCTAATGAACGATCTACCCATACAATTGACGAAAATGGATTTGGGTTTGTCATGCAAGCCAGAAAGATTGATTGCTATGCTAGCTCAATAGGGCTTAGCGCATGATTTCATAATTAATACCAACTTCAAAACTATTGGTAATCTTCCTTAAGTTAGATGAATTGGAAGATATCATGTTGCAAGTCTCCACTTTTGCCACTTCCACCAAATTTGATGGTGGTGGTAGTGAAAAAGTACCCATTATGGAAGAGTCCTTAAAGATACCTACACCAATGTTTTGGAGAGATAGAGGGGGTCCATGTATCAACAGAATTATTCCTGTAACCTATGAACTAGAGGCAAAGAAGGTGAGTTGGTCGATAACTGTGATTCCACCTTCATGAGGAAATGCAATCATATGGAAGTATGTTGAAACCACAACAGCCATGGCATAAACCCATGGTATTCCTAGCAAAATTTTGTAGTCAAGGGGTTTGTCAACTACATCAACTTCAACCATTATTGTTTCCCCCCCTAGTTCAATTTGCAGATTACTCAATATTCCACAAGTCATATATGTGCGACCATCAAAAGATTTTAATGTTGTTGGCGAATGTGACAAAGGTGGTGAACCAAGTGTTTTCGAGTAGTTCATTGAAATTATACAAGTAGATGCCTCCTCGTTAATAATAGTTCAATGAACAAGTTTATTGAGAGACTTTACTTGAATCAGAAATGCTAATTGTGCTAGTAACTATGTTGTATAACCCACATGGTTGAAAACCACAAGATTGGAATCAGTTGGATCCATTCCACCAATTGCTGACAACAAAGCCTGCTTTTGGGAGGGACAAGTTTGTAACACCTCAAGCATAGACATTTTAAAAGGTGACTAAGCCAAATCTTCTACTATATTATAATTTTGTGTAGCTCGAGCTCGAGGGTTAAATGTCGATTTGTGTACAACTCTCTTAAGCGGTTTTATTGTTAATTCTGGTGCAATAGGTGGTGGAATAGGATCATTCGAAGTTGTAGTCGAAGGGTTAGGTCAATCAACCTAGTTATTCAACGATGACGGTTGATTTCCATAATTATTACTTTGTGTTGACACCAAAACATCATCTTTTGGCTTAAAGGTGGATAGCATAAGCACTTGGGAAGTGGAAGCTTGGTCCATAGCAACCATATTTGTCTCCAGTTTTGGAAAGGGATCAGTCAATACCACAGATGTATTAGAAGTCTTCAAAAGCTTTGAGACTTCGAAGCGATGTGGACAATCTCACGTGGAATTCTCATCGTTACAGATCAAACACAGGTAATGAGGTTTCCTAGCCAAAAAAGAGGAATCAGATGATTTCTCTTGAGGGGAATTATTTTGTTTCTTCTTGTTTTTCCCCTTTTTCTTACCTCTTGGTTGCTTTTCATTCTTTCCCTTGTCAGATGACATGACATTTATTTCGGAAGTAAGAGTGTTATCAGGTGCATTTGTAGTTTTACTGGTAATGGCGAGTGTTTGACCAAATGGTCTACCTGCCGTTTGTGTGCTTGAAGAACCAATCACACCATCACTGGCATGAGATTCCTCACTCGTTGGTGGAGGAGGAACAGTGAAAGCTGGTTGGGGCACATTCGGGATCTTGTCATAGAGCGTGCCAGATTGTGTATAAATGAATCCAAATGTTGGGCACGAGAAATTACTTGCTCTTCCGTGACAACTCCACCTTTCACCACATCCTCAGTGATAGATGGTAGCAAGGATTTTATAAACCACTTAGCCAAAAGCTGATCAGGAACATAAGTTTTAACCATGCGACAATGAAAATGCCATTTGTGAATATGATCAGATATATGAGTCGCAGTAGTCTGTTTAAATTTGGTTAATAGTTCCATTCCAGTCTCATATCATATGGGTAACTGGAAGTGGGTTAAAAACGTGGTAGCTAAAGAAGTGAAGTTATCAAAAGAATCTCGTGGTAACTCAATGTACCATTTCATAGCTGGACCAGTTAGCATTCTTTGGAAAAGATGAAGTCTAACAGAATCATCATTCAAGGAGTTTGATGAACACCATAAATGAAAAGTTATGACATGGTTGGACGAGTCTTCTCTAGGATTTCCATTGAATTTCAGAATATCTAAAGGTAACTTATGAGGAATCACGAATTGGGTCATTGGTGAGCCGATTTAGATCTAGTAACTCAAGTGTCGCAACAAAAGGCAACTGTCTATTGAGGTCAAGCTGAGCATATCTAGGTTAAGATGGAATTGCCTGGGAAATGGGCCTTTGCATACTAGCATAAGGCATCTGCTACTGATAACCTTGATATGGGTAAGTTTGTTGAGAAAATCCGGTGTAAGGTTTTTGTTTTTGTGCACCAGGGTAAATTTGTTGTTGTCCAAGCCCAGCATAGACTTGTTGATCAGGGCCTGGATAAACTTGTTGGTAAAACGGTTGTTGATTTAATAAATGTAAGGTTGACCAGGTTGTGAATACACTACACTAGTGTAAGTCTGTGTCATTCTAGTAAATGGTAAACTAGCCTTAAGTTGTTGGACTCCAGACATAAGTGGTTGTTGTAAAATTGCCTGAAAAGGCCGAATCCGTATACCTAAAACTTGGGGGTCTAAGGTTGAAGGGCCAACTTGCACAGGTTGTGATACAACAATCTGGGTTTATGATTGCGGTATAGTTGTAATAGCAAGTGTTGTAGGGATGGATGAGATATATTGCATAGGTTGTGATGGATACACAAGCCTAGGTTGAACAGGCATGGTTGGCTTCCACTGACAGACAATCATTCCAGGCTAACCTAAATGTTGAAATATGGAAACAAGAATATTCCAATTTAATTTGTCCTTGAATTAAATTGTGAATTAAAATCGAATTTAGTCTTAACAGCAACTTGGAAATAATTAATTAATTAATTTTTAAATTAATTAGTTGGAGAAATTCAAGTTACAGTCTTTCTGAAGTCATGCAAGAGTTATCCCTTAAATTAAGGAGATAAGATTGAGTTATATTTGAGTTGTAATTAGTTAACTCAGTTTACTAAGTTAAGTCCAGTTAAATTAGTTCCAAACTGTTTGAGGAAATAATGGTGAGTTAGCAGTCAGTTGATGCATGCATGCACTCAACTAGTGCTACTCTAGTTAACTGAAGATTCCCTCATTAGAAACTCATGCATGTATATTCTGAGAAAGACGCAGTTGAGATTAATGTTCAAGGATAGTGCACTATCAGTTGCAAGTGTTTTCTCATGGAGAAAACTCATGCATGTAGTTAAGGATTTATTCTTGAGGATTGCGCAGATCTGGAGAAAAGATCATCCACTTGGTTGAAGGAAAATCATCCACAAGGAACAGCGCAAGGAAATAGGAGCTTTGAGGGCATAGAGGAAGGCTAGAGAGAAGCCAAGATTTCCTGTGAGCATCTGTGAGGATTGTACTAAGAGCTGGCTAGCTGTGAGAGCTAAGGCTTTGTATAATTCCTATGTATTTCCACCATGTATGATAATATAATAGTGTGGGGTTTTTAGCTAAGGCTTTCCCCAAAGTATTTTCATGTGTATTGTGCAATTGGTTCTTCTTCTTTGGTTATATTGTTCAGCTTGATCTTTAAGCTTCCACAAATTGATAGTAGAAGTAGGTTATCGTATTATGCTTTGATTTATATTGCATTATAGGGTTAACCTACTAGCAAATTTTCTACATGTTATCAGAGCTAGATTTGTAGAAATTTTCTACATGGTATCAAAGCTGTGAATAGTATAATGAGAAGATAATTCAATTTTGAAGTTCGGGGTTGCAGGTGCAAATCGAATTCATATCATACTTCAAGGTTGGCCAATGGAATTCTATGGCTTGAGACTCAAGTATGCCTTGGAAGGTAGCTCAAATTGCATAACATGGAAAGATAGAATGGAGGTTGTATTAGAAGACAATGGCTTGAAGGAATTCATTGATCAAGAAATGCCAAAGCCAGCTTCAATTAATGCACAAGAGTTGGCTAAGTGGAAGAAGTGTGTGGCAAAGGCGAGACAGATCATCCTTGAGGGAGTTCGAGACCATATTCTCTCGAGTCTCCATGGGAAGGATACTCCATTTTCAATGTGGAAGACATTTAAGGACCTCTACCAGAACAGTAGCGACCAAAGGTAATTGATGCTCAAGGATAAGCTTTGAAGAATCAAGATGGAGAAGTGTTATAGACATTTTTGTGCCTTACAGCTATAAGCATGAAATGTCCATAATCTAAGGGATCCAAAGTCCCTAAACATGTTGTTCCTACCCCTAGAGGAACAAGGCTAACAAACCACAGCAATTCACAGAAGTTCTCCACCAGAACTGCTCAAAAACAAGTCAATTCAGGATCAATTCAGAGGCTCCACTAGCTGTCTGCGCTGAAATGCAAAGTCTGCACTGGCTACCTGCACTGCAACGCAGGTAGAAGCACTACCAGGTGCGCTGAGCGGGAATTGACAAATGGCAAGTTCATTCAACAAGGTGTCAAGACCCTGGAAGCTTCCAGAATCTTCCTCAATGACACTTGCCTCAGTGAATTCAACTAGTGATGAGTAAGAGGTTCTCAATCTCCAAGTGGAAGCAAGAACCTCCAAGTGGAAGCAAGAACTGACAGAGGGAGAGGACACTAGTCAGATCTCAAGCTGACTCATCCTCTCTCCAAACATCTATATATGGATCTCTCCTCCATGAGATCTAGAGGCTGGAATTTTGTTATTGCAAAGAATTGCTGTTGGTTTGAGATTGGAATCATTGGGTGCTTAATGCTTTGAAGGAAGGTGAAGATAGGAATTTCATTTGCTGGGAAGGAGATGCTGGATTGGAGCCCTCTGGGTTGTATCTCTTCCTGAACCTTGTTATTCATCAATAAAGCTATCTTGGTTTCTCCTATATGCTGATGTGTCTTTGATGTATGATTGCATTAGTATGTTTAGTTTATTTCTAATCCTGAACTAGTTATGAATATGAATCTATGTCTTTGTGTAGTGTTCTCTTCTTGTGATCTCGCAGGAACCTGTTGAAGCTGGGCGAGCGAGAAGGCAAGTAGCTGGGAACTCTCAAAGAGAAGAGAAACCGGATCGAGGGACAAACGGAAGACACCGGTTAGTCCATCCATCTCTCTTCATTCTTAATTCATAAAGGAAGAATACTAGAATAGTTGTCTCTGTTTGTTGCTAAGGCACTGTCACACCTTAGGTGGATAGGATCGTCCTGCATAGGCATTTTTCCCCACAACAAATTGGCGACTCCGCTGGGGAGATCTGTTTAGTCATTTTATTTGTGTTTCTATCATTTTTTGTTTCATAGACTCAACAGCAACAATCGAACTGCATCTGCTATTCTCAGATGCAAAGTAGACAGCTGCTGCTTTGATCCAATCACTGGATTTGTCTATGATCTGAACAATGGACTCACAAATGATTTGATGATCCTTTGTGATAGATCTTAGCCCTTCTTCAAAGCATCCCTTTGATTGTACCTTGCTTGTTGCTTTGATTTGGCCTGAAACTGTAGATTGAATAGCAAACTGTGACCCAGAACCCAGTGAGAAACTCTCGTTTCTCCTTCAGCGCAGACCCTGTGAAGAGGTTCTGCATTTCAACGCAGGTCCCGTGAAGGCTACCTGCGCTGAATGTCAAAACCCCTGTGTTGAGGGTGCGTTGATCCAGTTAGGCCTTGTGCAGCTGGGGTTCTCTGCTCTGTTTTGCCTTGTTTTGATCTCTGATTTTTGCAGCCTGTAACCAGCATAGGTACCTATCTGATAACTCCTTTTCTCTGCTTAAATTCCGCCTCCTTTTGTACAAAAAGACTGTGAGTGTTTTTATGTGTTTGTGGCGTCATTTATAGTTTTCCTTTGCAAGATTGAAATAGTCATCCTGTAGCCCTTGATTCAGATCTGTTGATTGTGATCTTAGGAGAGAGTTCATTGGCTGTTTACAGTTCATTATACATTTACTTTTGCTTTTGGTTTGAGTTTGTCTCTTTTGAGTGTCAAAACAAGTATTCATTTCGAAAATCGTTAAGTGTTGTAATCTCTTCCACCCTTTCTGATTTCGAAAAAGTAAACTTGTTTGTATTTGTCATTTAAAAGCAAATTCAAAGTTGTAAAAAAAGCTTTCTTTTTAGGCATCAATATTAAGAGAGCGGAAAACAAACACCTGCATTGTGCATTTGCATCTTGATAGTTTGCACGTTTGATTTAGGAAAAGTGCATTTAGAGTGTGCTGATTGCTCTTTGAGAAAAGATGGTGTCTTTCTTTTCCCTTTGTAGCTAGGATTTTCATAGTTGAAAAGATATAAAGCTTGCTTATCATCTTTAGACTGCATTTAGGAATTGTATCATACATCTCGTGGTGAACCTCAAAAGGCAAACTTCTAAAAAGATCAACCTAAAATAAATTGAATGAACTTAACAACGCTTTGCAACATAACGCACAACATAAAGGTCTAGGCTAGAGACGTGTTCTGGCGTCGTAAAGCCTGGTGACTGTCGATCTCGCTGATGGTGGGTGATTCCTCCTGAGGGACGATAGCGCCAGTACGGATTGTGCTCCCACGTACCGTCGCGTATATATTGGGAGACCCCTATAGGCATAAAACCTTTATCCTTAGGAAGCCGTGTCGGCCGCCCTACTGATCGCAATGCACTGAACTTAACATTCAGGAAGATCGACCGCCCGTACCTTAAAAAGTATTCTGCGGTTTTGCGAAAAGTTTGGCACACCCTCTACCTAGAACTGCAGAGCAGTTCCTTTTGGCCTTTTTCAGATTCTATAACAGAAAAAGTCCATCTGAGCATTTGTCACTTCAGGCTCGTTAAAACATCGAAGGGGACTAGAGTCATCTTTAGCTTTTTCTCGACTCTTTAAAAGTGAAAAAGCAAGTTGTGTCTAAAAGCGTCTAAAAAAAATTCATTTAATTCGGAAACACACTTTCCCCTTTTTATATTTTGGTTGATCGAGTAATCCGCAATCGTGGAAGAAAGTCAATTAAAACCCCGTCGTTCGCGGAGACTTACGAGTCAACCGTCTTTGTCTCCGGAATCGAAAACAGTACGGACAAAGCGAACTCGTTTAACCGGTTCGAAATATCCTATCAAAGTTAGAACAACTGTTCCAACAACATCTGAGATTCCGGTTACTCCAAACATTTCTGGAAACCCTGCCTCTACAGAAGAAGTTCAACAGCCACAGAGGGACAGTGATACTGATCCTAGTCTGAGAACAAACACTTGTGTTACTGAACCAGTTCCATCTGTATCCGGTTTAGAGAGTCTTGTTCTTCAAACATCTGTCGCTGTTGATTCAACCCCTTCTTTGGCACCAGAAATATTTTACGGATCTGACGGTCTTCCCCTTCCACTGGGTTTGATTGCGATAGAGGAAATTGTAGAAGATCCGCAAGCTAGTACTCCAACACATTTTGGAGTCGGGGTCACTCTATTTCCTTCGACATCAGAAGTTAGTCTACCACCAGTGGAAGTTCCTGTAGAATCGCTAGGTAATCTCTTGGATAGACTCAAAATGTCTAAACAACCGTCAACATCTAGGACTGTGTCAAATGACACAGCGACAGCAGAACTCCCTGCCGTCACTCCGACAATGTTTGCCGACATACCATCTGTCCCGACTAGCTCACCACCGCTAGAAGGAGTCCACCCAGGGACTATTTCGACAGTGTGGTTCGTTCCAGTTTGTTCCTCCAAATAATATCTGGCAACTCTTATGTTGAAACTCGCCAGATTGATCCATTTGGAGGTCAATTTGGGCAATCCAGTCCCCAAGGACAAACAATCCCCTTGAGTTCCGGATTGCCACCGTATGGGGGGCAGTATGCCCTTTCATTACCCCCTCCGGGAGGATATCCATACGGGAGTTCACAACAGTATTCAGGTTATACTGGAATTACATCAAGTGGTTGGGTACCTATGCTACCTCAACAACCAAGGGTTGTGTATTCTATGCAACAATGTGTACCTATGTCGAACATCCCGACCACACCAGCGATTGTGACAGTGTCGCAGGTTCAAACGTTGCCTGTTGTATGTCAACCTCATATTTCTTAGGTTGTAATGCAACAACCCCTTGACCCTGTGACTCAACCACAATCGCCTACTGGTGGGGCGACACAGGTCCAAACGGGTACAATTACCCCACACCTTGGTCCAACGGTTAGTATAGCGCAACAGAACATGGCTTCGCAACCATGGTTGGTGCAATACCAACAACCACAATTCCAACAAGTACACCAAGGTTCTGAGCAGCAGATCTTTGCGAACAGTGGACAACCGTACATTCAAAACGGTCAAAATCAACCACTTTACGGTGGTCATGTCCACCAACCGTATCAGTCATACCAACATCAATTACATTATGCTGGTATGCAAAGGCCAACTGCTCAGTCGATCCCATCGTATTCTGGGTATGCTTCACCTAACCTGAATCAGCAGTTACCGTTCGTGGCAACTTTAGAGTTACCCGATTTACACCATTTGACAAACGATCCAATTGCTTACGCCCCTTGGTGGCCAGCGATTCCTCACAAACTTCCTTCAGATATTCCTAAGTTTAATGGAAATCCAGGTGAAGACCCATCGAATCACGTGATGACCTTTCATCTATGGTGTTTGTCAAACACTTTAAATGATGATTCGATAAGGCTTCGCCTCTTTCAAAGGACGTTAACGGGTCCAGCGGCTAAATGGTATATTGAATTGCCTAGAGCTTCGTTCGACAATTTCAGCACCCTAGCCACGACTTTCTTAACCCATTTTCAATTACCGATAAGGTATGAAACGGGAATGGAAATCTTAACCAACTTCAAACAGACAACGGCCACTCACATATCTGATCATATACATGAGTGGCGACGTCGTCGTAGGATGGTAAAATTGTATGTTCCCGATCAGCTATTAGCTGAATGGTTTATCAAGTCGTTACTTCCTGCTATAACGGAAGATGTGGCAAAGGGGGGAGTCGTAACAGAAGAGCAAGTTATCGCTCGTGCGCAGTATCTAGACTTAGTCTATACTCAGTCTGGCACGCTCTATGACAAAATACCTGACGCCCCTAGACCGGAATTTTCAATTCCTCCTCCTCCTAAATCAAACAATGACTCTCATGCCGGCGATGGCGTGATTGGAACGAAAAACGCGAAATCGACAAAGGCCAACTCCAAGAAGGCCCGTAAGATTTCAGATCAAAATGCAAAAGAAGAAATTCTTGCTTCAGAAGTAAATGTTGTATTGGAAGATAAAGGCAAAGAAACCAAACAACCAGGGAGCAAGAAAAAGCAAAACAAAGGGAAGAAGAAGAAACAGGGTGGGTCATCCCCTGAAAAACTTCTTCAAACTCTCCTGGAAATAGGAAACCCCCTACAACAGGGTGTCAGATATGTGACGAGCGTTATTGGAAAAACGAATGTCCATACAAAGCTGAGCTTAAAAGGTTCTTCAAAAGTTCGCAAACCTCAGCTATGTTAACTGATCCGTTTCCAAATCCAGGTCAAAATCTGGTTGATAGTGGAAATTCTTCCCCGTCGCAAGTGCATATGTTGTCGATTTCCAAGCAACAAAATGATGCTTTGATTTCGACAAGGAACAAAGATTACGGGAATCCGCAGCTGTCGAACGGTAAGGAAAAAGATCAACCAAGCAGTTCGACAACAACTTCGACAGAAGTTGTACCGCCCATCATCCCTGAATTAACAATAAAACCGCCAAAGGGAGTAGTACACAAGTCGACATTTAATCCTCGCGCCAGAGCAGCGCAACATTATAGCATAGTGGAAGATTTGGCCCAATCGCCATCCACTATGTCGACTCTTGAAGTACTACAAAATTTCCCATCCCAAAGGCAGGCTTTGTTATCAGCCATTGGTGGGGTTGATCCTAAGGATTCCAATCTTGTATCCTTTGACCACAAAGGATACGATCCTCAGTTACCAGCTCAACTAGCTTTCCTTATCCAAGTGAAAGCCCTCAACAAAACTGTTCACCAAACAATTATTGATGAGGGGGCATCTACATGTATTATGTCGATGAGTTGCTGGAAAACTTTAGGATCTCCAACCTTGTCGCGATCTTCGACAACATTAAAAGCATTCGACGGAAGGACATATACCCCGTATGGTATCCTAAATAACTTGAATGTTGAACTAGGGGGAAAAACGGTAGAAATAGATGTTGAAGTCATCGATGGGAATCTTGATTACAACATCCTACTAGGAAGACCGTGGATCTATGCCATGGCAGCTGTTGTGTCGACCTATTTTAGAAAGATCGCATTCCCCTTTCAAGGAGGGATTACGATCGTCGACCAACAAAACTTCCTCCCTAATGGTTCACAAGTTACAGGAAGCATTCCTATGATCCATGGTAGCAACCATTCGCTTCAAGATATTGGAGTAGGCCTACTGAAAGACCCCACATTAATGGGAACTTTCGCACTTCCACCTCCAATCTATATAGGAGAAGTAGTGTTGGTAGGAGCCTGCAACATGATATCTTCCACGAAGATCTCAGAAGACGATATCGACATGGATCATGCAATGGTTTTGCCCTCAAGCCCAATGGAAATATTGTAGCAATCAATGTTTCTGGCATGGGAGGCGAACCCGAATCAACGCTCATCAAGCGTTTGGGTAGACAGGTCTAGAGAATATGGTACCCCGTTAGACCCTTGGTCGCGAGTGCATGGAACCGACGAAGGAATTCTACAATCAATGTTGATTGAGGGGGCACCATGGAATGATAGCCACCATCGTTCCCTTCTTCCGGATTGTGAAGAAGATACTCAAGACGACCTTTATCACCCTTCAGTCTTTGAATTCCTATCAAATACTGTAAACACGATGGATTCCGAGCGGAACCTGTCCAATATTGAAGAGACTATAGCCATAAATATCTCAACCAAAGCAGATGTTGTAGAGAATATTTATGTCGGCAAATGTTGTTCTCCTTCAGAGCTGGAAATATATAACGCTCTTTTTCGCGAATTCAGAGATGTCTTTGCTTGGTCATATGATGAAATGCCAGGCATCGACTCGAGTATCGTTGAACATGAAATTAAGATGTATCCTAATGTCAAACCAGTAAGACAACGGCTTCGGCAGGTGCACCCCAAGAAAGCCGCTGCCATTAAGGCAGAAGTTGAAAAACTTCTCCATGCTGGTTTCATCTACCCGGTTCCTCTAACTGATTGGGTATCGAATATTGTCCCTGTTATGAAAAAACAAGGAACGATTAGAGTGTGCGTCGATTATAGGGATGTAAATCAAGCTTGTCCAAAAGACAACTACCCTACACCCTTCATCGACCAGATAATTGATGAATGCGCCAGATGTGAAATCTTTTCATTTATGGATGGATTCTCCGGATATAATAAAATAAATATCCGCCCACAGGACCAGTCAAAGACTGCATTCATTTGTCTATGGGGCACATTCGCATATCGAAAATTACCCTTTGGTTTAAAGAACGCCGGGGCGACGTTTCAGAGGGCAATGAATTATGCCTTCCATGACATCAAGAACATCGTTCAACCATACCTCGACGACCTTCCGGCTCATTCGCGAAAGCGGACTGATCATCCGCAGCATTTAAGAGCGATATTTCTATGTTGTCGACACTACAAGATACGACTCAATCCACACAAATGTGTATTTTGCGTCAGCTCTAGTCGTTTACTTGGCATTGTAGTCTCCAAGGACAGGATTCGTCTCGACCCTTGCAAGGTTCAGGCAATCATCAATTTGCCTCCACCTTCAAATTTGCTTCAGATTCAGAAACTCCAAGGGAAAGCAAACTTTCTGAGGAGGTTCATTCCAAATTACGCAGAACTTGCTAAAGGTTATACTCGTCTTTTGAAAAAGGATGTACCTTTTGTCTGGGATCAGGTGGCGCAAGCTTCTTTTGACGCTCTGAAAGAATCTCTAGTAAGAGCATCATTAATGTATGCCCCGGACTATCAAAGAGATTTTAACCTGTATCTGGCTGCAGCGGATACGACCATTGCGATGGTTTTAGTTCAAGAAGTCGATGGAATTGAACATCCTATATATTATTTAAGTAAAAACTTAAATGATACAGAAAGCAAATATTCTTACGTTGAAAAGCTAGCACTCGCTGCTGTTCAAGCGATACAAAGATTTCGACATTATGTCCTCTTTCGGAAAACTACCATTCTATCAGATTGCAACCCCATGACTTATATATTGTCGCGACAGTTGCTGGGGGGAAAATATTCAAAATGGATAGCGATCCTTCAAGAGTTTGATCTGGAATTTGTAAAATCCAAATCAAAGAAAGCTTTAGTTTTCGCGGAATTATTGTGCGATCTCCCATCGTCGTCCAACGATGAAACATCCGAAGAATCAATCGTGGACGAAAGTTTGTTTCTGATATCCACAAGCGATGAGTGGTATGGAGATATAATCGTTTATCTCCAAACCCAAAAATTCAGGCCTAACACCTCTCATTCAGAACAGAAACGTATACGATACCAAGAAAAAGACTACATGATCGTCGGTGATACGCTTTACCGTCGTGGTATCGATACAGTTCTGAGAAGGTGCCTCACCCATGAGGAGGCCGAAAAAGCCCTGAATGAGTGTCATTCAGGCGCGTGTGGGGGGCATCAATCTGGATATGCTACAGCACAGAAAATCTTACGAGCAGGATACTTCTGGCCAACCATGTTCAAAGATTGCATAACCGCAGTCAGAAGTTGCCATGCTTGTCAAATTTTTGATAGCAAAACCAGAACACCACCCGCACCTTTACAGCCAATAGTCGCTGTTGGGCCTTTCGCCAAATGGGGCATCGATTTCATGACATGTAACCCCACCTCGACCGGGGGGCATGGGTATATTATAGTTGCCGTTGACTATTTTACCAAATGGGCCGAGGCGATGCCTACATTAGATAATACCGGTGAAACAGCTGCCCTATTATTTTTCAATCATGTAGTCGCCAGATTCGGCGTACCACAGGCTATAGTTACGGATCATGGATCGCATTTTCGCAATCACATGATGGTTGAATTAGCTGCCAAGCTAGGGCTATCTCACGACAGCTCTACCCCGTATTATCCGCAAGCCAATGGACAGGTTGAAGCGATCAACAAAGTCCTGAAGCATATGTTGCAAAGGATGATCGGAGTTCACAAAAGAAGGTGGCACCTAATCCTGTACTCAGCCTTGTGGGCTTACCGAACATCGGTAAGAAATGCGACCGGGTTCACACCGTTCCAACTGGTGTATGGCCTGGAAGCAGTCCTACCAATCCAGTGTGAAATCTCGTCTCTTAAACTCGCAATTGATCTCCTCCCCGAAACTTCAGAAGAAGAGGCCTGTTTCTTGGAATTAATCCAATTGGATGAAACCCGTCGTGATGCCACTTTGGCTAACGAAGCCCATAAGAAACGAGTCAAGGTGCAGTTTGACAAAAATGTCAAACCCCGTGTCTTCTCAGAAGGTGACTTGGTCTTGCTTTATGACCAAGAATCCGATAAATTGGGAGCAGGTAAATTTAATTCTTTATGGATGGGCCCCTATATTGTTAAACGAGTGTTAGCAAAAGGAGCCTACGAGTTAATGGATTATGACGGAATTCCACTGGCGCAACCCTGTAATGGGTTGTACCTCAAGCGTTACTATGCTTAAATAGTAACCTGTATGCTTTTGTTGTATTTTGTTTTCGCTAAAGTGTTCGTTTTGGTCGAGTAATCCACCTTTTTACATTTATTGCAGATGTCAAACCCTTTGGAGATATGTGTTGGATATGCCGACGGAGCGAGTCGTAGTTCGCGGAACCTGTCCTCGGCAGCCTGGGCCATTTTTGATCCAAGCGGCGAGTTAGTGAGTTTCAGAGGTGTATGTATTGGGAAATCAACGAATAATATCGCTGAGTATAGTGCGTTGATAGAACTACTCTCTGATGCCATCACCCATGGTATACGCCGACTAATCGTCAGGCTAGACTCACAACTCGTAATTCTACAACTCAATGGTATATATTCCGTCCGCAATCCAGCTATTTATCGTATGTTTCTAAGGGTTAAGATTTTGGAAAGACAGTTTGATTTAATTCAATACCAGCATATTTCCAGAAACTTAAACACATTAACCGACTCATTAGCAAACTATGTGTTAGATAGACATCTGCGACATTTATAAAAAGGGACACATCATCAATGTTGTACATATGGATCACATAACTCAACCAGAATAAAACCCCGAAAATCAAAATATATATATATATATATATATATATATATATATATATATATATATATATATATATATATATAAGCTGTTTATCGTTTACACATAATGTTCTGTAACCAAGACAAAAATCGGTCGCATGACCCAAAAACTCAAAATGCTAGGGGGCACCCTAGCCTAGTGATGCTCATGATAGCACGTCACGGCCTGTGCAATCATGCGTAAGAGACGAGTCCATCGTCTAGGCACACCAGTAGTATGTCGCTGCAACTGTAGAGGCAACTCGTCGATCCTCACATCCGGAATGCCAAGAGTAAGGCTCTCAACCTGCTCCTGCACAGCTGTAAGGGTCTCGGCCACATCAAGGTCGCGAAGAATAACCCTCCCAGCAGTCTCCCCTGCTGGGGCAGCGACTGGCGCTCTCGGGCGAACTGCTGGACCAACAGGACCAACATCTGCATGCACACATGAGTTTGATTAAAGTCTTGATAGAATAAAGCACAAGGACATTACAAATAAAAACAGAAAATAGTGATATGGTCGAAGATTTTACCAATAGCACCCCATTGTTCGCCATCTGGCAGTACCAAATCCGGATCACCTCGAAAATCCATGCCAACATATGGATACTCGGAATAGACCATCTCCTGACGCTCGAACCACCTAAAGAAGGTATCAGTGAAAGAAATCTGAGAATGACCAGCATGCCTAGACATGTGATCAACCCATCTCTGCATGCGTGGCTCGGTAGGAGAAGGCAAGTCGAGTGCAATGTACTGAGGCTGCATCAGTGGTATCTTCTCCAAGGCAAAGGCAGTCAAAATAGAACCAAATCCAAAGTTCTTCAACTTCCCGTCCTTTACCTTGGTCAACTGGTTTTTCATCTGAATAAGTACTGCATCACACCAGTTGAATATTTTCGGTTGGAGGCACTCCAAGGCGTGCTGCACATAGGATCTGTTGGCAACATGAAGAGATGCACTACCGGCCATCCTACCAATAGTATACAGAATGGACCTGAGAGACCTGTCAGCAATCTCACGGATAACTATCTTGCCGTCTCTGCTCGGCTGAGATCCTTCCCTGCAATACTGGCGGACATAATCTCTCACAGAGTCACTCCCTCGGGCCGAACCTGACAAAGAAATGGGGGCACCCCACCTCGACAAGCCAGTCAAGAAGTAAATGTCTACCACGGTCAAAGGGATAGATTTGCTCCTAATCTGAAATACTTGGTTGATAGGATCCCAAGCATCAAGCATATACTGCAATAAGGAGATCTGCTGTCTCATACTAGAGATACGGAAGAACTTCAGCAGACCACAGTTCCGCAGCGCGTTCACCGTGACAGGGTCATGTAAGGCAATCATGTCCTCTTCTTCATGTTCTCGTTCTCGCCATGTAAGGGTCATTTTGCTCCAATAATCTCTGAAAAACAAACATGAGAGGAGTTAGATCCTGGATTTGATGAGAAACTAGCAAAGTTTTCATCAAAAACTGTGCAACAAAACTATTTTTCTGTGCCCAGCGCAACTAGCCAGTGTTCCACCTGCATTGAAGGTCAAACTGCCTTCATGCAACTTGACATTCAACGCAGGTTTCGAGTGAACCAGGTGCACTGATGGTAGAGCGACCCAATAAAACCCCAGGAGCTCAGGAAAACAGGAAAACAAGCACAGAATGCAGAAAAGAAACCATGAAATGAAAGAGCTCAAGTTTACCTCCTACCTGGTCCAGACGGCGCCGAAAATCATCCGCAGAATCTCCCGGAATCAGCTGATGAAAATCAAGGGGAAAGAGGCACCTCCAAAGCTCCAACAAACCAAGTTCAAATGAAATGGTAAAATGAGAGGTAAAAACACTTTTTAATTTCCTTTTACGTAGTTCAAAGCAAAATATTAGGGTTTTAATCTCATTTTCAAGCAAATGTTATTCATTCCTAACTAGTTTGATGCAGCAATTGAGGATACAGTACTATCTTTGAAAAGGGCAAAGCTAGTCATGGTAAAAAATCAACATTTGACCATATTATCGATCAGTTTTAGCACACAGTTCATGCTCGTTAAAAAATAAACGCAAGATCCGAGCAGTTTTAGCACATAGTTCATGCTCGTTAAAAAATAAACATAAGACCGAGCAAATGTTTCCACCCGCGTTTAAGCTCGTTAAAAAATGAACTATCCCGGTAAATAACCACAGTGAATGTAATATCATCAACCATTAAAGCCTTGGTCGTGTTTGCACCATCACCTCCACTTTTCATTTGGCCGATCGTTCACCTCCATATGATTGTTTACCCATTTTGAGGAACAGCTGCGAAGAGTGATTTCACTAGCCATCCTTGTGACACTGCCGTGACTGGAAAATTCCAACCCATACCTGGAATCAGCTGCTAACCCGTTTTATCACTCGTTCCTCAAAAGACGAGTCTTCTTTAAGCTCTTTTCATCTGACTCGTAAAATATGAAAAGATTGCCGAGTTTTGGCCTTCCAGCTCGTTAAAGTGACCGGAAGTGCTATCCCTCCTCTAGATTTTAATCTTTTTGGACCTGAGGGATTATTGCACAAAAAGATCGCGCGCTTGTTTTGTTCGGCTTGTTAAAACTATCGAAAACTCATCCCTTCTGTATTGTTTTATACTTTTTCGGACTTAAGGGATTAGATGACGAAAAAGGACTTTCGGAGTTGACTTTACGTACCTTTTCAGACTCTCTAAAAATGAAAAGGACCGAGTTATCTTTGTCGTTAGACTCGTTAAAATCATTAAATAGCGACAAACTTGTCTTTAGACGAGAACGAGTTTCACTATCGCTAGGCTCGTTAAAACATAGCGATGGGCTTGCCCGAAGGGCAAGTTATAGAACAAGCATATGTTATCCTCCTCAAGCTTGACAAAAATAAAGAGGTACTGGTCAGCAATGACTGGGGAAAAATTGGGAGAAACTCAAGAAAACTTTGATGGTAGCAAGTCGCTCTTGAACATGACACTTTTCCTCCGTACCACAGTCGGGTTGGGTTGTTTCATTCACCGGTCACATCACCATGGTCTCGCCATACCATCCATATTTGGGGTAATGCTACCGATCCATCGCATAAGTGTCGCCATATGTTCAAGAGAAGTCGTTCAGAGAAGTCAACCGTGTCCCATCCACTGCCATACATTATCCTTCATCCTTTCATGACTGCCACTCTGAATCATATGTCATCAGACCGTTCTCACCTCCATCAAAATCATTAGCTCCGTTCTGTGTCATTGATGTGGGATTCATTAAAGCCCTCCTTTGACGGATCGCTTCTTGTTGACATCAGCTCATTATCCAAGAAGTTGATCTAGGAACAACCCCTTCAGTACTTTGAAGCTTGCATGCCTCAATGGCAAGTTTCTCACTTCCGGCGACAGGTATACATCAATGACCTTCGACCGAAAGATTTTGCGTGGTGTTCGACGCCAAGTCCTTTATTCACACCACGTGAATTGTACTGCAGTACCTTGAGGGTCATTATCATTATCGATGATTCCTCTCGCGCTTGTTAACGGTTTACCTCATTGACCGGTAATCAAGTGATGTCTTTCCATGTTCGACTTCAGAACATTTCTCACATGGATCGACTTGTACTTAGAGTGAAGATCGAATGAGTTTGAAGACCCCAGATCTAGTTTCATCCATCCGGGCTGCGATATATATTCAGGAAATATAAAGACATTGACATGTACATCATTGCAGCAGATAATCATCCTACCCCAAAGGATGATAATTTCATCAAAATTATCAGTCTACCATAAGACGATTGTCTATTCTATGTACAGAAAAATGAATTTATAAAGCTGAGCATGGGAATGCTCGCCTCAGCTAGATCATGAAAGCAGTATGAAAAATAATGTATTGTATTGTATTGTATTACAGGTCTCCTCCCAGCAATGAATGAACTTCGGATCCTTCTGATAAAGCATTTCACCCGATAAACGACCTCATACTTTAGGGGGCAACTGTTATAGACATTTTTGTGCCTTACAGCTATAAGCATGAAATGTCCATAATCTAAGGGATCCAAAGTCCCTAAACATGTTGTTCCTATCCCTAGAGGAACAAGGCTAACAAACCACAGCAATTCACAGAAGTTCTCCACCAGAAACTGCTCAAAAACAAGTCAATTCAGGATCAATTCAGAGGCTCCACTAGCTGTCTGCGCTGAAATGCAAAGTCTGCACTGGCTACCTGCACTGCAACGCAGGTAGAAGCACTACCAGGGTGTGCTGAGCAGGAATTGAAAAATGGCAATTTCATTCAACAAGGTGTCAAGACCCTGGAAGCTTCCAGAATCTTCCTCAATGACACTTGCCTCAATGAATTCGACTAGTGACGAGTAAGAGGTTCTCAATCTCCAAGTGGAAGCAAGAACCTCCAAGTGGAAGCAAGAACTGACAGAGGGAGAGGACACTAGTCAGGTCTCAAGCTGACTTATCCTCTCTCCAAACATCTATATATGGATCTCTCCTCCATGAGATCTAGAGGCTGGAATTTTGTTATTGCAAAGAATTGCTGTTGGTTTGAGATTGGAATCATTGGGTGCTTAATGCTTTGAAGGAAGGTGAAGATAGGAATTTCATTTGCTGGGAAGGAGATGCTGGATTGGAGCCCTCTGGGTTGTATCTCTTCATGAACCTTGTTATTCATCAATAAAGCTATCTTGGTTTCTCCTATATGTTGATGTGTCTTTGATGTATGATTGCATTAGTATGTTTAGTTTATTTCTAATCCTGAACTAGTTATGAATATGAATCTATGTCTTTGTGTAGTGTTCTCTTCTTGTGATCTCGCAGGAACCTGTTGAAGCTAGGCGAGCGAGAAGGCAAGTAGCTGGGAACTCTCAAAGAGAAGAGAAACCGGATCGAGGGACAAACGGAAGACACCGATTAGTCCATCCATCTCTCTTCATTCTTAATTCATAAAGGAAGAATACTAGAATAGCTGTCTCTGTTTGTTGCTAAGGCACTGTCACACCTTAGGTGGATAGGATCGTCCTGCATAGGCATTTTTCCCCACAACAAGAAGGGTGATACTATTTCCACATATCTGAACAAGCTCACCACCTGTAGATATGAGCTTGGCAGTGTGGGAATAACTATTGCCGATAATGATATGGTGAGCCTCTCTCTCCTTGGCCTCCCAAAGAGTTGGAATAGCTACCAGGACTTTGTGAATGGAAGGGAGAAACTACCAGATTGGGAACGACTGTGGTCGGATCTTATGCAGGAGGAGATCAGGAGGAGCACATGAGATGGTTCTTCATCCAAGAATTATGATGAAGAAAATCTGGCCTTAGCAAGTAAGACAAGGAAAGGGAAGGGGAAGGCTTCCCATTTCAAATTGAATTCTTCTCATCGAGGGAAGAAGGGTGACATGTCTAAAGTAAGATTCTTTAATTGTCACAAGATGGAACACTATGTGACTAATTTCCCATCGAAGAAGTACAACAAGGGATCCTTGGAAGGATCGGAAGGTGAGGCATTAACCTCTCAGTTCGAAATGGACTTTACCCTCATCGCATGCATGGTGTCATCAATGATGGGTTGTGTTTGGTATCTTGACAATGGAACGTCATTCCACATGACCAGTAATAAAAATGTATTCAGTGCCTTGGAGGAGAAATACCTCAAGGTGCGCATAGAGATGGGTGACGATGGAAGGTATAGTGTTTCAAGAGTGGGTGTGGTTGCTTTTTAGAGGGAGCATGGAGGTCCTCTCACCTTGACAGATGTGATGTATGTGCCTGGACTGAAGAAGAAATTGGTATCGATCGCTATGTTGGAGGACAAAGGCTACGATGTTGTCTTTAGTGAAGGAAAGGCATTCCTAAGACACATAGCCATGGGTCAGACCAAGAGGATAGGGATTCAGGTGAAGAATCTATATAAACTAGAGGTAGATGATTATGTAGCATTGAGTACGAAAGCAGAATTGGTGCAAAGCCAAGACATTGGCGAGTTGTGGCACAGGGGGTTGGCATCATGGGGCTTTGAATATAATGCAGCAGATATCTACAAGACTTCCCAAATGTAAACTTGAGCAAGTTGACAGATGCAAAGGTTGTACCTTGGGAAAGTACACCAAGTCTTCCTTTCATGATTGAGACGGTTGAGCAGAGGCTATCTTAGAGTGAGTTCATACTGATTTTTGTGGACCATTCTCGACAACATCCACAACGAATCAAAGGTATTATGTGATTTTAATTGATGACTATTCTCGTAAATGCTAGATTTATTTCATGCAGAAGGACCAAACTTTCACAAAGTTTTGTGAGTTCAAAGCTTTGGTCGAGAAAGAGTCAGGGAAGAAGATCAAGGCCTTGAGAAGCGACAACAGTGGAGAATATGTCTCTCAATAGTTTAAGGACTTCTGTGCATCGAAAGGAATTAAACGAAGTTAACGTCACCTCATAACCCACAGCAGAATGGGGTGGCGAGAGGAAGAATAGAACTATTGTAGGGGCAGCACGGGCAATGCTGCATGACCAAGGCCTACCACTTCACTTGTGGGCTGAGGCATACAACACAGCTGTCTATTTGCAGAATAGAAGCCCACATCACATACTTGGGATGAAGACACCAGAGGAAGATTTCTCCGGTAAGAGACCAGATGTGGGTCACTTTAGGATCTTTGGCCCATCGATATATTTCCAAGTGACAAAGGATACATTAAAGAATCTTGAGCCAATAGAAAAGTTGGGGATATTTGTGGGGTACACCGATACACCTCACAACTATCGGGTGTACTTGCCTACTAGTCGAAGGACAATGGTTGGCATAGATCTCAAGTTTGATGAGAAGAAGGCCATGTGAGTTTCCCTTGAGAGGGAGCTCCAACTACAGGCTACGGAGGAATTGTTGGTTCCTAAGGAGGAGGAGCCTCAGACTGATGTGGAGCAGCCGCATGCAGAGGTTCCAGGAGTGGAGACATCCACTCAAGATGAGTCTTCCAAAGATGGATGGAAGCGCACAAGAGAAGCTGATAGATTGTTGGAGGATGCAAGAGAGAATGTGGGAGCACCATCTTCTTAGCACAGACAAAGGAGGTCACCTGAGAGGTACACTGGATACATGGCCCTTACTGGGGAATGTGTTGAGACTGAGCCATCTTCCTTTGAGGAGGCAGTGCAGCAGCTGATTTGGGTTGATGCTATGGTGGAGGAGTATGACTCCATAGTTTGTAACAGTGTTTGGGACGTGGTTCTGAGACTAGAGAACAAGTCAGTTGTGAGTTCTTGTTGGCATTACAAGGTAAAGCAAGCTGTTGATGGTAGTGTGGAGAAGCATAAGGAAATATTTGTTGCCTATGGATTTTCACAGGTCGAGGGGATTGACTATGATGAGACTTTTGCTCCTATCGCAAGGTACACATCTATCAGATCTATGTTGGCTCTATCAGCACAAATGGGTTGGAAGATCCATCAGATGGATGTGAAGACTGCATTCCTCAATGGCCAAATTGAGGAAGAGGTGTACATAGAGCAGCTCGAAGGTTTTGAGGCCTTCGATCATGAGTCGCATGTGTGCTGACTCAAGAGAGCATTGTACGGGTTGAAGCAAGCACCTCGTGCTTGATATACCAGGATATACAACTGCTTCACCAGGTTGGGCTTCAAAAAGAGTGAAGCAGATGCGAACCTGTACCACATCATGGTGAAAGGTAAGTTGTTGATCGTCATACTTTATGTTGATGATCTCATATTGAATGGTGATGATCAATTGATCATGTCTTGCAAGGAGGACCTTGCAAGAGAATTCGAGATGAAAGACATGGGTCTCAGGCATTACTTCCTTGGCATGGAAGTGTGGCAGAAGGATGGGGAGTTGTTTGTGTCTTAGCGCAAGTATGCCAACGAGATACTCAGAATATTCCACATGGAGAAGTGCAAGCCCATGTAAACTCCTCTAATAGGTAATTGTAGGAAGGAGGATGCTACTTCAAGAAAAGTGGTAGAGGCTACTGTGTACAAGCAGCTTGTGGGTTCACTGATGTACTTAGTGAACACATGACCAGATTTGTGCTAAGTGGTGAACCAGCTGAGTTAAGCGATGGTTCAACCTACCAAGATGTTTTGGAAGGCAGCAAAGCAGGTATTGAGATACCTCAGAGGCACATGTCAGTATGGATTATGGTACATATGGACATATGGAGTGAAGCTACAGGGCTTCACTGATGCAGATTGGGCAGGGAGTCCACAAGATCGGAAGAGCCACAAGTGTTTGTTGTAAAACTACTTGAGAAGGATGAATCCGTATACCTAAAACTTGGGGGTATGAGGATGAAGGGCCAACTTGCATAGGTTATGATACAACAATCTGGGCTTGTGACTGTGGCATAGTTGTAACAACAAGTGTTGTAGGTATGGATGAGATAGATTGCATAGGTTGTGATGGATACACAAGCCCAGGTTGAACGAGCATGGTTGGTCGCCACTGATAGAAAATCATTCCAGGTTGACCTAAATGTTGAAATATGGCAACAAGAATATTCCAATTTAATTTGTCCTTGAATTAAATTGTGAATTGAAATTGAATTTAGTCTTAACAGATACTTGGAAATAATTAATTAATTAAATTTTAAATTAATTAGTTGGAGAAATTCAAGTTATAAGTCTCTTTGAAGTCATGCAAGAGTTATCCCTTAAATTAAGGAGATAAGATTGAGCTATATTTGATTTGTAATTAGTTAACTCAGTTTATTGAGTTAAGTCGAGTTAAATTAATTCCAAACTATTTGAGGAACTAATGGTGAGTTAACAGCCAGTTGATGCATGCATGCACTCAACTAGTTGTTGGGTTGTGTTATATTCTTTCCACGTAGTTAACAGGGGGGTTGAAGGGCACCCGTAACCCCACTTTATGGGGTCCGAGGCAGCGCCCTGGAAAATTTTGGTTTTGGACCCTATGTTAGGTTGGAGGGACTCACCTATGGTTTTGTGCATGATTTTCACACATGTTTTTTGGATGCGATGGTTTTCGGTCCATGATATTGGATGCTTCAGTATGTATAAATATGTATTGTAACATTGAAAGGAACATAATGAAAAATCAAGCTGGTAGTCCCAGTTTTGGGATCCAGGGGAAAAAACTCTGTGTATATGTGTTTTATGTGTTATGCTCTCGCATTGTTTATTTTCTGTGTTTTAGAATTCATATGCAGGTAATTTTTTTACGGGGTTAAACCCTACATTTGGTATTAGAGTTGTTTTGGCTTTAAGGGGACGCCTTTGTTGTTGAGGGGTTTCGCTCGGGCCTGTGATAGACCCTGTTTAGTGGGAGATCTGCAAGATCGATTCTGGTGGTGAAAGAAGATGGTGAGTAGTGGAAAGATAGAGATCAAGAAATTTAATGGTCAGAGTTTTGAGTTGTGGAAACTCAAGATGGAGGATCTGTTGGTGGATAAAGATCAGTGGATCGCGGTAGATCTAGGTACTAAACCAACGGGAGTGACCGATGAAGAATGGAAGAAGTTAGATCAGAAGGCAAAGAGCACAATACGAATGTGTGTCTCAGATTTAATATTGTTGAATGTATCAGGGGAAGCTATAGTGAAGGCTTTGTGGGACAAGTTAGGGACTTTGTACCAATCTAAGTCTCTAGTGAATAAACTGCTCCTGCGGAAAAAGCTGTATACCCTGAGGATGAAAGATGGAGACTTGGTGACAGAGCATCTGAACTCATTTAATACTATGGTAAGTCAGTTAGCATCTGTTGATATTAAAATTTCATATGAAGATAAGTGCATCAGTTTTTTTTGATCTCTACCAGATTTGTGGGATAGTCTGGTTATTGCAATAGGTAGCAATGCAACTGCCTTACAGTTTGATGAAATAGTCTCATCCTTACTGACGGAGGAGATGAGACAGAAAAATATGGAGAGCCAGAATGGTGATGCCTTATCTGTACGAGGACGGTCCCAAAACAGAAACAAAAATAAGTCATCGAGTGGGAGATCTAAATCTAGAGGGAGATCTAAATCTCCAGGAAAACCTGTAAAGGTTGTGTGCTGGAAATGTAGAAAGGAAGGGCACTACAAAAGGGACTGTAAATCTAAAGCTACTGATAAAGGAAAGGGATCTGATGATGCTCCTTCTATAGAGGTGAAAACCACCTTAGATGAAGGTGGGGATGTGTACTTGGCTTCTTCAAGTACACATATAGATCATGAGGCATGGTTGATTGACTCAGGTGCATCCTTTCACTTCACTCCCCATAGAGAGTGGTTCTGCGAGTATGCGAAATACGATGGTGGTGATGTCTTCTTAGGGGATGATAGGAAGGCTAGAATCATTGGTCGTGGAAAAGTCAGGTTGAAGTTGCAAGGTGGAAGGGTTAGAACACTTCCGAGTGTTCTACATATTCCTACATTGGCCAAAAAATAGATTTCTATAAGCAAGCTGGATGATGCAGGTGTAAAAATAGTGTTCGAGAAGGATACCTGCAAAATGGTTCGGGGAGCACTAGTATTGATGTGGGGAGTTCGAATTGGAACTCTGTACAAACTATAAGGTAGCACTATTGTTGATGGGTGCAACAGTTCTGTGGTTCCTGAAAGTGGAGCGGAAAATCTAGTGGTCTCTGGAGAGAAGGCCATGTTGTGGCATCAAAAGCTTGGACATATTGGAGAGAAGGGCCTTCGAATACTTTATGGTAAAGGTATGGTAGAAGGTATGAGTAATAGCTCTCTGGATTTTGATTTCTATGAAAATTGTGTATATGGGAAGCAGAATCGAGTGAGTTTCCCCTCTGGTAGTAAGAGGGCAAAACATATATTGGAACTTGTGCATAGTGATGTGTTTGGACCTGTGAAGGTTCCATCACTAGGTAAGTTTGTGTACTATGTGTCATTTATAAATGACTTCTCAAGGAATACATGGATATATTTCCTTAAGAAGAAATCTGAAGCCTTTGATAGGTTTAAAGAATTTAAGGCTTTCATGGAAAATCAGATAGAGAAGAAGACAAAGGTGCTGAGGACAGATAACAATGGAGATCTAGACTAGAGAAGATCTACAAGTGGGTATGTGTTTAACCTATTTGGAGGTGCAGTCAGTTGGATGAGTAAGAAATAATCTGTAGTGGCACTATCAACTACAGAGGCAGAATACATGGCAGCCACTCATGCAAGAAAGGAAGCAGTTTGGTTGCAGAGATTGTGTTCAAGTATGGGGTTAGTACAGGAAGCTATAAGGATAGATTGTGATAGCCAAAGTGCAATTTTCTTGGCAAAGAACTCTGCATATCGTTCAAAGACAAAGCACATTGATGTTCAGTATCACTTTGTGAGGGATATGATAGAATACAAAAAGGTGTTGCTGGTAAAGGTGGACACTTTGAAGAATACTACAGACGCATTGACAAAATCTGTGAGCTCTGAGAAGTTCTCTTGGTTTAGAGAGACAATGGGCATTTTAGGGCTGGGAAAATGACAAAGCTTTGTTGTGGCCCCTTATGGAAAGAAAACAACAAGTGGGAGAATGTTGGGTTGTGTTATATTCTTTCCACGTAGTTAACAGGGGTTTTGAAGGGCACCCATAACCCCACTTTATGGGGTCTGGGGCAGCGCCCTGGAAAATTTTGGTTTTGGACCCTATGTTAGGTTGGGCGGACCCACCTATGGTTTTGTGCATGATTTTCGCACATGTTTTTTGGACGCGATGGTTTTCGGTCCATGGTATTGGATGCGATGGTTTTCGGTCCATGGTATTGGATGCGATGGTTTTCGGTCCATGATATTGGATGCTTCGGCATGTATATATATGTATTGTAACATTCAAAGGAACATAATGAAAAATCAAGCTGGTAGTCCCGGTTTTGGGATCTAGGGGAAAAACTCTGTGCATATGTGTTTTATGTGTTATGCTCTTGCATTGTTTATTTTTTGTGTTTTAGAATTCGTATGCAGGTAATTTTTGTACGGGGTTAAAACCTACACTAGTGCTACTCCAGTTAACTGAAGATTCCCTCATCAAAAACTCATGCATGTCTATTTTAAGAAAGACCCAGTTGAGATTAATGTTCAAGGATAGTGTACTATCAGTTTCATGTGTTTTCTCATGGAGAAAACTCATGCATGCAGTCAAGGATTTATCCTTTAGGATTACGTAGTTTTGGAGAAAAGATCATCCACTTGGTTGAAGGAAAATCATCCATAAGGAATAGCAAAACGAAATAGGAGCTTGGAGGGCAGACAGGAAGGCTGGAGAGAAGCCAAGATTTCCTGTGAGCATCTGTGAGGATTATACTAAGAGCTGGCTAGCTGTGAGAGCTAAGGCTTTGTATAATTCCTATGTATTTCCACCATTTGTGATAATACAATAGTGTGGGGATTTTAGCTGAGGCTTTCCCCAAAGTATTTTCATGTGTATTGTGTGATCCATTCTTCTTCGTCTGGTTATATTGTTCAGCTCGATCTTTAATCTTCTGCAAATTGATATTAGAAGTAGGTTAGAGTATTCTGCTTTGATTTATATTGCATTATAGGGTTAACCTACCAGTAGATTTTCTACACTAAAGATGACGGCATACCGACATATGGTTGCCCCCCAGAAAATGGAGGATAAGGAGAATATGCGCATTGTTCTCTGTATATGGGTAGTCGAATGTTGAGACGATACATAGGACAATAACCAGATGAACCAGCTTGATATGAACTTGATGGGTCCAGTTGTTCAGTACCCGTAAATGAGGAACTAGATAAAATTCCCGTAGAGGACATTGGTGAAGACCAAGGGCTAGAAGCAACACCTGAGTGGGTTCCCGATAAAGATTGGTAACCCGATGGGATGGACGGAACACCATACAAGTGTTGACTTAGCTGTCATACTAAACATCGAAGAGGTTGCGATAGAATATTCTACCGTAGTCGTAACAGATGGTATAGTCTGGGATGTTGACTCTGCCATAGTCAAATTTCCAAATAAGTTTCCTAACGAATCAACAGGTGTCTGAAAGTAATCAAGATCAAAAGGAGCAGTGAAATGAGGAGTATGAGGATATAGATGTAGTCCAGTTCCAAAATGGAATGGAGTTCTGGGTGATTCTACCTCAAGTTCCTCTTCTATTGAAATCAAACCAGGTGGAAGAATTTCACCATCTGGTCCGTAATAGATTTCTGGTTGTTGTTGAGGTAAAGAGGAGGTCTCAACAGTTATGGATGTCTAAGGATCTACCAGTCGATCTTCTTCTAGTAAGGTAACAACTTTTGATTGTTCTACCTCAAGATCCAAATGTTCTAGTAAAAGAACAAGTTCAGGTTGGGCTTCGTGAACAACTTTTGGTTCAGAAGTAACTTCTGATTGAACAGTGATGGGTTCAGGATCCAGTTTAGGTTGAACAGATTCAGATTCAGAAGTAATTTCTTGTTAAACAACTTCAGATTGAGAATCAAATTGTTGTTGAATAACTTGGGTTACCATTTCACTAGATTTAGCTCTAGTTTCCTCAGGTAATTATGGATATTCCACTTGAGTAATAGATGTACCAGTAACCATAGGAGTAACTAGGGTCACAGTAGTTACTGGTATAGGTGTTTATGGTAATTTAGATGAAGAACAAGATGCTTGCAAAGTATTGGATCCAGTCAAATGAGACCACTTTGACCGAATAGGTGTAGCTTAAGGCGGTAAAGGTGGTTTACTCGCTGCTCTCCGCGAACGATAGGGTAAGGGTTGATTTTCATCCACAATTTCTAATTGATTTTATTACAAAAAGAAATAAACAAAAAGGGGTAAGCTAGGCAAAAGGTTTACCAAGCAACTGTGAACTGTAGAATACCTCCTGGTGAACCAAGAAGTATGGGTAGGAAATCTCCCTAAATGTTGTGTTCAGTGTACCACAATGTACAAGGCGGCCGATTCAGTTACCTAAGGATGGATATCAACCTAGTGTTGTCCTCCCATATATACCTGAAAGTACGTGGAGGCCCAATCTGTATTAGCATTGTCTAATGCAAAACCGCACAGCGAGAGCATTCCCATATACTTTACGTACTGTAACACCGCCCTATATACCCAAAGGTATGTGGACCAGCTACGATAAACTCACGTACGTGGAATGAGGTATCACACTCGGGATGTATTGTAGACAAGTTAGAGATAGCTGCTATGTTTACGATGCCAAAACACGTCTCTAGCTTAGAAACTCTAAATGTTTTGCGTTAGATGACAATGCTCCATTATGTAAATTGATGTTAATTTTAAGTTGATCTTGATTAGGAATTTGCCTTTCAAGGTTCACCACGTGATGTATTTTCAATTCCTAGAATGCAACTAATATGATAAGCATTCTTTCCATTCAATTTAACAATGAAAATCTTAGCTAATAGGGATAGAGCAATCATATTTCTTTCAATCAAAGAGCAAAGAGCACAATCTAATGCAATTTCCATAAACTATTCCTATGAGCACACAAAAACTTTTTCAATGCATGATGCAATTTTTTGTTTTCAATTCCCTTAATGTTATGATGAACAAAAGGGAAACTAATGCACATACAATTAATCAATATTTATACAAGAATGAAAACTTTACGACAATTATGTTTCGAAGGAAAAGAAGACTTTTACAACACTTTATTTCGAACAAAGATTAATCGACTATAATCTAACTTTGATGATGAATCGATAATGATGAAGAAATGTTTTAAGAAACATTAATCAATCAACTCAAAGTAGGGCTAGAAAAGGAGATACAAGCTTTGTTTCAGAGACATGACAGTGATTGATCATTTAGCAAGCAATCAAACAAAAGAAATTTTGTGAAAAACCCTATCCAAAGGTGGGAAACTTACCCAAGGAGGATTAGCACAGCCTTGAATGAGAAACAATGCACTTCAAAGCATTTTCCCTAAGCCAAGGGTGCTTTGCAGTGCACAGTATCCCTCACAAGCCTGTGCTGGTGACAGTAAGCCATTTCAAGAGGCAATTACACACAATTTTTGATCAAAATTCACTTCAACAAGACTGAAATACAATCAATGAAAGGGAGTAAGGTCTACTAGAGTGTCTTAGGATGTGATAAGATACTTAGAACAAAGATCGTTCCCCAGTGGAGTCGCCAATTTGTTATGAGGAATTTGATATCTACGGATAAATACTAATTCCCTGGACAATAGCTATATCTAGAACAATAGTTTAAAGCACTTTAACCTTTTCATATAAACAATAGATAAGACAAGGAGAATGAGAAGACCTACTTGTACTATCTCTTTGCTCTTGTCTCCTTTGTATCGGTCCTGTCACTCCTTCCCTAATTAACATGCTTGAGGAGTACCTGTAAACATCAACAAAAGACAAAGAACCAATCAAAGCAAAAGATCTATTGATTACAAGTAAATGGAATCAGATACATTCACACATATAAACATTACATATCAAGATAAGCATATGGGAAAAAGGTGAAAATACTTTATTGAATAGAAGGAAGAATTACAACCATAAAGCCTAATTCAAAGTCACTCCTCCAGCTTTGGTTCCATCTACATGAAATCATAAGCATGACAATCTGGCAGCATAACGACACTTACAATAGTCTCAATTCTCAAAATAACATTATCTCCTTACAATCATCAAAATCCATCCCCTTGATCACTTAGATGAGTGCTCAATTTATTGGAAGATGGAGGAGGTTTTGTCATCAATGAGGGTATTGAATGGCCTTCCATACTTAGAATTAGTTCCATGGAGGAAGGGATGAGAGGATAGGATGTATGTTAACTCATTCCTCATCCATTTTCGAGCTCATAGGAGATAAGTGTGGGAATCTTCTAGAAGGCTCCAGAAGATAATAATATTCCCCAAACCCTATGTGAATTTCACTCAAACTCACCTAACACAGGTCAAAGAGGGCCTAAGTCCTCTGCAAAGCACCCTGGCATGGAATTAACTGCTCTACAACGCACCTTTGCATGGCCCTAACTGCGATGGTACCTCTAGAGGTCATTTCAGGATGTCTTCAGGCCATGAAACTGTCTGGGAAGGAGGCATTCAAAAGGTTGACTTGTTTATGGCATGTAGCAACTGAAATTAGGGTTTCATGAGCCCTAAAACACTGATCTGGATGATGGGAGTGATGTGCCCAAATGGATCTGTAACACATGGGTCTTTATAGTTTAAATTTTATGCCAACAAATGGTTTCGTTGTCAAGAACCATGAAAGTTTTAGGAGGGATATAGATCATGGTGTCGAGGATTCTAAGTGGAGACATTCAGGATTGGTGGCATGAGAATATTGATCACTTTATTTTACAACAAGCCCAACTACAATAGAATAATTTAGATTGGTTCAAGGAGGAAGTTTTTTATGTAGAACCTACTTGTGACCAATATGAAATATTTTGGTGAAAGTTTCCTAAAGAATTGCAGAATTGGTTGAGGAGTTTGCAAGTTAAAGCTGAAGTTGGGAACTGTGTTAGGCTTGGCAGAAATTGGACCATAGTCTATTTAGCTGAGTTGCACCGGTTAGATACTGAGTTAACAAGAGCTTTTGATTTTTTGGGTAGAAGAAACATTAGAAGGGTACATTATTTAATTCATGGCTGAAAATCATCAATCCTTTTCTAGGGAAGGAGGAGGATTTAGATACAGGTTGTAGGAAATAATGTTCCTGCTTTGGATCAAGGTTCTCATGGTTGAATAAAACTTGTTACCATTCCCAGAAAATAGGATAGT
The DNA here is from genome assembly GCA_031772625.1 of Pinus tabuliformis. Taxonomy (NCBI): domain Eukaryota; kingdom Viridiplantae; phylum Streptophyta; class Pinopsida; order Pinales; family Pinaceae; genus Pinus; species Pinus tabuliformis. Next base: position 393,622,169 of record CM062814.1, on the reverse strand, counting down.
CATTTAAAACCATCAGTGTTGGGAGTAGGATCTGTGGGGGGGAGATGTTGCGCAGTTGTAGATGAAGAGGGGTTGTTGCGATGGATTTAGAAGAGTTTGCAGAAGGCTCGAGACTTTAGAGTGATACGATGGAAACATATAGCTAATGAGTGGATGGAGAGAAAGTTGCAAGAAATTAGGGTTAGGAGAAGAGAATTGTAGAGGATAAGGGAAGTAGTGACGAGTCAGGGTTGCAGAGGGAAAGAATGGATATTCCAGTGTTGTGGAAGTAGGGATAAAGTGAAGGATCTCCTTCTATAAAAATATGCGGCGCTAGTGAAAGTGTTGTATGAAGCCCGAGTAGGAGAGATAGACCCCACCCTGAGTCAAGAATATTTCATACATCCAAGCCGGTCATTCAGGCAATTAGGATGGATGATGACATACCCTAGACGATGATGAACTAAATTTTGTAATGAGGAAGTTATTCTTTGAGGATGACTTAGTCCCCGCAAGTAGTAGTCTGCATGATAATTTTAAAACTAATTCTCTCCCTAACCTTACCCTGGTACTATATCAAGACCTTAGAAATTTCCTTTCTAAATTGCATAAGACTAAAAAAATTCGTCAAGTGTACTTTAGGTATGCAATCATAAGTTTTAGTGGAGCAACTAGTTCTGGTAGTAATTTTCAATTACGTTCTGGTAGTTATTCTCAATCAAGTTCCCATGGATTTGTACTAGTTCTTCTAAGACAATCAAACATACTCGGAAATAATGCAAGATCATTCACTCTCTATCCAGAATTTTCAGGAAGGGGTGATGAATATTTAAAGAAACATTGGTACCTTTGTGATGTTGTCTGGAGGGCAAGACAAACTCTCGAGACCACTAAGCTAACTGACTTTCAAACAACTTTGTGAGATCAGGCTATGCAGTGGTTTATTAAATGGTCAGATTTGAATTGAAATCCCACTCTGGACCAAGTCAAACAATAATTTATTCAGGAGTTTAAACTTCCTCAGCCAAATCAGTAAGGTCTAGTAGAATTGTTGGATATTAGGCAAAGAGAAGGAGAATCTGCTTGCTGGTGTATGCAACGATTTAAATATGCTATTAGTAAATTGTCTTATCCAATTGATCCCTATCATCAAAGAGACAATTGTATTAAATCCTTGTTTCCAATGACCAGGATCCCTTTGTTACAACAGAAGATTGATACACTACATGATGCTTTAGAATAGTTAAAGAAGGTTGAAGCAATGACAGGATATCCTCTAGAATATCGACTAGGAAGTACTTCTACTAATCTTGTTTTTATCATACTAAAACATCAAATTTCTCATTTGATGGAGAGATTGAAGGATATTTCTCTTGGTCGACTGATGAGGCCTCAAGTATGGTGCACAAACTGTTAGTTTGAGTGTCATCATGCTACAAAAGGTCCACAATTGAGGGGTCCGAGGCCATCCACTATGCCAATGGGACCACCTCTGCCGCTACATATTGTTGGAGTTGTGTAGATTTCTTTAAATATTCCATTCTAAGGACACACACAGTATCATGCATTCCCAAATCACAAAGGTATGTCCATAAATGAGCATTCTTAAATTTTCAGATCTTATGCTGATTCACCATGCCTGTGTCATATTTTGAAAAAATATTCTAATTTGCCAAAAAATATATTTTTTGAATTTTGTGGATCACTGACACACCATACAATTCAGTGTTGATCCTTAGATTTTTTAGATGATTGTCTTAATCGTACAACCTTCATAGATATTAAAACTCCTCAGGGCCGATGAGGAGGTGCTCCAAGGGGAGGAAGGACTCATGGAAGAGGTCCAATGAAGTGTTATAAATGTGACTAAGAGGTTCATATTGCGTGATATTTCCTAATGCTAAGGTGGTCTATAGAAATTATGGTGTTTATTTGCAACTTCTCATGAAGTTTTAATCAAAATCACAAGACACAAACCTACTCTACTGCTCTGCGAAAGTTAATTCACAATTTAGAACAAAAAATTTAGACATGCATTAAGAAATAACAAACATGTACAAAATATGTTTCTTGGGGAAAGAAATCTGCTAAAAAACCCAATGCTTTCTTCCATTAATATGATGAATAAAGACGTATTGCAATTTCTTTTCTCAACTGAGCACAACTTGCAAGTGAATAACCTATCTCTCTACTCGCTGAGAATATCTGACCCAATCGTAGTCAATTTTTTCCTCTGCTTGAGCCCTATTTCCTTGCGCAATTCCTAAGAAATTAGGCCCCTGTTATTTAGGAATTTATGCGAAATGGATTTCACAATTTCCAAGGTTGATTGTCTGACTGCATGCAACACTTGTACACTCAAGACTAGTCTACAACTGATGTTACGATGCCTTGGAATTTCCACCACGGCTACGGAACTCAAATTCTTTGCGTGCACTAGATATTTTGGTATGATTAATCAGTTAACTGGATGATCACTGAGTTTGATTGAAGTCTCCCTCCACAACTGACCTTCCACTAGTTCCTCCAAGAGTTGGAACTAGTTTAACTGAAAATAACTTGAGATAACTGATTTTGATTACTACAAATTAGAAATCACATATGCTTAACTGAACTCTAACTCATCCAACTTGAATTTACTAAGTAAACTAGGTGACGCAAGCTATGTCACACAAGTTAACTGCATCCAAGTTTTCTATTGATGTTGAAATTCGAATTTTCTCAATTTTATCAAGGAAAAATCAAATTGAGAATTTCTTGGTGCATTTTTCAACACTCCCTCTCAGTAAGAAAGGAATTATCAAACACCCCTATCCTGCACCTGTGGAACTCAAACTTCCCTCTTGACAAGACCTTTCTCAAAATGTTAGCATATTGTTCCTCTCCACACAGTCCCATAAATGGTGATATTAGATATGTATATGCATGGATCGATGATGAAATATAGGATTCTCAGAGAGCTTGATGTAACTTTTATTATTACAATAGATCATAGTTCAATCCATCATATGTCCAAATAATCCAATAAGTATCTTTCTCATCCAGATCACCTCATATGCTACTTGACTTGTAACCATGTATTCTACTTTTGCCGAGCTAAGCACCACAAATCTTTTCTTCCTGCCATACTAGGAAATAAATACGGACCCAACACTAAAAATTCCACTTGATGTACTCTTTCATTTTTATGGACTCCTTGCTCAATTTTCAAATATGAAGCCACACAACTTCACTCCCTATGTTTGTCCATATCATAGTCCAAACTAGGTAGTGCCTCTGAGGTACTGTAAAACATTTTTAGCTTCCTTCCAAAATAATTTGGTTGGCCTAACCATAGCTTGGCTCAGCTGGTTGAATGCTTAACACATATCCGGTTGTGTTTTCACAACACACATCAGTGAACCCACTAGCTATTGATAAATGGTGGCATCCACTTCTTCACTTGAAGTGGCATCCTCCTTCCTCTAGTTGATTGCTAGAGGTGTCTCCATGGGTTTACAACTCTCCATGTAGAATTTCTGCAGTATCTCATTTGCATACTTTCCTTGAGAGACAAACAATTCCCCACCGCCTTTCCATACTTCCAACCCGAGGAAGTAGTTCATGAGACCCATGTCTTTCATTTCAAACTCCCTTGCAAGGTCCTCCTTGCAAGATCTGATAATTTATTCATCACCATTAAAATTAAATCATCAACATATAAGAAAATAATAAGAAATTTACCTTTCATCAATATGTGATAGAGGTTTTCATCTGCTTCACTTTTAGTGAAACCCAAATTTGTGAGATAGCTATTTTTCCTAGTGTACCAAGCACAAAGTGCTTTTTTGATACTGTACAATGCTGACTAGTCTCCACACATGAGACTCCTAATCAAATATCTCAAAACATTATGGTTTCTCAATGTGCACCTCCTCCCCAATAACCCCATTGAGAAATGTTGTTTTTACATCCATATGGTGGATGTTCCACCCCATCTATGCAGCCAGTGCAATAATTTATCTAATGGATGAGTACCTTGCTATAGGAGCAAAGCAAGGAAAATTTTAAGGATGGAAAATTTTCTTGAAGTTTAAAAACATTGGCAAATCTCACTAATCCATACTATGCAAACTATAAAATGTTTATTGATATATTTGTAAAATTATTCAAATTTATAATGATTTTATATATAGTCTTTATATAATGTTGGCGATTTTTTAAGGTAAAATAATTTTATATTTTAAAATTTGGGTGAATCATCTTTTATAAAAATTGGAAATCTGCGAATCTTTTGTGGAAAAATCATGGAAAATTAGCCCATTGGGAGAACATTAGCCCCTAAAATACTCCATGGAGCAAAGGTCTCCTCATAGTCAATTCCCTCAACTTGAGAGTACCTATTGGCTACAAATCTGGCCTTATAATTCTCTATTCTTCCATTTTTTGCTTGCTTTACCTTGAAGAGCCATCTCGAACCCACAACTTATTTATTTGCTAGTCTTGGGACCACTTCCCAAACATTGTTCTTTACAATGGATTCATATTCCTCCACCATTGCATCAGCCAATATAGGTTTCTCTACTACTTCCTCTAAAGAGGATGGCTCAATATCTACAAGCTCAGTCATTAGATCCATGTAGCCAATGTACCGATCAGGTGACCTTCTCTTTCTATGAAAATTTGAAGGAGCACCCACATTCTCCATCCATCCTGCACAAGTCTATCAAATTCCCTGGTTCTTTTCCTGCCTTCTTTGGATGTAGGTTTTGCTTCAATGGCTATCTCCACTCTTTGCTATTCAATTTTTGGTTGCTTCACAACTTCATGAGGCTCCTGCTTTGGAGCTAAAATATCCTCTTCTAGTGGGATATGCAACTCCCTCTCAAGAGAGCATCACATCGCTTTCTCCTCATCAAAATTTACATCCCTTCACACAACTATCATTCTAAGAGATGGTAAGTACACACAGTAATTGTGGTGAGTTTTTGTCTAACCCACAAATACCCCCAATTCTGTTGTTGGCTCAAGCTTCTTCCTTGATTCTTTGGGGACATGGCAGTAAACAAAGGATCCAAAAATCCTAAAGTGTGACACATTTGGCTTCCTCTGCTAGAAATCCTCCTTATGTGTAATCATACCAAGAATCAAATGACAATTATGTTTATGGAAATAGACTATTGTGTTGCATGCTTCAACCCAAAAACACAGAGATAGGCCTTGGTCATGCAACATCTCCCTCGTTTCTCCCACAATGCTAAAAATTTTTTTTCTCGTAGCCACCCCATTCTGCTATGGTTTGTGGGGTTTTGTCAACCCTCGTCGAATGCCTTCTTTTGCATAGAAATTTTGAAATTCATTCAAAATGTACTCACCTCCATTATCTCTCTTGAGATCCCTCACCTTATTGTCGGTTTCTTTCTCAAACAATGCCTTGAATTCTATGGGAGACATCTGTTCAAAACTTCCATCAAGCCTCACTTCTTAGGAAAACCAAGAAGTCAGCTGATTTTACTAATTATTCCCTTAGTTATGATTGGTTGTATTTCTTTCAAGTTTTGATCGATAGCATAATGTTAAAACTCAATTGTGCAGTCTTGTTTCTCCAACACATTTCATAGGAAACGATTTTTTTTCTAAACAGAGTAAGGTTGAAGTTATGAGAATGCATTGTTGACTAGTTTACATACTATTTTGTTATTTATTTTCTAGTTCAGATTGTCAATACATTGCGTTAATGAATGTTTTTGATCACCATTTCAAGTTGATACTCATCTTAAACTAGATGGTTAAACATTCACTTCACACAATGGTTGAAATCAATCAGTTACCTTCTGCATGTTTTCATTTAGTTCTCTAGATCACAAAGTATAGAAAGTTGTTTGTATTCCATCTCAAGAAGGAACAATGTAAACTTTGAAATGGGAACTGATACTATTACCCATTTTGTAGAGATGGCAAAAAAGTGACCCGACTTCGAAAAGGGGCGATGCATAACACACATATTTTTTTTAGAGCATAGTTTTTGGCACTTTAAATAACCGATATGATTACCCGTTTCATAGGGGTAGTAAAAATGTGACCCAATTTTGAAAAGCGGTGATGCAGAATATACTTCTTTCTTTTCGAAGCATATGTTTTTACGCTTTAAATTTTCTTATGTATCAAATATAAATATTTTTTTTTAAATGTTAGTGATTTTCATGCTGATTTTGAAATGTGTTGATGTAGCATACCTTTTTTTTAGAGGACTTAGGTTTCACACTTTAAAATTTATTATGTTCAATTTTTTTGAAATTATGATTACTTAACGAATTTTCAAGTTGTTTTATTTTTCTTTTTTTAAATGTTGATTACTTAAAAAAACAAATATAAAACTATATATAAAAAAAGTCAAAAAAAAGTTAAAATAAATAAATAAATAATTATCTCATAAACCATCAAATAATTTGAAAAAAAAACAAAAATAATATATATATATATATATATATATATATATATATATATATATATATATATATAGTAAGTAAAAATAGAAAATCTTCAGAAAACATTAACAAAAATTAGAAAAAAATTAAAAACAAACTAGATTAAAAATAATAATAATAATAATAATTTTAAAAACTAGTAAAATTAATATTAAAAACATTAAAAAAAAACCTATGAAATTTTTAAAAATATATGTATCTTTTGAAGTTAAAAAATAAAAATTAAAAAATAAAAATTATGTTTAAGAAAATATATATTTATATATATATATATATATAAAATGAAAAATACATATTTTCTTAAACTTTGTTTTTTTTTTATTTTTTTTTTTATTTTTTTATTATTTTTATTTATTTTAACATGAAAAGATACATATATTTTAAAAAATTTCATAGTTTTTGGTTTTTTTTGTTTTGTTTTATAATTTGTTTTTTTTTTTTTTTTAAATGTTTTTAATATTAATTCTACTAGTTTTTTAATTAATTTATTTATTTTCAAATGATTTTATGGGTTATGAGTTTTTTTTTTCTTTTTTATATATATTTTTATGTTTGTTTTTTTAGGTAATCAACATTTAAAAAAAAAGAAAAATAAAACAACTTGAAATTCTTTTTATTGTTTTACAAGATAACTTTTTTTTTTAATATGTTTTTCTTACTATTTACTTGTTTATAATTTTTATTTTTATTTTTAGTTTTTTAATTCTCATCTTTTATAGGTTAATTTTGTTTTTTTTACATTTTTTATTTTATTTTTTATGTTTGGTTTTTTTTGTCTTTTTTTATATGTTTGATTTTTTTTTTTTAATTATATATTTTAATTTATGTTTTGTTATTTTTTTTGTACTTTTTTTTGTTTTGTGCTTTTTCATTTTTTTATTTTTTTATTTTTTTATTTTATTTTATGTTTTTATTATTCTTTTGAAATTTTAATGTTTTTCGAGGTCATGATAAAATCTTTTATGCCATTCTTTCGAAATGATGAAATTTTTCCCTTGAAAAAAAGTGTTATCCCATCGTCAATACTTATCGTTTTCAGGGTGTTTTTTGCACAAAATACCATTGAAAAAAGTGTTATTCGAACATCAACACTTTTCATTTTGAGGATGTGTTTTGGACATTTTTTGCACAAAAAATTGATTTTCATTGCCATTTTTAAAACATTTGAAAATTTACCCTAGAAAAAACAGTGTTATTCCAGCATCAACAGTTTTCGTTTTTAGCACAACTTTTGATGTTTTTACGGGGTTTTTTTGCCAGAGTTCCTGTTTTGAGTTTATAGTTCCCGTTTCAAAGTTTACATTGTTAAGGTTATCTTTCAAAATTGAAGGTTAGAGTAACTAGAAGTACTTAAGCTGATTTCATTCTCTGTATTTATTTCAACATGCATTACAAATTCACCTTTTTAAGAATTAGATTCATGACTTACGATTAGTGACAAGATAGGACAGATGCTCTGTTTTTCCTTCTGTCAAATTAGGTTTAGGTTTTGATTAGTTTTAAGCTCTTGGTTCACCTTTAGGAAGTTTAGATTCAGTTTCTCATAGTTCAGATTGTACATCATTATGAATCAAAGAATAGAAACCCCCAAAACAATATAAAATACAAAACAATGAAGTAAGAAGGGTTAACTAAGCACATATAGTGCATTACACTTCAACAGCTTACAAACCTCGATTGATAATTTATGCAAGCAATTTAGGACACTAAATTGACTAAACATTTTGGCGCCGTTGCGAGGGAAGTGTAATTAGTTAACCTCATCTCTTACATTAAAAAAAAAATGATATGCATAGAGAAAGAGACTCTAGTGGTAGATTTATAGCTAGAGGCAGGAGTTCAATTCCTACAACACCACCTAGTCCACCAAGAATAAGAAGAGATACACCTTCATCTCAAGCTCATACTCCTAGCCATAGGACTCCTGAAGTTCTAAGGTCAGAAATTTAATCAATAGAATATACTACTTCATTTACTGAGGCAGTCCTACAGGAGAAAAATCTTGGGTCCCCAATAGAAGGAGTAGCCGTTTTCACCTCCACAGGGGGAGCATATTTTAATTGAAGAATTAAGAATACCTAGTGAGGAAGGAGAAGTGGAACCTATCTCCCCATACCATTAATAGAGGAACCAGAGGAAGAGAAAGTAACCTTGCAGGTTGAACCTTATATTGACTCTGAAGAAACTATAATGGCAGAAGAAGGAGAGGATGGAGAATTCACATTGTTTGGAGGAGGGGGTAGAGGAAAGGGTAGAGGAAATAATGGATGAGGCAGAGGAAATGGGAAAATAGATAATTCTTTTGGATTCCCTATATTTGATGAAGAAACAAATGCCACAATGAAAAATATCTCACCTTCTGTCATCCCAAATTTCCATGGGTTAAAAAGTGAGGATCCTGAAACATTTTATTTTGAGTTTGAAGTCTTGTGCAGAACCTATGATTACTTAGAAGACTCTCAAAAACTTAAGTTGTTTCCTTCAACATTGAAAGGAACTGCTTTGAAGTGGTTCATGGGATTGGTCACTCAGTCCATTAGAACATGGAATGACATGAAGAAAGTGCTTTTGGATAGTTATTTAGATTATTGCATGCCTACCAATCATAAGGATGAATTATTCAAAATGATGCAAAGAGAGGGATAAAATTTAGAGGATTTAATTGAGAGATTCAACTATAACTTGAAAAGAGAAAAGATGTATAATTTAGATGAAGATACCTTAAAAGCTCTTCTATTAAAAGCCATTAGAGATGAGTGGATAGATATCCTTAACATGATGGGGAAGGGAGATATCTCTCAACTCCCATTAAGTGACACAGGAGAATTATGTGTTCATCTCTCAAGAGGGAAATCCAAAACTGAGAAAGGTCCAAGAGATCCTTCTCTTGTTAGAGTAAATAAATCTGCAACTAGATCAGTGAGTAGAGTAGAAATTGGGAATATACTTGATGAATTCAAAATAGATATTCTAGGAAGTCTTAGTGAGCAAATAGACACCCTTAAGTTGCAAAACAAGAAAAAACCCGAGGCTGATGCTTTAGCTATTTTCTATCCCAAATGTAGAAAAAAACACGCTTTAAGAGAATGCCCTTTGGATGCAAAAATCATAGAGACTTGTGTGATTTGTTCAAAAAACCATGAGACCAAGGGTTGTCCTTCAATTCCAGGTCTTAAGGCTATTTTTCAAGAAGAAACAATTCCAAATTCAGCAGAATCTCATTGCTTTGTCTCTAGAAGACCTTAGCAAGGGCCACAAAATTAGGGATTTAACAATCAAATGTATCTTCAACCCCCACCAAATTGGAATTCTTGGCAGCAACCTTGGCCTCAACCTCAACCTCAATCTCAATCTCAACCTTGGGCTCAAGGAATACAAAATCCTTATGGAAGATTTTCTCAATATTATCAATATCCTCCATCATATTAGAATTATCCTCCCCCACAAATTCCACAACAAAATCAGCAGCCACAACTTCAAAATCAGAACCCTCAACTTTCACTACCATTTCCACAACAAAATCAGCAACCACAATTTCAAAACCAAAATCATCAACTCTTACTACGATTTTAGCAAAGACCAATTCAACTACCTACCTAACCATTACCAAACTGCAACAATAAAAATCCTCAAAATAATTACATGGTTGAAGGACAACAATTTCCAACTTATATGATCACTCCTCTAGATCTCAATGATGTTCAACTAAGATCTGGAAGGATATTAGAAAAGGAAAGGCCTTCTGTAGTTATTCAGGAACAAGACAATTATGAGGAAGATTCTTTACGACCCAATAAATGTTTTGAAGGAACATCTCTCCATTCATTGAGCAACCAGTATCTACTTCTGCACCTCCTTTTCCTGAAAGATTACAAGTTGATAGAGGGGTAGAAAAGCAGATTATGTTGCCTAATTATGATTTTCTAGATGAATTGAAAAATGTTTGTATCAAAATCCCTTTGTTACAAGCCATTAAGGAGATTCCAATCCTAGCTAAAACAATAAAGGAGTTGAGCATAAAGAAACCAGGAAGAAAAGTAAAAGAAACAAAGAGAATTCACCTCGTAGGGAAAATAGCAGACATAATGATGGGAAAAATTTCCATACAAAAATATGTAGATCCAAGAAGTCCAATTGTGAAAACACATATTAATGGAGTTAAAATTCCGAATACATTGATTGATTTAGGAGCAGCGATAAACATCATGAGCAAACAAACCATGGAATAGCTTAAGCTTCATTATCTTCTTTACACACCTACATTACTGCAATTAGCAGATAGATCTGTAATCAAACCAAATGGTGTGTTAGAAGATATTTCAGAGTCCTTAGATTCTTGGGAATATCCTGTTGATTTTATGATATTAACCCCCAAGAACAATCTAGGAGGACATCCACTTATATTAGGAAGACCTTGGTTGGCCACAACTGATGCTTTCATTTGTTGTAGATCTGGTGATTGTTAGGATCCTACATTTGTCCCTTTTGACCATATATTTTGCTATTATGTCATCCTTTTTCAACCTATACCTAAATTCCATATTATGACTTTAATCCATTTTTCCTAAGGTATACAATATTTCTTCTCATTACTATACGTTTAATTTATTTTACATATAATTACATTACCTTCATAGTTAATCGTTGAATCAGATAGTTGCTAAAATAGTTATCATTGCAGTCTATGTTGCTGAAACAGCTTGGAGACTACAGGGTTATCATTGCAGGTTATGTTGTTGTAACAGTTAGAACGATGCGCAAATCTCGTTGCTGAAATAGTCGCGATTTGCATTCTAGATTCGACAACAACAGAAGAAGATCATCAAAGGAGTTGCTACACTGGCTATAACGATCACATTCCAAAGTCAACATTACCATAACCATTGTAATAGCATTTTGTTAATGGGAAAACTGATTACCCTATTTTGGTATATTGGATTAAAGATAGGACTTACAATGTAATCAATTGTAATAGATGTATCCTCCTTAAAAAGAGGAGACATCTACATTAAAGGGGGGATAGACTGCTGGAAGGTTTTGGGGAGCTGAAGAAAAAGAATTGGAATCTTTTTGTAACATGACATATTGATGGATGAATAGAATATTGTTCTGAGCATTTCTTTCTAGTTCTTGTTTGCTGGGGAATCTTGTGAGAAGGAAAGGGTCCACCTTCATCACAAGATTCACCCATTATATTTCTACAGTGTGTTAAGTGTGTTTTATATCCATACCTTGTTAAAGTTCTGTTTACTGAATGTTGCTCATGTGTTATTGCTGAACTCTGTTTTTCCAATTGATTGCCGCATTACTTTCTTGAACTCATTTACAGTTTATCTGTGAGTGTTTTATTGGCAATTAAGTTTACAGAGTGAGTTGATAAACATGGTAATCAAAAACAGGTGCTGAAGGTTCCTGCTTGGGGGAATAGGGTCCTGTTCTCTGTTACAGCTAGTACTTTCTTTTGTAGAGTGACTCCTTTTATTGGATTGATCTTTTCAATGAAATCAACCATTCTTTGATAAATAGATTATTTTTGCTGTAACTCAGAGTAGAGCTTTAGTTTGCTTAAAACAAGGTGTGACTAGTATACTTATTACTACAACTTTTACTGCTTTTGAGATTGAGTACATATAGTGCGTAGTTGCCTTTGAAATAACAGACTTCCCTAGGTTGACAGTTTATGTAGCACTTAGTTGTCTGAATTAATCAACAATTAAAGTGACCAACATTTTGGCGCCGTTGCCGAGGAAGGCAATTGTAGATTTAAAAAATCATTAACGTTTTTCTTTTAGATATGCAGAGTGCATGAGAGGACGCATGAAAAACAACCATACAGGTGGCAAGGGTAAAGGAGGAGGAAGAAAGACCTTTATTGATGATATTATATCAAAGGCTGAAACTTCTCAGAGGCTGAGCTCTCGAAAGCCCAAGTGTCAGCTCTCCCTCCAAACAAACTACGAAACAGAGGAAGTTGTGGGTCCTGAAAAAGTTGAGGAAACAGTAGAAGAAATTGAAAAACCAGCAAAAGATTTTAAGGAGCCAGTTGAGGACATCAAGGAACCAGTTGAAGACATTGAGGAATCAATTAAGGATATTGAGGAACCAATTAAGGACGCTGAGGAGCTAATAGAAAACATTGAAGACAGAGCAAGTGCATCGAGAGAACAACCAATGGAAGAGAATAATGAAGGATTCTATAATGGAAGATAGGAAGGAAGAGGGGAAAACACTCTCTCTACCTTGGGATTTCCTATTGGGGATCTTCCTAGGGGGCAAATCCCATGAAGAATATCCCACTCTCAGCCTTACCTAACTTCCATGGTTTATCTTCTGAAGATCCAGATGAGTTTCTTTTTGAGTTTGATATATTGTGTAGAAGTTATGACTATGTTACTAACGCTCAGAAATTGAAGCTATTTCCAGCAACATTGAAAGGAAATGCACTAAGATGGTTTATGAGTCTAGGAGGCCATGTAATCACAACATGGGAACAAATGAAAGAGAAGTTCTTGACTAAATATCAAGACTATTGCCGAACAAGAGAAAAAAGGGAGGAATTATTTAAGATGGTGCAAAAGGAGGACGAGAATCTGGAGGATTTTGTGGAAAGGCTGCAATATAACCTGCAAAGATCCAATCACCCCGATGTAAGTAAAGATATTCTTAAAACAATATTATTGAAAGGGGTGAGGGATGATTGTCTAGACATGTTAAACATGCTTGGTAAAGGGGACATATCTAAAGAATCATATGATGAAATTGTTAACCTCTGCAAAAGATGTTCAAGAGGAGCTGCAAGGAACAGATCAAATAGCAAGGATAATACATATTCAAGAGTTCAGAAATCAGCTAGTGGAGGAGCAACAAGAGCTGAAATAGGTAATTTACTTGAGGAATTTAAAATTGAAATGTTAAGTTCTTTTGCTTCACAGATTGACACCTTGCAGGCTAAGAAGAAACAGGCAGAAGCAGAAGATGCTTTAGCCATCTTCTGTTCAAAATGCAGAGAAAAAAATCTACTAAGGGAATGCCCGTTGAACAAAGTAACAATTTGTACCATTTGTGAGAGGGATCATGAAACACAACAATGCCCTTCTTTACTAGGAATAAACGCAGCATTGCAACCAACTGAAGAAGAAGCTGAAGCAGTTTATCTACTGACATAGATAAGGCAATGGCAACCACGAGGACAAGGTATGAACTCTAATATGTCATTTTCTAATCATTGGAATAATTACCCTTCTTTTAATCAAGCAAATTACCCTCCCTTTAACCAGATGCAATACCGACCCTTCAATCAAATGAGTTACCCACCCATGCAACAACCAAACCCTCCCTTTGTAGATCCAACAATGTGGACCTCTTGGCCCCCACAACAGCAATCTTATTTTAATCAATGGAATCCAAATTGGAGGGGTCAGCAACTCCTGTTTCCAAACCAATTTCCTCAGTTTCAGCAACCACTCCTGCCATTAGGAGATCCACCTAATAACCAAGCAATTAGACCCTAGATACTGGTACAATCGAACCCTAACCCAAATAATAAAGTCGTACAAGCTATTGATATTCAGAACTAACCTATGTAGTGCAATGATATCCACTTACGATCTGGGAAAATAGTTGAACCTATTATTGATGACATCACCTCTTCCGATTCTGATAAGGAAGAGACTGAGAAAAATAATCCTCATAAACAGGAACAATCACCCTCTAACAAGGGTGCTGAAACTGCTGAACCACCATTCTTTGAGCGTTTAGCTATGACTAAAACCGTTAAGCCACCTGCTTTTAACCTTTTGTGGGAATTACAGAATCTTTATGTTAAAATTCCACTTCTACAAGCATTAAGAGATGTACCAATTTATGCCAGAACTATGAGGGATATTTGTATTAAGAAACCTGGTAGGAAAGCTAAATATCCCCTTACAGTTCATGTTATGGGTGATTTATCAGCCTTAATGACCGGAAAAGCTCCCCCTGTTAAATATGGTGACCCTGGACATCCTACTGTCATAGTTTAGATCGGAAAAAATATCATCTCACAAGTTCTGGTAGATTTAGGTGCTGCTATAAATATTATGACTCTGGAAACTGCACAACTGTTACAGCTAAAAAATGTGATTAGAGAGACACCAACCATTCTAGAATTAGCTGACCATTCTACAATCAAACCGGAAGGAGTCATTGAAGACCTAATCATTTTAGTTGAGTCTTGGAATTACCCAGCTGACTTTGTGGTGTTACAGACTAAAACAAAGTTGGGGGGACACCCTCTAATTCTGGGAAGGCCCTGGTTAGCCATAGCTTATGCCTTTATCAACTGTATATCTGGCTCAATGACAATTTCTAATGGGTGTGAAACCAAGCAGCTTACTCTCTACCCTCATGCCACACCTATGATTAATAATGACAATTCTGTGTGGTTGCACTATGATGATGATGCTACCCAACCTATTTTGACTATCAGACAAGCTTTAAGTCTTAAAGATACCACTGAGGATGAAGTAATTAATAATTTTATGTGTGAACCTTCCTCGGTCACTGCTGAAACACACAACCACTTGACTGCAATTTTGGAATCAGATACCCAGGAAAAGCTTAAATCAGAAGATCTACCTCAAACATCAACCACCATCTCTTCTAAAAGTATAATAGTAGAAATCGAACCTGGAAAAACATTGAACATAAACCCCAATTTAACAGATGCTGAAACACAACAATTAATGAAGCTACTTCGTGAAAATAAGGAAGCATTTGCATGGGATTATACAGATATGAAGGGAATCTCTCCTGAATTATGTACTCATCGTATCTATATTAAGGAAGGTTGTCGACCAATCTGTCAACCTCAGCAACGAATGAATCCCAATTTAAGGGAAATTGTTAAAGAAGAACTTCAGAAATTACTTAATGCAGGGTTTATATATCCTATATCTGACAGTGAATGGGTTTCTCCATTGGTTATAGTACCTAAGAAAAATGGGAAAGGGAGAGTATGTGTAGATTATAGAGCCTTAAACAAAGCAACTCAAAAGAATCACTTTCCCTTGCCATTCATTGATCAAGTGCTAGATAGTTTGTCAAGGAAGAAATTCTTCTCCTTTTTAGATGGTTTTAGTGGGTACAATAAAATCAAAATTGCACCACAAGACCAGGATAAGACCACTTGGACTGTTTAATGCTCCAGCAACTTTTCAAAGAGCAGTGATAGGAATCTCTTCTGATATGATTAATGACTCCATGGAGATATTTATGGATGATTTCACCCCTTATGGTGTGTCCTTTGAAGATGCATTGCAAAACCTTGGAAAAGTACTTAAACGTTGTGTAAAAGCTCATCTTTCCTTAAGCACTAAAAAATTTCATATGATGATGAATGAGGGAATTGTACTTGGACATTTCATTTCATTTCAAGGAATTCAGGTAGATCCATCCAAAATACAGGTAATTCAAAATCTTCTTATTCCTAGAACACAAACCGATGTAAGAAGTTTTTTAGGACATGCAAGATACTATAGAAGATTTATTAAAAAAAATTCTAAAATAACTTCTCCTTTGTTTGTGTTGATTATGAAAAATGTTGAATTTAAGAGGACTGATCTTTGCCAGAAAGCATTTGATGAACTCAAGCATCATCTATCTATAGCTCCTATTTTAAGGTGACCTGATTGGGCACTTCCCTTTCATATATCCTCTGATGCTTCAGATACTACAATCGGAGCTGTCTTGGGACAAGAGGAAAATCATCTTCCTTATGGTATCTATTTTATTAGTAAGAATATGACTCCTGCTGAGCTTAATTACACATTACTGAGAAGGAATTCTTAGCAGTTATTTATGCCATTAACAAGTTTCTACACTACATTACTGGTTACTCTACGTTTGTCCATACTGACCACTTGGCTATTAAGTATTTAATGAAAAATATGTCACAAATGCCCGAGTTACCAGATGGTTATTGTTATTACAAGAATTTGATATTACAATTGTAGATCGACTAGGTAAAGAAAATGTAGTTGCTGATTTCCTTTCTCGAATAAAAGCTGATGATAATACTCTAGTAGATGATTCCTTTCCTAATGAGTATTTATTTGCAGTATCTGCTCACTCACCATGGTATGCAGACATTGCCAATTATCTGGTTGCAGGGAAGTTACCATCACACCTATCACATCGGGAGAAAGGGAAGATCATTCAAAAAAGTGCTAGGTATAGCTGGATAAGTGGGTGTCTTTTCTAGACAGGACTTGATCATGAGATCTGAAGATGCATTAGAGAAGATGAGGTTTATGATATACTAAAGGCTTGTCATGATGGCCCTTGTGGAGGTCATTTTGCTAATAATAGAATAGCACATAAAATTATCAGAATGGGTTATTATTGGCCCTCACTGTTCAAAGATGTGAAGAAATATGTTCGAGCCTGCGACAGTTGTCAGAGAATGGGTCAACCAAATCATAGAGATGAAATGCCATTGCATCCCCAGGTAATACTTGAACCCTTTGAAAGATGGGCTCTAGATTTTGTAGGGCCCATTAATCCTCCATCCAATCAAAGAGTTTATATATTAGTTTGTACATATTATATGACTAAATGGGTGGAGGTTAAAGCACTCATTAGAGCTAATGAAGAATCTATTCTAGGTTTTCTCTTTGAAGAGATCTTTGTCAGATTTGGAGTACCTAGAGAGCTAGTTACAGATGGAGGACCTCCTTTCAATTCTCATGGTTTTAAAGCCACCCTCCAAAAATATCATATTCATCATAGAATGACTACACCATACCACCCCCAAGCTAATGGGCAGGTGGAGAGTACAAACAAAGTTATAGAAGCCATTCTAACAAAAACAGTGAAAGAGAATAGGAAGGATTGGTCCCAAAGGCTCCCTGAAGCACTATGGGCTTATATAACTACTTGGAGGAACACTACAGGATTTTCTCCCTATGAATTGGTTTATGGTAAAAGTGTTGTTTTTCCTGTGGAATTTGAAATTAAAACTTTAAGGACTGCTTTAGCTGTTAACCTTGATTTGACTGATACACAGACAGCAAGGTTGCAGCAGCTTCAGGAATTAGATGAAAAAAGGTTAGATGCCATTCATTAAACAACTATGATCCAACAACAAAGAACAAAGTGGCATGACAAAACCATCAAGCATAAGCAGTTCCAAAAAGGTAATTGGGCTTTATTGTATGATTCTCGATTTGAAAATTTTCAAGGGAAACTACGTACAAGATGGTTGGGACCTTATGAAATAGAAATTGTTTTCCCCAATGGAATAGTAAGGCTCCTAAAATTGATGATTCCACGACACCATTATTGGTGAATGGTCATCGGCTTCGTCTGTACCAGTGACCCATTTCTAAAGAAGACTTTAAGGCCACTTGCATGGCAGAAAAACATTATTTTCTTTTGGGGGAACCTGCTGCCCCTCATTGCTATTAATTTCTACATTATATATTTTAAGTATTAGATTAGATTTCTTAACTAATAATCCCTGTCAAGGGTTGCCATGTTACAAATGGTTATTTTGCAGATCTCAGATGTAGGAGAGGCTAATGGTAAAGAACAATCTCACTGCAAGCAAATTTAAGCTTCATTTTGTGAAGCATTGTTATCTCATCCCAATTCACAAATTCATTCCCCCATTTCGATCATTTTTCCTTTTTTCCCTTCCCTATGTCCCCCATTATTTTTCAACAACATTTTCCCTATTTTTCCTATTTATAGCAACATTTTTCATTACTTTTTCCTATTGCTGAAACACTATCTTCCATTCATTTTCCCTGTTGTTGAAACACCAACTTTCACCCATCTTTTCTATTGCTGAAACAACATTTCTCCTCAAGGAATTATCATACATTACTTTCCATTGTAAGAATCACCTATTGAATTTAACTCTATTCTTTCACTGCCCTCTCCTATGTTTATATAGGCCTTTCATATAATTACCCTCATATTTCAAAACCCTCTTCCATAACCAGTGATGATCTACTAGCAACGTGTACTATATTTTCCGAATATCAATCAAAGGTAAACATGAGGTATGTGTTTGTTATGTGTGAATATTATTAAACTATAGTAAATGAGAAGATTATGACATTATTACCACGATCTCCGTACATTTAAAACTCATTATTACAGCCGTAGTTGGGGGGGAATATCAAATCACACGCCATCATTTCGCAACACGCCAATCACCGTCATTTTTTTACCCACGATTATGTCCTATCACCCCGTCTCTGTCCTATTATTCCATGATCTCATTTGCAAAATTTACTCTGTCCTGGGTGCGGTAATTCGGTTTGTCACTGTGCATTTTACTGAAGCTGGTAACTATGGGAGGACCTGCTATTCGACATGAGCCCAGCTCCATAGCTTTATTAGAATTACACCCAGAGGTATATCAGATTTTTCAGTAGGCAGGATGGGTAGATTATTTTCGGAAGCTTCAGGGATTTGATTCACAGCAAGTCCTTGAATTTGCACGTAATCTACGGGATGGCTACTCTACTGTTCAAGAATTTGAATTCCAGTCTCCGAGTATGATATAGCACAGGTTTCAGGCCTACCGAACGCTGGAATTCAATGGTTTAGTGGTAAACAAATCATTTTGAACACACAACAGAACTTTCTTATGCTAGGAGAGCAGGTTGAGCCTAAAGGCAAGGGTGTCCCACTTCTTTCATTACCACCTCCATAGCCGATGGTTGTGGAATCGTCAAGCACTATCTGACCTGTGAAGGATGCTACCAGGTAGTCTATTAGCATGATTTTGTCTTGTTAAATCATTTGAGACATGGTCGACTCTTAAATATGTTGTATTATCTACTTGGGTGTCTAAAGAATATGTCACATTACTGTTTGCATGTAAAATACCCACTAATTTCCCTTACCCACCATCGTCTTGTTTAGTTATTAATTCAAAGGGGTTTCACTCAACATAATCCTCCCCCTCTTAACAATCCACCCCTAGAGCCTCAAGAAGCTGCTGAAATTCCTCAAGCAGTAGCTGAAATTCCTCAAGAAGCTGTTGAAATTCCTCAAGCAGTAGTTGAAATTCCCCAAGAACCCATTGAAACTCTCGAAGTCCCTCAATCAGCTCTCGAAAGTCCCCAACAAACTCCTGGAATCTCTCAGCAAGCTGAAAATCCTTCTGAACAACAACCAGGGAGTATCCCTGATCCCCCAGAAATCCCAACAGCCGCATCAGCCAGCCCAATTGACCCTTCTACCACATCAACTCCACCCCATAATTTAGTAGAATCGTCTAGTCCCACTGTCCACATTCCTAGTGATGATTTTGAGGATAACCTTCCCATTGCTAGGCTAAAAAGAAAAAGGCAAGATAAGGCTACTTCCCTACCAAAAAGACGAACAAGGGCCTCAACCAAAGAAGCCACCATTCCTGATACCCCTCCCCTCCTAAGGAAACCTACTCATAAAAGAAAAATCACTACTTTACCTGCATTTTTACCTCGAAGGTGAATTAGGATGTCTACGGAAGCAACAACTGTTACTACCATCCCAAATTCCCCACCTATTAGCCTAAAACCCCATACACCACCATAGTCCCATGTTTCTGAATCTTTACCTATCTCACCCTCGGGTACTGAACTACAAGATGCCCAGGATTTTGTGACATCATTCCTTTCAGAAAATGTAGCTGCCACACAAGAACTAGTTACTGATTTAGCAACTTGCACACAAGAACCAGTCACTGATTCACCAAATTTATATACCCAAGATGATGTACAGCATGTAGCTGCCCCATAAGAACCAGCTACTAATTTAGCAGTTGTCACACAAGAACCACCTGCTAATGAACAAAAAACAGATGACCAAGATGTAGCTGCCCCACAAGAACCAGCTACTAATTCAGCAGTTTCCACACAAGAACCACCTGCTGATGAACAGAAAACAGACGACTAAGATGTAGCTGCCCCACAAGAACCAACTATTGATTCAGTAGTTGCCACATAAGAACCACCTGCTGATGAATAGAAAACAGACGACCAAGATGTAGCTGCTTCACAAGAACCAGCTACTGATTCAACAATTGCCACACAAGAGCCACCTGCTGGTGAACAAGACATAGAAAACCAGGATGTTGCACAAACCGTAGCTGTTACACAAGAACCAGCTACTGGGTCAGCAGCTGTCACACAAGAACCATCTACTTATATGCGAAATCTGGATGCTCATGGTGCTGCGAATATTGTAGCTGTTACAGAACCAGCTGATGATTCAGTAGTTGTCACACAAGAACCACCTGCTGAGGCTACAAGAGATGTAGATACTATGGAAAAACAAGCCATTCATCCACCAGAATCAGCTATTGAGACTGGGACTGCTACATAAAGCCCAGTCACTTTGGCTTCCCTTCTACAGGAAAACGATTTTCTAAAATTAGAAATCAAAGCTTATAAACAAGAATTAATAACTACAAGGGAAGCCTATGACAAAGAACTTAATTTGTATACTTTAGCCCATGCAGCATTCGCAGTTGAGAAGAGTACAAAGAAAGACTCGTATAACGAATATATGTGCAGCCAATGTAGTAATATTTATCATCAAGACGGTTATAAAATAGTTGAAATTCCACTGCATGGAGGTCCCCCGGCATCTACTTCTGCTGCAATTAAAAGGAATGCCTTGCTATCACACAAGAACCAGCAGGGCCTTCAAATTTTTTTGAAAAAGAGGTTAAATCACAAATACCTCGACCTACTGTGATTGTTAAAACTGAAACTCCTGTACCTCGGTCTACAAAGACTGTGTTTACTTAGACTGAGCCTCGGCCTACAAAAACTATCTTCACTCAGACTAGCAGCACTCAAGCACAAATGGATAAATGGAAGAAAGAATATGTTATGTCGCAAGAAAGGATCTTGTAGGAGCATAAATCATCATGGCAAAATCATATATTTTCAAATTGGGAAGTTTTGGATCAGGTCCTCCAACACTCTCATGCTCAAAACAAGGAGAATAAATAGCTAAAAACTAGACTACTTCTCATGTTTGATTTGGTTCAAAGATTACTGGCCACCAGGAAACCATCCTCCAATTATACTCTTTTTCTTGCAAAACACTTAGCATTCTTCCAATTAAAAGCAATTAGAGATGGGAGACCTCATGAGATATCTGCACCTGAACAATTTGTGAAAACTTTCACAGAGGCATCTACCAGTGAACAAAATCTACTCTGTGAATTGTATCTTCATAATGAAGCCATCCCTGAGGATAGGAAGCTCAATCTGAACCCTCTGGTGGGTGATATTCAGATCAGAGCCTTTGTCTCTTTCCTTTCCAATCAGCTCACGTGGCAGAATGCCTTCCTTTCAGCAAGGCATAATGAAGATAATCATCTTCTGTGGATTCGATCCGAGCCACAGAATGCTACCATTTTCATTGCCGAATATCGTTAGTTTCTAAAGGAACCAGGAATGTGTGAACACATCAGACAGTTACAAGCAGTAGTCTTAGAAGACTGCCAACACTATGTTAAAGCTAAGGGAGCTCTTGCCTTACAAGAAAACAACTAATTTTGGCAATAGTATTCTAAGGAGAGGCAGGAGTATCATCCCTTTACTCCTCTTAATGTTGAAGCAGCAATTTTACGGCTACCTAACTATGTCAAATGTGTTCAGCAGTGTGCCAAAAAATGGATAGGATATCATTTTCACTTCCCTCTTCTATGGATGCTAGCACAAAAGTATAAGGTTCATTACAGGTTGTCCAAAAAGGAGGAAGTAGCAGCATGGCAGAGATTACAAAATCTTTATGGCTTCAGAGCAAGGAAAATTTTAAGGATGGAAAATTTTCTTGAAGTTTAAAACATTGGCGAATCTCACTAATCCCTAATATGCAAATTATAAATGTTTATTGATATATTTGTAAAATTAATCAAATTTATAATTATTTTATATATAGTCTCTCTATAATGTTGGCGATTTTTAAGGTAAAATAATTTTATATTCTAAAATTTGGGCGAATCGTCTTTTATAAAATTGGAAATTGGCGAATCTTTTTTTTGGAAAAATCATGGAAAATTAGCCCACTGGGCGAACATTAGCCCCTAAAATTTTCCATGCTTCAGAGATCTCTCTGATAGCACCTTCTATACTTACTGCCTAAGTAATTTGCACTACAAGGCCCAATACTCGGACTCAAATACAAAAGTAAAGTTGCATGAGGACATGCAACCCTTTCAGTTGGGGGGGATGTTAGGATCCTACATTGTCCCTTTTTTACCATATATTTTGCTATTATGTCATCCTTTTTCAACCTATACCTAAAGTCCATATTATGACTTTAATCCATTTTTCCTAAGGTATACAATATTTCTTCTCATTACTATACATTTAATTTATTTTACATATAATTACATTACCTTCATAGTTAATTGCTGAATCGGATAGTTGCTGAAATAGCCTGGAGACTATAGGGTTATCATTACAGGTTATGTTGATGTAACAGTTAGAATGATGCGTAAATCCCGTTGCTAAAACATCCGTGATTTTCATTCTAGATTCGACAACAACAAAAGAAGTCATCAAAGGAGCTGCTACACTGGCTATAATGATCACATTCCAAAGTCAGCATTACCATAACCATTGTAATACCATTTTGTTAATGGGAAAACCGATTACCCTGTTTTGGTATATTGGGTTAAGGATAGGACTTACAACGTAATCAATTGTAATAGATGTCTCCTCTTTAAAAAGAGGAGACATCTACATTAGAGGGAGGAGAGACTGCTGGAAGGTTTTGGGGAGCTGAAGAAAAAGAACTGGAATCTTTTTGTAACATGACATATTGATGGATGAATAGAATATTGTTCTGAGAATTTATTTCTAGTTCTTATTTCCTGGGGAATCTTGTGAGAAGGACAGGGCCACCTTCATCACAAGATTCACCCATTATATTTCTGCAGTGTGTTAAGTGTGTTTTCTATCCATACCTTGTTAAAGTTCTCTTTACTGAATGTTACTCATGTGTTATTGCTGAACTTTGTTTTTCCAATTGATTGCCGCATTACTTTCTTGAACTCATTTACAATTTATCCGTGAGTGTTTTATTGGCAATTAAGTTTACAGAGTGAGTTGATAAACATGATAATCAGAAACAGGTGTTGAAGATTCCTGCTTGGGGGAATAGGGTCCTGTTCTCTGTTACAGCTAGTACTTCTTTTGTAGAGTGACTCCTTTTATTAGATTGCTCTTTTCAATGAAATCAACCATTCTTTGATAAATAGATTGTTTTTGTTGTAACTCAGAGTAGAGCTTCAGTTTGCTTAAAATGAGGTGTGACTAGTATACTTATTACTACAACTTTCACTGCTTTTGAGATTGAGTACATATAGTGCGTAGTTGCCTTCGAAATAACAGACTTCTCTAGGTTGACAATTTATGTAGCACTTAGTTGTCTGAATTAATCAACAATTAAAGTGACCAACAGTGACATGTATATTTCTGATGGGAATTCAACAAAGGAATTCACTCTGTATCCTCCAGCAAGAACAATCACAGAAATAGATGACAAAGAATAGATTGATGATGAAAATGACATTCAACCTCTCTTTACTATTTCAGACATTAATGAAGATAGTCAAATCTTGAATACAATGGAAAATCTTGAATCATCTCCAAAATATGAACATAATCAATTCCAAGAAAAATCCAATATCGAATACTTGTCATCTAGGTAGATGTCTCTTTATTCTATGGAAGAATTTGGTAGCTCTACAATTGAAATCTTTCCAAGGAGAACATTGTACATAAACAATAACTTGGAGAAATTACAACATGAAAAACTAATCAAAACATTACAACAACATTATGTTTCATATGCATGGGAATATACTGACATGAAAGGAATTAGTCCTAAGACTTGTATACATCACATCTACATTGAGGAAAATTGTAAACCTATCAGACAACCTCAAAGAAGGATGAATCCAAATCTTAGGGAAATTGTGAAAGAAGAGTTGCAAAAACTGCTGAATGTAAACTTCATTTACCCAATTTCAGACAACCAATGGGTTTCCCCTTTAGTGATTGTGCCTAAAAAGAATGGTAAATGGAGGGTGTGCATTGATTATCGAGAATTGAATAAAGCTACTCTCAAAAATCATTTTCCTTTTCCCTTTATAGATCAAGTGTTAGATACATTAGCATGTAAGAAGTATTTCTCATTCTTGGATGGTTTTAGTGGTTATAATCAGATTTAGGTGGCACCTAAAGAGCAAAATAATAGCACATTTACTTGTCCATGGGGAACCTATTCCTATCGAGTACTTCCTTTTGGATTATGTAATGCACTTGCAACATTCCAAAGAGTTGTACTAGGAATTTTTTCTGATCTAAGACATGATTGCGTAGAGGTATATATGGATGACTTTACAGTCTATGGGAATACATTTGAAGAAGCTTTGGAAATTTTGGAAAAAGTTCTTAAAAGATGTAAGGAAGCAAACCTTTCACTAAGCCATGAAAAATGTTTTATGATGTTTCCAGAAGGGATTATTTTAGGACATCAAATTTCAAGAGATGGAATTAAAGTTGATAAATCTAAAGTTGAAGTCATCTCTAAATTATCACTTCCAAATTTTCAAAAGGATGTTAGAAGTTTTCTAGGATTTACAGGATACTATAGAAGATTTATAGAAAATTTCACTAAAATAGCATCCCCACTCTTCAAATTACTCACCAAGGATTGTGAATTCAATTGAAATCCTGATTTCCAGTTAGCATTTGAGACTTTAAAAGCAAGAATTTATGAAGCACCCATCTTGAGAGGTCCAAATTAGAAACTACCTTTTCACATTTCAACAGATGCTTTAGATATAGCTCTCGGAGCTGTATTAGGAAAAAATGATTTGATTCCCTATGCCATCTACTATACAAGTAAGAATTTGACTCCCACAGAGTTAAATTATACTGTAATTGAAAAGGAATTTTTAGTTGTTGTCATACAATCAATAAATTTAGACATTATGTAACAGGCTATGAAACCTTTGTTCATACAGATCACTCTGCAATTAGATACTTAATGAATAAACCTATTACTAATGACAGAGTTACAAGATGGCTATTACTCTTACAAGAATTCAATATTATCATGTTAGATAGACTGGGAAAACAAAACACAGTTGCTGATTTCTTGTCCAAAATTCTAAATATCAAAGATTACAGTCCAGTTGAAGATAAGTTTCCTGGTGAATATCTTTTTGCAGTTACTACTTAGACCCATTGGTTTGCAGATATTTCCAATTACTTAGTCACAGGGAAACTGCCTTCACATTTGTTTCCTAGAGAGAAAAGAAAAATAATTCAAATAAGTGCAAGATACTCATGGATCACTAATGAATTGTATAAAACAGGTCCAGATCTCATGATCAGAAGATGTGTTAGGGTAGATGAAATGCCCGAGATTCTTAAGGCATGTCATGATGAACCGTCTGGTGAACACTTTGCTGACAAGAGGATAGCCTATAAAATCCTTTCTTTAGGATATTATTGGCCATCCATCTTCAAAGATGCCAAAGAATATGTCAGGAGGTGTGACAGTTGCCAAAGGGTAGGAAAAATTGCTCCTTCAAATGAAATGCCACTACAAATTTAGGTACTCATTAAACCTTTTGAAAAATGGGCCTTGGAATTTGTTCAACCAATTAATCCCCCATCTAAGAAAAAGAAGTATATATTGGTATGCACTGATTATGTCACTAAATGGGTAGAGGTTAAAGCATTACCTTTTGCTAATGAAAAATCTGTAGTTAATTTTCTTTTTGAGGACATCTTCACTCGTTTTGGTATTCGAAGAGAAATTGTGATAGATCAAGGATCTCAATTTACATCTAAAATGGTGAAGGGTCTTGTGGAAGATTACAAAATCAAACATAGGAAATTTTCCCTCTATCATCCACAAGCAAATGGTTAAGTTGAATCTACAAATAAGGTGATTGAAGGAATTCTCACTAAGACTGTGCATCTACATAGAAGAGATTGGGCAGAAAGGCTTCTAGAAGCCTTATGGGCTTATAGAACTACATGGAGGAACACAATGGGACACACACCCTATGAACTTGTTTATGCGAAACAAGTCCTGTTCCCTATAGAGTTTCAAATCAAAACCTTTAAGATGGCAGTCCAATTGGGACTAGATTTATCAGAGGCACAAAAACATAGATTGGAGCAACTCAATGAGCTTGATGAAATCAAGCAAGATGCAATTCAAAGAACCAATATAGTCCAACAACAAAGAGCTAAATGGCATGATAAATATATCAAGGAGAAGAAGTTTCAAGTAGGAGGTTGGGAACTTTTGTTCAATTCAAAATTCAAAGATTTTCAAGGGAAGTTTCAGACTCATTGGCTTGGGCCATATGAGATTGAAGAATTCTTTAATAACATAGTAGTAAGGATAAGGATAATAGATGGAAGAAAAATACCTCTTCTTGTGAATGGTCATCGGTTGAAGATATATCAAAAACCAATTTCAAGAGAGTTCATTAAGATTTTCCAGAATAACTCTGAAATGAAGCTAGTGAAGAAGAATTCTTCTTCTCCACAAACTTAGCCTTTATTTTTCCTAACAAAAAATGATGAATTTTTTTTTTAAATAAAAATTAATAAATTGTATGATTTTGAAAACCAATCATTGATTGGCATACTTATACAAGAAATACAAGGTGAAAATCAGATATTTATGACATCCTATATTTTCCATTTCCTTTTTGTAATAAGTAGTGACAAAAAGATACATTCATTTGTAGTTTAGAGCCTGCAAATTCATAGTCTCATTCCATCTCATTTTGTTTTCATTTTATTTTACAGTTCCATTTTCATCTCACTGTCATATTCCATTTACATTTTATTTTTACAGTTTTACGCCATTTCACCCTATTTCCCATTTTTCTTTACATTTCATTCCATCTCACTATCATAACCCAATTCCATTTCATTTTTACACTCATATTCCATAGCCATACTTCACTTTTCCTTCTTTTCACATTCTGGAGTTGATTCCATTCTGCAGCTAATCTGATTCTGCAGCTAGAACTTACTTATCAACTCTGGCACAATTGTACGGCTCACAAATAAATCATGAATGCAGGAAACTAAAGAATCAAGTTTTGGAGACCAAACATGTTAAAGGTACCTACGGATCAACAACAAAAGAGTTATCAAGCAAAAGGTTAAGTTCTAAAGGTAAAATGAAAAATTTATTTCAAACAGAAAGTTAAAAACATAAGGCATGTATAACATGAATATTCGTATGTCTCCTTAATGAGTCATCATTTGATTTGACTGCCACTTCATCATACCACATCTCCGCCACATCTTCCATACTCTGTACCAAACGATCCATAATAACTTCATTATACCACATCTTCGCTACACTCTCCATACTCTATACCTAAACGGTCCCTAATAACTCCATCTATTAACGGTGATGGCTACGATGTGACCAACTTATCCACGTCTCTCCAAACCCTCACCGTCTACTTATTCCACGCAAACCCATAGTTCTTTTTCACCATACCCATAGTCAGCCCATTTCATAGACCAGGAGAGTAATTCTGAAGGTTAAAAAATTTTGCAAAACAGAAGCCATGGGACTCATTGTCAGGATAGAGCCAGTAGGAGAAAAATATATGGAGGGATACCCACAACTCAAGGAGATACTGCAGAAGGCTAGATGGCTCAATTTCATTGAAAAATTTGATGGCTTCCACAAAGAAAAAAAATAAAATATTTTGCTAGATCATTTGATGGTACCGAAGTAGAAATTGGAGACATTAAGTTTGCAGTAACAAAATCTTACATAGTAGAGGCTACAGAACTACCATGACATGGTGAAAGATGGTTCAAAAACAAGGAATTCCATAGTGAAGCATGGAAAGTAATCCTCAGGAACCCAAGTATGGATGTCTTTGTGTTTAGAATAGGAATTCCTATTTCAGCACCTAAAAGTAAATGGAGAAGCATGCTTTTGATATTACAGAAATTCATTACCTATGAGGGGATATTCAGGTGCATGTATGTCTATAATATACATTTATTGATGAACTTTCTAGAAATGGAGAAATCAATCTCCCTTTCTTCCCGCTAAATAGTTTAAGAAGGATGGCTTCAAATGTACATAAGAAAATAGAATTCATAGACACAACCATGTACCATCATGGGTTGGTAAAGATACTAGTTGAGTATCATTTGAAAAGAATAGGAGATACTTGGGAAAAATTCGTGATAAGAAACTATTTCCAAGAGGCACCAGAATCACCTGAAGAGGGTAATGTCAGAAGGAGTAGTAGAAAGAAGACTAGTATAACCATTCAAAGCAAACATGAGTCCTCAACATAGAAAAATGATGAAGAGCTAGTCTTTGAAAAATTGATAGAGATCAGAGAACAAATCAAACAAAAGGGGAAGATAAAAAAGAAAGCTAGTGAAACTACTAGAAAAAAACCTGAATCTTCATTACAACAAGATGATGAAAAATCAATTTATGAAGAGTTGACAGAGATTAGGAAACAAATCAAGAGAAAATAAAAGATAAGAAAGGAGAAAAAGGGTACCAAGGAAGAGAACATAATTCCTTTACAACTTAGAAGGAGCTCTAGGCTCCGAGGTATGGTAAATAAGATATCATCAAATGGAATGGAGTTCATAAATATAGAAGAAGAAAACCCAATACCATCTCCTCATAATGTTCCATCTGCACACAGTCCTCAAAATTCTCCTGATTAGTATTTCAAAGGTAGCCCTAGCAGAAGATCTCCAAGAATAGACCCAATGCAACAACAAATATATGATTATATAGAATCACTGAATAAAAGTGCCTCAATGGATCCGGAATCCTCTGTCAATCCAGAACCCTCTGTCAATCCACAAGAACATCTAACTGACTCTCTCAAACAGGAAATCTATGAGTTAGAGATATTGAAAAGACATATCAAGAAAGAAAATGAAACCTTGAGGGAACAAAGTAAATTGGATAAGGCTATTAATGATAACACAATACTGCATCTAGGGCTATGGTATAAGAAGAATAGAAAGTTGAAGAGGAAGAATAGAAGCTTGACCAAAACAATAATCAACCTTAAATACAGGCTTCTTATGAAGAAACCCAGAATGGCAGTCACTTCAAAGAAGAGAAAAAAAAAAAAATAGATGTACTAGTAGAAGTGTCTGAGAAAATGCGATAGGAAAGAAGAATTCACAATTTTGAAAAATTGCATGAGGACATGCAATGATTTTGCAGTTGGGGTATGTTGAACCTTAGAATTACCCTCTCCTTGACATCGTTTCTCACTTCTTTCCCTTGTTTTTCCATAAGATTATAGATCCTCATCAATGATAACTGATAGGTTTTGTCTTAAGAAGGGCATTAAATGATTAACATGTTATATTTTTATGTTTTTGCTATTTGAATAATTTTTTGAAAATTAGCTACTGAACGCAACCTATTCTGCAGCTAACTGTGTATTCCATAGCTACTTCCATGGTCTGGCAGGTTCCAGGTGTCAAATGAAGAAATCGGCCACATGGGAATCTTTGGAATCGTCTCCACATGGATTCTATCCTAGTTACTCATCCCAGATTGAAAATAAAGAAAGCTCAAGATCGTAGTCAAAGGTGGAGTCAAATGTATGATACCCAGAAGCAATAGGACTCTTCATCTACTCTTTCTTAGTTAATTAATAAATCCAACATTTATGTTGCAGCCTTAACTCGGATCAACCACTTGTGTTAATGGTTCTATTGCAAAAATCTCGCTCGAATTCAAGTCACCTATAGCTGATCATACATTTACACAGTCCTGTTGTAATACGTATAGGCCACTTGTAGCTAGTTTTCCTCAAAGACAGTTATGATTATTTCCTTTTAAATACTGGTTGTACAGAACCAAGGGGGGTTCGAAGAATTTGATGTATTAAGTTCAGACTTTCAGCTCTATATTTTTGGACTTTGTTCCTGTTTATAATATAAAATCGTGTGTTAACCAATTTAGAAGAGCATTTTCAATTAGTTAGAAACTCAACCCAGGCAGTTGCAGAGGGCCCCTGCACTGAAGGAGGTTTTCTTTCCATTCATTTTCTGTTTAGTTTTAATTTCATCATTTGCTTTTAGCGGTATTTCTAATTTAGGTTGATTTCTTTTATGTTTTGATCAATAGCATAATGTTAAAATTCAATTGTGCAGTCTTGTTTCTCCAACACATTTCATAGGAGACAATTTTGTTTCTAAACAGAGTAAGGTTGAAGTTATGAGAATGCATTGTTGACTAGTTTACTCACTATTTTGTTATTTATTTTCTAGATTAGATTGTCAATACACTGAGTTAACTAATGTTTTTGATCACCATTTCAAGTTGATACTCATCCTAAACTAGATGGTTAAACATTCACTTCACACAATGGTTGAAATCAATCAGTTACCTTCTACATGTTTTCATTTAGTTCTATAGATCACAAAGTACAGAAAGTTGCTTTTATTCCATCTCAAGAAGGTTATCTTTCAAAATTGAAGGTTAGAGTAACTAGAAGTGCTTCAGCTGATTTCATTCTCTGTATTTATTTCAACATGCATTACAACTTCACCTTTTTAAGAATTAGATTCATGACTTAGGATTAGTGACAAGATAGGACATATGGTCTGTTTTTCCTTCTTTCAAATTAGGTTTTGACTAGTTTTAATCTCTTGGTTCACCTTTAGGAAGTTTAGATTCAGTTTCTCATAGTTCAGATTGTACATCATTAGGAATCAAAGAACAGAAACCCCTGAAACAATATAAAATACAAAACAACGAAGTAAGGGTTAACTAAGCACATATAGTGCACTACACTTCATCAGCGTACAAACCTTGGTTGATAATTTATACAAGCAATTTAGGACACTAAATTGACTAAACAAAGGCTATCGAGAAATTTCCACAAACATCAAAGTGGATCCTTTCTATAACTGCATGTGCTTTGTTGTCCCAATCATGGAATGTGGAGTTTGAGTACTTCCCCAAAGTACATCCTTTTCATACATCCCACTACTCAAGTGCTCCTTTAGGGAAGCCTATGGTTATTTACTTCATAATCTTCAAGACACCATGATCCAAATGGCTAAGTCTTTTGTTCCAAATTTCATCGACGTCATGGCTCTACAACTTCTCCTCCTTGGTGCTTAATGCAACATAGTCTTCCACATCTAGCTTATACAGGTTCTTCACATGAACACCAATCTGCTTCACCTGTCCCGTGGCTATATCAGGAATTCCTTTCCTGTGTTGAATATCATATCATAAACACAGTCTTCCAAAAATACAACAGAGATGAGATTTTTCTTTAGGCCTAGAATGAACATGACATCCTTGAGTCTGAGATGGAGCCCGAATCCCTCTGAAAGGTGACTGTACCAACCCTGGTCGCACTATACCTTCCATTATCCCCCAGCTCAAAGTGTATCTACAAGTCTTTCTCCTCTAGGTGACTTAAAAAATCTCAACAAACTGTCATGTGGAATGATGCACCTGAGTCCAAGTACCACATGCACCCCATTATTGTATTGGCCACGCATGCGCTAAGGGTAAACTCAAGCTCAAACTGTGAAGCCAAGGCTTCCGTTTCTGCTCCTCCTGAGGTCTTCTTTCTTTCCTTTTTGTGTGGACACTTCATGGCATGCTACTCGAATTCATGACAATGGAAACATTTGATTTTGGACAAATATTTCTTCTTTCCCGCTTGCTTGGACTTTGGATTGGATTGATATTTATTCCCTTTTCCCTTCTTTCCCTTTCCAACCAATCTAAATTTTTCTTCATCCTCGCCCTTGGATGAATTTCCATCTCTGGTATTCCAACTTATTTCCTCATGTACCAAATTAGACCATAAGTGTTCCCAATTTGGTAGTTTCTACCTCCTTTTCACCGAATCTTGGTATCCATGCCAACTTGGGAAGGCCTAGAAGGACTAAGCTTACCAAGTCATCTTCTGGAACATTAACACCAACCCCACTAAGTTCATCACGACATTATGTGAACCTACTCAGATACTGTAGAATAGTGTCATTCTTTTGCATCTTGATACTCCGAAGTTTATCCTTGAGTGCAAACTTCCTGTGCTCACTACTATTCTCGAACAATTATGTCAATGATTTCCACATCATGAATGGAGTTTCTTTTCTATGGATATTTGAGACAATGTGATCCCCTACTCCCTCCAAGATTATTCTCCTCATCTTGGCTACATCTTTCTTCCACTGAGCAAGGTTCTGGGCATAATATTTTGGTGGTTTTGTAACATCTATCTTGATGTATTCTAGCAATCAATTGTCATCCATTACCGCAATCAATGTGATACTTCCATGCAATGAAATTAGAGTTGCCTTCCAAGGCATAATATAGACACAGTCCGTTGAAGGCCATCTTCTCATCTCAGAAGAGATCCTACTGCACTAAACTTGAAATTCAATCCTCCTGAGAAACAACTTCAAAATTCTTGCTCT
This sequence comes from Pinus tabuliformis, assembly GCA_031772625.1. Lineage (NCBI taxonomy): Eukaryota > Viridiplantae > Streptophyta > Pinopsida > Pinales > Pinaceae > Pinus > Pinus tabuliformis. The sequence continues at coordinate 393,589,219 of CM062814.1, read as the reverse complement.
AATGTGAATCTTGTTCTGATGCCATGTAGAAATGTGGTGTATATTTGCAATTGATCATGAAGTTTTAATCAAAATCATAGGACATAAACCTACTCTACTACTCTACAGAAGTTAATTCACAATTTAGAACAAAAACTTCATACATGCATTAAGAAATAACACACATGCACACATTATTTTTCCTAGGGAAAGCAATCTTCTAAAAATTCCATTGCTTTCTTGCATTAATCCAATGAATAGAGATGTATTACAATTGCTTTGCTCAATTGAGCACAATCTGCAAGTGAATAACCTATCTCTCTACTCACTGAGATGCTCTGACCCATACGTAGTCAATTTCTGCCTCTGCTTGAGCCCTTATTTCCTTGTGCAATTCCTGAGAAATTAGGCCCCTATTATTTAGGAATTTCTCCAAAATGGATTTCACAATTCCCAAAGTTGATCATCTGACTACATGCAACACCTGTACACTCAAGAATAGTCTAAAAATAATATTACATTGCCTTGTAATCTCCACCACAACTGGGGAACTCTAATTCTTTGCATGCACTATCTATTTTGGGATGATTTATCATTTAACTGGATGATCACTGAGTCTCACTGAAGTCCCATTGCACAACTAACCTTACACTAGTTCCTCCAATACTTGGAACTAGTTTAGCTGAAAACAACTTGAGATAACTAATTTTGATTGCTACAATTAGCAATCACACATGCTTAATTGAAATCTAACTCCTCCAACTCGAATTTACTGAGTAAACTAAGTGACACAATCCACGTCACATAGGTTAACTGCATCCATGTTGTTTGTTGGTTTGGAAATTCAATTTTTCTCAATTTAATCAAGGAAAAATCAAATTGAGAATTTCTTGCTGCATTTTTCAACAAGGCCTTGGTGTTCCCATCATAGAGTAAACACACATGCCACTAATGACTACCCATAACTCATTGCTAGGTGGGAGGAGCACAATTTCCTAAAAGGGACAAATTTGATCAACTTAGAACTGCGAGAACCAGAGTCATTTTTGCAACCCAATATTGTTATTGTCACCTAAGGGGGAAAAGGAATGGAGCTAGCATTGAGAATTCTGACAAACCTACTATTAGAAAACCTACGTTACCTAAGAGGTCTTATGATTCAAACCAACGGAGAGAATTTTATAAAGATGTAGCTAAAATATTCAGGAAATTGGTTTCTTCTCACAACCTTCATTCATAACAATGAGAATGGGTGCAAGCTAGGAGTCCAATATTTCACATGAGGTATGTCAACCTATTATAGAATGGTTTAAGTTATTTCTGAAAATTATGAGTGATGCACAGTTGGTTGGTTAGTTGTGGAAGAAATTGAAGTCAATTGTAAAACATGAAAAAATCTCAAATGGGACTATCTATGCCAATTTACCTAGAAGAGATTCTAGAAGATTTCAGAGGATTAAGAGGCGTACATGAAGGGAATTCTAGGTAGATGCACAAATTGAAAGGTTACAGATTAAAGATTGTATGTTGGATCTTGGGTCAAATGTAAATATTTTTCCTAGAAAAACTTGGGAATTAGTTTTTTCTCCAATTTATCTATAAATGGAAAATCAAAATTGTACCCTGGTCGCACTATACCTTCCATTATCCCCCAGCTCAAAGTGTATCTACAAGTCTTTCTCCTCTAGGTGACTTAAAAAATCTCAACAAACTGTCATGTGGAATGATGCACCTGAGTCCAAGTACCACATGCACCCCATTATTGTATTGGCCATGCATGCGCTAAGGGTAAACTCAAGCTCAAACTGTGAAGCCAAGGCTTCAGTTTCTACTCCTCCTGAGGTCTTCTTTCTTTCCTTTTTGTGTGGACACTTCATGGCATGCTACTCGAATTCATGACAATGGAAACATTTAATTTTGGACAAATATTTCTTCTTTCCCGCTTGCTTGGACTTTGGATTGGATTGATATTTATTCCCTTTTCCCTTCTTTCCCTTTCCAACCAATCTAAATTTTTCTTCATCCTCGCCCTTGGATGAATTTCCATCTCTGGTATTCCAACTTATTTCCTCATGTACCAAATTAGACCATAAGTGTTCCCAATTTGGTAGTTTCTACCTCCTTTTCACCAAATCATGGTATCCATGCCAACTTGGGAAGGCCTAGAAGGACTAAGCTTACCAAGTCATCTTCTGGAACATTAACACCAACCCCACTAAGTTCATCACGACATTATGTGAACCTACTCAGATACTGTAGAATAGTGTCATTCTTTTGCATCTTGATACTCCGAAGTTTATCCTTGAGTGCAAACTTCCTGAGCTCACTACTATTCTCGAACAATTATGTCAATGATTTCCACTTCATGAATGGAGTTTCTTTTCTGTGGATATTTGAGACAATGTGATCCCCTACTCCCTCCAATATTATTCTCCTCATCTTGGCTACATCTTTCTTCCACTGAGCAAGGTTCTGGGCATAATATTTTGGTGGTTTTGTAACATCTATCTTGATGTATTCTAGCAATCAATTGTCATCCATTACCGCAATCAATGTGATACTTCCATGCAATGAAATTAGAGTTGCCTTCCAAGGCATAATATAGACACAGTCCGTTGAAGGCCATCTTCTCATCTCAAAAGAGATCCTACTGCACTAAACTTGAAATTCAATCCTCCTGAGAAACAACTTCAAAATTCTTGCTCTAATGTGAATCTTGTTCTGATGCCATGTAGAAATGTGGTGTATATTTGCAATTGATCATGAAGTTTTAATCAAAATCATAGGACATAAACCTACTCTACTACTCTACAGAAGTTAATTCACAATTTAGAACAAAAACTTCATACATGCATTAAGAAATAACACACATGCACACGTTATTTTTCCTAGGGAAAGCAATCTTCTAAAAATTCCATTGCTTTCTTGCATTAATCCAATGAATAGAGATGTATTACAATTGCTTTGCTCAATTGAGCACAATCTGCAAGTGAATAACCTATCTCTCTACTCACTGAGATGCTCTGACCCATACGTAGTCAATTTCTGCCTCTGCTTGAGCCCTTATTTCCTTGTGCAATTCCTGAGAAATTAGGCCCCTAGTATTTAGGAATTTCTCCAAAATGGATTACACAATTCCCAAAGTTGATCATCTGACTACATGCAACACCTGTACACTCAAGAATAGTCTAAAAATAATATTACATTGCCTTGTAATCTCCACCACAACTGGGGAACTCTAATTCTTTGCATGCACTATCTATTTTGGGATGATTTATCATTTAACTGGATGATCACTGAGTCTCACTGAAGTCCCATTGCACAACTAACCTTACACTAGTTCCTCCAATACTTGGAACTAGTTTAGCTGAAAACAACTTGAGATAACTAATTTTGATTGCTACAATTAGCAATCACACATGCTTAATTGAAATCTAACTCCTCCAACTCGAATTTACTGAGTAAACTAAGTGACACAATCCACGTCACATAGGTTAACTGCATCCATGTTGTTTGTTGGTTTGGAAATTCAATTTTTCTCAATTTAATCAAGGAAAAATCAAATTGAGAATTTCTTGCTGCATTTTTCAACAAGGCCTTGGTGTTCCCATCATAGAGTAAACACACATGCCACTAATGACTACCCATAACTCATTGCTAGGTGGGAGGAGCACAATTTCCTAAAAGGGACAAATTTGATCAACTTAGAACTGCGAGAACCAGAGTCATTTTTGCAACCCAATATTGTTATTGTCACCAAAGGGGGAAAAGGAATGGAGCTAGCATTGAGAATTCTGACAAACCTACTATTAGAAAACCTACGTTACCTAAGAGGTCTTATGATTCAAACCAACGAAGAGAATTTTATAAAGATGTAGCTAAAATATTCAGGCAATTGGTTTCTTCTCACAACCTTCATTCATAACAATGAGAATGGGTGCAAGCTAGGAGTCCAATATTTCACATGAGGTATTTCAACCTATTATAGAATGGTTTAAGTTATTTCTGAAAATTATGAGTGATGCACAGTTGGTTGGTTAGTTGTGGAAGAAATTGAAGTCAATTGTAAAACATGAAAAAATCTCAAATGGGACTGTCTATGCCAATTTACCTAGAAGAGATTCTAGAAGATTTCAGAGGATTAAGAGGCGTACATGAAGGGAATTCTAGGTAGATGCACAAATTGCAAGCTTCCAGATTAAAGATTGTATGTTGGATCTTGGGTCAAATGTAAATATTTTTCCTAGAAAAACTTGGGAATTAGTTTTTTCTCCAATTTATCTATAAATGGAAAATCAAAATTGTATCCTCCCTAATGGCCAATTAGAAGACATTGAAGTTTACATTGAAGGTGTGAAGATATATGCATATTTTGAAGTAATAGATATTATGGATGATAAAGACCCATATCCAACCTTGTTGGGAATAGATTGGGAATTTGAAAACTATGTTGTCATTGATTTGAAAAGTGAGACTATGACTTTTGAAGTAGATGGGGTCCGCGTCATACAACCGTTGGATCCTGTTGAGGCCTCGAAAATCGGGTCGACAACAAGGGGGATACCCGCCCAGTCCGGACCTTGGTTGGCAGCTCCTTATCCGTTTGGTATAGCGGGTCCGACTGGGGATAATGGGACCAGTTTCCCAATCTATGAGTGTGTGTGTGTAGAATTGGATGTTGTTGAATCTAACAGTAACTATCTAAGCTATTCTAATTCAAAATTTAATCTAATTCTATGCTAGTGTAATCTAATGAAAGCATCACATCTAATCTATGCTAACCCAGGATGTAATTCTTCTATTATGCGATCTAAAGAGATTTCAAATAACAACTAGTAATAAAGATAATTCAGCGATTATAAGAAAGGAAATCAATTAAGATGAACTATTTCGCATAAAAATTTAGGCAAAATAGTTGTGAACAACATATCGCATAATAAGCTATTCATACATTAAACATAAATAAATAGCTACCACCGTACAAAAGTGCCAAATGGTAACTCAAGCATTCATGCAATAACATAAACAACTAAAAATTGTATATCACTTTAACATATAAGCAGAAATGGTCAAGAGATAAAAGTACTATTTATGACTGGTCCTACTCATAAGTTTCAAGCAACAATGATTTATCTTTCCTTGCTCTAACATCTACTAAGAGTACAAAAGTGCAGCATCAGTAGCAGATATCAAATGCAAACATCAATAAATCTTGATCCATTCATTCACCAAAACCTCCTCTGAGGGTGAAAAAGTGCATGTTCTGAGGACAAGTTTTTGATAAATTTCTGGACCCTTCTCTAAATGCATGAGAAGGGTTTAAATACTACTAACTAAATAACTTAATTACACAGATTCAGGATACGGTTTAAATGACCGCCCTTTTTCTAAGCAAAATTATTTCTAAAAATTAAATCTAATATCTAACTATTTCTACATTTGCTCCTTAATGTTGCGAGCATTCAATATTTGCCTAGGTAGAGTCGGCTAACTGTCTTCCTCTTTTGGTTGAGCTAACCAAACAGAAATGGCAAGCGCTGACACCATTTTTTCCAGCAAAATAGCAGATATACTTTGAAAATGATTCTCTGACTATGTGGATTTACTGTTATGCTCATTAATAACCCAAATTCCACTTGGTTAACCCTCAAATTGCCTCTGCCTTTGCTTTCTTACGTTTCCGGGCTTATGAATGACTGAGCAGTTAGGGACTTTGCTTTTTGAGCAATTTTCTCAGCATCGAAAACTGCCTCTGTTCTTTGATCCGGGCCTTTCTGGTGTGTTTTTCACCTTTAGCGCCTTTGCTTCACCGGGTATAAGTTTCAAAATTTTGTAAACATACTGCTTTCGTGAGCTTCTAACCTTGAGTGTTAAATCGCCTGTTGATATCAGCATTGTTCAACTACTCCTTCAACCATGGCTCTGACTGACAGATCTGTAATGGATAGCTCAGCAGCGCTCTAGAATTTGTGGCTCTGTTGCATGTGACTATCCATTCATGAGGGCATCTCTTCTCTGCGTCCGAGCATTGGAGCTTTACCTTTTTCCTTAATCGCTCCCTGCACATTGCTTCATATTGTTTCTGTTTTTTCATTCTTGCAGTTCACACATAAGGAGAGAGTAATGATAATAAAAATCGACAAGAAAGCTCTGAGATCTACAGATGTACAAAAACATGCCACCTGACGTGAACTAACTCTTCGAAAAACACAAAACTGTCTTTCATTAACACTTGGCGTACATTCATTAATTTTCTTTAAAGCGCGTATCCAATTTTTGGTTTATGGACAACTTTTCTTGAATGTTGAGCCGGGGAAAATTTGCGATGGACAATTTCTGTGATTCGTATCGCATCATCGCGTTATCGCATTTTCATCAAGATGTGTTATCACAGGGTTGCCCGATCACGTTTATCGCAGAATCGCAGATTGTTGTTTCGCGCGATCGCTTATCGCAGTATCGCGTTATCGCAAGATCGCGTATTTGTTACAATCGTTAAATAGTTATGTGTTGTTTATGCGATGTTGCGATATGCGATGTCCCATATCGGCCATCGGTGATTTCTTAAGTTTTTCGAATATGAGTGTTTCTTAATGCATGCAATGCGATGGATTTCGCGTCACACTTTCACAGTTTATCATTTTACTCACAAGGAAATGTCCTATCCTCTTCGCGCGATGCGATATTTTCTTAAGGAGTATAATACATGAGTTTTAATTAAATTTTTGAATTTTTTACTAAGGGTCCCCACTTACCTAGTGTTATTGCTAATACTAAATAAGGAGGGGGGGTTGTTGGTGGCCACAACAATTGGTGATTCACTTGGAAGAACCAGTTATCTCTGTTTTTTCTATTGAATTTTTCAAACTTCCAAAACATAAAATTTTTCAGAAAATTAAACTTTGTTATGGAAAGATAGAGTACATTATGCTTTAAACTGTTAATGATATTATGTTTCAACCTCTTTTTATTCTAATAAATTGCTTCCTCAGGCTAGTCCTTGTATTTACATCAGCCATTACTTGGTCTTGTAAAGATAAAATAAAGTCTCCTCTGTAAACCAGTTTTAAATATGCTCATTTGTCGTAGCTAGAGCCTCTGCTGCCAGTAGGCGTTTATAGCCTCGACAGGGTTACCTGTTACCCAGCAATGATCCTGTATCCTACTCAAGGTGACCTACAACTTTCAAAGAAAAATCCATATCCACACTTATTGCTTTGATTTTCTTTTATTCTTAAAGAACAATGTCTTGGTTTGGTAGCCAAATTATGACACAGTCACTCACTTGATTCATAACTTTGCTAAACAAGCTGGCTCGTGATGAGACCCCTTGTCTTTTGATTGCAACAATCTTGAGTCATTGCCCTGTTGTGGTACCTAGTATTGGCAAAGTCAGCAAGTTATAATATTTGTGATCATGATAAGCCGGCTCGTGATGAGACCTCTTATTCTTCAAGATATAGTGTATCCTTGGATTATCCCTCTGAAAGCTGCAATTTTCCTTAGCAGGGAGGAAGTCATTGTTTCCTTAAGATAGCTCTGGACGACAATAATAGAGTTTTTTGGAAACAACTGTTCTACAAAGAATCTTCATTTTGTTATTGATACCTTTAATTGTGCTGATATAAAACAGTTTCTTCATTAAAGGTTGCTTTCATCAAATTTTTTGAAGTTGAAACTAGTATCATATCTAGGCTAAAGTTTTTAACTGTATCTGTCAATAATAAAGATCAATTTTCCAAAAGATTTGCTATTTATACAAGCGAAAAGCTCAAAATCTGACAGAGAATTGGTGTCTTTTTCGTAAATACCTAATGTAACCACTCACAACTGATTTTATTATAAAAAGAAAAACTATTCTACAAAAATAGAAGAATAATCTTCTATGGAAAATATTTCTTGAGAATTTGTCCATTAACAGGTAAAGGATCCCTCTTACCTGCTAAATCCTGTAACACAAATGTTGATGGACCTATGACTTCAACAATCTGAAAAGGGCCAAGCCACATCCTTTGAAATTTTGTATGTTTGCCCTTTTCTACATGAGCCTTATCCCACTTTAAAACTAAATCTCCCATCTGAAAATCTTTTCTGGTCATTATGTTTGAATCAAAAGAGGATTTTACTAGCGCTTGATGATGAGCATGCATTTTCTTAGCTTGTTCTCATTGTTCTTATAATTTAATTATTTCCATTTGTCTCAGTTGTAAGGAGGAAGTGGGTACTTCATTAATGTATTGTACTAAAGACAAAGAGGGAATGGCTAAGTGAGTCGGAAGAACCACTTCTTTCCCATAAACTAAATTAAAGGGAGAAGTGCCGATTGAAGCTTTTTGCGTTATCCTATCTACCCATAAAGCATATACCAAAGCTTTGTGCCAATTCTTTTGATTCTGGTCAACTGTTCTTTTAATAATCCTGATTAGGTTTTTATTTGTTGACTCAGCTAACCCATTACCTTGCGGATAGTAATTGGCCTAATATTTAAGTTTGAATCCTCTTTTAAGTGCAAATTCAGTCATTGCATTTCCAGAAAAGTATGATGCATTATCAAACATTAAAGCGAATGGCAATCCAAACCTAGTGATTATGAATTGATCTATGAACTCAATAATATTTTCAGAATTAGCTGTCTTGAGCGGAACTGCTTCTACCCATTTTGTGAAATAATCTGTTGCCGTGAGGATGTATCTATGTTGCTTAGAAGAGTGAGGAACGATCTCACCTATTATGTCCAAGCCCCACTGACTGAAAGGTTGCTCGATGTTTACCGGCTGTAGTGGCAGGGATGGCTTCTTCTGTCTTCCAACAGTAGTTTGGCAGACTTGACATCTCCTCACGTAACTGTGCGAGTCTTTGAATAGCGTGGGCCAGTAATATCCTGCGCGTAAGATTTTATGCGCAGTAGCATCTCCAGCATAGTGTCCGCGTGCTGGCTCATCGTGGAGTTCCTGCAAAAAATTTTCAGCTTTAGTTTTTTCAAGACACCTAAGAAGAACAGAATCATAATTTTTTTCTGAAAAGAATATCATTTATGAGCTAATATTGTTTAGCTTTCAATCTTAGAGCTCTTTTCTTAGTATGATCAAGGTGTGAAGGAGCATACCTGTTCTTAAGATAATAAATGATGTCAGCATATAATAATTCTGCATCGTTTAGGCTTACCTCACACATTTGTACTTCTTCAGATGGAATTTCAGAAATTTGCGATGCTCCGGCCAGCATTTTGTAGAAGCCTTGACCTCTTACAATGTTTGCTGGTTTGATCTCAAGGTCGTATCCCTGTAAGGCAGTAACCCAATTGGCCCTTTTCTCACCCACATCCTTCTATACTAGAAGATTCCTTACCACTGGAAACGGTACTATGATCTTAGTATGGGTTTTAAGTAAGAAAGGTTTGAAGTATTTGATCGCTTTGAAAATAGCATAAGCTTGTTTCTCCACGTCTGAATAATTTAGTTCAGCACCCTGTAAATTTGAGCTAAAAAATGCAATTGGAGCTTCCGCTTTTCCTTGATTCGCTTGAGTTAGTATCGCGGCATATGACTTATTTGAGGCAAATGTGTATAAAATAAAAGATTCTGAAAAATTCAGGGTTGCTAAAGATGGAGCATTAATAATAGCTTGCTTGATCAGGTTAAATGCTTCATGTTCATCTTGACCCCATTTAAAATTTGAATTCTTTTTAATCATGGTTTGCAAAGGAGACGCGATTCGAGAAAAATCTGGAACGAATCTCTTTACAAAATTGATTTGACCAAGGAAAGATTGCATGGCTTTTTTGTTATGAGGTAGGGATATTTCAGAAATTTCTTTGATTCTGTCGGAATCAATGTGAATACTGGACTTTGACACTATGAATCCTAGAAGTTTCCCTTCACTTAGTGCGAAAAAAGATTTCTTTGGGTTAAGTGAAATTCCATACCTTAAACACTGATGAAAGATTTGTTTAAGGTCTTTGAGATGGTCGCTTCGCTTCTTGGAGTACACTGTTATATCATCCAAATAAATTACTACAGATTTATTGACTAAACCTTTGAATGTGATGTCCATGGCTCTCTGAAATGTAGCACCAGCATTAATCAAACCAAATGGCATCTTCAGATACGCATGTGTGCCCCATTTAGTTATGAATGTGGTTTTCAACTGATCATCAGGATGTGCCAACACTTGATTGTATCCTGAAAATCCATCCAAAAAAGACATTAGTTCTGAGCCTGCCATTGCCTGCAGTATCTGCTCCATAGGTGGAAGAGGAAAATTGTCTTTTTGACAGGCTTTGTTAAGGTTCTTAAAGTCAATGCAGATCCTAATATCTTTGTTTTTCTTTCTAACAGGTACCATATTGGAGACCCATTTGGAATGTCTGACGGGAAAGATTATCCTAGCTTTTAGTAACTTATTGAGCTCAGTTTTTATCTGATTTTCTAAATTGGGGTGGACCTTTCTCAGCTTTTGTTGGACAGGTTTTTCATTATCAATCATAGGAATAGTATGTTGGATGATAGAAGTGTCGTATGTTTTCAGATCATCATAATTCCAGGCAAAAACATTTTTATATTGTCTGAAAAGACGAATATACGCTAGCTTCTCTTTAGGGGCTAGGCCGAGGCCTAGGTTAATGTTTTGTGGTTTAGCATCGGTCCCTAGGTTTACTAATTCGTAGTTCAAGGTTGAACTGTAGAGTTTTGAATTGGTAGACCTCTTAAACCGATCTTTCAAATCGTATAAGTCTTCTAACTTGACCACCGACTTAGGCATAGCATTATTAGTGCTATTTTGTTGCAATTGTCGATCGTGCTGGTCTTCGTCAATTATTTGATTGGAGTAGGATCCTTCAGACATGAGGAAATTTACGATATTAGGATCGTCATTGAATACTCTCCAATTTGTGATGTTGTCAGGAATGGACGGTCTAAAGATTAATTCTATTGAAAATCTATCTAGACTAAAATCTTTGGAGGGAATAAGCTTAGAAGCTACGTTAGCCAGAAGGTCTGCACTTGCATTTTGGAGTCTGGGGATTGAAGAAATATTAAACACTATGAAATGCTCAGTTAGATCTTGTACTAAAGATTGATAGTGTTTTAAATGACTTGATAAGCAATGTATAGTGTTACGTACCTGCTTAACCACAATCTCAGAGTCTCCAAAGACTTGAAGATACTTGACATCTAACCCGATTTCTTTGTATAGGCCTTGAACCAAAGCCTCGTATTCTGTTGTATTGTTTGTGCAATCGAATTCGAGTCTGCATGTGAGCATGATATTTTCTCCTTCTGGACTAATCAGAACGCATCCTGCTCCTGCTCCTTCGTTAGATCTAGAGCCATCAAAAAATAATTTCCAAAACAAAGATGTATATACAGGTTTATCTAAAAAATTAATACATTTCGAACTATCAGTTCGAGAAAAATTTTCGACTTGGGACAAAACAAAATTTTCTAAATAAGGTGACGCATGAGCATTGAAATTGCTGAGGAAAGAATCTACCGAGTAATTGCCAATGATACTGCTATTATACGCTACCGGTTCATTTTCACCCTCTAGCTCCATTACTATGTACTTCTGGTGTAGCTCTCGTTCAACTTTTATTTGATTCGGTTTACCATTGTAGGGCAGTGACATGTGCGACCAATCGGTTGCGAAGTATCCATGGAGTTTCTCTGACCAATCCCTGCTAAGAATTAAGCCATAGAATTCTAGGATATCAGCAACTAGAATGTCAATAACCTGACATACCTTCGGGTTGGATGACAATCTTATGGTTACTTGATTTAGTTCGCCAATCACTTCGACTTGAGATCGATCGAGCTCAACTATGCGCACTGTGGATTTTTGTGGTTGAACATTTAACTTGGCACATAAAGGTTTTTGGGTAAAATATTCGATGAAGCACCGAAATCTACCAAACAATTGTGCACATTTTTATTGAAGATTTCATAAGTAAGGAGAAACGAGGGAGTGTGAGATCTTGATCTTCCTCCAATCAAGGCGATGTCATTTGGATCAATCTTACTGATCGCGTTAGTTGGAGGTCTTCCAATGTTGTGGGAGGCTTGAGAAAGTACAACGGCAGGCAAAGGTGCAACTGGCATGGCATGTAATTCTTTCATCATTATCTTCTGTTGATGTTTCAACTTGCTCAATTCGTAAAGGGTGATATTAGCCCTAGTCTTTTTCATGTCATCAATAATATTGTACTCCATTTCATCCAACACTATCAGTGTTTTCGATGGAGTTGTTTCATCTGCTTGGACTGGGCTAGTTTGAGTCGCTTTAGATGTTGTTTTCTTTGTTGTGACTTTATCCTTTGTTGCAGATCTTGCGCTCTTCTGCTTAGGGGTAGTTTGGGGAGGATCAAGCTGATTTTTACTTCGTGTGCTAACTGGAAATACTTCTTGATCTTCCTCTTGTGGGAGGATGAAATCCCACATTCCTTGTAATTCCACAACTTCTTCATCATTGGTCTACCCTTCAGTGGCAATTTCCTCTTCCTCTTCCTTGGATTCAGCATTTGAAATGGATTTGGGTGGCTTTGCATCCGTTGAAGGACCTCTTTTAAAAGCTCTGTAGGGCTTTTTCGAAGAAGTTTCTGCTACTTGCTTTTTTATGTCGACCATCTCACTGGACATGGTCTTTAGAACTTTCTGCAATCCTTCCAAATCAAAAGGATCTTTTGCTTGTTTCTTCTTGGAGTCTTCCTTGAAGGTGACTTTTTTGGACTTACGTTCCTCTATCGCGGATCTCTTTTCCAGGGCTATTATTCGTTTTTCTACTACTATCGCTTCTTTCATGTTATCAGCTAAGTTTGTTTTATTTTCCCTATCCACAAAGATTGCTATGTTTGATGGCAGAGCGGTAATATACCATTCACATCGTACTTCTTCGCTAGGCTGGGAAGCAGTAGGAATTTTGTTGAAAATTTTGTTGAACCGTAAATTGAAATCCTTAATAGGCTCTTTAGCTTCGGCTTTAAGATTGGATAGGTCATTGATTAACGTTGTCTTTGATCTGTCATCACCAAACTTGGTTAGGAATTGGTCCTGGAAGATTTCCCAACTTGTGATGGATCCGGAGGGTAATGAAAAGTACCATGACCCGACTGTCCCTTGCAGTGTATAGGGAAAAAGCCAAACAACAACATCTTCATTAGTAACTCCATTAAGATTAATGGAAAGCATGAAGTTGTTTATGTGTTCTTCTGCTAGGATGCCTGCCTCGGGATTGAATTTAGGCAGCCATTTCTCAGGATGGGCTGGTATTTGACTCAAGGGTGCAGGCATTAAGACTGCCCCAGGATTGTTCCATGGAGACTAGGCCATCGTTGAACGGCTAACAGAGGAAAGTGCAGAAGATGATCCCTGTGGCTGGGAGGATGAGGATACTATGATTGTAGATGATTGAAGAGGGGTTGTGGGGGTTCCGATGGATGGATGGACTATGATATGGAGTGGAGGTGTGGACGGTTGACTTCGCGGTGAAGTAGTTGAGATGGATGATGCAGACGAAAGAGTCTCACTGTCAGACTCTTGCGGTGATTTCCTCGCTCTTTTCCTGGTGGGAAGAGGTAATTTGGTTGGCTGGACGCCAAACTTTTCACTCTTTAGCCTGGTCAGGGGATGAGCAGGGTTGTACTACGAAGTCACGCTGCCTTGAGATTTATCAGACCTCTGAGGGGAGATGGAAAATCACTGAAGTTTGTGAATCAGGGATTCAACTTCAGGAGGTTCAATGGTAGATTGGTCTGAAATATCAGGGTGTGTAGCAGCGGTTGATACTCGAGCAACTTCTGACTCTGGATTTAAATGTAATGGGGAAGTCGGGGGAGATGATGAGGGAAATTTACTCTCAGAATGGTATTCAGATTTTGATTTACTTGCCATTCATAGTTCAGGCCCTCCTTCTAGCGCCAAATATATTGAGGCCCCGAAAATTGGGTCGACAACAAGGGGGATACTCGCCCGGTCCAGACCTTGGTTGGCAGCTCCTTATCTGTTTGGTATAGCGGGTCCGACTGGGGATAATGGGACCAGTTTCCCAATCTATGGGTGTGTGTGTAGAATTGGATGTTGCTAAATCTAACAGTAACTATCTAAGCTATTCTAATTCAAACTTTAATCTAATTCTATGCTAGTGTAATCTAATGAAAACAGCACATCTAATCTATGCTAACTTGGGATGTAATTATTCTATTATGCGATCTAAAGAGATTTCAAATAACAACTGGTAATAAAGATCATTCAGCGATTATAAGAAAGGGAATCAATTAAGATGAACTATTTCGCATAAAAAGTTAGGCAAAACAGTTGTGAACAGCATATCGCATAATAAGCTATTCATACATTAAACATAAATAAATAGCTACCACCGTACAAAAGTGCCAAATGGTAACTCAAGCATTCACGAAATAACATATAAAAAACTAAAAACTGTATATCACTTTAACATATAAGCAGAAATGGTCAAGAGATAAAAGTACCATTTATGACTGGTCCTACTCATAAGCTTCAAGCAACAATGATTTATCTTTCCTTGCTCTAACATCTACTAAGAGTACAAAAGTGCAACATCAGTAGCAGATATCAAATGCAAACATCAATAAATCTTGATCCATTCATTCACCAAAACCTCCTCTGAGGGTGCAAAAGTGCATGTTCTGAGGACAAGTTTTTGATAAATTTCTGGACCCTTCTCTAAACGCATGAGAAGGGTTTAAATACTACTAACTAAATAACTTAATTACATAGATTCAGGATACGGTTTAAATGACCGCCCTTTTTCTAAGCAAAATTATTTCTAAAAATTAAATCTAATATCTAACTATTTCTGTATTTGCTCCTTAATGTTGCGAGCATTCAATATTTGCCTGGGTAAAGTCGGCTGACTGTCTTCTGCTTTTGGTTGAGCTAACCAAACAAACATGGCAAGCGCTGGCACCATTTTTTCTAGCAAAATAGCAAATATACTTTGAAAATGATTCTCTGACTATGTGGATTTACTGTTATGCTCAGTAATAACCCAAATTCCACTTGGTTAACCCTCAAATTGCCTCTGCCTTTGCTTTCTTGCGTTTCTGGGCTTATGAATGACTGAGCAGTTAGGGACTTTGCTTTTTGAGCAATTTTCTCAGCATCGAAAACTACTTCCATTCTTTGATCCGGGCCTTTCTGGTGCGTTTTTTGCCTTTAGCGCCTTTCCTTCACCGGGTATAAGTTTCTAAATTTTGTAAACATACTGCTTTCGTGAGCTTCTAACCTTGAGCATTAAATCGCCTGTTGATATCAGCATTGTTCAACTACTCATTCAACCATGGCTCTGACTGATAGATCTGTAATGGATAGCTCGGCAGCGCTCTGGAATTTGCGGCTCTGTTGCATGCGGCTATCCGTTCATGAGGCATCTCTTCTCTGCTTCCGAGCATTGGAGCTTTACCTTTTTCCTTAATCGCTCCCTGTACATTGCTTCATATTGTTTCTGTTTTTTCATTCTTGCAGTTCACACATAAGGAGAGAGTAATGATAATAAAAATTGACAAGAAAGCTCTGAGCTCTACGGATGTACAAAAACATGCCACCTGACGTGAACTAACTCTTCGAAAAACACAAAACCGTCTTTCATTAACACTTGGTGTACATTCATTAATTTTCTTTAAAGCATGTATCCAATTTTGGTTTATGGACAGCTTTTCTTGAATGTTGAGCTGGGGAAAATCTGCGATGGACAATTTCTGTGATTCATATTGCATCATCGTATTATCACATTTTCGTCAATATGTGTTATCACAGGGTTGCCCGATCACGTTTATTGCAGAATCGCAGATTGTTTTTTCGCGCGATCGCAAGATCGCCGATCGCAGTATCACGTTATCGCAAGATCGCGTATTTGTTACAATCGTTAAATAGTTATGTGTTGTTTATGCGATGTTGCGATATGCGATGTCGCATATCGGCCATCAGTGATTTCTTAAGTTTTTCAAATATGAGTGTTTATTAATGCATGCGATGCGATGGATTTCGCGCCGCACTTTCGCAGTTTATCATTTTACTCACAAGGAAATGTCCTATCCTCTTCACGCGATGTGATATTTTCTTAAGGAGTATAATACATGAGTTTTAATTGAATTTTTGAATTTTTTACTAAGGGTCCCCACTTACCTAGTGTTATTGCTAATACTAAATAAGGACGGGGGGTTGTTGGTGACCACAACAGATCCCTACTAAGGTCTAATAAGAACAAAACCCGTAGATGATGTAGAGGAGCCTAATTTGCTGGACCAATTATATCAGCTTACTGCTAGGAAGAGGGAAGACTATATTAATCTAACTACAACTAGTTCTATTAGTTGGAGAAGTATTGAAAACAATAAAGTCGACTTCAAAGTTGTGATGTATGACTAGAAACAGGGAGATCATGAGTTTCATTCTATCCATTGTGCAAATGTTCATTTTTATTCGATGTTTTGATAATTAGGTAAGAGGATAACTACTTTTAATGGCACTAGATCGGTCATGAATTTTCTTAAAGAAGTTTATTCCAAGATTGAAGAAGGAAAATAGATCCATTTGATGGATGTTTCTTTGCATGCAACTCCCTACAAGATGGTGGGTAGCCTAATGCAACCATTTCCAAGATTGGGAAACTGTTAAGTTTTCCATGATATGTCAATTTTCTATTCCAAAAGTATTTCCAGAAGAATTCCCAAATATGATGTGTATACCAGTCTATTTTGGACCATGAAAGGGATAACATTTTGTGGGAATGTCATTCGGGGGTTGCGGGAGGTCATGTTGGAGGTAAAGCAACTACTTGCAAAGTCTTGCAGGCTAGCCTATGGTGGCCAAAATTATTTAAGGATGCTAAAGATTATGCTAATAAGTGTGATGTTTGTCAAAGGGTTGGCTCACCCTCTCATCGGGATTAACTTCCTCAACATCCATTCAGAGCACTTGAAGCATTTGAAAAAAATGTAGTTGATTTTGTAGGGCCTATTAATCCACCTGCAGGACACTCTCATGCTAGGTACATCATCACCACAAAAAATTATCTTATGTGCTAGGATGAAGCTACTCCTATTAAGAATTGCACTGATGATACTGCTGCGTGGTTCATATTTGAAAATATCATCACCATGTTTGGTTTAGCTAGAAGTCTTACCAGTTACCAGGGCTCAAATTTTATTAATGAAATGGTTAGCTCACTATTGCAGAATTTCATGATTCAACATCACAAACGTAGTCCTTATCACCTGCAAGTGAATGGAACCATTGAATCCTTTAATAAAATCCCGAAAAAAAAGGATCTCACTAAAAAAAAAATATGCAAATCAGGATGATTGGGATGAGAATGTTCGAACAACTCTATGGGCCTATAATACTATAACCAAATGATTGCACAAGTATACACCATTCCAACTTGTGTATGGACGGGAAGTAGTGGTTCGAGCTAAATTTATAGTTCCAAATAATTTCATTGCTCAAGCCACTAGGATGTTTGATGATGAGTCTATTGCAAAACAACTACAAGAGTTGTGGCAATTGGATGAGCAGTGATTCCTTACAAACTTCCATCACACTATTGAAAAAGAAAGGAAAAAATATTGGCACAATAGACACAAAAGTGGCATTTTCAGTTGGTAACCAATTATTTCTTTGCAAAAATAATTATCTTAAGCATCTAGGTAAATGACAAATGCATTGGCTTGGCCCATTCTATGTTGTGGAGGTTAGAGACTTTGGAGATGTCAAGATTTCCTAGTTGGATGGTATCCTTTTGCCTAGTTGGTTGAATGGTGCATGCCTGAAACCCTACTTTGGCTCATGAAATTATTTTGATTTTGACCACTCTCTGCAAACAAAGTGACAATTAGGTTTAGAGTTACGTTAGTTGCATCAGTTTTGTCAAGAGTCAGTTATTTTAGTTGGTCTAGTGTTTTGTTGTGTCAATGATTTAGTCGATTTTTGGTTGCAACCCACAACAACTCATTATGTTCGAGGAGGTGTTAGTGTGTCCATCCTATCAAATCGTCAGCCATAAGTATATGTATTTTCCACCATTAAGTCTATTATCTCCTGTAACTATTGTTTCTTAATTAATTAATTTTCATGTCTTCTGTAAATAATTATGTTATTATCCTAGTCATGTCAATCCTTGCTTTAAATTTTTCGGTCATGTTGAGAGATTTTACGTTGGTATTTGTGTGGATCTTTGGATTTGCAATGATTGGTTAGTATTGTATTTATTGGGTTTGATCGATTCACTTCAAAATTCCACCATGTATTATATTTAACCCTTGTCGCTTGTCATTTGGGTATCATTGCACTTATGACTTCATAGAGTCTTCCACCCTGGCTCCTACATCTTTTGCATCTGCATCTCCACCTCGCTATCAACCTCTGATTCAATTTGTTTACAAATATCAATCATTCTCGATGGGTTTTCCTACCAATCTTGCAATCCATTCATTTCGTATCAATGCTCGTATCCACCCTACCAATGATCTTATTGGCAAATATGAGAAATCCTCCCTAGTCGACAATGATTTATTTGACCATGTTATTTTTCCTCCCTTAAAATATGATGTGTTTATGCAACCAAATGCATGACCACCTGTTCAATATTCTCACAATATCAAAGTGGACTTCTATCCCCTCAAACAATCTACCTTGATGATATTGTGGGACCTTCCTATTTTTGGTGGCACCTATGAGGTTATGCACTGCACAAAATCCATAATCAACAAAATTTATGAGGGTTCTCTATGGATAGATAAGGAGTACTCGATTCATGTTGATGATATCCACAGGTTGATAGGGTTATCACCCTATCCCGCATATGTGTATATCATAAGTATGGCACCCATCATAAGGGTCGTTGGGTAGTGATTGATTTAATAAATGATGAGCATATCAATTTTTCTTGCCATATCATTGCACGTAAACTCATGCGGAACTATAATAAAGGGGAATGCTCATTGGATGAAATTTATTTCACAGGAGCCTACAACAAGGATGAGCAGTGAAATTGGTGTAGTTTTCTATTGAACGAACTTTTTGAGGCCTTTAAATATTTTTACAAGCATGTTACCTATTTTATTTTCAGTTACTTAGTTATCCCTCTCGCAATGATGAAGTGTTGTGCTCCAAAAAGTAAAGACCACTTTGATGGTGAACTCTTAGCTTATGCATATGCTCCATGGAGAACAGTCGTAAATTCAACTAACAAGGAGTTCAATGAACATGCATTTGAGAGATGGTATAACAAGATGGCCTAGGTCACAAGTAATGTGTCTAGGATGCTGATCCTTCTTCTCGACAAATATGATCATCAGATGTGGTTTGGTGCCAACCATAGTAACACATATGTTCGAGCACATATCATGAATCTAACAACCTTTTCTATGAGGAAATTTCCTTTTTATATGACTAAAACTACATTCCATACAAAATCAATTTCATGGCTAGGAATTCAAGGTATGCAACAGGATGGTGAAAGATTCTAGTCTTTGGAAGGCATGAAACCATGCGATTCTAGTGATGATGCTACATCGACTTCCAAGAAATGCTCAACAGAATTTGAACAGGAACTGCAACCGCTGATGAAGAAGGTTCAAGAGAGAATCTCTTTTTCCCTCAATAGTATGTCTAAGGTAGGTTCAATGGTAAAATATACTACCTATCTCTCTTATGTTTCTAGTGTCCCCTTCTTGTTTTTGCCCCAATTTGTTTTGCTCCACCCACCATTGCAGAAACCCTTCTGTTGACGATGCTAGAAATCCATCAGCTAAGGGGTCTCCCCAATGTGAAGACCCAATTATACCTCACACCATTTGGAATAGGAGCCCCATCTAGAGTATTGATCCGGTTGCCATGTATTCCTATGGATTTTCCTTAGCTCTAATTATCAGTAAGAGAGGGGAACGCATGGTGCCTTCGAAAATAAAGAAGGTGTGCTTGGTGAGTGTTTAGTTGTAGGTGTGTCAAATTTAATCTACTACAAAGGAAAAGAGTAAAGTGAGACTATAAGAGAGAGGTAATAGTACCACCCCAGTAGAGACACACGCGAACAAGAAGGATCCATCTGACATCCAGCGAAATAGTCCACAAAAGATGTGTTAGTCATTACAACCAAATAATGTGAAAGATCTTTCTAGTATCCCACAAAATAGTCCATAAGGGCGGGACAAAAATAACAACCATTAAAGCACATTCTCAATAAGATAAGTACTAAAATAATCGAAATAGTTCAACTACTTTAGCACAAATGAAAGCAAACATGAAATACAAACATCTGCAAAAAAGCCTTAAAAATATTCATAATGCATGCATGAAGAATGTGTCGTCCATGAAGGATTTTGTTATTAAGTAAAAGTCTCAAGACGCATGTCTACAATGAAAATCACTAGCTCGAATAGTGGAGTGTTGGAGCCACTCCTTGCTCCTCAAAAGAAATAGTTTGTTTCTCTAATGCCTTGTGAGAGGAGCTTAGGTGAAAATTAATTTGCTCATACAATCAGGGTGTATATATAATGAAAAGGTGATGCTTCACCTTCCTTGTGACTCTTTGAATACCCTCATGACTGTTTGACTTCCTATGACTTTTTGACTTTACTTGACTCTTCATATTCTGAATGTGTCCTTTGGACTTCCTCTTTACAATACATTATGAATAGGTAATTACATAAACCACAATAATGAGGTGGCATATGACAACTTGTGATAAGACATGACATGACACTAATGACATGGATTACATGATGATGTGATAGTGCCAAGTCGTCCTTCTTGTTGCTTCTTTCTTTGTGTCTTCTCGAAAATATAGTACATGTTCTTCTTCTTCCTCCTCCTTGTGACTTGAAGATGAGGAGTCTTCCATATGATCTTGATCGTCATATTATGTTGTAGTCTGGTGTTCCTTTGTGTTCTCGCATGATGATCATCTTATATCTTCAGCTCCATATGTGTCGTCTAGCATGTCCTCCTTCTCCATCTCCTTATTCATCATCATTCCATAGCATAATGGAGTACCTGCACCTGCAATCCACTCATGACAAGATGAAATCAATCCGATTGTTCCGAAATGGATCCATGAAAAGTTATAAAAGTTCTATGACTGTATTAAATCGTGACAGACTTAAAAGACTTGTGAACAAAGAGCTATCAGGAAGACCTCTGGACAGTGGCAGTTTGTAGCCAACAAGGAACGATGAGGTCCTTGGTCAAATCACGTTGACCGTTGGCCATGGAGACTGCGTAGTGGCTCAAACTAGTAGTTAGGAAGTCCAAATTGGAAAACAGAGGTCGTTTCTGATGCGCGATTAGCAAATCGCGCATCGGTGGGCAAAACACCTCAAGAAGGAATAGCCCCGAGCGCTTGGTCACAAGCGAAAGCCGAAAACTATGGGGAAAGTGCTGAAAATACAAGCGGGTCCTGTGCTTCGAAACTAGCGGAATATCAGAGGCACTTTGGGGTGGTAAGTGGATTTGGCAGAAAACGAGCGATTCCACACATTTCACAATGCGTGTCCAGGGGATGAGGGAGAAAACTACCTCTCATCGTGGGCTAATGTCTGAGAAAGTCAACCACGCGATATGAGTGAACACCATAGGATTTGGTGGCCCTAGATCTAACAGCAGAGATTGCGCCCAATGGGAAACCGGAATCGACAGGAGGAATAAGCCACGGCATATGAAGATTTGAAGTCCGATTGGACCGCTGAGTTGGCAGATGAATCATTTCACAAAAAGTAACCGAAATACTGAACCATTTGAGGAAGAGTTGGCGTAGTTCATGAGAGGACAAGTGGCCACCTCCCTGTGAGACGTTACGCAGTTGCGATGACGCAAAGGTAGGGGATTCCAAACGAATAGCAACACGATTCGAAGCGGTGGAAGAGGAAATGAACAGTCATGAGACGAATTGGCTTTAAGCCATGAACAGACAGAAAACAAAGCATCTTTCAGAACACTATGAGAAAGAGAAGACAGTGAAGAAGACAGAGAGAACTGTTAGAAAGCAAGCAGCAGAGAACAAAGAGCCGAGCTGACCATTAGAGTTGAGGCAGCATCAAGCAGACAGAAGGCTTGAGAGATTCAAGTAATCCCTGTGAGGATATATGTCGGGAACTGAGTACCAAATTGGACTCAACCCATTAAGACCAGTGAGGTCGAGACTTGGTAAGGGAGAGTCTGTGCACTCTAGTGGCTTGGGGAATCCAAGAACCACCCTACTAAGCATCCTCTGTTTCAAGAGACTCAAATTGAGCTCATCATTGTAAAAACTCTGCTTAAAAACACAATAAAAGATGGCCACCATTGAAAGCTGGACCGGAGACATAGCCCTGGAGGATAGGGTGAACTCCTTATTAAATTTTGTTGTGTTTTCCATTGCTTGTTGTGTTTCTCTTATTATTTTCCTGTGTCTGTGTATTTTGCAATCTTATCGATCCATTGCCTAAGATAACATGGACACACACCAGCACATGAGTCTATAATACCTTTATTCATTAATTAATTAACTGAGATCACTCATAGGGTGATTTTTAGATCAAGTGGTATCAGAGCTTTAGGCTATTAAGGTTAGACAAGCTTGTACTGGATTTAGCTGTTGAATGCTAACTAGATCAAAGCTCAAATTAGGAGAAGGAGAGTTGGTCAGAACTAATCCTGAGATTGGAGTCTATCCTCAGAAGACAATGTTAGAGAAAGGTTCTGTAGGGCTAGACCCTCAATTTATAGATATTTTCCCAGCCATGAGATCCATGGTAGAGGAAATGTATAAGGATTTTGGAAAACATAAGGATGAAGACTCATCAGAGTCTAAACAAGATAAAAGAGAAGAAGAGTCTTTCCTTCATGACCATTCCAAAGGCAAAGGGAAAGAGGAAAGCTTTCTCACACCTCCTAATAGCCCTGAACATACAAATAAGGCATCTTTGATTAAACTAGATGTTAAATTTGATTTACCAATATATGATGGAGAGTTGAATGCAGAAAAGATGGACAATTGGATTAGACAAATTGATGTTTATTGCAGAGTGCAGAGTATTGATTCAGACAAGAGCAAGATTCAGCTGGCAAGCCTACGACTTGGAGGCACTACCTTGGTTTGGTAGGAAGGCAGGACCCAAGCTGATTTGAAGAGACATGGTAAGATTCTTTCTGTCTAGAGTGAATTTGTTTCTGTAATAAAAAAACAGTTCTATCCATTGGCCTACATGCAGCAAGCCATGATGAGCTGGAAAATTCTTCGACGGTTGAAAGGGAAAAGTGTACAAGGATAAACCCAAGAAGTTACAAAGAGAACATTGCTTCTAGGAATCTCATTAGACTCACCTGAGACTCTGTTGAAGTACATCGGTGGTCTACACAGCTACATGTGGCACACTATCCTCATGTTTAATCCCACTAGTATAGATGAGGTATTTGTTCAAGCTACTCATCTAGAAGCTAGAGGAAAGAATGGAAATCCAGAAGTTGGGGGATCATCCCAACCCATTGCAAGCAAGAATAAGGAGAAAAGAAAATATAAATGGAAAGCAAGGAAGGCAAATACTGCACAGAAGAGAAGGTCTTCATGCACTCACTGTAAAAAGGATGGGCATGATGATGAGCACTGTTGGATTCTGCATCCAGAGCTGAGACCTAAGAAGTTTGAGGGCAAGAAGAAGAAGACTGTTGCAGCTATTCAAAAAGATTTGGGGTCGGACACAGGAGATGAAACAACTATTGCAGCCACAGATATAAAAGGTAAGAATTATGAAGCATCTACTAGTAATTCTGCACAATCTACTATTGATGAAGAGAATGAGAGAAAAAGACATGAGCTTTTCCATATTCGAGTTATTTCCAAAAATCAAAAGATTGATACTTTGTTTGATAGTGGCTCACAAGTAAATTTAATTTTTGAAGCAATTGTAAAAAAGTTGGGATTACTGACTACACCTCACAAGAAACCATACCCATTAGGATGGTTAAGTGATAAATCACAACTACAAGTTACTAGACAATGCAAACTCAAGTTTTCTTTTGGGTCAGCATTTGTAGATGAGGTTGAGTTAGACATAATTCCTTTGGATATATGTGGAATTGTTTTAGGAAGTCCTTACTTGTATGACAAAAAAGCTAGTTTCTATAGAGCTAAGAACAAGTATCTACTCGTTAAAGATGGAATCGAATACTTTGTAAGAGCTCATAAGCTCAAGAATAATTATACTCTCATAAACTCAGGGCAGACAAAACGAATGATAAATTCATGCAAACAATTTTTACTGATGGTTAAAGGAAAAGATACCTGATAAAACCAATGTATTTGAGGGCTGTAATGCTAAACACCAAGCTGATTTAGAAAAAGTTGTTTCAGAGTATGATATCTTGTTTCAAGAACCGAAAGGTCTGCCACCCAAAAAGGAAATAGTGCATGAAATTAATTTGCAGCAAGATGCTCCATTGCCTAACATTGGAATGTACAGGGGTGTCTACTTTAGAGAATGCTGAAATCAAGAAGCAGGTGCAGGAGTTGCTCGAGAAGGGGTTGATCAAACCTAGCACATCACCATGTGGATCTCCAATTGTTTTGGTGAGAAAGAAATATGGCTTATGGAGAATGTGCATTGATTACCAAGCACTGAATAAGATAACAATCAAAAATCGTTATCCCCTTCCTTGCATAGATGATCTGTTAGATCAATTGAAAGAAGTTGTTTATTTTTCCAAGTTAGACTTGCATAGTGGATATCATCAGGTTAGAATGGCAGAAAAATATGCATGGAAGACTTATTTCAAAACAAAGCAGGGTTGTATGAGTGGCTGGTTATGCCTTTTGGCTTAATTAATGCTCCTACTACTTTCATGAGAATAATGAATGATGTTCTCAGACCTTTTCTTGATGATTTTGTTATTGTGTATCTGGATGACATTCTGATATTTAGCAAAACATGGGAAGAACATTTAAATCATGTTAAGCAGACACTAGATGTTTTGAAAAGAGAAAAACTTTCTGTTAAACCCTCAAAATGTGAATTTGGCAAAACATCTTTGAATTATTTGGGACATATAGTAGGGGGTGGTGAATTGAAGATAGATCCCTCTAAAGTGGCAATTATTGTAAACTTGCCTAACCCAAATTTGCTATAGAAGTTAGAAGCTTCTTAGGGGCAACACAATAGTGGAGAAAGTTCATTTCTAAATTTTCCTTAATTGCAGCTCCCTTACATGCTTTAACAGGATTGAACAAGGTGTTTCAGTGGGGAGGCAAACAGCAGAAAGCCTTCGACACCTTGAAAGAAAATATTAGTACAATACCTATACTAGCACTGCCTGATCTTCAAAGACCATTTGAGATCCAAATAGATGCCAGTGACTATTCCATGGGAGCAGTGTTGACACAGCATGGTAAACCCATATGTTATCATTCTGAGACATTTAATTCTGTAGTAGTTAACTATACTACATATGATAAAGAATTGTATGCATTAGTACAGAGTGTGAAAAGTGGAAACATTACTTAATGGGCAAAGAAATAGTAATACATACTGATCATCAACCACTTCAATATCTACACTCTCAAACTAAGTTGCAACAATCAAGATACTATAGATGGATGGGTTTTCTACAACAGTTTCATTTAGTCATCAGATATAAAAAGGGCATACACAATAAAGTTGCAGATATGTTATCTAGACCCATTATAAATGCATCTACTATACTTAAGCATAATTTTGTGTTACATGAGAGCTACATTGAACAATATGCTCAAGATATAGACTTTAAAGATGTATATGCAATTTAAGTCAAGGCAAACGAGTAGAACAATTGGACTATCATGTAAAGGACCGACTCCCATATCATTGTGGGAATCTATGCATTCCCCAGATGAAAGAGTAAAGATAATTCAAGAAGCACACACTTCTAATATCGGGTCATTTTGGGGTAAGTAAAACAGTTGCACAGCTGCAAAGATTTTTTTATTTGCCAAAAATGAATGAGATAGTTTCTAGATATGTAAGAGGGTGTACTATGTGTGCTAAAAGCAAGCCCATCAATAGAAAACTAGGCTTGTGCACTCCATTACCAGTACCTTCTCATCCTTGGGAAAGTGTTTCCATGGATTTTGTTGGAGGACTGCCTAAATCTAGGAAAGGTCATGATTATCTGTATGTTGTTGTGGATAGGTTCAGCAAAATGTGTATTTTTATACCTTGTAATAAACAGATTACAGCTGAACAAACTGCAAAACTGTTCTTTCAACATGTATGGGTTCATTTTGGATTACCCACTTCCATTGTATCTGATCAAGACACCCGATTTGTGGGCAAGTTTTGGTCAAGTCTGTGGGCACTAATGGACACCAAACTAAAGAAAAACGCAGCTTTTCATCCACAAACTGATGGCCAGACAGAAGTAGTCAACAGGACAATGATCCAGTTGCTCAGAGGATATTGTAGTAAGCATCGTAAGCTTTGGGATGAAAATTTGTGTTATGTGCAGCATGCTTACAATAGAGCCAAACATTCTTCTACACAGAGATCTCCTTTCGAGACCTGTTTTGGTTTTACACCTAGGTCACCTTTGGATTTTGTCTTTGGTAAATACAACACAGTTGATGGACACAGTGATATGGACAGGGCAACTAGGTTCATTGAACAAATTCAGGAAATCCACCAAGCAGTACAGGAACAACTGGAAAAGAGCCAAGCCAAATACAAGGCAAGGTATAACAAGCATCAGATGGAGCATATTTTCCAAGTTGGTGACCAAGTCTGGCTATATATCAGCAAGGACAGAATGCAAGGTGAAGGTAAAAAGCTAAAGCCTATCAGGTATGGACATTTCAAGATACTTGAGAAAATTGGTGAAAATGCTTTTCGCCTTGATCTACCAGCTTACATGCACATCTACTCAGTCGTAAATACAGATTGCTTGCGATTATTTAAACCTTCACTAATTGAGGATCTCGAAGAGTAGAGTCAATTGCCTTCTATTGATGACCTGTTACCTGAATATCTTAATGAATGCAGGAAGACACAGTTTTGGACAGGATGTTGAGAATGACACGCAGGGGAGATGTTGAGTACCTCAGTGTTGGGCTCAAGGGTTCAAAGCCGAGCAGTGGAAAGTGGATAGAGATTGGACAAGTGAGACAATTGTACCCTCACTTAGTTGATGCTTGAAAACCAACTTTTGGTGGTCCAAAATCTTTTTCAGTGGGAAGGCTGTGATCTGAATTGGATCCATGAAAAATTATCAGAGTTCCATGGCTGTATCAAATCGTGACAGACTTCAAAGCCTTGTGAACAAAGAGCTATCAGGAAGACCTCTAGACAGTGGTAGTTTGTAGCTAGCAAGGAACGACGAGGTCCTCGGTCAAAGCACACTGACTGTTGGCCATGGAGACCACGCAGTGGCTCAGACTAGCAGTTAGGAAGTCCGGATCAGAAAATGGAGGTCGTTTCTGATGCGTGATTAGCGTAATTACACATCGCTGGGCAAAACCCCTCGAGAAGGAATAGCCCCGAGCGCTCACTCACAAGGGAAAGCCGAAAACCATGGGGAAAGCGCTGAAAAGACAGGTGAGTCCCGTGCTCCGAAACCGGCAGAACATTGGAGGCACTTTGGGGCGGTAAGCGAATTTGGCAGAAAACGAGCGATTCAACACACTGCACGACATGTGTCCAGCGGATGAGAGAGAAAACCACCTCTCATCACGAGCTAACGTCTGAGAAAGCCAACCACGTGATATGAGTGTACATCATAGGATCTGGTGGCCCCAGATCTAACGGCGGAGATTGTGCCCGATGGGAAACTGGATTCGACAGGAGGAATAAGCCACGACATATGAAGATTTGAAGTCTGATTGGACTGTTGAGTTGGTCGATGAATCATTTCACAAAAAGTAACCGAAATACTGAACCGTTTGAGGAAGATCTGGCGCAGTTCGTGAGAGGACAAGTGGCCACCTCCCTGTGAGACGTTACGCAGTGGCAATGACGCAGAGGCAGGGGATTCCAAACGAACAGCAGCAAGCGATCCGAAGGGGTAGAAGAGGAAACAAACAGTCATGAGACGAATTGGCTTTAAGCCATGAACAGACAGAAAAAAAAAAAAGCATCTTTCAGAACACTATGAGAAAGAGAAGACAATGAAGAAGACAGAGAGCACTATCAGAAAGCAAGCAGCAGAGAACAAAGAGCTGAGTTCACCATCAGAGTTGAGGCAACATCAAGCAGACAAAAGGCTTGAGAGATTCAAGTAATCCCTGTGAGGATATATGTAGGGAACTGAGTACCAAATTGGACTCAACCCATTAAGACCAGTGAGGTCGAGACTTGGTAAGGAAGAGTCTGTGTGCTCTAGTGGCTTGCGGAATCCAAGAACCACCCTACTAAGCATCCTTTGTTTCAGGAGACTAAAATTGAGCTCCTCATTGTAAAAACTCTGCTTAAAAACACAATGAAAGAAGGCCACCACTGAAAGCTGGACCGGAGACGTAGCCCTGGAGGATAGGGTGAACTCCTTATTAAATTTTGTTGTGTTTTGCATTGCTTGCTATGTTTCTCTTATTGTTTTCCTATGTCTATGTATTTTGCAATCTTATCGATCCGTTTCCTAAGATAACATGGACACACACCAGCACATGAGTCTGTAATACCTTTATTCATTAATTAATTAACTGAGATCACTCATAGGGTGATTTTCAGATCATCGATAAACCCCTAGTCTAAGATGGTGCATATTGATCCATTGACTGGGACAAAATCGGGTAACAGGTTAGGAAAGTGGCTTCGTAACTATGCAATTGCACAACTCAGACAGTTAGGGGTGAAGCTTAAGCCTTGAGACTATGCAACGCATAGTTTAGGCTAGACTGAGGAAGAATATTGCATAGTTTGGGAGCCTGGCTAAAGGGTTGGGCTCTGTTTCAGTCAACTGTGTAGTTCTCAGAGGCAAACAAGATTTGGTGATTTCGTAGTTGCATAGCTCAAGAGCTCAAGGATTGGGCTTGAGGTCTGAGACTGTGCAATGCGTAGTTCATGCCTGGTTAGAGGTCATGATTGTGTAGTTTTGGAGGCCAAGGCCTGGGATTGAGCATTGAAAATGCATAATGAACAGTACTGGAAGGAAAAGAGGCCAGATAATTCCACAGTTACACAATTCAGGAGCTCAATCCTAAGGCTTAAGGACTGATATTGTGCAATGCGCAGGGCTAGCTTGGCTGGAGAAAAAGATTGCACACTTTTGGGACTTAGGCGCTGGGCTTGAGCACTGAGGTTGTGAAATGCAAAGTTCCGGGAAGCAGAGAGTGCGCATTCTGTAGTTCCAAGAGACAAGGTTATTACTGAAGAGCTGATACTATTCAATGCACAATTCAGAAGGTCTAGATGAGGTTAGTTTGCTAAGAATTTTCTGAAATTTGGCTAAGTATGGGACCAAAGACACTATTGTGAACAATGATATGACTTGACATGATTTCACACTTGAAAAAATTTGACAATACAACAACATAGATAATATAGAACATGTTAACAACTTACTTCCCTCAATGCGAAAACTTTGCGATGACTTTATGACAAGTGCGACAGTAAAGGTACACTTTGCAACGACTGTGACAACACTTGTGTGACAGTACTTTAAAATTTGGGAATGTGTGTGACTGATGTTTACATGGTTATAAAAACTCATTCACACAAAGATAACCCCTTGAAACAACCAGAACAAGAATACATACATTTTGCGACAACTAACATGCGAAAAGATGATAATTTGTAGAGTGAGAATGACTCTTGCGATATGTGACTGACAGTGAAAGTGACACATGCCAGAGAAATGATAACATGAAAAAGACACTATTTAAAGTGAAAGCAATCAAAAGTAACGAACAAAAACACGAAAATGACATCAATGAGAATAAAGGTGCGCGGAAGTGACAATTTGCAAAATTCATCGAAATGGAAGTACAAACGCAGCTAGAATTTGAGAAATTGTTGTTGTCAGTGCACACTAACTGTCAACATGGAATGGAAATCACATAGGCATAGTCTTGATGGAATGTGCTATGCTTGTCCAAGATTGTGTAAAATAATGCGCTCATGCAATTGTTACAAACTGAGAATGTGTGAGCATGTTATGCTCTTAACCTACAAGACGATACCAAAATACAGAATATGCGAAGAAATAT
This sequence comes from Pinus tabuliformis, assembly GCA_031772625.1. Lineage (NCBI taxonomy): Eukaryota > Viridiplantae > Streptophyta > Pinopsida > Pinales > Pinaceae > Pinus > Pinus tabuliformis. The sequence continues at coordinate 393,559,066 of CM062814.1, read as the reverse complement.
ACCCAGAACATAGAATAGTGAGAAACAACAGCAAGTATTTTATTATTCAGAAAGAAATGTTCACTTGCCTCTTCGAGGGGGCAACCTCCAATAGAGCAGAGCTCGGTTACAAAATAAGACACGATGCTCCTCGCAAGGAGTCTCTATCTTTTATATATGACTCATACATGCAATACCATGGATCAATACCATGGTTCTATTAATACCATCTATCTAATACCATGGCCCATTTGCAACTAACTGTGGTCCCGTCATTAATTGCGAGTTAACCACTCACAATTATCAATATGGGCTTTATTGACTCCTTACTTAAATATAACTATGACTCGATCCAACTACATAAATAAGGGGGTTAGGGTGGGACCCTAACATGCCCTCCCCCTTAAGAATAACCTTGTCCTCAAGGCTGAAGCTGCAGAAAATGCTGAAGAATAGTGGCTGGTTCCCAGGTTGCATCTTCCATAGAGGTGTCTTTCCACTTGACGAGGACTTCCCTGATCATGCGACCATGCAGGTGCCATTCTCATTTGTCTAGGACCTATTCAGGTTGGAGCCAGATTGACCCTTCTTCATCCAATTTAGGTAGAATAGTTTGAATTCTGCAATTGTTCCCAATCACTTTCTTGAGGCATGAGACATGGAAAACTGGATGGAATTTTGTAGTGGGTGACAAAGCTAGCTTGTAGGCCACTTCTCCAATGCGCTGAAGTACTTGATATGGTTCGTAGAATTTTGGAGATAGTTTATGACAACCCTTGTCTTTGAGTGAAGTTTGCTTATATGGTTGCAGCCTCAAAAATACCTGATCCCCTTCTTGAAATTGGCGCTCTGAGCGATGCTGATCTACCTGTTGCTTCATGCGGTTTTGAGCTTGATGAAGATTCTCTCTAAGATGGGTGAGCATGGTTGTGTGGTTTTGTAGGAGTTGATCCACTACTTGTAACTTTGAGCACCCCTTGATATAAGAAGTAGGGGAAGGAGGGAGTTGACCATAAACTGCTTCATAGGAGTCACTTTGGTGGTGGCATGATAGTTGGTGTATACCACCATTCAGCTAGAGGCAACCACTGTACCCATAGATGTTGCTTTTCTGAAGTGAAACACCTAAGGTAGGTTTCCAGACATTTGTTGACAGCTTCGGTTTGACCATCCATTTGTGGATGATAGGAAGTACTGAATTTTAGTTGGGTGCCTTGTAGCTTGAAGAGTTCCTGCCAAAAATTACCGGTGAAGATCGGGTCACGATCAGACACAATAGAAGTGGGCATGCCATGCAATTTGAAGATCTGATCCATGAAAGATTGAGCAACCAAAGTCGGTGTAAATGGGTGGGGTAGGGCGCATAAATGAGCATACTTAGAAAGTCGGTCCACAACCACCATGATGACTAACTTGTTTCCTAACTTCGGAAGACCTGTAATGAAATCCATAGAAACCTCCGTCCATATAGGTGCCGGAATGGCAATGGTTGTAATGTGCCTGGTGCTTTGACTGTCTCCCCTCTTTGGCGTTGGCAGACATCACATTCTGCTACAAAAGTAAGGATGTCCTTTTTCATTCCTGTCCAAAAAAATGATCTTCTAGTGCGAGCATATGTCTTCTGAAAGCCTGAATGTCCTGCAATGGGGGATGAGTGCAATTCTGCCAAAATGTGGCTTTTGAGGGTGGATGTTGGTGATATTACGACTCTGTCCTTGTAGCAAAGAATCTCATCCTGCCACGAGTAGCCCTTGGTGGAATTTGGATCCGCCTGCAATTGACTAATGAGTTGGGAGAGCTAGGGATGTGAAAACCATTCCCTGCGAGCCTCTTCAATCCATTCTAGAATGGGAAGGGAAATTGCGAGCAGGGTACTTTCCTCCTCAAATTGGCGAGATAATCCATCTGCTACACTATTTTCGCACCCTTTATTATAAATGATCACATAATCATATCCTAGCATTTTGGCAAGCCATTTATTTTGTTGTGGGGAAGATAGGCGTTGCTCCAAACAATATTTAAGACTATGATGGTCCGTGCGGATTTGGAAACATCGCCCCAGTAAGTAAGGTCACCAGGTATCTACTGCATGTAAGATGGCCATCATTTCCTTATCATAGGTAGATTGTCCCATATTCCTCCCACTTAGTTGTTGGCTTGTGAAGGCAAAGGGTCAACCTTCCTGCATTAAGACCGCCCCAATACCCGTACCCTAAGCATCACATTCAATGACAAGAGATTTGGTGAAATCAGGCAGTGCTAAGACTGGAGGGGAACACATGGCACTTTTTAGAGCTGTAAATGCCTGTTGTGCATCATCATTCCAGAAGAATGAATTTTTCTTAAGGATTTGAGTGAGGGGCTTCACAATGCGACCATAATTGTGGACAAATTTGCGATAATAGCCTGTGAGACCCAAAAATCCTCTTAGGCTCTTCAAGGTCTTAGGTTGAGGCCAATCCTACATTACCTAGATCTTTTTGGGGTCCACCTTGACACCTTCACGCCCCACAATGTGGCCCAAATACTCAACTTCTTCCATGCCAAAAGAACATTTGGTTATCTTAACAAATAATTTATGCTTGCGGAGCAGTTGCAAGAGCAGATCTACATGCTGAAGATGTGCGGCCCAAGTGCAACTATAGATGAGGATGTCATCGAAGAAGACAAGGACAAATTTCCTGAGATATGGTTTGAGAAGGTGGTTCATAAGGCTCTGAAAAGTAGATGGGGAATTACAAAGACCAAATGGCATGACCAGGAACTCATAATGGCATTCATGAGTTCTGAAAGCAGTCTTTGGAATGTCGACTTCCTTCATGCGAATTTGGTGGTAGCCTGAGCGAAGATCCAACTTAGTGAAGAATTGAGCCCCATTGAGTTCATCCAGCAAATCATCAACAATCGGGATGGGAAATTTATCTTTGACTGTCAACTTATTGAGGGCCCTGAAGTTTGGACACATCCGCCATTCCCCATCTTTCTTGAGCACCATGACCACCGGTGATGAATAAGGACTAATGCTGGGACAAATGGCACCTGCTTCCAAAAGTTCCTTGATTATTTTTTCTATTTCATTCTTTTGGGTGAATGGATATCTATGTGGGCACACATTTAGTGGTTGGGCCCCTGGAACCAAGGTGATTCTATGATCATGTTCGCCTCGCGATGGTGGAAGCTCATGAGGCTTGTCAAAGACTGGAAGATGGTTTTTAAAATCTGTTGCATCTCAGGATGAATCGGCAGAGAATTGGGTTCGACGACCTGGATGGCATTAAATTGGGTTATAACTCCATGATGGCCCTTTTTTAGAAATTTTTCCATCCTATGTGAGCTGATGATAGAGGGAGCTCCCGCCTGGAGTCCACGGAGGGTATGTGTGGAGTTGTTATGCTTAAAGCTCATATATAACTCCTGGAAATCCATTGTGATTGGCCCAAGAGTGCGAAGCCATTCAGCACCGAGGACAATGTCGCACCCTCCCATGTGTATGGCAAACATGTGTGTTTTCAACTGATAATCCCCCATTTGAAGTTTGACATTTTCACAACGGCCTTCACATTTCATTGTTCCCCCATCTGCAATTTGGACTTGGAAGTTAGAAACTGCTCGTACAAAACAATGCACTGCTTCCGCGACTTTTTGATGGATGAAATTATGTGTACTTCCATTATCAATCAAGACTACTACTGGGCAATGTTTAATAAAACCTCTGATTTTGAGAGTTTGAGGTGAAGAAATCCTTGCCAAAGCATGCAACAAAATAACTAGTTCCTCAGGGACATTGTCCTTCTGGTTGTCCTCTTCTACCTCCTCCGATTCCTCAAGTGGTTGGGCTTCCTCCGATGAGCTGTAATCAGTGGCATCAATTTGAAAAAATTTAGACTCCTTGCATTTATGACCTGGGGAGTATTTTCATCACAGTAATAACATAATCCCTACTTTCTTCTTTCGGCCATTTCTGCAGGTGACACCTTTTGAACCTTAAGTGTTTGAGTCGTGCTGTGAGCCTGTGGGGGGCGACCCGTGGTGGTGAAATTTGGGCGAATGGACTGGGTTGCTAACACACGTTCCACGTTACGAGATACCTTGCAATCCTCCGACCATGTGGGAGGGTGGTGTAGTTGGACGTGTGCTTGTATGGCCTCTTTAAGACCGCTGATAAAACATTCCGTGTGGAACGCATCTAGGAGATCCCTAGTGCGGAAAGCTAAGGCTTCAAATGCTGTAACATATTCATCCACTGTGCCAGTCTATCGAAGCTTAGTGAGATGACCCAAAAAAGAAAATTCCTGGTCAAAGCGCTCTGTAAGAGCTTTTTTGAAGGTGGCCCAAGTCATAAAACTTCCATTGCAATGTTGATGCCATTCCCACCATTGCCATCTTTCATTGTCCAAGTACATGCTCCCCACCATAAGCTGTGTCTCATTATCTAAGATGTTATTCAGATTGAAATACTGCTCCATTTGTGCTACCCATGCGGCCGGGTGAGAACCATCAAATTTATGCATATCCAGCTTGGGAGGTCGCGAACGGGATTGTTGGCAGGTGCCCCAGAGGTGAAGAGAGTGGCTAGACTCACCCTCACTGTGTCCATTGCCAATATATGCCTCCTTCCAGAATTCCTCTTTGCCCTTAGAGAGTGCATCAGATAGTTTGTCAAGCTGAGCTTGGATGGCTTGCAAAGATTGTTCAAGTTTGTCGATCTTCTCATTGGCCATTGCTTGAGCTCTAGTTTCTACCCTGCACCGATCCGATGTACTTGAAATTTGGGACCGCCCGAATTTTTTTCGCTATCAATTGAATGGTACCACCTTGATCAGTTCGTCATCCTAATTCTTATGGGCTAGATCACCAATAAGTGCCCCGGAGTTTTTTTTCTTCTGAAAACTCCTAACGGAGTTTTACTCCTTGCTTAGGAATACTGCAGTAGCCGAATCCTCAAAATGTCAATGCTCCCAGAAGTCCTACGGAAATCACGCCCCGGTATAGGAACCCCACACAACTACTCAAATCTGGTGGATCTGAGAGATCTGAATGGCTGATCAGGTAGCTCTGATTGGTGGAACAGATTGCTTCTGCGGATCTGATGGATCTAATAAATCGGAATGGCTGGTCTGCTAACTCAGAACTGCGGGACTGATGTCTTCTGTTGCTGCAAACCCCCTTGCGAGATCTGATCTGGAAGAGATTATGCGTGATCCCAAGATAGAAAAGGGAACTATGGTCTCGAGGAGTGTCAGGTGCTACAGATCACAATATACATAAGGGTCTGACAGTAGTACTCGGCCCAATGTTTCAGGGCTCTAACTAAGGAGGATCAACCGTACCCTTAGCCGTACAACCCGACTACCCTATCGTACGGGTGAGTAATCCCTCCGAGTGCTGTTCTTGGTGTACTATAGCAGCAAGACGGTCGACGGTTTATCTATGGCGAGGTCTCAAAGGAGCTAGGGGGCTTCCGATATACCCAGAGGGTACTTGGAAGATGGTCTGTGCGCGGTTCTGTCTAATGCGCTACTACTCGAAGGGGTACCCACAGGGGTTACAAGGGAGTCCAACAAGCGTGACCACCTCTTGTATTTCCTGCGTGCATGCCTCCTCAAATCCGTAGGTTTATGTGCTCAACGACAGATCTCGTGGTTTAAAGACGTCGGAAGACATCTCTAGCCAAAAAAAAATTTGCTAAGAAATGGAGATCCCACCAGCCCTGGAAAGAGCTCTGATACCACTTGTTATGCTCTTAACCTACAAGACGATACCAGAATACAGAATATGTGAAGAAATATACCCAGAACATAGAATAGTGAGAAACACCAGAAAGTATTTTATTATTCAGAAAGAAATGTTCACTTGCCTCTTCAAGGGGGCAACCTCCAATAGAGTAGAGCTCGATTACAAAATAAGACACGATGCTCCTCGCATGGAGTCTCTATCCTTTATATATGACTCATACATGCAATACCATGGATCAATACCATGGTTCTTATTAATACCATCTATCTAATACCATGGCCCATTTGCAACTAACTGTGGCCTCGTCATTAATTGCGGGTTAACCACTTACAATTATTAATATGGGCTTTATTGAATCCTTACTTAACTATAACTATGACTCGATCCAACTACATAAATAAAGCGGTTAGGGTGGGACCCTAACAGAGAAAGTGATTTGACACTTCCAATCCAAGAAGGGACCTCAAAAAGCAACCGCTGACCAAGAAGTGAATACGGAATGACTAATCATAAAATCCATAGTAGGCTCCAAAAATTGAGTGTATGCAAAATTTTGGAGGATGTTTGTCGCAACGACAACACTTGGCAACACGCTGGTAGAACTCCAACTTATTTGCCTTGGTAAATTGTTTCATGCAGGGTCTAGTTCTTCATGAAGTATTGATTCATTTTTCATATTACCATGGCTTCCCCACTTACTCCGTGCATAAACATAGTCCCCTTCATTCCTTTACTCAGTTAAACACAAACATAATACCAATGATCATACAATGTTTCAAATCAGGATAGGGTAATGAAGTTCATGAGCTTTAGATTTTCAGAGTATAACTTTTCATCTCTGGTGTTGCTCCCTTGCAAGAAGGCCTAGATAGTACCCCAATGGAGTCACTTCAGGAATGCAAACATTGCTCTGCTGCAGTGAGTCTAGACAGTACCCTGATAAAATTACTTGCTTCACCTCTCTGTGCAAGAATCCTTTCTCTTCTTTCGCATTTATTTATATATTTATATAGGACTATGCATCAACACTTATTTATTTCATGGGCATAAGAGGGATCCTAACTTATTGAGAGGAGGAGAGGTTGTCCCTTCAGAGAATCATATATATGACTTATGATATTGGTTTGCTTGTTTACATTTTTCCTTTGTCATTTTCTACTTGATTGGATCAGCCTAAAAGCACATAAACATAAAAACCTGAGTGCAGGCACGAGGTTTCCAGAATAGACATGGAGGTCATGGTTTGACACAAGGCTTTCTTAACGCAAGGATCATATTTTCCGTCGGAACATCATCGACCAAAATATGTAACCAAGACAAGGAAGAAGCACAGAGAGTTAGCCCAATGTTGCATTTTTACAAAGTCCTTTTGCATTTTTCCACATTCCTTTTGAGCCAACAGAGCATCTCCATACACGGTCTCACAAAACAGAAGGAAATACAACACACAACATGGAAACAAAACCAGAAGACAAAGCAAAAAGTGGCTAAAGCAAAACATGAAGTGAAACCAAAACTAGAAAACACAAGGCAAACTATAAGAAATGAATGCAAGATGGACGTGTAGGTAAACTAAAATGAAACTAGAACTACTCCTAACCTAACCAGCTAGAAGTTCAGGGTCAAGTATAATGTAATTTCTAATGTAGCGATTGTAATTATTCCTGACTTGCAATCACAAAGATGCGATTGATTAAAACAAATATAAAACATTGTGCACTAGAAAAGATAACAACTTGAATAGTTTGCCCAAAAAATTGAAGGTATTTCCTATGAGTAGAAAGATTGGCCATAACCACTACTTCTAACCAATTTATATTCTTACCCTTTTCATGATAACCATCATTCAGCAAAGCTCTGAAGCTTTCCACAAATGTGTCTCCATCCGTTCCAAAATCCTTAGCAAGTGTGAGGAAAGATCGCAACTTATTATTTGTGAAGGAACTTTCTAGGTAAGACCATTCCAACCATTCAATGATTGGATCATGTTATCACTCAGGTTGTTCCCTTTGACTCCCAAGGGAATACGGCCGAGGTAACCACAAACCAACTTTGGATTACAGGTTCTAGCCTACCTGCAATCAGAGAGGGCTCTCTCTTTTGATTTAGCTTTGTTTTTTAGGATTTTAGGCTAGTTATGAAGTATAAAATTTTGTTTGAATTTTGGTTGTCATCTGTTGTCTGAAGAAGGGTTTGCAATAATCAAAGAGGGTTTATTCCATTGGGCAATTGGAGTCCATGACTGATTATTACTTAGTTCCTGTGATAAAAAGAGTGTTACTGCAGAGCCAGATAGGTATTCATGATACAAACCTTTGATTTAAGAAGAAACAGTATAGAATCACACCATGAAAGGCAACAAAGATTTCTTTCTTGGTGATACAGAACATAAAAGGCTGAATCTTATTCAAGAGAAAAAGAGAATTCTCGAATAGAATTTACCATAAAATTAGAGTAAACAGGAGCATTTAAGAATTCCATATTTACAGCTAATCTTGAAGAAAACATAGTTAGCAGGAATGATTGAGTTTAGGGTGTCTTACTGGACAAATCCTAAACTATTCATTTTCCTTCCTACTAAGATTATCAAACATATAGCATAGATGAGTTATGTAAACATATAAAACATAGACACAGTTAGGAAAACACTTATTGCATCATGAGAAAACACGAGAGTTCTGCAACAGCTAACAATCCCATCACAACACGTCCAAGCATAACCAAGTTGAGAAAACCAGTAGCTTCTTGTATTATACTTCTCAGAATATACAGCCGAGTTCTTCATAACAAATAAAACAACAACCCCCAAATAAGCTAAGTGGGGCGCATATATACAAAATTATCTTTACAAAATATCTCAAAATGAGTCATTGACTCATAACTTTATCTACCAACTCTCAAAAATAGTGGATACAATAGTTATTGCTATTAAAGAAGATTGATTACAGCTAGTCATTCCTGTCAGAGATCTTTGACTTTTGGAGCGTCTTGGGACGGCTGAGCACCTTTGCATTGATTTTGAGAATTCTTGTGTTTATGCTACCCTGTCACGATGTTGCTGCATTGGACACATCAATTGCATTATCCAGCTGTACCCAGACACTGTCCTTTTCGTCTAACTGTCTCCCACTGTTGCTCCAGGTAGATTTAATACATGAGTCATTTTGAAAATGCTGACCTTAAGCCAAAATTAATTTATCAAAGTAAAGTCTCTATCATACTCCTCCACCATTTTTCAGTGGGCAATTGGTGCCTCTGTATTTTGATTAGAGTTTCATCAGCTTCAGTGTATTTGTAATAATTGGGAGGAACTGCAAAAAGGTGCCTGATCTCATGCTCAATAAAAAATATATTTTCTAGCTTATCATAAAGATCCTACCCAGATGGGGGCCCTGCTTCCTCTTGAGCACTTGCAGATGTTGTTATTTGATTTGTTGCAAAGATGTTGACCCTTTTGGCATAATGTTCATGTGATAACAATCTTCCTGCACTGGTCACCAAACTGGGGAGGCCCCTATTATGTAAAATCGTGATTTTTGCAATAAATCCATTCACTTCTGCTTGTATTTCTTGACACTTTCTCTCCAATGTCTGGACATAATTTCTTAGGGTAAGCACCCTTTTTATCAGCAGAATAGTATCAGTCCTGTCTCTAATACCCATTCCTGCTAGCTGAAGGCCAGTCCGATTGTTAAGGACATTTATCATTCTGTTGGCTATTTCAGGCATACTACCTAAAGATGCCCTGGCTCTTTGATTTTTAGCTTGAGCTCTGCCTAGAAGATCCATTTGCTCATGAATTGTTTCAATGGACTGTCATTGGTCTGTAATGGATTGGCCAATTTTAGCCCATAAAATTTTCTTCACATCAGCTATAGTTTTGTTCATGGTTAATTCATTTTCCAACTCCTTTATCTTCTTTTCCAGGGTTCTTATTTCTCTTGTCCTTTCAGCCACATTCTGCTTTGATTTATCATATTTTTCTTCCAGTGTAGCCAATTTTTCTTTTGCTACCTTTAGTTCTACCATCTATGCCTCAAGAGCCTCCAGTTCCTTCCTCATATTTCGCATGTCAAGGCTGGGTTCTTGCTCTGGTGCTGCCACATCTGGTGCTGGTGCTGAAGGGCCTGCTTCTGATGTCCTTTCCGGGGGAGGAATTATTACTTGAGGAGCATCCTCAAGATTTATAACTTGCTGAGGTGTCTAAGTCACATGTTCTCCTTCCTTTTGCTTTAGGGCCGCCTCCAAGGCACCCTCTGTCTCCACTAGCCTTTTGTGCAAGGCCACCAGCATGGCCGTCACATCCTGATCTCTTCTTTGCTGGGCAACATCTTCAGTCTGAGGGTGAAGGGTTGGTGGTAGCTGAACCAGCTTCTTCGAAGCTGCTATGTCCTCATCTTTCTTCTTCATTAATGCTTGCACTCCCTTAGGGTCATTTGGATCATGCCCCAGTTCTATGATAATTTCTTCCAAGGACTTGCTTCTGTTATCCTTGGCTTGAGAGGAAGCCTTCTCTAGCTCCAATTGAGCAGTAGTGTTATTCAGGGAGTTTTGAAACCTATGTGCCAATAGAGTCTTATCATCCAATGTGGCATAAACCATCTCCCATGTTTGTTTGTGCAGCTCTATCTAATCCATAGGATGGATTTCCTTGGCAAAGACCTCTAGGTTAGTCCTAATATAGTCGGCAGCTGACTGGGGCTGCAGCATGGTGGGCCTAAAGTGACTAAGAGTCATTTTTCCCTCTTGGATATCATAGGCCGACATAAGCCTTTCTTGATTAGTCAGCGCCATCTTGAGCAGCTGGTTATAGAGTTGGACTCTGATTGGCTCATTTCTTGCTTTTATCTCTATAAATTGCTTCTTGATGCTAGGCTCGGACCTGGTCTGCTGTCCTGATGAACTAACTTCTCCTCCATGCTGTATTTCTTGTTCCTGCTGAAAGGAACTGGCCGATGTTTCAATGTTGGGAGGGAGCATGGTATTAGTGGGTCTTTCAGGCATCTCCTCCTCAGAAAAGGGATTCAGCCTTTGTCTTTTCTCACCTTGCTGATCTGTTGAGGTAGTGAGAGGAGTTTCCTCCTGCCTATCTCTCTTCCTGATTCTTTCCTCATTAACTGGAGTTTGTAGCACCGAGGTTTCCACTGTTACCTCCTACCTAGGAGGGACTTTTTCCTAAGTTTGCTGCTCTGTATTTGAAGGTGCCTCAGCCATCTCTTCTTGCTATTCTACTTGCTGCTCTACATTAGAGAGTGGCTCCTCTTGTTTCATCTCTTTTCCTTCAGCTGTAGTTGCTGCTTGAGTAGTGGCTTGGGAAGATTGCTGGGGAGTAGTAAAAGAGGAAGCAGCTACTCCAAGATGCTTGAGTACTGGGGAGCAAACCTGTCCAAAAAATTCTAAGTCAACTGATTTTTCTAACTGCTTCATTGCTTTTTGTGCCATTTCTTCCCTAGAACATGCCTCCACTAGGGTGCCCTCTTTCCATTCTAACTGATTTTCATATTTTTCAATGTGTGGGATTCTGACATGGTCATAGCTGGCAAGTCTGTATCTGACTCTTCTAAGACTTATAAAATGATTGGGGTCATAGGGTGACCAAAGGAAGCTTGTTTGCAGCTGGAAGCTCTTTAGAATTTTATCTGCTTCTTGCCATGCTTCTTCTCTTTTGTTGAAAATGAATGGGCCCAGTTGGTGTTTGATTTTCAGCTGTGCTTTCTTATTTCTGCTATGAAAATGAATCATGTCTGCATTTCCAAATTGCCGGAAATACTCTAATGCAAAAAGTCTCATGGGAACATACTTTGGCAGTCTGTAAGGGGCTAGCTCACAACCATATATTCTAATTACTGTGTGGTCTTGGTAGAAGTACCAATCTCCAATGCTATAATTCTTTGAAAGATGGAGGATTTTTTGCATATCGTCAGTGAGTCTAGGAGGAGGAGAACTCTGTAGGAGAGACAAGGCCGGATAGATGAACAGATCAATGAACTCACAATAGTTGTATGGGGAGCAAGAGATATGGTGACAAACTGATGACCAAAATACCACTGACCTCCTGTTTCCTTTTGCATCCAGCTTTCTCAAGGAAACAGGGAAACTATCAGGCTGAAAATATAATATCAAGTGATATATATAGGAGGTGTACTTTAATACCCTTTCCCTCTCCAAATTCATGAATTTCTCATGAATCTTGTCAGCAATGAATGTGGCATAATCATACTGGGCAGCAGGCGGCTGCCCTGGAGTGAACATGGATAACATTACCAAGGTTGTATCATCCACAAACTCACTGGTATTGAATCCCAGAATGCAGGATATCATGTCCACTAGCAGTCTCCCTGTATCATTGAACCAGACATGTAGATAAGGAGGAGGTTGCCGGGGCTGATATTCTGGCTTCATGAACAACTAGCCAATCTTTGTGACCTCTAAGCTGGGCAACTTGGCAGCTTCTTGGAGCAGAAAATTCATAGAAAGGGGGACCAGATGTTTAGTTGGTTTAAAGTTCAGCATCTGATTTATGGATTGAGGAGTGATGTGGAATAAAATATTCCCAGATGAACCCAAAACTGCTCTTTGTGAGGGTTCATAATGTTCACAACACTGATGGATGAGGTTTGGGAACACATTGACTTGGGGTAGGTAATAAATGGGCAAGTGAGACTCACAGATACCTATGTCATCAGCACCACTCATGTATTTATCCTTCAGCTCACAAACAGTGTGTATGTGATATTTGGTAGTTATCTCAACTGTTTCTTTAATTTGATGATCCCGGTCAGCAAGGGCCAGCTAGTCCAGGTTCCTCTGTGGGGCACTCAGGGGAGTAATGTTCAAGGCCACAGGGGTCTCCATGCTTCACTTATCCTTTGAACTAGATTTATACTTGAATTGTGGATGAATGTGGTGAATTTTGACAGAGAAAGAGATTTTCAGAGAGAAACAGGGTAGCTTTGGCAAAATTGAGGTGAAATGCTGTCAAAGGGGGCGAAACAGGGTGAATTATCTTGCTGTGGCACGCCCTGCGACACGAAAAAACTTTGCAAAGGGTCTGGGTTGAGAGCAATGCAGTGAGTGATGGGATTGGATGAATTTGGGCCCTCCAATGGATACTAGTTCGGTTTTTGAAGGTACAAGAGTTCAGAATGCCGGATACTGGTTATTTTGCGTTTTTAGCAGAGGAAGACTAAAAAACCAGTTCGTGGGTGAAACGGGTAAATACCTAGTTGTCGCGCAATGGCGGAAGATGACCGTGCAGAATTCTGGGCGGCAGCAGCTCAACGATGAATTTCTAGAGGTTGGCAGAAAAATGTCGTAAATGCATGCAATCAACAGAGTGCTCAAACTTATGAAAAATACGAAAAAACATGATTTTTGGGCAAATATGGAAAAGTCAATTTTTTGGCGCCTTTTTGACGGATGACGTCAGCATGACGTCATTGGTGGGGTTGAGTACGGCGGGATGACGTGTCAACCGGTGAGTGGGTTGACCTGGACGAGAGACGTGGCGGAGCTGTCGGAACCATGGCGAAACGGGAGCTGACACGACGCTGATGCGGCAATGACGTGGTGGTGATGCAAGGATGACGTAAGGCGGAAAGGCAATGGCGGTAAGCAGTTTTATCAGACCGCTTTTGGTACGGGCCCGGTTTGTGTCGGAAGTCGCCCGATACAATCAAAAGTCGACACGCGTCCACGGACAGACGTCATCATTCTAACAATATCAGGCACTAAAGGACGGCGATCGGGGGCGGTCCGAAATCGCCGAGGACCGTCGGATGGGAGCGCCCGGATCCGACGGATGACGGGATGCGGAGATGGCAGAGCAATACGGCGGGGCCCGTCTAATAAACAATTATTATTTGTGGAAAATCGCGCCGGGATAAACTTTGGATAAACCGAATTTGTGGGTTTTATGAAGTTTTAGGGACCAGCGGGTAAACTATATACAGGTTTATAAAGTGCGCTAGGGCTATTAGATCAACCAGATGTTGATTTAATCCCCCAAAATAACCTATGCATGCACACTTTTATTAGCACCCGACTTTATCACGCCTTCGCCTTTTAGAGTATTAAGGCTATATTGCCTGGGGGGGGGGGATATATATATTATGGGATTTTTTGCACAAAAAATGGTATAATAATAGGGAAAAGGGGAAAATTGGGGAGCTAAATAGTAAAATTAGGGGTTAATATGGATTTGAGATGAGAGAGAGGAACTGAATACTAAGTTTAATGAGTAAACTTAGGTGCAGAAACAGATGAAAATGATCAAGGGTTTTACACAGGAAATGTGGCTTTCTTGTGTAATAGGAATCAACACCTTGGCTTGGTGTTGCCATAATCAAAAGGTGATATTAGTACTCAATGAGGAAATCCCATTGGACCTTTAGGGAATGTTAGAAAGAATTTTTGTGGGGAATGATTGGGGAGTTAGACATGCTTCACTGTATTGTTACCAAAATGTTGAAACAGGTGAACCTTCTCTTGCCAATATATGCTTTCTGTCAAGGCTAGAAATATAAAGGAAAACAAGCTTCTACAACCCCTTTCTACCTACCCATCTTAGTGCCTAGCATTTTTTATTACTTCAAGGAGGGTGCATTTAGACTTGCAAACCCTCAGTTGCTCTTTTTCTTTTTCTTTTCTTTTCCTTTTGAGTTTCTATCTACAACTACCCTTATCACTTCCAAGGCCCCAGATTAAGCAGTTGGGAACCTTTATTCTCTACCTAATCTACTAATCTGCCAAGATTAGACAGTTTGGAAAGATTCTCTTTCTCTATTCTACAACATCAATTTAAACATGGCATGATCCAGATTAGGCTGTTGGATCACCCATCCAGGAGTAGGACACTATCCAAACCATATACAGACATGTTCTTCCACAGAAATATGGGATCTTTGCATCATCAAAGTAGAACATATTTGGAATTTCCCCTGCCAATCATGAAAAATGAAACCTATTGGTATAGGAGGCTAACAAATCGTAAAATTCATGATAATCCTCTTGAAACCACTGAAATCTTTGAAAAGATGAATTTTAAATTAGAGGAAAATGATTGTGATGGGACTCTTGTGAGGGTAAATAGATCTAATCATATTCAACAACCATGTTGAGACAGTGAGGACCTCACATAACCATCAGTGAAGGTTTAAGTGCCTAAACCATTCGATAAAAATCCAAATAATGAGATTTTGAATGATGAAGATCGAAGGATGTAGAAAAATTGTCATTGGATATAATGGTGGGAAAATGATAAAACAAATGATAGTCATCAAAGAAAGAATAATGATCATATGGGTTGATTAAAGCATCAGATTCCCAGTTTGTAATTAAAGAAGATAAATCAATTTGAACAATTTTGCAAATTCTTTGAATAATAGAATCATCTTCCTCACGTGATGAATGTGAAAATATATTTCTTTGTAACTGGTAACACACTACACTAGCATCGTAATCATCGAAAGAAGTGGAAAGGAATGCCAATATAACAAACACATGAAACCAGTCATGATGTAGTGAACAAAAAATAATTTGATTCACAAAATAACTCATACATTCATTTTCACTAAAGAGGATTTCAAGTGCGGTGAAGAACAATATTCATGATATGATATTCAAAAGGAAAGCCAGGAGTTGGTCATCATGAAATAAATCTCATAGATATGATTCCTTCAGCCAAATATGGTCTCTGGAATGATCAACTTCATAATTCCATGACTCTATGAGAGATACACATTCCTAACCCGAGTTTGATGCGAGAGATGTGCATGAAGATGAATGAACTAAAAAAGATTCCTAAATCTGATCAAAAGTAAAATCTATGAAATTTGAAAGATCACATACGCGATACCCAACATTTTTTAAGAAGAAATTTTCATCGATTGAAATCATGTGAAGAGAAGGTTTGTGCGAGAGAAACCATATCTGACTTAGTTCGAGGGGTCTTACCAGAGTTGCGAGATCCTGACATCAACATCAACAAAAGTTAAAGTGCCTCGACCCCCTGAAAGGTCCCGAAACTCTCCAGGGTTGTAAAACCTAATTTTGAAGGTTGAACCATATCATGCATGGTTTGAGTATAACTGCTACCACTAGTTTCAATGAGGCCACCGATCACTAGATGGAAGCCATCTTTGTCATTGATTTTATCATATTTTTCAACTTCAACAACCAGATTACTCAAGTTGAAAGATTCTTTTGATCGCAAATTCGAAGATGAATGAACAGGGGAAATTTCATGAGCAAGATGATTTATGATGCAAGAGAAGAGATGATGAGGGATGGGAAGGGTACTCAATGATTTGATTATTTTCATTTGGATGAATGACTTGAAGAGCATGGAGTATCTCTGTTGCAAGTAGATGCATCGCAAATGGTAGAGCACAAGGGATGGTGAGATGAAGACAAAGTTTTGATAAGCACATATTCTTTGGACAATTATATTATGGATCTAAAGTGAAATATTCATGAGAAACCAAAATATCAGTTGATGCACCTGGGCATTCATGATCACATACATCAACAAATTTATCCTCATCGGAATGATTTTTTCCCAAGGCTATGGATTGATTGAAAGAGTTGATTGGATTTGATTCACTACTGAGATTAGAAAATTGAAAATAATCTACGAATGTAAGGGCACAATCTTCACATGGACAATTTTTAAAAGGAGAAGAAAGATTGAAAGCATCCTCAACTTCCTATTCCTCTACCTGTGTAACGTGACTGCCTTGTACTTGATCGCAATTTGAACCAACAACTCAAAAATTGAGAGTGTGTGAAAAAATAGATGGTCGAGTAGGTTGATTGAGTGGATCATGGTACAAAGAGTCATGGCATGTAGATGATAGAGGATAACAAAAATAGAGATCAGATTTGAGACTAGATTTATGCATAGTAACATCATCTTGCAGAATGGAGGAGTTAGTCTTCACCATGGGTTTCATGATCCATTTTAGGATTTCCTCCATTGAATCTAATTCATGACAATCAAAAGAAGAATGAGAAGATGGATTAGGAATTTGATTAGCAGATTTACCAACATCATTATCATCACATGGAGGCACCCTCATCAGAACTAGAAAATGAGTAGGAGAAAGAACGAAAGAAGCAATAAATTCCCCCTCTAAAATTAGAGGTGTCTCATGATTCACAAGAGTTGGGGAAGTAGAAACATTAGGGGGTTCAGGTTCACTGTGTGAAGAGAAATGAACCAAATGTTGAAACCTTTGTTTAAAGGAATCCAAATCCACGTCTTCTTTAGGAAATTCATAATAAATGTGAAGGAATCGATTAGAGAAATCCACAACTGATTCATCAAGATTCATTCTTAACTGATCGATTCCTTTATAAACATATCGATAATAATGCCTATCAAAGGCTTAATAAAGATCCTTGAGGAAATGATGGAAATAATGGATGGAGGCGAGTGGTAAGGTATGGCACCATCAATTAACATGACCTTCAAGGGTGAGGAAGAAAATCACACAAGAAAAATTTTCATCATCGATTTCATAAGATTCACAAGATTTAAGAAAATTATAAATGTTCGCGGTTATGGGTGTTCCATCCTCACCATCAAACTTTAAATAAGACAAGTGATTGAGAGGCTCATCGAGGATTAAAAATTGTCAAATGGATAAATTAGAGAAACACCCCGGGAGTAAGATTTTAGGTTGATCCATTTGAGATAAGAGGTTCAAAATAGATTCAATGGGCACATCTTGTCATATGGCCCTCATTCTAGCGCCATGGTTGATGGTGCTGGAAAGCCGTCAACCAAGGGGTCTCCCCGATGTGAAGTCCCAATTAGACCACACAACATTCAGAATAGGAGCCCCATTTGGAGTATCGGCCCAGTTATGATGTATTCTTACTGATTTTCCTTGGCTCTAACTATCAGTAAGAGAGAGGAATGCATGGTGCCTTCGAAAAGAAAGAAGGTGTGTCTGGTGAGTATTTGGTTGTAGGTGTGTCAAAGTTCTTATACTATAGAGGAAAAGATCAAAGTGAGCCTCTAAGAGAGAGGTAATAGTACCACCCAAGTATAGGCACATATGAACAAGAAGGATTTGTCTAACATCCAGTAGAATAGTCCATAAAAGATGTGACGGTCATTACATCCAATGAATGAGAAAGATATGTCTAGTATCCTATAGAATAGTCCACAAGGATGGGACAAAAATAACAACCATTACAACAAATTCTCAATAATATGAGTACTAAAATAATCGAACATGAAATACAAACATCTGCATAATATTCTTACAAATATTCATAATCCATGCATGAAGAACATGTCGGCCATGAAGGCTTCTATTATTAAGTAAAAGTCCCAAGATGCATGTATACAATGAACATCACTAGCTCCAATAGTGGAGCGTTGGAGCCACTCCTTGCTCCTCAAAAGAAATAGCTTGTCTCTCTAATTCCTCGTGGGAGGAGCCAACGTGAAAAATCCTTTGCTCATACAATGAAGGTGTATATATAACCAAGAGGTGATGCTTCACCTTCCTTGTGACTTTTTGACTACGCTTATGACTGTTTGACTTCCTATGACTTTTCGACTTTACATGACTCTTCATATTCTAAATGTGTCCTTTGGACTTCAACTTTACAAGACATTTTGAATAGGTAGTTACATAATCCACAATAATGATGTGGCATATGATGACTTGTGATAGGACATGACATCAAACTGATGACATCGATTGCATGATGATGCGACAATTCCAAGTTGTCCTTCTTGTTTTTTCTTTCTTTGTGTCTTCTTGAAAAGATGGTACATGTTCTTCTTATTCCTCCTTTTGAATTCAAGATGAGGAGTCTTCCATATGATCTTCATCTTCATCTTCTGTTATAGTCCTATGTTCCTTCATCTTCTCGCCTAATGATCATGTTATCCCTTCAACTCCATATGTGTCTTCTAGCATTTCCTCCTTCTCCATATCCCTTTTCATCATCTTTCCATAGCATGACAGAGTAACTACATCTGCAATCTACTCATGAAAATATGACATCATTCTAATAAACCCCTAGTCTGAGATGGTACATATTGATCGATTGATTGAGCTAGAACCAAGTGACGGGTTGGGAAAGAGGCTCAATAACTACGCAATTGCATAACTCAGACAATCAAGGGTGAAGCTTGAGCCTTGAGACTATGCAATGTGCAGTTCATGCTAGACTGAGGAAGAATATTTCACATTTTGGGAGCTCATTGAGGCAGGCTAAGGGGTTGGGCACTATTTCCATCAATTGCGCAATTATGGGAGGCAAAGAAAATTTGGTGACTGCGTAGCTCAAGAGCTTAAGGATTGGGATTGAGGTCTGAGACTGTGCAATGCACAGTTCAAGACTGGCTAGAGGGCATTATTGCATAGTTTTGGAGGCCAAGGAATGGGCTTGAGAACTGAAAATACGAAATGCAGAGTAGTGGAAGGACATGAGGCCAGATGCTTATGCAATTTCATAGTTTAGGAGCTCAATAATTAGGCTTGAAGACTGAGACTACGCAATGTACAATGCTGACTTGGTTGGAGAGAAAGATGGCGCAATTCTGGGACTCAGGGGCTGGGCTTGAGCACTAAGGTTGTGAAATGCACAGTTCTGGGAGGAAGAAACTACATATTGCGTAGTGCCAAGAGAAAAGGTTTTTGCTTGAGGGTTGAGAATGCACAATTCGCAATTCAGGAGGGCTAGATGAGGCTAGGTTGCTGGGACTTTTCCGAAATTTGGCTAAGTTTGGGAATGAATAGACTGTTGCGAACATTGATGTGACTTGACTATGATTGAACACTTGGAAAAATTTGATGACACAACAACATATATCATCTAGAACACATTAAAAACATGTTTCCCTCAATGTGACAACTTTGTGATAACTTTACAACTAGTGTGACACTAAAGGTACACTTTACAACGACCGTGACGACACTTGTGCGATAGTGCTTAAAACTTTGGGAAAGTGTGTGACTGATGTTTACATGGTTAGACCAACTCATCCAAACAATTATAACCCCTTGAAACCACCAGAACAAGCATACAAACATTATGCGAAAACTAACATGCGAAAAGAAGACAATTGCTAAAGTGCGAATGACTCTTGCAATATGTGAATGAAAGTGAAAATAACACATGTCAGAGCAAAGATAACATGAAAACAACACTAATTAAATTGAAACAAATTGAAAGAGACAATCGAAAACATGAAAATGAAACTCGCAAGAACAAAGGTGCGCGGAAGCGACAATTTGCAAAACTCACCGAAATGGAAGTACAAACGCAACTAGAATGTGAGAAAGTTTCATTGTCAGTGCGAGACGACTCTCAAAATGGATTGGAAATCACACATGAATAGTATTGATGGAACGTGCTATTCTTCTCCAAGTTTGTGTAAAAGAATGCTCTCATGCACTTGTTACAAACTAAGCATGTCTGAGCAAGTGGCTTCGACACTTCCAACCCAATAAGGGAGCTCAAAAAACATCAGATGACCAAGAAGTGACTACGAATGACCGATCACAAGATCCATAGTAGGCTAAAAAGTTTGAGTGGGCACAACATTTTAGAGGTTGTTTGTCACAACGACAACACCTTCCTATTTTCACTAATCTAGTTGCACTCTTCACTAGACTCCATTGTCAAAATCCCAGGCCTAAATCTTTTGGCCTAATTGATATTAATGGTGAAGGTACTACCAATATTGGTGAATCCATCCAAATTACTAAGGAACAACAACCCCTATCACCCCTTCATTCTCATCCATATTCTCCCAAAGCTACTTCTTCATTCGAGACTATGTCCGAGCACCCTAATCCAGGTACTAACCTTGGTGATACTATGGATATGGAGATTGAGTATATTTTGGTGAATCCTATCATTTCGCCTGAAGCCTTTGCCCTAATTCAGTCTTAGGTGGAAGAAATTATAATGACATTAGTTTCCTTATTAGTTGATCCTCCTCGAGAATCTACTTCAGTACTTTCTGCTAAACAAGTCGCTACATTAGCTTGATATCCAAAAAATTATCGCAAAGTTCTATCTTTAGTTTCCTAGTGACAAGATATCATTACATTGCTAGCTATGTGCTAGTTCTTACTAAGCTTCACGAGATGCAGAAATAATAGAGCTAAGATTGGGAATCCTCACCCTTAGGTCATTTAGTGAAGTTGGTTTCTAGCGAACAACCTTTGCAAGCTCAGTTTCCAATATTAGACACTCTTTCCATTGATGATCTCTAGAGTTGGTCGTCATCACATTTATTTCAATTCATCTAAGCCTTTGCCACACAACTAGAAGGTCGCCTTGCTCTTGCCAATTCCAAGTGCCATGAACTTACCACTACTTGTGAGTAGCAACAACAACAACTCGCTTTGGTCACAACTAAGCAAGATCAGTTGCAAAATGATAAAGAGCAGCTAGAAAAACAAGTTGAAAATTTAGGATCCAAGTTTCAGAGAATGTGGCCTACAGTAGTTGAATTTGTATCGGATGCTCCATATGACTTTTTTGTGTGTTTCCTTATCGAATGTTGTTACTATATTGAGACCGCTTGCGTGAAACTTGTTGTGATGAACAAGGAGTTGCGAGGTATTGTTGCAGAACTACGACAGACACTCCTAGATCCTTCTACTTAGTATCGAGATCAGATTACCTGTGAAATTGTTCAAGAATCATCAGTCCATGACCCCCACAAGAAGTTCATGGATGACTCACAGGAAAAAATTTTCCAAGTTTCAGATTGGAGTGGTGTGCTTGCAAAGAAGAATAAACCATTATATCAACTCCGAGAAACTGTGAAACTATTTTATAATGCTATGAAGGCTCCTGACTCAAACCAGTAGAAAAGTCTTTTAGTGCAAGTTGATACCTTGGACACACAAATCCACCAGATGGAAGAGGCATACATGCTACAAAGCTATTATTAAGGGACCTTCGACCTATTACGCAGAACAATTTTGTTACAATGGGTACTTTGCATACTACAGTTGATGGACACATACATGAAGTCCTTCAATCTCAGCCTGCTTAACCCACTGCCAAGAATACTAATCAATTTGTTCATAAATGTGCTACTATTTTGAATACTTGGAGAGTTTTTTTTAGTGCCTATACTAATTTCAAGGATGAAGTGTTGTCTGGTGTACCAGAGTTGGGTTCTTCATTTGAAGGTGAACCAATGACACAAAGAAATGAAGTAGAAAATGAAGAAGTGGAACCGTAGCTAGAATCAGACGTACCAATAGCAAATTGACTTGAGGGTGAGTCAATAGATTGTGGTTAATGCCTGTTGGGTCCTTCATTTTTTAAGGAAATTTTAGAAATCTAGTTGGAAAATGGTTACGGAGAAGGAATAGTCAAACCTGTCAAAAGCGGTCACCTGAAAATGTGAAGTGATAGAAAAGTTAAAAGTTAGTTACATTAGGACTTGCAGAAGCTGCGTAGGAAGGACACACATGTGAATTGTTGAAAGAATCAAAAGGTATAAGGACAAAACCACCATAACTTGTTAAAGTGGACCTGCTTGAGATAAGGTTCAAATCACGTACATGTTGATCATATTGGCCCAGATCAAGCGAGCATGATCTATAAAAGGGTCAAAGGAGAATGAATTGTAGGTTCCATAACTGAAGGTTCAAGAGCTATAGAGTTAGAGTTTTAGAGTTAGAGAGCTCTATTACTTTCTCATCAAATAGTTGTAGGATAGAAATATGAGTCTTCCTCCCTCATTCTGTCATTTTATGGGGTTGTAATGTGGTAGAAGGAGTTATAAGGATCCCACAAACACATGCAAATCCCTGATGTAATATTTTCTGTTAATAAAGAAGGAGTTGTTGCGGGAATGAATTTTATTGTGATGGTTGAACAATTATTATGCACCCCTTTTAAATTTTAATTATGATTGAATGTATTTCTCGTTGTTATTACCGTTATGTACTTGAGATGAAGGTTGGTTTTGTTGAGCTGATTGATAAGTTGTTTGGAGTGTAATGTGTTCTATAATGGTTGATTCGTTCCTTGCCACCCTATTAGATCCCTTATATTTTTAGCTTTCTCAGTACGCCTTGGGTGAGATGCTTCTTCTTCACAAAGGAGTGAAAATGCTAGCGTTAAGCTAGACTATAATACCTTTGTTGGCACCCCAAGGTTGAACTCTATGTCTTCATAGTTTAAATTTTACACCAACAATTATTGTGCACCATCTAATGTGGGCCCCAGAACCATGGGACAAAACACTAATTGTGACACCCCTCTGCCAAATTAACGCTCTGACAAGTTAGGCCAGCACAATCCGTGGATTTGGATCGTAGAGGATGATGATCGTCAATCCACCTTCTCTCATCATGGTCGTTGGATTTGGATGGGTATAGGTTAGATTTGGATCTTAAGTTTATACATACATAGATATATATATATACATACATATATATATAAAGGAAAAGAAGAGAAAAAAATAATAACATATAATCTCATTCTTCTGACATAAACCAGATGAGTCAGATTAGCAACAACAACCACCCCATGGGGCAAGTTAAGTGTGGTTGTTACAATTTAAAAGCTAATAATTAAACCAACCTAGATCCATCTTAACTACAGATCTACCAAGTGCCAAGAGGGGAGGTTTACACCTCAAGAGAAAGATTTGATCCCTCTCAACGCTCGGTAGATCCGAAGTTAAGATAGATCTAAGTTGCTTTAATTATTGCCCTTTAAATAGGCCACATTAAAGAAGAATACCATGGCAAAAAACCATAGGTTAAGTTTTATTTTATTTTATTTTGAATGAGTCAAAGTATTAAACATTAACTCCCCTCCCCACATTATAGGACCTAAAATTAATGGATAATAGAAATAAAGTTAGGTTGATATTATTATGGAACAAAACAGTGTAAAAGATATCAAAATGTTTACTTTTTGTTCATTTTTTTAGTAAATATCATTCCAAAGTAAAAAAAAAAAAAATATTTACATACTATTTTTTTAATATAAATTATAAATAAATTTATGAGAATCATAACTCTAATAATTAAGTGAATCAAAGGCCAAAAATGAGACAGAGATTCCAACAATTTATTTTTTTGCTGTAGCAAGAGCCAATCCTTCTATTTCATTAATTCAAAATAAAGTTACATAATGTACATAAATTTGTCCAATTGCAAGAGCTTCAGACAAAGAGTCCGTTATCAAAAGCAAATACGCGACACCCAACCCCCGACAGAACCCATCCCATGGGAAACCATCGCATAAGTTTACAATGGTTATCACCGGCCCCAAAAACCACGCCAAAGGGTGATCAAACCCACCTGGCCCCACAAAGCAGTCCGATCCGTTCCAGCCGTCGATCCGAGTGCCTAGATCCAACAACCAAGAACCGTATTACTCCTCCCAACACGACCAATCGTTAGTCAGTGATGAAGGGTGGTATTCAAAACAACCTTCTACCATGTGTTGAAGACTCAATGGTATCGCTACCAAAAAATTAAAACCGCTTACCATGTGAGCATCGCGCGATCACCGGGAAACCAGCCTTGGTGAGGGTTTCCAACCCGAAAACGGTAAGGATCTCAATTCCGGTGACTGTAAAATCAAACCTCCCGCCCATCCCAATTTTACTATGGACCCTGAAATCAGTATTTCCTTGATAAAGAAGATGACCCATCTTGAATCCTTCCGAAAACCAGGGGAATCCTGAAGAAATACTTCGGGGGAAAAGTGGCCTAACTAAGAGACATAGGAAGCTATAGCGTGGCTAAATCAATCTGTGCTTGACATCCTTCCTCGATATCGAGCCACTTCTCTGTCCTCTACAGCTTGTTCATCACAGAGAGCCTTTAAACAGTTCTGGGGCATTTCCTACCACTTCTTCTCCATCCCGCAATCAGCATTGTTCACACCTTGGTTGGCCAGAATGTCTGCTAGCTTATTGGCCTTCCAACGCACATGATTGAAGCTAACAGTATGAAGTCCTTGAAGGTGTACTTGAATTCTTTGATAAACCTGAATTAGTCTCCAGTGATTTGAGACTTTCTCTGGTTTAGTACCATAGCTGATTCTTTTTACAGCGTTAATGACTATTTTTGAGTCCGCTTCTATAATGACATTTGAGCTATGGTTTTGACTCAGAATCTCCAGGAATTTCTCCAGAGCCATTAATTCCGCCATATTATTGGTGGCTCTACCTAAATGGCTGTGGAAGATTAAGATGATACTGCCCTCTTCATCTCTTAAAACTCCTCCAAAACCTGTTGTTCCTGGATTGCCTTTTGAGGCTCCATCAATATTGAATTTCAGATAGCTTTGCGGTGGAGGTTGCCAGAAATCCTTCTCTATATACATAGCTATGTCCTTTTTTTCTAGTCCTTGGGGAATAATCTCTTGCAATCCCAGAAGCCTGAGTGTTCTCAGCTCCGTCTTTGAGGGAGGATTCTTTGGGATGTTGCGAACTGTGGTGCTGACTGTCTCCCTAATCTGATTTAAAATCAAATCATTTAGTCGCTGAGGGTTGGACTTTTCATTCTTGAAAATTCTTTTATTCCTTTCTTTCCACACATTCCATATAATGAATCCTGGCGTGAAGGCCCAGGCCAAATTAAGTGATTCATTCTCCAAAATGATCTTTCTCCACTTATTTAGGGTATTAGTGATACTACCTTTGTCCCTATTTGTCTATTGGAATATGTTGGAAAAAGAATCCCATAGCCAGGTGGTGTAAGAGCAACTGTTGAGAATGTGCTCCATAGTCTCCTCCTGCTCTTCACAAAGTTGGCATCTGGAGGGACCCAAAATACCCGTTTTTCTATTGTTATCCCAAGTCATTATTTTCTTATGATGAACCAACCACATGAAAAGCTTGATCTTCATCCACCCTTGGTGTTTCCAGAGGTGCTGCCATGTGTTACCTGGAACACTGGAATCAAGCCCAAGTAGAATACCTTTTGCTTCCTTTAGATTAAAGGTGCCTTTATTGTTGTTACCCCATCTCAATTGATCCCTCCCCTCTATTATCAAGATCATCCTTTGTTTAAGTAAGCTTCTCAGTACCTTTGCTTCTATTTTTATCGGGTTGTCATCTCTGCATTTAATGTTTCTCTAGCTTCTCCACTTTCCTTGTATTTGAGAAATATCCCAGAAATCCTTTACTTTGTTTAACCCTTGGGAATCTATTCCCTGTTTGAGACTTAAAAAATCCTCTTTTAACAACACTGGTTCTTGTTGCCATTTGTCCTCCCAAAAGAGTGCTAGATCACCTGCTCTGATTTCCCAAAAACTATTTTTTTGCACTATGCTTCTATTATCCCAGGCCCTGTTCCAGATGTAAGAGCCCTTTATGTTTCCTGAAATTCTTATGAGATCATTAGTGTGCCAAGAGCTGGCATATTTTTCTTTCTAGATCCTTGCCCAATGGGCTTTTGGCTCTTGCACCCATCTCCACCAAAGCTTGGCTCCTAGCACTTTACTAAGAATCTCCTGATCATCTAAGCCTAGACCTCCATGGCTCTTGGGTTTGCAGATTTTGTCCCAGGAAACTAGGGCCCATTTCTTCCTTGTTTCCACCTTACCCCATAGGAAATGTCTTTGAATATTTCTGAATTGCTCTAAGACACCTTTGGGAGCTAGGAGGGCTGATAACATGAACATTGGGATGGATAATAGAACAACCTTTGTCAAAACCAGCCTGCTAGCCAGATTCAAGGTTTTGATGGTCCATTTTTTAACTTTATCCTGCAATTTAGTTAGCACAGGTTCCTAGATACTTTTGAGCATTGGTCTGGCTGTGAGAGGAACTCCCAAATACTTTGAGGGGAGGGAATCCCTTTGGAAGCCAAGGATTCTTGAGATATTTCTCTGAATAGCAATGTTAGTGTTTAAGAAAAAAAAAATTGATTTAGAAAGATTGACTTCCATACCTGTTGCCCTTGCAAAAACATTAAGTATTTGATTGTAGGTTGAAGCTTCTTTGACTGTAGGAATACCTTGCAACATGGTGTCATCTACAAATTGTTGGTGCGTCAGTGTCTGACCATTCTCAGTCAATTGAAGACCCTTTATTTTGCCCATGGCTTTGGCCTGCTTGATAGACCTCCCGAGTCCTTCCATCATGAGGATAAAGAGGAAGGGAGAGAGCGGGTCTCCCTGCCTAAGGCCTCTAGAAGGAATGAAGAGCTCTGAGGGAGAGCCATTAACCAAAATTGAAAAGCTAGAAGTAGTCACCAGAGCCATAACCCATCTGACCCAATTGTGATCAAACCCAAAGGCCGTGAGCACCTTCTTGATGTAAACCCAATTGACCTTGTCATAAGCTTTGGCAATATCCAATTGCATGATCATCCCCACCTGCTTTTTGCTAGTGAGAGAGTGAACCACCTCATGGGCTTGAATAATGTTGTTCAAAATTTGTCTGCCCTCCACATAACTTGATTGCTCCTCCGACACTAATAAAGGAAGGAGAGGCTTGAGTCTGTTAGCCACTACCTTGGATATTATCTTGTATACTACATTGCATAAAGCTATGGGTCTGTACTTATCTACTGTTTGAGCTGAGTCCTGTTTAGGAATCAAGGAAATGAAAGAGGTGTTAAGGGCTTTGAGGATAGTTTTACTACCCTTGGAATCCTCTACAACATTCAAAATATCCAGTTTGACTATGTCCCAACAATCTTTGAAGAAATCCACATTAAACCCATCCGGACCTGGTGCTTTGTTATTCTGCATTTCTTTGAGTACCTCGCTGACCTCCTCTTTCGTTACTGGTCTATTTAGGTTAATGTTGTCCTCTCTAGACACCAGCTTAGGGATATATCTTATAATTTCCTTTATGGAATGCTCCATGTCTGGATTGTTTTCCCGGATATGTTTCGGAAATGCTGAACAAGCACAGCTTCAATGTCTTTATGTGTGTTCTGAAACTCCCCATTCTTATCCTTTATCGCCGAGATTCTGTTGAATGCTCTATGGGCCATAGTGGATCTATGGAAAAATCTTGTATTGCGCTCTCCTTCTTTGAGCCATTGAACTCTGGACTTTTGCCTCCAAAATATTTCCTCTTGTTTGCATAGGTTCTCCCATTCATGATGAAGTTTATCAACCTGCTCATTTTTGTCTTTGTAAAAGCCATCTTTGATCAGTGCCTCGTTGAGTTCCTGAATTTTTATTTCCACTGATTTTTTGTCCACAAAAATGTTACCAAAATCCTTCTTATTCCATTCTTTGAGTATAAACTTAATGTGCTTTAGTATTTTATGAAGGAGAAACATTTTAGATCCTTGAAATTGCAAGTCCTCATTCCACCATTTTCTGATGTTACTCAAGAAATCCGGGTGGGAGAGCTAGATATTCTCGAATCTAAAGGGTCTATTCCTGGGAGAATCCAAACCCTTGATTTCCAATTGAATCGGCCAGTGGTTTGAGCCTCCAAAGGGAAGAATTCTTGTTGTAATTTCATTATCTATAAGCATAAGCTCCTCTAAAATCATGAACATGTCTAACCTAGAGGCCACCTGTGCTTCCCCTCCTCTCTTGTTGTTCCAAGTAAAAAGGCCATTGCCTGAGTCTGAGTCAACCAATTTCATATTATCTGTGAACGATTGGAATGCTAATGAGTCTTTTTTTAGCACTCTGGTTCCTCCTTTCTTTTCCAAAAGAGATTTGATCATATTAAAATCCCCTCCCATGATCCAAGGAATACTAGCCTATCTGTTCCTGAGATCAATGAGGGATTCTAGCAATCTGAGTTTATCATCTATTCTTTGAGGACCATAAACATTAGTGACTAGGAAGGTTTCAAAAACCCCCACTAGTTGAATGACTAATGATAAGTAGTTTCTTGATGCCTCTGCATCTATTATGTTAATTTTTTGGGGTTCCAAAGAGTGAGAATACCCCCAACTGTGTTCTCTGCTTTAACTTCTAAAAACTCAAATCCATTGAGCCATTTTCTATGGGTTGATTTTATTTTCTGGATGGAACACTTCTTTCCTGGATGAAAATCATATCCGGCATATCTTGTTTCATTCTAAAACTGAGCATTCGTTGCTTTCTTTTACAGCCTAGACCTTTTATATTCCAAGATGTAAACTTCATAATTAAAGATTTGTAAAGGAGTAACTGGTAAAATATTTCATCTTACCTGTGTCTATCATCAGCTTACCACACTCCATCAATAGCTCCTTCTGCTCTTTTCTGCCCCTCTTCTTTCTTGCATTTCTGGTAGCTAAGCTTGGAGTTGATTTCATTGTTTTCACACCTCTACTCTCCTGCATGTCTATGATTTTTCCTTTATCTAACCCCCTTTCCTGAGTTTTCCACAAAAACAACTGTTGTATTCTATTGCATTCATCTTGAGGTAATGAATCTATCCCCACCATGGTTCCCTACTTCAGGAACCCTTCCAAATCTAGGTGCTCTTTATCTATAATTTCCTAAAGTTCGTGATCCTCCAGATCTGTTTCACTCTAGGTCATTTCATGGTCCATCTCTGGCTTTGTTTCATTCATCATGGTTTCTTCCTTATTATTAGTATTTTGTGTTGGCTTGTAGTTTTCCTCCTTTTCCTTTTCGTTAGGGCCTTCCTCCATAGATTGGTTTTCATTTGGCATTTCTTCCATCTCTACCAGAGCTTGGAACTTATTCTGACTGGCCTTTTGCTCCTCATTATGTTGCTGCTTTGGTTCTTTTTTACCTCCTTTTCCTCTGCTAGCCACTTTCTGAAAGCTTTCAGTGTCCTTCTTTGTATTCAGTTTGCTTTTGTCTTCTGCTTTACTGAGAGGGCAGTCTCTGATCAAGTGTCCATGTTCGTGGAATTTACGACATCTAAACAAAATATGCTCATAGTCCACTGTTTGCACCCATTCATTAAAAACTTCCAGGATAACTTCATCCAGAAGAGCTCCTGACAGATCCATCTCCACACAAAATCCTTGCATAGGAAGTATATTTACCCTTCTGGTGGCTTCCGAGGCTTTGAAAAAATGACCTAGTTTATTGCCTATGGTCGCAAGTGATTCAGTTTGCCAATAATCCAAGGGTAGAGAATAGAGCCTTACCCAAATAGGAACTGAAGTGAAAGTCTCCTTCTCTGGGACAAAGTTCATCACCCAAGGCCGCATATAGAGGCCAACTGCTGCAAAAAAGTAGGGTCCTCCTTCAAATATTCTATCTTTGTCTTCAATGTTTGTAAACACCACGGTGAAGAATCCCTTTGACCCAAGATGAAGATCGATGCTGCCTTTGGGTTTCCAGTGATACTTGATCCATGTCTGTAAAGCCTTTTCAGTGGGCCATAATCCCATGAATTTGCATATTATGGCGTAAGTCTCCATATGTTCCCTGTGCTCCTGCAGTGCAGGATTATTTAATACTACTCTCGGAGTGATTTTCATTTTGGGTCTGCAAGGTCCCTTTTGTTTTTTTCCCCTGTTCCCTGGTTTTTGTCTTCTTCCTCCTTGTCCTTTGTGCTGCTATTTTCCTTGGACTTGGCCCCATCTGTCTCCTTTTCATTATTTCTGCTTTCTTCCTCCCCTGAACCTCTAACATTACCCAGATGTGACTTGCCTCTGCTGGCTACTGCATCTTTGTAGGAGGGAGTGGAGCTCCCTCCTCTGTGGCCCTCCATTAGGGTCAGACTCTGAGACTCTTAGAAACTCTGTGCGATTTTTCCGACCCCAAAATCCAGAATTTACTCACACTGACCAGATTCCAACAATCTATAAGAACCACACATATTTATATTAAAAAACAAAGCTTGAATAATATTATTTTTATTATCTTTATTTATATTTTAACATAATTTTTTAATATATTTATGTAGTGGGTTAAGATTTATGTCAAGTTAATTATGTTTTTTAAATTAATTTATCTCAAATTGATTAATTAAAGAAAATGCAATATCAACACTTGTCATATTGTGTATGTGGTATTGATATGATCTGAATTTGAAACTACTTGTAAATTGTTTGCAAGGTATTCAATTCAGAAATATACATGTTTAAAAGATTTCCATGTCTTCCAGAAAGAAAACAAATGAAATTTTCAGCTGTTCATGACCCATTTAAGCACAACAGATTTATTTCCTTTTACTGTTTAACACACTAAAATGAATTTGTTCTGCAAAATAAATCAACCACAGATGCAAAATAAGTTAATAAAGTAGTTCACCCCTCCTGGGCTACGTCTGTTGGGTCCAAAGCTCCCAAATGGGCTTGTCCTTGTTTTCATTAAATGCTCAAATTGAATATACAGCTGAATAGAAGTATCTAAAGGTGGAATAGATGGTAAAAATGGATTCAAAACACTTGAATCCTTCAGGATTGACTATTGGATCACCTCCAATGGATACCTGCACCCCTATACAGTCTTCACAATATTGGGCCCTTGTGGCTCCTAGAACTTTCACGGCTCCAAAACCTCTACAAATGACCTCAGACGGCTGTAAGACCTGCACCAATGGCTTCAGAAGGTCGAAAATACCCAAAATCAAAAAAAAAAATCGTCCAAAACCGCCTTTCCTAGCCAAAGTTATGGCCAATTAAAGTTTTCCTCCAGTTATGCCTAAAAACACTCCAGCTAACTTTAGTTGGAGTCTAGTTAGGCCCGCCAAATATGGTGGGCCCGCCAATTTTGGCGCTCCTGCCAGAATCTCCGCCAAATGAACTGCAGTTACATTAAATACTGGGGTTTATCTCGGATTTCGTGCTGGTCGTTAGTGCTGGCGGTTGGGGCTTAAGCCCTTGGTTCTGGGCCCGCCGTCATATGGAATGGGGGGCTGGCCCCCTTTGGTTTCCGCCCAAAACAAGTTTACCGTTAAAATTTGATTTTCTTCGCACTTTTTACCAAGTAGTGCCGTGTGGTGCAATGGTAATGCGTTTGATTACTGGTTATGAGGTTGCGAGTTCAAAACTTGCTAGTGCCAAAAAACTTTTATATGCGCCCATTGGATCTGTTGATGTCATCATTGGGCCACGTGGCGGCCTCTAGGCCTGCCATGTGGCATCCTGTGATTAGCTGAAAAAGGGAATATTCCAAGGAATATTCTGCAGAATATTCCTTTTTTAATTTATTTTTTTTAAATTAAAATTTCCAATGTTATTGACAAATTCTTCGTTTTGCCATAACTTCCTCATACGGCGACCGTTTTTCGAACTGTTTACGGTGTTAGAATCAGGAAGACGAGCACTTTCTATTCGTTCAACTTTGAACCAATTCTGACCATTTTAAAGTTTGAGCATTTTACGACACTTAGGACATGAGCACCTGATCACGCCTCCCCATTAGGAAGCTTTTGGACCCCAAAAGCCTTCAACTACCTGTTAATGAGGTGAGGGTACAACTCCCTCACTCTGCCCACCTCCATCCACTTTGCCCTGTTCGGTTTGTTGCCTTTGAAACCAACCCGAACATAATCCACACTGCCCCTCCTTGAAGTGCGTGTCCTTCTGTCAAGGATTGTATCTTCTTTCAGCTCATCTAAGAATTCTGGTGAGAAATCTTCTATAGATGGCAGCTGAACAACACTTTCATGATCAGCAATCAAAGGAGGTTCATACAAACGTAAGTTCTCCACATTGACTACATAATACATTTGCATGTAGGAAGGCAAATCTAATTGAAAAGCATTATTTCCAACCTTCTTGAGGATTTTGAATGGACCATAACAAATAGGCTTCAACTTTTTACCTTCTCCTTGCATCCTTTCCTTACTAATGTACAACCATACCTCATCCCCTTCTTGAAACTTGTGATCGACTCTATGCTTGTCATGTCTTTCCTTGTACTTGCCTTGAATCTTCTCAAGCTGTTCTTGAATTTGCTGATGTATTTGCTGAATTCTTTCAGTGAATGAATGAGCTTTGTCAATATCACTATGTCCCTCAATGGCAACATCTTTCTCAAGAATGAAATCAAGAGGTGATTTTGGCAAGTAACCAAAACAAGCTTCAAACGGTGACTTGTTTGTGGAAGAGTGCTTGGCACGATTGTAAGCATGTTGTATGTAGTGCAAATTTTCATCCCACAGCTTGGGATGCTTGCTGCAATATCCTCTCAAGAGGTGCACAATGGTTCTGTTCACAACTTCTATTTGTCCATCTGTTTGCGGATGGAAAGCAGTACTTTTCTTCAACTTTGTGTCCATCATCTCCCATAGGTTGGACCAAAAATTCCCCACAAATCTGGAATCCCTCTCACTAATAATGGAAGTAGGCAAACCAAAGTGAATCCATACATGATGAAAAAATAATTCAGCAGTTATAGTTTTCTTACAAGGCATAAGTATACACATTTTGCTGAAACAATCAACTACTACATATAAATAATCATGTTGCTTTCTAGATTTTGGCAAACCTCCTACAAAATCCATAGAGATTCTCTCCCATGGTCTAGAAGGTACCGGCAAAGGAGTATACAAGCCAAGCTTCCTATTGCTAGGCTTGCTTGTAGCACATAATGAACATCCTCTTATGAACCTTGAAACAGAATCTACCATGCGAGGCCAATAGCAATACCTCTGTAGATGTGCAACTATTTTTCTCACACCAAAATGGCCAGCAATAAGAGAAGAATGAGCTTCTCTTATGACATTTATCCTCTCCCCCTGTGGTATACACAACTTGCCCAAATGAAACATCAAATTGTTACGCATGTGATAGTCATTTTCCTCTACATGATTCCCTTTACTCAAGTTAGCATACACATCTTTAAAGTCATCATCAGATGCATATTGTTCTATGTAACTATCATGTACAATGGAATCATTCTTAAGTAAAGTAACAGCACCAATAATAGGCCTTGAAAGCATATCAGTAACCTTATTCAAAGTACCTTTCTTGTACCTTATTACCAAATGGAACTGTTGCAAGAAGCCCATCCATCTGAAGTGTCGTGACTGTTGTAACTTGATTTGTGATTGCAAGTACTGTAAGGGCTGATGATCGGTATGTATAACAGTTTATTTGCCCATCAAATAGTGTTTCCACTTTTTGATGCTTTGTACCAATGCATACAACTCCTTATCATATGTAGGATAATTTACAACAGCACCATTAAAAGTTTCAGAATGAAAAGCAATAGGCTTATCATGTTGTAGAAGAACTGAACCCATGGCATAATCACTAGCATCGGTTTGTATCTCAAATGGCTGTCTCAAATCCGGTAATGCAAGGACCGGAGCTGAACTAATCTTCTCTTTCAAAGATTCAAAAGCTTTTTGTTGCTTGCCTCCCCATTGGAAAGCATGCTTCACACTTGTCACTGCATGCATAGGAGCTGCTATAGAAGAGAAGTTAGAGATAAACTTCCTCCAATATTGAGCTGCACCCAAAAAACTTCTTACCTCTGTTATGGATTTTGGAGTAGGCCACTTCACAATAGCCTCAATCTTAGCAGGATCTATTCTCAAAGCACCTCCTCCTACTATGTGTCCCAAATAAACCAAAGAAGTCTTTCCAAATTCACACTTTGACATTTTAAGAAATAACTGATTCTTCTTCAAAACATCAAGTACTTTCCTAACATGCATGACATGATCTTCTCTAGACTTGCTGAAAATTAAGATGTCATCTAACTAGACAATAACGAAATCATCAAGAAAAGGATGCAAGACATCATCCATTACCCACATGAAAGTTGCAGGTGCATTGCACAAACCAAATGGCATCACAAGCCACTCAAAGAGTCCTTGTTTGGTTTTAAAGGTTGTCTTCCAAATGTCACTTTCTTCAATTCTTACTTGATGATATCCACTGCGCAAGTCTAGCTTAGTGAAATATCGAGCATCTTTCAGCTGGTCTAGCAAATCATCTATCCCTGGGAGTGGGTAACGATTCTTTACCGTTATCTTGTTCAAGGCCCTGAAATCAACACACATACGCCAAGTGCCATCTTTCTTTGGAATCAATACAATCGGTGACCCACATGGCGAAGTACTTGGCCTTATGAAACCCTTGTCCAACAAGTCCTTGATTTGCTTCTTTATTTCAGCATTCTCCATAATAGACATGCGGTACATACCTATGTTTGGAAGAGGACAATCTGGATGCAAATGGATTTCATGTTGAATCTCTCTCTTAGGAGGCAAACCTGTTGGCTCCTGAAACATCTCATGATATGCATCAACTACATCATATAGATCTGTTTTAAGTTTTGGATCACAATTGTCAAATGACTCATGATTCACATCAACCTTGGGCTTAATCATAAGAAGAACAAAATTCTTACTTGAATTGACCAACCTTTTTACCTGTCCTGCATTCACCATCGCTATATTTGTCTTCTTGCGATGAGCTCTAACAATGAACTCCTTGCCATCTTTGAAAAGATGATATTTGTTTTCATGGCGATGAAAGATAGCTTTCATGTCAAACAAGTAAGGACTTCCCAAAACAATTCTTGCTATATCAAAAGGTACCACATCAAGTTCAACTGTGTCAATAAAATGTGCAGTAATTGCAAAGCGCAATGTGCACTTCCTTGAAACTTGTAAATTTGCATCCTTGCAAATCCATCCAAGTGGATATGGCTTCGCATGTGGAACGGTCTCAAGTTTAATCTACTTGACCAAGTCATCTGATATAAGGTTTGCTTGTGACCCACTATCAAAAAGTGTGTCAATTTTAGTATGTTTTGAAATCACCCTCACATGAAACAGTTCAATTCTTTCTTCGTCATTAGGAGCTTGTACATGGCAGTTTGAGGTACTAGTGCTGCCTCGAGTTTCAATTTCTTTTCCCTTCAAGTTTTTCAAACCCATGGCTACAATTTTGGTTTCATCACCTGAATCATCCCCTAAATCCTGTGGTGTAGATGTAGTAGCAACAGTTTTTTGTTTCCCTTTGGATTTGTTAGATTGAGGTCTTTTTTCAGGATGTAATTTCCAACAGTTTTTCTCCTCATGGCCTGGTTTAGAACAGTGTTTACAGATCACTTTCTCACTCTCCTGTTTGACAGATGCATTCTTTTTCCCTTTCCCTTGGAGGTTTTCTCTTTGTTTTTCCCCTTGGGGGGCTTGCTTCTACCCTCTTCAAATGTGTTTTTTCCCCTTGCCTCTAAATGGGTAGCTTGGACACAAACCTCGTCCAGGCTAGTAGGGTTAAACATCAAGATGGTGTGTCTAAGGTAGCTATGCAAGACACCAATGTATTTCAGCAAGGTTTCCTGGGTCTGTAAATCTACCCCTAACAAGAGAGCTCTTCTCCTGAATTCTTGGGTGTAGTCTTGGACACTCTGACCCTTAAGTTGTTTGAAATTTTGCCAATTCATAATGTCTTTCTGCATGTGAGCAAGAGGATAAAATTGTTTTTTAATGGCTAACAGAAATTCAGGCCATGTTAAGGTAACCTTACCAAATTTCTTGATCTCCTCTTTAGTCTTGGCCTCCCACCAGACC
The DNA here is from genome assembly GCA_031772625.1 of Pinus tabuliformis. Lineage (NCBI taxonomy): Eukaryota > Viridiplantae > Streptophyta > Pinopsida > Pinales > Pinaceae > Pinus > Pinus tabuliformis. The sequence goes on along the minus strand of CM062814.1, from coordinate 393,522,966 downwards.
AATGCTGCTCCATCCATTCTCAAAGAAGCCAATTGAATCTTTGTGGCATCATCATGCATATTCTGGATCCTCAAGTAAACTTCCAACTGCCTAATCTAGTTGTCAAGCTTTTCTACATTCACTTCACCATTAAACATAGGTAATTTGAATTTTACATCAAGCTTCAAAAAAGGACTTTTTCCAGAGGATCTATGCTTATGCACAGAAGAAGAAGACGAGGATGAAGAGGAAGAAGGTGACGATGGGGGTGGTGGATCACCATTTCCTCCATGTCCTTTCTTGGAATGATCATCATCCTTCTTACCTCCTGAAGAGCCCTCTCCTTCATGTGGATGTTTGGACCCTTCTCCAGCCAATTTCTCATTTCTTTCTTGGTACAATATCCTCACCATTTCAGTGAGGTCGAAGAAAGCCTTTCTGAAGACTCTTTCTTCTTCTTTTGGATCCATGTCTGCAGGAATTTCTCCTTCATGTGCAGACATTCTTGAAGCTTCTGTTGAGACTCTTGAGGGTGAAATTGAAGGTGGAGGTGATGGCTCTCTGGCCTTCCTTGACTGAGGATTCTCTCGTTCTCTAGTCAACTGTCCTTCCCCTCTTTTAAGTTTCAACTTGGTAAGCATCAATACTTGCAAGACAGTTAGAAGATCTTTGCACAAAACCTTGAGCTCTGATACCAACTTGATTTGAATTTGAAACTACTTGTAAATTGTTTGCAAGGTATTCAATTCAGAAATATACATGTTTAAAAGATTTCCATGTCTTGCAGAAAGAAAACAAATGAAATTTTCAGTTGTTCATGACCCATTTAAGCATAGCAGATTTATTTCCTTTTACTGTTTAGCACACTAAAACAAATTTGTTCTGCAAAATAAATCAACCACAGATGCAAAGGAAGTTGATAAAGCAGTTCACCCCTCCTGGGCTACGTCTGTTGGGTCCAAAGCTCCCAAATGGGCTTGTCCTTGTTTTCATTAAATGCTAAAATTGAATATACAACTGAATAGAAGCATCTACAGGTGGAATAGATGGTAAAAATGGATTCAGAACACTTGAATCCTTCAGTATTGACTATTGGATCACCTCCAATGGATACCTGCACCCCTATACAGTCTTCACAATACTGGGCCCTGGTGGCTCCTAGAAATTTCACGGCTCCAGAACCTCTGCAAATGACCTCAGATGGCTGTAAGACCTACACCAATGGCTTCAGAAGGTCGAAAATACCCAAAATCAAAAAACAAATCGTCCAAAACCGCCTTTCCTAGCCAAAGTTATGGCCAATTAAAGTTTTCCTCCAGTTATGCCTAGAAACACTCCAGCTAACTTTAGTTGGAGTCCAGTTAGGCCCGCCAATTTTGGCGCTCCTGCCAGAATCTCCGCCAAATGAACTGCAGTTACATTAAATGCTAGGGTTTATCTCGGATTTCCTGCTGGTGGTTAGTGCTGGCGGTTGGGTCTTAAGCCCTTGGTTCTGGGCCCGCGGTCATATGGAATGGGGGGCTGGCCCCCTTTGGTTTCCACCCAAAACAAGTTTACCATTAAAATTTGATTTTCTTCACACTTTTTACCAAGTAGTGCCATGTGGTGCAACAGTGATGCGTTTGATTGCTGGTTATGAGGTTTCGGGTTCAAAACTTGTTAGTGCCAAAAAACTTTTATATGCTCCCATTGGATCTGCTGATGTCATCATTGGGCAACGTGGTGGCCTCCGGGCCTGCCACGTGGCATCCTGTGATTGGCTGAAAAAAGGAAATATTCCCTGGAATATTCCAAGGAATACTCTGCATTCCTTTTTTAATTTTTTTTTTAAACATTAAAATTTCCAATGTTATTGACAAATTCTTCTTTTTGCCATAACTTCCTCATACGGCAACCGTTTTTCGAACCGTTTGCGGCGCCGGAATCAGGAAGACGAGCACTTTCCATTCGTTCAACTTTGAACTAGTTCTGATCATTTTACAACACTTAAGACATGAGCACCTGATCATGATAAGTTATGATATTGTAACAAAATCTATTTACAAATTAAAAATTGCTAAAGTAAGAGTGAAACTCCACGATTAAGAATATTGTTTAACTCTTATATTAATTCTTTCCATAATTAATAATAATAATAATAATAATTTAAAATAAAATTAATTTTTATCATTTTTTTCAATATGGAGAATGTGAATGTATTTTGAAGTAAATGCTTTGTTGTTCATCATAAATTTATGCCTATCAATTTTTATGAGTAATCCAATTTGTATAAAAAGAATCTTGAATTGTAATTTTTTTATTATCATTGACATTATATTCTATCTACTTATGTTTTTTTGCTTAAGCAAGAGTGGGTCCTTCTATTCCACTATACAAAAAAGTTACATAATATACATTACAACCCAAGGCTCTGTGGCCCACATAATAATCGGGCCCCACAACACCTTAGTCGCCGAGCCAAAGTCTCGCAAACTGGGCCAAGGGCCCACAAAACATAACAAACCTCTGTCAACCGTGCGATTTGTCACCGAAGATCTAACGGTCGAGAGGCTATTTCGGGAACCCTTCATGCTCACTCTTTATCCTTCTAATCGGACCCGAAAAGATGCTTGAACTGACTCTATAATCATTTCAGGTCCACCTGGGGAGATAACTCACGGGCATTTTATCTGCGCGAAATCCACGTGATGCATGTGATTCCGATAGGAGTGTGCAACTACCACGGAACTTAACTACTGTTGCAAACCCAAAGCCTTATCAAGACAGAGTCTAAACAATTTTCGAGTCCATATGGGTTATTAACCTTCTCGCTATTTTCTACGCGAAATACATATGATTACGTTGATTTCACTGACCTGCCAACATTTTAACCTGCGAAGACTTGTCCTGTATATGACTTGGGTCAATGCAAAGAGTTGTCTCGTATAAGTTTTCCCACCTGAGAACCCTAGGTTTATGTAGTTCTGGGTGCATTTTTCCGCCCAGAAACCAAAGGCCTACTTTAGTAGTGTAGACACTAGGATTTCCGGGTATATCCCACTCACATTTTACTAAGAGTTTCTTCCTCCTGTAGACCAAAATTCCTCTATTTCCGTCATTCTTCATCCAGTTTATTTCCTCTGCTCTGATAGAACTCCCTGTCTAAGTGCGCTTGTCTGTAACACTCTTCCCTCAACCATCCATGGGGAATCCTTGTCCATTCATATTTCATGTAGCTCTTGGAGCAGAGTACTCCTTCATTTGCCAATATGTCCGCTAATATGTTGGTTGTTCGACGCACATGAAAAAAACTAAGGGTTCTCATGGTTTGCAAGTGGGAATGTATGCATTGATAAAATGGCAATAACTACCAATGTCTCGACAATCTGTCTGGTGCTAAGCCATTGCAAATTTTCTTGACCAAATTAATTATCAACTCAGAATCAGCTTCAATTATGGTGTTCTGTAAATTTGATTCCTTCAATATTTCAAGGCATTGCTTAAGGGCCATGAGCTCTGCCATATTATTAGTGGCCTTCCCCAAATGACAGTAAAAGATGGTTTTAATGAAGCCCTTTTCATCCCTTATGACTCCTCCATAACCAGCCATACCAAGGTTTCCTTTTGAGGTTCCATCTATGTTGCATTTCATAAAACCATTAGGGGGAGGTTGCCAGAAGTCCTTATTAACTGTTATATTACTTATAGACTTGTTTATACCCTAGGGGAAAATCCCCTTTAGTCCCAACTGAAGAAGTATCTTCACCTCCTGATCTTGAGGTTGGTTCTCAAAGAGGCATTTAATGAGGGTCCCTACAGTCTCTCCGATCTGACTTATAATCTGAGCCATGATGCTCTGGATTATAATCAAAGCCCAAGATTTGTTGATTATGTCATTCTCAGAGAAATTTTTCCTCCAATTCCTCAAAGTACTGGTGATGCTGCCAATGTCCCTATCTGTTTGTCTGAAGATTGAAGCCACCCAATTCCATAGGGTGGAGGTGAATGGGTATAGGTTGAGTAGTTCCATAGTTTCTTCTTGTAATTCACATAGCAAGCATTTAAATGGACTAGCTACCCCTCTTTTCCTGAGGTTTTCCCAAGTCATAATTTTTTTATGTTACACTAACCACATGCACAATTTGATTTTCATCCAGTTTTGGTTCTACTATAGGTCCTTCCATACTTTATCAGGGTTTGGAAAGTCAAGCCCAAGGGCCATTTGCTTGGCCTCTTTAAGTTTAAATTTGCCTTCATTATTTTTACCACATCTCAGTTGGTCTGAAGATGTTGATGTCAGAATATTTCTCTGTATCAAGATGGCTGTAATAGCTTTTTCCTAGGCTTTCAACGAGGATTCATCACTATATACCGGGTTCTTCCATATTCTCCATTTTCTATCACTTCTGTCCTACTCCTAGAAATCGTTTACCCTAAGTAACCCTTTGTCATCAGTATCATTCTTGAGATTGGCAAATTCTTCTTTTATCAGTTTAGGTTCTTGTTGCCAATTATCTTCCCAAAACCAAGCAAGGTTTCCATCTCTGATTTCCCAGAAACTGTGTTTCTGAACAATGGCTCTATTCTCCCAAGCTTTGTTCCAAATGTGTGAGCCTTTGATGATCCCAGACATTCTAATGTAATCCTTTTCTTGCCAATTGTTTGCATATTTTTGTTTCCATACTTTGGCCCAAGGGGAAACCGATTCTTTTAGCCATCTCCACCATAGTTTTGCCCCCAAAACTGTGTTTAGGGTTTCAAGGTCATCAAGTCCCAAATCTCCATTTGTCTTAGGTTTACAGATCTTTTTCCAGGCTACCAAAGCCCATTTCTTGTTCTCTTCCCCTTCGCCCCAAAGAAAATCTCTTTGGATATTTATGATGTGTTGCACAACTCCCTTTGGAGCTGGAAGGGCTGAAAACATGAAGATGGGGACAGTTTGAAGGATAGATTTTGTGAGCACTAGCCAACCTGCTAAATTCAGAGACCTATTTGTACATTTCCAGACTTTGTCCTGGAGTTTATTAGTAACAAGATCCCACACTGCGTTGCTCAGAGGTTTGTTTGTTAGAGGTACTACCAAATATTTGGAGGGTAGCATATCTCTTTGAAAGCCTAGAATTCTAGTGAGGTTTCTCTGAATTGCAATATCAGTATTAAAATAGAAAAGCTTGGATTTGGTAAGGCTTACCTCTGTGCTCGCAGGTCGTTCAAGATTTTTTTGAAGGCATGAGCTTCCTTGATAGTTGGTATACCTTGCAGCATGGTGTCATCCACAAATTGTTGATGGGTCAAGGCATCCCCATTCAGAGTGAGTTTAAGACCCTAGATTTTGCCTTCGACTTTGGCATATTTGATCGCATTGCCTAGCCCTTCCATCATGAGAATAAAGAGGAAGGGTGAAAGTGGATCTCCTTGTCTGAGTCCTCTTGAAGGCTTAAAGGTTCTGGATGGTGAGCCATTAAGCAGGATTGAAAAGCTTGAGGTGGTTACAAGGGCCATTACCCATCTTATCCAGTTATGGTCAAAGCCAAATGCTATTAGTACTTCCCTGATGTATGCCCAACTTAGCTTATCATAAGCCTTCTCTAGGTCAAGTTGTATGATCATACCTGCCTGCTTATTTCTCTTAAGAGAGTGAACCACCTCGTGAGCTTGAATGATATTATTAAGAATTTGCCTGCCTTCCACATATCCAGTTTGCTCCTCAGACACTAGAGTTGGAAGAAGGGGCTTAAGCCTATTTGCAATTATTTTGGAAATAATTTTGTACACCACATTGCATAATGCTATGGGTCTAAATCTATCTGGTGTCATGGCATTATCCTGCTTTGGAATCAAGGATATGAAAGAGGTATTGAGTGCCTTCAGAATAGTTTTTTTTTTCCTTGAGTCCTCCACCACATCGAGGATATCTTGTTTGACTATATCCCAACAGGCTTTGAAGAAGTCGACGTTGAAGCCATCCAATCCTGGAGCTTTCCCATTTTGTATTTCTTTAATGACTTCGCTAACCTCCTCTTCATTCACTGGCCTGTTAATATTATAATTGTTTTCTCTCGTCACTAGCTTGAGAATGTGCTTTGTAAAGTCATTGATAAATTGTGATCTGTCATGAGAAGCTCCTCTACTATGCCTTGGAAATGCTGGACTAGAGCAACCTCTATTTCTTGGTGTGTATTGAGCTGTTTTCCCTGAATATCTTTGATTTTTGTAATCCTGTTTTGAGACCTATGCTCCATGGTGGATTTGTGAAAAAACCTTGTATTCCTTTCTCCTTCTTTTAACCATTGTACCCTTGATTTCTATTTCCAGAATATCTCCTCTTGCTTGCATAAGCCCTCCCATTTCTGTTGAAGATGGTCCGCTTGTCCCTTACTCTCCTTGGTGAAGCCATCTGTGATGAGGATCTGGTTGATTTCCTATAGCTTTCGTTCAACTACTTTTTTGGCTTCGAAGATATTGCCAAACTCATTCTTATTCCAATCTTTAAGCCTGTGTTTGATGTGTTTCAATCTCTGATGCAGAAGGAACATCTTTGTGCCCTGAACATGCATATCTTCTGCCCACCATTTTTCAATGTTGCTGATGAAGTCTGGATGGGTAAGCCAAATGTTTTCAAACCTGAAAGGTCTGTTTCTCGGAGTTCCTATAAAGGACGCTTCAAGTTGAATAGGCCAGTGATCTGAGCCTCCAAAAGGTAGTGTCATAGCTAATAAGTTGAGACCTGTGAGGATAAGGTCCTCTGAAAGAATGAATCTGTCAAGTTTATAGGCTACCTGAGCCGCTCCTCCCCTCTTATTATTCCAGGTGAAGATACCATTACTTGTCTCTGTATCTACTAGCCTCATGTTGTTTATGAAATTCTGAAAAGCTATGGAATCTCTGCCTAGTGATCTAGTCCCACCTTTTTTTTCCGATAGAGATTTGATCATATTAAAGTCCCCTCCCAGAATCCAGGGGATACCCGGATGTCTTTCTCTTAGCTCCTCCAGTGAGGCTAGGAGCCTGAGTTTATCATCAGGCTTTTGTGGACCATAAACATTTGTGATCAAATAAACTTCCTTGTCCCCCAAAGGTTGAATGACCATTGACAGATAGTTCCTTGATGCTTCAGCATCTAGGATTTCAAGTTTCAGAGGGTTCCAAAGTGTGAGAATTCCCCCTGCTGCTTTGTCTACTTTAACTTCTAGATATTCATACTTAATAAGCCATTTGCTATGTATTTCTCTTATTTTGTCTATTGGACATTTTGTTTCCTGTATAAATACCATGTCTGGTTTTTCATTTTTCAGTCTATTGCTAAGATTTCTCTGTTTCCTCGTATTTCCTAGACCTCTAATATTCCATGTTGTAAGCTTCATTAAGAAAGATTTGTAAATGAGTAACTTGTAAGGTCTTTCATCTTACCTGAGTTGATCATGAGTTTTCCACATTCTATCAGCAACTCATTCTATTTTTTTCTCCCTCTTTTTGTGCATGGGTGCTTGGGAGCCTGTCCCAATGTTGCCTCCATCTTTTTAACCCCTCCGTTGTCCGGAATATCATGATTTGTTTTTAACCCCCGCACCTTTTGCCTGAGTTCTCCAGAGGAATAGCTATTGCACTTTGTTAAACTCCTCTTGAGGTAGCGACAACACTCATTTGGTTTGTCCCTGCTCCAAGAACTTTTCCAGATCAAGATGCTCCCTATCTAGGATATCCTGTAGTTCATGATCCTCCGTTCCCACTTCGCTTGGGGTCATCTCTTGGTCCCTGTCAAGTTCCATAGTGCTTGGTAGATCCTCGTTGTGTTGGTTGTTTTCAGGTCTATCCTCCATGTTGTCCTCCTTTTCCTTCCCTGCATGGCTATCTTTCAGTTCCTGGTTCTCTTTATCGTGCCCATCTTCTTCTTCTAATATCTTGAACCTATTCTGACTAATCTGCTTTTCCTCATTGAATTTCCTCTGGTTCTTTCTTCATCCTCTACCTCTGCCTCCCACTTTGGTAAAACTTTCCGTTTCTTTCCCAGAGGTGGCTTTAATACTGCTCTCGATTTTGTTTAAAGGGCAGTCTCTGAAGAGGTGCCCGCGTTCATGGCATTTGCGGCATCTCAAAGGGACATGTTCGTAGTCCACCGTCTGCACCCTTTCTTCATCATATACTTATAGAATTATCTCATCTGATAAAGCTCCAAAAAGGTCCATTTCTACGCATATACGGGCAAAGGAGGTGTATTTTCCTTGCAGCGTAGCCTCTGATATTTAAAAAAAAAGCCCTAGTTTATTGCCTATGGCTTTTAATGATTCTAGCTGCCAATAATCTAGAGGTAGGGAATAGAGTCTTATCCATACCAGTACTGAAGTGAATGTCTCTCGTTCCGGAACAAAATTCATCACCCATGGCTGCATATAGAGGCCTGCAGCAGCATAGAAGTATGGTCCTCCTTCAAACACCCTGTCTTTATCCTCTAGGTTTGTAAAAACGACTGTGAAGAAACCCTTGGATCCAAGGTGCAGATCTATTTCTCCCTTGGGTTTCTAATGATTCTTTATCCATGCATTTAAATCTTTCTCCATAGGCCATAACCCCATGAATTTACATATCACTGCATAAGTCGCCATGTGCTCCCTGTGCCCCTGTAGCGCTGGATCACTTAACACCACTCGGGGTGTGATGGTCGCCCTAGGTTTACATGGTCCTGTCCGACTTCTGTGAGCAGCTTTCTCACTGTCTCCCTCTATTCGCTTCTCTTTTCTAACTTCTTCCTGCTTATCTTCCTGCCCTTGTGAGCTTCTGTTTTCTTGTTTCCCTTTTCCTGAACTCCTGGTTTCAGCTTCCAGTGGCTTCTTGAAGCGACTGGAGACTGCCTGCCTATAGGAGGGAGTGGAACTCCCCCCCTCTCGCCCCTCCATGGTGCCCAACACTGATCTTCTTCTACAAACCCTAGCTTCGCGCGTATTTTCTCCAGCCCTCTCTCAAGATTCGTATTTCGTCAAATTCTATCTACTTATATTGTAACGTAATTTTTGAATATATTTATGTTGGTAGGCATGTCTATTTTATAATAAGCTTTCCATAATTTTAGTTTTATTATTAGTAATTATTAGGTGGATGCTGAAGATTTAACTTCCATGGAATATGCATATTCGTAGTAGTAGGTGAAGATTTATATCAAGGTAATTATATTTTTTAATTAATTTATCTCAAATTGATTAATTAAAGAAAATGCAATATCAACACTTGCCATATTATGATGTGGTATTGATAAGCCATAATATTGTAACAAAATATATTTACAAATTTAAAATTGCTAAAATAAGAGTGAAACTCCATGATTAAAAATATTGTTTAACTCTCATATTAATTCTTTTTATAATTAATAATAATAATAATAATAAAATTAACTTTTATTATTTTTTTCAATATGGAGAATGTGAAATGTATTTTGAAGTAAATGTTTTTAATGTTCATCATAAATTTATGCCTATCAACTTTTATGATGATTCAATTTGTATAAAAGAAAAATTCTTGAATTATATTAGTTTATTATCATTGACATTATATTCTATTTACTTATATTTAACATAATTTTTTAATATATTTATGTCAATAGGCATGTCTATTTCAGAATAAGCTTTCTATAATTTTAATTTAATTATTAGTAATTATTAGGTGGATGGTGAAGATTTAACTTCCATGGAATATGCTTTAGTAGATTAAGATTTATCTCAAGTTAATTATGTTTTTTAATTAATTTCTCTCAAATTGATTAATTAAAGAAAATGCAATATCAACACTTGTCATATTGTGTATGTGATATCATAAACCGTGATATTGTAACAAAAATTATTTATAAATTAAAAATTGCTAAAATAAAAATAAAACTCCATAATTAAAAATACTATTTAACTATTTTATTAATGATTTTTATAATTAAGAACCATAATAATTTAAAATAAATTTAATTTTTATGATTTTTTTATGCCTATCAATTTTGATGATTGATTCAAAGCGATTCTCTGATCAAAGATTGAGTCTTAATACCACCAACCAACGTCACTGCAAATAAATATTGTCAGAAAGGATTTGCAGAGGACTAATAAATATTAGCTCTCCACTAACCAACCTATAAAATGAAAAAGGAAAAATTTCCTCTTACATTCAATGCAAAGCATATTTAAAGGGTTTTAATCAAATGCAAAGTAGCACGTAGGACAGTATGGTACCTCTAAACAGAGACCACAACTCTGACATATTTGTATGAATGGACTAATGACATCGTTATGCAGCGCAGTTTACCCTAAACAACAACCTCCGTGTATGGATGACATTCAGCAAGGCCCTACAATACCATCAACTTTGTACAATGTGATGAGTGAAGCTTGGAGCATAAAATCAAATGGAAAGAAGGGCATGTTCAGATATTTATGTCATGGAACCGGAAAGAGGTTTTGCTCCTTGTCAGGCCACTGTCGCTAACGTTGCTCTTTCAACATCACTGGTCAATTTGTGTAAAAGTCTTGATTTGGACGGTTGCCATTTAACTGGTACATGAATGTGACACCCAACAGATGGATATCTAAAAACATGGTCATATGCATGGAATTTAAGAGGTCCTTTGTTGGTTATTAAAACTATTAACATTCTGTTTCGAAATTTGTCAAAATTGGATTCAATGATGTGAGAAATTTGTGAAAATTGCATTCAATGGTGTGAGAGGGTTAAATTTTAGTAGTATTCTGGTTTTAAATTTTAATTATTTTAAATTTTGGGTTGGAATGTGGTGATATAATTTTATTGGTGTGTTTTTTTTACTTAAAATGTGTGTTTGAATGTATAAAAGTATTAAAAAATTATAAAACATTGAAATTGTGTAGGTTAAATAATTAAAATTTGTGATTCTAACAAATCACTATTAGATTTGGAATAAAATTAACCAAAAATACATTTAACTACATTAGTAAAATATAGATATAATCTATAATTATAATACATTTTTAAAATGGAGGTGGCTAGTTCCTTGAAGAAGCATTTATTAGGCCCATATGTACAACATTTTTTACATATATATAAGTCGATATCCGTCACATCAATCAACATCAAACACCATATGATTATAATACATTTAACACAAAACTACCTTATACAATACATTTAGCACAAAACTACCTTATAATTTATAAATTTCACATTTAAGATCAATCATAATATAAGGCTGTCTTATTAAATTTTTATTATAATCAAGTAGCAAAGAAAAAGAAAAATTCATTTAAGTAAAAAATGAAAATTAATAAAGATGAAAAACTGATAAAGGCTATAGTTTATTTGTTATATATTTTGGAGTTTTTTTGTCATATTTTTACCTAGAATTTGTTCAAAATTTTAGGAATTACAAGTTTGAGTTGTGAACTTTCAACAATCATAATACCTCAAAGATTTCTCTAAATACCGAATGCATATATGCAATTAACAACTCATTTTAAACAACAAAATATCATAATTTAACAAAAAATTGTTTCGTCCAATTTAAATCAAATACTATAAAACAAATGGCTACCTAATATAATATAGAGTATAATTGATTAATAATTAAAAAAAATATTCATATAATTTTTATTTATTTATTTTTAATTTGATTGAGTGTAGATTGTTTCAATTTATTTTAACAATTGAAAATTAATTGTTCTCTATATTCTCTCTATTTAATCATTGTTCTCTACAAAGCTCTCTCTATTTAATCCTATGCTAAAGTCTGACTCTCTAGCATAAACCACACTTGATAGTCCTAAACTCATGAACAAACCATCTCCTATATGATTGTTATCTAAAAATTTCTCAATAATTCAAATATAGATAAAAAAAACTCTAATTAAGAAATCTATTACTTATTAGATATTATTGTCGCCCATCCAACAACATTCATGCTATATTAGATAAAAAAATAATCTATTCTTACTAAAAAGACAAAAAAATCCTAGTAAAATTACTCCCTCAACCCAATTCCAATCAGATGCCAGGCCTGCCTGGGACACGCTTTCCACAGTTGGAAATATGGGACAAAGGGTGAGAAATAAATAGCAATAAATGTTCATAGCAATAGCAATAAATATTCATAACAATTGAAATAAAGCAACCAGGCGGGGGGTTGAATCTTCTTCACCAACTCGTGCTGTGAACTTCCATTGTAACGTACTCCTCAAGTCCTCCTCTGGGTTGCCGACGTTCACATTGCTGCACTTCATTTTCAGGTATTTATGATAACGTCGATGGTTTTCTCATCCGCATGAGATCCTCCAGGTTGCCAAAAATCAGAGAAATTTCAGACCTTCTCTAACGTGGTCATGTAAGGTTGTAAACAACTAGCCGGCAAGGTTTGAAAGTTTTGCAAACCTGGTACATCTAACGAAAAGGACAATGCAAGAGTAATAACTAATAATCTTTACATATCAACATATGCAATAAATATGTATAATTGAATTCATTACATTACAATAAATTAGAGTTGATTTTAGCTGTAACTGGTTGTGGAGCATTTATTTTTTCCCTCAACTTTATTGCCAATTGTTTGAAAGAAATTAGTAGAACATGATAAGCAATCAATATTTGACAGTGAAGTACATTACAATATATAAACTATATATATATATATATATTATACAACGTATAAACTGACATATATAATTTACTATTGTATAAAATATTCTAACAATAATAAGTCGATAAGGTTTGAAAGTTATATAAATTTAGTAAATTGCAGTGAAAACATCATAGAGATGAGTAAATAGCAATATTTTTATTTCTAGTTTTATGTTATATATTTTAGTTTTAGTTTTTTTATATATTTTAGAGTTGTTTAAATATAATTTTTTTTTGTTAAATTTAATACTGTGGTAAAGATTTGTTGGAATCACAAGTTTGAATAGTAAATTATTTATTATATTAATGTTTTTAAGTTTTTTAAAATAATAAAATAATAAATTTATATATTCAATAAAAAACACATTTTAAATAATAAAATCACAATTTAACTAAAATTTATTTAACCAAATTTAAAAAAAAAATTCAAAATCTATAATAATTAAAAAATACCATATTTTCACTTCAAAACCTATAACAATGAAAAGACACCATATTTTCATGAAATCATATTTCTGAATTCATTACATTACCCTTGAGAAAAAAGGGAGAGAAACATGAGTTGATTTTTAAGTGTAATCGATGGAGTCGAATTTATTTTTTTGGGATTCATTGACAAATATTTGTACCCAGACTACAGGGTACAAAAGTTAGGATATATTTCATTGAATAACACGTACTATAGTATATATACATTTTTCCATGAAAAGTGGAAAATGTGCCCATCTCGCTCCGCTAGGGTTTGGAAAATTTCTTCAATGCAATAATAACGAGCACATGATAATCAGCTCCCTTAGGGTTTTGAAAATTTCTTAAATGCTGAAGGACAAGCACATGATATTTAGAGAGGATTCTCGGGGAACCAACTTGTAATTACAAAGTGTGGTGCAGCTTTTACGGTTTCATTCCTGTCCATAAGAAAATGAATCGCGTGTATTGCGCCATCTTTGACCACCTGATAACAGACAGGTGGTAGGCTGAAACCTTTCGGTGGTTCTGGGCCCGTCCAAGTGATAGCGAAGTTAAGTGCTTTCCCACCCGTTGCGCTTTGGATATAGTATGTTAAGGTTCGCCATGAATGAATGATGAATATGAACAGTATATCCGTTTCACTTTTTTAGTGGGAAATTTGGTATTCTCTGTATTTAGATTAATAATTCAAGTAATGTTTTTTTGGACTATTTTTTTTTAATCTGTGTGTCATTTTTATGCGGGGTCATGTTAATTTTTTCTGTATCGTTTCTATTTTGTTAGATATTTCTAAAAAACAAAGCTCATGCAATGTTCATATTTTGAAAAGTTTCAAAGAGATTGAACTTAGAATCATGGTTTTAAGATAGTGTATATATTCTTGAAGTAGAAAGACATCATTTCTTTTTGATAACTTATAATTAAAAGATGATTTAAAAGTTCCAAAAAGATTGGACCTGGAGCCATGGTGTATATATTCTTGAAATAGAAAAGCACCATTTTTTTTGGTAACTTATAATTAAAAGATGATTTAAAAGTTCTTTAATGAGATTGGATCTAGAACCATGGTTTTGAGATAGTGTGTATACTCTTGAAGCAGAAAGGCATCATTTCTTTTTGGATTAATTAAAAGAGGATTTAATTTCTGCTAGCTTTGATAGTCTGTTTTATATACTTATTATCAAGTGTAATAGTGGTCTAAGGGTCATGCTAATTTTCTCTGTACAGTTAGAAAAAGCTCATGCAACGTTCATATTCTGAAAAGTTTTAAGGAGATTGGACCTAGAACCATGGTTTTAAGATAGTGTATATACTCTTGAAGTAGAAAGGCGTTATTTCTTTTTAGGTAACTTATAATTAAAAGATGATTTAAAAGTTCCAAGGAGAATGGACCTAGAGCCATGGTTTTAAGATAGTGTATATACTCTTGAAGCAGAAAGGCATCGTTTCTTTTTGGATAACTTATAATTAAAAGAGGATTTATTTTCTGCTAGCTTTGATGGTCTATTTTATATACTTCTTATTAAGTGTAATGGTGGTCTAACTTATAAAATATTTCATTTCACATGGTTATTGGGAGGTTATGAATAAGCATGTAATTTACAAAGTTAAGATAAATTAAGATAAATAATATGATAGGAGGTTATTCAAGATTGTTGTAAATTTCAATGAAACTTCAAATTATTTATCATTTAAGTAATAATATGTCAAATGTAAAACATTGATTAAATTATAAGGGAATAAAAGATATTGTTATTATTATTATTTTTTTTTTTATGTATATTTCCATAATTGTTATCTTGTCGAAGAAAAATGTGTGATAAAGAGGTATAAGTTTCACCTCTTCATTATATAATTTTCTCAATGATTTCTATAATATTGTCATATTGCAAAATAATGATAATATTAAAAATATTATTCTATACTAGAAATTGAAATGCTCTACAAAAATAACAAAACGTTAAACTTAATGATCAACTTTGTTAAAATAAAAACTAATCCTCATTAATTATAGTGAAGCACCTTTGTGGATAATTTAGAGGTTGGAAAAAAAAACTAACACTTTCTCTTAAAATATCTTTAATACATCACATAAACTCATAATTTCAAAATATTTATTACAATAAAATTATGATAATGTAAAAACCTTCTCTTTTTTGAACACAAAATAAAATTCTAAAACAAACTAAACATTTCCATACTAATTAAATTAAATTAAATGATAAATCAAATTTAATTTAAGTAAAATTTCATTTTTTTTTTAAGTAATATAGCAAATTTCATTAAATAATATATATATATATATATATATATGTATATATATATATGTATATATAAATATATAAATATATATAATTTTAAAATAAACCTAGTATTTCTTTATTTGGTCAATCAAATTTGATTTTAAGTAAATATAACCATGGTCATTATTAAAATTAAGAAACCAATTTTAATGTATTTTACCATTAAGGAAAATATATTTGATGTTCTAGATATATGTTTTTTTTTTAATTCTATATATATATGATGATCTTCAAGATACGTTTTTTTTTAAATTAATTCAAATTATATTTATATATATGATAATGATGGTGGTAATGGTTAACATTAAAAAAAACAAAAATAGTATATATTTATAAAAGAAATAAATAAATTATTTTAACGTCTACAAGGCTAAAAATAGTCTATAGGACAGATTGCTTCTTCATTTGCTTAATGTATTTGGTCCTTTTCATATGATATATATAAAATTTAATTTTTAATACTTTATATTTAATAAATTTAAATCTAAAATAAATTATATTAATTATACTTATATATAATTAAATAAAATTTAATATTCTAAAACCTGTGTAAAGGATATATTTATTTTCTAATATTACTGTAACGACTCCAACCTAGGTAAAACAAATTTTTTTATGGTAAGAAACACTCTCACCAGCTCACATGACTCGTTGACATATCCCTAACCTTAATGGGAAATCCTAATGTTTAATTTTTGGCACATGTTTGTATGCGATCATGGATTTTTCCCAGATACCAATGTAAAAGTTTGAGGCTCATTTACTTTGCCGCTTGGGTGGCATGCTATTGCTGTCCACACGGCACCAGGACATCTGGTAGCTCATCCGCCTTCACAGGGCAAAGATAAGGTGCCATTAACTCTGCCAGACCGTCCTGTACGTGGCTGGCAGATTGAGTCAGCACCGTGGGTAGTCCCGCCATCATCGACGGTGGTGATCTCACCTTGCTATCCAATGGCTGTCAAAGACTTGCGTTTTCAACCTATGTTCCGAGTTCAGGGTGGTGGAGTTCATTTGGAAGGTTGCTTTCCGTGGAGCCTGCTCTGGTAGGTTCAATCCATGCCGCCCGGGATGCCAATACCTCAGTTCTGGTTCCACCGTTGGCGATTCCGGGTCTACTGCTCCCTTTAGGTAACAAACTTGGTGGTGAAGTTGTCTTTATGTAATTCTCTAGGTTAGCCACGCCCCTGTTCTGTGATTCATGACCTCATCCTGCATCCTTTTGGTTGAAGAGTTTGGGTCTCAAGGGTGACAGTCCGTTGCAATATTGAAGAGCTGAACTGGCTCGCGAAGACTCCAACCTACTCAGGTAGACTTCCATCTCATCGTTGTTGTTTCCCTTTCCTAAACTGTCACAATTTTTCCTATTTCACCATACTGACGCAGTGTTTTACTTGTTTCATGCCCTGGTTGTTGGATACAGGGACGCCCATTTTAATTTAAGGAGAACCCTCCTTGCACAGGGTCCAGGGTACCAGATATGCACATTTCCTTCGGTGGCCCTCGAATGGAAAAGTCTACATATATTAATAGATGAGAAGTCAGCTAAGGGTAATCTTCGACTGTCTCTGTCGAGTTGTGTGGAAGTTCCTGAGGTCGAGTTCAATTTTTATGTGTATTGTTCTATTTCCTTGCTACAAGAATTTTTTTGGCATTAAGCCATAGTTTCTAGCTCCTGTCCCGGCGCTTGGCTTTTGGCACGACTGTACATAGTCATGCTGCAGCATGTTTTTTTTTTGTTACTGTAATGTAATTTGAAGTACACTGGTGCTGAATTCAGATTTTGACCTTTATTCTTTTATTGTCCCTATACTGCTTATTCTGAGGGTGTAATGCATTAAATGGAATATGAGAGTTTTTCTTTTCATGGGTATCGGGTTCGACCCGCTATTGACTTGTATCTATTATTATTATCTGACTATAATGCACAGTTTTATGTATGTTTCTTATATTTTATTTCCGATTTCAAACCCACTTACAGTCACAGGCTTAATAATATTCTGCCAGTTTCCCTTTGGTTCATTAGGGTTTTGCTGTTTAAAATAACCTGCTTAAGGGTTTGGAATACCAGGGTGTTAAACTTGGCCATGCTTAAGAGTGTTGTCTGGCCTAATAAGGCTCAGATATTGCTCTTGTATGGTCGCCCCACGACACTGTAGCTCAGCCTTGGCTACTGCGCATTGTGACTCTATTTCATAGTAGGTCTTTGTGTTATCATTCAGAAAGTTGTCTTTGGTTCTGAGAAACGTCATTTGTCCTTCAGTGTTACATGTAAATGAGTTTTGAATAAATAAGTACCACCCTCTCTGCTCTTTCTATGTCATGCACAGTTTCTTGCTATGTTGTTTAAGCCGTAATTATTAATATGGACAGTTTCTTTTCTAGTTGATTTTCAATGCATGGCACTGTTCTAATTATCGGTGTACGTTCCTTACCACCGAGTTTCCTTGTCTGGCTAATGCAAAAACCCGTGTATATTTTTTTTTAAATTAGATAAGAAATAGAGGACTGTTATTATAACTTGGAGTTAAATTGAACCCTATTCCTACCGCCATTCTGCTATCATCTCATGACCCTACTGTTTAAGCCCTCAGTTTTCACTTTGACTCTAAATAATGACCTCTGATTAGGCTATTTCACGGAATTTAACTTCCAGTTTAATATACCATTCTCCGAAGTCCTCTAATAAGACCATAAGGCCATTTACAGAAAGAAAATCCTTGAGATTCACTGCAGATAATGTTAAGTACAGCTATTAATTGAAGCCCCTTAATAAGTCTAGTTTACAGAAAGAAATTCCTCAGTTTACTGTAGATATCAATGCATTCAGGTTAACACTTCGTACCTGGCTTTCTGTCTAACAAGTAGTTCCAAGAATAAGTCACCACTGCTTTCTGCAGTCAGCCAACCACCCGACCATGAGATTGTCCTTCGAGACCAATCTTCCCCTTAGCTCACACAAAGACAAACAGTCCTTGACATTTGGTTGCGCTCTGCGCCCTTACCATCCAGTCCTCACCAGACTTTGCAAGCTCCCTTTCTCCTGCCCTCTATTGGTCCTCTACCACACAGTATCCCCCTTTCCTTCCTTTCCTCGGAAGTCACCCAGGCAGTTAGGGTTGTCAACTGTTTCCTTTTTTTTATATTTAAAAAAAAAAGAAAAGAACATAACTTCCTTCCTCATAAGTTACGTGATATTCCTCGTAACCAGGAACTCATTTCTTTTCATTCATTAATAATAAAATGTCAATTTAAACAGCATATAGTACCATCATCCATCAGTTTGATTCTTTTCCTTTTAACTTAGTAAATAAAATATTTACAAAATCTTGGGGATATTACATCTCCCCCCCCTGAAGTTGGACATCGTCCCAATGTCCTTAAGCTATAAACAACTCTTGGTAATCCTGCTTCATGAATTCATCATCCTCCCAAGTCGCCTCATCAGGCCCAAAGTGATGCCACTGCACTTTAACTTGGGTAATAGCTCGCTTCCGCAGTCGTACTTCTCTCCGGTCGAGAATGTTCAACGGATCGACCAGGATTTCTCTTTCCCATTCGATCTGCAACATGCAACACCCTAAATTGTTTTCTTTTAAAAGAAAATCTTTAGGCTGGTCTATCGGAAATAATTCTCACTTGTATATCCTGCCACCTGATTACATGTTTAGGATCATACACATATTTTTTCAATACGGAGACATGGAAGACATTGTGGACTCGTATGTGACTTGGCAAGGCGAGCTGGTAAGCCACCGGCCCAATTCTTGCTAAGACCTGGAAGGGCCCACAATATCGAGGTGCCAACTTGGCACACCCACTCCATTGCAATGTACTCCTTTTTGCCTGAATCCTCACATATACATGATCACCGACTTGGTATTCTTTAAACCTTCTCTTCCGGTCAGCAAAGTTCTTCTGCCTATCCTGAGCAGCTTTTAAGTTAGACTGTACCTTTTTGACCATATCCTCCATTTCCTTGAGCATTTCCGACCCTAACACTAATTTGTCCTCTGGTCCACCCCAGCTTGAGGGGGTGCGACACTTCCGCTTGTACAAAACCTCAAAGGGGCTCATTTGTAGTGAGGTATGATAGCCGTTATTATATGCAAATTCAACCAAATGCAGATACTCCTCCCACTTAGTGGGTTGTTGCATCACATATGCCATTAACATGTCTTCCACTACCTGGTTTACCCACTCCGTTTGTCCATCGATTTGGGGGTGATATGCTGTACTGAAATTCAGCTACGTCCCCAATTCTGCAAATAATGTTTTCCAGAAAACTGATGTGAACTTCACATCACGGTCTGAAATTATTATCCTTGGTAGCCCATGCAGTCTAAATATTTTTTTCATAAAAATATGGGCAATCTGTACCGCTGTGTAGGTGGACTGCACAGGTATAAAATGCGTTGGTTTACTCAATTTGTCTATCACCACCATGATAGAATCGTTATTCTTCCTTGTCTTAGGCAACCCTATTAGAAAGTCCATAGAAATGGTTTCCCACTTCCATTCTGGAATGGGTAATGGTTGCAACAACCCCGTCGGGTGTTGATGTTTTGCTTTAATTTGCTGGCACTCCAAACACCGTGCTAAATACTTAGCCACATTCTTTTTCATACCTAGCCAATAGTATTCTTTCCGAAGTGCTGTGACCATTTTCTAATATCCCGGGTGCCCAGCATAATGACTTCTATGAAATTCATCCAAAATTAAATTCTGGATGTTTTTTTATTAGGCACATACAGTCTTCCCTTGTAATATAGCATTCCAGCTGTATCCACAGTGTAATCCTGTTGTTTTCCTCTGCTGGTAGAGTGTTGTACTTGCTATTTTATTTGCTGATACATCATATCTTGCTCTGCTGCCCTTTGAATCATCTCCGCAAAGGGGCTTCTCCACTTGTTGGATGAAATTTCATATAAACTTTGTAACTTCTGTCTTAGAGTGTCTGCCACCCAATTCTCTTTTCCTTTCAAATGTTTGATCTCGAAATCGAAACCACCTAGGAAATCCAACCACTGCGCTTGTCTAGCATTTAGGGTGGGTTGACTGGAATAATTGGTTAGACTATGGTGGTCTGTTAGTAATAAAAATTTCCTTCCCATAAGGTAATGTAGCCACATTTTCAGGGCGTGAATAACGACTGCCAATTCGAAATCATAGGCAGAATATTTCTGCTCATTTTCCTTCAGTTTCCTGGATTCGTAAGCAATTACCTTCCCTTCCTGCATCAACACACCCCCTACACCTTCTTTACTTGCGTCAGTGCACACCAATTACTCTTTGTTAGGGTCAGCTATGCTTAGGATGGGGGCGGTGGTGAGCAGGTGCTTAAGCTGCTCAAAACTCTTCTGACATTCCGGGGTCCATTTGAAGGCTCTTCCTTTTTTCTGTAAGGAAGTGATAGGATATGCTACTTTGAGAACCCTTCCACAAATCGTTTATAATAACCATCTAATCCCATGAAGGATTTGATGTCTGCCACGTCCTTTGGTACTGGCCATTCCATTATAGTCCTTATCTTTTCGAGATCCACCGCGATCCCTTCCTTCATGATTACATGGCCCAAGTACTGTATTTCTTCCTTGAAGAAGTCACACTTGCTGAACTTGGCATATAATTGGTGTTCCCAGAGGGTGTGCAGCACTAATCTGAGGTGCTCCTTGTGCTCTTCCATGGTGCGGGAATATATCAGTATATCATCAATAAAGATCAGCACAAATCTGTCCAAATATTGATGAAATATGTTGTTCATTAAACACATAAAAGTCGTTGGGGCATTAGTTAACCCAAAGGGTAACACCACAAACTCGTAATGTCCATACCTTGTTCTAAAGGCAGTCTTGGCTATGTCTTCCTCCTTAATCCGGATTTGGTGATAACCTGATCACAAATCGATCTTGGAAAATATTGTTGCTCCTTTCACTTGATCAAAAAGTTCATCGATTCGGGGTAAAGGATACTTGTTTTTGATGGTCAATTTATTCAACTGACGATAATCTATGCACATGCAAAGGGTCCCGTCCTTTTTCCTAACAAACAACACTGGAGGCCCCCAAGGAGATACACTGGGGCGAATGTAATTTTTGTCTAGCAGTTCCTGTAACTGCATTTTTAACTCAGTCAACTCAGGTGTACTCATTATGTAGGGTGCTCGGGATACCGGTGCTGCCCCTGGTACCAACTCGATAGTAAAATCTATATCTCTCTTAGGTGGCAGTCCAGGAATCTCCTCTGGAAACACATCAGCAAAGTCTTGTATCACAGGAATGTTATCCAAAGTGGTTGTTTTATCTTTCGTGTTAGCATAGCCCACTTGGATGGCATACATCTGACACCCCTTTCTAATGCATTTCGCTAATTGAGAGGTAGTTATTGGCCAAATCTGCATTGATCGCTTAATCCCCTGCAGCTCCTGTTTCACCCCAAGTTCATCTCTGTAATAGATAGTCTTTGTTTTGTAGTTGACTAGGGACCAGTGTTTTTCTAGCCAATCCATGCCAATAAGGACATCATAAGAACCAAGGGGAAGTACATTCAATTCTGCCTTTATTGACTATCCTGCTATCTGTAAGGGGTAGTTATCAACCTTAGCTAGTACTCTTCGCTTGGCCCCTGTTGCCAACTGTACTAACCATGGGTTCCTAAATTTAACAGTTTACAATTTACAATGTTCCACAATCTTAGGACTAATGTAACTTAATGTGGCTCCGGGGTCAATTAAAACAGTTACAATAAGGTCTGAGATTTTACCTTTGAATTCCACCATGGTTGGCTGGTACTCCGCCTGACGATCTTCTAGGGCCGCACTAATTCTTGGTAGGTTGCGTCCTACATCACCAACTGTAGATGCTTCATGGATTTGAGAAACCTGTTCGACCCCCTTTCGCTATGGACAGTTTTTAACGTAGTGAGGCCCACCGCAACCCCAACATTGCACTGGAGGTCTTGCTGTCCCATCACTATCCATCTTCCCCAGCTGTTCGCTGATTCTGGGCTCATTTGCAGATTTGGATCTGAGCGAATTCTTTTGTAAATTCCTGTTGTTCTGTCCCTTGCCGAAACTCTTATTACCACTACCACGCCTCCATTTACTGCTTACAGTCATTTTGCTGCTTCTCTTATCATTCCATTTCCTACCTGGAATTCCCCCTTCTGTTTACTCTGTTGGTAACAGATCCTGGCTTTACGTATTACTTCATCCATGGTCTTTGGATTGTCAAACTCGATTCTTTCTCTCATGCTCAGGGGTAAACTACTGACAAACCTCTGTACTTTTGCCTTTTCCTCCCAAATATAAGGCACATAACGCAGTAAAGAAGTAAAGCAAGTAATAAATTCATCCATAGTTTGATGTCCCAACCGCAAGTCATGGAATTCCCTAGCCTTCTCGTCATAGAAGCGCTCAATCAGGTATCTTTCTTTAAAGTACCTCTGAAATTTTTCCCAGGTAATATTCTGCTCATTTACTCCTTTTACAATTTTCACTTCTTCCCACCACAAGGTGGCTTTTCCTTGCAATTGGAAAATGGCCATCCACGCTTTGAGGTTGTGGTCATACTCATATAGCTGGAAATATTTATTCATATTAATCAACCATGCTTCCGCGGCTTCCTCCAATTCTCCATCAAAATGCGGTGGTTTAATCTTGCAGAATTCCCCTTGCAACTCTATTTGTTGCCTTTTTGAGGTGTGCTACTCGAAAACATTATCAGACCGCTCCTCTTGTTCCTCCTCCCTTCCTTCTGTCTCCTCGGGTCCTGTATGGTGACCCCGCTCCTCAGAATCCCTTTGCTGCTCGACACATGGCTTCAATGGTTGCTGGTTTTGCCTGTCAGATAGGATTTTTGTAATCCTCTCCTTTTCTAAGGTTAACCTTGCGTTATCTTCACGTAGATGGGCCATTTCATTTTTCAACTCCTTCACAGTCTCAAGTATGGTGAGATTCGTATTGCGGGCCTCTTCCCCAAGTTGTACCCACAATTCTGGGTTATTTTCAGGACCCGTTACAGGCCCTTGACCCACTGGAAACCCGTGTGAGACATTGTCTGCTCTTCTCATCTTGGTAGTCTGTTGTTTCCCTATATTCAACCTAAGGAAAGTGACAGAAGGACGATTAATGCTTTAACTATTTTTTTTTAAAACGACATAACTCATAAATTAAACTGGAATAAATGTTGTTAGTTTGATCTGTCCCTGTTTATTTTAATATGAAGATATTCTTCCCAAAGGCCACAATTTTTGAAACTAGGCTCTGATACCAATTGTAACGACTCCAACCCAGGTAAACAATTTTTTTTATGGTAAGAAACACTCTCACCAGCTCACATGACTTGTTGACATATCCCTAACCTTAATGGGAAATTCTAATGTTTAATTTTTGGCACATGTTTGTATGCGATCATGGATTTTTCCCAGTTACCAATGTAAAAGTTTGAGGCTCATTTACTTTGCCGCTTGGGTGGCATGCTATCGCTATCCACACGGCACCAGGACGTCTGGTAGCTCATTCGCCTTCACATGGCAGAGATAAGGTGCCATTAACTCTGGCAGACCGTCCTGTACATGGCTGGCAGATTGAGTCAGCACCGTGGGTAGTCCCGCCATCATCAACGGTGGTGATCTCACCTTGCTATCCAACAGCTATCAAAGACTTGCGTTTTCAACCTATGTTCCGGGTTCACGGTGGTGGAGTTCATTTGGAAGGTTGCTTTCCATGGAGCTTGCTCTAGTAGGTTCAACCCATGCCGCCCGGGATGCCAATATCTCAGTTCTAGTTCCACTGCTGGTGATTCCGGGTCTACTGCTCCCTTCAGGTAACAAACTTGGTGGTGAAGTTGTCTTTATGTAATTCTCTAGGTTAGCCATGCCTCTGTTCTGTGATTCGTGACCTCATCTTGCATCCTTTTGGTTGCAGAGTTCGGGTCTCGAGGGTGACAGTCCGCTGCAATACTGAAGAGCTGAACTGGCCCATGAAGACTCCAACCTACTCAGGTAGACTTCCATCTCATCGTTGTTGTTTCCCTTTCCTAAACTGTCACAATTTTTCGTATTTCATCATACTGACGCAGTCTTTTACTTGTTTCATGCCCTAGTTGTTGGATACAGGTTGGACGCCCATTTTAATTTAAGGAGAACCCTCCTTGCACAGGGTCCAGGGTACCAGGTATGCACATTTCCTTCGGCCACCCTCGAATGGAAAAGTCTGCATATATTAATAGATGAGAAGTCAGCTGAGGGTAATCTTTGACTGTCTCTGTCGAGTTGTGTGGAAGTTCCTGACGTCGAGCTCGGTTTTTACGTGTATTGTTCTATTTCCTTGCTACAGGATTTTTTGGCATTAAGCCATAGTTTCTAGCTCCTGTCCCGGCCCTTGGCTTTTGGCACGACTGTACATAGTCATGCTGCGGCATGTTTTTTTTGTTACTGTAATGTAATTTGAAGTACGCTGGTGTTGAATTTAGATTTTGACTTTTATTCTTTTACTGTCCCTATATTGCTTATTCTGAGGGCGTAATGCATCAAATGGAATATGAGAGTTTTTCTTTTCATGGGTATCGGGTTCGACCCGTTGTTGACTTGTATCTGTTATTATTATCTAACTATAATGCATAGTTTTATGCATGTTTCTTATATTTGATTTTTGGTTTCAAACCCGCTTACAGTCACAGGCTTAGTAATATTCTGCCAGTTTCCCTTTGGTTCGTTAGGGTTTTGCCATTTAAAATAACCTGCTTAAGGGTTTGGAATACCAGGGTGTTAAACTTGGCCATGCTTAAGAGTGTTGTCTGGCCTAATAAGGCTCAGATATTGCTCTTGTATGGTCGCCCCACGACACTGTAGCTCAGCCTTGGCTACCGCGCATTGTGACTCTATTTCATAGTAGGTCTTTGTGTTATCATTCAGAAAGTTGTCTTTGGTTCTGAGAAACGTCATTTGTCCTTCAGTGTTACATGTAAATGAGTTTTGAATAAATAAGTACCACCCTCTCTGGTCTTTCTATGTCATGCACAGTTTCTTGCTATGCTGTTTAAGCGTAATTATTAATATGGACATTTTCTTTTCTAGTTGATTTTCAATGCATGGCACTGTTCTAATTATTGGTGTACGTTCCTTACCACTGAGTTTCCTTGTCTGGCTAATGTAAAAACCCGTGTATATATTTTTTTAAATTAGATAAGAAATAGAGGACTATTATTATAACTTGGAGTTAAATTAAACCCTATTCCTACCGTCATTCTGCTATCATCTCATGACCCTATTGTTTAAGCCCTCAGTTTTCACTTTTACTCTAAATAATGACCTCTGATCAGGCTATTTCACAGAATTTAACTTCCAGTTTAATATACCATTCATCGAAGTCCTCTAATAAGACCATAAGGCCATTTATAGAAAGAAAATCCTCTAGATTCACTGCAGATAATGTTAAGTACAACTATTAATTGAAGTCCCCTGATAAGTCTAGTTTACATAAATAAATTCCTCAGTTTACTGCAGATATCAACGCATTCCGGTTAACACTTTATACCTGGTTTTCTGTCTAACAAGTAGTTCCAAGAATAAGTCACCACTGCTTTCTGCAGTCAGCCAACCACCCGACCATGAGATTGTCCTTCGAGACCAATCTCCCCCCTAGCTCACTCAAAGACAAACAATCCTTGAAATTTGGTTGCGCTCTGCACCCTTACC
This sequence comes from Pinus tabuliformis, assembly GCA_031772625.1. Taxonomy (NCBI): domain Eukaryota; kingdom Viridiplantae; phylum Streptophyta; class Pinopsida; order Pinales; family Pinaceae; genus Pinus; species Pinus tabuliformis. Next base: position 393,496,918 of record CM062814.1, on the reverse strand, counting down.
ATCCGGTCCTCACCAGACTTGGCAAGCTCCCTTTCTCCTGCCCTCTGTCGGTCCTCTACCGCACAGTATCCCCCTTTCCTTCCTTTCCTCGGAAGTCACCCAAGCAGTTAGGGTTGTCAACTATTTCCTTTTTTTTTATATTTAAAAAAAAATTAAAAAGAACATAACTTCCTTCCTCAAAAGTTACGTGATATTCCTCGTAACCAAGAACTCATTTCTTTTCATTCATTAATAATAAAATGTCAATTTAAACAGCATATAGTACCATCATCCGTCAGTTTGTTTCTTTTCCTTTTAACTTGGTAAATAAAATATTTACAAAATCCTGGAGATATTACAATTACTCTATGATATTATTTAAATTAATTAAAATTTCAAATTTTATTTAAATTACTTAAGCTAAGAAATGTTAAATTAAGATGCGTGTACGAACTTTATGGCATTGAAAGTGATATGAACTTTAATGCTCATTCTTTATATTATGCATAAGCCACCCTTCATTAAAGAAGAGAGTGGAGGTCATTAAATGAACATTATTAAAAAATAAATAATTAATAAAGATTAAAAAGTATATTATGTACAACGATAATCATTTAATTCATTAGATTGTATAGTTAAAAGATAGAGGTTAGATGCAATCAATGGATTGGAAAAGTTATCGATCGCTCAAATATTAATAAAAGTTAAAAATTATATATATTTATTTAAATATGGCGGAGGACACGTAGCAGCGAGGAGGAGAGAGGAAATTGCTTTTTTGGGCAGGTACTCTCTGTGAAATTTGTGCACCCGATATTCTTGTGAACCATTGGATCTAGTGCGAGTTGATCAATGGTGGAGGATCAATAGACTGTTTTAATATTTTGGAGTGGATATTAACCGTTGGATTTGATAGTAAGAGGTCTACGGTGTGGAACAAAGCGCTATTTGTAAAAGGAAGTCAACATGGGACTGGAGTTTTAAAATAATAAGTGGGGACCTCCGTGTAAGACTGGCCACCAATAGAATCTGTTGCACAATTTTTGGTATCAGAGCACAAAGATTAAGGTTGATTGCAGAAAAAATTCCGCCAAGGAGAGGATCTGGCATCGGTCGAGGAGGACTTGAAGAAAATGCAGTTCTACTGGAAGAGATCTGGAGTCTGTGTACGAGAATGGAAACAATTGAGACTGCTCAGAGGAGAACACCTAATGAAGGAGCTGACAGTACTAAAGAAGAATCTTCTGAGGAATAAGAAGAGGAGGAAAATGAAACTACTAGAGTTATCAAGATGTTGGCGAAAGTGGGAGAAAAACCAAAGATGGAAATTCCTACGTATGAAGGGAGTCTTAATGCAGAAGAGCTAATGGATTGGATTAGTTCATTGGACAAATATTTTGACTATGAAGAGGAAGCTGACGACAAAAAAAAGGTGAAATTTGTAGTTCCCAGATTGAAGGGTGATGCAACTATTTGGTGGGATGAATTACAAACATCTAGAACGAGAAAAGGAAAGTCTAAGATCAAGCAATGGGATAAAATGGTGAGTAAAATGAAAGCTGAATTTATTCCTAAAGATTATTAGTTAAATATTTTCAAACAATTGCAGAATTTAAGGCAAAAAGGAATGTATGTTAAAGAATATACAGAAGAGTTTTATAAATTGAGTATTAGAGCAGGACATGCAGAGGATGACATGGAGAAGGTAGTTAGATATATCAATGGTTTAAGGTATGACATCCAGGATGAGATCAGCTTGTTGAGTCTGAAGACTATTGAATATGCCTATCAAGTAGGTTTGAACACAGAAGAGAAGATATTGAGAAAACAAAATCAGAGGAATAGAGGAAGAAGCTCAGTAAGAGGTAGAGAAACTACTAGACCAAGGGGACAATAACATCAGCATGAAGCAGGAAGTTCAAGTAGTAGACCACCACAGAGAGGAGAATTTAACAAAGGAAGATTTTCACCTAGAGGAAGAAGTCGAGGAAGAGATATTCAGTGTTATACATGTGGAGAATGGGGACATGTGTCGTGGGACTATCCTCATAACAAACCAACAATTCAAAGGAATGCGAATGTGGTTGAGGCAAAGCTAGAACCACCTAAACTTATGGAAAAGGAAGAATCCCCTGAAGTAGGAGAATCCATGTTATTGGGAAGGACCTTGCTTAAGACAGAGAAGGAGATTGAAGAACCAGCACAGAGGAAGAATTTATTTAGAACTACCTATAAATCAAAAGGTAAATGTTGTAAAGTGATAATTAATAGTGGAAGCACTGATAGCCTTGTTTCTACAGAAATGGTTGATAAGCTAGGATTGGTAAAGACAATACACCCTACTCCTTACAAAGTGTCATGGTTATAGAAAGGACATTAGATTATTGTGACAGAACAATGCAAGATTGAGATACAAATTGGTACATATAAAGATGTGATATTATGTGATGCAATGCCCATGGATGTATTCCATGTATTACTTGGAAGACCGTGGCAATTTGATAAAAAAAATATTCATGATGGGAGGAGAAGCACTTATACTCTGGAGAAGGATGGAACTAAACATACATTGTTGCCATTAAAGGATGACACTGACAAAGGAACACCTGGGAGTAGTGTTATGCTGATGAGTGCGAAGGAGTTGTTACAAGAGGTTAAAAAAGGTGAAGAAATGCATTTTGCTATTGTGGGAAGACCAAAGGTAATTTTAACTTCCACAAACTTGGATGATTTCCCTAAATGGGTTAAAATTATGTTAGATGATTTCGATGATATTATTGTGGATGAGTTGCTAGATGCGTTACCACTAATCAGGAGTATTAGTCATCATATTGATATAATACCAGGAGCAAGTTTACCAAATAAAGTAACGTACAAATTAATTCCTCAAGAGAATGCAGAAGTTGGAAGACAAGTGCAAGAATTGATGGATAAGGGACTAATCAGAGAGAGTCTTAGTCCATGTGCTGTACAAACAGTACTCAGTCCAAAGAAAGGAGGTGAATGGGGAATGTGTACAGATTCCAGAGCTATAAACAAGATCACTATTAGGTATAGATTTCCTTTGCCATACATGGATGATTTAATGGATTGTTTGAGTGGATCAAAATATTTTACTAAAATAGATTTGAAGAGTGGATATCATCAAATAAGAATTCGAGAAGGCGATGAATGGAAGATTGCATTTAAAACAAATAGTGGGTTGTATGAGTGGTTAGTGATGCCTTTTGGACTCACTAATGCACCTAGCACATTCATGAGATTGATGAATGAAGTTTTGAAGGAATATGCAGACAAGTTTGTTACTGTTTATCTTGATGGTATTCTAGTTTTTAGTAAAAGTAAAGAAGAACATATAGAGCATCTTAAGTTGGTTCTAAGAACTCTGCAAAAAGAGAACTACTGATAAATCTGAAGAAATGTAGTTTCATGAAGGAAGAATTAATTTACTTGGGATTTGTAGTTTCTATAGAAGGATTTAAAATGGATCCAGAGAAAGTCCAAGTAATTTGGAACTGGCCTATCCCCGGAAATATATTTGAGGTAAGGAGCTTGCATGGTCTTGTAAGTTTTTACAGAAAGTTTATCAAAGGCTTTAGTAAGATTTCTACACCAATTATTGAAACAATCAAGGAGACTAATCAACCATTCAAGTGGACAGAAGTAGCAGACAGGAATTTTAAGTTGCCGAAGGAGAAAACTGCAGAGAAACTAGTTTTGGCTTTACCTGACTGTGAAAAGGTATTTAAAGTTGAAATAGATGCTAGTGGAGTTGCAATTGGAGCAGTTCTGAGTCAAGAACAAAGACCGATAGCGTACTTCAATGAGAAATTAAATGAATAAAAGAAGAAATATTCTTCTTACGATAAAGAGTTTTACACTATTTTACAAGCCTTGAAGAAATGGAGACATTATTTGCTACCAAAGGAATTCATATTGTATTCGGACAATCATGCCTTACAGTTCATCAATAACCAGCCGAAGTTGAACTAGAAACATGCTAAGTGGGTATAATTTTTGCAAAGCTTCACTTTTGTGATAAAACGCAAGAGTGGTAAGTCAAATAAAGTCATTGATGCATTGAGCAGGGTAAGTTTTATTGTGCAAGAATTCATAGTTGGTGTTGTAGGATTTGAAGAAATAGTTGAAATGTATAAAGATGATGTAGATTTCAAAGATATCTATATAGCAGTTCAAAATCCAATAGTTCATAACAGAAGTCAGTGGTTAGATTATCTTATCCAAGGAGGGTTATTGTTTAAAAGCAACAAGTTGTGTATTCCCAAATGTTATATGAGGGAAAACATAATAAAGGAGAAACATAGTGGGGGATTATCTGGTCACTTTCGACAAGACAAAACCTTTGCACAGGTAAATTCTTTTTACTATTGGCCAAAGATGCAAAATGATATTAAGAGATTTGTTGAGAAGTGCAGGATATGTCAGCATGCTAAAGGGAGAAGCCTAAATAAAGGATTGTACCAGCCATTACCAATACCAAACCAACCGTGGGATGCAGTTAGCATGGATTTTGTTTTGGGTTTACGTAAAACTCAAAGCTGGAATGATTCTATTTATGTTGTGGTAGATAGATTTTCTAAGATGGCACATTTCATTGCATGTAAGAAGATTAGTGATGCAACACATATTGCTAATCTATTTTTTTCAGAAATTGTAAGATTACATGGATTTCCTGCAAGTATTGTGTCTAATAGAGATATAAAGTTTTGTTGGGCATTTTTGGAGAACTCTTTGGAAGAAACTGGGAGCTAACCTTTGTTTCAGTTCAACATACCATCCTCAAATAGATGGACAAACTGAGGTAGTAAACAAAAGCTTGGGGAACATATTGAGAAGTTTAGTGTATCAAAGTCCTAAACAATGGGATTTAGCACTAGCTCAGGCTGAGTTTGCTTATAATGACACTCCAAACCGAAGTACTGGGATGATTCCATTTTAGACTTTTTTTGGGATGAATCCAAGAGGTGCGTATGAGCTCAGAGAATTGGGTGAATAGGAGATCAGAAGTGCAAAAGCTAAAGAGTTTGCAGAGTAGATGCAAAGACTACAAGAAGATGTCAAAGGTAGATTGCAGGAAAGCAATGGAAAATCCAAACAAAGAACAGATATGAAAAGATGAGAGAAGGAATTCCAAGTGGGAGATTTAGTGATGGTGTATTTGAGAAAAGAAAGATTTCCTGCTAAGACTTACAATAAACTGAAAATGAAAAAGATAGGACCATGTAGAATTATAAGAAAGTTTTCAAGTAATGCTTATGAAATTGAGTTGCCAAAAGGGATTGGAATATCGCCTATCTTCAATGTTGCAGATTTGTATCCATACAAAGAGGCAGAGACAAAGCTACAGGAGGAAAGTACAAGAGATGAAGTTCAAACTGTGAACTAGGAAGAACAAATGCCAAAGACAGCTAAGAAAGAAGTGGAAGTTGTTTTGGAGAAAAGAGTATCCAAAAGAACCAGAGGACAAACTTATTTCCAATATCTAGTCAAATGGAAAGGACAACCAGTGGAGGATGCTAGCTGGTTGACAACAACAGAACTACAAAAGTATGGAGTAAGTCCTGAAAGTTTGAAGGATGATTCTTTTCTTCCCCGTGAGTCTGATGCAGGAGCATCCAGACTTAGCCAATAATGTGAAATTTTGTTCACATGTTGTGGCTAAACAAGTTGAATTTCATTGACATAATTGGTCAAAAGTCAGTTTTACTAAGAGGGTTGGATCTCTCAAGAAATGAGTTTTATTTCATTATTGTAATAGTTAGAAATTGTGTTATTTTAGGTTCAAAGATAAGTTGTTAGCATAGGTGTGTGGTAGCGCTAGGAATTAGAGATTTGTTGTTAGATTGATTAAAAATAGGGATTGAGTTATTAGGCATAGAATAGAGTGATGTTCAATTGATAAAAACAAGGGAAAAAATGTAATGAAGAGAGGATTGAGTGAGCGAGAGCCAAGAATTAGCGTGTGGATTTCCATTGAAACAAACGTCTTTTCATATGTTGTAATTGAGCCAAGGCTGAGACTCTGTAACAGATATTATATTAATGAAATTGATCCAGTGTGTATTTGTATTGTAATCCTGGTGGAAACTCTTGTTTCTTTCGGTGTGCCCGTGACCAGACAGTAAACCGGGTATTTTCTGTAATTTCACATTTAACGCAGATCTTAGTAGTTGTGGGTTTTTTGTGTATTAAAAGTAAATCGGGGTCAATTAGATTTAAGGGTTAATTTCATGATTAAGCACTAAAATTAGTCATTAAGGGCTTTGCTTAATTGAATGCATGTGGTTATATCCAAGAGCAGGGTTTAAACAGTGAAAGTGGTATTTCGGGCAGCCTCAAAACCATAAGTGGTAAAAAGGAGTAGTCACTCGATTCCATTCAGCGGAGGACATGTAGCAGCAAGGAGGAGAGAGGAAACCAATTTTTCAGGCGGGTACTCTCCGTGCAAGTTGTGCACCCGATATCCTTATGAACCATTGGATCTAGCGTGAGCTGATTGGTGATGGAGGATCAACAGACTATTTTAATCTTTTTGATTGGGTATTGACTGCTAGATCTGATAGTAAGAGATCTACGGTGTGGATCAAAGTTCTGTTTGTAAAAGGAAGTCAATGTGGGACCAGAGTTTTAAAATAATAAGTGGGGATCTCCGTGTAAGACTAGCCACCAATAGAATCTGCTGCGTCAATCACCCACCATTATTTCACACCTGATATACACATAACCTAAACTTTTCATACCTCAACATTTAATAAGCCAAAAATGATAATTAATTTATTAATATGTAGTGTGCCAGAATGTATGTGAAGGTACAAAACATTGTGGAAGAAAATTTATGTTCCTTGCTCCGCACACTCATTCTCCTACACAACAATTCTTCCTAACATACATTAATAAACTTACATTTATCATTTACAATGTCGATTTCAATTGTTTGGTAAGTGACTTCTCTGCATAAGGATATGTGGATATTGTGATTGGGGTATATGATTAGTTAGAATAACATAGAGAAATATTAACTAAATATTAAAAAGTAACGTGTCCATAGTTGCATTGGCTAGGTGTTTATCATGCACTTTTTGACATGAACATTTCCAATGCACATTCTATTAGTTCTCAAGGTGGCTTGTTACAAATGGTTTTCTCCAAAGTGCTTTGCTAACAAGTTTTCTTCTACACTTTCACATCGTTGCACTCTAATCACCTTCTACATAGGTGGGTTTGAAGATGATTGTAATACATCTGATTGTGCGGGGCCGACAACATTGAAAGGATATGGAAAAGAGGAGTACACATGGGAGAACCACTATTCCCCCACTTCCACACCTCAATACACATCCCCCCTTTCAACACTTCTCTTGGACATTGTTCTATTCTGCACAAAAGTTTTACCAATTTCTCACATAAACTCAATCAATCTCACGTTTTTTCGAATAGACATGTAATTAGGACATCATCCAAGTGATTAATAGCATTTACTCTGAAAGTGCAGTACTCCGCATTGTAATCACCAAGATACCGATAAATATCAAAAGAGGTAGGTTAATCACCCACCCTTAGTTCACACCCAATATACACGTAACCCGAACTTTTCATGCCCTAAACCTTAATGAGAATTTGTTTTTAATTAATTTATTAATGTGTAGTGTGTGGGAATGTATGTGGAGGTATGAAACTTTGAAAGAAAGTTTATGTTCCTTTCTCCACATACTTGTTCTCTCGCACAACTCTTCTTCCTCACAATTAATAGACTTAGATTTATCATTAGCAACACCAATTTCAATTGTTTTGAGAAGAGTTTTTGGCAGAAATCACATTATAATTCATTTTTCGACGTTTTTCAAACCAACAAGTGTGGTTCATCATCAGGACAAGTTGAAGGACCAGATAATGGTTGTATGCTAAATAGAGAGAACATATCATCCAGCGGCTATATTTGACTAGGAAACAGCTATAATAGACTAGGAAACATCTATACTTGACTGGACTGGACCAAGGGATAGGGATAGGGAGAAATCAGTTCGATAATTTATAAGTTAGTTATGTTATATTGATTAAAATAGTTGAATAAAAATAATTTATTGTATTTAATTATATAGATAAATAAAAACTTATAATATTAATAGTGTATGAAATAATAAAAATCAATAAAGGATTATTAAAAGTATGACTAATTTAGTTAGTTAATTAATGTAACGATTTCTTCTAATTAAAAGTAATTTATTGTATTTAATTGTATACATAAATAAAAACTTATAATATTAATAGTATATAAAATAATAAAAATTAATAAAGGATTATTAAAAGTATGGCTAATTTAGTTAGTTAATTAATGTAACGATTTCTACTAATTAAAACCACTAGGAAAATAGATTCAAGTCATTGAAGAATTATTGAGAAAGAAAATAGTTGTTACTAGTTAGTTAATTCATAATTAACTTTATTTAATTATATTCAAAGGCGTAAATATTAATACTATAATAATAATATTATCTGAAATAGTAAAAAATAAAAAATGTTTATTAAAAGTGTAACTAATTTAGTTAGTTAAATAATTGAAAAAGCAACAATTTCTTCTAATTAGAACCACTAGGAAACTAGATTTAAGTCATTGAGGAATTATTGAGAAAGAAAATAGTTGTTACTAATTAGTTAGTTAATTCATAATTAATTTTATTTAATTAAATGTAACGGGATAAATTAGTGCCCATCTTTGAAATACCTTCATTCATGTTCTGGTGAAAAGATCTTTATTATGTTAAATTAAACAGATTTTTATTACTTATTTTTAATACTTTCATCTATGATTAGGAATAACGGATTTTATTATTATTAAGAATTTTAGATTAAAATGAATAACTAAATTATAGAAAAAAACCAAATAGAAGAAAGGGAAAAAAGGAAAACCAATCCAGAGGATGAGGGGGAAAGGACCACATAAGGGGTAGGGGTGGGTGAGAAGGGGAAGGGAGGCTAGGAGGAGAGGGCATGGATCCAACAACTACTAATTTTCCAACCATCATCTCTATTGAGATTGTTCGGCCTTTTTTCAATTTCTATGGCTTCCCTAAATTTTCGATGATGAAAGAGTTCAATATTGGCAATAACACGGGCCTCCTCAATGCATATGTGATGCTTAGTCTTTTTTGTGTGTTCTGCCAGGGAGGAATACCGGGTCCTCCCATGTTTTATGTTGGCTGAGTGCTCATGAATCCTCTGATTAATGGAGCAACGAGTCTCACTGACATAGGGGGTCCCACATGAAGAAGGAATAACATAGACACCTTTCATGTCCTTGGGGTCAACAGGGTCTTTACTCGATCTGAGGGAGCTACGTATGGTATTAAGGGGTCTAAAGGTTGAGGGAACACTATGCTTCTTAAGAATTCTCGCAATCTTATCAGTGGTCCCCTGGATGAAAGGGAGATAAACCCTTGAGACTCAAACTTTAGGGTCTTTCTTGATCAAGGAATTCTTGTTGGCTTTAAGGAAGGCTCTCTGACCTTGGTGCCTACTATAACCATTATTAACAAAAACGTTGAGGAGATGGGCCTTCTCTTTATCAAGGCTTTTTTATCAAAGATTCTCAGCACACGAGTGGCTAGCGTGTTGAGAACACCCAACTTTTGAGCAGGGAAATGATGGGAAATGGCATGAAGATACTTCTTAGTATGTGTTTTCTTTCTAAACACTTGGTGGGAGAAAGAGTTGTCATCATTCTTCGAAATGAGAACATCAAGGAAAGGTATGCACCCATAAACTTCCTGCTCCATAGTGAATTTTATGGAGGAGGATTGTTGAGATGCTGGAATAAAATATCCAACTCTTCTTGGCCATGAGACCAAATGACACCGGTGTCATCTACAAATCTCTTCCATAGCTTGCGCAGGAGACGGGCTGAGGCCATATCCTTGGATTCAAAGTCTTCCATAAAAATATTAGCAACAACCGGGGATGGGGGGGGGCAGGCCTCTGATTAATGGGTGCATGTCTTTCCTTGATTTTCTCATTTTGAAGAATGATGACAACTCTTTCTCCCACCAAGTGTTTAGAAGGAAAACACATATTGAGCAGTTTCTTCATGCCAGTTCCCATCATTTCCTTGCTCAAAAGTTGGGTGTTCTCAACACGCTAGCTACTCATGTGTTGAGAATCTCTGATAAAAAGAGCCTCAATAAGGAGAAGGCTCATCTCCGCAATGTTTTTGTTAATAATGGTTATAGTAGGCACCAAGGTCAGAGAGCCTTCCTTAAAGCCAAGAAGAATTCCTTGATCAAGAAAGACCCTAAAGATCGAGTCTCAGGGGTTCATCTCCTTTTCATCTAGGGGACCACTGATAAGATTGTGAGAATCCTTAAGAAGCATACTGTTCCCTCAACCTTTAGACCCATTAACGCCATTTGTAGCTCCCTTAGATCGGTTAAAGACCCTGTTGACCCCAAGGACATGAAAGGTGTCTATGTTATTCCTTATTCTTATGGGACCCCACATGTCAGTGAGACTGGTCGCTCCATTAATCAGAGGATTCATGAGCACTCAACCGACATAAAACATGGGAGGACCCGGCCTTCCGCCCTGGAAGAACATGCAAAAAAGACTAAGCATCACATATGCATTGAGGAAGCCCGTGTTATTGCCAAGATTGCGCCCTTTCATCATCGAAAATTTAGGGAAGCCATAGAAATTGAAAAAAAGTCGAGCAATCTCAATAGAGATGATGGTTGGAAAATTAGCAGTTTTTGGATCCCTACCCTCTCCTCCTAGCCTCTCTTTCCCTTTCCCCTCCTCCCCGCCCCTTTTGTGGTCCTTTCCCCCTTGTCCTCTGGATTGGTTTTCCTTTTTTCCCTTTCTTCTATTTGGTTTTTTCTGTAATTTAGTTATTCATTTTAATCTAAAATTCTAAAAATAATAATAATAATAAGTAATAAAAATTTGTTTAATTTAACACAATAAAGATCTTTTTCACTAGAACATGAATGAAGGTATTTGAAAGATGGACAAGAATTTATCCCATTACATTTAATTAAATAAAATTAATTATGAATTAACTAACTAATTAGTAACAACTATTTTCTTTCTCAATAATTCCTCAATGACTTAAATCTAGTTTCCTAATGGTTTTAATTAGAAGAAATTGTTGCTTTTTCAATTATTTAACTAACTAAATTAGTTACACTTTTAATAAAATTTTATTATCTTTTAGCATTTGAGATACTATTATTATTATAGTATTAATATTTAGGCCTTTGATATAATTAAATAGAGTTAATTACGAATTAACTAACAAGTAACAACTATTTTCTTTCTTAGTAATTCTTCAATGACTTGAATCTATTTTCCTAGTAGTTTTAATTAGTAGAAATTGTTACATTAATTAACTAACTAAATTAGCTATACTTTTAATAATCCTTTATTAATTTTTATTATTTTATATACTATTACTATTATAAGTTTTTATTTATCTATATAATTAAATACAATAAATTACTTTTAATTACCTTTAATTAGAAGAAATTGTTACATTAATTAACTAACTAAATTAGTCATACTTTTAATAATCCTTTATTGATTTTTATTATTTCATACACTATTAATATTATAAGTTTTTATTTATCTATATAATTAAATACAATAAATTAATTTTATTCAATTATTGTAATCAATATAACATAACTAACTTAATTAACAAACTGATTTCTCCCTATCCCTATCCCTTGGTCCAGTCCAGTCAAATATAATCGTTTCCTAGTCTATTATCGTTGTTTCCTAGTCAAATATAACTGTTGGATTATCTGCTCTCTCTGGTTTCCTAGTCTATTATAGTTGTTTCCTAGCCAAATATAAGTGTTGGATTATCTGCTCTCTCTATTTAGCATACAACCATGATCTGGTTCTTCAACTTCTCCTGACAAGAACCACAATTGTTGGTTCCAAACGCGTCGAAAAATGAATTAACTTCTCCTGACAAGAACCACAATTGTTGGTTCCAAACGCGTCGAAAAATGAATTATAATGTGATTTCCGTCGAAAACTCTTCTAAAAATATTGATATGGATCACAGAAGCCTAAATTCAACCAATTTCAATTGTTTGGTAAACTACTTCTCTGCATAAGGATATGTAGATATTGTGATCGTGATATATGAGTAGTTAGAATAGTATAGAGAGAAGCTAACGAAATTTTAAAAAGTAATGTTTCCATAGTTGCATTGGTTAAGTGTTTATCATGCACTTTTTGGCATGCATGTTTCAAACACATATTCTATTAGTTCTGGAGGAGGATTTTTACAAATCGTTTTCTCCAAAGTGTTTTTCTAACTAGTTTTCTTCCTTACTTTTGCATCTCTACACTTCCGCACCTCCAATCACCTTCCATATAGTTGAGTTTGAATATGATTGTAGTTTATTTGAGTGTGTGGGGCCAAACAACATTAAAAAGATCTGCGGAAAATGAGTACACACATGAGAACCACTATTGCCCAGTTTTCCCATTTTGTTGAATCGATGTGTAATGAGGAATAATTCAAGTGCTTAATAACATTTACTCTGAAAGTGCAGAGATATGTTGCAACAGATTGCAAAAATATGAGACGTTGTCATTGTACAAAAACTCATTTTCATAAGGACACAAACCCGAATCGCCTTAATCACCAAGATAACTATAACTATCAAAAGAGGCATGGATATGATACTATGGAGCTATCATTCTTTTTTAATTGAAGAGGTTATATATTTAACTTTATTATTATTGGTTATTTAGTTATGTAATTTTAAATTATTATAATACAGTTTTGAAATTTATTATAATTGGTTGAATTAATAATTTTTATAATTTAGGAAGAAAAATTTTAACTTGTAAATTTATATTTGAATTTCATTGTTAATGAAAATGTGAAAATTTAGATTTTTTTGTCAAATTATATTATGAAAGTTTTATATATATGATAGTGAAAATATAGTGTTGTTTAATAAATATTTTGATTCGTGTAGTTTGAAAAGTTGACTTGAGGGAATCGTAGCTCTCAAAATCACGAGTCAAACTCATACCAGCTTTTAGCATGGCTAAACCTTTTTCCCAAAAGTTTTGAACTAGTAACATTTACACCACAGAGTGTCTTAATGGGAATGGAACACCTTATCACCATCTAGTGTCCCCATCTACTCTATACCAAATAAACAAGATTCAATACTTTTTATTTACTCTCTACAACAAAATAATATTTTATTTATTTAATTACTGTATCCTAAATTTATAAAATATAAAATATTTAAAAAACATTTTTTTAAATATCATTCTCAAAAAATATATATATATATAAGAGATCAAAAATAACATTTATAGTTTACTATTCCTCGTTTATATCCTACTGCGAAATAGTCACAGGAAAGGATTGTAATAGATATTTTTACAACAATATAGTGTTTTAATGGAGCTTTTTACAACAATATAGTATTGAAAATCGCTAAATTTGAAAGATTGTTGAAAATTACTGAATATTTCAGATTGCCACAATAAGTGAATGGCCCTCATTTTTGGACATGTTCGGCATTTTATACTTAATTTATTGGTTGGTATATGATAAAAATAAAAATTATGAAAGTTATAAAATAATTAAAATTTTATTTTAAAAATAGGCATTATATTTTTTTATTATTGAGTATTACTTTGTTTTTTTATCAAAATAAAATTCAGTTTCTCCATAGTTTAACATTGTAGATTGAAATTTTATTATTATTTTTTATTAATATTTAAAATTATTTATGTACAATATTTAGGTTTTATTTTCTAATGATTGTTATTACAATCTTTGCACAATACAATGTCAAGTGAATAACTATCTCAATGCCTTTGTATCTTGGCTATTTATTGACAATGATAGATTGGTTTTTTCATCTTGGCCTTGGAAAAGTGGACCATCAAATATTGATGATGTGATTAATCTCAAAGTCAGTTTCAAACAATCAATATGGACCAAAGAAGTATGAGATCAAAAAAACTACCTCATTTTTTTTTATGCGATTACAATATTTATGCCATGATATTTATGTTTTCTTCCACTTTAATAAGTAATAGTAAAAATATAAGTGTACATAATTAATAAATAAAAGTAAAAATATAAATGTGTAAATTTTTAGTGGTTATTTTATATATTATTTTATAATATTTAAATTAATTATTTTATAATATTTAAATTACTTTCCTAATAAATATGATCCATTCACAAGTTCACAATTAATAAATAAAATATTACCAATTCACAAGTTCAAAATTAATAAATATTGTTACTTAATAAGTGTAATATTTTGTTTCTTAGCAAGTTTAAAATTGTATTAGTCTAATTAGATAACTTTTTTCATCAAGGAAATGAACTCATTAATAATTAAATAAAAATTGATTCAAATCATAGATTTTTATTTAATATATATTAAAAACAGTTAGACACTTGAAAAAACAATATAAATTCATTTAAATATTATATAATTTTTTTAAACTAAAAACCACTCATTTATATTATCTAAGTACTTATTGTTTATTACAAAATTTGGTTTAGGCTAGTGAAAATGAAATGAATTTTAACAAATAAATAAAATTATAATAAAAAATTATGTAATTTTACACAATATCAATAAGAAATCAATAATAATAAATTAAAAAAGTCATCAATTCAAACAACAAATAAATAAAACAATTCCATTTTTAATATTTATGTTTTTTTAGAGAATATATTCAAGCAACTTCATTTTAATATTTATAATATATTCAACCTATTTTTCAACTACCCTTTAAAACATATCTATCTATGTTTTACACAAAAAACCTAAAATTTTCTAGACAACCTTCTCAACAAAAATATCATCATTACAATAAGACAATATATGTTATTGAATTTAGCCTTCTGTGATCCATATCAATTTTGAGAAGAATCTTCAGCGAAAATTACATAGAGATATGCGTTTAGAACCAACCAGTGTGGTTCATCGTTAGGACAAGTTGAATGAGGAGATCTTGCTATGCATTATAAATAGATCGGGTAGAATATCCAGGTAACGGCTAGAATCATGACAGCTCGATTTCACAGGGAAATGGCTAGTTAGACCAATTTTTTTTTTCAAATCAGTTAATTCGGTTATTAATTTTCTTATTAAAATAAACATAAATTGACAGTTTTATAAATATATATTAAAATAAGTGAGTTAATATACTATAATCATAAAATAATCGAGTACCGCCACAATAGCTCAAATTACACTTTAGTAAAACCTAAATTGAGTATATTTTAAACCTTAACACTAACTTAAATTCAATCTTTTTACTTTATAGCTATATTTAAACTAAGCTATATAAACTAACTACTATATAACACTTGTTGTAAAATGTAATGTTAAGAGTTTTATAACTTTTTAAAATAGATAATATGGGAATAATATGGCATTAGATAATCATTAAGAGATCATAAACTAATCATTAATTTATATGCATTAAGTAGATAATTAGTTTATTATATTGGATAAGAACAACATAGTATTCAAAATAATAATAATAATACTAATAATAATTATTGTCACTGTATCATTCTTAATATTTGCTCTCACAATACTCCTGATAGAATAAAAGAGTAACAAAGAATGATTAGGCACATTTTGTCACAAATGAATAGACAGATTAAGACAAAACAAGATGTTAGAACAAAAGCCTATACTGTAAAAATATATGTACTGTTTTTTATCTCATATATAAAAAATATTTTTATCTTAGAAAAAAAAAAACAAAATAACAAACTAATCAAAAACTCAGTGCATGATGTTTAATATTTATTTTTACAGCTTACTAAGTGATAACTGAGAAATGAGATGCACTTAAGTTTCTCCATTAACAGTGAGAGGAAAAGAATAATAAAGCTGAAGCGCCTTTATTTCTACAGCTAGAGACTCATTTCCTTTACGTGGTTCAATTGAGAACTGAAGTGGTTTTGTCATATTAATGAGATTCAGCAGGTTTTGGTCCTTGTTCGGACAGGGTTGTTTACCCGATATTATACAAACGATTATGAACACTTTCTGTCTTAAATACCGTCTGCAACCATAGTTAGTAGGGTCGTTTGCTTTACGTCCACACCGCATTACATTAACAATTAGAATTTGAAACCTTTGCATGCGGTAAACGCTGTGCAATATTATTTATGATACAGTGAGTTTTTTTTAAACCTAAAGAAATTGTATTTGGAGCAACTTTTAAGCTATATATTTGTGGAGCAACTCTTAGGTGTATATATTTGTGGAGATTAAATTTTATATACAGTCATTAGATTACAAAATCTGGATTTACTTATGATGTAGTAATTTAATTGTATAGTAAAATTTAAGAATTTTCAAATTTTTTTTTATATTTTATATTTGTTGATTCGTCTGTAATTTTTATTAAAATTTTTTGTTTAATTCATTATGGATAACAGAAGTTTAAATACAAAAAATATTTCAAGTATTTATTTTAAATTATTAAAATATTATTAAATATAAAATTTATATCATATCTCAAACATTTAAATTATTAAGTATGAAATTTATATCATATTTTTATTTGTGGGGACTTATATACTTGTAGAAATGAAATCTCTGCACATAACTATTGCCATTAGAACGTACATACTTATGAAGATTAAACCACAGGACCACAGCATCTGAACTTATTTATGATACCGTAAGTTAATTGTGTAGATTTTTCAGGAATTTCGTTTGATTTTTAATAATATCCGAAGCATTTCGTGTATGAAATTTATATGATGGTCCTACATAAATAAATCCCTTTCTCCATTTATGGCCTCGTAATCTCAGTCCCATCGAGAAACAGTTGGAGTTGTGACTTGGGGGATTAATGTTAGCATCTTTCAAAGGATTCAACGTATATTGCGAAGAAGTGGCAGCCAGTTGTGGGTTGCTCTTCGAGCATACGTCGTGTGGGTAACGACAGTCTTATTGAACGTCACCCACATGATTTATTTAACACAGTACAACCTGCTGAGCATGTGAAAGGATTGAATATATACATAGGTAAAAAAAGGTAAGTTTTCAAAAGTAATGTTGGATATGATAAAACATTTTTATTATTTTGGATCTGGAGTATGTTTTAAAATTGGCTTTTGTTTGGCTAAGAGCTAGTAGGACTTAAGGAAACATGTCAAGGGCCTAAGACTTCGAGACATTTAGGAGGAGTGGATGCTTGGCCCTTATGGACTACCCATGGTTTTCCTTAAATAATGGTTTTGCAGTTGTGGGTTGCTCTTCAAGCATAAGTCCTGTGGTGTGGGGGTAACAACAGTCTTATTGAACGTCAATGACACGATTTATTTAACAAGGTACAACATTTATTGTGAGTATGTGAAAGGATTGAATATATAAATTGGTAAAGAATTGTAAGTTTTAAAAAATAATGCTTGTTATGATAAAACAATTTTTTTATTTTGGGTGTGGAGTATGTCTTAAAATTGGCTTTTGTTTGGCGAAGAGCTAGTAGGACATAAGGAAACATGTTAAGGGCCTAAGACTTAGACACATCTAGGAGGAGTAAAAGCTTGCCCCTTATGGACCACCCATGGTTTTCCTTAAATAATGGTAATGAGTCAACCTACATTGGTGGATAACTTGCAGTGATGGTGGATAGAGTGATGGTGGATAGAAGGCAGTGATGGTTATCTCCACTGTGACAACTGAGTTATGATAGGGTTTCCCACTGTATAAAATAACTTATATATGTGTGTGTGTAAATTAACAAAAAAGTTATATTAAAATGGAGAAAATTATTGCACTAAAACCAAAATCTTAGCAAAATAGTAAATCTTTTCTCTATCTTATTTGAGATAAAGAGTCTTTTCAAATGCTATACAAAAAGGAACTATCTAAATATCTAAATATAGCTAGAGCTAGACTTAAAGGAAGCAACAAAGCTTCTACCACTACAAGGAAAAAACCAAAAAAACAAAGAATTTGTGCATGCTTTAACACATTTATTATAGTCTATCCCTGAGTGTGCTAGGACAAGCTTTAAAAACTCTACGGCATGAATCCTCTTGGCTATGGCTGAAATCTTGTGGGCATCTCATGCATTTTGAAAGGTATTTTCCTCACAAGCCTCACTTCTTTCCAATAACACCTTGCCCACAAGAGTTTAATTATTCAATACCAATCAATTGTTTTATAGTATTTAGTGTCCCTGGCCTTAATGTTGTTAGTGTCATGAACCTAAGTCCATGTTTCTTCATGAACATCTACATCCTAAAGAAGTGTATGCTCCAATCTGGCTTCCACCTCTATTGACTCAATTTCATTCCTATTGTGCAATGGGAATCTTAGCCTAGAATTCCCTTGTAGACACTTTGACTCCTTGTTGAGCATGAGATAGGATCATCCTTCCTTGTCTTTTCTAGCTCAATGACTCTAACCACCATGAGGCATAGTTACTAGCTCAATGAAAGAAAAAAAGGGGCAAACATAGATAGGAGACTAAGTGAGACAACGACCTTCCGAATAAATAACCAACCATCACTAGTGGGTTGCCCCTTGACCTCTTTATTCTAGCCAAGAATGGAGACTTGTGAAAGAGGTAGATACTAGTGTTGTGAAAAAACAATTAAGATAAAAATTCCTTTAGTCCTTACACCAACAATAAGAACAACAATAGATGAATAGAAGGTGTAACGAGCCTAAAATTAATTAATTGTTTCTTATTAGTCATATCGTCTATTTTCAACCCTTTATTCTCTTGTGCATGTATTGCAATTCTCTTTTGTAATAGGATCATCAAACAATTTATAAAATATATCATTTATTTTGAATAGTTGTATTCAAAAATTGGTATCATAGCTTCTAGCATCCCACAATTCTAAGTCTACCATCACTCAATTCATAATATATTGTCCATCTCCCTACATCTACATTGTATGAACTTTGCTATGTTCTCACAACAACAATACACAATGCAATCCACTCACATCATTGTAGAAATTTGATAGAATTGCAACTGCTTAAGAAATTTAATCTAAAATCAAGAGACAAAATTGTACTCTATGGATATGCGAAATGAAATTGATAATTTAGAACAACATGTATAGACACACAATAAGAAAAACCACAAATACACAACAATTTCTAGGGGAAACCAACTGAGAAAAAACCGTCAAGCCTCTTTGCATTAATTAAATGAATAGATAATCTATTACAATTTCTAGCTCCAGCTCTGAGCTCAACCTGCAAAATAATAACTGTTTTATTTTTTCAATGAACAACTATGGCCAACACTTAGCTACATATCAGCTCACCTAGCCTCCTAGGTTGCTGGTCTAGATGTTGTTGACATATGCTTATGGTGCAGATCATACATGGTGTATGATAGTTATTGATGACTATTATGGTCTTGTTAGATATTTGGTCTCTATTACAAATGTCATGTATATCATTCGATGTAAAGGTCATATAAAGACCAATGATGTAATAATTTGTCTCTATCTGTCGTAGTCTTTTGATGAGTCCTTTTTGGTCATATGATGTAATTTGTACCCCCACTATGCATGGGAAGGATGATGTAATAATTTTTATATTTCAGTCATGTATAAATTGGTATATCCCCACTTGGTTGGGAGGATGAGTCAAATTCAGTATATCCCCACTTGGTTAGGAGATTGATGTATGTATGAGTCATTGGTGATAGGAAGGTCAAACTCACATAGCTGAGTTATAGAGTCATGATATTCTTTTGGAAAATATTTTGCAGACTCCGCATGTGCTCAGGGGCAGCATGGATGATATAGTGCATCTCAGCATGAGCAAAGGGGGAGTTCAATCAAAGAACTCAGCATGTGCCTAGAAGGAGCATGATCAATGTTTATATTCAGCTATTCAGATATGAAAGTCTTCATTTTGGTTAGCCCTTTTCCCTTGATATCAAAGGGGGAGAATATCTTAGTCTGCCATTTGCCCTTGGTGTCAAAGGGGGAGAGTATTTTGGTGTTGCTTGTTATCTCTAACAGTTTCTATAGCTTGCAGTAATCAACACCAACATGGTTGCCATCAAGACTAAAGGGGGGTATTGTTGGCATTATGATGCATGTGTTGTACTTGATGGCAACCCACTTATAGCAAAACAACTCACTTGTATATGGTAACTAGATGAATCTATGTAACTAGATGAATCTATAGGAGAGATATCGGAGATATCAGATGTGACAAAATGCATGCCAGTTGTGTTTATAGATATGACAAAATGCAGGGCAGTTAAAAGGAATCAATTCAAAAGTATTGTACAAAGGAAAATCACATTATAACAGGTCTATTCAGAGGGAACAAAGTAATGGTACAAAAGAATAGGATGAAGGAACAAAGGACTACAGATCAGAATCAAGAATTTGAATAAAAAGGACATTTTCAGTATGTTAAGTTGTATACGCAGGTTCACTGTAGAAAAATAACGTATACACTCAGGTTAACAGAGCCAAAGGAGCGTATACGTATATGCACACTTTCACATAAGGACAAGTGTGTACATGTTGGAGAGCCAAGGTTTTGGTCCGAGGTATCTAGTCCAAGGTATTTGGTTTGAGGTATTAACCCTAGGTATTTGGTCCAAGGTATTGGTCCTAAGTGGTTTTGGTCCAAGGTATTGTGAAAGCCCTAAAGCTATATAAGGAGGAGAAGATCATTAGGCCACGGTGTGAAAGCATTGAATATCTTCTGAAGTGTTAGATCATATATGCAGGTTACGAGCTTCTGATGCTTTGCTTGATCTGATCTAAGGATGCACCTATGTGGTTTGATCATGGACAGTGTAGATCTGAATACTGGCGCATGTTTTATTCTGTAAATGTTATGATCTAGTTATAACTAAAGTCTGGAATGTCTGTGAAGTTTTAAGTTAGTATTTGTAGACATGTACATTGTTTCGCTTTGGTAAAAGCGCGTATACACGTTGGTTCGACACATCGCAGTAGTGTATACCTTGTGAACTATGATGTTTGAAGTTGCATTTGGTTCTGGTTGTTGATGCAGATTTCTGAGTTATTCTTTATGTTCTAGTGACTGCATTTTGGTGACAGTGTTCTGAATGTGCAGATTGATTGATTGTGATTTGCTTCAGTGATGATGAATTAGGATCATAACGACTTATCCTTACGTGATCTGATAATGGATGGGATAGATCTGATTGCTAACACATGTTTTATCCTTTATATGTGATGATTTGGGTATGTCTAAAGTCGGGAAGTGCAGTGAAGTTATAAGTAAGTATTTGCATATCTATATGCTGGTTCGCTTTGGTGAAGTTGCGTATAAATGATGGTATGGCTCTTCCAAGTAGCGTATACACTCTGATGCATGGTTTTGAGGTTACAATTGGTTCTGAATGATGATGTAATGTTCTAGGTTCAGATCTGTGTACTGGTTACAGTGATCTATTTGTTCCAGTTGAAGTTGATTAAGTATGAATCAATTGTTGATTCGGTTGTGTTAGAGGTTGTCAGCGATTGATTGCGTTTGGTTGATTTAGAGAGAGATGATTGAGTTTCAGTGATTGGTTGATGTAGATGTATTTGATGGTTGTATTGCAATGCTGATTGATTCTAAGCTTCAATGTTATTGATGGGTCCAGTATGAAAATTGGATGAAATGAGGTCTTCATGTGTATTTTTGTGTACCAAGAGCATCCAGTCTGAAAATTTATGAAACATAGTCCTTGGAGGAAGAAAGAAGGTCGTAGCCTTTTGTAGTTCGATGCCTACGTACTTGTAAACATATCAGCTAGTACAAGAGCTAGAGGGTTGTAGCTCCCTTCCAGTGGAAGCTGGAAAACGAGAGAAGGTTATAACCTTCTGTAGGTAGAAGCCTACGTATTGGTATGAGTTTGCACCAATACAATGTTGTAAACAGATTTTCTTATTATTAAAAGAAGATAGAGATGACAACAGCAAGTGGTTTTCATCCACATTGGGTTTCCACCTTAAATCTTGGTGTTCATGTGTGTTGCTTATGTGTGTTGTTTCATTCTGTTATTAATTTCACATTGTTACTGTTTAATGTTTAATAAAGTACTTATGCATAGATTAAAGATCAAAATATGATGAATTAACTGAATCATAAGTTCGCTAGATATACACTGGTTTCCTTAAGAACAGTTGCGTGCACATGCGAGTTCCCTTCACTGAAGTAGAGTATATAAATCTGATTATGGAAATGAAAAAGTTATTGATTTACAAATACTAATTCACCCCCCCCCCCCCCTCTCAATATTATTTCCAACGCTACCAAGTGAGAAAGAACCATAAAATTTATAGTTTGAAATGAAGGATGATGAATCAAACTCTAAGAAGAATATGAACCAAAATAAGGAGAACCACATACTCTGGTATTTAGGGATCAATTTGAGAAAGAAGGCAACATAAAAGGTATACTTCACATAATTTCTTTGTTTATTATTGATGATGATCATAGAACTTTTAGTGAGGTAGTGGATCCAAGGATGTAAAAATCTAGAAAAAGGGCTTGGTTGAAGAAATGGAAACCTTATACAAGAATGAGGCTTGGCATCTAGTGATATTATTTGTTAGAAGAAATCCCATCAAAAGCAAAAGGGTGTTTAAAAAAAAGTTGATTGTAGAAGGCATAGTGGAAAAATACAAAGCTAGGTTAGTATCAAAATGTTATTCCCAAGTAGAGGCAACTGAATTAAGTGATATATTTTCTCATATTGCTAATTTAACTTCTATTAGATTTATTTTATATGTTGTTGCAAATATTTTTTTTGAAATAGAATATTTGGACATGAAGGTAACATTCCTACATGGGAATATGAAATAAGAAATCTATATGAGAAACTAGAAGTCTTTGTTTTGAAAGGACAAAAACAAATAGTACGAAGGATCAATAATTCCTTGTATGGATTAAAGCAATCCCCAAGGACGTGGAATCAAAATTTAATACATATATATTGAGACTTTGCTTCAAAAGGAACAAAGCATATCACTATGTGTGTATTTAAAATTTGTTGATGATCATATTACTTATTTGGTCTTGTATGTGGATAATATGTTGTTGATTGGAAATGATAGGGGAATAATCAAGGAAGTGAAAACTCAATTTTCCTCTAAATATTACATGAAATATCTCCATGCTGCAAATTTAAGCTTGGGCATGGAAATTAGAAGAGATTGGGAAAATGATAAAATTTGTTTAAGTCAAAGGAAGTATGTTGAGACAATATTGAATATGTTTAATATGTAGGAATGTTAATTGGTAAAGCTACCTATTCCTTGTCATTGTAAAGTTATATGTAGATCATTGTCCCAAGACATAGGAAAAGGAATAGGACATGTACTATGTTTCATATGCTAGTGTGGATGGAAGCTTGATGTATGAAATGGTATGTACTAGAATAAACATTGCACAAGCAATGAGAATGTTCAGCAGGTATATGTCAAAACCAAGGAGGGAGAAATGGAGAACATTAAATAGGGTTTTAGGTATTTGCATGGCACCACTAGATATGGATTTTTCTACCAAGGAAGAATAGGATTGGATAGAGTGTTGAGCGTACATGATTTGTTGATGCAGATTGCATTGGAGATCTGGATCACCAAATATCTACAACCGGGTACGCTTTTTAAATATTTGAAGGAGAAATCAGTTGGATGAGCAAAAAACAATCCATAATAGCACTCTCAATTATTGAAGATGAATACATGGCAACTAGTCATGAAAGAAAGGAAGTAATATGGTTATAGGGATTATGCTTAAGTATTAAGTTGGTACAAAAATATATAAGGATAGATTTTGATATTCATAGTGCAATAATCATGGAAAACGACCCAAGTTATTATTTAAATACAAAACATATTGATGTTTAATATCAGTTTATGAGAGATATGATTGAAGAAAAGAAGATGTTGTTGGAAAAATTGCCTACTTTGAATAATTTTGCAGACTCATTTACAAAACCCGTGAGCACAGAGATGTTCTCTTGGTGTAGATAAAAAATGGGAATTATTTCCCAGGATTTATAATCATGTACTCTTGTGAACCCTTGTGTGCAAAGAAAATAATTGGGAGAATGTTGGGTGTGTGTTATATTCTTTGCACAACTATCCCCATGTGCTATAAACATGCATAATGTTTATAAAGGGGGTCAAAAGGGGGGAATAAGCCCTCTTGTTCAGGGTGTGTAATTCCCCCTGCATGACTGTTTAGGGAAGTACCCAAAAAAGAAGGGTGGGTTTTTGTGTCTATTTTTTTTAAGTTTTCGGCACATGGCTTTTGCTAAAAGAAATTTTTTGGTATATGGGGGTTTTCCCATGGTTTATAGTTTCGGTTAAGGACATATATTTGTATTCTAACCTAAGATAAATGGATTGGTGGTTCATGGATTACATGGTATATATATTGTATTTAATAATGTACAAGATAATATATATTGAAAAATCTTGCTATTTTTCCGAGGTTTAGGTTTCCAGGATAAAATCTTTGTGTATGATATTTGTGTTTTCCATTGCAACATTTTGAATTTATTAAGAATTTATTTGCAACAATTAATAGTACAAACTTAAAAACTACAATTAGTAGATGCCATGATTTTATCTGTGAAATTGATCTCAGGAGACAAACCAAACAAGATTTCAAGATATTGGAGGGAAACCATCCCTCCTATCAAGGACGTTGTTCCCCATACTGCTATATAAATAAAAATTGATGTTGGGCCTTAATTTTGTAAAAGGTTTTTTCTCTCACTTTCCTTTTGCTATGGAAATTTTCAGAGATTTGTGTCAAGAACCTATATATTTTCATTCAGGAATTCAATGAAGAAGCAATCATGTTTTCTAGCTAGTTAGTGTTAAATCATTGAAGGTATCTCAAAACTTTGGAGAGGACCCACCTATAGGAGCTCTATGGACCCTTATGTATCTATTTCCTTTCAATTTACAATTTTTTATGTTAAATTGTTCATAGCATTTTTCTTTATTGTAATAGAGTAGAGAATGGTGTATTTTTCATGTTCCTATAGAAGGAAGGCTTAGCGTTGTTTTTTCTTTTGAATGAGTCTCATGATTTTTTCATGCAATATATAGGCTCTAGGATGAACATTTAAATTTGAACAAAAATTTATTTTGTAAATTGCAATCTAGAATTTCGTATAGAACTTTCTTGTAGTGCCTCAAGGTTCCTTGTAGCTCTCCTAATTTTTTTTAGAATAGTTCAAAATTCTTTCTTTTGAGTATTTTTCTACATTTTAATGAATATTTTGTATACCATTACCTTAATTGAACCAAGAACATTGTTTTATTGAAAAGGAATCAAGAATTGGATGGTCCTTTTTTTAATTTAGTTGTGGATTTTTGTTTTTGCATTTCTAAATTATACAATTTAGATGGTTCTATTTCTGCAAATTGTTAACATTATCTTTACTTCTAGAAGATTAGAGATAGTATTTCCATTTATAAAACATAGTGGTAGTATTTCCATTTCTCAACTTAGTGTTAGGACTTTTCTTCATCTACAAGTAGGATTAGTTGAAAGTTGACTTAATAGGTTTTACTTTGAAGATATGGATTACTTCTTATAACCACCAATTTCTATCCATGTTTGTTTCTCTTATATTTTTCCTTGTTATCCTAATATTAATTAATTAATCCATGTAGGAACGATAATACAAACTTATGCAAGCATAATTAATCATTCAATGGACAATGACACCACAATTAGAGATGTACACTTAAACATGCAAACACATCGTAAAAGGAAATAAAGTTATTTTAATGCATAACATAAATTGATTCAACATATTCAAAAATAAAACATTAGAAGTTATCTTCCTAGAAATTAATAGCCAATCAGTTGTAAAAGAATAGTGTTCCACCTAGCCATTTGTACTCTATTGCACTTAATCTATCTATAATAGAATCTAAAATTAATATGAGGCTATGAATCCATAAGTACAAATTTATATATGGATGGATCTAGCTCTCTTCTCACAACCCAATTCCAAAAATTCAAAATATGTTAATCCATATATTTGTCCAAAACCACCATCCCTCTTTCCCATTCACTTGTGTAACCTAGAAATGGGATCCACTTCTCTCTTATGTAGTCTCTCAAGATATCCCACTTCCCTCTAGGCCTATTGTGTAGATTAGGTAAGAAATATCACTCTTGGGATTCTATCGGTTATCAATTGTAATTAATTTTCCTTAATAACAACAATTTTCCTATACATAGAGTCATGATTCTATAATAGTTTCATGACAACAATTTTCCATAGCCTTATCATAGTAATGTTATGGTATCTTAAGTTACGAGGGATGGGTAAATAAAGTGAATAAAAATTTCTTGCATGCCAAAAATCATATAGTATATTTGCACGACAATGATAAACCACATGTGTTCATGACAAGTACACACTTTCCCTCTATCAAAACGAATCACAAGGACTAAGGAATGGTATTTAAGTAGGGTTAAGGACTTTAGGATTATCAATAATGTTGTATTCCTTTAGTATCATTGAGACTCCTAAGCCCCTTTTCTTTCTCCTCCCGTGGAGTCATAAATAACCTTTATTTTTCCCTTCTCCTTTTGTAGCATGTGTTGTATTTTTATATTATCCCTAAATGTACAATTTTATATATTATTTTTTTAATTTTTAGTAATTCATCATGTAGACATATGCATTACTTATTTAGAGATCAAAACTTGGTTATCACAAGTAGTATAATAGAAAGGCATGATTTGGATCTCGAGGCGAAGATCTAAGAGACTTGAAGGCTGAGATGAATGTTGTTGGAGGGGCTAGTTGACTTAGTTGACTAGCCAAGTGAAGTCAAGAATATATAATGTAAAGTCATTCGACTCTCTAGTTGAGTCAAGAGTCTAAGTCAATTCTGATAGTTAAATTGTTGTAACCTGTAGTGGTATGTTTGCTGCTATGGAGTACCAAATAAAACTTCTTTATAGTTGGTTATTCCCAACAAGGAAAACACGGAAATTTGGTTGTTATTAGTGGAAAAACTTGGTAAACAAAGCACCGTAAATAGTGAAAACAATGCATACATAGACATAAACTAAAAACTAAGAAATGAAAAAAATAAACAATGTTTGATGAAGTAAACACATCAACAAAGTAATGGAAAAGGGTTTCGTTTATTGACTGTTGAATGTAGAAAAGATATAATAGATGAAGAATAAAATACTTGGAGAGAATTGTTTGAGCAATGGTGCTGAAAAATCGTCAACAAGGAAGTTCCTTTCCTCAATCTTCTTGCAAGCTTATTCTCTCTCTCAAATAAGCATGAAGACTCTCTCAATGGTTAAATCTTCTTCCAACTAGAATGTTGGATTGCTGTCGAGCAATTTTTCTGGCATAACAATTCTCTACTCCCTCTTGTTTTTGATTCTCTAATGGCCTGTTTATATATAATTTTGAATTCCTCTTCCCTCTCTTCGTTCATTAATGAGAAAATTACTTATGAGTAGGACAAAAGGATCCTTTAGGGGTTGTATATCTCCAAGTCAACTTAAAATCAGCTATCCTTGACTGGTACATGTCAGGGAATTCCATCTTCAAAGTGTGTGAAGTGGTTACAGACTGTTGACTCAGACTTTTGTTCGACCACGTGGCTATCAAAGAAACAGTGGCGCAATCACTAATTTTTGCCTTGGGATGAGCTGCGCAGGTAGACTTTATAACTGAAACCTTTGGATAATTTTTTATTTTTGTATTTCATGATATTTTCAGCTCGAAAATCTTCACCTGTACATTTTTTTGGATGACTTTGGGTGTCATCTGGATTGTACAAATGTGTGTACAATTTTTTTTTGTTAACATAACTATCTTGACTGAGTATATATATGACATTAATGTATGTATCAATGTATAGGTTCAAATTGGCTTCTTAAGAGATCACAATATAATATACTGCTTTGTTGTTTATCTAGTACTTTGTGTATCTTGCCTTATTCTTATGTTTCATATCTTCATGTGAGTTCTTGTGTCCTTTCTATTGGCAACCAATGCACACTATCTTCTACACTACAGCATTACTTCCATTTCCAGTAGTGTTGGGCCTCCAAAATGTCATCCACTTTCACTTTCATTTCCATAATTTTACACTCATTTCATAACTCTATAGCCCCATAACCTTACATTAAGTAACCATTTTCATGACTGAATGGGTTTATCATTATTATTTCCAAGTCATTGATTTTAAGTATTTTAAGTGAATTTATGATTAAATATTAGGAAATTAACATGTTTTCATATATATCTAAAATTGTAGGCCTACTTGGATATTCTAGAAGGATCCTATTTCGCCACCCAACCATAAATTCGAATTTCAAATTCCAACTCATGAAGATTTGTGGAATAATTGTAGAAGATGTGCGTCATTAACTATGCACATTCAAAGGAGAAGAATCATGGATGAGAGAATTTTTAGAGGATTTGTATCTTACATTTTTAGAAGATTGGTTGTAACCACAAGAGATAAATGTGGATTTAGGAGATATCTAAGGATCTATATTTATTGAACAGTTATCCCCAATTTTTGTATAAATAGGAGTGATCCCTTCATACAAAGGGTAGCTAGTGGTTAGAAGTTAGAGGTAGATAGTTGTTAGTTGCTAGTTGGAGATTCCAAGTTACATCCAAATGTGATTTGCAAAGTGAGGATAGAGAATTTTTGTAATATCTTGTAACTCATTTTATGAAATACATACTGCTACTTTGATCTCCAAGATGTGATAGTTGTTCGGTGTGCTTATTGAGGAATGGAGGTTCCCCATCAACCATAGTTTGCATACCTTTGTACATATTGGTAACATAATATAGTTATGTTATTCATTTATTTTCAGCAAGTGTGTTTTCATTTTATGAGAGTGTACTTTTCCTTTCAGCAAATGTGTTTTCTTTTTCTGAAAGTGTGTTTTTCCTTTCAGCAAGTGTGATTTCATTTCAGCATGTGTGAGTGTGATTTCAATTCAGCAAGTGTGGTGTTATTTCAATTCTACAAGTGTGACTTCAATTATGCAAGTGTGGTGTGATTTCAATTATGCAAGTGTGGTGTGATTTTCATTTATGCAATTTTGGTTTGATTTCAATTCTGCAAGTGTGATTTCAATTTCAAGCAAGTGTGATTTCAATTTCTTTATGTTTGGTTTGGTTTCAATTGGATTGATTTAATTAAATTTGTAGTTAGTTTCAA
Organism: Pinus tabuliformis; assembly: GCA_031772625.1. Lineage (NCBI taxonomy): Eukaryota > Viridiplantae > Streptophyta > Pinopsida > Pinales > Pinaceae > Pinus > Pinus tabuliformis. The sequence goes on along the minus strand of CM062814.1, from coordinate 393,467,694 downwards.
TTGCATTAAATTAATCTATTCTGATAAACAACCACCTAGTACATATAGTACAGGTATACATCATCAATCTACGAACCCTGGGTTGACAATTAATGATAGGGATTTAACTTGCATTTAAATCACCCAACATTTTGACGTCGTTATCGGGGAGGTATACATCGGTGTTTATTTTGAAAGTATAGAAAACTCATGATAGTTGCATTCATTTTTAAATGGATGGTTAAAATCATATTAAAATCATTTAGGATGCATATTATATTTCAAGAAATTTTCAAAACTTTGTACTAATCTATCAGCACAACAGGAATTATCAACCAGTTGGAGTAATGCACAAACAATTAAGAGTTTGAAGAATTTTCTTCCAAGAACTTTCTTGAATCTTAGCAATAGCTAGGATATCTGCCTCTTAGGAAGAATTTATTTTAACTGCATGCAGAAACTTTTCTATCTCTCCACCTCCAAAAGAGGATCTTAAATTCTCTTTTGATCCCTCTTGTCAAGCTGTTGAAGAGATTAAACAATCATGCAATACTTTTGATGAGGAGCAACCAGTAGAACCTAAGATTGATGAATGCATAATAAAGGAGAATATTCAATGTGATATAAACCAATAAAGGAATTAGGAATGTCACGACCTTACCGAAATATGGTTCCAATAAAGGATCAAGTCACTTCATTCTTTCAAACTTCCTTACTTCTTGATTGTATTATCAAAACAACTGGTCTTTCATGCTTTGATGTGTTTTAATGCATATATTTTAGGACTAAGCATGAATATATTTTTACTCCTATTACACACATGGTTAAACTAGAAATATGCATACACTTGAAACAAATTTTCTATTTCCAATAGAGTAGAGTAGGATAGAGCCAATGAATAAAAATCAAGTTTGGTGATGTGTGTATGTTTTTTTTTTTTAGTTTTTAAGTTATAGTTCATTTTATTTGAAATTTTATTTATTGGTGGTGTAGTAAGAGCCACCCAGCTTTGTTAGGAAACCAACTCACAAAAAGATAGAAAAGATAGATCAACACCTTAGAATTCAGCCTCTTCGAGGGGGCAACCTCCTTTACATTACACAAATGAACAACTCTTGGATGATACAAATGACTAAACCTTCCTTCTATATATAGGAGTGTAAGGGGTCATAATATAATCAAGCTGACATAACAGTAATAACACAAGGGCACAAAAATAACAATAGTGGGTTTCTATGGGGCATACTAATAACAATATGGGGACAATAGGGCACAATAATAACAATAAGGGATATAATGACAATAGTAATAGGGGAATCACTAGTATTATAGGGGCCTAACATGCCCCTCTCCTTCCAAAAAGCATTGTCCTCAATGCTTGAGTAGTTTTAGATGCTTCTGTATAATTCTCATCCTCTCATGTGGAATCTTCAACGGATAAGTTCTTCCACTTGATGAGATACTCCGAAATTGATCGATTTCATAGCTGTCGAGTTCTTGTTTCTATGAATGCTTCCAGTTCCAATATGATTTTTCCTTCCTCGTCAAGTTTTGGCAATATTGCTTGAACTGGGAGCTTGTCACCTACAACCTTCTTTAAACATGAAACATGGAAAACTGGGTGCACTAGGGAAGCTGCAAGAAGCTCCAATTTGTATGCCATAGTACCAATCTTTTGCAACACCTTGTACGAACCATTATACTTTGGTGATAATTTATTATCTTTCTTAGCTTGCTTTTTTATATGGTTGTAGCCGTAGGAATACCTAGTCACCTACATCAAAACTTCTTTCACTACGATGTTGATATGTCTGTTGTTTCATTCTATTCTGTGCCAATGTGAGGTTATCCTTTAAGAGTTAGAGAACTTGTTGTTGATGCTCGATGTGATGTTCCACTGCTTGAACCTGAGAATTTTCTCTTAACTATGATGTGATGGATGGTGGATTATATCCATAAAGTTCCATAAATGGGGTCATTTTTGGTGCAGTATGGAAGGAAGTGTTATACCACCATTCAGCCAAAGGCAACCATTTGACCCATTGTGTCTGTTTATTAGATACAAAGCAACGAAGATATCCTTCCAAACATTTGTTTACTATCTCAGTTTGCCCATTAGATTGAGGATGATAAGATGAGCTACGAACTAACTGAGTACTGAGACAAGAAAATAATTCTGTCCAAAAATTTCCAGTGAAAATGGGATCTCTATCGCTTACAATAATCTTTGGGTTTCCATGTAGGTTTTGAATTGTTTCCATAATGCAGTAGAAACTATATTGGCTTTAAATAGATGTGATAATGCACAAAATTGTGCATACTTGGTAAGTCTGTAAACTACCACCATGATGACACTCTTTCCCTCGAACTTGGGTAAACCTGTGATAAAATCCATTGAAACCTCCTCCCAACATTGGCTTGGAATGGATAAAGGTTGTAATAGACCTGGGGTCTTAATTGTTTCAACTTTATTTTGTTGGCAAACCAAACATTCCGCTACAAACTTTTGAATCTATGATTTAAGGCCATCCCAAAAAAATTCCTTCTTAACCCTGTGGTAAGTTTTTAAAAATCCTAAGTGCCCTCCTAAGGGAGAAGTGTGAAATTCCATAAGAATATTTTGTTTGAGTTGGGAATTCTTACATAGGTATAAGCGATCTTTGTAGCATAACAAATCATTTTTCCAGCTAAATGTATCAGATGTACTAGGATCTTGTTGTAACTTTCGAATGAGTGCCCACACTTCTTCGTCATTCTTCCATTCCTCCCTTGCTTCATTTATCCAATCTGGTTGGATAATAGAAATGGCTGACAAGAATGCTTCCACATCCTCATCCTTTCTTAAGAGTGCATCTGCCACAACATTTTTCTTCCCTTTTTTGTAGATGATTTCAAAGTCATAACCCAACATCTCTGTGACCCATTTTTTTTGCTCTTCAGAGGATAATATTTGTTCTAAAAAGTATTTAAGACTATCATGATCTGTTTTTACCTTGAAGTGTCTTCCCATTAGGTAGGGTCACCATTTCTTAAGTGCATGTAGTATTGCCAACATTTCCTTCTCATAAATAGCTTTTTGTAAATACTTTCCCTTGATTGGATGACTTTCGAAAGAAATGGGTCTTTCATCTTGCATTAAAACAACACCAATTCCATTTCCTGAAGCATCACATTCCACAATAAAGGTTTTTGTGAAGTCTGGTGTAGTTAAGACCGGTGCTTGGCACATTGCCTCTTTAATACATTCGAAGGCCTTTGTTACTTCTGGAGTCCATGAAAATGCATATTTCTTCAATAATGTTGTCATAGGTGTTGCTATTCTCCCATAATTCTTAACAAACTTGCGATAATACCCTGTCAACCCGATAAATCCTCGCAGATGCTTTATGGATGTGGGGATTTTCCATTCCTTAATGGCTTTAATTTTTCTAGGGTCTACCTTAACACCTTCATGAGATACAATATGACCTAGATATTCCACCTCTTGTACTCCAAAGAAATACTTGGAGCTTTTTGCATATAATTGTTTCCCCTCCAATAGTTTGAGCACCCTGTCAACATGTTCACCATGATCCTTCCAAGACTTGCTGTAGATTAGTATATCATCAAAAAATACTAACACAAATTTTCTAAGGGTTTGAAAATGGAATCCATCAAACCTTGAAATGTAGAACGTGCACTGGTAAGGACAAAGGGCATGACCAAAAATTCATAATGACCCTCATGAGTTCTAAATGTTGTTTTCAGAATGTCTTCAGTCTTCATTTTGATTTGATGATATCCTGAACAAAGATCCAAATTGGTGAAGTAAATTTATCCATGCAATTGATCCAATAATTGATCAATGACAGGAATGGGAAATTTATCTTTAATAGTGAGCTTGTTGAGCTCCCTATAATATAGACACATGTGCCATGACCCATCCTTCTTGTGAACCAATACTACTAGAGCAAAGAAAGAACTTTGAATAGGTTGAATTATACCAGCCTCTAGCATTTCTGCAACCATAAGTTCAATTTCACTCTTTTGAGCATAGGGATATCTTTACGGCCTGATGTTTGGAGGAACATTTCTAGGAATCAAATGAATAGCATGATCATGATCACGAATAGGTGGGAGACCTTTGGGAGTCTCAAATACCTTGGAATGATTGTCCAAGACTTTTTGGAGATATGGAGAAATAGATGATTTTGATGTGGGACAATAGGGGCAGAATAATAACAATAAGGGGTACAATGACAATAGTAATGGGGTAATCACTAGTATTATAGGGGCCTAATAAACTCACTAATCAATTGCAGGAAGATGTAGAAAGAGAAGGAATATTTGAGAAGAAGGAGACAAATAGAGTTTTGAGAGCGACACTTTGAAATTAGAGATCAAATCCTTTCATTTTTCCTTTTTAATTTCACATTCCAAATGAATAAAGAGTTTCAATATTGTTGAGTATGCTCTCTTCTTACACTCTCTACAATCTGGAAGATCAAAAAAGGAAATTGAACAAAGTTAGTTTTAAAATTTTCAATAAAAATTGGATAAGAGATATAAATTCATAATAAAAGTATAATAAAAGGGTTTTACAAAGCTCAAACAGCAAAACGGATGTTTCCAATGGATCCATCATTATCAAAAACCCTTGCTTTGACTCTTTTTGCACCTCATTTGGCCAAAAATTGAGTAAAATATCATTGTTTCAAGTTTTTGCCCAATTCTGTTGTTAATAATCCCACAATTTGACCTAAACCATACTTGTGCACCTCGAATGCGGAAACTACATGAAAACCTGGCCTACATTCCTGATCTGTGGTTGAAATTGTAGGACTATTAAAATTGTCATTAAGCCCCAGTCTTTCCACCGGTGTGGTCATATGGAGGGCCATACGGCCCTGGGTTGGCCTGAATTCCTATGTCACACCCTTTTTCCTTTTGCATTGGTCATATTACTATTCATGGGAATGTGGGCCAGGCTAATGCCTAGCCCTTGGTCCCCACCCATGGTTCCATGGCATTGGAGTGGCTAGGGGCTAGGCCTTATCCCTGCCCCTCCCCCAAATGGCACGCCCATCAATGTTAAATACATATTCAGGAGCCATGTTAAATAAGAAGTATGGAAGAAGGGTTGGTAAAAGCGCTTTGTTGGTTTGTATGAGGTCCCAGTTTCGATTCTAGTGGAGGTCATTCAGCGTCACACAAACTTTTGGCTCACCACAAGGATGTCACGTGGAAACGATTGGTTGGTCCATGTGGTACTCCCTCGTTGGGCCACCACACAAAACCATTAACCACTAACAAAATAACACGTGTCAACAAATAAACTTGTGACAAGTTTCAATCACTCATTGGCCAATGAAGGACCAGTAAAAACTTGCCAAGTTATGACCTAGTCAGCATACGGACTACTGATTGGGCATTCCTGCAACTCAAAATTCATTTTTTTAATTTTTTCCTAAAACATACATAATATGATTTCGGGAGCATCCACATTCAGATTTTAGTGAAACACATTGTGTTGGATTTAGAGCGACGAGATCTATGCTTTGATGTTGCTTTAAATTTGATCCAATAATTTTGAATTTTGAGCATTTTCTTGGTCCACAGGATCATGGACAAGGGTGGAACGCTAGAGAAAAATAACAAACACAGTTACAAACTTATACTTTCATAAAAATCTACAAATATTAAAAATCCAACTATGATAATTGAAAAACCACCATCCAATTTTAATTGCCAGTTGTAAAGCGAAAAGACAGTGCAACGATCTGTATTTTTGGTAGCTACAAAATCGACACAATTCAGTAGTTTAGGCAAATTTGTTTTATGGTCTATTGATAAAGCATTAAGTGTGTAGAGAAGAGGTCTCAAGCTCAAAATTGGTTAGAAATGCAATGAAGAAGGTACTACTTTCTAAACAGGTAAAAGTGTATTTAATTTTCTTGAATTTGTTTCTGGAATTTGTCTTATTAGTACTATTTCTGAGTTTTTTTTGTATATATCAGATGAAGAGAGACTAATCATCTCTCTCTCTTGATAGTATTACATTTTATTGCAGAAATTTCTAAGTTTTTATAGGCTCCAAGACAATGAAAGAAGATCACCATATGCATGAGTACCTTTTTAAAGACCAAGTTTCATAAGAGCATGATCATTCCATGTAAAATCAGATCCATTACACTATTGGTACTAAACAGATACCAACTTTACCATTGCTACTCATTCTAAACTTATAGTTGATCCATAATTATCCATCTCCCTACTACTAAAAATTCATTTCCCTTTGCAATCTTCATACTTTCTTGCCTCATTTTCACTCACCCTTAACCCAAAAATAAAGTCATTCAACTCCCTTACAAAGTTGAGTCACCCCATTTTCCTTTTCCCTTTCTGTCAAATAAACCTTACTTCAATGCAAATTTTCTATCTATAGTTCTTCAAATTATTATTTCATACTCATGTTAGATGATGGAGGATTCATTAAGGCCTCTCTCCTAACAAGTTTTGACCCATCAACTCTGACACATCATCTGGGATCAAGACTAGAGATCTTTCACATACCTTGAGGCTTGCATGCCTTAATGGAAATATCTCTCGCAAATAAACAATGGGAATACATCAATGTCCCCTATTTGTCAGATCTTCTAGGTGACTCAATGACGACACTTCTATTCCTACCTAGTAAGATGTACTTAGGCATCTTGACTCTCATTGACATCAATGGTGAGTAGTCTCGTGTTGGTTAATGGCATTCATTAATGGCCAGTAATCCAACAATTTCTTTTCTATGTTCGACATTGACAAATCTATTCACATAGATAATAATTATGCCACCGAGTGGGAATGAATGAAGACTAAATGATCTCAGTAGTTTGTAGCAAAACTTAATTCATAATTCAGCAGCCATAGCAATAAAGATTCCAATCTCATCCTCTATTCATACAACCAAGAGAAAGAAAAAGCAGATCAGATTCTTTTACTTCGCATTCCATGATCCAGCAACAGCAGCCACATTCTTATCTATATAAATAAATTTTCCACTTTTCAGGTAAGTGATGGTATGTTATTTCCTAATCTTTAGTCATCTAATTCCTTAAATGCTAAACTTTTGATTTTGGAAAATTCCACATTTATATTCCCTCTCTCATTTTCCAAAAAATGAAAACACCTTTAGTTGGAGGGAAGGATATCAAATCATATTCACATTTCATGCCACATGTCACATTTAATTTCATCCTAACCAACATATTTTTCCCAATTAACTATTATTTCATTTTGATTCAAAAAGTTTATGTGTTTTGCAATGATTAATTGATGAGCACATTAAATGGCTGAGAGTCACTATGGGACTTAAAAAACAAATCTCAAAGTTTTTAGGAATTTTGATGCACAAAAATAAAAAAACTATTGTTACACAAGAACCAATACTCATAAAAAAATTGTTGTCACACAAGAACCATCCATAAAATATATATATGTTGTAATCAAATGTATTTCAAGGTACACTTTGCAAAAGAGAATAAAATTGCTAAATGATATGATTATGCAAAGTTAAAAGAGAATCAATACAAATCCAAAGCTCATATAGAAGCAAAAAAATTCAAGAATATCAACTTATGATTAAGGGAATCAATGCAATAGTTGCATGAGGACTTGCAACATCTTCAGTTGGGGAGTATGTTGGGCCTCCAAAATTCCATCCACTTTCACTTTCATTTCCATAATTTTTCCCTCATTCCGTAACTCTATAGCCCCATAACCTTACATTAAGTAACCATTTTCATGATTGTATGGGTTTATCATTATTATTTTCCAAGTCATTGATTTTAAGTATTTTAAGTGAATTTATGATTAAATATTAAGAAATTAACATGTTTTCATATATATATATATATATATATATATATATATATATATATATATATATATATATATATATATATCTAAAAGTGTTATGAGTTTTGTGATATTTTAGGCCTACTTGAAGATTCTAGAAGGATCCTATTTGGCCACCCAACCAAAAATTCGAATTTCAAATTCCAACTCATGAAGATTTGTGGAATAACTGTAGAAGATGTGGATCATTAACTATGCACATTCAAAGGAGAAGAATCATGGATGAGAGAATTTGACAGGTTTTGTATCTTACTTTTTTAGAATATTGGTTGTAACTATAAGAGATAAATGTGGATTTAGAAGATATCTAAGGATATATATTTATTGAATAGTTATCCTCAGTTTTTGTATAAATAGGAGTGCACCCTTCATACAAAGGGTAGCTTGTGGTTAGAGGTTAGAGGTGGCTAGTTGTTAATTTCTAGTTGGAGGTTCCAAGTTCCATCCAAGATGTGATTTTTAAAGTGAGGATAGAGAATTCTTGTAATATCTTGTAACTCATTTTATGAAATACATACTACCACTTTGATCTCCAAGATGTGATAGTTGTTCAATGTGTTTGCTGAGGAATGGAGGACCCCCACCAACCATAGTTTGCATACCTTTGTACATATTGGTAACACAATATATTATGTTATTTCATTTATTTTCAGCAAGTGTGTTTTCATTTTATGAAAGTGTTCTTTTCCTTTCAGTAAGTGTGATTTCATTTATGCAAGTGTGGTGTGATTTCAATTCTACAATTGTGATTTCAATTTCAAGCAAGTGTGATCTCCTTGATGCAAGTGTAATTTTAATTTCTTTATGTTTGGTTTGGTTTGGATTAAATTTATTTAATTAAATTTGTAGTTAGTTTCAATTGCATTAGATTAATCTATTCTGTTAAATAACCACCTAGTACATATAGTACATGTATACCTCATTAGTGTATGAACCCCGAGTTGAAAATTAATGACAGGGATTTAACTCTCAATTAATTCACCCAACAAGTAGTATTGGACTTGAGCGTTACGACATGTAAACATAAATTTTAACTTTCAAAGAGATAGAATAGTGGTGGGAGACAAAGATTAACAACTATTTGAAGAACTACACACGGAAAATTCAATTGTCAATCGCAAAGGCTATGGAACATTTTTTCAGGGAAACACATGAACGATTTGTTGAAACACCCCTGCCAAGATCAAGAATCTCCTAAACCAAATGACTAATGTGAAAGAAGGAAGATGAGACCCGACTAATACCAAAAATCACAAATGGTAGACGAAATACCTTGATGAGTGGGTTGAAAAGATAGTGGAGGAATTTTATGAAGAATGAAAAATATAAGAGGACAATTATTAAGCGAATTAATGCAAGGTGTTTTGATGATTTTGATGATATTTTTTTTCTACACTATACTGACCTGGATTCACGAGTTTCTCCTTGATAAAGGAGTCAGACATATAGTATATTACCAACCACCTCTCTGGGAACCTTTAAACTCTAGCCACCGAAAGAAACAGATTGACTGGGAGAAATTTATCATCTCTCACTACAAAAGTATGAAAGAAGCACGGGACTATTTATTGAGAAAATAAAAATGGATGTTGATATTTTCATTCTTGATCGAAACCAATTTAGCACGATATGGGAGGGTAATTATTTGTGAAGAATAAATTAGAGAGAAAAGAAAAGGAGAAGTGTTATAAATTAAAATGAGATGAGATTGGTCAACTACTAAGAAACAAAAAGAGGAAGATAGTCATCAAAAGACTTTATATGGTATTCGTCCATGTAAATAGTCCATCAACATTCAAAAGTTAGCATGGGACAAGTGACAGAAAAGGAAAGAAGAAATCATAGAAGAATACTAGAGGAAGAAAGCGCAAACTCAGGAGTGTGAGAGCGAAGATGCATGGGACTCCTGTGATGCTCAATATCATGAGTTGAGTGGTGTACCACCACCAATTCCGATAGATAATGATGGTCTATAAATAATTTCTAGAAGACAAGTAGACGACATGGAAGTTGATGACTCTGGTATTGCAATATCATGAGTGTTAGTTGTATCAATATCAAGTCCCACCATTAGAGAATTCCTCCATCAACAATCACATATTTATTTAGAAACACCCATTTTTTAGCACAACAAAAACAAGCCAAGCACTGAACTACAATTGGAAAATTTGGTAGTAAACCAAATATGGAGTGGTAATCAAGGAAATGAAGACATACTTCTCTAGATAAGAGATTTCACGAAGAGTCACAACCTAAAGAAAGTCAGCTAATTGAATATATATATGGAGGGTTTCAGACTGATGAGTCATCTTTTTAAATAATGAATCCTTACATGTGAGGAAAAAAAATTGATAGAGGAGGAATGACCTATTATAGAGTTTTGTGAACCCAATGTTTCAGACTACTAAGTGAGTCCATCATCAGGGGATACGTCAATAGATTTTAAGATATTAATGATGTATCTAGGAGCTGTATTTCAGAGTATATATATGGGTTATGAAAGGAATACTATAAGAAATTTAGTCAGCGAATATTTGATTAGTTTGTTAATATTTAGATTTTTTTTTTAAAGAATTCTTGATTTTAGAATAATAAATGAATAATTATGAAATTTCTATTTGTGTCTTAAATTGATTAAGGATTTACTTAATTCATTCACTATAATCTAATTGAATATATAAACTCTAGTGTTTAATAAGTTTTGATTTATTTTTAATTTGAATTATTACAACCCTTTTTATTGTGAATTTCTAGATTATAATAAATTATGAAAATTTTGATTTTATTTTTAATAAATTAATAGTAGTGAAATTTGATTGATCTGAGAATTATTTTCATATAAGAAATTTTTTATGTATATATTTATTTATTTGTTTAATTATTATTAAGAATTCTTGATTTTAGATTAATAAATGAAATGTCTTATATTGAATTTTAAACCATTAAGGATTTAGTTAGTTAATTCACTATAATTTTATTAGAATATCTAAATTCTAGTGTTAATAAGTTTTAATTATTTTAATTTGAGTTATTACAACCATTTGTTTAATTTAAATCCATATGTTACTTATAATATTATAATTCATAAATTATGATCAGAATTTTATTTTTATTTTTAATAAATGATTAGTAATGAAATAAATTAGATTTGAGAAATATTTTATTATGAGAAAATTGTATGTTCAATAGGATGATCATTTATTTATTTGTTTATATATTTTTATTATTTTTTAAGAGGATGTTAGATAATTTTTTTTATTATGAATGAGAGAGGAGGGATTAAATTATTATAAGGGATATGTGTTAATCATTGATTCTTTAAGATTTCGAATAAAGGTTTGCAGGTGTTGCTTAGTTTTAATCCATCATCTCGGTTCAAGTAGTTCTTTCTTTTTTCTATTTCAATGGCTTCTTTGATTTTCCTTTTAAGATAGTGGTCCTCTTTCCTAATTAGTTTGGCTTCTTCCATGCAAATATAATGAGAGGAAGAGTGAACATGTTTTGCTAAGGGAGATTTTGAGGTCCTCTCTCTTATTAAGTTATATTTTGTATAAATGAAAGTCGAAAACTAATAAAATAGTTCAACGCATCAGCCGCAAGTCAAGGTTAATAAGTCTAGCCAGTCAATCAACAAAAAAATGACAACATAGGCCACATTGTCGCCAGTAAGAATGGGATTGAATCATATTCCTCTATATGAAGGAGATGAAGATTCGAAGAAGCGTCGGTTTATCTATGAGAATTTTTTGGAAGCCACTAATATTACAGATGAAGACAAGTAAATGGCTTAGTTTGAAACCTCTCTCTGGAAGCGAGCACTAACTTGGTTTATGAATATTACAAAAAACCAACCCAAAAGGAAAAATTATATTAAAAAAATCTTTTTCTCCTTCTTCAAAGTGCAAGACGTTATGCCAAATTCTGTCAAATCATAATACTAAGGAATGTCAGAACAATTTGTGTGATTCTAAACCAAAGTGGCATGCCATATGCAAAGATAATAGCCACTCGACAAAATAATGTTAGTTGAATGTGAAAATAAGACCAACTATCATGTTGTGTACCACACTTAGGCTTCATAACAATACAATGAACCAACTAACCAGGGAGGAGGAGGAAATGGAAGAGGAGAATATGGTGGTCAACGTAGAGGTTATAATGGTCAAGGACATGGTCGCGGTCGAGGTCTAGGAATAATTTATTGCTTTAAATGTTGGCATTAGGGCCACATATCGCCTAGTTGCCCACTTAAATACAAGACTGTATTATGATTTTGTAATATGTATGTTCTATCTGATCACTTCTTAGAGGGTTTCTTTAAAATTCTTGAAAAAGTATTGAATAAAATATTTGTCAATTTACTACAAGTTTTCCCAAAGAAGGAGCTCATAAAAAATCTCCATGTCATTAAAATATCAAGCACAAGGAAAGAAAATACTCCTCGAAATCAGTGAATCCTTCAGCTGACTAAAACAACTGCTAATTACCCAGATATGCAGATTCATTGTTAAAAAAATGCAACTAGAAAGTCTCAATTTGATTTTGCCTTAGTCAATTTGAGAAAATTCTAATTTCCACATTAGCAAACAACTTGGGTGCAGTTAACTTGTGTGACATGGCTTGTTTCACTCAATTTACTTAGTAAATTCGAGTTGGAGGAGTTGGAGTTCAGTTAAGCATGTGTGATTGCTAATTTTTAGCAATCAAAGTTAGTTATTTCAAGTCATTTTCAGTTAAACTAGTTCTAATTATTGGAGGAACTAGTGGAAGGTCAGTTGTGTAGTGAGACTTCAGTCTAACTCAATGATCATTTAGTTAAATGATTAATCAATCCAAAATAGCTAGTGCATGTAGAGAATTTGAGTTCCCTAGTTGTGGTGGAGATTCCTAGGCATTGTAACATCAATTGTTGACTAGTCTTGAGTGCACAGGTGTTGCATGCAATCATATGATCAACCTTGGGAATTGTGCAATCATTTTGGAGGAAATTCCTAAATAGTAGAGGTCCAATTTCCTTGGGATTTGTGCAAGGAAATAGGGGCTCAGGAAGAGGTATAAGTTGACTAATTTTGGGTCAGAGCTTCCAAGTGAGCAGAGAGATAGGTTATTAACTTGTAGGTTGAGCTTAGATTGAGCAGGCAATTTTAATACATCTCTATTCATTAGATTAATGAAAGTAGGAAAAGGGGTTTTTAGCAGATTGCTTTCCACTTGTAAAATAATGTGTGAATGTGTGTTGTTTCTCATTGCATGTTTGTGATTGATGTTCTAAATTGTGAGTTGAATTTCGCATAGTAGTAGAGTAGGTTTGTGTCTTGTGATTTTGATTAAAATTTCATGAGTTGTTGCAAATATACACCATAATTTCTACATAGCATCAGAGTAATATTCACATTAGAAAAAAAAATTCAAAGTTGTCTCTCAGGAGGAACGAATTTGCAATTCAGTGTAGCAGGATCTCTTTAGAGTTGGGAAGATGACCTTCAACAGGCTAAGACTATAGTTTTTCTTGGAAGGAAGCTCGAATTTCATTGCATGGAAGGATTGAACAGAGGTGGTGTTGGATGAGAATGGATTGCTAGAATATGTCAACACAATCATGTGGCAAAACCATAGACATCTAATGCACAAAACCTATCCCATTGGAAGAAATATGTAGCCAGCGCGAGGAGAATAATCTTAGAGGGAGTGTGAGACCACATTGTCTTAAATATCCATGGGAAAGAAACTCCTTTCACAATGTGGAAAGCACTTATAGAATTTTTCGAGAATAGCAGCGACCACAAGAAATTGGTGCTCAATGATAAACTTTGAAATATCAAGATGCAGAAGAATGACACTATCCCGCAATATCTAAGTAGATTTATACAAGTTCATGAAAAACTCAGTGGGGTTGGTTTTATTATTGCAGAAGGTGACTTGGTAAGCCTAACTCTTCTAGGCCTTCCCAAAAGTTGGCATAGCTACCAAGACTCGGTGAACGAGAGGGAAAAATTACCAAATTGGGAATGATTATGGTCCAATTTGGTACAAGGGGCAAAAGTCGGAATACCAGAGATGGGACTTTATCCAAGGGAGAGGATGAATAAAACTTTGCATTGGTTGGAAAAGGAAAGAAGGGAAAAGGGAATAAATCTCAAACCAAACCAAAATCTAGCTAAGTGAGAAAGAAGAAAGATTTGTAAGAAATTATATGCTTCAATTGTCATGAATTTGGGCACTATGCCATGAAGTGGCCACACAAAAAGTTGAGCAAGGATATCTCAGGAGGAGTTGTAGGTGAATCTTTGGCTTCACAGTTCAAGTTTGAATTCACCCTTATCACATGCCTAGCACAGTGAAGGGGAGTGTGTGGTACTTGGAGCCAGGTGCATGGTACCACATGACATGGTGTAGAGAGTTTTTCAGTGATGTGGAGGAGAATATCTCTTGATGCACATTGAGCTTGGGGACAATGGAAGGTACAACATGAACAAGATCGGTACAATCACCTTTCAGAGGGAGTCGAGCTCCCCTCTTAGATCAAGGATGTCATGTTCATTCTAGGCCTAAAGAAAAATCTCATATCTATTGCAGTTTTGGAAGACCATGGTTATGATGTGATCTTCAACAAATGGAAATCATTCCTGTGACACATAGCCACGAGATAGGTGAATAAGATCGGGGTTATTGTGAAAAACCTATATAATCTAGGTGTGGAAGATTGTGTTGCATTAAGCAGTAAGGCAGAGAAAGTGCAGGGTCGTGATGTCAGTAAACTTTTGCACATAAGACTTGGTCATTTGCATCATGTAACCTTGAGGATGATGTAGCAAATAAACACTAGCCTCCCTAAAGGATCACTTGAGAAGTAGGATGTATGCAAAGGATGTACCTTGGGGAAGTATTCAAAATCCACATTCCATGACTAGGACAACAAAGCACATGCAAACTCGGAAAGGATCCATTCTGATGTTTATGGACCTTTCTTGACAACCTCCACTGCTAGACACAAATATTTTGTCATTTTTATTGATGACTTCTCAAGGAAGTGTTGGATCTTCTTCATGCGGAAGAAAGATGAGGCATTCTCCAAATTCATATAATTCAAGGCCATTCTCCTAGTGACCCCTGAATTGGAATGTGGGTTGCGGTAAATCCAAGTATTGTGTGCCTCAGCAGGCCTAGGAATCCTCAACCAGTGAATGGAGGGATATACGGTAAAGCATAGAGGTGGTTTCCCTTTATCAAGACTAGCAATCCTTGTAGGTGAATGGAGGGATATATGGTAAAGAATGGAGGTTGGTGTCTCAATTATGGTCTAGTGACCCTTGGATTAGACTATAGGTTGCGGTAAAGCTTATAAATGAGGAGACAGGAAAATTCCTCACGTGCAGGTGGAGATATTTAGTTGCATCCATGATTTTTTATGGCTTAGTGATCCGATGATGATTGCAGTAAAGCCTGATTCTATAGACGAGGGTGAGGTTGTTTAGCCTCCCGAATCCCTGGTTGGTTCTTTTGGTTTGAGTCCCACATACATGCCTGGAATATGGCACGGGGGTGATTCGCTGAAGAGAAGCTTGGCTCAACCAATATACGATCGGGTGGAACATGGTATTCCCATACCAGGTTGGGTTTTTCATTCATTAATACAAGTTTATTTCCTTGGTATTTTATGAGAAAATGTACTAAATTATATGTGGAATTTATGGCTATTGTATCCACATTATTTCTATTGTTTATGTGCTGGTTATGAATGTGTTTTTTGACAGTAAAAATGTATGGTTCTCATCATGTTTTAATTTGTAAATGAATGAGTAAAGAATATATGATCTAATAGATGATAATGAAGCTAATGTGATAAGGCACCAATGCTCCTTAACGATTCTCAGATAAGTATAAGACCCCTATGCTCAGATTTGTTATTATGACCTATAGGATGCATATTTGTGACATGTTTGATGAAATCCCTATCATGGATAATAGGGGTACATTTAATTCCTTGTTTAAGAATTTGCATTGGCATCATTGTCTCTATGTTTATTTTCATTTCTATGAATTCCACGAATTTATGGGTAGTAAATGGGTCCTAGCATTGGAATTTAGCCTTAAATCTCGCAGTTGATGACCTAGCACTGGAAGAAAAAGGCTACAATCGCACTCAGGAAGGCTCATGGGAGTGACTGAGACCCTCAGTCACTTGGAGGGTTTGGCAACAGAGTGACTGGGGATATAGGTCCTTGAACTGCTAATTTTCCTCAAGGGTTTGTCACCTAGAAAGGTGGGGTAGCTCCTGGAGGTTATGTAGGATGTGTGGATAGTCTGTTTGGTTGTATTTTGTTGGTTCCACTTACTTAAGGAGACCTGGGAGGTTGAATTAGATTATAGTAGACTCTCGTCACATGTTTACCCCAGTTGGTCGACTACTTGGGTAGATGTGGGAGGAGGGTGTTGTAGAGTGGTATCAAAGCATGGTTCACCCCTTAGACTGGATGTGTGGTGTGTTTTTCACGCATTCAAGTTGGTTGCATATCTGTTCTCATGTTTGTGGTCTATGTACTGGTTGTGTATGCATGGTGTTGTTTATGGTTGCAGTGGTGTTGCCATGTGAAAATTTAATGTCGTTGTTGTTGGATGTGTTTATCATGAGTTTATCTCAGTTATGCTCTAGATATTCCTATCAGTGTTGTATGTAAGGTGTATGCATGTGTATCATACAGATGTTGTTATGCATATATTGATATGGGTGTAGTTGTCATGCATGAATTCATAGTTGTCATGCATGAATTCATGATGTGTGCTTAATATGGTCATGCATTGATGATTGGACTATGGTTAGGATGATATTGATATGATGATATGATTATGTTTATATATGCATTTTTCTAATCTGGTCGGTCTTGCAGATGAGATATCCTCCCTGAGTTATACTAAGGTACATTGGTTTGTTTATGATTTGGTTTAGCTGACATAGTATGCCTTGCAGGAAGAAATCAAGATGATTAGCAACATTCCAAACTACAAAGATTCTCCCTATGAATGAAATGAGCAGCATGGTGTTGAGAACTCTTCTGAATTAGTAGACACATTAAGGAGTTTGAAGGAAGAAATAATTATTTGTAAATAAGATAATGACAAAATCATGTAGGCACGGAATAAACAAGTAGAAGTCAATGCACTAATCCTTCATAGTTTGTCAGACGTGTAGAGACAACGACCACTTTGGATCAGCTATGGACAAGAGAATGGGAATAATGGGGCATATGGAAATAGGTCTCAGGGTGGTCACAGTTAAAATAGAGATGACACGATCAAAGATGGTATATTCTTGGATACTTCGGATAGGAGAGGTGATGAACACAGGTACTATTCTACTCCTGGTTCTAATAGGTATCATGATCATCATCATTATCAACATTACAGGAGGAGTGATATGGGATACTTTCCGGATGAGTTTAAGAAAGTGAAGCCACTGAATTTAGAGTTGAATAAGCTTGAGGACGCAAAGGCTTGGTTACTTGGTATGAATAATTTATTTGAACTACAATAGTATCTAGAGAATATGAAGGCTAGAATAACTATCTCCAGCCTTAAAGGGAAAGCCGATATCTAGTGGGAAGATGTAAAACTGGTCAAAGACATCATGAAAAAGGAGTTGAGTTGGCATGAATTCAAGAGACTCTTCAAAAAGAAGTACTTGTTGAAAAGGTACTACAACAAAGCCAAGGAATTCTATGAGCTTAAAATGGGATCGATGGCAGATGAGGAGTATATGACTACGTTCATGGAGCTATTGAGATATGTAACATATCTTAAAGATGAGGCTAAATTTCAAATATTTGTCAGTGGATTGCCATTAGAATTTAGAGATCAGATTGAGTATGATGAGCCTCAATCACTTAAGGAAGTTATTCAGAAACTAAAGCATTGCTATGAATAGTCAAAGTGTAAGACATAATCTTAGCAAGGATGGAAAGGGAAAGATAAAAGTAAAGGTAAATGGAAGCCAAAAAGTACAAGGCCTCAGAATGTAGAATAGAAAGAGAATGTTGCACCGCATAAGAAGTTCAATGCAAGTAGACAGGGACATGGGTCACAAAAACAAAATAGAGGTGATGGTACAGGACAGTGTGAGTGTTGGACATGTGGTAAGGAGAATCTTAAGAGGGATTGTATGTAGAATTAGATTGGTAGGCCTCAGATATTTAGTGCATAGGAGGCGCATACTGTTGGGGTTGTTGGGCAAAGCATTCCTCGTATCTGTGCAGCACTGGATAATAGGTAGGAATATCATCAGGCATCTATCATTGAGATGGACGGTAACCATTGTGATCAAATTATTTCTATTTTGATTGACCTTGGATATAATTATATTTATGTTAACCATGACTTGGTCGATAAGTGTGGTTGGAATAAAGAAGTGCATGCAAAATCTCGGTTAGTGTTGTTGGCTTGTGCATTTGAGTTGAGTGGCATCCCTACTTCAACACATTTGAATGTATTATTGTTGGGGTCATATAGTATGCTTTTGGATATGGAATGGCTATATCTTCATAGGACCAAAGTGGACTGTTATGACAAAGCCATTGAGTGCTTGGATGACAATGGGGGGCAGTGAATCTTGCAGGGTAAGAAGAAAGCAACATTAGTTAGAATGGTGACAACTATGCAGGAAAAGAACAGTCACAAAAATGGGTGTGTATTATTTGCAGTACATATTTCCAGTGAAAAAGGTAAGGAAGTTGAGGATGCGGAGGTATTGAGAAGGTACTCGATCTTTCAGCAGTTTTAGGATGTGTTTCCAATAGATATTTCAGAGTTGCTGCCTCACAAGGAAGTAGAATTTTCCATTGAGTCGGTGCCAGGGGTATCACCAGCATCAAAGGAACCATACAGGATGAGCACTCCAGAGTTGGTAGAGCTGAAGTTGCAATTGAAGGAAATGATTGACAAGGGATACATTAGGCCAACTATATCACCATGGGGTGCACTGGTATTGTTTGTGAATAAGAAGGATGGTACTCTTAGGTTATGCATTGATTATAGGAAGTTGAAAAAGGTGACCATCAAGAACAAGTACCCATTGTCGAGGATTGATGACTTATTTTATTAGTTAAAGGGAGTAGCATTGTTCTCAAAGATTGATCTCACATTCAGATATCATCATGTACGCATCAAGGAAGAGGACATTTACAAGATAGTTTTCTGGGCCAGGTATGGGCATTACAAGATTGTTGTAGTTCCATTTGGTTTGACTAATTCTACAACTACCTTTATGTGTATGATGAATGGTTTGTTGCATCCTTATCTGGACATGTTTGTTATTGTATTCATTGATGACATTTTGATATATTCTAGGAATGAGGAAGATCATGTTGAGCATTTAGCAGCAGTGTTGAGACTGCTGATAGAGCATTAGTAGTATTCTAAGCTCAGTAAATGCATATTATTTCAAACAAAGGTACATTCCTTGGGGCATGTGGTCTCCAAGGAAGGCATAGTAGTAGATCCAAAGAAGATAAGAGCCATCATGGAGTGGTCATCTCTTAGAAATGTGCATGAGGTAAGATCATTCATGGGGCTAGTAGGTTATTATAGGAGGTTCATCAGAAACTTCTCTCAGATTGCATATCCTATTACGTCATTCCAGAGGAAAGGTAATAATTTTGAATGGAAAAAGGAAAGTGCAACAAGTTTTGAGCAGTTGAAACAGTTGTTGATAAGTGCTCTAGTGATAAATATTGTAGATCTAGACAAAGAATTTTTGGTATGCACAGATGCTTGCAAAAGAGGACTTGGTGGAGTCATTATGCAAGAGGGACATGTAGTATCCTATGAGTCATAGAAACTAAATGAGCATGAGAAGAACTATCTGACACATGATCTTGAGTTGGCAGTGATCATCCATGTGTTGAAGATGTGGAGGCGATATCTTCTTGGTAGGAGGTTTGTATTGATGAGTGATCACAGTGGGTTGAGATACTTGTTTGACCAGCTGAATCTAAATGTTAGGCAAGCTACATGGTTGGCCATGATAAATGAGTTTGAATTTAATATCAGGTATATCAAAGGTAAAGATAATAGGGTTGCAGATTCTCTTAGCAAGCAGATACAGGTAAATCACATTGCAACTATGAGCTCTTATGGGATAGACTTACATTATCATATTTTATAGGCAGGTTGCCATGACGATAGGTATAGAGAGCATATGCATAGGTTGCAACAGAGTACAGGTACAGGTACATGTACAAGTAGTGATACAGGTACAGGTACAGGTGCACAGGATGCGGACTATCATCTCTCACAAAATGGCTTGATCAGATTTAGGGACATGATATATGTGTTAGACAGTAGTGAGCTGAATGAGTTTCATGTGAAACTGTATTCAGGTCACCTAAGATACCAAAATAATTTGACAGTAGTAAAGAAGTTTTATTACTGGTCGAATATGAAGAAGGATGTGGCATATTTTGTGGCTAGCTGTTTGGATTGTCAGCGAGTAAAGGTAGAATGTAAGCATCCAGGTGGACTACTACAGTCGATTGTGATTCCAAAATGGAAATGGGAGGTAATTTCCATGGATTTCAACACAGGTTTTTTAAGGAAATCTAGACAGCATGATTCCATCATGGTTGTAGTGGATAGGTTGACTAAGGTAGAACACTTCATTCCAGTGAAGACTACATATTCAGCTACAGATGTGGCACAGGTGTTCATTATAGATGTGGTCAGATTGCATGGTGTTTCGAAGAAGATTGTGTCAGACAGGGATGCAAAGTTCACTTCCAAGTTTTGGAAGGAGTGTTTGTAGTTTTAGGTACAGAGTTGGCCTTCAGTACAACTTATAATTCGTAGACAGATGGACAGATAGAGAGGGTCAACAAGATATTGGAGGACATGTTAAGGATGTATGTGATGCATCAACAAAGGATATGGGAGTAGTACCTTTTGTTGGTTGAGTTTTCTTATAAAAATGGTTACTAGGAGTCACTAAAGATGAGTCTGTTTGAGGCGTTGTATGTGCAGAGTTGTAATACTCCCATCAGTTGGAGTGACCCGGTGAACATGGTATTGATTAGACTACATATGTTAGCAGAAATGGAATAGGGAATGTAGGTAAACAAGAAGAATTTAAAGGAAAAACAAGACGTGCAGAAAATTTATGCAAATCAAAATAGGTTGTTTAAGGAGTTTCAAGTTGGGGAACAGGTGTACTTGTGCATCAAGCCAAAGAAGATCTCATTGCAGATTGGATCGTGTGCCAAGATAGAACCTCTGTTTTGTGGACTTTTCAAGATCCTTGAAAGGATTGGACCAGTGGCCTATTGACTTGCACTACCTCCGATAGTGAAAATCCATGATGTTTTCCATGTGTCATTGCTTAAAAAGTATGTTAAATATGTTAATCATGTTATTGACTCATATGTATTACAGGTGGAGCCAGATGGAGAATAACAGCATGAACCTCAGTGTATATTACAAAGAAATGTTCTCATGCTCCGGAGAAAAGGAAGGTGAAAGGTCACAGGTTTCATGTCAAGAGGAAAATGAAGGAAAATAATGGGAAAATGAAGAAAATACGGGCATAATTAATAAAAAGGCTTCGAGGATCAGTTGGTACCTTTTGTTAATTCAGGTTTGGAGCTTTCTCTCTATTCTCTCTCTCTCTTTCGCTCTTGGTCACTTAGAGTTTTCCTGGAACACTTTAGAATTGGAAAAGAAGTAAAAGAGGAAGCAAAGATCAAGTAAGGAAGAGCGGGATCAAGCAAATACAATGTGCTTAATTGCAGGTCTCGATTTACATGTGTGATTTCCTTGCTAGATTTGGCATTCATGACTATGCATGCAATATGTTCTTGGTTCTCTTCCTATCATTGGCATGTGTTTTGTTAGGTGTGATAGTGTTCTTCAACCTAGCCTTGCCATTTCCAGATAACCATGGTAAGATGGGGTTCTCATGTTGTGGTTGAGGTAGATTTCCAAATGGAATCGAAGCTGAGTGAGGTGGATATTGGAATAAAAGAACACATGTCTTAGTGACCCCTAAACCAGACTGTGGATTGTGGTAAAGCCACTAGCCTAGTGACCCCCGAACCAAACTGTGGGTTGTGGTAAAGCCAAATATTGTGTTTCTCAGTGGGCCTACAAATCCTCGACGAATGAATGGTGGGATATACAGTAAATAATAGAGGTGGTTTCCCTTGATCAGGCCTATGAATCCTTGCTGGAGAATGGAGGGATATATAGTAAATCCTAGAGGGCGGTGTCTCAATTATGGCCTGGTGACCCCTGGATCAAATTGTGGGTTGTGGTAAACCCTAGAGACTAGGAGATAGGAAAATTGCTCTTGGTGTAGGTGGAGAAATACGGTGGAATCCATGCATGTTTATGGCATAGTGATCCAGTGAGGATTGCGATAAAGCTTGATTCTATTAATGAGGGTGAGGTGGTTTCACCTCGAGAAGCCCTGGTTGGTTCTTTTGGTTTGAGTACAACATACATGCTTGGAATATGGCATGAGGGTGATTGGCTGAAGAGAGACTTGGCTAAACCAATCTACGGCCGGGTGGAACATGGTAGTCCCATACCAGGTTGGATTTTGCGTTCATTGATAAGAGTTTATTTCCTTGGTATTTTATGAGAAAATGTACTGGATTATATGTGGAATTTATGATTGTTGTATACTTATTATTTTTGTTGTTAATGTGTTGGTTATGAATCTATTTTCTGACAGTGAAAATGTATGGTTCTCATCATGTTATAATTTGTAAATGAATGAGTAATGACTATATGACCTAATAAATGATAATGCAACTAATGTGATAAGGCACCAATGCTTCTTGGAAATTTTTAGATAAGTATAAGACCCCTATGCTCATATCTGTTATTATAACTTGTAGGATGCATATTTGTGACATGTTTGACGAAATGTCTGTCCTGGATAGTAGGGGTCCAGTCAAGTCCATATTTAATAATTTGCATTGGCATCATTATCTCTATGTTTCTTTTCATTTATGTGAATTCCATGAAGTTCTCGGTAGTGATTGGGTCCTAGCCCTAGAATTTAGCCTTAATTCGCTCAGTCGCTGACATAACACTGGCAGAAAAAGGATACAGTTGCACTCAAACAGGATCATGGGAGCAACTCAGACCCTCAGTCACTTGGAGGGCTTGGAAAGGGAGTGACTGGGGCTCTAGGTTCTTGAACTGATGAGTTGCCTCAGGGTTTGGTCACCTGGAAAGGTGGGGCAGCCCCTGGAGGTTCTGTAGGATGTGTGGATGGTCTGTTTGGTTGTGCTTTGCTAGTTCCACTTCCTTAAGGAGACCTAGGAGGTTGAATCATATCATAGTATCCTCTCATCACATGTTTACCTTGGTTGGTCGATTACTTGGGTAACTGTGGGAGGAGGGTGTTACAGATCCTATAGCGAAGGACTCCCATGATCACCACTTCTGGGGAAGATTATGATGAAGTTTTATGGCTATGATTGTAATCCATCATTCTGGTATAATCATATGATTCCTCCGCCATCCACCATAAAATAGAACCATGTGACATGGTACCTTCATGGCACTCCACTTGCTACCAAAGTTTGAGTTTCGTATCTAAGCGAGCCTCTAAGGTGACCCATGATCTAGAAGCTTTCCAGGTGGCTTGCATGTTGTGGCATTTGCATTTATGTTTTATCTTGATATCAAGGCAGGAGGGGAGGGCGAGTGATAATGCACCCTCCATAGGGGGAGTTACTAGTGAATGTTTTTTTTTTTCCACGAAAAAAACGAACTTTTTATAAGAAGTAAAAAGTTACAGTCCGTAATGAGTTAACATTCTGAAGAAAACATTCAAACTGCCTGCTTCGAAGCAAGCCCCTCTGAAAGTGATACCACGCGCCCCTTCTGAGCGATTCCAGCAAAGACTATAACTGGCTAAAACAGCCACAGAACAGGAACATAAATGCTCCAAAAACAGAACCATAGTGCCGCCTGGGCCTCCTCTCTTGAGGAAAACAGCCCAAGCACAAAAACTAAAACATGTTTTTCAAGATAACAGTCTGCTCTCTACATCAGAGCTTACCAGAAAAAAGAGTTTTGAAGTATCAACAAAAATGACAGCCGCCACCATATACTGAAGGAAAGAAACAGAAGAAAAACGAAATAGTGCAAATATAGATACGGCCCAAAAAGAAATTTTATGAGTCTGGGGGGAAATCCGACACACGGATCTGATCATGGTCCTGCTCAGTTATTCTCCAAGTGCCCACAGCTTGCTGCAGGCCTTCTTTAGATAGTCGATCCGCTTCCTCATTGAATTCCCTGTAAATGTGATCAATAGTAAAGGAATTAAACTGCTGTTTTAAAAGTTGTATCTCTTCAAGTAACGGCATCAACATATAGTGCTGGCACCTATGTTTTCCCAAGACCCAGTTTACAACATTTTTTGAATCACCGAAAATCTGAACAGTGCGGATGTGTTTGTGAACAAGCCAACAGAGGAGCAGCTTTAGAGCTGTGAGTTCAGCAAAGTTATTTGTCCCCCTTCCTATGCCCACTGATGCTTTTAGGGAATGTGTACCGCTAAGATGAATGGATAGGCCGGCTCCTATGGTATCATTTTGAGCTGCCCCGTCAAAAAATGCCCAAGGAATTCCTTCTCTGATTAAAGGTTCCTTTCGCTGGACCGCGTTTGTTGATTCCTCCTTTACCGGAATGCTCTCAAGAATGGCACTGCTTTGAATGGCAATAGCTGTCCCCGGGATTATCTGATCTCGAAAGATACTACGGTTCCTTGCTATCCATATCCCCCAACAGATGATGGGAGGAAGATTCCTCAAATTTCTTTCTTGAAAATGATTCCACCAATATTCCCAGGCTGTGGCCAAACAGTCTCCTTCCCATTTTATTTTAACATTTATTAGTTTTTCTGCTTCAGCCCAAACCTGTTTTGTATAAGGACAAGATAGAAACAGATGAGAGACCGATTCTGAGTCCGAAAAACACAAGGGACATCTACCAGGACCATGTTTAAACCGCGCTTGCAGAATTTCCCACGTTGGGATCCTATGTTTTAAGGCACACCAGAAAAATATTCTAGCTTTTTTAGGACATTTTAGCTTAAACAGAGGTTTTGACCACCAGACAGGAGGGTTCCAGCCTTTATTTTTCATTAATAGACTGTAGCCAGCCTTTGGCGAATAATGTCCAGCCTCCGCATGCGCCCACACCAGAGAATCTGGGCTATCCGAAATTCTCACATTTGATCTTTTGAGCTCCTGTATGAATGACTGCCATTCAATTCTCCAAGCTGGATCAATTCCCAAGTTTGCCTCAGATCTCCAAACCTGTCCCCAAATGGAGTACTGGTCCACATTTGCAATTTGCCTAAGGTTCCTGATCCCAAGATCATCCAGGTGATTGAGCAATTCAGGAGAAAGAGCATAGGCCTCACTACACCCCACCCATGGGTCCCTGCCAATCTGCACATTCTCTCCATTTCCAACCCGCCACGCCAGCCCTTGTTCAATAACCCTAAAAGCCTCAGCGGTGGCTTTCCAAATGACTGAGCAGTTTCTTCCTTTTTTGTTTGGCATTCTGATCCAATCTTCAAGCGGCATGGGATCAATATATTTCCTTTTTACAACCTTCGTCCAGAGATTTTCCATAGCAATTATTCTCCATCCCGATTTTGCTGCTAGGGCAGTGCTGAAATCAATGGGGCTTTTCAAACCCCATCCACCCCATTCCTTTGGCCTAGCAATTTTATCCCACGCAACCCAAGGAAGAACGGAATCCTCCTTCGACCCTGACCACAAAAACCTACTGCAAATCTGTTTTATTTTGTGAAGAGTCCCTTTCGGAATCCATGTCAATGCTGCCCAGAAAACCGGAATAGCCTGAAGGACTGAGTTTACCAGTGTAAGCCTTCCCGCCCTAGAAAGCCACTTGAAGCTCCAATGAGCAATTCTTTGTTCAATCTTTGCTATTAGCCAATTCCAGTCTTGCTTTCTATAAGCAGATGGTTTTAGCCAAAAACCCAAATATTTGAAAGGCTGCTCCATGTTGCATGTTCCGAAAGGCAGATGGGCAGCAATCATATTCTCCTCGTGTCTGTTGAAACCTTCAAAGATTAGCTGAGACTTCCTCTCGTTTATTTGCAGCCCTGTAGCCTTCAAGAACTGGTCAAGAATACGCTTAATCTCTAGAATTTCATTTAGATTTCCATTTGTAAAAAGGAGAATATCATCAACAAAAAGTAGATGAGTAATGTACAGATTAACAGCAACTTCCAAACCTTTTATCAAACCTGCACTTTTTGCCTTTGCTAACAACCTACTCAAACCTTCTGCAGCGAGGAGAAAAAGGAGAGGGGAAAGAGGACAGCCTTGGCGCAGCCCTCTTTGGCTTCTAAAGAAATTGGAGGCGGCTCCATTTATCAGAACAGCAAAATTTACATTTGAGACACATCCCATAATCCAGTTTATAAAGCCCCCCTGGAACCCCAAGTGAGTGAGGAGTAACTTTAAATACGACCAGCTGACCCTGTCATAAGCTTTTGAAAGATCTATCTTGAGCACTGCCCCCTTCTTGTTTGCTTGCCGAATACTGTGAATAGTTTCTTGTGCTACCCCTATAGCTTCATGAATTTGCCTCCCATCCAAGAAACCGAATTGCTCCTTAGAAATACAGCAAGATAATAGGGGTTTCAACCGAACGGCAATGATCTTTGATATAATCTTATAAATGGTATTGCATAGAGAGATAGGCCTAAAATCTTCGAAGGAGACAGGATCTTCTTTTTTTGGAATAAGTGCAATGAAAGTTGCATTGAAAGGCCCATAGATTTCTCCTTTTACACGAGATTCCTCCACCACCTCTGTGAGTTCAGCCCCTATAGATTCAAAGAAATGAGAGAATAGTTCTATAGTCCATCCGTCGGGCCCTGGGCTTTTGTCTTTTGGCATCGATTTTATTACACTTTCAACTTCTTCCTTTGTCACCTCTCTAAAAAGATCTTCCGCATCTTCCTCCTCTACAAACCGAGGGAAGGCCTGGGCAGTACTGATTATTTCCGGCAGAGATATCCCCCCAGGGTCAGAGAAAAGAGAACGAAAGTGGGTTTTCCCCATAGATGACAGATCTTCAAAAGATGTAGCCTCCCTTCCTTCAGCATCCCTCAACTTCCATATGGTGTTTGCATTCCTCCTCCCTTTTGCATAATTATGAAAAAACTTTGTGTTTTCATCCCCTGCTTTCAGCCAGATAGCCCTGCTTTTTAATCTCCACTCCTCTTCCCTATCCATAAGGATCTTTGCCTTCCTCTTTTCCAGTGCCATGATTCTTTCTTTCGACTCCTGAGTAGAGTAAGCATCCATCTCTGGGTCTTCAAGAGCCCCCAGGTCCTTATCAATGCCTACTAATTCTTCATCTTGCTTTTTCCTTCGAACCGATGCCCATTCAATAGTGGCTTTTTTAAGTCTCTTAAGGTTTTCCAAAAACCAACCTGCTTTATTCACGGAAGCCTCCTGGTCCGCATGTCTCCAGGTTTCATTGAAAAGCTTAATAAAAGATTCCTCCTGAAGCCAGGATGCATTGAATTTGAAAGGCGCTGCCGGTTTAGAAGGAGGTTTTGAGAAATCCAGAAAGATAGGGAAATGGTCTGAGTTTCCCCCATCACCCACCCATTGTCGGAACAGAGGTATAGAGGCCGCCAGCCTTTCGTTTATAAGGAATCTATCCAATCTTTTTGCAATCCTGTCATCCCCGGTTCTTCTGTTCCTCCAGGTGGGTTTTGCTTTTATGATATTGACGTCAATCAAGTGGTTTGTGAGAAGGGCATTTGAAAAGAAGTCTGTCAGAGGATCCTCCCTTGCCATAGGCCCCCAGGCTTCAACACTTCCCAATGAAAAATTTAGGTCTCCCCCAAGGATAAGATTTTTATCTTTAAGCAGGTTTTTTGAGAGGAGATCATTCCAAAAAGGAACCCGCCCCTGACAAGGGCCATAAACATTTACGAGCAAAAGCGGGATGTCAAAATCAGGGGAAACCACCTCCAGCCCTAAAACATTTGTTAACCCCCAAGAATTTATCACCTTCAGCCTTCCTTTTTTGAACCCTATGGCTATCCCCCCAGAGTGACCAAAAGCATCAGCAGCCGAGAAGACCCAACCGGGTAATAAGGAACTCAACGAAATTTCCACCTCCAATCCTTTCCCCAAGGTTTCTTGAAGAAAGACAATATCCGGATTGTGACGAGAAATGAGGTCTTTCAAAGCTAGTTTTTTAGGTTTACTAGCTAAACCTCTGCAATTCCAAGAGAGGCAAATCATTTGATAACCGCCTCAGGGGGTTTTGCTGCTCTAAGCGCCCCGGGGATTGTCATCTGTTTCCCATCAGCTACATCGTAAACTGCTTTTGCTTGAGTTTTGGAAAGAAAGGATTTTCTGCCTCTGCCCTTCTTAGGACAAGATTTTGGGGTTTCAGCCCCCAAACCACCAACAGGGTCTATAATCTCCTTTGAGCCCTCCATTTTTTTCCTATGAGATCTTAGGTTATACTGGCAACCTACAGAAGGGGGACCCGTTCCCAAAACCAGGGGAGGAAAATCCGCACCGTTCAGATTTAAGGTGGGTAATTCATCCGTGAGTTTTTCAATATTTTCCATTACAGACTTACAATTGTTTTGTTTAGAAACCCCCCCTTCAACAGATTCAGAAAAAATAACAGAGGAATGATGAGAGTTCATACCCGCTTGATCTTCAGTAATGGTCATTTCCGGAACAGGAGGAGTAGGGTCCTGAATCGGGATCTCAGGCTCACGCCTTGCTTCTCCATCGTCCCTGAGCTTCCCCTCCATTGACTGCTGCATCGGTTCCTCCTCAGCAAGCCCCTGAGGAGTAATCTCCTCCCGAGTTCTCGCAATCTGCGGTCCCGGCCCGAACCACTCCTCTTCATCCCTATGGGTTCTCCTCCTTCTCCTCCCCACCGGACAGTCTCTCGCCAGGTGCCCATAATCATGGCAAATGTGGCACCGGAACGGAAGGAATTCGTAATCCAAAGGCTGTTCTACCACGAATTCTCTGTACCGCAACGTGATGGATTTTGCCAAACCTTCCTTGGGATTTAATCTTACCAGAATCCTAGCCACTGCCTTCTCGTATGTTTCCAAATACGACCTGTCTGCATCCAGGTATGTGCCCAACACGTTGCCAATTGTTTTAAAGACAGAGTCCGCCCATAGGAAGGGAGGTAAGCTAGGAGCCCTAACCCACACAGGGAACTCGTCCACTTTCTCTTTTGCCGCATCGAACAAAGGCGTCCATCTTTTGAAAAACACAGGTCTGTTCTCAAAATGCCAATTTTGTCCCTCTACCCATTCCATCGCCTCCCTACTGCTGAAGCTGACCATGAACCATCCCTTTACTAATGCATTTAGCTTAAACGAGGCTGCCGGGGCTCCGGACCACAAGCTCGATGCCCACTGCCTAAGGGCTTTACCTGAAACAGGGCGCCCTCTAATCCTGCCCACTAGAGTGACCCCCGCCACTTCCAGAATGTCATCCACCTGCATGTCCATATCCAGTACAATTTCCTTAAAGCACTTTGTTTTCAGCGGTTTGGATTTCTTCCTTTTTTCCCCCGCCCTTCTCCCCTCCTGATCTACATTCTTTGCGCCGAGGTCTGGGAACTGGAAACCCTCCTCTCTAAGTGTCCCAGACTCTGTCCCATCAGCCTGAAACTCCCCCTCCTTCAACGATGGTTCAATCAAACCCTCAACTGGGCTGCCTACCCCCTCTTCGACCGAGGGTTTTTTCCCTTTATCTTCTCCTACTCCCAGGGGCGACGAGTTCACACCCTGATTTGCATGCCCGCTTACTTCAGACGGCACTCCTCTCCAACCGCTGGGCTCCTGCTGAGGGTTCTTTTGAAAGAGTCCCCTGGCTTCAATCGACGATTGAAAGCCTCTCCCAACCTCCTTCTCAGAGGGTTTTAGACCTCCTACCGATCTCCAAACCCCTTTGTTTTGAACCGAGTTGATGATATCTTCTAAGCCCCCGGACGGACAAAAAATCTTAGATGGGGATAGAACCTTACCAGTCGGCGCATCTGAGATACTTCCTTTCCACGAGCTCTGATCTGAAACTGGGGTTTCCTTCGCATAACTCCTGCCACCGATTCCTATTTTTCCAGACAGATCCCAACTCTCATCCAGCAAACCTCTAGCAATGTCTGAAAACCTCGATCCCGACGCCAAGGTCGAACCCGCTCCACTCCCTTCCAGCTTCCCGAGCAGCTCTCCAATGTTCTGCGGGGTGATATCCTTCCCCCAAACCGTAAGTAAGTCTTCTGGCGATGGGTCAAGCTCCACCGACTCGTTTTCAAGAACCATGGTAAAAACCTAAGATATGCCCGTAATAGTAAAAAACCCTTCCAACCGACGCCCGAGAAAACAGCTGAAAAACCGCCTGCAGTCCGAGGGAATGAATACAATGCAGCTACATGCCAAAGAAACCATACATCTCCAGGGTTAAGTCACGGGTTGATAATGGGAAACCGCTTACTCAGCCCTTCTCCGGAAAAAAGACCGTCTGCCTGAAGGGAAAAGTCATTTACCGAAAACGAGAAAACCTTTACCCGCTACATTCCTCGACATCTTCTGCAGCCGCCAGCTCTACACCACCTGTACCTGCGTGTCAGCTTGCTGGGACCTGCGCTACCTAGGCCTAGGGCCTAGAGGACCAGGATCGAACCCTGCCCGCTTTAATCATGAGTTATTCACAATGTTTTTGTGACATTTTGCCAGTTACTAGTGAATGTTATCTTACAAGAGTTTCATGATTTAATCTTGTCCTTGGATGAATATTAGTGGCTAGTAATATTGGAAAAGATTCAACTTAAGACAATTACCTATTTTATCCCAATGACCTATATGTATGTTAATTCTACAATAAGAAATATATTTGAAACTAATTTATGGGTAATCAATTTAGTATTCAATGTGACGTAATGAGACTTTCCACCCTAGTATGAAGTAATATAGTGTTAGGTTAAATCCTAATAGTCAATATGATTGACTAGAATTCATCATAGCACATGTACCTTTATAATACTAGTAACTTATGTGTACATTTATTT
Source organism: Pinus tabuliformis (assembly GCA_031772625.1). NCBI lineage: Eukaryota > Viridiplantae > Streptophyta > Pinopsida > Pinales > Pinaceae > Pinus > Pinus tabuliformis. The sequence goes on along the minus strand of CM062814.1, from coordinate 393,436,716 downwards.
CAAAAGCATAATATACAATTATAAAAGAAGTATATTGAATTAAACCTCATTAAAAATGTATTTGAATATGATATTGGAGTAATATAGTTACCAATCAATGTAACTCCACAAGACTTTTCACCCAAGCATGAGGTAACATCATGTTGGAACAAATCCTAGTAGCCACTAATATAGGTTAGGATTCATCTTAGCATAGGGATATCTTTGTTACTAGTGGCATGTGTACTTTGATTTCAAAAGCATGATCCATTATTATGGAATATGAAGTTATTTTGATTTATACCTCATAACAAATGTATTTACATATGATTTTAGGATAATCTACTTACAAGTCAAAGTAGCTGACAAGCCCTATTAACCAAGAACTATATAATATTTTGTTAGGTTGAATCTTAGAAATGGATAGGATTAGAAAGGATTAAATGTAACATATGTACCTCTATTATCCATCATCCTATAAATGCTTACCTTGTCCCAAAGGAAATAAATAGGCACACATAAGTACAACATTAATGGTATTTGAATTGGCTTTATTCACTAGAATGACATTGCTAGATAAAAAATGGCTAGGTATTTTTATAATTTCATAGATATTCTTACCTTGTGTTGATCAATTTTTCTTATGACGAAAAGTCCAATAATTACGAAACCTTGGGAGAATTAAGTGACCTCCTATCTTTTTATAGAGTTACTGCTCCTCTTTCTTAGGTAACACATTTTCTTTCTTTATAAATCATATTAAATGGAAAGTGAGAATGCTATGAAGAAAAACCACAATTAATCTTCAATATCAAGAAAAAAAAACTAAGATCTAAGATAACCAAATAGTTATTAAGCACGCTTATATTTATGAAATGATCGTGGAACATCAAACTCATAAGTTAAAATGATATGAGATAAAAAAATATAAAACTTTTAACATAATAAAAGGATATAAGATTGTTAACATGATATAAATAGTTATTAGAAAGTAATATAAATGGTGCATCTCAGATTCTTTGTAGAAATAAATTCCAAAAATAACATGGGTCTATCATAAAATATTTGAAAGACTTGGTTTCTGTATTTTATAAAACATGAAAGAATTAATGTGAAAGATGTCTTCTTAAAAATGTAAATAACTGAATCATAAAAATTATGTCCCCTTTAATACATTTGTATGGAACTTAAAAATAAAATATCCTAATATCAAAACGAGATTATAGCTACAACGTAGCATAGTACCTATATCTACCGCTAATTAATTGATTATGGTTGTTCCTCTTTATGTGGGGCCAACATTTTGTCATTATTAGAGAATGCCTGCATTTCCACAATTTCTTGTTATTTCTGCCTCCACACTTTCAACCTTCACATAGCTTTCCTCCACACCTTCTTACTTTTCACAATGAAATCCACCTTCACATACCTTAGTCTACACTTCCTCACTCTATGCAATGACATATCACCCAAAGAAACATCAATTATAGGGGCCAACCACAAGCATGTCATCCATATCATTTATACACATCAAACCATATACTAATAGAATTGAGGATTACCGATAAACATCAACTTTTTATGATGGTGGTAACCATGAAGTTATTAAATAAAATATAATATCACAAAATCTTTGTAATGAAAATAGGTGACATTCAAAATGTTGAAAGAAATTAGTACAATAATATGTGAAAATGGACAAGTGCACAGGCCATCCATATATGGGAAAACTATGTTGAAACAGAAATGTTTGTGAATATGTAGAAACCTGCAGTGATGGATACTAACTACGGTGCAAACGACTTCACACTCAAATTTAAAATTTTAATTAAGGCTTATTTGTATTATTAATATCTATTCAGTGAAACAACTCATAAATAGGCCATCACTCGAGTGCTTAATAGCATTTACTTTGATGCATATCAATAAATTTGTATCTATTGATATTCTAAAATGGCATTTTTGGCGTTGTATATCCATCGATATTATAAAATAGTATTTTTTGCATTTATTTGATAATCGACGCGTAATCAAAACAGTGTTCAAGTGCTTAATAGCATATACTATTTGTAAACAAGTCCAAAAGATACACAGATCTCTGCAACCAATATTCATCATAGAAAATTGAAACGATGTGCAGATCCTCTTTGTACACTGTCTTTTGATTCACACACTTATTCCACATATTGCCTCATTTGTCAACAATTTTTTGGCGAAATGTTACATAGGTTCAATCATCCTCCCTCCAAATACTTCTTCCACACATTTCCTCATACAATGGAAACATTTTGGCGAAATGTTACATAGATTCAATCAACCTTCTCCATCATGGATTAGTGGATATTAAAAATGATAATTAAGACTCAATTTTACAATTACCAGAAACTTCATTGTTGGTTATGAACATATATAAATAAATTAATCAATGCTTAATGTTACGACTAACAAAAGTTATCTTCCTGGTAAATGTAAGCATTTATTCCTAAATCGACACACAATTAGGACATCATTTCAATGCTTAATAGCATTTACTCTAATGTTTTGTGTATTAATTATTGTCTGTTAACAAATCAAGAAGATCTCTTATCTATCGATATTATAAAATAGTATTTGACCTTTATTTGGTGAACCGACACATAATGAAGGCGTTGTTTAAGTATTTAATAGCATTTACTAGTCATAAACAAATCAAGAAGGTCTACATGGCTCCATAACTGGTATTTTTTTTAGCAAATTGGAAGGATGTGCAGAAAAGGGATGTGTGCGGCAGAACCTTTGTTCCCTCATTTCTATAGCTCCAAATACATTACCCCTCCATACATGTCAACTCTCCCATAGCATGGTATAGTAAGAAGAAATTATAATAGGTTCCTCTCATCTAAAGGTTGTGAAAGTCAGAATGAACAAGGGAACATAGGCCAATGAAATATGGACCCTTATTCAAGATCTAAAATGAAATGGAGGATGAAGTTTAAGTATTCATGTTTCAGCGTTGGAGAAAGTAGTATGGCACAATATACACCACTCAGTAAACCCATAATATTTATGATATCAAGTGATAAAGTTCAGTACATAGGAAGGAATGAAGAAAAAAGTCCAATTGACATCTCTAATAAACTCATAGCTTATAGATGCACTCTTTATGGCAAGAGCAGTTATAGTATTGTTTGTCATGTCTACTCAATTATCGTCTTGTTGTGAACAAGGATGATGAATAAGTTGAGACCTTTGTAATGCAATACAAAAAGAGGCATTTGATTTTGATTGTAGTTTTTTAAACGGTTAAAGATAGTAGCCATTAAAGGTAAGAAATTAGATAATGCAGTGACAACAACTCTAGGATTTCTTGGGAAAAATATGTAATTGTGTGTAAAGGACTCAATGTGATATTTGTGTTTAGTTAGGTTATGTAAATATAAAGAGAGGTTTCCGAAGCAATGTAACCATGATGATCACTTCAAAATACTTCCTTAGAAGCTATGTGGGTAGATCGGTATCTGCTACGTCGATTATTTAGAAAAAATCACATTGAACATAATAAAGCATAAACTATAATTTGTTCAAAAGTCATGAATTATGGACTTTGTTTTGATTACATGTAATCTAGTTATTGTTTACTAATTTTGCTATCTATATTTATGTCAATATTGAAATTTGCAATGATATTAGAAATATAACTTATCATGCATATTTGGCCTTGGAAATAGAAAAATGGTAAAACAAGTTCAGTTCTATTATTGGTTTTTGGTGAATTGAAACGAATGTGGAAATACATGAACAAACACATAAATAGTTTTTAGAACATCTTTATTTTGGTATCTTAGTAAATTTATTTAATTAAAGAAATAAATAGTTTGATAAAATGTGTTATTAAATTCTGGGAAATACCCAAAACATCTAAATGATATGTGTCGAGTGCAAAGGAATATTTTATTGTGTTTCCTCCACAATTCTATGTCGTTGCACTTTGTAAATTGAAATGTAAGGCATAAGCATTTCATTATTAAAATAATCTAACCACAATTACAAAAGTAAATATCATAGGATACATAGTGAAAGGAGAAAAATTAGGCAAGAAATAAAGAAATATGCAGATTAAATTAGGGAAATAGATTTTGGGAAAAATCCAAAACATCTAATTAATATGTGTGGAGTGTGGAGAAAATTTTTATTGTGTTTCCTCTACAGTATTGCATCTCTGCACTCTACAAATTGCAATGTGAGGCATAACCATTTCATTATTAATATAATGTGAGCACAATTATAGAAGCATATATCACAGGAGATGCGATGAACAGAACAGAAAACAGGAAAGAAACAGAGAAATATGCAAACTAAATTAGGGAAATGTTTTATGGTTAGTGGAAAGATGGTTAAAATAAGTTTTAACACCCAGAGTAGGGTATCGACTAAATTAGTGGTGATCTACATTAACATAGGGTATAGCCAACAAATTAAAAGAGGTATATAGATGCATGTTACCAATGGTCATTAGTCGTTATTTATTTAGAAAGTATGATAATATGTTATTATGTTGTTCTTTAGATGGCATGTTGAGAATTGCATGCCAAACCTTTTCTAGATTCCCAACTCGGTAATGAGGTAAGGTAGAACACTTCTATGCTCTAGTTTCATTTTATCACGGTTTTTTTTTTATTAGGTTGTTTGCCCATTTTTTATTATTATTTGGTGGTATAATGATTTAAGTATTTAAGTTTTTGTTCTGGCTGGCTTCTTGGGGGTTCTGTAATTTTTCTTTTGTAGTTTGTGACTATTTAATTAGATAAATGTTTTGGGACTATGTCCTTGTTCATTTTTTTGCAAGACTATGTGAGTTGTTGTTGTTCTTGGCTAAGTTGGTGTTGTGTTTAATGTAAAATATTTTGTTAGTTTATCCTGTTAATAGAATTATTGTATTCAAGTCTTTTTTGTTTTATGGTGAAATACAAGATGCCACGTGAATGAGGCAGAGTAAGTCATGGAGTTGGTGAATGAGGAGATTCAAGGCAATGTCACCTAGAGAGCATTGGTCAGGAGAAAGATATAGATCCCAACCCTGTCAATAGACCTGGTCTTAACAACCCTAAATTTGATCAACAAAAAATTTGCAATGAGCATGGATATCTCAAGATGCTCCCGCAATATCTTGTAAGAGACAAACATGATGACCATAATATGATCATCTCATTCATGAATGATCTCCAATGCAACTAGTGGAAGATGCAAGAAAGTTTAGAAAAATTGCAAAGGGGTCACGAGCATCTATGGTAAAAACCAAATTTCTTTAAGTCAAATTGGCTGACATGGAGAAACATATGCATTGCGAGTTTCAGCCTCCGCTGTCACTAGGCCCAAGACCAAAGAATCTTGTTCGATAACTAACCCTCATAGATAATAGCTCTTGGCTATGTACTGATCTTGAAAGTTTTCTATATCTATGTTTATTTTATTTTTTTAGCAGTGAAGTAATTTTTCAAAATTAGTAATGTTTTTTTGCTAATTAGCTACTAGCCAATAAATCTAGTACAAGTGATGTTGGTAAGGTTTTTTCAATTTGTTATCGACAATGTAATATTTTTTTGCATAAATGGATTAAGGGGATAATACAAATGGTTTTTTACTATAAAGTTCAAAAGTTGTTATATGTTTTAATCATTTAAATTTATGCAAAGTGTGAAGGTGTGGAAGAATTTTTCATTGTGCTTAATTTGTACCTGCATAAAATTGCGCCTTCAAACTCAGAGACGCCCACAAAGCAATTTTTCTAGATCTCATTTGCATCTCGATATCAAATAAAATCTGCCCACATCGACATAGTAGTGCAAGTAGTCGATTTCCCACCCATATTTCATAAGTACAAACCTAATTCAAAAATTTGAAATCACACTTAGTATTTGAGAAGCTTAAATAAAACAAGCGATAATCGCCCATGCTTAATCTTTCCATGTCCCAATCTTTACTAAGCTAAAAATGCGAATTATTGATTGATTAATATGTAGTGTTGTATAGAGGGAGGTATTGCCCTATTTACATCAAAAATTGTTAATTAATTCATTAATATGTATACTTTCCAAAGGATCTTTTTGTTCCTTCAAGCTCCGGACACCCATTTTCCCCCACGGCACTTCTTCCTCATACATATTAAAAAGAGACTTCATCTAATAGTTAATAATTGACAAATGTGAAATCAAAAATGCACATAGTATTCACGTAACCCAAACTTTTCATGTGCCAAAATTTAATAAGCCCAAACTACTAATTAATTGATTAATATGTAGCGTGTGAAAATGTATGCAGAGATACGGGATATTGCAGAAGAAATTTATTTTTCTTTGCTCCGCACATATGTTTTCTCACACAACACTTCTTCCTCACATGCATTAATAAGCCAAAAACACCAATTAGTTGATTAATTTGTTTTCTATAAAACATTTAAAACTCAAACACTTCATTTTAATGCTCAATGCATTTCGCTCAAGGTACATTCAATGCATTCATGTGTGCAGGAGACTTATGCTGATGGTTCAATAATTTAATTCTCCCTCTATATAGATTAATATAGCAAGATTCCTTTCCTACAATCCTTGGACATTCAAAAGGTCAAATATTTACATTAATCAATAATATGGAGTCAGTAAGCATGCCCAAACTAGGATTTTGATTTCCCATAATAGTATATATTGATTCTGTAGTTGACCTCTTGTTGATGATTGTCGGATCAGGATGCAATCTATTTCCCTACACAATGATTGAGCTCCCCATTAGAAAGACCAAATGTTTTGTCTTGTTGTTGAGATATATTGTTAGGAATATGAACTTCTACCAAGGTACATAGACAAGCTAATCTATGAGGATAATAAGCTTTTTTTTGGTTGTGGAGAAAATTTTTGTGGGGAGTGCACGAGAAAGTGTGTGTAGGGAGTGTAGCAAAAAATGTGTGTGGGGAATGTGTGTGTGGAGCAACGGACAAAACATACTTCGCAAACCCCTTCTCAGTAAACCAAAATACCTGGTAATTATGTGCAAAGGGGATGGAGGTTTTTGGTACTTGCTCCTTACACCCGTTTCTCACAAAAAATATAAAGTTATAATAAAATAAAATAAAAAAAATTATAAAAATTAATAATAGTTTTAAAATGATAGTTTTTAGCCTAATGTGAACCGGTAAAAACCATATCGAGTCAAGATACGAAATTGGTTGATAGAGGTAGTTAATCATTTACACTTATTTTGCATCTGATATACACATAAACCAAATTGCTCATGCCCCAAACTTTAACAAGTCATAATTACTAATTAATTTATTTATGTGTTGTATTGTGCAGAAGGAGAATGTATGCGGAAGTGTGGAGCATTGTGAAACAAAATTTGTGTTTCTTGCTCTATGTATCTATTCTTCTCCACAACACTTCTCCTCATTCAATCAGTAATATGCTTAGTATTCAAGAAATATCAATACCAAGGCTCACTCACTTAATTTTGATATTAAAATATTGGTTCGTAGAAAAACAAGTTAACAGAGTAAATGTTATTGAGCACTCGAACAATGTGTTGAATACACATTGATTCTCCAAACAAATGTTGAATATACTTATATTTATTGACAGAGGATATTTAGTTAATCATATGATTAATCTAGATCAAACATCAGGGTTAAACTAATATGGAAAATAACACTACCATAAACAAGCAGTAACCCAATGCAATAAAATCAATGTTTAAGTGTCACTGTATCGTTACATAAATAAAAATAGAATGAGAAGTAGGATAATAATAAAATAGTATGTTGATATCGATTTCTAAAGCATGCCAAACATACCAATCATGAAACATAATCATATGAGTTGGGCTATCTCGAGAGGGAATTTAAGAAAAACAAATATGGTTTATAGTAACTGATATCAAAATAGTCTTTTCTTATTTCAAATTAGGAAAATCAGTACTATCCATATTTATGATGATTAGTGGTTAATAAATACCATTAAAATCAATAGTAGTTAAATGTCCTTTCATAATTTTGATGTCAATTCATGATTTAGCTTACTTATGGCCTCTGATGCATTATTTGTAGGCCCATTGGCCCTTAACTAGTTTCTAAAAGATCTCGGAAATAAATTTTTTTAGGTTGTTCTAAAAATGACCAACATTATTGAGGTTTGATGTATCATATGTCTATTATTTTATGAATTTCATGAATCTCGTTGTAAACCCGTTAGCACTGAACTCTTTCAATAAAAGATGTACGCAAGCAATTTGCTTTGTTTCTTCTAAAACTGGCAAGTGTTATCAAGATTTTCTTTTTCATTCGTATTGTTTTTTGAATTTTCTGAGTCTTATTGGTATCATCATTGTTGAAAATATTTTTCTAGTGAAGTGGCTTCTAAAATTGTTTTTGTTTTAAGCCAAAATTACTTTAAATAGAAACTTTGCCATGAATTTGAAAGATGATTTTGATATTCATGGTGTTATTTATTTGGCATTGCACTAGGATCTATCATCACATTTCTAGAGAACTGGTAAGCTAAACGAAGGGGGACAAGGGGGAGGGCGGGGGTGGAGGAATGCTCCATCACTCAGAATATGATAGGTTAGTTGTTGCTATTGCAATACTAATAGTGAGACAAATGGTTGAAGGAAGCAATGACAGGAGAATATAGGAAGAGTTATACATAGTCAGCCAGTGTATCTTAATGCTCAGCCAAGATATCTTAATGCTTAGCCAATATATCTTAATGCTAATGGATATGATATTAGAACTTTAGCAGATGTTTAATGGAAGATGAATTGGACTCCATAAGAACACAATTAGAAGAGCTCTTGCAAAACATGAATGGAGAAATCAAACCTCCATTCTCATATAACAATCAGTAAAAGCGCCAACCTCCAGGAACTATCATTGGTTAATAAATAAATAGTTATCAAATTTTGCTACTTGGTCAACCAATTTTGAAATTTAGCATATGGCAAAAGGATATTTATTGCAATATTTGACACAATAAAGCAAATACTTTTTTGAAATATATAGTAGAATAGTCTAATAACATTGCATCACATATACTTTGATCATGTTCATTGAACATGAATTTTGTAAATTATGCCAAATTGGATAATCATACTAATGTAAATGTTATAGGTGAAAGTATTTGTTTTCATTTTCTAATGTAATCAATTTGTACAATTGCAAACATGCATATCTTTTTCTCTCCTTTAGAAAAAGTTACATGCTAACAATTATAAACAAATGGTCATTCCTTCCTTTACGAAAAGTTACATGATAACATTAAATTGTCTTATTAATTGTTAAAAAATTTCATCTACGTTGGCAAAGAATATGCAAGAATAAACTATGTATGAAGGAAATGTGTTTTCTAATAGTGTTTTACTAATCATAGGATTTGCAAATTTGATAAATCAATAAAACAATGTAGGAAATCACATTGCAAAAAAGCAGACACGACATAGCATAATGAACTAGCTACACATTGTTGTGAATGTTAGAGTATATATAATGTTAGTAAATAACATAGTACAAAACATGGAACTTAAACAAACAAATTCATTGAAATGTGTCTTTATACAATGTTAATAGCTACAAACGAAGTAACCATAAGATGAAATAAGATCCCAACCATCCACCAAACTGAAAAAGTTCTCTGGAAATGATCAAATTATTCAAGCATAAAGTAGAAGGTAGTTTTACTATTGGAAATGTGGAGATGCAGAGGTACGGAAGTGCGGCCGCCCCACCACCCTCACCAATAGTCAATAATAATTCAATCTTACTTGTTACTTGTAATAGGTATAACCACACTTTCCATAGAACACTTCTTGATTTTGAAAACTCGACAATAATACCATCTCTAGTATGTTGTCAATAGATTGCTTGAAAATGGAACTAAAGATAACTATATTGTCATTAGATTCCTCATCAATGTAAACAAAGAGAATTTTCATTGTATATGAAAAATCACATTTTGATGGTTTATTGTAAATGTTATGTGTGAAAGTATTTTCTTTCATTTTCTAATCTAATCAAATTGTACAATTGCAAACAGAGATAATTTGTATCTTCTTTAGCAAAAGTTATATGCTAGCAATTACAAACAAATTCATATCATTACTTACTTTAGGAAATTTACATGGTCGGATTAACTTATCTTATTGCTTTGTTTAAGAAGTCATGTCAGATTCCAAATTCTATGCAAACATAAACTATGAGGGAAGCAAACATGTTTTCTAATATTTCTTTAGTAATCATGGTATTTGTAAATTTGATAAATCAATAAGATGATGTAAGAAATTGCATTGGAAAAAATAAACAAGACATAGGACAATGAGCTAGTTGCACATTATATGTTGCAAATGATAGAGTATATCTAATGTTTGTAAATAGCATAACACAAAACATGGAACTTAAACAAACAAATTGATTGAATTACATATTTATATAATGCTAATAGTTATATATTAGGTAACCACAAGATGAAATAAAATCACAGCCATCCAACAAACCAAAAAGTCTCTCCGGAAATGGTCAAATTATTCAAGTAGAAACTAGAAAGTAGTGTTAAGGTTGGAACTATGGAGATGCGGAGCTATGGATATGTGGACGACCCCCCACCCCTTGCGACTAGTCAATGGTAATATATTCTTACTAGTTACTAGTAACATGGACATCTTCACTTTTCGTAGAACACTTCTTCTTTCTAATAGCTCAACAATAATACCATCTCAATGTATATGAAAAATCATGTTTTGATGGTTTATTATAAATGTTCCATAGATCTCCAAATTGGAAAACAAATCAATAATAATTGATTTTTCTGCACAGTATTGTTGATAGGAATCTTTTTGTAGATCACGCAATACTTTCTCTAGTTCCATGGCTCTTAGAACACAATATGTTGCAGTATTTTTGATTTCATGTATTGTACAATTTAATCGATGGAAATAAACAAAGTGATAGTTTTACTTGCAAATGGTACAATAAGCTATAGTTTCATCCATAGTTCTAGTACTTGTAATTTGACTACTACATTTCACACATATATTCTCAAAGGTATTCACATATACACTAGTTTCCATGAGTAGTCCTTGCAAGCACTACAAAATTGATATAGAAAACTGAGACTTAGAAACTTGAAATCAAATATCTCTCTCAAATTAAATCACTAAAGAAAGTGGTTTTTTCATACTTTCCATTTTGTTTTCTATTTTCAATGAACATATGAACATGGATTCTGAAGTTTGGAAAAAAAAAATATTGTTTTTTAAATAGAATTTTTAGTAATATGAGCGGAAAAACGCTTTCTTGCATTTTTCTTTCGATTGAAAGATATGTTGGAAGAAGTTTGTTGTGTACTTGAGGCAATCACGTATGAAGTATTTGTAAAGCAATACATGTAAGCCATCTAAGAGATGGATACTAAATTGCTATCATTGAAACATTCAAATAAATCTAAGCTTACTATTGCCCTGTCCTGATCTGCATTATCATCTTTGATTTCTAGTACATATTGCATCCCTACCTATGTTGCTGAAATTGTAATGGCACCGATTGTGCCAACTGGAAATGCATTTTTACTACAGGACATATTTGTAATCGTCATATTTGGCAAAAATTGGTACTCTCCATAAATATGACAAATATTTTTGACAATGCTAAAGCTATTTAGTGCCATAGTTTTCTCACAGTCACCACTATCATATTTGTGCTTTGGAATTATTTCGAATTTTCTAATAGAAACACCATCATTTTCAATAAGTTTTTCCTCATGTTGTTCAATAATTGGTGTTGGTACAAGTAGTTTTATATTCATTTCAACCTTCTTATCTGTCAAATCTACATAGAGTATTCGTTTTGTCTTATTTGCTTTGTCCAAAAAATTTCGATATGTAACAAATATAATGAAATGGAAAATGCTTCATGTTATGTTGTTACTGATATCTTCGATTCATAATGGCATAGACTCATTCTTTTTTTTCCTGTTCATGAGCATTGAATTGAAATCAATTCAAGAAAATAAAAGAGAAATAGGATATACCGTTAGCTAAACTTGGACACAACTACCTGTATTTCTTTGTTTCTTGCCTTATTTCCGCTCCTTTCAATGTGTCTCTTCTGCAATTGTGCTCATTTCCATCTCTACTTATTCCTCCATGTATATCGTGATCACATCATTAACAACATCTTTATTTGAGACAGTTCAGAAATTGCTATGTTTTTCTTGTTCATAAATACTACACTCAAATCACTGCTTAAAATGACATTATAATTGATACTTTAAGTAAGAATTGGGTTATGACTATAGACCCATATATCACAAAGTCATTGCTAATGTATATTCTAATATCAAGTTCATAGTTAGCAGATAGAATCTTATTTCTATGCATATAAGTAAAAGATAAATAGATTTTAGTTTCGACAAATTCGAAATCATAGTTCCTTATTACATATATTAAATTGAAGAATTAACAATGTACAAATGTATCTCTATCTGAATCTCTAATCTCTAATTGTTACATGCTTCCTGAAAATTGAAAAAACATTGTTTTAAGTTAGAGTACATAAAAAATATAGAAAAAATAGAGTTGTATAATGTAATAGTCAAATGACAATAAACATAACAAAAACACACCTCTTAACAAATTCATCACTATCTTTAACTGTATTTGTTCTACTTGTGTTCATCTTCCCTGCTTCGAAGATATGAATTAGATCAAATATATAGAAACAAGAAGAAAAAAAGAGGTTATAATTTCATAGCACGAAAACAATTCAAACCTAACAGCTACATGACAGTATCGTATATCGTATAAAATTTTTTAGCACTATCATATTATCCACTTTTTGAATTATGCACATCTTCGCTACAAGTTTGTAACGTATGTTGTATAAATTCTCTAAGTACTTTCCTACAGAAGGAAGAACGCACCACTTACTTGACAAAAATGCTACATGTTTTTCACCTACATCTGAAATGAGCTTGCAAAGAAAATCCCTCATGTCATGCAACTACTAGAATTACCACCATAAAGCTAAGAGAACAGATATTTTTGTAACCATCTCCCTTGAAAAGTAATTGAACATGCGTTGGCAACATGTATGCTAAAAATTGCATGATGATCACCTGGCTAGTGTTCCTACGAACTAGTGGTTACAATTTCCACATTACCTTTTAAATATTCAACATGTGTATTAGATACTAACTAAACATGATATGTTATTCATTCATGATATCTTATTTTGAACATCTTACCAATGCACTTGTAAAGAGAACAAATAGAATTAATAGTTTGAATTGTCACATTACCTTTCAAAATTTCATAATAATAATAATAATATGTTAAAACCCTTATTTCACAGTCGATATACATGTAATCCAAAATTTTCATGCCCTAAATTTTAATTAGCCTAAATTTCCAATTAATTGACTAGTATGTAGTTTAATGGAAATGTATGTGGAGGTCCAAAACATTTCCAAAGAAAGTTTATGTTCCTTTGATCCACACACTTTTTTTCATGTACAACACTTCTTCCTCACATGCAGTAATAACCCAAAACTTCTAAATAATTGATTAATATGTAGTGTTATGTGGAAGGGATATCTGGGATAGAAGTGTACGAACAAGCAATTTATCTAGAAGCACGGACATTATGAATGAAAGTTTATGTTCCTTGTTTCGCACAATTGTGTTCCCACATAACACTACTTCCTCATACACATTAAAAAAACACTAGAATTAATTTATATCGATATAATATTTGAGAAGCTCAAATAAAATGAGCCCACATCGACATAGTAATGGGAACAACTAATTGTCGACCCTTATTTCACACCTAATATACATGTAACCCAAACATTTCATGTCTAAAACTTTAATAAGCCCAAACCACTAATTAATTTATCAATATGTAACATGCGCAAATGTATATGGAGATATGAAACATTGCAGAAGAAATTTGTTCATTTTCCCAAAAAAAAATTATCTCGCACAACGCTTCTTCCTCACACACATTAATAAGCCAAAACCACTAATTAATTGATTAATATGTTCAATTAATAATTATCATTTTGGCTTATTATGCAATATTAAATGAAGTGTATTTTTAATGCGTGTGAAGAACCTTCCTCCGCAATGTTTGAACCTCTGAAATAAGGGTGGGTGATCAATTGTGCACACTACTATGTCAATTTGGGCTCATTTTATTTGATATATGTTTTCAAAATACATTTGGTGAAATTGCTTTGCAAGTGGTCTGATTTCTAGTTCTTGAAACTATTTTTGGTTGATGTGAGTGCAGAGGTGCAGTTGTGTGCAAGTACAGAAGAATCATAATGAAAGTTTCTTCCATAGCTCTGCACTACACATAACTTTAAAATATTAAAACATATAACATCTTTCAAACTTTAAAGTAAAAAGAACCTCAAACATTTGAGGCATGAAAAGCTTCAATTACGTGTATATTGGGTGCAAGATAAGGGTGAGCAATTATCTATCCCCGCTACTATGTTTACGTGGGCTCTTTTATTTGAGCTTCTTGAATACTAAATGCATTTGTGATTTGAAATTTGTCAATTAAATAGTTATTATCCAATATTAAATGAAATGACTTTGTAATGCATATGAGGAAGGAGTGTTATGTGGGAGAACAGGTATGTGAAGCAAGTAATAGAACCCCCCCCCCCAAACTTAATGCTTCTGGAAATGGTCCCACACACTTAGTATAATTTGGAATATACAGAACATTAGGTAATATACAATAGCTCAAAGAAAATTATCGAGAGCATAAGTTCAATTAATGCTTTTTCACAACATCACGTAATTCAGACCTATACAAAATCTCATCCAAAACATTATCTCATATTTTTTTCAAAATTGGTCAATGGACTCAAAATTTGAACATAGAGTAATCAAAATTGGAGGGAGGATTGAATACAGTGTCACGATCCAAAGAGTAATCTTTGTTGCATAAAGCACTAATCAAAGTCATGATACTTAAATTGTAAAAGTAAATGCATTCGCCCCAATGGGATTTCATGAACTTTAATATCAAAAAATTCACCTATAATGAAAAAAAAGAAACTACATCCAAGAATTAGATTAGTTCACAATTTTGTATCCAATAAACTTGAATAATTAAACACTATAAACAAAAAAATGATTGTTCCAAGATTTAAAAACACTTACAATATGCGAAAACATAGACCGTGATTGATTGATTGCTAGCCTCTGAAATTCAAATAAGGGTGGGCAATAAATTTTGCGCATTTAACTATGTCAATGTGGGTGTGTTTTACTTGATATAGAGATGCAAAAGAGCTCTAGAAAAGTTGGTTTACATGTGGTCCAATGTTGGTTCTCAAAACTATGTTCAGTAGTTCTAAGTGCCATAATGAAAGCTTCTTCTGCACCTCCAGATTAATTATTTTAAAAAAATGTTGTTTGTTTGAATTTGATAGTTACTTGAACCTTTATCTCCTTATATTGCTATTTTTAATTAATTTTTAACTTTACCATTGCTTTCACTTCTGCACTTTACATAATCAAAGAGGTAGATGTACGATAGAAGTTTGTGGGAGGGGAAAAGTTCATTTTTCTTGTTTCGCACACCCGTTCTCCCGCACAAAAATTCTTTCTCATATCCATTACAAAGACAAATCAAACATTAAAAAAAGAATATATGGATACCATAGCAGGAAAAGGGAAACCTCGAACACTCAACAACGTTGGAAGCATTTGTAAATGAAACTAACTATCAGTTGTTCTGAACAATCTTATTTAAGACTTATGTGTGGAGTAATTTATTAAAATATACATTGTGTGGAGTACAGAGGAGAAAATTTTGACTCGAATAGTCCTTGCTCTTTAATAAACTCCCCTGCACACAATTTCTCTGAACACCCTTCTTCCGTACTTACCGAACACCCTTTCTCCACATAATAAAATTGAAGCAATTTCACATTAAATTAATATATAAAATATTCCTTCGCATATTTGTTCTACCCACCACTCCCCCCCCCCCCTATCCCACACTTACATAAGAGACATGGAACCAATCATTTTTAGCATCATTGGACAGATCAATAGCAGTGTCTGGCATAAAAGTGCCAAAGCACTCGTTGGTAGAATGACCACTCACAAAATCAACCTTTTTTGTCCATGCCTTGACTCCACATATTAAATTAGCCTTGTGTGGAGTGCGGAGGAAGAAATCTTGACTCGATATAGTCCTTTCTCTTTAACAAACTCCCCTACACATAATTTCTCCACACACCCTTTCTCCTTCCTCCGCATATCTGTTCAACCCACAAACCCCCCCCCCCCCCTCCGCTTACGTAAGGGACTTGGAACCCCATCAGTTTTGTCATGATTGGGTAGAGCAGTAGTAGTGTCAGGCATAATAGTGTCAGAGCACTCACTGATGGAATGGCTAATCAAAAAATTAGGATTTTTTTTTAATGATTTGTTAGGAACAAAAAAATACGGAAAATAAATCTCCTTCCACCAAGGGAATTATATCAAATCAACACTCACTCAACCAATGGAAAATTAGAAATAAGATTTCTAGAAATTAGAAAACCATTTATGAATTTACAGGAAAATAAAAATATTCAACATTTTCCTGAAACTTTGGTAAAAATAACAAAAACTTGAAAAAATAATCGAGATTCAATGGATTTTGACCATGAAGCCAATACTATAGTCCCTGGCAAGGCAGGGACTAATAATTCAAGAATCTAGACATGATGTCTATAATAAGGCATAACAATACTTCAATGAATTGAATAAATGAAAAAAGTAACATATTTTCTTTTAAAGTTAGGGTTAGGCTTCCATAAACATTGGAACCTAACTCAATAATATAGGATAGTTATAAATAGATGGAAAATTAGATAATTTAGTTTTCATTAACATGATGGTAAAATGTTGTAAAGCGGTCTTAGATTCTTTGAGATTTATTAATAGTATTTCATTACGTGCATAATTATTGTATATCATTGATAATTAGTGAAACTAAATTACATATTTAAAGATTGTGTTTTCCATTCAATAAAAAAAATATTTTACATAATTTAACCTTAATCACAAATTAGAGTTAATTTTGTGTTACGAAATTCTTAAGAGTTATATTAGAAAATATGACTTTAACAGAGGGGACTACATTTAACTCATAGTTAATGGCCAAGTTATTGTGTGGGGGAAGGGGGCAATTCTATAGATATGGAAACATATTATGGTGGAGAAAGGGTCAATGTGGGCTATGATATGGTTCTGATAATTGATGTCATTCAACCATGTTTGAATGTGAAACATGTCGATGAAGAGGACACACATACATGGAAGATTATGGATAAAGACACAACATAGATAAATCAAGAAAATGATAGAATGTTTTAAATATTATTGATAATATGATAAGTCTTTTAGTCAAGAAAATACTTACTTTCTTTAATTTGGCGTACAAATGTGAATGTTTTTCTACATTCTCTATTGGAGACAAGGAACATCTTCTACAACATGGATTTTAGTTGGATGGGAGATTCATATTCAATTCAAATATTAGATATAAGTTGCATGGAAATATTGTAAAGAAAGGATGCATATTGGTTAGAATTGAAAAGGTGTTAAAACACAATCTGCTCCTACAACATCTATTTGAATTTAAGGATACACTTGAGGGTGCAGTGGAATCCTGTGAGATTTGGCCAAAAAACGTTTTGGAACCTAAATGTAGATATTGCCCCATAAATATTCCCCCTAAAAGAAATACATTCATAAAAATATATTACAATAAACCCCTAGTTAATGTCCCAAGTTTTGAGCTAAAAAGGGTTGAATTTACAAAGAGAAACCAATTGTGGAAATTATGGATGAATGCAAGATATGTTATGGTTTCGATGATTTATATTTATCAATCAAATTTAATTATAGATGATGTCGATGATTTTTTTTTGTAAAGATAAGATTTAATAAAATACATATTAATGAAAAAATAATATGAATCTAATTAAGTAATGTGTTTGAATTAATAGGACAAGCCACACATCGTAAATAATTTTTCAATTGTGCCTTTCATTTCTTGAACCTCAAAGGATTATGAAATTTTATTAGTGATATAGTAATGCTTGTAGAATAACTTATTCATGTGAAATAAATGTAGTGTTGAATCTACCTAAAGTTTGAACCCAAAATACTATAAAGTATAATTAATTTCAACATCAAGTCCATAAGGAATTTATACAAGGAAGAAATAAATTCAAGGATATGTCCATACTTACACACTCAATATTGTTATCAAGTGCATTTCATTAACATTTTAATTTTATCTCTCATTCAATTCAGACATCAAATTGGTGGGTATCGTGTATAATACCCCTTTGTAGTCATACATTAAATTGGTGTATACTATTCTTTTGTTTGTGTATGATATCCATTTTTTCATGAGACAAGGGACCCGCCTTTATGCATCGATTTGTCTACTAAATTCTATGAAAGTACATACTCTACTTCACTTTGGATTCAAAGTCATGACATCTTAGGAGGAAATGCATTTTCTTAACCATTGAACCCACTGAAGTTGTTGAGAGATACAGTACTATTGGAGCATCCTAATTGGTCTAAGCATGCTCTTATTACAAGTGTTCTTCACATTATAAATGTAACGCCACCTTCCACATTTACCTACTTTAACTAGCCTGCCAGGGTCAACATGAGTTCAAGGCTACTATAACATGACACAACTTCTTAAGTAAGGTTAAGGAAGAGAAGTCGATAAACTGGAACTTTATGGACCTTCCTTAGGAGGTACAGGACACCTGGGAGCTAAACAACCACTCCCAATGCCCAAGCTTTGAGTTGGATTGTTTTTTAGTGACTTGGGCTCCCAAACGCATTCATGAGAAGACCTCCATGTAGTTATAGGGCTCCAACTACATGCATAAGCCTACCAGGGTACGGTTATGGCCCAAAACTTCTAATTCAGAGAGTGCGGTCCTGAAATCTTAGCCACCATTTCAGGCTAGCCTCCAGACCACTACCTATAACTCAATGAGACTTTCCAAAATGATAAATAATATCAGGAAAAATCCATTTGTACAAAAATTTATCAATGACTTGACTTAACCAGGCCTAACCATGAGAGTCATTTCGTCAAACATATTGAGAACATGTAATCTATAGGCCATGAATGCATATATGAACATAGGGGTCTAACACTTATCTGAGAATCATAAAGAAGGTCTAATTCCCTCTCATAATAGCTGCAATAATATTTTTTAGCTCATGCATTCATTAACCATTCATCAACTAATTAGAACATATCAAGAGTTATGGCTAGAACCTGTTATGGAATCATGCTTATAACGAACATATAACCAAAATAATAACCATGATAGAACAACCATCAAATCCACATAATAATAAGTATAAGTACTAATAAAATATAATAGAACCAAGGTGGGTTTATGCAACACCGGAATATTCTGGATAATATCATCCTGGTACAGGAAGAAATGCACTCAAGCAATGAAGAGGGAGAAGTTGGAATGGTTATCAAACTAGATACGAAAAATTCTTTTGATCAGGTCAATCACTCATTCCTCTTTATTTTTATGGAAAAATTAGGATTTAATGTTGAATTTATCTCTTGGATCAAAGCTTGTATTGGATCTCCTTGGATTTCCCCTCTTATCAATGGGTTTCCTGGGCCTTTCTTTGCCGGTTCAAGTGGGCTACGACAAGGATGCCCCCTATCTCCTATTCTCTACATAATCATGCTTGAATCTCTTAGTAGAAATCTTCAGGTTGGTCGGCTGGATTGATCCCTTTCGGGTCTCATCATTGCAAGAAATGTTAGAGGAGTTAATCACTCCCAATTTGCTAATGATACTCTTCTAATTAGTGTAGCCTCCTTAGCAATTGCATCATGTTATGCTCTTGACCTATGAGAAGATACCAGAATACCAAGTATACGAAGAAATATACCCAGAACATAGAATAATAAGAAATAACAGCATGTATTTTACTATTCAAAAAGGAAAGCAATGTTCACTTGCCTCTTCGAGGGGGCAACCCCCAATAGAGTTGGGCTCAATTACAAAATAAGACATGACGCTCCTCAAGGGGAGTCTCTATCCTTTATATAGGATTCATACATGCAATACCATGGGTCAGTACCATGGTTCTTATTAATACCATCTATCTAATACCATGGCCCATTTGCAATTAACTGTGGTCCCTTCTTTAAATGCAGGTCAACCACTTACAATTATTAATATGGGCTTTATTGACTCTTTAACTAACTATAACTATGACTCAACCCTATTACATAAATAAGGGGGTTAGGGTTGGACCCTAACATGCCCTCCCCATAAAAATAGCCTTGTCCTCAAGGCTGAAGCTGTGGAAACTGCTGAAGAATAGTGGCTAGTTCCCAGGTCGCATCTTTTGGAGAGGTGTCTTTCCACTTGATAAGGACTTCCTTGATCGTGCAGTCGCACAAGTGCCGTTCTTGCGTGTCAAGACCCTGTTCAAGTTGGAGCCAGATTGAACCTTCTTCATCCAATCCCGCTAGATTGGTTTGAATTCTGCAATGGTTCCCAAACACTTTCTTGAGGCATGAGACATGGAAGACAGGATGGATTTTTGCAGTGGGTGGCAAGGCTAGCTTGTAGGCTACTTCTCCGATGCGCTGAAGTATTTGATACAGTTTGTAGAATTTTGGAGATAATTTCTGACAACCCTTGTCTTTGAGTGATGTTTGCTAATATGGTTGTAGCCTCAAGAATACCTAATCCCCTTCTTGATATTTGCACTCTGAATGAGGTTGGTCTGCCTGTTGCTTCATGCGATTTTGAGCTTGATGAAGATTCTCTTTGAGGTGGGCCAGCATGGTTGCACAGTTCTGTAGGATTTGATTCACTGCTTGTACCTTCGAGCATCCCTAGATATAAGAAGTAGGTGAAGGAGGGAGTTGACCATAAACTGCTTAATATGGAGTCATTTTGGTGGTGGCATGATAGTTAGTATTATATCACCATTCGATTAGAGGTAACCAATGTACCCATAGATGTTTCTTTTCTAAAGTGAAACACCCGAGGTAGGTCTCCAAACATTTGTTGACTACTTCAGTTTGACCATCAGTTTGGGGATGATAGGAAGTACTGAGTTGTAGTTGGGTACCTTGTAGCCTGAAGAGTTCCTACCAAAAGTTACTGGTGAAGATCGGGTCACGATCAGACACAATGGAAGTGAGCATACCATGCAATTTGAATATCTAGTCCACGAAAGATTGAGCCAACAAAGCTGGTGTAAAAGGGTGGGGTAGGGCACAAAAATGAGCATACTTAGAAAGTCTATCCACAACCACCATGATGATTGACTTGTTGCCTGACTTCGGAAGACCCGTAATGAAATCCATAGAAACCTCCATCCAGATTGAGGTAAGGATGGGCAATGGCTGTAATGTGCCTGGGGATTTGACTATTTCTCCTTCGTGGCGCTGACACACATCACACTCAACTACAAAAGTAAGAATGTCCTTTTTCATGCCTATCTAAAAGATTGAACGTCGAGTGCGAGCATAAGTCTTCTGAAAGCCTGAATGGCCTGCAGTGGGAGATGAGTGCAACTCTACCAAAATGCGACTTTAAAGGGTGGATGTTGGTGATATCACTACTTTGTCCTTGTATCGAAGAATCTCATCCTACCAAGAGTAGCTCGTTGTGAAATTTGGATTCGCCTGTAACTCATTAATGAGTTGGAAGAGCAAAGGATGTGAAAACCATTCCTTGCGAGCCTCTTCAATCCATTCTGGAATGGGAAGAGAGATTGCTAGCAAGGTGCTTTCCTCCTCAAATTGGCATGATAAAGCATCCGTTGTGACATTTTCTCGCCCTTTCTTGTAAATTATCTCATAATCATATCCCAACATTTTGGCTAGCCATTTATTTTGTTGTGGCGAGGATAGGCGTTGCTCCAAAAAATATTTAAGTCTTTGATGGTCTATGCGGATTTGGAAACGCCGCCCCAATAAGTATGGTCGCCAAGTATCCACTGCATGTAAGATGGCCATCATCTCCTTCTCATAGGTAGATTGTCCCAGATTTGTCCCACTTAGTTGTTGGATAGTGAAGGCCAAGGGTCAACCTTCCTTCATTAAAACAGCCCCAATACCCATACCTGAAGCATCACATTCAATCACAAAAGATTTGGTGAAGTCGAGTAGTGCCAATATGGGAGTGGAACACATGGCATATTTGAGAGCTATAAATTCCTGTTGTGCTTCATCATTCCAGAGGAATTAATTTTTCTTGAGAAGGTGAGTGAGGGGTCTAGCAATGCGACCATAATTGCAGACAAATTTGTGATAGTAGCCCGTGAGACTGAAAAATACTCTCAAGCTCTTCAAGGTCTTTGGTTGAGGCTAATCCGACATTGCCTGGATCTTTTTGGGATCCACCCTAACACCTTCACGCCCCACAATGTGGCCCAAATACTCAACTTCTTCCATGCCAAAAGAGCACTTGGACAATTTGACAAATAATTTATGCTTTCGGAGCAGTTGCAAGAGCAGATCTACATGTTGAAGATGTTTTTCCCAGGTGAGGCTGTAGATGAGGATGTCATCAAAGAAAACAAGAACAAATTTTCTAAGATATGGTTTGAGCAGGTGATTCATGAGGCTCTGAAAAGTGGATGGGGCATTACAGAGACCAAATGGAATGACCAGGAATTCATAATGGCCTTCATGAGTTCGGAAAGCAGTCTTTGGAATGTCTACTTATTTCATGCGAATTTGGTGATAGCCCGAGTGAAGGTCGAGCTTAGTAAAGAATTGAGCCCCATTTAGTTCATCCAGCAAATCATCAACAACCGGGATGGGAAATTTATCTTTGACCATTAGCTTGTTGAGGGCCCTGAAGTCTGGACACATACGCCATTCCCCATCTTTCTTGAGCACCATGACCACAGGCAATGAATAAGGACTAATTATAGGACGAATGACACTGGCTTCCAAGAGTTCCTTGATGATTTTTTCAATTTCATTCTTTTGGGTGAAAGGATATCTATATGGGCACACATTTGGTGGTTGTGCCCCCGGGACCAAAGTAATGCTATGATCATGTTCCCCTCTCAAGGGTGGAAGCTCATGAGACTTGTTAAAGACCTACAGATGGTTGTTTAAGACTTGTTGCATCTCAGGATGAATATGAAGAGAAGTGGGTTCGAAGGCCTAGATGGCATTAAATTGGGCTATAACTCCATGGTGGCCCTTTTTTAACAATTTTTCCATCCTATGCGAGCTGATGATAGAAGGAGCACTTGCCTGAAGTCCGTGGAGGGTATGTGTGTGTTTATTCTTCTTGAAGCTCATATATAACTCCTAGAAATCCATTGTGATTGGGTCTAGTGTGCGGAGCCATTCAGCACCCAAGACAATGTCACACCCACCCATGTTGATGGCAAACATGTGGGTCTTTAGGTGATAATCCCCCATTTGAAGTTTGACATTTTCACAACGGCCTTCACATTTCATTGTCCCCCCATCAGCAATCTGGACCTGGAAATTAGAGACTGCTCTGACAAAACAATGCACTGCTTCAGCGACTCTTTAATGGATAAAGTTATGCATACTGCCACTATCAATCAAGACTACTACAGAGCGATGTTTAATAAAACCTCTGATTTTGAGAGTTTGGGGAGAAGAAATTCTTGCCAAAGCATGAAGCGAGATAATTGGTTCTTCAGGTGTAGCTTGGAGCTCATTGTCTGGCTTGTTGTCCTCATCTTCCTCCTTTGGTCCCCCAAATGGTGGGGCTTCCTCAGATGAATTGTGATCAGGAGCATCAATTTGAAAGAATTTGGGTTCCTTGCATTTATGCCCCGGGGAGTATTTCTCATCATAGTAGTAACACAATCCTTGCTTTCTTCTTTCCCCATTTCCACTGGTGACACCTTTTGAACCTTAAGTGTTTAGGTAGTGCTCGGAGCCTGGGTGGGGCATCCCTTGGCTATGAAATTTGGACGAGTCAACTGGGCCGCTAATGCACATTCTACTTCACGAGCTATCTTGCAAGCTGCCAGCCATGAGACTGGGTGTTGTAGTCAGACGTGGGCTTGTATGGCATCTTTGAGACCACTGATAAAACATTCCAAGTAGAATTCATCTGCTAGACCTCCTTTGCGGAAGGCTAATGCTTCAAAGGCTTTAATATATTCTTGCACTATGCCTGTCTGTTAGAGCTTAGTAAGACGACCCAAAAAGTTAGATTCATGGTCAAAGTGATCAGAAAGGGCTTTTGAGAATATTTGCCAAGTCAGTGGCATTGCATAGCAGTGTTGATGCAGCAACCACCATTGCCATCTTTATTGGTCTCAATGTGAAATATTACTCCATTTGTGCTAGCCATATGGTTGTATCAGAGCCATCAAATTTATACATGTCTAGCTTGGGTGGTCGAAGCTAGGACTATTGGTGGTTTCCATAGAAGTGAAGAGAATGGCTAGACTCGCCCTCAATGTTTTCATTAAAATCATATGCCTCCGATTGCTCCCCCGACTTGCCCATTGTGAGTGTGTCAGTTAAGGTCTAGATTTGCTTCGTTAATGCCTCCAACTTTTGTTCAAGGGTTTCGATCTTCTCATTGGCCATAGCTTGAGCTTTGGTTTGTACCATACACTGATCCGATGCACTTGTCGTTACTGTGAAAAAAAAAAATTGGGACCACCTGAAATTTTGATGCTGACAAGTGAATGGTACCACCTTGCTCAGTCGACCTGATTGTTATGGGCTAAGTCTCCTATAAGCATCCCGGGAGGGTTTTTTTTTTGTTTAAACTCCGAAAGGATTTTTACTCCCACCTGAAATTACTGTGAAAAGAAAATTTGGGACCACCCGAAATTTTGACGCTGACAAGTGAATGGTACCACCTTGCTCAGCTCGTCGACCTGATTGTTATGGGATAAGTCTCCTATAAGTGTCTTGGGAGGGATTTTTTTTTTTTTTTTTACTCCAAAAGGAGTTTTACTCCTCGCTTAGGAATATTGTAGTAGCCGATTCCCAAAAAAGTTAATTCTACCCAATGTCCTGTGAGAATCACGCCTAGGTATAGGAGCCAAACAAATAGTCAGATCTGTCGACGAAACCCAAAACTGCAGAGTATGAGTAGGAATGTGGTAGTGATCGAACCCTTGCTGCTAGATCTGAATGGTGGATCTAATTGTTGCAACTGCTACAGAAGCCAAACTGCTAGATCTGAATGGTGGATCTAATTGTTGCGACTACTATAGAACCCAAACTGCTAGATCTGAATGGCGGATCTGATAGATCTGATTGGCGGATCTGATAGATCTGAATGGCGAAACTGATTATTGGTGCTACGACAGAACCCAACTTGCTAGATCTGATATGGCAAATATGATGCGTGATCTAGAGAGATACAAGGGAACTATGGTCTCAAGGAGTGCCAGGTGCCACAGATTGCAATATACATAAGGGTCTGACAGTAGTACTCGGCCCAATATTTCAGGGCACTAAGTAAGGAGGATCAACCGTACCCTTAGTCGTACAACTCGAATACCCTATCGTACGCGCAAGTAATCTCCCTGAGTGTTGTTCTCGGTGTACTGTAGCAGCAAGATGGCCGACAGTTTATCTATGGCGAGGTTTCAAGAGAGCCTAGGGCTCTTCCGATATACCCAGCAGGTACTTGGAAGACAGTCTGTGCGCGGTTCTTTCTAATGCGCTAATACTCGAAGGGGTACCCACAGGCGATACAAGGGAGTCCAACAAGCGTAACCACCTCTTGTATTTCCTACATGCATGCCTCCCCAAATCCACAGGTTTATGCGCTCAACAACAGATCCTGTGGTTTAAAGATGTCGGAACACGTTTCTAGCCAAAAAAAAATCTACTAAAAATGGATATCCCACTGGCCGTGGAAACTGCTCGGATACCACTTATTATGCTCTTGACCTACGAGAAGATACCAGAATACCAAGTATGCGAAGAAATATTCCCATAAAACAGAACAATAAGAAATAACAGCATGTACTTTATTATTCAGAAAGGAAAGCAATGTTCACTTTCCTCTTCGAGGGGGAAACCTCCAGTAGAGTTGGGCTTAATTACAAAATAAGACATGATGCTCCTCAAGGGGAGTCTCTATCCTTTACATAGGATTCATACATGCAATACCATGGGTCAGTACCATGGTTCTTATTAATAGCATATATCTAATACCATGGCCCGTTTGCAACTAATTGTGGTCCCTTCTTTAAATGCGGGTCAACCACTTACAATTATTAATATGGGCTTTATTGAATCTTTAACTAACTATAACTATGACTCTATCCTATTACACAAATAAGGGGGTTAGGGTTGGACCCTAACACATCAAGATTTTAAAACATTCTTGATGGGTTCCTCCTTCTCTCCGGAGGTTTGATCACAAATTTGAAATGTCAGTTAATTGGTTAGAATTGCCAAGAGGACTCGTTTAATGCAATAAGCCAAATGCTGGGAATCCTGGTGGATCTTCATCGCTCTTCCTTCAAATATCTCGGGATTCCTATCTCCCTAAAACAATCATCTATGGAAAAATGGGGTAATGCACTTCAAAAAATCAGGAACAAAGTGCAATCTTTTGGTGTTAGATGGCTCAACCTGGCAGGGAGGGTTACTCTTATTAAATCGGTTCTTTCATCCCTTCCATATATTTGGGTGTTGGCCTCTTAGCACCAGCCTACATCAATCAACAAATAAGCAAGCTTATTAGGAAATTCTTATGGAAAGGAGGAAAGGGTAACGAGCACAAATTCCATCTGGTAAGTTGGAATTCGTTCAAGCAACCTAAGAAGTTGGGAGGATTGCCAATAAAGGATCCTGAATTAATGAACCTGGCGTTGGGGGGGAAATTGGTTTGGAGGCTCCTTTTGGGATCCAATGAGTGGTGGAAAAAAGCCTTTATTAGGAAATATTTCCATAAAAATCACCTCACAAGGTCGGAGAATGAATCCTGGGAAAGTAAAGGATAAAAAATATGGAGACTTTGTAGAGCCTCATCCTCACTCATCCTGAATCAGCTTGGTTGGCCCCCTGGAAACGGGAAACACATTCAAAATGGAATTAACCGTGCAAATGGTATAGACCCAACTCTCTCTGGATGGCTAGTTGAGCATGCATTCTCCCATCTTGCAGACATCTCCTGTTGGCCTGATCACCTTCACACTCATTGGAATCTTCTCATCGAAAACCTCTTTGGGTTTTCTCCTATAATCACGAACAAATTGGACAGACATGTTTGGTTGCGAAGGAAAGCAAAAAAGTATTGCATTAAGGATGGCTATGCACTTTTATCCAATCCTATGCCCACTCTTCTCCCTTCTCATCTGTGGGGGGGAATTTGGAATGGTGATGGTCTTCCTAAGACAAACATCTTTTGTTGGGAGTTGGTTCATGAGAAAATTCTGATGGTAGAAAAAATAAGAAGAGGATAATCAGTGGTCCTTCTAGGTGCGTATTATGTGGCAATGCGGAGGAATCAATTAAGCACTTGTTTTGTCACTGCCCTTTCTCGTGGGAAGTATGGAACTATGCTCTAACTCCTTTGGCCCTTGTTCCCCAAATTGCTAATGACTGGAGTGATATTTTTATCCATTGGGAAAAAAATTCCCTTGTTCTCCAAATCCTTTGCTAAGGCATTGTTGGATGGCATTTCCCAAATATATGTATTGGCCAATATGGTTGTGTCGTAAATAGGCTATCTTTCAAAATCAGCGTCATAAATTTGAAACTGTTGCAATTAAAGGATTGACGTTGTTATTCACGTTCATTTATTCTCGAGGCTTCGATGCTTTGGACATGAAATATTTGTCTAGTTCTGAAAAAATGTTGGCTCAAGATCTCCCCTCCCACTCTAAAATCTCCTTGTTTAATACCTCATGAAACCCCGAAATACTATATTAGATTGAAAGGAGATGAATTCACTGAATGGCAAAGGAAGTTCGGGAAAAATCAATTGTATTTTGATGGAGCGTCGAAAGGTAACCCTGGGGATGCTCGAGCGGGAGGGGTAATAATCAATCTCGAAGAAAATACAGAAGTAAAATACACATGGGGACTTGGTGTTACAACCAACAATCAGATCAAGGCTCTTGCACTTTGGCAAGGAGTGAAAATATGCTTGGATAAAGGTTTCAAAACTTTGAATATAGTGGGTGATTCCAAGCTAATCATCCAAAAATGTATTAAGCTTTTCACGAATGCCACTTTCCTAGAAGAAGAAACTTCCTCAATCATGGTAAGGATCACATACATGTTAAATTTGTTTGAGAAAGTTCACTTTTTCCTTGTGTTGTGTGCCAACAACCATCTGGCAGACAATCAAGCTAACGTGAGAGTTATATTAGGAATCAGTAGAATTTGCATAAACCATCATATTACATCATGTCCCATTCCCTAATTGAATTCTTTTGGACGATGATGTATAATGGGGGCATGGGTCATCAGAGCATTAAGGAATCATTTAAGGAGTCCAGCTCTACAAGGCATCTTAGTGTGGTGGTAGTTAAGAAGGATAGTCCCCCGAGGTACCTTCGTTGTATCTTGGATACAGGGTTAGTAGATGCTGAGTTAATTCATAGTTGTGGCATCATCAGATGACAATTCATGTATGTGGAAAGGTGGGTGATGAGGCATCGTTTTCTCATTGGAATTTGCAATGTAATTGATTCCCTTAGGGATGAAGGAACCATCATTGCTCGATTCTAATTTTGGACAATGGAAAACATGGAAGGAATAGGAATTGACAAGACTCTACACTGTTTCGCATTTATGAAAGACAGGCTTGGGAGGAATGTCAGGATGGATCAGGTTGGTATATACCTCAGTTGGCTCTAATAAGTTAACCAAAAGATCTTCATCATGCAGAAGCTCCTTTCTACAAAAATGTCATCTGTGATAAATGGAAGTGAGGGAGGATTTGGTCATGGAAGAAGGTTTGGCCATGGTGCGGGGGATGTAGGAGTTGAGAGCCTGGTGGAGGGCTATTGCAAGAAAGTGGCTAAGTAAATTGTCAAAGAACTGAACGAAAACATTGTGGTCATTTATGCCCAATTATCTGGGCTGAATAAAGATTGGGAACTAATGTAGAAAACCATGGAAGGCATGTACATGGATGTTTTGAGTGTCTAGCAGAAGGTTGATAATATTGAAATCAAGTTGGAGACAACCACGGTTGGAGTTTTAAAGGAAGTATTTAGGGTTGGAAATCCATCGGCCATCAATGTTGATAATGTTGAGAAGGCTGATGCAAGGACTCTGGGAGAAGATGAGGATGTTGTTGCTACTGCTACAAGGGTTCAGCAAGAAGAAGAGATTGAAACAGAGGAACTGAACAAGTCTGTGGGCGAGCCTGCAAGTGATGATGTCGAGACTGACAGTACCTAATTATGTTTGTTTTAATCTCCATTTATGCAATATCATTGTATAGGATATGCATGAGTGTTTTGGAGAATATATAGCTATAGTTTTCCCAATAGAATATATGTAAATAATAGGGGTAGCAAGGAGGTCCATACTCAATGTAAGGAGAGGGAACATGCAGATAGAGCAATACTAAATTTTGTAAGGGACCTCGCCCATTTCCAATCATTATAATGAAATGTTATCAATTCCTTTAAAAAAAATACAATAGAAAAATAGCTCCTTTTAAAATATGAAAAAGTCAACCAAGTCAAGGACTTCGACATACCACACGACCATAGATTGGGTTGAACAAAATTTTTCTTTTAGGCAATCACCCCCATGCCATATTCCAAGCATGAATGTGAGACTCAAGGCATAAACAAACAGGGATTCCAAGAGATTACAACACCTCCACCCTCATGCTCCCATGATCTCGCCAAAACTGGTCAAGAGACCACATAAGAAAACCAATACATAAACAAGAAGTAATTTCCAGAGATTAAACCACCTCCACCCTTAGGCTACTATGATCCCGTCAAAACCAGTCAAGAGATGACTAAGCCCAAAACAGGATTTGGATACCTTAGAATTTCTTCACCATTAGCTTGAGGAATTTTATTGTCTCCACCCACATGTTGAGGGCTTCCCGTAGATTAAACCACTTCCACCCCCAACCCTTGGGAATTTTCCTGAGACCACCTTACCTGGTTCCAAAACCATTTAGAAATCCATAGCTCAAACAAATAAAAGAATGCCATCACACCATGGCTATCTAGAAATGGCAATGCAAGACTTAAACCATTGTCAAACCTAGAAAAACTCATGCCAATGACAACAAGAGAACCAAATACACACATGCATGTACTATGCATTCACAAACTAGCTAAGAAATCACACATGTAGCCTGTTACCTGCAATTCTTCTTGTTGAAGTTGTTTATCCAACCCTTCTTGCTTGTCCTTTGCTTTCCTTCTTCCCTTCCTTTACTTGCTTCCTTGTTTTCTCTTCTTAGCGCTCTTCTCTCTTTGAGACTAATTCCAAATCTGAACTGCCAAAAAGATGTGAATTGATCCTCAAAAGCCTTTTTTATCATTGAGGCCTCTATTTTTCCTTCAATTTTATTCTCATGCAAATATGTGACCTTTCATCTCCCTTTTCTCCTATTTTCCTTTATTTTCACAAATAAAATGCCAATTAATGCCTCTTTGCCTTTGTCAATTTCCTTAACCATAATAAACAACAAGTGATGGTCACTAAGATGTTTTTGCCCAACATTCATCTTGGAATATGTGTCCCATGTCTTTGTCCTTATTCTTTTTCCTTTATTAACTTTATTACATGAACTTTTAACCTAGAGCTATTACAATAAAAGTGCTCCATGCTATTATCCTGTGTGTCCAACAAAATCCTTAGCCCTGTGCATTCCCTTAACAAAGTCTTCCAAAACCACTTTAAAAAATCCAAATGTTTATATTAATTGGTGTTTATTATTCGAAAACTTTTTCAAACAAGGATTAGATATCACATCAAATCTAGGAAAGAAGTTATGCAAGCAAAGTAAACAAAGGGATCTAAATCGTTACTCAACAAATCAAATACTTATCAATTCCAATTTTGAATAGGCTTGCTATGGAAAAAATCACGTAATGATTATGCAAGAAACAATGGGTACATTAATCAATTTCAAATGTTGGAAAATATGCACCTTAACTTATTAGAAACTTACTTTTTCTATTGTCAATTGTCATACTACCCATGAAACACCAAAAATACATAATGTCTTTTCTTCTTTTTTGGCATTGTATGTAAAAGAAATTCTTCGTAGTTTCATCAAATTTTCAGAAAGTGTGTTAACTTTATTGTCAAATATGTATAAATCTATCTTGATTCTAGATTTATCAAGTTTAAAAAAGAATAATATAAATAAAAAATTAAACCTTCCTAAATATTTATTCCCTATATTAATTCCTCTTAACATTTATGAAATATAAAATTAAAATAAATCTACATTAATAATAAGTATAACTAGAAACATTATATCAATGCATTAATTAATAATAGATATTTTTCATTTTTTGAACACATATTTTATAAGATGGGATCTATTTACTTTGTCTATATAAAATGTATACTTTTCTTTTTCCACTCTTCACCTCAAATACTGGTTTTGTAAACCATAAACTCGTGCATGACTCCATTATAACTTTGAGTCTATCACAACTTGATGTCCAATAATTTTACATCAAAACACCCATCTTTAGATATTTCTTACTCGAGAATATGGCAAAAGTAGTATTCATTTAATGCATTAATTTTTTTTTGACATAAACCATAAATATATTTATAAAATGTAGTGAAATTGTTCAAAAAAGAAATTAGGTCATATCCTCTACACTCATTCAATATATATTTTTATAAAATACAAACCGTTTATATATATATATATATATATATTATATTATATAAATTAATTAATTAATTAATTAATTAATTAGTATTAGTGAATACTCCTTTTATTTATAAAGAGTAATGAAATTATTCAAAACAAAAATTATGTTATATCATTTCCACTTATTCAATATATATTTTTATAAGATATTAAAAAATATATTTAATTTCAAACTATTTTTAAAAAATAGAAACAGAAAAACGCTCATTCAATATATATATTTTTATAAAATAAAAACAGTTTATATATATATATATATTTATTTGTTTATTAATTAATTAGTATTAGTGACAGTATATATATATATATATATATATATATATATAATTAATTAGTATTAGTGAATACTCCTTTTATTTATAAAGAGTAATGAAATTATTCAAAACAAAAATTATGTTATATTATTTCCACTTATTCAATATATATTTTTACAAGATATTAAAAAATATATTTAATTTCAAACTATTTTTAAAAATAGAAACAAAAAAATATTTCATTTTAGAATGTAAGAGCTTCAAAGACAACAGAGAAAGTTATGCAAATATGCTCGCATTTATCTCTTGAGATATTCTATTAAGCGAGGGGTCTCTCAAAATATATATATTTATTAATTAGTATTAGTGAATACTCCTTTTATTTATAAAGAGTAATGAAATTATTCAAAACAAAAATTATGTTATATCATCTCCACTTATTCAATATATATTTTTATAAGATATTAAAAAAAAAAATATTTTCAAACTATTTCTAAAAAAAAAACAGAAAACATTTCATTTTAGAATGTGAGGGCTTCAAAGACAACAGAGAAAGTTATGCAGATGTGCTCGCAACTATCTCTTGAGATAATCTATTTAGCGAGGGGTCTCTCGAGACGCTGGGAGCATTTATTTTGAAGCTTCACAGAAAAAGGACCGAATACATCTCGAGACGCTCAAAGTATTTATTTGGGAGCATTTATTTTGAAGCTTCACAGAAAAAGGACTAAATACATCTCGAGACACTCAAAGTATTTATTTGGGAGCATTTATTTTGAAGCTTCACAGAAAAAGGACCGAATACATCTCGAGACGCTCAAAGTATTTATTTTGAAGCTTCACAGAAAAAGGACCAAATACATCAAGCAAATGAAGAAGCAATCTGTCCCATAAGCTATCTTTAGCTTCGTAGAAATTAAAGTTTCTTCTTCTTCTATCTAAATTAGTATTAGTGAATAATCATTTTATTTATAAAAAATAATGAAATTTAAGAGAGATTCTTCAGCGTAAATCACATAGAATATCATTTGTAGACGCGTTTCGAACCAACTAGCGTGGTTCATCGTCAGGACAATTTGAAGAAACGGATCCAGCTTAGCATGTTAAATAGTCTGAGCAGAGTCTCCAATGGCTACTTCGACCAACGGCTAATTTTGACCTTGGGACGAGGGTCAAATTAATATTAATATTACTATTATTTATTTGTTTATTTATTATTATTAATATTATTATTATTCAATTTTTAATAAATAAAATAATTCTAATTGGTGTTAATGGTTAGTTAGAAAACTAATTCATTTATTTATTTAATAATTAATAATTATAAAGATTATAATATTAGGTTGTTAATAAAAGTTAGTTAGAATTAATAATTATAAAGATTATAATATTAGGTTGTTAATAAAAGTTAGTTAGAATTAATAAAAATATAGGAATTAGGTAACTTTAAAAAAATAAAAAAATAAAAAAATAAAAAATAAAAATAAAAATAAAAAAAATAAATAAATAATTAAAAATATATAAAATAAATAAATAAAATAAAGAAATTATTATTCATTTTATTTACTTTTTATTTATCATTATTATTATTTATTTTATTTATTTACTTAATGGTTAGTTTTCTAACTAACCATTAATTGGTGTTAATGGTTAGTTAGAAAACTAATTCAATTTATTTATTTAATTAAACATAATAATAGGTTGTTAATAAAAGTTAATTAGAATTAATAGGAATGAGGTAACTTAAAAAAGAAAAATAACTGGAATGAGGTAAAAAAATAAATAAATAAATAATAATAATAATAATAATAATAATAAAATAAATAAATATTAATGTATGTAAATTAAAGAATCTGGTTATAAAAGGTACTAAAATAAATAAATAAAAATAAAATAGTTAATTAAAAAATAATAATAATAATAATAATTTAAAAAAAAATTAATAATAATAATAATAATAATAATTTAAAAAAATAATAATAATAATAATAAATAAATAAAAATAAAAACAAATAAATCAATAAATCAATAATAATGAATAATAATAATAATAATAATACGTAACAAGAAAGGATTATCAAGTTAAATATGTTAACTAATATTGGTGAGACTGGGGTTTATATTATTCCTTGTTCCTGTGGGGCACCCTATATTGGTGAGACTGGTAGCTCCATTAGTCAAAGGATTAGTGAGCAAGTCTTCCGCTTTAGCTGAGCATGGAGAGAGTACCAATCATCATGTCTCCATTGAGGAGGGGAGTGTTATCGCTAGGGTTTTGCAATTCCATCACCGAAAATTTAGGGAAGCCCTTGAAATTGAGAAAACACCGAACAATCTCAATAGAGAGGACGGATGGAAGATAAGCAGCTGTTGGATCCCAACCCTCTCTTCCTAACTGAAGGATTATGATTTTTATTAGTTAACTTATTTAACTTGATAATCCTTTCTTTACTTATTATTATTATTATTATCATTATTATTGATTTATTTATTTATTTGTTTTTATTTTTATTTATTTATTTATTATTATTATTATTATTTAAATTATTATTATTATTATTTAATTAACTATTTTATTTTTATTTATTTATTTTTGTACCTTTTATAACCAGCTTCTTTAATTTACATACATTAATATTTATTTATTTTTATTTTTATTTTTATTTTTATTTTTATTTTTATTTTTATTTTTATTTTTTTTTTATTTTTATTTTTATTTTTATTTTTATTTTTATTTTTATTTTTATTTTTATTTTTATTTTTATTTTTATTTTTACTTCGTTCCAGTTATTTTTATTTTTTAAGTTACCTCATTCCTATTAATTCTAACTAACTTTTGTTAACAACCTATTATTATGTTTAACTAAATAAATAAATTGAATTAATTTTCTAACTAGCCATTAACACCAATTAATGGTTAGTTAGAAAACTAATCATTAAGTAAATAAATAAAATAAATAATAATAATGATAAATAATAAGTAAATAAAATGAATAATAATTTATTTATTTATTTTTTATTTTTTATTTTATTTTTTTATATATTTTTAATTTATTTATTTATTTATTTACTTATTTTTATTTTTTTTATTTTTTTTATTTTTTATTTATTTTTTTATTTTTTTATTTTTATTTTTTAAAGTTACTTCATTCCTATATTTTTATTAATTCTAACTAACTTTTATTAACAACCTAATATTATAATCTTTATAATTATTAATTATTAAATAAATAAATGAATTAGTTTTCTAACTAACCATTAACACCAATTAGAATTATTTTATTTATTAAAAATTGAATAATAATAATATTAATAATAATAAATAAACAAATAAATAATAGTAATATTAATATTAATTTGACCCTCGTCCCAAGGTCAAAATTAGCCGTTGGTCGAAGTAACCGTTGGAGACTATGCTCAGACTATTTAACATGCTAAGCTGGATCTGTTTCTTCAACTTGTCCTGACGATGAACCACACTAGTTGGTTCGAAACGCATCGACAAATGATATTCTATGTGATTTACGTTGAAGAATCTCTCTTAAATTGATATGGATCACAGAAGCCTCAATTCCACAATAATGAAATTATTCAAAAAAAAAATTATGTCATATAGCCTCCATTCATTCCATATATATTTTTATAAGATATTAAAAAATACACTTAATTTCAAATTATTTTAAAATTAATTAATTATATATATATATATATATATATATATATATATATGAGAAAACTAAGAAATAAAAATAATATTCTATGTTATATATTTTTATAATAGTTTTTTTATAATCTTTTTATAAATAAAAAAATTATCTTAATCATAAATTAACTAAGTTTGAGAAATAAAATCTTTTTATATACCAATCTTAATTTACATGTTAATAGATTTGATCTTTTAATACTTATAAATATAGTAATTCTCTATTTATATAGACCACGTAAAACAAATATTATTAATATTTTATATTAAAAATAAATGTGTATAAAAAAAAAATTTGTATATCTATATATATATATATATATATATAGTTAATATGAATATTCAAATAGTTTATTTAAATTTTATATGGAAATATTTACAAGAGAAATAAAAGTTTTTTTTAATTACTTTATCTCTCTAAAGTTGATATACAATTATATTGTTTACCATAAACATGGAAATAAAAATAATTACTTTATCTCTCTAAATTTGATATACAATTATATTGTTTACCATAAACATGGAAATATTTTATTTATAACTGCAAGAAAGAAAGTGAAAGCTTTTTACCTTTTCTCTTTCATATTGGATTGTAATATTAACAACCAATCAAGTTATAACAATCAATCAAGTGAGCACAATGAGGATGGTATTATTGATGTTTTATAATACTTGTAATATAGATATACTAATAAATTGATTTAACATTAGAGTGGACCTCTATCCTAGATGATATTTATCCTTTTAACCTTATCACAAAAAGCCAACATATCAGTTATGAAAATTGAACTCAAGTCAAAGAGAATATGTGTTTATATTGATTATCATTATAACCCAAGAATATATTTAATAGTTTGTAATCTAGGTATACTGATGTGATGTTCCTGGTAAATGTAAATATTAAATTGAATACTGATTAAGTTTATATAATTAGTTAATTTTGATTATAATGCATGAAAATTGGAATGCCAGAATGATGGCAGTAATTCTTTGATTAAGGTTAAAGGAGAATTAATTGTCTAAAAGGTGACAGTTTTATTTCTCAAACAGTTAGGCTGGGTGGTTACCCAACCCTAACTACTTCCTTGAGAAATTTATTCCAAGGAAGGGATCAAGAGGATGGGGGCATCTGAGATCTAGAGAGAAAAGGAGAGGAATAGATTGAGAGATATGAGAAAAGAGATTTACTGTGCTGGAAGGGCAAACAGTGACAAAGTAGCTAAGTCTAGTTAAGACCAGATAGCTACTATTGTTTAAGACGGATGTTCTTTAGGAGAGAGAAACAGTGACAAAGTAGCTAAGTCTAGTTAAGACCAGATAGCTACTATTGTTTAAGACGGATGTTCTTTAGGAGAAAGAAACCCTTTGAGAGGGTAGCTTGGGGGAGACTTAGGAGGAACAAAACAGGAGAGAGAAACCCTATGAGAGGGTAGCTTGGGGGAGACTTAGGAGGAACCAAACGTCTAGAAGTGTAAGTCTCACGGTTGGGAGGAAAGATAAATAGAATATTAAGATCTAGTTCAACTGGAATATAAGCGCAACTAGAATATAAGCGAAACAGATAAGTATAAACTGGAAACTATTTCCTATTAACTACGGATACAGTAAATGAAGAAAATATTATGAATCTATAAGATAAATAAAGTTATTTACTGTTAGTTCATAAATGCAGTAAATGAAGAAAAGATTATGAATCTACAGATAAATAAAGTTATTTACTATTAGTTCATAAATACAGTAAACGATAAAGGATTGTGAGTCTGTGGATAAGTGAAGTTACCTACAGCTAGATCATAAATGTAGTAAATAAAAGTAAAGATTGTGTATTATCAGGATAAGTAGAATTAAAGTACTGATAATGCATAGATTGAATAGAAAAATTTAAGAATGCATGCAATCCTATAGATAGGGAAAAGGCCAAACAAAACTTTAAAGTTATTCCACGGAAACAACGAAAGGGGAAAGTCAATGCATAACCTTTAAGTTAAAGGAAATGCAATCTAATTTTACCAAAATTCATAGCTGCTAGGAAAAATGGGATTCAGAGGATCAGGTAAGGCATGAGAGGTTTATACCTCACTCCCTGAACAGGAAGTTACCAATTCTCAGTGGAACATAAGAAAACAACTTGAACCACATAAAACCCTTAGTATGAAGGAGATGGGTTGGAGGGTTTCAAGGACCAAACAACTAGAAAGTGAAGAGATAGAACTACATTTAGTTTAACACTATAAAGAATAACTTTACCTGCTAGGAATTTAGTGCATGATACGCTCGACTAACAAAAAAAAACCTCAGCCAATCCATAATCATAATAAAAGGCATGACTGTATGATGCAAGTTAACAACAGGGCGCAGCACCGCATTACAAACCTAAGATAAAGAAATAGTAAATCCAAAAACTATCATCACACAGAACTAGAAATTACGAATTTCTGAGAAGGATAAGGCTTGAGAGTACACGCATAATAATCAAATGGAGATAACAATAGAACATATATATATTCAAAACTGAAGAACCATTGGTATTAAGTCCAAAACAAGAGACAAGTATAAACAGAACCCCATAACGAGGGTTTCAACAATTACCAACGATACCTTGGTGTTTAAAACCCGAATGACTTCATTAAACACTAAAAAGTTAAGAATCGGCAAATTACAAACTAGAACAGGTGTAAATGGGCCATAACCATCCTGCTACTCCAATGGCTTTGAGCCTCAAAAAAATAAATACATAGTCCAAGAAACCTCTCATTCATAAAGAATCTGGAATTTCACATATCAAGGAATAGATAGTAAAACCCCTAAGCAGAGCTAACACAACGAAATTCTTGGCCCATACCTAGTGAGTCCTTGTTTAAGGATTATGGGTTCCGATAGGTGAAGTAGGGGCACCAAAACCATCATCCTTTGAGTGGAAAACCCCGGTAGAACCTAGACAAAAAAAAACATAGGGATTAGATTTAATTTAGAAGAGGGATCTAGAACTGAAAATTGTTACTAAGAAGTGAGACCGAAAATACTTACCTGTCCAAGTAAATCTGGCGCCAAAACTGTAATCAGCAAGCAAGGGAAACCACATTAAACGAACTACAGAACAGAGGAAAGCCCTTAGACACCATGAAAGAGCTCAGACAATGGCACCACAGTGGCTATGGAGAATGAGCAATTTTGTTACCTAGAAGGAAGCTCAGCAGAGAGCTAGAGACCAAGCCTCCTAGTGGCAAATGCAGCAAATGATGGATTCACAAACCAAGCCAGAGATGAGTTCAATGGCCAATTATCTCCACCGTTCGATTTAAGGAATACCGAAGAATCGTTGATGTGACACATTTTCCTGTGCATGGAGGAACGACTGGGTGCCACGAAGAAGACTCTTGAGCCAGAGGGTCCTCCATCCTAGGGCAGTCAACCACCCAAATCATAAAATGCAATTAAAGCTTGGTACCATCCGTCAGATTTATGTAATTCCATAATTAAAAAATTGGATACGTATTATATTTATCTTGGAGCAAGGAAACTCATTGTTTAAGGTAAGTTGAAAGTAGTTTCAAAGGTTTAAAGTATACGAGGTTTGCCATAAATCATTTGTCACTGTACTTATAAAAGAAACGTATACATAAATTGATTGTAATTATTGAGTTTTAATGTCTATATAATAAATTGATAATTGAAATAACCATGTACAATTGTGCAAATAGTTATGTATATTATAAAGATTTTTTTCTTTTTATTATGGGTATGTGACATGTGGTATCAGAGCGCTCAGGTTACAAAACTGAGACCTCTGGAAAATGATGATTAAAAACATTTGTGATGTACACAAAGAGGTAGAAAATCAACTAGTATGAGGAAGATGGGAGCCACACCACACCGGATTGTTCTTGGAATAGGCCCAGTATCCTTCCAGAAGACCAATCCTAAAGTATGGGTACAACTGGGAGAAGAGTCGTGTAACACTAATACTGCAATCCTAGAAACTGTGTAGGAGTTCAAAAGAGGAAATGGCTCAATTGTGGGTAGATAATGAACGTTGATACAAAAACAAGAAAGTACCATGAAGAGTCCATCAGATAGACATAATCAGTGCGAACAATTCCCAGTCCTGAACAGGGAAATATGACTGGAGAACAAGAATTTCATACTGAGAGAGCGGAAACTAAAGGCAGTGAAGAAAACCAGGAAGAAGAATCTGGTAATGTATCAAAACACAACAGTAAAGAGAGACAAAAGATACAACTTGAGGGAGAATTTCTGAAGATAAAGCCTCCCCTCTTTGATGGTGAACAAGAAGAGGCAGCAGAAGCCTGGCTCATCAACATGAATAAGTATTTCTAGTTGTATGAATATGATCATAACTTAAAGGCTCGTTTGGCTATCTTTCAACTGCAAGGAAAAGCCACCCTATGGTGGGAGGAAGTAAAAAGGTTCGTGGTGTAAATGAGCGGAGCATAACTCGGGACAAATTTCAAAGATATTTTAAGGAAAAATATTTAACTGAAAGGTTTTATGATGAAAAATCCAAGGAGTTTCATGACCTTCGATTGGGTCAATTAACTATGGACGAATTCATAACAAAATTTACATCCTTGCTGCGATATGTCCCATACATATGGGAAGAAAAGGCTAAGGTGCAGTGGTTTGTCAGTAGCTTGTCGTTGTTTATGAAAGAATGCCTTGAGTTTGATAACCCGAAAACCATGGATGAAGTCATACGGAAGGCTCGAATATGTTACTAGCAAAACAAGCTAAAAGGGGAAGGAGGTAAGAGATGGAATGACAAAAAGGGGAGTAAATTTTCCTCTAGCAGTAAAGGAAATAAGTTTATGGTCAATAAACCCCCTAAAGGGCAGGAAAATAGAAACATGAACAGAAATCAATCCAGATTCAAAATTCCTAGTGAAACCAAGACAAATGAACAATCAGTAAGGACTGAAGTGGAGATGGCAGCTAGACCTTCGGTACAATGTTGGGGATGTAGAGGACCCCATTATGTTAAAAATTGTCCACACCGCAAGGGAACTGACCAGGTGGCACAGATTCAAGAAGCGTCAACAGTAGGAGAAGTGGCAAGAATCATGCCTAAAATCAATGCTTCTCTTGAAGACCATCAAGCAGAGTACCAACAACCATGATAGAGTTTAAAGGTAAAATCTTCAACCAAACTGTGTCGTTTTTAATTGATCCCGGAGCTACCTTGAGTTACATTAGTCCCAAAATATTAGAACAATGTTATTTGCAAGTGGTTAAGTTTAAAAGTCCTTGGTTAGTGCAATTAGCTATAGGAGCCAAGAGGAGAGTGCTAGCCAAGGTAAGTATTTGTTCCCTACAGATAGCAGGTCAGTCTATTATGGTAGATCTGAATGTGTTTCCCTTAGGATCATATGATATTTTAATGGGTATGGACTAGTTGGAAAAACATTTGTCCCTCATTAACTGTAAAACCAAAACTATTAACTATATGGACGAGGAAGGGGAGAGGTAGGAAATTCAGGGAATAGTAAGGCCCTTAAAGCTGAGATCGGTGATAGCCTCCCAATTAGCCAAGTGTATTCAAAAGGGATGCCAGATTTATGCAATACAAGTAGGGTACACTAACTCAAAGGAAAAGTCTACCACCTTAGAGAAGATACCGGTTGTACAGAATTTTCCGGATGTATTTCTTGAAGAAATTTTGGGACTTCTGCCGAAAAGCGATATAGACTTCACCATTGAATTAATAACAGGAGCTGCTCTGGTATCTCAAACTCCTTATTGCATGAGTATGCCAGAGTTAAAAAAATTAAAAATGTAGTTACAAGAACTGTTTAATAAAAAATATATTCGACCAAGTGTGTCACCTTGGGGAGCTTCAGTGCTTTTTGTTAAAAAGAAGGATGGAACCCTGCAAATGTGCATGGATTACCGCCAACTAAACAAGTTAACCATAAAAAACAAATATCCTCTACCTCATATAGATGAGTTATTTGATCAATTGAAAGGAGAAACTGTATTTTCAAAAATCGACCTTCGCTCAGGTTACCATCAAATTAGAATCAAGGAAGAGGATACAGCAAAAACAACCTTTAAAACTCGATATGGGCATTATGAGTTCGTTGTACTGCCCTTCGGGCTAACAAATGCACCCAAAACCATCATGTGCCTTATGAATAGTGTATTCCATCAATATTTAGATAAATTTGTGTTAATCTTTATTGATGATATATTAGTTTACTCTTAGATGGTAGAAGAACATAAAGAGCATCTTTGCATTGTCTTGCAAGTTTTAAGAGAACATCAGTTGTACGCCAAGTACAGTAAATGTGATTTCTTTAAAGAACAAATCCAATATCTTGGCCATGTCATTACTAAGGATGGAATAGTCGTAGACCCAAAAAAGATAAAAACCATTATGGAATGGCCAGTGCCAAAAGATGTGGCTGATATAAGGTCATTTATGGGTCTAGCAGGATACTACAGGCGATTCGTTGAAGGATTCTCTAGGGTATCCTATCTTATTACTTCTCTACAAAAGAAAGGAAAGGCTTTTAAGTGGAGCATAGATTTCCAAAAGAGTTTTGACCAGCTTAAACATTTACTCACCACTGCGCCCATTTTAAGCATTGCTGATCCAAATAAGGATTATGTGGTTTGTACGGATGCAAGAAAAGAAGGTGTAGGTGG
This sequence comes from Pinus tabuliformis, assembly GCA_031772625.1. Lineage (NCBI taxonomy): Eukaryota > Viridiplantae > Streptophyta > Pinopsida > Pinales > Pinaceae > Pinus > Pinus tabuliformis. Next base: position 393,394,195 of record CM062814.1, on the reverse strand, counting down.
CATATTAATGCAAGAAGGCAAGGTCATTGCTTACGAGTCTAGGAAGCTTAAGGAACACGAGAAAAAGTATTCAGCTTACGATTTGGAGCTGACAACAGTCATTCATGCATTAAAAATGTGGCGACATTACCTAATGGGTAAGAAATTTTTGTTAATGACTGATCATCATAGTTTAATTAACTATTTTAAACAACCCACTTTGAATGTTAGGCAAGCTCATTGGGTTGATTTTTTAAGCAGGTTTGACTTTGAAATTAAGCACTTGAAAGGGAAAGAAAATTGTTGCGTTGATGCTTTAAGCAGGAAATTCAATTGTTTATATGAAGTATCATTCAGTGAAGTGAAAAACACATTCAAAGAGCAAATCAAGGGGGCAGCAATGCAGGATCCGGAATATCAATTACTATGGCAGCAAGTTAAAAGTCTGAATAGCAAAGAACAACAACTGGGGTACGAAGTAAATCAAGATGGTTTATTGATCTATAGAGGAAGGATGTATGTACCGAACCAAAAGGTTATTAAAAATTTAATTTTGGATGAGTATCATAAAGTTCCTTATGCCGGTCATCCCGAATATCAAAAATTGATTACCATACTTAGAAAAGAATATTTCTGGCCTGGCATGAAGAAGGAGGTGGCTTAATATTTGACCCGTTGTTTGGAATACCAAAAAGTAAAAACAAAAAATCGTCATCCCGCTGGATTGCTACACCCATTTCGCATTCCGAAATGGAAATGGGAAATTATTTCTATCGATTTTATAACAGGGCTTCCTAAATAAAAAAAGTAGAATGATTCAATAATGGTGGTAGTTGACAAATTGAGAAAATCTACTCACTTCATACTGTTGACACCTAATCCTTGTGATTAGGTGAATATATGTAAATAGATAAATAAGAAATATGAATAGTCATCGAGAGATGAACTGAACAGTCTCTCCCTCATGTATATAATGAAGACCTACCTGATGGAATAATACACGTATCATTTTTCCTTATGGAGTTACTGCCTGGCCTGACATGGTATCAGAGCCAACTCCTTTTTTTAACTTTTATGCCCTTTGTAACTCCCTATTCTACTCCTCTGCTCTCCATTCAAAATAGCCTTCCATACAAAGAGTTGTCTCTCCATTCAAAAACTTTGTTTGTTCATAAATGTTGGTAGCATGCTCCACACAGTCACCTGAAAGCTGCTGCCACAGTCACTTGAACGCTGCTACCACAGTCACCAGAACGCTGCTCCACGCAAGTTATCAAGTTCCTCTGCTGAATATTCCAAAACCAATTTTAGTTCCAATGCTGAGACAGTTTTGATTTCTTTGTCATTTTTCTCTGTCACGGCATCTTCCACCTTTTTCCATTGATGTCTGATGAACCTTCTCCTAGAAACTCTGTGTTAATTCTTTGAAAGAAAATTTCTGAAATGTATGAAGTCGATTATTGCCCTGAGTAATGAGTTGAAGCTGCCATAACAATCATGCACAGTCGTGGGGGTGAAGATCATTTTATTTTATTGAATGAATGCTGGTCGAAACTCCTACTTTGGCTCATATGTGCTGAAGAGAACATCGTATGATGGAATGCTTCTTCTTTGAAATGGAACGGTTCGTTCAAATCACTGTGTGAATCCTGTGTTAATGTTATGCCGGGAAATTTTAAATGATATGCTTCTTGAATCCTTGAAAGCCATATGATCACTGCAATCCTTTTATACATGGTCGTCGTGTGTTGGTGTTCCTTTCTTTCTTGAAGGTCGTTCTGTGAGTGAAGTGGGTATGTTGCATGGTATTCAATATATATTGCAGCCAAACATATTCGATATATATTGTGTGTTGAATATTTTTAAAAGGGTCCATATGGTAGCTGCAATCTTCCACCTTTTTCTGTTTCCTTTTCATGTAAAACAATTCAAGAACGTTGCAAAAAAATGATGAGGATGAAATTTGAAAATTTTCTGAGAATGCATAGTTGATCTATGTTTTATATTTTCATGAAAGACAAAAACTATACATGGAGAAAATGCCCTTTTGTAATGTAAAAAAAAAAATTACCACCAGAAGTACAATTCTACTGTATATTAGAAGAAGTATCTTTTCTATTAGAAGCAGTTTTTTTTTACAGAATGCATTCAGTCATATCCATGGTGGGAATAGTTCTCACTAGCAAGGAGAACTATCCTGAATGGTCCCAGATGATAAAACACACCCTCATTTTCAATGAGTTGTGGAAAGGAGTGTGTGTCGGAGACGGAGACAATGAACTAGTACAGCCTACCTCAGACAAAGAACTCGTCATTTGGGAAAACAAGAATAGCAAAGCTTATGCATTAATCGCAGCATCTATAAATGAAGAGGTGAGTCGCCATATTTCGTCATATTCAACTAACTTTGAAGCCTTACAAAAGCTAAAAGAACTCTATGACTCACATTCTGCACTTGAAGTTGTTCAACTCATGATTAAACTCTTCACTCTTGATCTACAAAATAATGATCCTCTTGCTCTTGCATCTAAAGTAAAGTCTATAATGCATGATATCAAATCCACTAAGGTTGAATTGGATATTCCTCTTATTGCTTTTCTCAAGGCACTTTATTCTACTTACTCCAATTATCTTGAGTCATTACAAGCAAATGGAAATCCAAAGATATAACCTTTGACTCTCTTGTGAAAAAGTTTGCTGAAAGAGAGAAAGCTTTTGGAAAGAAGACAGCCCCTGAATCTTCTGAAGAGGCTGTGTGCCTTGCTCATAAAGAAAAGCATCCTGCTCAAGATTCTACAAGAGGAAGAGGTGGTCGAAGAGGAAGAGGAAGATATTTCAGAGGCAGGGGGGCAGACATTCTCAAGGAGAAAAGGTAGATTTGCACTGCATACACTGCAAAACAAATGGATCACATGATGCCTCTACATGCAAGCTACCATGGGACAAAATTGAGTAGAAAAGAAACCAATAGAAAGGTAAAATTGATGATACATACAAAGGTAAAGCACCTAAATCCTCTCACTATGTTGTGGCACAATGTAAGATTGGAGTAAATGAAGATTTATTTAATGCTTCACTTGCTTCTTGGAAAAATGATTGGTTGCTTGATTCAGGAGCAACCTGCCACATGACTCATAGAAAATATTTTTTTGAATATTTCACTGATAATGTTGATGGAGCAGTATACTTTGCAGACCAATCAAAAATCAAGCCATCAGGGCTTGGCATAATTAGGCTTAAACTGCCTGGTCTTCCAGACTTTCTTCTGCATCATGTTCTATATCTCCCACGGCTCAAGAGAAACTTCTTGTCCTTGGTCCACATCCGCCAGCAAGGTCACTCCATTTATATGTTTGATGGCAAGCTTGAGGTAAGAAAAGCATCTGACCACTCACTTGTCATGAGGGGAATAGAAGAAGAAAGGCTTCTCAAGCTGCAAGGAACCTCTACTCATACACAACATTTCTCATACAATTCTCATCATGAAGAAGGTACACTTCCATCAAGTTTATTATGGCATGCTAGATTTGGACATTTGAACTATGACAGTCTCCGCTTATTGACAAAAAATGGTGTTGTTGGTTTGCCTACAATTCCTAGGAAACTTAAGCAATGTGATGCTTGCATTCTAGGAAAGCATAGCGAACAGTCTTTTCATGATTCACATTCAAGAGCACATAGAAAAATTGAACTCATTCATTCAGATTTATGTGGTCCAATGCTTGTTCCTTCTGCAAATGGAAATAAATATATCATGACATTTATTGATGACTACACCAGAATGTGTTGGGTTTATTTATTGAAGAACAAATCTGATGCTTTTCAAACATTCAAGAATTTTCATAAATGGATTGAAAATGATGCACAATCTCATATTGGGTCTATTCTACTGATAATGGAAAAGAATACACATCAAATGAATTTGAAAACTATCTTCACCAACATGGGATCAAACATCAAACAACTGTGCCTTATAATCCCCAACAAAATGGTGTAGCTGAAAGAATGAATAGGACAATCTTAAATATGGTACGATCCATGCTCTTCTTAAGAAATGCAAAGATAATGTTTTGGGCTGATGCTATTCTATGTGATACATATATAAAGAATAGATGTCCATCTAATGCTATAAGAAACAAGACTCCATATGAAATGTGGTATGGACATGTTCCTTCGGTAAAGCATCTTAAGGTCTTTGGTTCCACTTGTTATGCCTTGATACCAAAGGTACATAGAAACAAACTTGGTGCTAGAATTCGTAAGTGTATCTTTCTAGGGTATTCAAACACCTCCAAAGCATACCACCTCTATGATGAAGTAAATAATAAGTTTGTTGTATCTAGAGATGTAATTTTTCTTGAATCATCCAAAACTGACAATGTTGTTGAGCGACAACTTGATCGCTTGGATAGATTCGTAGAAGCAAAATCATTTCAAGAATTTGATAATCAGATTCCACATCTTGAAGGGGGGATTCCTATACTATATCAACATATGGAATCTTCTTCTGAAGAACACTCTCCCCCGCATGAAACTCCAACAACGGATGATGCTTTAAGTGATGTGATTGATAGAATTGGGAGACTAAATCTTGATTCAGTCCCAACTCAATCAACGGAGAAGCCTGGACCATCTGAAAAATGTCCCCCAAAGTGGCTGACAAAGACACTTGAAAGTGTTCATCCTGATGAGGTTGGAAAGACAGGAACTATAAATTCAAACTGGCAACATGGAGGTGATGTGGATGATTCTAATTCACCTGTTGATATGGATGTTTCTTATGATTGTGAATTGAACTTGTCTACAGATTTTCAACCAAATTCCTTCAAAGAAGCTGCTTCTCATGATGAATGGAAAGAAGCAATGCAAAAGGAGTATGATGCCCTCATAAAGAACGACACTTGGAATCTGGTTTATCCTCCATTAGGAAACAAACCAATTGGTTGCAAGTGGGTCAACAAGCACAATTATAAATCTGATGGCTCACTTGACAAGCACAAAGCTAGGCTTGTGGCAAATTTTTTTGCACAGAAGGAAGGGGTCGATTATGAGGATACTTTTGCCCCCATAGCAAAATGGTCTACCATCCAAACACTCTTTGCACTAGCAGCTCAGAATGGTTGGAAAGTCCACCAAATGGATGTAAAAACTGCTTTCTTAAATGGAGATCTAAAAGAGAATGTTTTTATGTCCCAGCCTGAAGGCTTTGCTATGAAAGGACATGAACATAAAGTATGCAAAATGGTGAAGTCCTTGTATGGCCTCAAACAAGCACCGCAAGCCTGGTATGAAAAATTAACTGAGCATATTCTGAAACTCAATTTCAAACATTATGATCTTGATGATGCAACTTTATTTGTCAAGAAAGTTGGCAAAACAGTTGTATATCTTGTGGTATATGTAGATGAAATTTTGATGATAGGGAACAATGAAAGCTACATTGTATCCATAAAGAAGGAATTGGGGAAAAGTTTTGAAATGACTGATTTGGGCTATGTTCATTACTATCTTGGCATTGAAGTAACCAAACATCCGAAGTCCATAGTTCTTTCTCAAAAGAAATACATTGGAGATCTGTTGAACAGGTTTGGCATGACAGAATGCAATCCTCTTACTACTCCAATGGAACAAAACTTAAAGCTCACATCTATTGAAGGAAAAGAATTTGAGGATGCAACAAAGTATAGACAACTTGTAGGAAGTCTCAACTACCTAATTACTACCAGACCAGACATTTCGTTTGCTATTGGAATCCTCTCCATGTTTATGCAAAAGCCTTGTGAGGGACATTGGTCTACTGAAAAAAGAGTTCTAAGGTACTTGAAGGGAACTCAAGACTTTGGAATCAAGTATACACAGGTGGATGACTTCAACTTGATTGGATACTCTGATTCGGACTTCGATGGAGACAAAGAAACTGGGGTATCTACTTCAAGATATGCTACAAGTCTTGGATCAGGAGATGTCTCCTGGAGATCACGGAAACAATCAGTTCCAGCAGATTCCACAACAAAAGCAGAATATGTGGCAGCAGCTGAAGCAACAAAAGAAATTGTGTGGTTCACGAAAATTCTTGAAGATTTGCAGGTAAAACAAGTACAATCAACTCCACTCATGATTGAAAATACCTCTACAATAAAGTTGGCCAAGAACCCAAAGTTCCATGATCGAATGAAGCACATCAATACTAAATATCATCTGATTCGACATCATGTTGAGGCCAAAACAATCCATCTCCATCATTGTTCCACAAATGAGAAAATTGCAGACATCTTCACCAAAGCGCTTGGAAGAGAAAAGCTTGAACGATTTAGAATGATGCTTGGACTCACCAACATCCCTTCAGATTACGGGGGGGAATGATGACTCCTAATCCTTGTGATTGGGTGAATATATGTAAATAGATAAATAAGAAATATGAATAGTCATCGGGAGATGAACTGAACCGTCTCTCCCTCATGTATATAATGAAGACCTACCTGATGGAATAATACACGAATCATTTTTGCCTTATGGAGTTGCTGCCTAGCCTGACACATACCAGTACAATCTATTTATAAGGTTGTCCAGATCGCTAACATATTTATGCAAACTATTTTTAATTTGCACAGTATACCAAAATTTATAATTTTAGACCAAGATGTAAAGTTGACATCAGACTTCTAGAAAGCCTTGTTTGTAGGACTAGGTACACAGCTACATTTTAGTACTGCTTACCACCCTTAGACGAATGGGTAGACTGAACGAGTAAACCAAGTAGTGGAGGATATGCTTCGAGCTTACATAATGCAACAACCATCTAAGTGGGAAGAGTATTTACATCTGGTAGAGTTTGCATATAACAATAGTTATCACACTTCTTTACAAATGAGTCCCTTTGAAGTGTTGTACGGGCGTAAATGTAGGACTCCCTCGAATTGGGGTGGTCCAAAAGACAAGTTAATGCTTGGACCTGATATGCTAGCTGAAATGGAGGAAATGGTCAAAGGAGTACGAACTAATTTAAAAGTTGCTCAGGACCGACAAAAGAATTATGTTGATCGGAAAAGAAGTTTCTGGGAATTCCAGGTGGGAGATCATGTCTATGTTCGAGTTCGAGCCAAGAAAAGTACACTGCAATGGAATGGATGCACTAAATTGGCACCTTGATTTTGCGGCCCTTTTCAAATTTTAGCTCGAATTGGACCAGTGGCGTATCAACTCACTTTACCCAGCCATATTCGTGTGCATAATGTTTTTCATGTTTTTGTATTAAAGAAATATATATATGATCCCAAACACATAATAAATTGGCAGGATATACAGGTGAGTTAAGGAGCTAAATCTTCTATATATATATATATATATATATATATATATATATTTATATATATAAATTGTGAAGCTGATTTATAGTTTAATCTCATGAGCTGACTAAAAGTTCTATTCTGATATACAGGTCGAACCAGAAGGTGAGTTCCTGGTCGAACCAATGGGTATACTCGATCAAAGAGAAGTAACGCTGCGGAGATGAGTTATCACCCAAGTTAAAGTATAGTGGCAGCACTTCGGGCCAGAGGAAGCCACCTAGGAAGATGAACAGACTATGAAGGAAATTTCTCTGAATTTATTGTCAATAGAGGAACATCAGGGCGTTGTTTGATCTTAGGGGGAGAAGATGTGATGTTCCCTGTAAATGTAAATATTTATTTACCGCATTTTAAACAAACTGAATACTGATTAACTTTATATAATTAGTTAATTTTGATTATAATGCATGAAAAGTGGAATGCTATAATGATGGTAGTAATTGTTTGATTAAAGTTAAAGGAGAATGAATTGTCTAAAAGGTGACAGTTTAATTTCTTAAACAGTTAGGCTGGGCGGTTACCCAATCCTAACTACTTCCTTGAGAAATTTATTCCAAGGAAGGGACAAAGAGGATGGAGGCATCTGAGATCTGAGAGGAAAAGAGAGGAATAGATTGAGAGATATGAGAAAATATATTTACTATGTTGGAAGGGCAGACAGTGACAAAGTAGCTAAGTCTAGTTAAGACCAGATAGCTACTACTGTTCAAGATGGAAGTTCTTGAGGAGAAACCTTGTGAGAGGGTAGCTCGGGGGGAGACTTAGGTGGAACCAGAAGTCTGGAACTGCAAGTCTCACGGTTGGGAGGCAAGACAAATATAAGATTAAGGTCTGGTTCAACTGGAATATAAGAGAAACAGATAAGTCTAAACTGGAAACTATTTCCTATTAACTAAGGATATAGTAAATGAAGAAAAGATTATGAATCTATAAGATAAATAAAGTTATTTACTATTAGTTCATAAATGCAATAAATGAAGAAAAGATTATGAATATGTATATAAATAAAGTTATTTACTGTTAGTTCATAAATACAGTAAATGAATAAAGGATTTTGAGTCTGTAGATAAGTGAAGTTACCTACGGCTAGATCATAAATGCAGTAAATAAAAGTAAAGATTGTGTATTATCAGGATAAGTAGAATTAAAGTACTGATAATACACAGATTCAATAGAAAAATTTAAGAATGAATGCAATCCTGTAGATAGGGAAAAGGCCAAACAAAACTTTAAAGTTATTCCACAGAAATAACAAAAGGAGAAAGTTTGTGCATAGCATTTAAGTTAAGGGAAATGCAATCTAATTTTACCAAAATTCATAGCTTCTATGAAAAACGGGATTCAGAGGGTCAAGCAAGGAACGAGAGGTTTATATCTCACTCCCCGAACAGGAAGTTACCAATTCTCAATGGAACATAAGAAAACAACTTGAACCATAGAAAACCCTCGGTATGAAGGAGATGGGTTGGAGGGTTTCAAGGACCAAACAACTAGAAAGTACAAAGACAGAATTGCATTTAGTTTAACACTATAAAGAATAACTTTACCTGCTAGGAATTTAGTGCATGATACGTCCGAATCATAGAAAACAACCTCAACCAAGCCATAATCATAATAAAAGGCACGACTGTATGATGCAAGTAAAAAACAGGGTGCAGCACTGCATTACAAACCTAAGATAAAGAAACAGTAAATCCAAAGACTCTCATCACACAGAGAACTAGAAATTACAAATTTCTGAGAAGGATAAGGCTTGAGAGTACACGCATAATAATCAAATGGAGATAACAATAGAACATATATATATGTTAAAAATTGAAGAACAATTGGTATTAAGTCCAAAACAAGAGATGAGTATAAACAGAACCCCATAACGAGGGTTTCAACAATTACCAATGAGACCTTGGAGTTCAAAACCTGAATTACTTCATTAAACATTGAAAAGTTAAGAATCGGAAAATTACAAACCAGAACATGTGTAAACGGGCCATAACCATCCCACTGCTCTAATGGCTTTGAGCCTCAAAAAAATAAATACACAGTCCCGAAAACCTCTCATTCATAAATAGTATGGAATTTCACCTATCAAGGAATAGACAGTAAAACCCCTATGCAGAGCTAACACAACGAAATTCCTGGCGCATACCCAGAGTCCTTGTTTAAGGATTATGGGTTCTAATAGGTGAAGCATGGGCACCGAAACCATCATCCTTCAAGTGGAAAACCCTAGTAGAACCTAGACAAACAAAAACACAGGGATTAGATTTAATTTAGAAGAGGGTTCTAGAACTGAAAACTTTTGTTGAGAAATGAGACCGAAAATACTTACCCGTCCAACTAAATTTGTCGCCAAAACTACAATCGACAAGCAAGGGAAGCCACGTTGAATGAACTAAAGAATAAAAGAAGGCCCTCAGACACCATGAAAGAGCCCATACTATAGCGCCACAACAACTATGGAAGAATGAGCAGTTTCTTTACCTGGAATGAAGCTCCGCAGAGAGCCAAAGACCAAGCCCCCTAGCGGCAAATGCAGCAAATGACGGATTCCCAAACCAAGCCAGAGATGAGTTCAGCAGCCAATTCTCTCCACTGTTCGATCTGGGGAATACTGAAGAATCGTCGATGTGGCACATTTTCCTATGCAGGAGGAATAGCTGGGTGCCACGAAGAAGACTCTCAAGCCAGGGGGTCCTCCATCCTAGGGCAGTCAACTGCCCAAATCATACAACATAATTAAAGCTTGGTACCATCCATCATATTTATGTAATGCCAGAATTAAAAAAATTGGATACGAATTATATTTATCTTGGATCATTGGAACTCATTATTTAAGATAATTCGAAAGCAGTGTCAAAGGCTTAAAGTATACGAGCTTTGCCATACGTCATTTGTCACTATACTTATAAAATAAATGTATACATAAATTGATTGTAATTATTGAATTTTAATGTCTATATAATAAATTGATAATTGAAATAACCATGTACAATTATGTATGTTATAAAGATTTTTTTTATTATTATGGGTATGTGACAACTAATAATTTATGATTTAACAAGGGTTAAGGCATCCTAAAAACACATAGTTCACCTCTATCCTAGATGATGTTCATCCTTTTAACTTTCTCACAACAAGCCAATGTGTCACATATAAGAATTGAACCTAAATAAAGAGAATAATATGTGTTCTTTTAAAATATTATAAGATTAAATCTAGAAAAAATAGTGTCACCTTGGTAAACTTTTTGTTTTAAAAACTATATGAATCAATAATACATTCATGTAATGCATCTAGACAAGATTAAGATCAAAATACATCTTCAAAATCAAAATACATCTTCATAGAATTTTTTTGGGTTATTTTTATTTTAAATTTAAATTATTATTATTAATAAATAATATTTGGGAAAAGCATTTTTAAATTAAATATTTGAAGATTTTAAAAATACATTAAACATAATTTTCATAATTCACTACCATATTTATATTATAAATTTATTGAAAATTATATGTTTAGTTAAAATATAAAATAATTTCTATATAAATAAATGAAAATTAATTACTTACCTTGAAAAAAGAAAAAAAATGCATAGAATAAATAAATATTTAATAATTTTTAGAAAATGATTGATTATTAATTTTGATGTGATTCCTTTTATTATTTGTATAATGTATTAAATTAAAGTTTTATATAAATTTAATTAAATTGCAATTTAGAATTTTATTATGGACGAGGTTTGGTTTTATTTTTACAATTTCTCTGGTAAGAATATGGATTTTTATCATATAATTATGGTTTTTTATTCATTTATTTATAATATTATTTAACAATTGATTTTGTTTATGAATTTTTTATTCGATAAGGAATTTATATAATTGAGTGTCTTTTATAAGAAAATGTGATAAAAATTTGTATTTTTTATTATATAATTAAGTATGTGGTGTCATATATGTGTGTATGGCGTTGAATTTTTTATTCGATAAGGAATTTATATAATTGAGTTTCTTTTATAAGAAAATGTGATTAAAAAATTTGCATTTTTATTATATAATTAAGTATATGGTGTTATATATATGTATATATTTATAGTGTTGTAATTTATATGAATATAGATTTATCTTAATTTTGAATACATTAAAGGTTTGAGAGTTATCAAATTTTTCAAAAGGTAATTTTGAGTGTAAAATTTGAAACAAATTGTAAACATTATTAGGTTAATTTTTGTGTTTGAATGTGTGTTTTTATGTGCATATATATAGAAATATATTAGTTAATATGAATATTCAAACAGTTTATTTAAATTTTATATGGAAATATTTATAAGAGAAAATCTCTCTAAAGTTGATATATAATTATATTGTTTATCATAAACATGGAAATATTTTATTTATATGTGCAAGAGTGAAAGTGAAATATTTTTACCTTATCTCTTTCATATTGGAATGTAATATTAACAACCAATCAAGTTATAACAATCAATCGAATGAGCACAATAAGAATGAGATTATTGATGTTTTATAATGCTTGTAATCTAGATATACTAATAACTTGATTTAACATTAGAGTGAACCTCTATCTTAGATGGTATTTATCCTTTTAACCTTATCACAACAAGCAAACATATCACTTATGAAAATTGAACTCAAGCTAAGGAAAACAAGTGTTTATATTAATTATCATTATAACCCAAAAATATATTTAATAGCTTGTAATCTAGATATACTAATAATTTATGATTTAACGAGGGTTAAAGCATCCCAAAAATATATAGTGGACTTCTATATTAAATGATGTTCATCCTTTTAACTTTCTCACAACAAACCACCCTGTCACTTATAAAAATTGAACTTAAATAAAAAGAATAATATGTGTTCTCTTAAAAAATTATAAAATCAAATCTAAAGAAAATATTATCACATCAATAAACTTTTTGTTTTAAAAATTATATAAATCGATAATACATTCATGAATGCATCTAGACAAGGTTTAAAATCAAAATACATTTTCATAAAACTTTTTTTTGAGTTATTTTTACTTTAAATTATTATTATTATTATTATTAATAAGAAGTAATATTTGAGAAAAATATTTTTTAAATTAAATATTTTTAAAAAATTTAAAATACATTAAACATGATTTTTATAATTTAGCATAATATTTATATTGTAAATTTATTAAAACTCATATGTTGGTTAAAATATAAAATAATAAATTTATTAAAATTTATATGTTTGTTTAAATATAAAATAATTTCTGGTAACTTGGGCTATTTCTGTGAGAAGAGAATGCCTGAAGAAGGAATGAGGCTCTACAACTTGATCTAAGGTTGGCGTTAGGGTTTGACGTTGGGTACCATGGCGGGAGGCGTAGGGGGGAGTGCTGCTCCCTCCTACAGTCAAGTAGTTATGGACAGAAGCAAGGATGCTGGAAAGTAGCGTTTCAAGAAACCTTTGGAGAAGACAACAGAGGCAAGTAACACGGAAATATTGGGAAGAAACAGACCTCATGAATAGGAAGGGGATCAGCAGGAAGCTAGTAAGGAGAAGGAGAAAGGGGGTAGCAGACAAAAAACACTTCTATAAGGACAACTGGGGTATGCAAACCCAAGTCGAACATCATTCCTTGGGTCATCTTAAGCGCCCCAGTGCTACAAGTGCATAGGGATCATATGGCGGAATATGTGGTTATATGTAAATTCATGAGGATATGGCCAACGGATAGGGCATTGCACGTATGGATAAGGAGCCACTGGAAACCAAAGGGGGGAATAAACCTTCATTTGGGATCTAAGGGCTTCTTCACAGTAGTGTTCACAAGCCTAGAGGAGAAAGATAGAGTGTTCGAAGGAGTACCATATTTCTACACTGTTGCAGGCCTCTTCATGCAGCCATGGATGATGAACTTTGTCCCAGAACGCGAAACATTCACATCGGTACCGGTATGGATTAGACTATACTCCCTTCCTCTAGATTATTAGCTATCGGAATCTCTGAAAATAATAGGCAACAAAATGGGGCATTTTCTAAAGATCTCATATGCGACTCTGAAAGGAAAATGCACCTCCTTTGCCTAGATATGTGTGGAAATGGACTTATCTGGAGCACTTCCAAACGCAATAATTTTAGAAGTATATGATGAAGAATGGGTGCAGGCGGTGGACTATGAGCACATCCCATTTAGGTGCCACAAATTCCATGAACATGGGAATCTATACAGAGAATACCCAACAAACAATATAGAGAGAAATGTGAAAACCACTGCGGATAAAAATCCCGAGGGTTTCCCCAAGGTTAGGGGCAAAGGGAAAGGCGAGAAGTAGCCACAAAAAAAGATCAATGAGGAAAGACAACCGAGCCATAATATCTTTAAGATCCTAGAAGAAGAAGATGGAAATAAAGAAACAAACCAGGAAACAGAGAACATTATCACTGAGAAGGAAAGGGATGCTAGCATGGAAGATATCATAGTAAACAACCAGCAAAAGGATGATCTGCCAAGAATTATGGAGATAAGTAGGGACCATGAGATGACTCCAAGTGAGGCAGGAACGGAGTACCATGAACTGCAAGAGATTCTAGAAAGGGAAAATCTAGATCTAGCGAAATTTCTGGAATAAGGGACGACCAAAGGAGTGGACTCCCTGCCAAAAGAGGAATATGATAGGGTTAAACAGCTCTTCCTATGGAGATCACAACCGAAGGGCTATAGAGTCAAAATAAATCATGAAATCCAGGAGCATAGAGGGGTCAAAATGATGGAGGAGACACAGGCATAATCTCCAAAGAAACCAGGCAGGAAAAGAGGAAGAAAAAGGTAGAATGAGTTGTTGAACGAATGTGGGAAACTCTTGATTAACTCAAGTAATATGAAATATCTCACTTGTTATTCCTTTACAAACCTTTCTTAATGAAGCTCACAACCTGGAATATTAGAGGCATAGGAAATAGAAGGAAACAAAGAAATCTCAGCAATAGAAAAAAAGAAGAAAAACTAGATATGGTTTTTATTCAAGAGACAAAATGTTCAATGGATAAGATGAGAGAAATTCATAATAAATGGCTAATCAAGTATGAGTATCTAGAGGTTAAAGCAAATAACTTGGCGGGGGGGATTCTTATGCTCTGGGATCCCCAGAATTTTGGAATCTTGGATGATGAAGCATCTAGGAACTATCTTTCTTTGGTATGTCAACCTTTAGGTGATCAGAAGATATACATGATCACAAATGTCTATGGACCTCAAAAGTAAGAAGATAAACTCAAGCTTCTCATCTCCCTTGAGGAACTAAGAGCAAGACACCCTAATATTCCCTAGATCGTTGCAGGAGATTTCAATATGATAAGATCTCTTACAGATAAAAGAAGGCGGTATCAAACATCTAGGCAGAGACTCCATGGCCTTCCAGAACTTCATAAGGAAAATGGGGTTAGTGGGCACTGAAACAATAAATGGGACCTTCACTTGGAACAACAAGAGGGGAGGGGCTTCACAAGTAGCCTCTAAACTTGATAGATTTATTATTTCAGAGGACCTCTTTCTTTCAAGCCCTGCCATGTCATCTTCTATTCTTCCCTTTGAAGGTTCATACCATTGGCCTATATAGCTGGAAGCCACTTTTATGGGTACACCAAGAAACATACCCTTCAGGTTTGAAAATTCCTGGCTGTCTCACCCTGAATTCACCAGCAATATTGACAAATGGTGGAGAGAGGATTCTTGCATTCAAGGCACTATAATGTTCCTGCTCCAACAGAAACTTAAACATATCAAATCTGGGCTTAAAGATTGGAACAAAAATGAATTTGGCAATATCTTCAAAGCCAAAAGAGAATCTGAGCAGAAATTCCAGGAGATCAATCAGATCAACATCATAGATGGCTTTACCAAGGAGCAGAAAAAGATAGCTGACTCTCTGCAGGAAGAATGGGAATATCGTTGCATGCAAGAGGAAATTTTCTGGAGACAGAAATCGAGGGTGTAGTGAATTAGAGAGGGAGAAAGAAACACAAAGTTATTTCATAAATCCACCATGGATCACAGGGCACACAACAGAATCACAAAGTCCAAAGATTCTCAAGCGACAGAATTCGTCTCTCACAAAGATATGGAATTTTTCCCTGTTCAACACTTCCTCAGTATAGCAGAGGAGCCTCTAGTGGATAGATCCAGATTCATCAACAATTTCACTCAGTGCATCCCTCAACTGGTTACCAGAGAGGACAACCACAATCTTAACAAGCCAGTGTCGGAAGAGGAGGTCAGTGAAGTGATTAATGAAATGCAAAATGGAAAATCTCCAGGCCTGGATGGCTTCAATGTCGACTTCTTCAAAGCCTGCTGGAAAATAGTCAAACAGGATATCCTTGAGGTGGTGGAAGACTCAAGCCCCTTTTACCAGCTCTCATCTCAGAGGAGCAAACAGGCTATGTGGAAGGAAGACAAATCCTCAATAACATCATCCAAGCTCACGACGTGGTAAACTCTCTCAAAAGAAACAAACAAGTTGGCATGATCATTCAGCTGGACCTAGCAAAAGCTTACGACAAGCTAAGTTGGTCTTATATAAGGGCAGTTCTAAGAGCCTATGGCTTCAACCAAAACTGGATAAGATGGGTTATAGCACTAGTTACCATGACCATTTTTTCCATCCTGCTTAATGGCGCTCCTTCAAGAACCTTCACACCCTCCAGAGGTCTCAAACAAGGGGATCTGCTCTCACCCTTCCTCTTTGTTCTCATGATGGAAGGGCTAGGCAGAGCGATTAAAATGGAAAATGCTGAAGGAAGAATCCAGGGTATCAAACTCGCCTTGGATGGAGAAGAAAATACTCATCAACAATTTGTGGATGACACAATGCTACAGGGCATACCCACAATCATGGAAGCCAGAGCGATCAAAAAAATTCTAAATGACTTTGCTATGGTAGCTGGCACAGAGATAAGCCTCAACAAACAAAAAAATTCTTTAACACTGACATTGTTATTCAGAGAAACATCACCAGGTTTCTTTGGTTTCAAAGGGATCGGTTACCTTCCAAGTATCTGGGCATACCTCTTACAGATAAGCCTAAAAGCAAGGGACTATGGGAGCCAATAATAAATAAACTTCAGGACAAGATCAAAAAATGGACATGCAGGTCTTTAAATTTGGCGGGGCGCCTTGTGCTCACACAAGCTGTTTCACAGGCAATTCCCATTTTCATGTTCTCAGCTCTTCTTGCTCCTAAAGGAGTTCAGCAACAGATTAGGAGCATACAAAGGGATTTTCTATGGGGCAGAGGAGAAGAGAAAGAGAAATGGGCTCTAGTGGCCTGGGACAAGATCTACAAACCTGAGAGCCATGGTGTTTTGGGGCTTCATGACCCTGAAACCCTCAGCAGAGTTTCGGGAGCTAAAATCTGGTGGAGGTGGATCAAGGAATCGGCAACCCCCTGGGCCAAGCTTTGGAAACAAAAATATTCCAAGAATTGGAAAGAGAAGGATCACATTCGAATGTCAGGGCATATTAAGGGCTCCCACATTTGGAATCTTGTCTGGGAAAATAAATGTATTGTTCAGCAGCATAGTTTCTGGGAGATCCGAGTTGGGAACCTGGCTCGGTTTTGGGAGGATAACTGGAAACAGGAACCCAACGTGTATAAGGATGAATTAGCAACTCTCAAGAATGATACCGATAACAAATTTCTACTCATGGTAAATGACTTTTGGGACCAGGTAAGGAACAATGGAAAATGGAGAATTTGGAAGGATCTAGGCCATAGTGAAGAGAGCCCTCTGAAGGCCCAGGCAGACTCTCTTGCTTAGGATCTAGAGCATAGGAGGATTTTGGTATCCTCCTTGCCTGACCAACTAAGATGGGGAAGGAACACCAAAGGAAACTTCTACCTCAAAGAAGCTAAACAGGTAGTAACAGGGTTTAACTACCAAAACCCTAATCAAGTATGGAAGAATCTTTGGCAGAGCCCCCACTGGATGAAAATAAAGTTATTCATTTGGCTAGTTCATCAAAGGAAAATTTTAACTTGGGAGAATCTCCTGAAAAAAGGCTTCACTGGCCCATCCAAATGTTACCTATGTGGCTTACAAGAGGAGATGATGGATCACCTTCTCAACCTCTTCCCTTTTACCTCTACCATGTGGGAATGTGTGGCTTCAATCTTTAGGCACACTAATAGGGATAGACTCAGCATCTCCAACACTTTGAAGAATTGGAGGAAAAACTTCTCAGGGAATGAAATCATCAATAAAGCCTGGACTCTGGTTACAGGCTTTGTCATCTAGGATGTTTGGAAAGAACGTAATAGTGGGATCTTCAAGAACAAAGCAAGCAAGCCCCAACACATAATTGATCAAATTTTAAGGCAACTCAAAGACATAGTCAGAAGCTTGTTGTGGAAACTTCCTAAGGACCCTCCTCTGCCCCAAGATGCGTGTATACTACTGCATTTGGGTCTCCAGTCTATAGGCCCACAGGGCATAATTAAGGGTGTGAGCCAAATAAATGCAGATATAAATATTTGGAAGCCTCCTCCACATGGTTTCTCTTAAGTCAATATAGAAAGAGTGTCTAAGGGCAAACCAAGTTTAGCTGGTTTTGGGGGTGTTATAAGAGATGAACGGGGACGAATAAAGGAGATCTTTCATGGCCGCTTGTGGAAGGCCACTAATAACATGGCAGAACTCATGGCCTTAAAGCAATGCTTGGAAATCTTGGTGGACTCAAATTCACACAATGTCATCATTGAAGCAGATTCGGAATTGATTATTAGAGCGGCCAAGAAAATATGTAATGGTATGACACCGGATAAAGTGTCGAAACATTGGAGGCTATCGCAGGTCTTTCTATGTATTTATACCCACCTGCAAACCTTAAAAACTGTAAACTTTGTCCATGTGAAAAGAAAATCTAATATGTTAGCTAATCGTCTGGTGAATGAAGGAGTGATTAGTAAGGAAAGGGACACTCGACACGTTTGGGAGTTGATACCCCCAGGCAAACTATTAGAGGATTGTCTCTGTCAGGCTGCCAAAGATAGGGATCGATGGATCGACAGGATGGATCGATGAGGCTCAAGAGACAGGCGGGAGTACATGGATGCTTAAACTGTTTGCTTGTTGATTGGCAGCAGTCTGCAAATTGTATTGGCATCAGTATTCCAACAGATTTGAGCGGATGGTCGAGATCAGCGGAGGAAGACCAAGGACACAGTGGCGTGGAGATTGATTTTGGACCGATAGATCTCGGTTGAGATAGATCTATGGTGTTTGGGCGAGGAAGTTACCCGACAGTTAATGAGAAGAAGCGGGTTGGAGAAACCCACAAGTGGATTTCGGGCGGAGGAAAGGCTATAAACGGTAATTCCCCAGTGGCTCTGATTCTACACACACAGTGACACATAACTGCGAGGTGAGAGAGTGAAACCGCTTTTCGAGCGGATTTGGAGTGCGCAAGTTAACCGGTCGAAATACGTGTGAGCCGTTAGATTTGGTGAAGCGAGATCAACGGTTGACAAACGAGGAGCATGTTTCGAAGTCAGGAAGTGTTGTGACTGTTGGATCTTGAATAGATCAACGGTGAAGAAGTGCCGACGTATCTTTAGAAGGGCAGATTTCAAACTTTTTTAAACTATGGTTTGTGTTACCGTCGGGTCTGGATTAGTAGAAACGGGTTGGAGAAACCCACAAGTGGATTTTGGGTGGAGGAAAAGCCGTAAATGGTATTTCCTAGTTGGCTATGATTCCACTCACTCAGTGACACGTAACAGTAAGGTGAGAGAGGGAAACTGTTTTTCGAGCGGATTTGAAGTGCGCACGTTAACCGGCCGAAATACATGTGAGTCGTTAAATCTGGTGGAGCAAGATCGACAGTTGACAGAAGAGGAGCATGTTTCGAAGTCGAGAAGTGTTGTGACCATTGGATCTTGAATATATCAATGGTGTAGAAGTACCGACAAATCTTTTGAAGGGCGAATCTCAAACTTTTTTTAAATTGTGGTTTGTGTTATCATCGGGTCTGGATTAGTGGAAGTTTAGCGGAACTCTGCGACTTTTGGAGGGGTCTGTTAGCTTAGCAGAAGCTCTAAAGTTTTCAGTGGATGACAGAGAGCCCTTGGGAGTTTAACACTCCTTCTTGTTTAAAAGCTTTTGGAAATCCGTGAGAATTGGTTTGATCCTGGGTTTTGTTTTTCCCATTGATGGCATTCCCACAACAAGCTGGTTCTTGTTTGGGTCTTTGCACTTGCAAAGACGTGTAACATATGTAATGTACTTGTACGGTTAATAGAAGGCTCCATTCTTACTTGACCCAAAAAAAATATAAAATAATTTCTATATAGATGTAGAAAATTAAATACTTACCTTAAGAAAAAAAATGTATGGAATAAATAAATATCCATTAATTTTTAGAAAATGATTGATTATTAATTTTGAAAAAGGTATGGAATAAATAAATATTCATTAATTTTTAGAAAATAATTGATTATTAATTTTGATGTGATTTTATTTATTATTTGTATAATGTACTAAATTAAAGTTTTACATAAATTTAATTAAATTGCAATTTAAAATTTTATAATGTGCCAGGTTTAGTTTTATTTTTACAATCTCTTATATAAATATGGATTTTTATCATATGGATTTTTATTCATTTATTTATAATATCATTTCATAATTGATTTTGTTTATCAATTTTTTATGCGGCAAGGAATTTATATAATCGAGTGTTTTATAAGAAAATGTGGTAAATAATTGTAATATTTATGATGTAATTAAATATGTGGTGTTATTAGTACATGTATTTTATTTTATATAAATATTTAATAAGCGGTATTGTTATTTAGTATTTATATGAGTATAGATTTATCATAATTTTGGATGTTTTAAAGATAAAATTTTATAGAAGATCATTTTTAGTATAAATTTTAAAAAAAAATTGCAAATATTACTAGGTTAATATTTGTGTATGAACGTGTGTTTTTGTGTGTATATATAAAAATATATTAGTTAATATGAATATTCAAACTATTTATTTAAATTTTAATGGAAATATTTATAAGAGAGATAAGAGATTTTTTTAATTACTTTCTTTTTTTAAAGTTGACATAAAATTATATTGTTTACCATAAACATAGAAATATTTTATTCAAAACAGCAAGAGTGAAAGTGAAATATTTTTACCTTATCTCTTTCATATTGGATCGTAATATTAACAACTAATCAAGTTATAACAATCAATCTAGTGAGCACAATGAGAATGATATTATTAATGTTTTATAATGCTTTTAATTAAAACTAACCAAATATATAAAACCATTTCTGATTTTATTATAGTAGACACTTTTTTATTTAGAGTATTTGTTTTTTAAGGGAGATGTGTCAAATCCACATTGAAATCACACATCTCTCTGATACTAGATTGTAGAAAGATATGATAAAATATTGATCAACAAAATAAGTTCATGTAAATCATATTTACATATATTTTAAGATTATTAAAAAGTATTATTACTTTTATTCATTTTTCAATATTAATTATATATAGAGAGAAATTAGTCTCCTTCATAGTCAAAGGGCTAGAGTGAGGTTGTTGGTACTAGATTAAGTCATAGGTATACTCAAGAAGTTCTAAGCTAATACGACAATATTCTTATGCACTATGTCATTACAACAATATATATAAAGCATTATAGTTTATCATATCATTAACCAAAATTTCAAAATAAATGAAAAAAATGACCATTCCACCTAACCACTCAAAATAACTTCAATTGACAATATTTAATATTAATATTTTAATTTAATATAAAAATACTATACTAAAAATTTTAAACTGATATATCTCCTTTATATTATCATATTTCTACACTACCAATATAAAAAACATATCTAAACCCAAAATATATTTGATTTCTAATTAAATCTATAAATAACTTCAATTGACAATATTTAATATTAATATTTTAATTAAATATAATATAAAAATACTACACTAAAAATTTTAAACTGATATATCTCCTTTATATTATCATATTTCTACACTCCACATATAAAAAACATCTCTAAACCCAAAAATATATTTGGTTTCAAATTAAATTTATATTATTATACCTTAGTTTTCATCTCAATAAAATGCAACTAGAAATAGAAATCGAGGTGCAATGAAATTGTAGCAATAACTACTGATTCCAGTTCTATCATCATACCAACATTATAGCACGCAGTCTAACTAGGCGGAGGAGTTGCTCGGAAAGTTATGGAAATTCCAATCATATTTAGAAAAAATCCAGCAAGGATTTTTGTAAATCCAAGTTATAGTTGTTAAACTTCAAAATTTTAGGTGTCCTAGATGTTTTTGATAGTGCTGAATCCATTTCCACTATCAAAAACACAATTCAAACACTGCCTCTACAATTTTTTTTTTTAATTTACCCGGATTCCAACCACTTTTAGCCACCCAGGCAATTCTTCCTCTTTGTTAAAACCATGTACACAGAGATACAACCATGTCGAGAGTGGTCCTGCAAACAAACATTGATTAGCAGGGACGGAATTTATTTCGTCCATGTTTAACAGCAGATTTTTGTCTTTTTAATAACTGCATATCATTAAAGTTGGAAAACTCGAGTTCTATTATGAAGGAAAGGGACTCCAATATCCATGATTAAAATTAAAATTATATACCCTTCCATTCAGTTCTGTTATAGAAGATACCACCATTATTATTATTCAGACTTTTCATATAACAGCCACACGGAGAGAACGTCAGAATATGATAAATGATGTTAAGTCAGTGTCTTTATGTGGTTTAAGTCGCCCGAGAGACGAGATTAATTTTTTAATGGCATACATGGTAGGAGTTTGGAGTATAGACTTTTGTGATCTAATAATAAGATTATTTTTTAGATTTTTAGAATAATTACATTATTAAAATTTGATCAATGTTTGAACTAATTAATATAATTCATCTCCAAAATAAAAATAAAAAACGACCTTCCTAAATATTTAAATAACCAAAATACATTCTGATCGAAAATTAACAAATCCAACTTTAATAAAAACTATTTTTAGAAAAATATAAATCACACAAGCCAGCGTTACAATTCCCACAAAGCACTGCCACATTGACAAAATTCACACAGTAAAACTATTAAACAAAGCTTACGGACATTAAATAACATTATCCTTAAGTGGCTTTAAGTCGCAATCCAATTTGCTTCGTAAAACTAGGGTACATTTTCAAGCTCGTGGGGCTAAAATGATTGAATTGAATTGAATCCATTGACTAAAGAGATCTGATCGTTCGATTATTTTATTGCCATTTTCTAAAAATCATTGAATTGAATTGAATTCATTGACGAAAGGTCCCCTCGGCTGTGATCATTCATTTTTTGATTGTCATTCACCATGTGATAATAGCCAGAACAACTCAGTAATAATGACAGTGCTCTTTGCATTGATGACTCTCATTAAGGGTGGCAGCAGTCACAGTGTATGAGAGTCAAAATAAATAACTTGGTCACTGAAAAAAATGGATCCATCTTTACATAGACTCAAAACTTCCGCCATCACGAATGCTAACCCGTGTGTCCTTCACTGTGACACGTAATGTGAAGCTTCACATGGGCAGAGAGACCGAAATTTACATCACCATCAGCGAACAGTTATCGATAGACTTTCACTGTTTCACATGTCATAATATGAAGTCAATTCATAGCAATAACTGACTGCCACTTACTGCACTGAAATGTTGAAACTGCCATTTATTGCACTGCCATGCTAAAAGTTTGGGGAATAATTTCCAAATCCAGAGATATCAAGAGTCTGATCATTGCAATTTTTCAAGGTCCAAACCAAAAACCGGGAAGGTCAAGTATGGTTTATTTCCCTTAAAGTATGTACACTTCATTTTCCTTATCTTAAAAAGAAACAAAACTAATTGCCATGGTCTAAATCTTCTAAGCTTTGGCAGCAGGTTTTTTAAATTTGTATCATTCAACTGTTATAGAATGTTTATAGGCTTTTAATTTATTTATGGATTCAAAAATATATTTTGAAGTACAAAACAATGATGATTTTGCCAAAAATTGTATTACCTATATACAGACTGTATTTAAAAAAATAGATATATTTTATAATTTTGTTTATTATGATATTTTTTAACAGGAAATAGAATTTCTGGAGACTCTGCTGTCAGTATTACATCATTACATCAGATACAATCATTTCAGAAATGCCAAGTACAATTATTTTAGAAATGCTACAAGGTTGGCTGTCACTATTACACTGGATACAACATATAACTATTTCTGTTGCCACTACTACACAAGATACAATTACAAGATACAATTGTTTCATAAATACAATAAACTAACCAGTTACAATGTCTCCTATACTTGCACCCACACAACTGAAAAAGCCAACTGCTCACCAAACCACTAAAGCTAAAATTTTAAAAGCCAGTGTCATATAGATTCAAAAAAAAATTAATATTCAATAATATAATAATTTTCAATTATTTAATTATTATCAAATTTAATCTAAATTAATTTTAAAACAATTAAAATTATTGATAAAATATGTACTAATCATATTCTTTCATTCATTTCTATGCTTTAAACTATTTTATATATTTAATAAATTTCATAATAAAATAAATTTTTAAATATTTAATTTTCAAAGAAATAATATAGCATTTTGCAAGATGGTTTAATGTGATTATCAAAAAAATTTATGTAATTTTTACTTAAAAACTTTCTTATTTCATTATAAATCATAAAAACTTCAATTTAAAAATATAAATTCATTATAAATCATAAAAACTTGAATTCAATAAATATAAACCATTTTTAGATTTATTTGGTTTTCTTTCCACTTTTACAGATTTGATGGGTGTATCATCAACTGAACTGTTCACAACCTCCGTTATTTATTTACTTTTCAAAATGGATAAGGAACTCATTCTTTTATTTAAATATCTAGATAATGAATTTTAATACTGCAGAGAAATAAATGGACTAATTCTTAAATATACAGTGTAAAAAGAAAAGCTGATTGCCACTGATATATTGATGGTAGTTATAAATAGTATGACTGCCGAGAATTCTTTATTTACTTAAAAAATAAGCATTAGCATAAGAATTACATGTAATGGAGTAAATTATTAGAATTAAAAGATATTGTCAACACTGGAAGAACTGTTCACCATCTTAAGAATGTCGTTCCAGTAATCTTTTCCAGAGCCAAGATTAGCAATGGAGCTTTGGTCTTCTGGAGCGAGTTCTGAACATACTGCAGGCTCACAGCTCGGACCTTCAGATAAGTACTGTTGGAGAAAATCAGTGTTCAGGTCGACATGGCTGCTTATTTCGGAACTCAGATCGCCATGGCTGCTGATTTCATTGGAGACAGAGTGCGTGCTAGAATAATTGCAGTGTTTGTTTGAAAATATCGGATCATGGAAGCTAGATGGAATGAGGAGATTTGGGTCGCCCGGATTCGATCCCCCGTCAGTTTTGTTGTCGTTGTTGATATCGATTCCAGTGAAATGCTCGCACAAAGGCTTCTTCTGTAGATACTCACAGAAGGATTCTTGGTGACTGAGGGGAATCGAATGGTGAAACAGAGGGAGCATGTCTGAGGACTCGACGAAGCTCAAAGACGACGTAGGAGACTCGATCAGGTGATCAATGTGAGAGGAATTATTAGTCGAAGCACTACTCATGGTGCTTCTGGTGTTATTACCGTGTAACATTATCATGTTAAGCACGTCTGAGCCATTGTTGTTGCCCGTCATCCATAAACCCTTGGAAGCTCTAGGGTTAAGATTCGTCTCCCGGTGGCGGGCTTCGGCTTCTAACCGGGCGTTCTCCCACTGTTTCTTGTGGCTCAGGGCCCTGAACTCCTTCGACTTCTGACCGTCGTTCAAATTCAGAGGATCGAATGTGGCCTTGTGGGTCACGGGATCGATTCCCATTTTCAGCAACCGCTTCCTTAGATGCGTGTTCCAGTAATTCTTTATCTCGTTGTCTGTTCTCTTTGGGAGATGAGTAGCGATGGTGGACCACCTGCACATAAAATCAAACTACTGTATTTTAAACAGAATTAAATAATTATTTGCATCTTAATCCATTCATTTGCTACCGTGCTTATGGAATATTCGTATCAAATAAAAGTAAACGATTGTTTAATTGTGGAGATCTTTATCAGAGAAGGCGAGCTTTGAGCTTTGAACATTTTTTCGAAATCTTGTCGAACCGATTAAGCGATTGTTTAATTGTCGAGATCTTTATCAGAAAAGACGAGCTTCGAGCATTTTTTTCGAAATCTTGTCTGGACCATTACAATCAAAGGTTCCTGCCTTATCACAGAACGCACTCCTCCAAGGAAAAGATCTTCCAAAATTTCTTGCTTTGAATATTAAAGTGAGAATTCCCTACTCGAAACCTTGTAAATTTGCAAAATTGATCTGAAAATTTGGGGAAAAAACCATTCACTACGCCATTTTAACAAAATTTTAAAGAAATTTTCCAACTTTATAGACAGAATTTTCAAAAGTACACTACTTGAACAAATTTAAAAACTTCTCTGAAACTTGTACTCAAAACGAAAAATCCATGCCTGAAATCCTTGCAAATTTACAAATTAATTTAAAATTCTTGATTCAAGGCATAGTTATCCAGGGATAGTTAATTTCTGCGCGTTCTGAACACAAAGATAATCATTAAAAGAATCCCTTTAAAGCAATCCAGTAAAATAAATTTATACTCTATAAAATGCAACCCGGTTTATGCAACGTAAGGAAGCAAGTCAGACCGGGTAAATCAATTTTTTCTTTATCAAAATGAACGTGCAATACTTGTTGGATCAATCTTTCTGCCTGCCGGAACCAAAATTTCATATAAAGTCAATCAATTCTGCTCAGAAGAAGTTTTGTTAAAGAAAACCTAATTTGCCTTTGTTATAGTCAAGATTTCTGAGCATTAGATCCAAGAAGAAGGGATCTTCGCCATTGATGTCCGCTCTCACCTGTTTCCCAAGAGAGCGTGCAGCTGGATAATGGTCTGCTCTTCTTGCAGGCTGAATTTTCCTCTCTTGATGTCCGGTCTGAGATAATTCGTCCACCGCAAGCGGCAGCTTTTTCCACACCGTTGCAGACCTGCAATACAACAAAATAAAGCCCCACGAGCAAATTTGTGAAACATCCTTCTGTTACAGGGAATTGAACGCTAACACAGATCTATGCACAGAAGTCGTTACCTGCATTGACTGGAACGGATCTCCAGTTGCCAAGGCCGTGTTGCTCGATGTATGCCAGCAGCTTCTTGTCTTCTTCAGGAGTCCAGGGGCCTCTCTTCACTCCAGCTTTGTCGCAGCACGGTGCACGGCCCATGCTTCAAATTTAAAGAACTGAAAGAACAAAAAGAAGTTTCACAGTCCCGGAGCCTGGCAGCACAGCGGCGGGATCGATCGTGTGCGGGAAGCAAGAGAAGCAGAACAGAATAGAGTGGCGAATGCGCAGTGGAGTGGTGCGTGCATAGAATAAATAGAAGAGACGAAGTAGCAAGGAAACGGGGTTGATTGATTAGAAGCGACTGGCAGCGACAATCCGGACTCCGCACGGGCTGATGACAGCCCGGCAGGCCTACCATCGTTGTAGTCAATACATCAGTCAGCGTCGCCCTTCCTTTCGTTGTTTTGTATATGTCAACGACACGCACCTTATTTGAATGCCACGAGAACAAATCAAATTATTTTTATTCGAAAATAAACCTAACTGTGGACAAACCATATGGCGCTGTATCATTGCCACCCATATGTTTCACTCCTCGGCCATATCTCAAGATTGTTAAAATGGCAGGTTCTTGATATCTGGTTATCTGCGGTCCAGCAATGGCAGGTTCCTATTTCTGGATCAGGCTATTTTGGAGTGGAGGAATGGTGTTTTTACTATTTAGAGTTTGAAATACTCGTGACGAAATGTGGTCTGAATAGTAATTTATTATTTCCAAATCTTGAAGCGATAAATTTTTACAATTCCAAGCATTAAAAGCATTATTTTGAAACCAAAAAAACAATTATTTTTAATCTAAAACTGTAAATAGTTTAAATTTATTACACCCTTTGTTTCAACTGTAAATAGTTTAAATTTATTAAACCCTTTGTTCAACCATGTGAAGAAGAGTGTCCTTTTCAATTTAAAACTATAATAAATAGTTTGAATTTACTATCCTCTGTTTCAACCATAGTGTCCCATGCTATTACTCTAACCTAATATTTGATGTTACCGGCAGTGAAGACTGTCCTATACTCATTCTCAGCCAGTCCTTGAGTTGCTACAACATGTGACCTTACATAAGTCTCAAGATAATACCTGTCTTTCAATCGAAAAATTAGGACCACTAATAAGATAAATTAATCTTAAAATAAATGGAAAAATATTTATTAATTATTTTAAATCAGAATAAATAATTACTGGAGTAATTTTTCCATTTGATTATTAAAATTAATAATTTATGGAAGAGATTTAAGTTAAACATAAGTTCGAATATATTGATTATTATTATAACCCAAGAAGATTTAGTAATCTAGATATATTAATAACTTGTAATTTAGTGTGATTTAATAAGGATTAAGGTATATTAAAAATATTAGAATATCATCTTTTTAACTTTACCATAATAAACAAATATATTATTTATGAAAATTGAACTTAAGCAGAGGAGAACATGTGTTTATATTGATTATCATTATAACTCAAGAATATATTTAATAGTTTGTAATCTAGGTATAGCAATAATTTATGATAGATTTAAGACTTTTGTGATCCATAATGTAGATTTAAGTCTTTCAAATTAATCACATCTTTAGGATTTGGTTGACATTTCGAACCAACTAATGTGGTTCATCCTCAGGACAAGGTGATTAATCCTAACGATGTAATTAATCCGAAAAACTTAAATCTAAATAATTTATGACTTAACAAAGGTTAACGCATCCTAAAAACACATAGTGGACCTCTGTCTTAGATAATGTTCATATTTTTAATCTTCTCACAACAAGCCAATGTGTCACCTATAAAAATTGAACCCAAATAAAAAAATAATATATGTTCTCTTAAAAAATTATAGGATTAAATCTAAAGGAAATATTGTCACCTTTGTAAACTTTTTTGTTTTAAAAACTATACAAATCAATAATACATTCATGTAATAGATCTAAACAAGGTTCAAAATCAATATACATCTCCATAAAACTCTTATGTTACTTTAATTTTAAATTTAAATTATTATTATTAATAAATAATATTTGAGAAACAAAAAATTTTAATTAAAGCTTTTAAAAATACATTAAACATAATTTTCATAATTCACTACAATATTTATATTATAATTTTTTTTTTAAATTACATGTTTAGTTAAAATATAAAATAATTTTTATATAAATATATGAAAATTAAATATTTATTTTTATTTTTAGAAAAAAAAAATGTATAAAATAAATAAATATTCAATTAAATACTGACTTTTAGAAAAGAAAAGAAAAATGTACAAAATAAATAAATATGCAATTAAATACTTACTTTTAGAAAAGAAAAAAATGTATAGAATAAATAAATATTCAATTAAATACTTACTTTTAGAAAAGAAAAATGTATGGAATAAATAAATATTCAATTAAATACTTAGTTTTAGAAAAGGAAAAAAATGTATGGAATAAATAAATATTCAATTGAAAAAGAAAAATATATGGAATAAATAAATATTCATTAATTTTTAGAAAATGATTGATTATTAATTTCGATGTGATTTCATTTATTATTTGTATAATGTATTAAATTAAAGTTTTATATAAATTTAATTAATTGCAATTTAGAATTTTATAATGGTCCTGATTTGGTTTTATTTTTACAATCTCTTATGTAAATATGGATTTTTATCCTATAATTATGGTTTTTTATTAATTTATTTATAATATTATTTCACAATTGATTTTGTTTATTTTTATAAGAAAATGTGGTTAAAAAATGTAATTTTTATTATATAATTAAGTATATGGTGTCATGAGTATATGTATTTTATTTTATATAAATATTTAATAAGTGTGGTTGTTATTTAAATGGGTATAGTTTTATTTTAATTTTGGATGATTCAAAGGTTTGAGAGTTATCAAATTTTTTAAAATGTAAATTTTTTTAGTGTAAAATTTGAAAAAAAAAAATGTATTTAAAAAAATTCCATCTCTCTTAAATTTGGTAAATTTTAAGGTAAGATAAATCTATATTTATTCTTCATAATCTACCATTTATATTACATATAAAGAAATAATCTCTATATACAAAATATTATTATTTTTAATTTTATTAAAATCTTGATAATATACATATATATATAAAAGAAGAAGTTTTTATAATATCATAATTACTAATATAAATTATTATTATTTTAAATATAATAGGTATATTATAATTTTTTTTGGAAGAAATTATTTATAATTTTATTATTAAGAAAAAAAATTGCAATTTAAGGAATTGAATTTAGTTGATTTATTATTTTTATTACTAGTTTTATTATTTTTTTTTTTTAATTGAACATATATTTTTTATTTTTATTTTTATCTAATGCTTAGTTATTCACTATAATGGCTTATTTAATGCTTCATTACAACATTGCTTCATAATAAAGTAAATATCAAATTTTAGATCTAATCTTCCACTACAACATCTCCCCATATTAAGGTGTAGAGTGTCTCTCAACACAATAAAGATACTTAAATTTAATTTCGCAGTATAATATATAGAGAAATTAATTCGTTATTATTCAAGAAGATGGTAAAAAGTTAAAAAAATAAAATAAAGAAATAAGTAAAGATTATATTTTAAAGGGTTGGAATTGATATATAGATTAATTATGTAATTTTACTCAAATAAATATAATTGTTTTTACATTATAATTATTTTTTGTCGATAGATGGGCTACAATTTTAATGTAATTATCAATAATCAATAAGTGGATGGTAAAGATTTTACCTCTACAAAATATCCCTTAAATATTTTGTGTACTAGTCAAGATTTTGTATATTTTGTGTACTAGCATATTTTCTTTGTAAGCTTTCTTGGGTATTGAAATGGTGACCTCTCAAATGGGCGGGGGCCTTACTCTCAAGTCTTGTGAAGGCCTGAGACCACATTTTCCTAGAAAGTCGCCTATTGTGTCGTCCTCTGTGTCTCACAAACATTTTCCTTGCAAAATGCTCTTTGTCAAGGCTACAATTTTTGTGGCCTCCAAGCAATTTTTAACCCAAGAGAAAACCCAAGGTAGTATCTTTTTACCCTCCACAACTTAGAAAAGTCATGAAGGAGGAGAGGTTATGGCTCTTGGCAATGCTAATACTATTGGAAAGACACAAGTTTCGCTTTCAGTTCAGGACAAATTTCCAATCTCTACCTTAGACATCTAGTGTGGTTGGGACCAGATTAGTTGTGAATTGGTGCATTGCCCTGTTTTTCTTCCTGTGACAAGAAGCCCTCCTTTCTTGAAGTATTTACTAGGGGTTCTAAAGCATATCGTTGTTGGGAAGCTGTCAGTGAGAAGGTTAAGCCTGTCAACACATTAGATCCTCTGAGCCCTGTTTAGATCTCAATCAGATCCATTTTTAGGCATTCGATGCTTTTTTAGGTGATATCTATGGATCTAGTAAGAGACCTCAAGCTATTGCTAGAACTCAAAACAATGATACCCTCTCGATTACAATGCCTTATTTTTAAAGGTAAATGAGTGGAATATCTCTCTCCTCTCTCTGTTTATAATATATGCAGGGATGTCACTGCTTTCTTGGCAATTTGACTGTGTGGGGGAGCTTTTGGAAAGCCTTCATCTTCCCAATCCTTCTCTTACAAAGACATGGTCCCAAACCAAGTTCCCCAAAGTGTGGTCCCACCTCAGGAATGCCCCCCTCCCCTTAGGAAAGGTGACTTAGGACTGGGTTACTCTGGGTCCTTTTATAGTGGAAAAATTTGAGGATTTCCCTTCAGTAGAAATCACTAATCCATATATGGACGGACTTTCTGAGTTCTTGGAAGGAAATAGCCTCATCTGTTGTTTCAATGGGCTATGGTCACACCAAAACAAACCTTTACAAATGGATCCATTCAAACTGAACCAAGGCCTACAGGGTCCTCTTCTGTTCCAAGGGTTTCTTCATCGTCATTTTTGTTAATGAAGCGGATTATCATAATGCTCTTTCCAAGGGGCCCTAGTTTTGGGGAAAAGTTTGGCTCTTCCTGACCCCATGGTTCCTAGTCCATAGTTGTGATCACAAAGCTACCCATTTGGGTTCAACTCCCAAATGTTTAGGCCCATCTATGGCATTTTTTAGAGTTTGAGGATATTGGAAACACCTTGAGTCATTTTCTGGCCATAGATCCCTTGTGAGGCCAGTATGAATTCTACAACTATGACAGTATTTGCATAGAACTTGACATCAGCAAAGGATTTCCTAACAAAATTAATTTAAAAATGGGTGATTTTCACTGAAGGCAGTAGCTAGACTATGAGAATAGTGTTTTTCGATGTCGAATTTGCCATCAAACAAGCCATCTTAAGAACTCCTATTCTCAAAAACCAGTCAGGCGAAGCCCAAATCTAAAGCATGGAAGCCATGCACCCTCCTCCTCAAGAAGAGGAGGTTTCCTCTTCCTCGGATCAGGAAGATCATGAGTTTAATGACGACATGCTCTCATTGCACAAGGCCCAAAATTCTAATCTTGAAAATTGGTTTGAAGAAGGTAAGGAGATCTAAGTTTTACTAGAAAGAAGAGAAGAAGTCAGTGATAATGTTTTGGTGAGTGCCATGAAGCACGCCCATGAATTAGTCTCCTCAGACTCTCACAAGGATGCCTCCTTAGATTGGCAGAACAATCTTAAGGTAGCTTTGGTAGCCCCACCTCTAGAAGGTTGGGTCAAAGTAGCAAAAAAGAAAAGAAAGAAATGATGCACTGGTAATTGGCCCCAAATTGGGTGATTACAATGTTTTTGCTTTTCAGTTGTTGTATATGTTTTGTATTTTATTTTATGGTCACCCTTAGATCTTTTTTTATGCCTATAGTCATCTTTAAGCCAACCTCTCCTTATGTATATTTGTTTTCGGCAATAAAATATAATATTTTTATTTAAAAAATAAATAAAATTTTAAAAACTAATATTATAATACTTGAAGTTAATGAAATTAAC
Source organism: Pinus tabuliformis (assembly GCA_031772625.1). Taxonomy (NCBI): domain Eukaryota; kingdom Viridiplantae; phylum Streptophyta; class Pinopsida; order Pinales; family Pinaceae; genus Pinus; species Pinus tabuliformis. The sequence goes on along the minus strand of CM062814.1, from coordinate 393,361,639 downwards.
TATAATAAAAAAATAAATGCCAATTAAATAAAATTAGACAATAAATTCATATTTATTTAACTTTTTAATATATATATACACCAACAAATTTATACAATGAGTATTTTATTATTATACCCCAGTTTTGATTATTATTCACTCAACTAAATTTCATTTATATTGAGTTGTAAATATATGTAATCTTTTAATATAATAATAAATATAATTATTTTGATGATGACGATGATGATGGTTAACATTCGTTGAGACCAAACATTGGCCTATCGGACCTAGAGAAATAAAATTATTTATTTTGATTTAAGATTTTATTCCTATGCTGAAAAAGCTTGGAGAGAAGCCTCCGGAGCTCACTATAATTTTGACATTGTAAAAGGCTAGGAAGGTCAGTATTGTAACAAAGATTGTGAAACTGAGATCTAATGTGGTTGTACGCGGGGCACTCTAAGAGGAAGTGATTTTCATCCTCGATGTTCCTATTCTCACATATATGGAAGATCATTTCCGTCCATGGCATTTTAGGAACTGCCCAACAACCTGTTTCACTACGGAGCTCATGAGAATTCATTCTAATCTTTGCTATATTAATTTTCTTTTTTGAGCTAGTTAAAATAGAGAGATACTTTTGATCTTCTAGGGTGGGGTTGATGACCTTCGTATAATAACTCAACTTTCTTTTAGCCGCTAAATCTTTCTCACACCACATTTTTTCTTTGAACTTAGAAGTAACAATATCTTTAATATTATTTATGTTTTCTAATGCATCATTCTCATTGATCTCCCAATAATTTAACCAAACGCTTGTGTCTTTATGTCATCATCATCAAATATAATTATTTTAAAAATATAATAAATCATCATTTTCTATGTCTTAATTATTTTAAAAATATAATAAATCGTAATTTTCTATATCTTATATTAAGATTCAAATCAATAAATTGCAATCATATTTACCCATCAATTTCAATCTATTATAGCATTTATTACAAGTTCCAATCACTTTAAATATTTGTTTACAAGGTGTTTATAAAGTTAACAACCATTTTACTAACATGAAGCCGATCAGTGAAATAAATAAATTTGTTTGTTAAATTTCACTTTCTTTCTTTATTATTAAATTTTTATAATTTTTTAAATACATACGCATAAATTTATTGTGTTAAAGTTTTTTACGTATTAAATTTATATATATATATATATATATATATATATATTATTGAGTTGAGAGATTTATTAATGAGAAAAGCTTATTTACAATTTAGTATAAAGAGATATGTAAGTTTGACGGTCAGTTCATTTCTCTTTACAATAAAAATAAAAATAAAAGCTAAAAATTATATTTTAAATAAAAAATAATATGACTTATAATAAAAAAATAAAAAAAATGTTGTAAAGCAAGTAAAAAAAAATGTGAGTAAGATGTTTAAATATTATAATTTGGTTATTGATAAAATATTTTGATACTAATTAGTATTGACATATACTTAAAAATATGTTAATAATAAAAAACTATTTTAATTTGACTCATAAAATGTCTAGATATAAATGTTATGTAAAATATTTTAATGTCAATTGCATTTATATTATATATCATTTATAAAAAATTAAATATATGTCATGAAAAATTAAGTTTTTATGGTTAAAAAGTTTATTTGGTCCTATATATACTATATTTAGTATTCAAAAATACAATTTAAATAATAAAAATAACACATTGTATTTTATACTATAAATAAATTTGCACTTAAAGAAATTTGATCTCTCTCAGTTCAAGTTAAATCCATACTTAAAATAAATTTATACTAATTTAACCATTAAATTATAAAAAATAATTAAAAAAACCATTCACATAACCACATAGCAATTTTATTTTATTTTTATAATTAAAAAAAAAACATATGAATTTGATTGCTACTCTTTTCATTTAACCACTCTGCTTAAACGAGCCCTAGCTTCTCCCAATGAAAAACCTACTCCAAAAAGATAAATCTTTGAGGTTAGAACCATCTTAGTCTGTAATGAATGCTTTGGAGATACCATAAGAACACAAATCTTCACTCACCATCATATTTTCCTCGTAACAACATTGAAGTATTAATACCAATAAGCAAACCTCCCAAAATAAATGCCATGTCTTAAGAAAATTAGACAGTTCAATTAGCGTTATCAATGTGTGCATGTGATGAAGGTAGACAGCTTAATTTTATAGTAAATTACATTTAAAGGTTTTTGAATAAATGTATATTGAATAGAAGTTTCTTGAATTTTTGAAAATTTAAGTTAATTTAAAATGAAATGATTAAGAATATTGTTTTATGGTATATATATTTTATTTAACTTGATTAAAGGAAAAGTTAGCAAAATTTACAAATTGGAAATAATTTAAAATAAAATAAAAAATTTAAGAATATTATATAAAATTTTATTTATATTTAAAAATTTTGTCTTAGTTTTTAGTTAAATTTATAATATATTAGGCTAGTTATATAAAATAAATAGTTTATAATATTGATAGATATCAATTTATGATAGGATCAAAACATCTATCTCATGATATATTTCACATTGCCAAGATTTAAAATTTTAAAGAAACTAACTAAACTATAACTTTATTTTAAAGTATTATTAGTCATCATTGTCAAATATCTTAGCTCGAGTGGTTTGGTGAGGAATTTATTTCCTAGCTCTGTGAATTCAAGTATTCAAAAACATGTTGTAAGTGAGAATTTATGATATTATAATTATATGTGATGTAAAGTGGATGATCGATGTATATATATGTATATGGAAAAACTATAACAGAGAGTACAATCATTGTCAAATATCTTAGCTCGAGTGGTTTGGTGAGGAATTTATTTCGAATTCAAGTATTCAAAAACATGTTGTAAGTGGGCGTTTATGATATATTTGTATCTGATGTAAAGTGGATGATCGAAATATATATATATATATATATATATATATATATATATGGAAAAACTATAACAAAGTACAATCATCATTGGTTTCTATCAAGGAATGCAAGTTGACTCATCACTATTATTCAAGGAAAACCAAGCCACTTGAAATTGTGGTCCACAAGGGGACAATTTTTTTTCAAGAAATCCATTTTTTTTAATGGTGGAAATGGATTCAGCACCATCAAGAACTTGGGGCCAAAGGAATTTCCAAAAAATTCTCCTGGATTTTCTCAAAATCATGATGGAATTTCCATTGTTATAGGAGCGAAAAATATTAGACTACCACTATTAATATTCATTATAGAAAGAATTAATATATGAATGAAACACATATACATTTAAAAAAGAATGTAACAAGATTCCTAACCATAGAGAGCAATCCTCACTTTATCATGGAGATTTTTAACTTGTAAATAGATTTTGTTATAATATATTATTTATTCATACCAAGTGCTCAAAAATCCATAACTCATTTCCAATGACAATATTTTATATAGTTTTTATTTTAATTTAATTTTATAACATTTAAAAATCCATAATTCATTTCAAGTGACAATATTTTATATAATTTTTTATTTTAATTTAATTTTATAACATTTTTTTAATTAAATTGAAGAGCAAAACTAACGTAACTATCTTTAAAATAAATCCTAATTCTCTATCTTCATTATTGTTAATCACATTCTATAGATATCAAATCCCTATCGTCTATTTATTAATTATTGGTAATTAAATTAAAATTATAAAAACCAATCAAACTTTGAAATAAAAATAAATATATCCCTCCACGTAATAATATTTAATCACAATAAAACTTTACTCATATTTAATATATATATATATGATTGATTCATAATTAAAAGAAAAACCGTATTTTACAAAATTAACATAATCGAGCTTTTCTTGATAGTCATCTTCACGTTCAAGCGTTGCATTCGTTTTCAGCATTCATAAACGTAGGATAAGGTGAACAAGCAAACTTTCCCTCCTATTACAGCGATAGCTTACCCAATATGACCCTATGGCTAAGGTTGTCGAGTCCTCCACCACCGCTAGATTTGGCCGGATCCAACAAACTCAAAACAAATGTTACTATAAACACTTCAAATCACTCTCAATCACGCATGCCAAACCAGAAAACAACACAGACATACAACAAAAATTCCTCTAATAATAGCCGTCCCTCTAACCATACATATCAAGCTTATCCAATCACCTGTAAATTGGCCTATTCTCTTAGCGCCGTCCATGGGCCAATCGACGTCAAGGGGTTCCCAGCATTTAATGCCAAGGAAAAGCAAGTGGCTTGTCGGCAACACAGGTGGCGACAGCGCGTTCACATGTGCAGAATTTAAGACCGTCAGCCTCCACTGACGGCTGTAAGCACGGACTCATTTGACGTTTCGACCACGGACTCATGACTGCCCCTCAAAAGCTTTTTATATTTAAAAGAAAAGCCTGAGTACTATTTATGCCGATGCCTGACGATGGCCCTCACTGCCTCCATGGACGCGTGGCCACTAACGATTAAGGGTTTTCAGTGATTTGGGGGCCAAAGGGTGGAGTTGGGCCAAGATTTTGGGGTCTTAATGACAAAATCCACTTATATCGTGGGGTGGACATGTGTCCCTTAACGGTGCTCTACGTTGTCAATGACAGGAAATCCCATGTCAACTGAGAGGTGGCATCCAATAAAATTTGGTGTTGTGGAGGAACACGTTATGAAAGGTGGACAAATTTGGCCCCATGGAAGCAAAGCTTGTAGGCTAGAGTGGACAAGTGTGGCAATGCCTTTGGACATGGGCCTATTGTGTTGACCATGTTCCCTTCACAAGAATTGTCCACAAGGGGCATTACCTAAGCATAAGGTTAAGATGTCCTTGTCTCACAGATCACCCTCTATGAGGTTAGGATCTTGGATAACGTACTAGGATGAGGGACATTGAACTTATCTGTGATTTTTCACAAAAGTCATAGTTTTGTCATATTCATAGTTTTATTTTTGTGGAACTTTCTTCTCACATGTTTTGTTTTGTTTTGTTTGTATTTGAATCTGTTTAAAAGTTTAAAAATCATTAGATTGGTAAGAATTGTGATGACTAAATCTAGATAAACAAAAGACATTTAAAAGTGAGATATTTTGAACCCTATGCATGTTTTGTTACATTATATTTATTCTTATTTGATCTATGTTGCTTCTTTTTCTTTTTGAGTGCTTTAGATTTATTCTTATTTGATCTATGTTGCTTCTTTTTCTTTTTGAGTGCTTCTCGTCGATAATAGTTATAAGATGATTAAATTGTTAGTAGATTATAAATTTTATTCTTAAAAAAAATGGGTTAATATTTTAGAAATATGAAAGATGTTTTCTTTACGTTTGAGTGTTGAACATTTGCACTTTTCAAGAATGGAGTTTTCATATACACTCTTATTAATGGAGAGTATTATCCAATTGACTTGATATTATGACGGTTTTTGTTACTCAATGATCCCCTTGGTGTTGTGGGATTAGGGGTGGAGCGAAGGGTAACTGGGGAGGGGTGCACTCAATGTGTTGGTTACTTTTTTTATTAATGAAATCTCAATGGAGATTCTCATTGAGCTAACAATGTTTTGACATAACATGGATGTACAAATCAACAAAAATAATTCTCCTAAATGACTAAATAAATTTGATGAAGGTTTTGGCGAAGGCGGGATTGGAGTAAACACGCAGAACTAGGGTTTGTAGCAGGTTTTCAGTGTTGGGCACCATGGAGGGGCATGAAGGGGGGAGTTCCACTCCCTCCTATAGTCATGTAGTCTCAAATCGTTTCAAGAAGCCAATGGAAGCAGAAACCGAGAGTATAGATAGAGGAAAACCGAAAAACAACAGATCACAGGGGCAGGCAGAAACGTAGGAGGAAGTCAGAAGAGAGAAGCGAATAGGAGGAGACAGTCAAAAAGCTAACCCCAGAAGTCGGTTAGGACCATGTAAACCTAAGACATCCATCACACCTCGAGTGGTATTAAGTGATCCAGCGCTACAGGCGCATAGGGAGCACATGGCAACTTATGCAGTGATATGCAAATTCATGGGGCTATGGCCAACGGAGAAAGCTTTATATGCATGGATAAAGAACCATTGGAAACCTAAGGGAGAAATAGATCTGCACCTTGGATCCAAGGGTTTCTTCACAGTTGTGTTCACAAATCTAGAGGATAAAGACAGGGTGTTTGAAGGAGGACCATACTTCTATGTTGCTGCAGGCCTCTATATGCGGCCATGGGTGATGAATTTTGTCCTGGAACGAGAAACATTTACATCAGTGCTGGTATGGATAAGACTCTATTCCCTACCTCTAGATTATTGGCTGCCAGAATCATTAAAAGCCATAGGAAATAAACTAGGGCATTTTTTAAAAATATCAGAGGCCACACTACACAGAAAATATACCTCCTTTGCCCGAATATGCGTAGAAATGGACCTTTCTGGGGCTCTGCCGGATGAAATAATTCTAGAAGTATATGATGAAGAATGGGTGCAGGCGATGGACTACGAGCATGTCCCTTTCCGATGTCGTAAATTCCATGAACATGGGCATCTCTTCAGAGACTACCCTTTAAATAAAATGGAGAGCAGTATCAAAGCAACCTCGGGGAAAGAGACTGAAAGCTTTACCAAAGTGGGAGGTAGAGGAAAAGGAGGGAGAAAGAACCAGAAAAAAAAATCTATAAGGAAAAGCAGCCTAGTCATAATAGCTTCAAGATATTAGAAGAAGAAACGGGGGATGAAAGAGTGAACCAAGTATTGAAGGACAATCCTATAGAGAAGGAAAAGGATGAAAGCATGGAGGATAAACCTGAAAAAAGCCAACAAAAGGAGGATCAGCCAAGCACTATGGAACTTGACAGGGACCAAGAGATGACCCCAAGCGAAGTGGGAATGGAGGATCATGAACTGCAGGAAATTCTGGAAAAGGAGCAACTCGATTTATAAAAGTTCCTGGATGAGGGAACTACCAAAGGAGTGGATTCGCTACCTCAAGAGGAGTTTAACAGAGTACAACAGCTCTTCCTCTGGAGAACTCAGGCAAAGGGTTCTAGGGTAAAAAAAAACCATGATAATCAGGACAACTGAGGGGTTAAAACGATGGAGGCAACTGTGGGACAAGCTCCCAAGAACTTAGGAAGGAAAAGAGGAAGAAAAAAACAGAATGAGTTGCTGATAGAATGTGGAAAACTCATGATCAACTCAGGTAAGATGAAAGACCTAACTAGTTACTCATTTACAAATCTTTCTTGATGAAGCTCACAACATGGAATATTAGGGGGCTAGGAAGTAAAAGGAAACAAATAAATCTCAGCAATAGAATGAAAGAAGAAAAACCAGATATGGTATTTATCCAGGAAACAAAATGTTCTATAGACAAAATAAGAGAGATACATAGCAAATGGTTTATTAAGTATGAATATCTAGAAGTTAAAGCAGACAATGCAGTAGGAGGAATTCTCACACTTTGGAACCCCCAAAAACTTGGAATCCTAGACGATGAAGCATCCAAGAACTACCTATCAATGGTCATCCAACCTTTGGGGGACAAGGAAGTTTATTTGATCACAAATGTCTATGGTCCGCAAAAGCTTGAAGACAAATTTAGGCTTCTAACCTCACTGGAGGAGCTAAGAGAAAGACATCCGGGTATCCCCTGGATTGTGGGAGGGGACTTTAATATTATCAGGCCTCTCTCAGAAAAAAAAGGCGGGACCAGATCACTAGGCAGAGATTCCATAGCATTTCAGAACTTCATAAACAACATGAGGCTAGTAGATACAAAAACCAATAATGGTATCTTTACCTAGAACAATAAAAGGGGAGGGGCTTCTCAAGTGGCCTCTAAACTAGATAGATTCATTATCTCTGAGGACCTCATCCTCACAGGCATTGACTTTTTAGCTATGATCCTCCCTTTTGGAGGCTCGGATCACTGGCCTATTCAACTAGAAACTCCCTTTATAGGAACTCCGAGGAACAGACCTTTCAGGTTTGAAAACATTTGGCTTACCCATCCTGACTTCATCAGCAATATTGAAAAATGGTGGACAGAAGATTTGCATGTTTAGGGTACTAAAATGTTCCTTCTGCATCAGAGATTGAAACACATCAAACTCAGGCTTAAATATTGGAATAAGAATGAGTTTGGCAATATCTTCGAAGCCAAAAAAGTAGTTGAATGGAAGCTACAGGAAATTAACCAGGTCCTCATCACATATGGCTTCACTGAGGAAGGTAAGAAACAAGCTGACTCACTGCAACAGGATTGGGAAGACTTGTGCAAGCAAGAGGAAATCTTCTGGAAACAAAAATCGAGGGTACAATGGTTAAAGGAAGGAGAAAGGAATACAAGGATTTTTCATAAGTCTACCATGGATCATAGGTCTCAACAAGATTTTAAAACTGAAAGATACTCAAGGAAAGTAGATCAGTACGCACAAAGAAATAGAAGTTTCCCTGGTTCAACATTTCCAAGGCATAGCAGAGGAGCCTCTCATAGATAGAACACAATTCATCGATGACTTCACTAAGCACATTCCTAAGCTTGTGACAAGAGAAGACAATTATAATCTTAACAGGCCAGTGAATGAAGAGGAGGTCAGCAAAGTCATCAAAGAGATGCAAAATAGGAAAGCTCCAGTTCTAGATGGTTTCAACGTTGACTTCTTCAAAGCATGTTGGAAAATAGTCAAGCAAGATATCCTTGATGTTGTGGAGGACTCAAGGAAAAACAAAACTGTTCTAAAGGTGCTCAACACCTCTTTCATAGCCTTGATTCCTAAGCAGGAAAATGCTATGACACTAGATAGATTTAGACCCATAGCATTATGCAATGTGGTGTACAAAATTATTTCCAAAATAATTGCAAACAGGCTCAAGCCCCTTCTTCCAACTCTAGTGTTTGAGGAGCAAACTGGATATGTGGAAGGTAGGCAAATTCTAAATAACATCATTCAAGCTCATGAGGTGGTCCACTCACTTAAGAGCAATAAGCAAGCAGGTATGATTATACAACTTGACCTAGAGAAGGCATATGATAAGCTAAGCTGGGCATACATCAGGGAAGTACTAATAGCATATGGCTTTGACCACAACTGGATAAGATGGGTAATGGCCCTTGTTACCACCTCAAGTTTTTCAATACTGCTAAATGGCTCACCATCCAAACCATTTAAGCCTTCAAGAGGACTCAGACAAGGCAATCCGCTCTCACCCTTCCTCTTTATTCTCATGATGGAAGGGCTAGGCAATGCGATCAAATCTGCCAAAGCAGAAGGAAAAATTCAGGGTCTAAAACTCACCCTGAATGGGGATGCTTTGACTCATCAACAATTTGTGGATGACACCATGTTGTAGGGTACACCTACGGTCAAGGAAGCTCATGCCTTTAAACAAATCTTGAACGACTTTGCTATGGCTGCGGGTACTGAGGTAAGCCTTACCAAATCAAAGATTTTCTTTTTCAATACTGATATTGCTATTCAGAGAAACCTCATAAGAATTCTAGGTTTTCAAAGAGAACCGCTACCCTCCAAATATTTGGGAGTTCCTCTAATAGACAAACCTATGAGCAAGATAGTTTGGGAGCCTGTTACTAATAAACTCCAGGAAAAAATCCGACAATGGACAAACAGGTCTTTGAATTTAGCAAGAAGGCTAGTGCTTACAAAAGCCATCCTACAAACTATCCCCATCTTCATGTTTTCAGCCCTTCCAGCTCCTAAAGGAGTTGTGCAACACATCAGAAACATCCAAAAAGATTTTCTTTGGGGCAAAGGGGAAGAAAAAAAGAAATGGGCTTTAGTAGCCCAAGAAAAGATCTGTAAACCTAAGACACATAGAGGTTTGGGACTTGATGACCCTGAAACCCTCAACATAGTTTTGGGGGAAAAACTATGATGGAGATGGCTAAAGGAATCAGTTTCCCCTTGGGCCAAAGTATGGAAACAAAAATATGCAAACAATTGGCAAGAAAGGGAGCACATTAGAATGTCTGGGCTCATCAAAGGCTCCCACATTTGGAACAAATCTTGGGAGAATAGAGCCATTGTTCAAAAACATAGTTTCTGGGAAATAAGAGATGGAAACCTTGCTTGGTTTTGGGAAGATAATTGGCAACAGGAACCTAAACTCTTAAAAGAAGAATTTGACAATCTTAAGAAGGATATTGACGACAAAGGGTTACTCAGGGTAAATGACTCTTGGGATTAGGATAGAAGTGATGGAAAATGGAGAATATGGAAAAACCTGATTTACAGTGATGACTCTTCGTTGAAGGCCCAGGCAGAAGCTCTTACATACATCTTGGAAGAGAGAAAAATTCTGAGATCAACATCTTCAGACCAACTGAGATGGGGTAAAAACAATGAAGGAAACTTTAACCTCAAAGAGGCCAAGCGAGTAGCCCTTGGGCTTGAATTTCCAAACCCTGATATGGTATGGAAGGACCTGTGGCAGAACCAAAACTAGATGAAAATCAAACTGTTCATGTGGTTGGTGCAACCAAAAAAATTCTAACTTGGGAAAACCTTCAGAAGAGAGGTGTAATTGGTCCATCTAGATGCCAGCTATGTGAATCACAAGAAGAAACTATGGAACACCTTCTCAACCTCTGCCCATTCACCTCCACCTTGTGGAATTGGGTGTCTTCAATCTTCAGACAAACTCACAAGGACATTGGTAGCATCAACAGGACATTGAGGAATTGGAGGAGAAATTTCTCTGAAAATGAAATAATCAACAAAGCTTGGGCTTTGGTTCCAGGCTTTCTAATCTGGGATGTCTAGAAAGAACACAAAAATAGGAACTTCAAGAACAGGATTGGTACATCCCAAAGCATCATGACCCAAATTATAAGACAACTCAAAGAGATTGTAGGAACCCTTATAAAAAACCCCCCTAAGAACCAACCTCAAGATCAATATGTGCAAATACTTCAGCATTTGGGCCTACAGGGGCTCTTCCCCTAGGGCATACACAAGACTGTAAGTCATATAACAGCTGATAAGGACTTCTGGCAACCTCCACCCCATGGTTTTATGAAATGCAATATAGATGGAGCCTCAAAAGGAAACCCTAGCATGGTTGATTATGGAGGAGTAATAAGAGATGAACAGTGTTTCATAAAAGCCATCTTTCATAGTCATTTGGGGAAGGCCACAAATAATATGTCAGAGCTCATGGCCCTTGAGCAATGCCTAGAAGTATTAAGAGACTCCAATTTACATAACACCATAATTGAAGCTGATTCTGAACTGATAATCAATTCGGTCAAGAAAAGTTGCAATGGCTCAACACCAGACAAGTGTCGAAACACTGGAGGTTACTGCAAGTCTATCAACTTATTCAATCCCACCTGCACACAATGAGAACCCTTAGTTTCATTCATGTGCGACGAACAACCAACAAATTAGCGGATATTTTGGCAAATGAAGGCGTACTCTGTTCCAAAAGCAATAAAAGATATGACTGGATAGGGACTCCCCAAGGACGACTGCGGGAAGAGTGTCACAGACAGGTGACCTTAGACAGGGAATATTATCAGAGCAGGGGAAATAAGTAGGGTGAAGCTTGATGAAAACAGAGGAGTTTTGGTCTACACAGGGAAGAAGTACGAGTAGGATGAAGTTTTACTCTGGTCTTCGGGTGGGAAAATGCACCCGGAACACTAAAATCCTATGGTTTCTAGGCGGGAAACTACTTACAGGACTAATCTTCGAATGTATCAGATATACATTAAATATGGCCCTTCAATGTTTTGTGACGAGTGCTTATTTAAAGAGTGGGTGGGTCGATGAAATCGTAGTAATCCAATGATTTTCATGCGGCAAACAACAAGACTGTTAACCTTCCAAACGGACCCGAAATGCAATTAGGCGGTGTCTTTATTATGTTTTGGGTCCGAAGTTGCAGTTAAGTTCCGTGCAAGTTGAACAGTCCTTTCGAGTTCGCGTGAATCCGATGGATTTCGAGTGGATAAACAACCTGGAGGTTATCTCCCATGTCGAACCCGAAATGGTTACTAGAGTTGGTACATTCTTTTTTCGGGTCCGTCTATATGGTTAAAGGGTGAGCATGAAGGACACCTGATATAGCCTCTTGACCTCTAGATCTTTGTAGAACGATCGAACGCTCATGGAGAGTTATGGTTCCACAGAGGTAATGTTGAAAGATTTTGTGGGCCCTCAGCTCTGATTGTGGGTCCACGGATCGGGTATAAAGGCTTTGTGGGGCTAGACTTTCATGTGGGCAATGGCTCCTTTATATGTATATTATGTAACATTTTTCATATAGTTGAATAGAAGGACCTAATCTTACTTGAGCAAAAAAAGACTAAATAAATCCGAGCATGCCCTCCAAAAAACATTTAAATTGAATGCACAACAAAAACACATAATGTCATTGTCCTGACAAATTGCTAAAGACTAACACAAATTGATTAAAACTAATGTACTACAACCTTTCGGAATGAAACAATAATGGATGAATCCATGAGGAGCATTGAATCTATCAAGGAGATTCTTCCAATGTAACTTAACAAAAGGGACTCCTACAATATATGATTAATTATGTCTACTCTACACTATGAGCATGCCATATATATATGAATATGGATTTTTCTAGCATTAATAAGGTGGGAAAGTCTTGATAAATTAATAACTTAAACTATTATTGTGATAGGATCACTAACAAGTTGTGTAAATGAGGCCTTATATAAGTTCCTTCATCTTGGGTAATCCTTTTAAATAAAAGTTTGTAAATCTCCGAAGGTACATAGAAGAACCTGACTGCGTGTTAGTGCATTCCAATCAAACCTCTTATTGCAATCCCCCCATTAAATCCTTTAAAATAAAAAACCCATTTTATTGAGCCTTTTCTAGGGAACTACAAAATGATGGAAATACACTACACTGATGAGTCCTCCAAGCCGAAATAAATATGAAAGATAAATTACGCCCTTTTCTACTCTCCAAAATATCCCAAGGCAACCATTTGTCTAATTATTTTTAGGACCTCCAAATCACTTTATGCAAGAAGCACACCTTTATGTTAAAGTTATATGAAAATTTAATCATCTTATAAAGTCCAAACTATTTATCAGTATCTTAAAATTGTATGTCTATATATATATATGGAAACATTTCCAAGAAACATCCCTTTCAAAACAACTCATAATCTCTTTGGTTAATCAAATCTTCCATTGTATACACATATCAAATAGACTAAACCTGACTTTAACGTATCATAGAAATACTAAGAACCAAAGTCTATCCTATAGATATTCATATTTAGCTCAAATTTTTTTTCCCAATATGATGTTCTTCAACTTTAAATATTGTATCACTAAAGGAAGAGAACAGGACAAATAATACACATGACTAACTTTTAAAATCTTTAAAAATTATGATAAGCTTGCTAAAAAGACAAATACCCACCGTGTAATGTTCGTGTTATAGTTACTACTATAATTTAGAGAATTTTCAACCAAACTTTTCATCAATTTTAATATAAAACAATTCATTTTTGAAATTTTTTTAATGGGAATTTGCATGATAACTTAGGTATATTAATGATCTGGAATTTATCCAGGATAAAGAATTAAAGGTATTACAGACTCATGTGCATGGATGTGCCTATGTTACTTATGCAACAGATTGATAAGATTGCTAGAATACATAGACACTGAGGCAATTAGAGAAAACATAACAGTCAAACACGTAAACACAACAAGTTTAATAAGGAGTTCACCCAATGCTCCTTGGCTACGTCTCCTGGTCCAGCCTTCAGTGGTGTCCTCTCTATTATGTTTTCAAGCAGAGTTTTTACAACAGTGAGCTCGATTTGAGTCTCACTAAACAGATAGTAACCAGTAGGAATGGAGTGCACAGACTCTCCTTACTGAAACTCGACCTCTGAGGGTCACAGTAGTATGACAGGCCTATGTCGAGGAGTTTGCTTGAACCTCTCAAGCTTTCAATGGAGTACACAGGCTCTCTGACTCTCTTTGGCTCTGTCTGGCTCGATGCTACCTTCAGGTCAGCTCGGCTTCTACTCTATGTTCTCTACTATTAGCTTTCGCCTCCCTTCGCTATCCTCTACTTCTGTCAGTTCATGCCTTTAAAGCTAGCTTGTTGCTTGACTGTTCATTTCCGCTTCCCAGCCTTCTGTTTTCCCTGTCCTCTGTCCGTTCGAATTCCTCTGCTCTGTGTCATCATCACCAGGTAACGCCTTGCAGGGAGGTGGCCACTTGTTTCCTAACGAATTGGGTGTCAGAATCCCTGAATCATATTCGAATGGCCGTTAGTTCTGTTTGCTTCAAGATCGCCACAAACACGAATTGTTTGCCAACTCATCGTCCACGTCGGACTCCAAATCCCCTTTAATCTTGCTTTTCAACTTGTCAAATCCGGTCAGTCATCAGGACACATCTCAGCCATTGATCTGGGCCCCCTAGATCCTACGAACGTCACTCATATCGGGCGGGCAAGTTGCCTAACGTTTACCCATTCGATGCGGGTGGTTTTCTTTCTCATCCGTCAGACGCGTGTCGCTCGATGTGTGGCATCGGGCAGGACTCAGTCAAAACTGCTTACCACCTTGAAGCCTTCCGATATCCTGCCGGTTTGTGGAATCCCGCGCTATGGAACCGAAAGCATTCCTTTTCTTCACTTTATAGCGTTTTCAGGTTCGGGCACTTTGGGGCTTTCCTTCACTGAGGGGGACGCCCTAAAATACACGATTAGCACTTAGCGCTAATCGCGTATCAGAAACCACCCCCTTTTCTTGATTTGAACTCCGGTTTTGCCAGTTTGCGCCATCACACGTTACCATGGGCCAATGGTCTGCGTGCTTGGCCGAGGGTCCTAGTTGCTCCGCTCTGGCCATAGCTGCAACTGTCATGAGGATTCCTTCTAATAGCTTGATTTTTTCTAGGACTTGAATCTCTTTGGCACAATTTAAAACAGTCATGAAAAGTTAGAGAGTTTTTAGGATCCAATTCGGATCAATCAATTACCAATTTTATTTGTGCTGAAAATTGTGATTTTAGAAACAATAAAATGAGTTACTTTAAATATTATTTCATTCCTATAAATGGTGTTATTAGTGACTAGTAAATATCAAAATTTGAAAAATTATAATGTCCAATAAACATGGTATGTTAATAACACATTAACATCACAAATTATGTCCATGTGTAATGTCAATTTTGATTTTAATTTTTTTGTGGTTTTGATTATGAGAGGATTAATGTCCAAATAAGAATTATTATGAAATTGTTTATTATATTTTAATTATGGTTGCAATTGCATCTCGAAAAAAATTGTTTACTATCTCTTAATTAAAGTTATAGTTATATTTAATTTTAAAGAGAAAAATAACAATTAAAATGATAATCATACTCTTTTATACTTAACTAAATATATTATTTTAATTTGTTAAATTATTAACTTTTAAATACAATAAAATATATTTATTAATGATAACATTACTTGTTACATATTAAAATATATCAATCATAGAACATAATCTTAAAATACCATTTTTTTCCAAGGAAAAAAACCATAACTTTGTTTATCAAAATAAACAAAATTACATTTTGTATATGCATTTCAGGAGTGCATTCAAGAATGGCCTACCCAGATCCATATTGTGGCAAAAATATACAAAAACATCTTGGCAATTAGTCTTCATTCCCCTATGGGGTGGCAGGTAAGACCATCTATAATAGATCATTGCCATACAAAAATTGTCAATCAAAGAAACTGTGAAGACAACCAAAAAGTCTAAACAAAGTAAACATGATCACATATAAAAAATCCATACAATATGAGGAGTCGAGATATGAAATATATATAGCAGACAAAGAAAATAAGTTAAATTTGAGCCTCATGAAGGTCCATAAATGGTTTATAATAAAACTGATAACATGAATGATTTAATATTTCTTCAATTGGCCATATCCTTTGGTGGCCTAGGTGTAAGCGATATGGACAACCTCTCAAATCTGGCTACAATTTCCTCAATATTTGGTTGAATTTATCCTTCTGCAACTATTGGCGTATCAGTCATCTACATCCACATGAGTTTTCTCCAGAACAACAAATCTTGTACCAACCACAATTTAAAAACAGGACCTCTATTCCTATCGGAACTGTAATTCCAAAGGAATTACACAAAAACACTATCGGTCCTTTAAAAATGAGGAAACTACATTTTCCTCACAAAATACAAAATCACGGGGATTTTGTTCCAAAAGGACAAAATACACTATCAGCGCTTTATATCACTGTCGCAGCTTATCAATAGTCTTCATGTTAATTTCGAAGAATTAACACTATTGGCACTTTAAAACGGCTCTTCTAACTCTCTTCCTCCAATGCGATAACACGTGGCTATTGGCAATCGCTATCAGCGATTCCAAAAGACCACACCATAGACTCCTCCTGCTTCAATTGTGCGATGCGACAACCCTTGCGGACCTGACAAATTTTTTTTCGACCGGATATATAATATTTCGGTTTCGGCTTATTGGGGTTTTGGACTTCGGTGGCTCCAAAGGACCTTTCCACTCCTCTTGTGACTATGTGATGCGATAAAGGTTCGGACCCGATACGAGTATGAACCAGAATCAATAAAATTTCAGGTCCGGAGCTACGTCCAGACTAAGGTTTTTCACGAATTCTCTGTGTAAAACAAAGTTTGACCGCAAAACTCATATACAATGATTTAAGAAGCATGTGATCACCGATATGAAGAGAAAACTACCCAACAGGCCGTCGCTTAAGTGTTAATTGGGAAACAACAATTGAATCACCATTAATAAATGTGGAAAACAACAGAATTAGAGCTGCTGCATGCATAAAATACCAATTAACAGAGAGTCATTAATTCAGATAAATAGAGAGATGTATTTTAAGATGGTAGTGCTTCCGGCTCAACTTCCCCTATGAGCCTCCCGTCATTTTATTTATAATCAATAGATAAAGCCTTTCTTGGCCATTATCCTTTACAAAAGCATGCTTTTACATAGAGTGCCTTAAAGTGTAAAGCTTTGTTACAGCTTATCCATAAGCGATTATTTTAGCATGATTTATTCTTACTTTATTCTTATCCTAAACTAGGAAAGCATGGAAATTGCTGGCTAAAGGACCCCACTCCTTTGCCTGTAGATTTTTTTTTGATTTTTGGAATAAGGTTGAAGATTTTCCCTCCAAGTCAAATGCTCCTACATCAGACTCCTAAGGGCAAAATTCTTCATGGGCTCCTGTCCATGAGCTCATCTACAGAACTGCCTAGTTTCTGTAGCATGTCTTTTGTAACCCAAGTAGCTTCAGCGGTTGGTTGTCCCTTCCATTTTACCAAATACTGGAAGTACTCTTGTCCCCTTGTCTTCTTAAACACCTTCTTGTCCATAATTCTTTCTACTTACAACTCCTTTGTTGTGGGTAATTGTTTTACCCAGTCAATCTCTTGGGTCTCTTGATCTTGTGTTGTATCATCTACAGTTTCACCTTCATACTTGTACAGGTCTGCAACATTAAAAATTGGTGATATTCCAACATCAGGGGGTAACTCAATCTCATATGCATTTGCAGAAAACTTTCTTAACACTCTGCATGGTCCAATTTTCTTGAACTTTAATTTATTATACTCCCTCTTTGGAAACCTCTCCTTTCAGAGATGTGCTAAAACTAAATCCCCAACTTCAAAGTTCACCTCTCTTCTCCTCATGTTTGCTCTGGTTTTTTACTTGATGTTGCTATCCTGCAACTGTTGCTTCACTTGTTCATGTATTGCTTGCATTTTTGAAGCAAAGTCCTCACCCTCTGCACTTCTCATCTCTTCTTTTCCCAAGTTTCTTAACTTAGCTACTCCTCTTGGATGCATTCCATAAACAATATGGAATGGACTCTGTCCTGTACTCCTGTTAGGTGAGTCATTATATGCATACTCGGCTTGTGCCAATACTTGATCCCACTGCTTTGTATGTTCTGCAGTAAGACTCCTTAAAAGATTGCCTAAACTCTTGTTCACCACTTCAGTCTGTGCATTAGTTTGTGGATGATAGGCAGAACTGAAACTTAATTTAGTTCCCAGCTTCTTCCATAGTGTCCTCTAGAAATGTCCAACAAATTTGAAATCCATGTCTGATACAATACTTTTGGGCAACCCATGCAATCTTACAATCTCCTTAAAAAACAAATTAGCAACGTGAGAAGCATCACTAGTTTTATAACATGGAATAAAGTGTGCCATTTTTTAAAATCTGTCCACTACAACAAAAATTGAATCATTACCTTTTTGAGTCTTTGGTAAACCCAAAACAAAATCCATACTTACCATATCCCAAGGCCTATCCGGAATTGCTAATGGAACATACAAACCTGTGTTTTGGCTTCTTCCCTTTGCATATTGATAGACTTAGCAAGTTTTCACATACTTCTCCACTTCAGATTTCATTTTCAGCCAGAAATAAAATCTGTTTAGCTGCTCATAAGTATTCTCTATGCCAAAATGTCTTGCAAGTCCTCCACTATGTTTTTCTTTGATTAAATTCTCTCTCATTTAACAGTTTGGTATGCACAGCTGATTTTTCTTAAATAACAACCCATTTTGTAAGAAGTAATCCAACCATCTACTTTTATCTATCGAAATAGGATTTTTACAAGCCTCAAATGCCTCTTTAAAATATAAATCAGCCTCATATAATTCCTTAAGAAAATCAAAACCCAACACTTGGATTTGACTCTCTTGAAGCAATACATTTCTCCTACTTAAGGCATCTGCAACTTTATTTGATTAGCCATTTATATGCTTCAAAAGAAAATGGAAACCTTGAAGATATTCTACCCATTTGGCATGTTTCTGGCTGAGCTTTGGCTACTGCATTATAAACTGTAGTGCATGGTTATCTGAATAAAGGATAAATTCTTTTGACATTAAATAATGCCTCTATTTTTTTAATGATTGCACAATTGCATAAAACTCCTTGTCATAAGAAGAATACTTCATCTTTGAATCATTCAAATTTTCACTAAAATAGGCTATTGGTCTATCTTCTTGGCTTAAAACACCTCCAATTGCTTCTCCGCTAATATCACACTTCACTTGAAAAGGCATATTAAAATCAAGTAAAACCAAAATAGGCTTTTCAGTGATTTTCTTCTTTAACAGCTGAAACTTTTTCTCTGCTTCAGCAGTCCATCTAAATGGTTGTTTTTCCTTCTTTATGGTCTCAATAATAGGTGCATTAATCCTACTAAAATTCTTGATGAATTTTCTATAAAAGATAGCAAGACCATGAAAACTCCTTACCTCAAAAACACTCTTGGGTGAAGGCCACTCCATAATTGCCTTGATCTTCTCTAGATCCATCTTTAGCCCTTTAGCAAAAATAACAAAACCCAAGTACACTAGCTCCTCTTTCATGAATGAACACTTCTTCAAATTCAGCAATAATTTTTCCTGCTGCAGCCTTTGTAAGACTAATTCAGATGTCTCACGTGCTCCTCCTTAGACCTGCTATAAACTAATATATCGTCCAGATATACAATTACAAACTTACCAATGAACTCTTTAAGAACTTCATTCATTAGTCTCATAAATGTACTTGGTGCATTTGACAACCCAAAAGGCATTACTCTCCACTCATACAATCCCTCATTTGTCTTAAAAGCGGTTTTCCACTCATCCCCTTCTCTTATTCTTATGTGATGATACCAACTTTTAAGATCTAGTTTTGAAAAATACTTTACTCCACTCAAGAAATCCATTAAATCTTCAATTCTAGGTAAAGGAAATCTGTACCTGATTGTGATTTTATTGATGGCTCTTGAATCTATACACATTCTCCAACCTCCATCTTTCTTTGGACTTAGTATTGTTGGTACTACACAAGGACTCAAGCTTTCTCTAATCATCCCTTTGTCAAGCAATTCTTGCACCTGTTTCCTAACCTCTTCATTTTCTGTAGGAGTCATTTTGTAAGCTGCTTTGTTAGGTAGACTTGCTCCAGGAATCAAATCTATATGATCACTTATTCTTCTAATGGGTGGTAATTCATTAGGCAAATCATCAACAATAATATCACAATAGTTCTCCAACATTTCTTGAATTTAAATGGGTAAATTAGAAATTTTAGTAGAAGCCATTATTACTTTGGGCTTGCAAATTACAACAAAATTTACCTCATTTTCTTCAATCTGCTTCAAGTATTCCTTTCCTCCAAGTAACAGAGTTTTTGGATCAGTCTTCTTTCCTGGTACATCTTCTTCTTGCAGAGGCAACAACTTATGATTTACACCATCCTTTCCAAACTTGTAGGTGTTTCTTTTTCCATCATGCATGGTTCTTCTGTCATATTGCCAAGGTCTTCCAAGCAACATGTGACACACATCCATTGGCATCACATCACAAATAATTTTATCTTTATACTTGCCCACCTGAAATTCCACTTCACACTGTTCATTTACCAACATTTGATGTCCCTTTTGTAACCATGACACCTTGTAACGTGTTGGATGTTTCATTGTTTTCAGCTTCAATTTCTCCACCACTTCTATAGAGACCAAATTATCAGTGCTTCCACTATCAATGATCATCCGACAACATTTCCCTTGGACTTTACACACTGTCCTGAATAAAGTCTTTCTTTGTGATGGTTCAACCACCTCCTTTGCTGGCTTGAGCAAAACTTTATTAACTACCAAAGATTCTCCCCTTTTTGGTATATTTTCTTCTTCTGTCACCGCTGTTGTTGGTGCTTCTCCCTCAATTGGAGCAACAATTGCATTCCTCTGATTTGTTTCTGCATTCTCTGGGCACTCAAAAGCTTTGTGTCCCAGTTTGTTACATTGTAACATCTTATTTTTCTGCATCTTCCTCTGCCTCCTCTTCCTCTAGAAAAACTCCCTCTGCCTCTTGCATCACCTCCTATGGGTGCATGCTGGGTTGAGTTGCTGCTAGCTCCATATTTGGGTGTTGTAGATATTCCTCTACCACCTTGACTTCCCCTTCCTTGGAAATTACCTCTCCCTCTGACAGACTACTTCCTCATGAGTTTTTCTTCAGCTTTCAGTGTTATCTGATAAGCTTCCTCTATTGTTTTAGGAGACAGTAGACTTATTTCATCTTGAATGTCCATCCTAAGGCCATTCACATATCTAGCCACCTTTTCATTTGTATCCTGGGCTTCTCCAACTCTTATGCTTACCTTGTAGAATTCCTCTATGTATTCTTTCATTGTCAAAGATCTCTGTCTAAGATTCTACATCTGTCTGAACAAGGTTTGCTGATAATTACTTGGCAGAAACTTACCTCTTAATTTTGCTACCATCCTGCTCCAATTCTTGATTGGTTGCTTGCCAAGTCTCTTCCTTTCTGCCTGCACACCATCCCACCAAAGTGCGGCATGGCCTTTTAGCTTGGTGACAGCGAACTTCACTTTCTTCTCATCTTCTGTTTCTTCATAATCGAATAATTTCTCCATGCCATTAATCTAGTCTATTAATTCTTCTGGATTCAGTCCTCCTTCATATATTGATACCTCGGTCTTTGGCCTGGTCGTGGATCTCAACACTGATTGAAAGAACCTCATATTAGGAGTAACTGCTACAGCTTCCTCCTCTGCAGCTTCAATCTTGGGTTCACTAACATCTCCCTCATCTATGTTCCTGCCTGTTGTTAATGCATCTAATCTAGCTTGCATCTGTTGCACAACTTCCATTACTTCAACATTTGCAACAAGCCATCCTCTTCCACCACGTCCTTGTCCTCTTCCAACTCTGAAAGCCATAGTAACTTTCCTTCTCCTGCTTTTGAGATTCAATCCAATGTCAGCTGGCTGCTCTGATACCACTAATGATGGCTTGGGTGCAGGCGATATGGACAACCTCTCAAATCTGGCTACAATTTCCTCAATATCTAGTTGAATTTCTCCTTCTGCATCTATTGGTGTATCAATCATCTACATCCACATGAGTTTTCTATAGAACAACAAATCTTGTACTAGCCACAATTTATAAACAAGACCTCTGTTCCTATTGGAACTGTAATTCCAAAGGAATTACACAAAAACACTATCGGCCCTTTAAAAATGAGGAAACCATGTTTTCCTCGCAAAATACACAATCGCGGGGATTTTATTCCAAAAGGACAAAATACACTATCGGTGCTTTATATCACTGTCGTAGCTTATCAATAGTCTTCATGTTAATTTCGAAGAATTAACACTATCGGTGCTTTAAAATGACTCTTCTAGCTCTCTTCCTCTGATGTGATAACACGTGACTATCGTTAATCGCTATCGACGATTCCGAAAAACCACGCCTTAGACTCCTCCCGCTTCAATTTTGTGATGCGACAACCCTTGCAGACCCGACAATTTTTTTCCAACCCGCTATATAATATTTCGGTTCCGGCTTATCGGGGTTTCGGACTTTGGCAGCTCCAAAGGACCTTCCCACTCCTCTTGCGACTATGCGATGCAATAAAGGTTTGGACCCAATACGGGTATGAACTAGAATCAATAAAATTTCAGGTTCGGAGCTACGTCCAGACTAAGGTTTTTCATGAATTCTCTGTGTGAAACAGAGTTTGACCACAGAACTCTTATACAACAATTTAAGAAGCCTGTGAATGTCGATATGAAGGGGAAAATACCCAATAGGGCATCGCTTAAGTGTTAATTGGGAAACAACAAATGAATCACCATTAATAAACATGGAAAACAATAGAATCAGAGCTACTACATGCATAAAATATCAATTAACAAAGAGTCATTAATTCAAATAAATAGAGAGAGGTATTTTCAGATGATAGTGCTTCCAGCTCGACTTCCCCTATGATCCTCCTGTCATTTTACTTATAACCAATAGATAAATCCTTTCTCAGCCATTATCCTTGACAAAAGCATGCTTTTACATAGAGTGCTTTAAAGTGTAAAGCTTTGTTACAACTTATCCATAAGCGATTATTTTAGCATGATTTATTCTTACTCTATTCTTATCCTAAACTAGGAAAGCATGGAAATTGCTGGCTAAAGGGCCCCACTCCTTTGCCTGTAGATTTTTTTTTTATTTTTGGAATAAGGTTGAAGATTTTCCCTCCAAGTCAAATGCTCCTGCATCATCCTTGCTGCCAACTGAAGCCCTTCCTTAGAAAGTCGATCTTCCTCATGGTTGTGTTCCATGTATATATGAGAACAAGAAAAATTAGCAAATAAATGTTTGAATCTCAATAAATCCTCTAGAATATAAACAAGATATAATCAACAACACTATTGGACCTCATTGACCCAGTTTATACTCAATAAAGAGTCTCCAAAAACATATAAACTATCACATTCCTTTTCCCTTGCAAAGGCCAGAAGAGAGTGACAAGCTAGCAGCTCAACGAAATTGTTTGAAACCACTCAAGACCTAGAGGTTCTTTGAAACAATGTTTGATCAAATGCAAATAATAGAGAATGACCACCATACGTGGAATTACCCCCCTGCACGGCCCTATTGAAATAGCCAAAGGGTCATGAAATATCATGCTCCTTCGAAATAATAGATTGAGTTTTGGGGATAGAGGTTGACTATGAAAAATGAGACAACATGGCCAAAACATCTTCCACCTAAACAAGAGAAGAAGACACATCTAAGAATATGGTTATGCAATGAGCTCACAAAGAAGAACAAAAGATAGATCAATGACTTAAAAATTATCCTCTTCGAGGGGGAAACCTCCTTTACATTATATAAATGAACAATTCTTGGATGATACAAATGATAAGATATCCTTGGTATATATAGGACTCTGTTGACGGTGCTAGACCCGCCAACAAGTCAGGGGATATCCTAGGTAAGAAGAACCAACTAGACCTCAAATTGTTTGGAGTAGGATTCCCAACAGTGGGTAGTATGGTATCACCTTGACTACAGTTGTGCACAAAGGTAAGTAAGATGTCCTTGTTGGAAGAAAGGGTGTGACCTTGCAGCAAGTCAGGGAATATGCATGGAAAACCTCTAACACACAGAAGGGGAGAGGAGTGCACCCCTTAGAAGCCTATAATAGTACGCAGCCTGAAAGGGAACACGCAAGCTGAAAGGCATCACAAGATGGAAAGCAGAATAGGCAACAATCCAAAGTGATGAGTTAAACCAACAACACACTTTGATAAGATTTATACAAACACATATGGAATGGTCCATACATACATGTGTAAATAACAACTACATACATTGTTAGAGTAAACAGAATAGTTGAACTACAATAACAATACATGCATGAAATGTGGTGGCTTTGTTATATTAAAAGAGTGAAAGATCCAATCATACATACAACCATGACAACCACTAGCCCCAATAATGGGATGCTATAGTCATTGCTGCCTACTCCTCCAAAGAGATGTACTCGCTCTGCACTATGGAGAAGCTAAGGCTCGTTACAATACACTCCAAGCTTTCTCTAAGTTATACCTATCAGAAGCTTGGCTCCCAAAATCCTTTACAATGAGTTATGAGGTTCTATATATAGCAAAGGGTGGGGTGACCCTTGACATTCCCCTTTGTGACTCTTGAGCTATCCTCATGACTCTTCAACTTACACATGATTGTTTACATTCTACTACTGACACTTGGTCTTTCACTTCACAACATGTTTACAATACAATTTTCACGTGTACCCATGTGAGGCAAAAATGGGCTTGAGTAAACCATACAAGACATCACTAAGACTCGAACAACTGCGAGAAGACTAACTCATCGACATCCTCTTGGTGATCTATGGTGGCAAACTGATGCCAAGCTTGGTAGTTTGCTAGGGTGTCCACGTACTCTGTGGTGACATCCTTCTGAGAGTGAAATCTTGCCTTCATTGCATCTAGGTATAGTGATTTGGAACCTCTATCCAACTTGTCATATAGCATGTGCATCATGGTCTTGATCACAGCCAAACCAACGAAATGCTGGTTCATAGTGTCAGCGCTCATCTGCAAATCTGCATTGGTGGCTATGCGCATCAACTACTCGAAGTACATGTACAACTCTAGTTGAACTTGGTTCTTTGCTTTCGCCTCGGTGAGTGTGTCAATGGATGGGATCGCATGCATGTGCACAATGACATCCATGCTCCTGAACCCTCCTGCATGTGAAGCTTGTCAGTTGGTGATGATCTGTAGGAGTTCCTCATAGTTCTGGTTCTTACTCCAGATGTGTGCCTTCAACTCCACTGCCTTTGTCTTCATCATCTTTGGAAAATACAACGGGGTTCCCTTGTACCTCATTGTCCATATTTGCTTGTGATCAAAAATAGTGTGTATGTATGTCAAGATGTGTGCTCTCCTAGCATGGCGCTGCTGCCAACCATTAATATGGACAACTGATTTATGCACGGTGACGAACCTAAAGTACAACTTCCGCATGATTGTCTCTTGAGAAGATACTTCATCAAGTATCACTTTCTTCAACTTTTCTCTTGTGGATGTTGTATCTTACTCTTCTCTCTGCTTGGCCGCTTGCAAATCCTTAGCCATGTGCTTGTTCTCAACTATCAAGAATATCACACTTGAGTTAGTGGCTTCGGAATATGCCTTTGTAGCATCAACCAATGCAGTTGGATGTTTGCACATATCGGACATGATCACTCATTCGTGAAAATGTGTAGGAGATGCATGGACATTCAGAGTGGGCACTTTGCATGACTACTAAACTTTATGTTGTGACTCATCAAATCATATGTTGTGCACATCTACTTCAAGATTTTCGTTAAGGATTTCAGTGTCTCCTTGATCACTTGGGACTTTCTCTACTCCCGGATTTGGTGAAGCCTATGTAGTGACCTCTGGATCCTTAGGCATGAGATTTGTATCCTGATCCTGCTCCAGCTGAACCACATCTGTGTCCATCTACTCCAACATTTTTTCAATATCCTGAGCAAAATCCTGCTCCTACCACTACTCACCCTATTTTCTATCTTCTAGCTCTTCTGATTCAATAACTTGTATTTGCATAGT
This sequence comes from Pinus tabuliformis, assembly GCA_031772625.1. Classification (NCBI taxonomy): domain Eukaryota; kingdom Viridiplantae; phylum Streptophyta; class Pinopsida; order Pinales; family Pinaceae; genus Pinus; species Pinus tabuliformis. The sequence goes on along the minus strand of CM062814.1, from coordinate 393,335,649 downwards.
TTCATCAATGTGTGCACACTGTGCTTCCTATTGTTCCTATTCCTGTTGTCCTTCCTTCTCCCTTTTGCGCAACTCTTGTTCTTCCCTTAGTTGTTGCTTCACCTCCTGCAACTTCTTCTCTAACTCCTCCAGTTTATGCTTCTCCCTCTATCTCTGCATAATCCTTCTATTGTGACGTCACTTCTTCACTTCAATCTCTAACGTTGCTCTCATTACAAGTGGATCTACCTTGAACTTGTAGCTTTGCTCTGCCTTTGCGTTGTCAAAAACCTTCCTTTGACCTTTGTCATGCACGAGTTTGCTACCCTCTGCTACTGTTGATGTTGCTGCTCTCTAAGATGTTGCTTCCTTGTCCACTACTAACCATTCTACAGCCACTCTGACTAGTTCATTGAGCCTTGAGGACTTATAGCAGTATCTCCATGGGTATTCCTTAGGCTAATGACATGCCCGTTGGATCCAAGGATGATACACTCTCACACAGTAGCCTTTCACTAAGCGATGCGGGTCATATGGATTGAAACTTTTGGTGTCAAAGGTGAATCTCTTGAATTCCTTTATCTCGACCTCAGCATGCTTGATACTCTAGATCTCATACAACCTGATATGCAAAGGAAGAGTGGGCCAAGGTGCCTTCTTCTTCCTGTGTAGTTTTGCTGACAACCCTGTCGAGATGTGGTATGAAACCTCTTACATGACCAATTTGTCCATGGAAAACTTTGGTAACACATGTGGAGACTTCTTCACACTGTACATCCGGATGAAGGTGCTAAGGGTTGAGGCATACCAATCTATTATGTTAACCAATGCCTCCATCACTTCCTATGACATGCAAGGTGGATCCTGCTCAAATATCATCCTGTACAGTGGGGTGATGAAGTAGTCTGATAGCTGTAGTATTACTCCACGAAAACTGCACTCGAAGAACAACTTGCAATAGATGTGCACAAATGTTTTGAAGGTGTCCATGCCCAACCCAAGCTAGGGAACTATTGACGGACACAGATTGCATCAAGCATGTAGGCGGACATGAATAAATTTTCCTGCTAACCCTTGGGCAGATGCTGGACATTTTTACTTGCCCCTTCAGTTGGAGAGCCAACATGTCAGACCAATTGAAAGGTCTTCCTTCATTCCCTAGCTAATCCAACACAATCACCCAACTCTGCGGGAAGGTTTATGTACTCTCCTAGCTGTATAATCGGCATGCACATATGACTAAGAATTAACAAGCCTTCCACAGTGACTTTGTCTTGTATACCTGGTTGGGTGTGGTCGTGAACTTAGACGACTCTCTCACCCAGCTCTTCAAGATGTCTCTTGAGTTCGCACTATTGTTGGGATGGGTGAAGAGTGCATCCATTGTGTTCACCCACTGTGGTCAGTGATACATCTCTTGAAAGTTTTGTTCCACTAACACTGCTTAGTACCATTGTCTTTGGGTCAGTATGCAAGACAATCCAGCGGATCATGTCTGCGCATGGGAATGTCGGATAACTGCATGCAACCGGGTACAAGCTAGACTTGTGTATGTTGACATAGACTCTGTGGTCATCTAGATTCTCCTCAAAGTTGCCTGAAAAGATGTCATTAATGTCTTGCCATGTTATCTTGATCTCCTTGTCCATGAAAAATTTAGTATCTTCATAGATGGGAAAGCTCATAGACACTTGCTTGACTGCACCTCTAGCTGTGTTCTCTATGGTGTCCTTTGACCCTGCTCTCTTGGAAGCCATTGTACCTATACTGCTGAGAGACTGATGAAAACCTGTAATACCTGGAGATAGAGAAACACTCATGGCAAGCAAAATATCAGTTGAAAACCAAAAGAAACTTGAGCACTGTCATGCAACACACTTGATTGACTAATTGGGAAAATTGCACAATTTTCTCTGGGAGAGGCTAGGAGACTGACTGTTAAAACTACATAGAGCACAGTTCAAGCTACCAGTGAGCTGAATAACTACTGAAACAATGCAGAGCATAGTCCATATTGGTCTATTGAGGATTGGAACTGCGTAATGCACAGTTTCAGTCAGCAAGATTGCTACCCGGGAAATTGCACTGCACCATCCCGGAGACCAACTGAGACACTGCCTCTCAAAATTCCACAGAGCACATCCTAGGAGACCAGTGTGAGGTAGGCTCTACGCAATTCCTAGGAGCAAGTCAAGGCCTTCCATCCCAGGAAAGCCTAATGCAATCCGGGCAAGGCAAGATCCAAGCCAAGGCAGCTCAGACCCGCTAACAGAAGATTGAAAATAAATAAGGACTAAAAGTATGTGCAGAGTTGGTGCAGACATGAGCTAATGAAAATGAATGCAATCAGTAAGTGCAATATTCAGTAAGATGGGAAAACAATGTAGTGTGTGAATCAAGTCATCGCAACGACGACCGTTAGTGAAAAAACAATGTCATGCATGCGACAACAAGGAAATGTAATGAAAAAAATAAAAACGACGCTTCTACAAGCTAATGTGCATTGAAACGACGAAAAGCATTCAATAAAACCATGAAAACAAAAATCACACAAACTGAAATGTAAAAAGCGAAAGAAAAGCAGCAAAAGACATGAAAAACAAAGTTACCCGGAAAAAGTTGTGATTAGTGTGTCGAAAGTTCCTAGATGCGTTGGGAATGACAAAACTCCAAGATCGAAAGTGAGGAAATAAATCTAAGGCATAAAATAAATAGTTTTGACAAGATCAAGGATTATGATGTGCATGCCACAATTCTAGGAAAATGGAACACTTGGCGGGAGGTTTCTAAAACAGCTTTTGGGTGGAATCATTGGAGGAATCATACATTGGAGGAATCATACATAAATGATTTTGGGAGCCAGGCTTATTTTAGGAGCCTTGGGTGGTTCAACTATTTCCTAATTGGAAGTGAAACTAACCTCAGGAAAACGAGGGCCTTACATAACCATCAGCTTGGGTTGAAGTGCCTCAACAGCCTGTGGGGTTTCGACTTCGTCGACAAATAGATCATCATAAATTGGTGGCTTGGAAAGATAAACAATTATTGTATTGACATCGTGATTGAATATAGGAGTAAAGATATCACAACAACTACGATCAGAAAAATCAATGAGTTCATTGGCATCCTCATGATCTGATGAATCATACAGAGGGGTAGATGAGAAGCAAGAATGTTCACTCTCTGCGTTTCTGGAAAAGGTAGATGAAATGTCAAGTGGATTCTCAAAGAAATATTTTCCCTCTCCACTATCAAATGATGGACTGACATTGGGTGTGTTCTGCAAATGATCAGAAGTAGATGCATCTTGGGATGAATTTACACAAGGAAAATCATAGATAGCAGAATCACCAAAGATGTATGGAAAAAGCGGAGGAGGTGCAGACAAAAGGAGGTCATCCTTCACCACGGGATGTTCAGATTCTGAGTCATACTCATCGTAAATTACAACGCGGTTGGTTATGCAACATCGACTCCATCGACAGCTTGATCCTCGTTCACAACAAGTGTGGAGTCCGTAATGGAAGAACACAAGACAATACAATCCATAGGATCAATAGAACGTAGGGATGGGGATTGAGGTAACAAGTGCATATGACAACCCATGGGCTTCCCAACCAAATCTACAAAGAAATTGAGAGTAGTGAGGGTGGGAGCACGTGACAGTTGAACAGACTTATGTGCACGCTCTCCCACATCACTCTGCAGGGGTGGAGTTGTTTGATGAGAGGAAGGTGGAAAATCACTTGTGACAACAACTATGTCTGCTTGTGATTATGCAGATCCATCACTGAAGTATTCTGAGTGGGGTTTGAGATTCTTTTTCACTTTTGTATAGAGCGATTTGATACAAACATACTCATACCTTTCCTAAATATGTTGGAACTTCATCTTACTCTCTGGAGCTTCAAAGGAGAGAAGATGGAAGTGCCCCAAAAATTCCATTAGAGATTCATGGAAGGCCTTCCATTGTTGTAAAATTTTCTTATCAAGTGCTTCAGGATCAAAATGGTGAAAAACAGATTCTACTAGATCATTGAATTGTTTAAATGAGTGCATGGAATTATGAGGCAGCATGACACACCATAGCAACAGGTAGTCGCGAAGTGTGTGTGAAAGCAGCGTATAGACCTATGTTTCATTAAGACCTTTCACGTTCTCCATGAGTGCATGGAAGTCATCTAAATGCTCAGGCTAGGCCACTTTGCCTTCAGCATCATATGTGATTTGTGACAAGTCATCCCAGAACTCCCTCTCGAATTCAAAGATACATCTGTTGGACAGAAATTTCATACGGTGAATTGTAATGAACTCCATGATAGATGTGAGAAGATTCAAAATAGATTGTGAGGATTCATTTTGTCATCTAGTCCTCCTTCTAGTGCCTGAAATGTTGATGGTGTTAGACCCACCAACATATTAGGGGATCTCCCTAGTAAGAAGTCCCAAATAGACCTCAGACTATTTGGAGTAGGAATCCTAGCAGTGGGTAGTATGATATCGCCTTGACTGCGGTTGCGTGCATAGGTAAGTAATATGTCCTTGTTGGAAGCAAGGGTGTGACCTTGCAGCAAGTCAAGGAAGATGCATGGAAATGTTGTAACACACGGAAGGGGAGAGGAGTGCGCCCCTAAGAAGCTTGCAATAGTATGCAGCTTGAAAGGGAACACACGAGCTGAAAGACATCACAAGATGGAAAGAAAAATAATCGACAATCCAAAGTGATGAGTTAAACCAACAACATGCTTCAATAAGATTCATACAAACACATACGGAATATCCCATACATACATGTGTAAGTAACAACTACATACATTGTTAGAGTAACCAGAATAGTCGAACTACAATAACAATACATGCATGAAACGTGTTGGCTCTATTATATTAAAAGAGTGAAAGATCCAATCATACATACAACCATGACAGCCACTAACCCCAATAGTGGAACGTTACAATCACTACCACTTGCACCTCCAAAGAGATGTACTCACTCTGCATTGTGGAGAAGCCCAGGCTCATTACAATACACTCCAATATTTCTCTAAGTTATACCTATTAGAAGCCTGGCTCCCAAAATCCTTTACAATGAGTTATGAGGTTTTATATATAGAAAAGAGTGGGGTGACACTTGACATTCCCCCTTGTGACTCTTGAGCTATCCTCATGACTCTTAAACTTACACATGACTGTTTACATTCTACTACTAGCACTTGGTCTTTCACTTCACAACATGTTTACAATACAATCTGCACATGTACCCATGTGAGACAAATATGGGCTTGAGTAAGCCATACAAGACATCACTGAGACTTGGATAGTTGTGGGAAGACTAACTCATCGACATCCTCTTGGTGATTGATGGTGGTGAACTAATGCCAAGATTGTTAGTTTGCTATGGTGTCCACGTACTCCATGGTGACATCCTTCTGAAGGCGAACTCTTGCCTCTGGTGCATCCGGGTACACTGATTTGGCACCTCTATCTGACTCGTCATATAGCATGTGCATCATGGTCTTGAGTGTAACCAGACCAATGACACCCTGGTGCATAGTGTCTGCGCTCATCTGTAAATCTCCATTGGTGGCTATGTGCATCAATTGCTTGAAGTACATGTCCAACTCCAGTCGGACTTGGTTCTTTTCTTTCGCCTCGGTGAGTGTGCCAATGGATGGGATCACATGCGTGTGCACAATGACATCCATGCTCATGAACACTCATGCATGTGAAGCCTACAAGATGGTGATGAGTTGTTGGAGTTCCTCATAGTTCTAGATTTGACTCCGAATGCGTGCATTCAACTCCACTGCCTTTGGCTTCATCATCTTTGGAAAGTACAACGAGGATCCCTTGTACCTCATTGTCCATATCTTCATGTGATCGACAATAGTGTATATGTCTGTCAAGATGCATGCTCTCCTAGCACAACGTTGCTTCCAACCATTAAGATGGACAACTAATGTATACACGGTGATGAACCTAAAGTACAGCTTCTGCATGACTGTCTCGAGAGATGATACTTCATCAAGTATCGATTTATTCAACTCTGCTCTGGTTGATGTTGTGCCTTGCTCTTCTCTCTTCTTGGCCGCTTGGAACTCCTTAACCATGTGCTCATTCTTAGCTATCAATAATATCACACTTGAGTTGGTGGCTTCAGAATATGCCTTTGTAGCATCAGCGAATGCAACTGGATGTTTGTGCATATCCGACATGATCACTCATTCTTAAAAATAAGAAGGATATGCAAGGACATCCGAAGTGGGCACTCTGCACAACTACACAACTCTGTCTTGTGACTCGTCAAAGGATATTTTGTTCACATCTGCTTCTAGATTGTCCTCAAGGATTCCAGTGTCTCCTTGATCACTTGGGACTTGCTCTGCTCCCAGATCTGGTGAAGCCTGTGAGTGACCTCTAGGTCCTTAGGCACGAGATCTATATCATGATCCTACTCTGGTTGAACCACATCCATGTCCATTTGCTCCAACATCTGTTCAATCTCCCGAGCAAAGTCCTGCTCCAATGACTGTTTACCCTATTTTCTATCTGCCAAGTCTTTTGATTCAATAACCTGTTTTTGCATAGTTTCATCAATGTGTGCACACTGTGCTTCTTGTTATTCATGTTCCTGTTGCACTTCCTTCTCCCTTCTATGCATCTCTTGTTCTTCCCTTAGTTGTGGCTTCACCTCTTGCAACTTCTTTTCCGCCTCCTCCATTTTCTCCTTCTCCCTTTGTCTTTGCGCAATCCTTATGTTGCGTTGTCGGTTCTTCTCTTCAATATCCAAAGTTTCTCTCATTACAAGTGGATCTTCCTTGAACTTGTAGCTTTTCTCTGCCTCTGCATTGTTGGTAACCTTCTTTTTACCTTTGTCATGCACAGGTCTACTACCCTCTGCTGTTGCTGATGTTATTTCTCTCTGAGATGTTGGTGCCTTGTGAACTACTAACCATTCTACAACCACTCTGATTGGCTCATTAAGCCTTGAGGAGTTATAACAGTATCTCCATGGGTCTTCCTCAGGCCAATGACATGCCCCATGGATCCAAGGATGATATACTCTCACACAGTCGTCCTTCACTAAGCGATGTGGATCATATGGATTGAAACTTGTGCAGAATGTGAATCTCTTGAATTCCTCCATCTCGGCCTGAGCATGCTTGAGACTATGGATCTCATACAACCCAATCCGCAAAGGAAGAGTGGGAAAAGGTGTCTTCTTTTTCCTGTATAGTCTCATTGACAGCCCTGTAGAGATGTGGTATGCAACCTCTTGCATGACCAGCTTGTCCACGACAAACTTTGGTAACACATGCAAATCCTTCTCCGCATTGTACATCCAGATGAAGGTGTCAAGGGGTGAGGCATACTAATCTGCTATGTTAACCAATGCCTCCATCACCTCCTGTGACATGCAAGGAATATCATGCTCAAAGATCATCCTATACACCGGGGTGAAGTAGTGGTCTTATAGTTGTAGTATTACTCCTCGAAAACTGCACTCGAAGAACAACATGCAATAGATGTGCATAGAGGTTTCTGAAGATGTCCATGCCCAAGCCAAGCCAAGGAACTATTGATCGACATAGATTGCATCAATCATGTAGGCGGGCTTGAATAGCTTTGGCTACTGACCCTTGGGCGGATGTCAGGCATTTTTTACTTTCCCCTTCAACTGGAGAGCCAAAATGTCGAACCAGTTGAAAGGTGTTCCTTCATTCATTAGCCTATCCAGCACAATCATCCAACGACGTGGGAAGGTCTCTGTACTCTCCTGGTTGTATAAATGTCATGCTAAGATGACCAAGAATTGATAATCCTTCTGCATTGTCTTTGTCTTCTATACCTGGTTAGGTGTCATCCTAAACTTAGACAACTCTCTAACCCATCTCTTCAAGATTTCTCTTGAGTTAGCATTACTGCCAGGATTGGTGAAGAGTGCATCCATTGTGTTCACCAGTTGCAGCAAGTGATATGTCTCCTGAAAGTTCTCTTCCCTGAAGGTAACAAGTTTTGTTCCATTGACACTACTTAGCACCATTGTCTCTGGCTCTAGTGTGGGCTCTGCTATTTCTTCCACTTATGTTTTATTGGGGCTTCTTCCTTCCTATATTAATTGTGTTTCCGGCTCCTAAGCTCTTTCTGCCCGAAGCACTCTTGCTAGTTACAACTTTCCTTCATCCGGTTCTACCCCTATGAAGTACATTCGAGAATAAGAACTAAGTAACGAAATGAGTTGTTAGCAAAAAAGAAAGGTCAGAGCATCACTCAGGTAATGCTAATCAAGATAAGAGACAGCTGGCGGGGCTAGGAAGCATAGTCATTCTGGGGGCTGGGGCTATCGGACATGGTGACAATCACTTTGAATATAAATGTGATGAGTACATAAGCTTGGATGAATGCCCTTCATGTCCGTGTATTCCCATGCAAAGGCCTCTTTTTGTTCTCTTAGTAACTGAATCAACTGATGTTTTTGTGATAAGCCTACTTCATTTCGAGAACCACCAACGGCAATGCTAGTTGCATCTGAGTCAATTCGAGCAGATTGATTAGGAGAACCTGTGAATGTGCCAGTTGATTATGCTAATGACCCTGTTTTCCGAGAAGCAATTGAAGTAGTACCCATTGAAACTCCCATTGATTTTTACCTAAAATTTGCATCCTTTGAACTGGTTGTTGACCCAGAATCTGTTGATCCAGTTGTTTAGTCACCAGTCGTAGTTCGAGTGAGAGAGCCAGTCCCAGTAGTGGGGATGTTAGTGGGTCAACCGCCCCCTCTACCTCTGTTTTCGTCTTTGCCTTTGCCTTGACCTCTCGGGATGGCAAAGCCTCAATCATTTCTATTCAACGGAATAAGTATGCGATAAAATCCACCGGATCATGTCCACACATGGGAATGAAGGATACTTGCATGAAACCTGGTACAAGCCATACTTGTGTATGTTGACAAAGACTTTGCAGTCCTCCAGATTCTCCTCAAAGGTGCTTGAAAATATGTCATTAATGTCCTTCCATGTTATCTTGATCTCCTTGTCTATGAACAACTTAGTATCTTCATAGATGGTTAAGATCATAGACACTTGCTTGACCGCATCTCCAGGTGTGGTCTCTATGGTGTCCTTTGACCCTGCTCTCTTGGAAGCCATTATACCTGTACTGCTAAGAGACTAATGAACACATGCGATACTTGGAGACAAAGCAACACTTGTGGCAAGCAAACTGTCATTTGAAAACCAAATGCAACTTGAGGACTGACATGCAACACACCTGATTAACTCACTGGGAAAATTGTGCATTTTTCTCTCGAAGAGGCTAGGAGACTGACTATTGAAACTGTTAAGAGCATAGTCCATGCTATCAATGATCTGACTAACTGCTGAAACTACACAGAGAACAATCCAACTTAGCTTTCTGAGGACTAGAACTATGCAATGTGCAGTTTGAGTCAGCATGATTGCTACCTGGGAAATTGAATTGCGTAATCTCGGGGGCCAACTGAGACACTGACACTCAAAATTACGCAGAGCACACCCTAGGAGTCTAGTGTGAGGTAGTATTTATGTAATTCCTGGGAGCAAGGAAAGGCCTTCCATCCCAGAAATGCGTAGTGCGAGCTAGGTAAGACAAGGTCCAGGCCAAGGCAGCTCAGACCTACCAACGGGCGAGTGAAAATCAGTAAGGATTGAAAGTATGTGCATATTTGGTGCAGACATGAGTGAATGAAAATGAATGTAATCAGTAAGTGGAAGATTCAGTAAAATGGGAAAACAATGCAATGTGTTAAGTGGGTTGCCACAACGGCGACTGTTAATGCAGAAATAATGTCATGCATGTGCAATGCAAAACTTGAAACAACGCTTCTACAAGCTAACATGCATTGAAACTAAAACAAGCATTCAATAAAACCAAGAAGACAACATTCACACAAACGAAAATTTAAAAAGCGACAAAGAAGCAGCAAAAGACATGAAAAGCGGACTCACTCAGAAAAAGCTATGATGAGTGTGCTGAAAGTTCCTAGATGTGTTGGGAATGCCAAAGCTCCAAGATTGAAAGTCAAGAATGAAATATGAGGCGTTGAATAAATATTTTTGACAAGATCGAGGCTTATGATGTGCATGCCACAATTATAGGAAAAATTGACACTTGGCGGAAGGTTTCTAAAATGACTTTTGCATGTAACCCCCAATCGCTATAAATAGATCCCTAAAATCTAGTACTATTTTTTCTTTTTTCTTTTTCTTTCAGGAAAAAGTTTCCCACGCATGCAAGGCAAGATTACATAGTCACGGAGGGAATCGGTCAACCTGTAAGCACATGCAATGGTCAACAAGCCTTGGGATGACTTATGTGTAGTTTCCGGGCCGAGTGGCTGTGGATACCCCTTAAGCTCTACGCAATTTCTCGACTAAAGCCAAGGCTGCCAACCAAAACTATGCAAATTCTGAGAGAAATCCCTGTGATGGGTTGCTCTGCACAATTTTCTTGGGGAAGGTAGCCTGGCTTCTCTGTGCAATTTTGTAGAGCAGTGTTGGATTCCAGGATGCACTGTGCAATTCCGGAGAGCAAGGCTAGTTGCACAAAAACCAGTTTGAGACCAAGTAATGGAAGGTTAGCTTGTAGGTGAAAGACAAACAAGTTAGTGAGCACAAGCTGTTAAGCCAAAGAAAATCAACTAAAAGCATAAGTACTTGGGCGTGTAAGACATGCTGCTGAGGATGGTTGGTAGGGAGGCTCCAAAACGAAGCTAAGGAAAAATTTTGGAGGATGGATTTAGTTTCTATAATATTGTATAAGGGGTCACAATATAATCATAGCCTACATAAAAATAATAATGTAAGGGCACAACAATAACAATAGCGGGCTTCTATGGGGCACAAAAATAACAATAGGGAGATACACTACAATAACAATAAGGGGGATACATTAGTATTATAGGGACCTAACATGCCCCTCTCTTCAAAAATGTGTTGTCCTCAATGCTTGAGTAGTTCCAAATGCTTATGTATAAAATTCTCATCCTCCCATGTGGAATCTTCAGTGGGTATGTTCTTCCATTTAATGAGATACTTTGAAATTAATTGATTCTGTAGTTGTTTGGTTCTTGTTTTTGTGATTGCTTCAAGCTCAAATATGATTTTCCCTTCTTCTTTGAGTTAGAAAAAGTGTCTAAACTGGGAGCTTGTCACCAATAACCTTCTTTAAGCATGAAACATGGAAAATTGGGTGTACTCGGGAAGATGCAAGAAGCTCCAATTTTTATGCCATAGTACCAATCTTTTGCAACACCTTATAAGGATCATAGTACTTGGGTGATAATTTATTATCCTTCTTAGATTGCTTGAGGGACATTTGTTTGTATGGTTGTAGCCGTAAAAATACCGAGTCGCCTACATCAAAACTCCTTGCACTTGGATGCTGGTATGTCTGTTGTTTGATTCTATTTTACTTCAGAGTAAGGTTATCCTTTAATAGTTGGAGAACTTGTTGTTGATGTTCGATGTGATCTTCCACTACTTGAACCCTATAATTCTCTCTTAAATATGATGCGATGGATGGTGGATGATATCCATAAGTGTCATAAATGGGGTCATTTTACTGAAGTATGGAAGGAAGTGTTATACCACCATTCAACTAGAGGTAACCACTTGACCCATTGTCTTTGTTTATCATATACAAAGCAATGAAGATATCCTTCCAAACATTTTTTCATTATCTCAGTTTTCTCGTAAGATCGAGGATGATAAGATGAGCTATGAGCTAGTTGAGTACCAAGACAAGAAAGTAATTTAGTCCAAAAATTTCCAGTGAAAATGGGATATCTATCACTTACAATAATCTTTGGGTTTCCATGTAGTTTTTGAATTGTTTACATAAACACAGTAGCAACTATACTGGCTTTAAAAGGATGAGATAATGCAAAAAAGTGTGCATACTTGGTAAGTCTATCAACTACCACCATGATGACACTCTTTCCTTCAGACTTTGGTAAACCTATGATAAAAACCATTGAGACCTCCTCCCAACATTGGCTTGGAATCACTAAAGGTTGTAATAGACCCGGGGTCTTAATTGTCTTAACTTTATTTTGTGGGAAAACCAAACATTCTGCCACAAACTTTTGAATATCAGATTTAAGGCCATCTGAAAAAAATTCCTTCTTGACATTGTGGTAAGATTTTAAAAATCCTGAGTGCCCTCCTAAGGGGGAGGTGTGAAATTCCAAAAGAACCTTTTGTTTGAGTTGGGAATTCTTACAAAGTTATAAGCAAATTTTGTACCATAATGAATCATTTTTCCAGCTAAATGTACCAGATGTATTCGGATCTTTCTGCAACATTTTAATGAGTGTCCACACCTCTTCATCATTCTTCCATTCATCCCTTGCTTCATTTATCCAATCAAGTTGGATAATAGAAATGGCACAAAGAAATGCTTCCACATCCTCATCCTTTCTTGAGAATTCATCTGCAACAACATTTTGATTCCCTCTTTTGTAGATTATTTCAAAGTCATAACCCAACATCTTCGTGACCCATTTTTTCTTCTCTTTTGAAGATAATATTTGTTCCAAAAAGTATTTAATACTATCATGATTTGTTTTTACCTTGAAGTGCCTTCCCATTAGGTAAGGTCACCATTGCTTTAGTGCATGTAGTGTTTCCAACATTTCCTTCTCATAAATAGGTTTGTGTAAATAATTCCTTTGATTGGATGACTTTCAAAAGCAACGTGCCTTCCTTCTTGCATCAAAACAACACCAATTCCATTTCCTGGGGCATCACATTCCACAATAAACGTTTTTGTGAAGTCTGATGTTAAAAACCCTTAGTTTCTTCTGGAGTCCAATAAAATGCATCTTTCTTCACTAATGTTTCTAGAGGCGTTGTTATTCTCCCATAATTCCTAACAAACTCATGATAATATCCTATCAACCCAAAAAATCTTAGAAGATGCTTTATGGTTGTGGGGATTTTCCATTCCTTATTGGCTTTAGTTTTGGTAGGGTCTACCTTAACACCCTCATGAGATACAATATGACCCAAATATTCCACCTCTTATGAACCGTAAACTGTCGTGGATATTCCACTGGATAGTTCGTCACAACAGATCTGATAATATTATATTAAAAATATGTGTGTCTACACTATTACAGTTTTATCAAAATTTAAGATATGTAGATTTAATTGTATTTAGTGCATGCATGCGAATGGAAATTATGTAGAAAAGTAGATAACAGTGAAATAAGCTCACACACACACATAAGACTCAAGATACGCTCTTTGGGAAACCTATTCGGGAGAAAACCCAACTGGAAGGTGAGGCTACTTTACTTTCTTCCTCTATCTGGAAATATGGCCGCAGGTACAAAGAAGCAATGTCTGTGGCCCATGGGCTGCTACAATGCATAAATCCTATTTTTTTTTCTACCTCCTATCTCTCCTGGCTATCTTTTCTAAGCTATGGAACAAAATTCTCTCGAAAGAATGGAATGCCTCTTCCTCCTAGTGGCCCAGTTATAACACAAACTGATAGCTTACTAGTGGTTAATTTTGACTACATCAACTCTCAAATAGAGTTACAAAATAGAATATTCTAAAGTATTTTATATCAAAAAAAAGTGGCTAGCCCCTTTTCCATGAATAATGGGCGCTGACGCTGCATCCTCCCAAATTATAGTTGTGAAAAAAGGAAGGTCAACTTTTAAGTGGCATAACTTTTGCATACGAACAACATGAAATGGTACGACGCTGATGTGGCAAATTTTTACCCCCAAAAAACATTGTTTGATGCCTCAAAATGATCCTGAAAGGTTTCAGACCCCATTTCGCCAAACTAGATCCCACTAGTAAAAGTAGTCCCTTGAGCTGATTCCTCCACTGTTTCCACTCCAAATGCATCTAGATGGATGAAAAACAATATAATGATCTAATATAGATCATCTTTTACTCCAAAGAAACATTTGGAGGTTTTTGCATATAATTGTTTCTCCTCCAATAGTTTGAGCACCATGTCAACATGTTGAACATTATCCTTCCAATACTTGCTATAGATTATTATATCATCAAAAAATACTAACAAAAATTTTATAAGGGTTTGAAAATGGAATTCATCAAACCTTGAAATGTCGAAGGTGTATTAGTAAAGCCAAAAGGAATTACCAAAAATTCATAATGATCCTCATGACTTCTGAATGTTGTTTTCGAAATGTCTTCAGTCTTCATTCTAATTTAATGATATATTCAATGAAGATCTAGCTTGGTGAAGTAAATTGCTCCATGTAATTCATCCAACAATTTGTCAATGACAGGAAGGGGAAATTTATCTATAATAGTGAGCTTGTTGATCTCCCTATAATATAGAAACATACGCCATGATCCATGCTTCTTGTGCACCAATAATACTAGAGCAGAGAAAAAACTTTGACTAGGTTGAATTATACCAACCTCTAGTATTTATGTAACCACACATTCAATTTCACTCTTTTGGGCATAGGGATATATGTAAGGCCTGATTTTTGGGGAACACTTCCTAGAATAAAATGAATAGCGTGATCATGATCGTGAATAGGTGGGAGGCCTTTGGGAGTCTCAAATACCTTGGAATTACTTTCCAAGACTTTTTAGAGATCTGGAGAAATAAATGATTTCAATGTTTCAACCTCTAGTGAGCATAATTGTGCAATTATGCCTTGTTGTTCTTTCTTCATAAGCTTTTTCATGCCATTAGAGTTGATTATATTTCTTGGTTTCCCTGTGATGCCCCTTGATTCTGTATAATTTTCTTGTAGATTCACAAGCTCATGTAATGTACTAAAGCAAAATACAAGAATCTAATTCTATCCTTTATAGCGAAACCCATAAACATCGAGAAAACAATAATCAACAAGAGGAAGAACATCAAGGGCACATAAAACAATAAATATCCGGGGAAAGCCACATCTCAAAACCCCACTGCTATATTGTATTAATCTGGAAAATCAAGATGATGTTACGATGCTTATTCTCTCTAAAACAATCCCAACACTCAGTGAAATCAATCTCCCAACTCACAAGCAAGCTCAAGCCAAATCCAAGCCTCTTCTTTGCACTCCAAGCTCCCTATTTCCTTGCCCAATTCCTATGGAGGATAAAGTCTTGTATTTAAAGGGAAGTAAAGCCTCTAAAAATTGTGCAACTCCTTAAGGATCAGTTCCTGAATGCATGCATTATCAGTGGAACCGAGAAAAATCTAAAACAAATAGTACATTGTCCCTACACTGTAGTCTCAACTGGGTCTTTCTCAGAATCGACATGAACAAGTTTTTGATGAGTGAATATTCAGTTAACTGGAGTAGCATTAGTTGAGTGCACTAATGCATCAACTGATTGTTAACTCACTATTAGTTCCTCAAACAGTTTGGAACTAATTTAACTAGACTTAACTCAATAAACTGAGTTAACTAATTACCACTCATACTTAACTCATCCTGGACCCCTATAATATAGGGAGAACATATACATGACTTCAAAAAGACTTCCAACTATAAATTCCTAAGTTAATTAAGTCAACTCACTCTAGTTAACTATTACAAGTTTCTATGAGAATAAAATTTGATTTTTATTCTCAGTTTAATTCAAGGACAAATTAAACTGGGATTTCTAGATTTTATTTTTATCATTTCTTGTTGCTATTTTCAACATTCCCTCTCAACAAGAAAGAAATTCAACTCAAACCTAATCTTGAACCTTTGGAATGTTTTGTATGCAACACCTCTCTCTAGTGTTGTTACTCCAGCAACTCCAGGAACAAAAAACATCCAACCTCAATCAGAATGATGCCTCTATCATCAAATTCTTTTGCTGTTGTTTCCTCTGTCGACTGATAACTATGTGCTTATGTTGACTCTACCTTTCTGCACTTGTTGTTAACCCTCTCTACACTCCTTCAGTATCTAACTGATCTAGCCTCTGTCACTTGGATCTCTGACTGCATCAATCCCACTGATTCCTCCCACTACTATGTACTTTGGGCTCCCGTAGCAAGGTACGATCCATGAGATAAAACCACTCAATGGACCCTGCCCAATTTCAACTCTCTTGAGACTATCACTTCAAATCGCCCCACCTCTCACCTGGAGGTATGGATGCATGTGATCCCTCTGGCCACTTGGCTCGAAATTTCCCTCTACTGGAGGTCTCTGCATGACTGGATGCCTCCACTCGGTCTCCTCTCAACTTCTCCAATTGTGGCTGCTCCAAAATTGTTTAAGAAAACTTATGAGATTCCTTCTCTACTTGAGTGGATCTCTCCACTCGGTCTCCTCTGAGCTTCTTTAGTTGTGGCTGCTCCACAACTTCCTGAAGCTGCTTTTGAGGCTTCTCCAAGGGCTGCATGTTGAGAGGTAATTTATTCTCCCTCTCAACCACCAAGTCTCTGACCTTTGCCTTACTCCTTAAGGCTTTGAATGCATCTTGAACCTCAAGAGCATATAGGTTCTTGACCCATGCACCGATCTGTTTCACCTGTCACGTGGTGATGTGCCTAAGGAAAACCTTTCCCTTACTAAAAACTACATCATAACCATGGTCTTCCAATATCGCGACTGAAACAATATTCTTCTTTAGTCTTGGAACATACATAACATCTATGATCCTGAGAGGGGAGCTAGACTCCCTCTGAAAGGTAACCATACCAATCCCGGTAGCTCTATACCTCTCGTCATCTCCAAACTCTATGCTCTGCTTGAGGTGTTTCTCCTCAAAATCACTGAAGAGACCTTTATTCCTCATCATATAGAATGAGGCATTGTTGTCAAGATACCACACACCTCCCATGGCAGTGTCAGCCATGCATGCAATGAGAGAGAAATCAATTTTGAATTGTGAAGCTATAGCTTCACCTGCTGCTGCTACTGTCGACTCCTTCTTGCTTTCTTTCCTCTATGAGCAGTTCTTGGCATAGTGCCCATGCTCGTGATAGTAAAAAAACTTGACTTTCATCAAGTACATCTTCTTTTCACCCTCCTCACCTTGGGAATTCTTTCCCTTGTCCCACTTTTCCTTAATCACTAAGGAAAAATTCTCTTCCAGTTCCTTGGAAGAGGTCCCATATCTAGTGTTCCTCTTGATCTCATCTTGCATCAAATCTGACCGTAGTCGTTCCCAATATGTGAGCTTATCTCGACCATTGACAGAGTCTTGATAACTATGCCAACTCTTTGGAAGTCCAAGAAGAGCAAGGCTCACCATATCTTCCTTGGAAATGATGATTCCAACACTTCCAAGTTCATCATGACATTGACTGAACTTGGTCAAGTAATTTGGAATTGAGTCACCCAGTTCCATCTTGATTTTTCAAAGTTTATCTTTCAATGCCAACTTCCTTTGGTCACTACTATTCTGGAAAAGGTCCTTCAACGATTTCCACATAACATGTGAAGTTTCCTTCTCATGAAGACTTGAGACAATGTGGTCTCGAACTCCCTCAAGGATTATCTGCCTCGCCCTTACCACACACTTCTTCCATTTGACCAGATTATGAGCATTCGATGTTGGTGGCTTATGAATGTCCTAATCAATGAATTCCTTCAATCCATTATCCTCCAACACGGCCTCCATCTAGTCCTTCTAGGCTATATAATTTGAGCTTCCATCCAAGGCATACTCGAGTCGCAAACCGTAGAACACCATCTATCGATCCTGAAGTATGTATTGCAAATTCGAATTTCACCTATAACCCAAAAATCACAAATTTGAAATCTCCTCTAGAGAGATGATTTAAATTAGTGATATCTCCCTCATCCGAACTCCGATTTGACCGATGTTTTTTTTTTAAATTTGGGTATCTTTTACCAAGGAATCTAGATCTGCAATTTGTTTTTTAAAATTTTGTACATAAATTCTCATATCTTCTCTGCAAACTTCAGCCCAAAAAACAATCTTGATTTGATACCATGTAGACTTTTCCTATAGATTCACAAGCTCATGCAATGTAATAAAGAAAAAGACAAGAATCTACTTACTATTTATAGTGGAAGCCCATAAATATCAAGCAAACAATAATCGACAAGAGGAAGAAAATCAAGGGCACATAACACAATAAATATCCAAGGAAAGCCACAACTCAAAACCCCGCTACTATATTGTATTAATACGGAAAATCAAGATGAAATTACAATGCTTGTTCTCTCTATAACAATCCCAACACTCAATAAAATAAATCTCCCAGCTCACAAGAAAGCTCAAGCCAAATCCATGCCTCTTATTTAATCTCCAAGCTCCCTATTTCCTTGCCCAATTCCTATGGAGGATAGCTTATATTTAAAGGGAAATAAAGCCTCTAAAAATTGCGTAGTCCCTTAAGGATCAGTTCCTGAATGCATGCACTATCAGTGCAACTCAGAAAAATCTAAAACAAATAGTACACTGTCCCTACACTCTAGTCTCAACTGGGTCTTTCTCATAATCAACATGCATGAGTTTCTGATGAGGTAATATTCAGTTAACTGAAGTAACACTAGTTGAGTGCACTAATGCATCAACTAGTTGTTAACTCACTATTAGTTCCTCAAACAGTTTGCAACTAATTTTGACTGGACTTAACTCAATAAATTGAGTTAACTAATTACCACTCATACTTAAACTCATTGTGGACTCCTATAATATAGGGAGAATATATACATGAATTCATAAATACTTCCAACTCAAAATTCCTAAGTTAACTAAGTCAACTCACTCTAGTTAACTATTACAAGTTGCTATGAGAATAAAATTCAATTTTAACTCTCAGTTTAATTCAAGGAAAAATTAAATTGGAATTTCTGGATTCTAGTTTTATCATTTCTTGTTGCTATTTTCAACAAATTCAACTTCCTTTCCTTCCCAAAAAAAATTCAAGAAAAGTTCTTGAAAATTAAAAGTTACCGTCCCCAAAGATTGTAACCATTGGACTCCTAGTACAACATCAATACCACCCATTGGATTGGAAAGTAGTGGACTATTCATTACATATCCCCCCATGATTAGCTTGATATTATGACACTTTCCAGAGCAATTTATAGTTCCTTCATTTGCAACCATCACTTGACACTTTGGTGTTGGATATAAGAAGTAATTCAATTCCTTGGTTATCTTACAATGTATAAAATTATGGGTACTACTCCAATCAATCAACACTATTACATTTTTCTTCTTGATATATTCTTCTATCTTGAGAGTTTGAGGAGTAGCAATTCCCACCAATGCATTAAAAGATATGGCTGGATCCATCTCTTCTTTCTTTGGGGTTGGTTCATGGAGTATATCCTCCTCTTTTGATGTTTCTTGTTCCTTTTCTTCCTCCTCTTTCCAATCTATGTAAAATAATTTCTTCTCAGCACACTTATTACCTTTAGTGTATTTTTCATCACAACTGTAACAAATCCATTTTTCTCTTTTTTCCTGCAATTGTTGTGGTGTCAACCTTGTAGGTTGTGGAAGGCTAGGAGCATCAACATTTCCATCTTTATAGTTGTGAGTTGTAGACTTCCTTGTTGCCATAACTTTTCTTTCAACTTTTATTGCCACCCTGAATTCCTTCTCCAATGAATTAGGTTCCCAAAGGTGAACCTCATGTTGGATGTTTTCCTTTAAAGTCCCTATGAAGACAACAATCTTATGCTCCTCTCGAATATCGATTACACTTATATTCAATTTTTGGAAGTCCTCAATGTGCTCCGCCATTGAACCCTCTTGTTTGAGATTTATCAATTGGCTAAAGAAGTTGTTTCTCTTTGTATCCTTATAATGTGATATCATTTCCTCCGTAAAAATTGACCGAGTGACAAGTGGTTTACAAGAAAAAAATCCATCGATACCATACAAACTAATTGGGTTCTAAATACAAAGATGCAATGTGTACCTTTTGTGTGTGTTTCACATCATGGAGATCAAAATATTGCTCCATCCGTAGTATCCATGTTACCGGATCCTTGCCATCAAACTTACTCATATCGATCTTTGGAATGTGGTGGGTCTAAAACCCAACATTTGAGTCTCCAAAATCATAATTCATATTCCTTTTTTGATCATCATGATTTTCATGGATTACCTTGTCACCATTCAGAAGCCTTTCTTGCAGCAACTTTGTCAACCCTTCCATCTTGAAATTCATCATTGTTGTTAAACACACGCATGGCAGCAAATGAATATGAAAGATAAAACATGAGAGTACGATTCTTATTAACAAGAGATATAAAGTTATAGTACATTATGTGACAGTTGGGTTCCACATCCCAAGGTCTCTTAGACTCCTTTTGTCTATTCGGCTTCCACACTAACCCATTGAGGATTAGGTGTCCAACATTCCCCCCCTTAATCTGAAGGGTTATGTATGAGTCCAAGAAGAGAGCCGTAATACAAAATGTGCAAAAATGCATGGTAGCACTAGGCTGAATGTGCTCTTTGAAATGTTGGTATAAAGGGTGGTGGTTTAAGGATGACCACCAACGCTGTAATGCTTAGTTCATTTCCCGTAACTCTTCCAAAACTGGAAAGAAGCTGAAGTCTTCTGCTAGAGGAAGTGCTCCTATTGTTTTGAAGAGGGAAACCCTCAACCATGAAAGGGAGGTCTCACCTCGCATAAAAGGGAGAACTTCAACCTGAAAAGGGAAGTCTCAATCTGTGATGGTTTAAGGATGACCAACAACTCTGGAAGGCTTAATGCAATTCCTGAAAATCTTCCAAAACTGGCAAGAAGCTGAAATCTTCTGCTAGAGGAAGTGTTCTCAATTTTGTTCCTGGAATTCTTCCGAAACTAGTAAGAAGCTGAAGTCTTCTGCTAGAGGAAGTGTCTCAGATTACCAAATGAAGTCATGTTTAGGGGCATCTTTATTTCTGGCTACAACTCTGAAACTAGTGTGGCAGGTTGTGGCTCAGGCTCGCTTAATGTGACTTTGAAGCTTGTAGATGACCATCATTTCCCCTCCTATCAGATACAAGGTGAGATGATGGAGAAAACTCAACTACAAGGCTGTTCAATACTCTGGAACAAGTTCTGACATGTGATTGGAATATCTTCTTGGCTGTTGATGCCCATTACCAAGAAGCGATCCATCCAAGATGAATCTTTTTTCTTGCAGGACGTTTGTTTCTGAAGCATCTGTGTGAAGAATGGGTGGTTTTATGACAGTGATTACATGGATGAAGATCAAAATAGTGATCTTTCAAATGGCCAACTCGGTCACAGTGTTGGCATTTCACAATCTGTTGTTGTTGTTGTGGAAGAGGGGTAGAATCTGGAACAACTGGAGGTGAACTATCATGAAGAACAGGTGGAGATGAATCATCTTCAAGAAATCCAGCAGTTTGAAATTGAATTGGATTTGAGTAGTCTAGAATATGAAAGGACAAGTCCTTGTCATATCCAAGACCAGTTCTATGCTTATTGTGGACAAGATCTTCCCAAGGTCTGATGATGGGCTTGGGAAGTGCAAGCTAAACCTCTGCATCTGCATGTAACCTTGCTGCTTTATTTGAATGAACTGTAACATTTTTGACTTGCTGTTGATGGGTTGCTGTCTCAATGTTCTGAACAGAAACATGTTGAGAATGACTCCTCTATTTTAGTTCTTCTTGTTGTAGCTGAGATTCGAGTTGCAAAAAATCAATTTGTTCTTGTGCATTTTGCAAACAGGTTTGAATATTTCTGAGAATGACTTTATCAATCATGATTGTGTTGTCGACAATAGAATGTATTAAATTGTTTAGTAGTTCCAACACTCCATCAACCATTTTCCAACAATTTATATTATTGAATGTAATCCCAAAATCAAATAAAGGGTGCTCCACAAAGCAAGACTTCAACGTACTAGCTCCAACTGCTCGCAGGCAGTCACTCACTCACAAGTTTATTTACATAGCACCACACTATTTCTTTTCACCGGTCATCTCAAATACGAGCCCAGGTTGCTTGGTAGTAAGATTGACTTTGTAAACAAATTAACTTTAAATCTTCAACAGCAAATGGATGGCGCTGACTCAAGGTACTTTTATAGATTGTGGCTATAAATAATAGGAATCACTGGCTTCTTTACTCACGGTGTTGGCTCTGTGATAATTATTCTCCTTATTTTGTGGTGGCTCTGGCAATCTCCAAAATTCACGGTGCCCTCAGATCACGAAAACAACACTAGAAGAAGAAGAATTAAAACAGAGATCCAACGATATATTCAATGTTCAATCAACCAAAGCACAAATTTTGATCCTTATAGCACCTGTGGGAAATTACCATTACAAAGTTGGACGAGGAAACAAGTTATTTGCATTACCAAGTTAGGAACGCAATGAATGATGTCTTCTAGAGTACAGGTTCAAACAGTTACCATCGTTGTCACTGCCAATGGAATTTTTCTATCAACTTTCTTCTCATTTGTAAGAAGTCCGCCTGTGGATTGTTGATACCTTAAGGCTTCAGGAACAACCTTCTTTTGACAAAAAGTAATTTCTAGCATTTATTAAGTGATACATTAAGAATCTTGCTACCAAATTGTTAGAAGAATGCCAGACCGAATTTAAGAAAAACGTGGAAGCAGCTGCCAAATGGCTGGTTTCTAAGTTGAGTGACCTCCAATTTTTTTTTTCGGAGAGAGCATTCATGATGACGGCTCTATGGTTTTTTTATACTACAAGGAAGGGGCTACTGATCTGACATTTTTGTACTTCGCTGATGGCTTGAAGGAGGTCACGTGTTAAACACAGCTTCTGAGTGAGGCGTTGTTGTCGTTAAAAGACAATCTTTAACTACCCAGAGCCTTGAAGCGGCGAGAGGAGACTTGAACCTGGGACGCCCGCATCAAGATGCTTTAGAGTCTTATGCCAGGTCTGGACATGCCCACGCTGTTGCAAGAGGTGGCTGACTATATTCAGGCGTTCAAGATGCAGGATGTTGCCTTCGCGTGCAATGGTAACACGCCTCCTCTATGCGATGGATACCCCTGCGACCTTCAGCCCACTATTGAATATATGAACTTAACACTAGAGATGAATGGGAATTCTCCTCAGTGGTTCGAGCCGCCTCAATTTATTCAGCATGCAGTGATTTTACCAAAGTACATGGGTTCCAGTGCGATGAGATATTTAATTTAATATGCTTCTGTCAATGCGATAACAGTCGGCCTCCCTGTGTAGCTCGACTTTCCAGATTTTATGCTCATACAACTCTCAATCCATCGCTCTTCCTGATGGAAGACTCTAGCTCATAATCGATCTTGTACTAGCTTCATTAATCTGGCTCGGTGGCTGGAAGGGACAGATTCTTGGCCCTTGATAGAATTCTGTTTGCAGTTTGATCCCTGCGCTGGAGATGTTCTCGGCCCTAGATGCCACAATTCTGGAATTCGTTGCTCCAAGGGACAATTCTGGAATGTAACGTTTGACGATTTCAGGATTGTGGGTGTGCCAAAAAGGTATAGAGAAATCTGAATGGTGCGCAGAATTTTAAGAGGAACCCAATGATCAGACTATGATTCAATGTAACACATAGGTTAGAACAACATGTAGATGGACTCCCAATTGACCTCATACAGTATAATGCACAGGAAACAACCACATTAATTAACAATAATACACTAACACGAAAATTGGTGTAGAGAAGCGTTAAACACAACATTCAACAGAAGACTAAAGCGACTAGCGAACTCTAGTATGGCAATTCAACATATGGACAGTGAGTCAGAGACCAAAAATAGAGACCTACGAATTTCAGAGGTCAGGAATGTCAGGGATGGCAGGATAACAGCTAAAATTGATCTTTCTTCAAAGCAGAATACAACTGCAACAACTGAAATAGTCGCTCATATCAGGAATTACACATGGAGATCACCAGGTATAGGGGCATTCAAAACGTTTAGAATTCCTTTAATTGGCATATAGAGACACAACGCAAGGAAAAATCGATTTTCCATTCCAACACGTGGAGATATATATGCCTTCAAACGTTTTGTATTCCAGTGAATTTCGCTTAGACTTAAAGCTCAACGCCAATGCATGAATAAATGAACAATATGATTTCACCCAGACTTCATAACACACATAACATTAATGGTCAGAGTAGGTAGCTTGAACAGAAATGAGCCAATGCACTAGGACTTTTAACTCTCAACATTTTTGCACGACCTTCAACACATAACAGAGGTAATATTTATAACCACATCACACAGTCCAAGGCATACGCTACATATTTAAATATGGACCAACGCATCTAGCTCAATAAGACCAACGCATCTGCCTCACACTATTTCAATGCTTTCCATACACCACATTGTGGTATTCATTCAACGCATCAAAAATTATACATATGCCAGCACAAATATATACAACGAATTCAATCATATATAAATATTTAGACCAACACGTATATAGAGTTTTGATTAGGAGCAGGCATATAAACTTCAAAATGTGTACCACTATTTCAATGCTCTATTCCGAGTAAAGCTTCAACACCAGTGCATGAATTAATCAACCAGCAATATCACTGCACCGAGATTTCACGAGCCACATAACATTAATGGTCAATGCATAGGTCTGGTGAAAGAAACACAACAAAAGGCCACAAGAAAACAGTGACTCAAATATGAGCAGGGCTAGAATTCGCCCGCTCTGATACCATGTTAAACACACGCATGGCAGCAAATGAATATGAAAGATAAAACATGAGAGTACGATTTTGCATATATCATGTTGCATTTATTCTTCTTCTTCATGTTTCATAGTATATCTTTCTCGTTGCTTACTAGGTGTGTCCATTTTCTTTCTTTGACGAATTTTTGAATCAAAAAATGATATCTATGCTTCACTCTGCCCTTGAATTACTTCAAACTGATTTTTCAAATAAAGGTTATGCAACAAAAAAAAAACTTTTTAGGAGCTTGACATTGAAATTGTTGTATCTCTATAATTTTGGATCTCCCAGGTCTAAAATTCTGCTATGTGGTAGCCTTCTAAGTCTTCTTTCCAATGCCATAATTTAGACAAAAATTGGATTCTTCAAGACAATGTTATGCCCAATATCCCATGATGACTTGATTATGGACTAGTTCAGTAGAGAAAACTTGTAATGAATGCCATGTGTCACTGTTTCAACATTTCGCCCTAAAAGTGATACTCAAAAAACTACATTCCATTCACTTTCAATCACTTTTTTACGAAATTAAATATGATGCTCGTAGAGGAAGTAATGACGATTTTCCCAAGGTCACTAGTTTGAGACTGAATTCTGGAGCACACAAAAACCCTAACTTCTTTGCACCATATCTTAGAAAATATAACGAAATAAGATCTAAAATTTTTAAAAGAAGTTCATCAAGATTGTTGCTCCAAGTGGTCATAATTTCAGATTTTGAACCTTCGTATAAAAATGTTTTAATGAAAATGCCACAATGACCTGTTTGAAGCAGTGAAACTGTAGAATCGAAAGTTATGATACCAAATGTTATGCAACCAACTCATAAAGCAGAAGAAAAGACAGATCTACGACTTAAAAATTATCCTCTTCGAGGGGGAAACCTCCTTTATATTACATAAATGAACAATTCTTAGATGATACAAATGATAAGACCTCCTTGGTATATATAGGAGTCTAAGGGGTCACAATATAATCAGAGCCTACATAACAATAATAATGTAAGGGAATTACAATAACAATAGTGGAGTTCTATGGGGCACAAAAACAAAAATATGGGGGATACATGGTCACAAATATAACAATAGGGGGATACACTACAATAACAATAAGGGGGATACACTAGTATTATAGGGACCTAACAAATATATCTTTGTTTCTTACTAGCCATGTGCCCCCATCAAATAAGTAGAGACAAAGCCTTGAAGGATTTTGTGTTCCTGTTATGAACGCAACCCCTTCACCTCCCCTTAAAACATTGACCAATCCACAAGCAATCAGGACATAAGAAAGAAGAACAAATAATCCATATCTTGCATAGGAACTAAAAATACCCAAAAAGGTGTTCAATTTATTATTCAACTGCCTTATAGAGAATGCACCAATCCATACCAATCTTATAGCATTGTTGCATATTATCCCAAGTGAGAAATTTTTAGCAATAATACAGCACATAAAGAGGTGGGATTTTTTCGAACACTTCACTTTCCAAACACCCTTCCACCACCAAACCTCCTCTACCTTGGCAGCATCCAATTTCAAAAGAAGGTAACCCCCCTTGGGGGTGTAGATGCCTATCAGGGAGTGGGACCAAACCAACTCATCTTCATAAAGAGTTAGCCTTGTGTGAGCTATATGTAAAACCTTCAAATATCTATTCCAAACATTACGAAATTCTAGTCCAATCTGTAGATCCCCAGTCAATAACCACCCTAGACACCAAATTATAGTCCTGGTAGGATTTTTATTGTGTGTAAGCCGAGAGAGCCCTCTATCTTTGAGAAAATCAATAAATTATTGATGCAAAAGATGGGATATCCTGCACTCTAACAAGGTATCCTTCCTCAAACAAACCTTAAACCCATTACCAATATTCAAAGCAAGACCATAAGCAATAATATCAAAATATTTGAGAACAAATCACCAAATAATAGGGATATTAGAATTAGGCTTGTTGATAAGCTAATCCAATCTTCCATATAAAAAGGATGGATGTACTTCTACTATACCACCTAAGTTCATAAATTGTTTGTTGTTAAGATCCTCCACCCACACTTTATAGCAAGAGCATGTGAGAACAAAAAAATACTCCTTAACCCCCACCCACCCAGTGCTTTGGGCAAGGAAATCCTATCCCATCGAACCCAATGGGAGCACAAATTAATCCTGGGTACTAGCCCATAAGAATTTGAAACATATTTTGTGAATTTTTTTGAGAGTACAATGAGGAATATAGGTAGCTAACATCCAAAAAATAGGAATATCCTCCAAAATTGACTTAACCAGCACAAGTCTCCCAACTCTGGACAACAACCTAAGACTCCATCTTTTAATTTTTTTTCTAATGTTGTAAATAATACATGACCAGTCCACCTTCTTGTAACAATTTGATTTTAGATGAAAGCCCAAATATTTAATTCCTTTATCAAACTCATGAATTTGAAAAGGAAAAACATTCATGATGTTCAAAGCTTCAAATTCAAACAAATTTTGAGTCAAAATATATGACTTCCTATCATTGACCACCATGCTTGTTGTTGAATGAAACAGACTAATAATCTTAGGTAAGGTAGCTACATCTCTACAAGATCCATTGCAGAAAATAAAGATGTCACCAACAAATAGGAGATGAGTGATCACTAATGCATTTGAAATAACATGTAACACCCCACCCCACATTTACCCACTTTTACAAGCTCACCAGAGTAAACATGAGTTGAGATTTACTACGCATGACCTTACCTCCAATATTCCATTATGGAAATGGGGCCTAATTTACCAACTTGCCCAACACTTACTGTAACAATCAGGAACACCTAAGCACACCCTTAACAACTTGATTCCACTAGTAACATTTTCCCTGAGTCTAGGCCACTCCTTGACCTAGCTCACAATCCAACCACATGCATAGAAGGAAATTAGTGCAGTTACAGGCTTCCATCATCACATATGACCCATTCTCCCTACGACTGCAACTGCATGGATGACCCAACTTTAGTATGACTAGGGCAGAGGATTCCTAGTTTCAAAGTTTGGCTCCAAAAACTTAAGCCCACAATCATCCAAATGACCAAAACCTTCCATAACTCTATCATTAACCTGTACAAGTCTCCATGCACTATTCTTGGCTTTTTTCTTTCTCAATATTATCAAATACATGATAATCATTTAGACAAACACATTGTAAACATAATATATGTAGGCCATGAATGGACATTCCACTCGTTGTTTCATTATTTCATCAAATGATCATCAAGAAGGCTTACTGGACTTTGTTACTAGTTGTAGCAAACACATAATATCCCATGCATTCATATAATCATACAATAGCTTATCAACCATGAAAAAGATAAATAAAAAAAGAACATAATATCATAAGAGATATACCATGCATGTAACCAAAATTTAACCAGAATGAAGCCATGACAAACCAGTTATAATCAACATAATAACCAATACTTGTGCTCATTTATCTCATTAAAGAATAACACATATTACCATATGCAAATTCCAACCAAGTCGGGGACTTCCACGTACCACCCAACCATAGATTGGGGCTGAACCAAATCTTTCTTTCAGCCCAATCACCCTTGTGCCATATTCCAAGCATGAATGTGGGATCACATGGGATAAACCAAAACAAAACCAACAAGGGATTCTAGAGGATAAACCACCTCAATCCTCAACCACAATTATCTCAACTAAATTGGTCCATAAATCACCAAACCAACACAAGCTTGGATGCCTCAGAATTTCTTCACCCTACCTAGAAGAATGTTCCTATCTCTACCCACTTGTCAAGGGCTTCCCAAAGAAAACCATCTCCACCCCCAACCCTTGAGATTTTATTGATACCACCTCACTCGAATCCAAAATATTTTGGCAATCCAAATCTCAACCAAGAATGAACCCCATCACACCATGTTTATCCGGGAAATGACAATGCAAGGTTGTTAACCACTGTCAATCTCGGAAAATCCCATGCCAGTGACAAAAAACATAAACAATAAACCAATGCATGCACCATGCATTAAGTCCCAACATGATAAATCACACATCTACACTGTTACTTTCAAATCCACAACTATTTTCTATCCTTACTTTCTATTCTCCAAACTTCCTCTTACACTCCCTTGTTTTCCTTGCTTTCTTTCTCCCTTGCTTGTTCTCTCACTTGGACTTCGATTTATTCCTTTGAAAAACTAAAGCTATCCATTGATGGTGCTAGACCCATCAACATGTCAGGGGATCTCCCTGATAAGAAGTCCCAATTAGACCTCAGACATTTTGGTGTAGGAGTCCCAGTAGTGGGTCGTACAGTAATGCCTTGACCACGATTTCACACAGAGGCAAGTAAGATAACTCTGTTGGTAGCAAGGGTGTGACAGCTGCAGTAAGACAAGGAAGGTGCATGAACGGTTCTAACACATGAAGAATTGGGTGAGTGCGCCCCTTGGAAACCTATGGTAGCACATGTCTTGGAAGGGAACACATGAGCGAATATGCACCACAAAATGGAAAGTAAGTTAGCTAACAATCCCAAGTGATGGTTAAACCAATCAACACATTTCAGTAAGATTCATACATATACAGAATAGTCCATACATGCATGCGTAAGAAAACAGATACATATACCATTTATAGTAAACAAGATAGTTGGAATACAATATGACATATGCATGAAACGTGTTGGATCTGTTATATTAAGAAGTGTAAGTTCCAGTCATACAATACATCCATGTCCAACCACTAGTTCCGACAGTGGAACGTTACAACCACAATTGCCTACTCCTCCAAAGAGATGCACTAGCTCTGCGCAGTGGAGAAGCCAAGGCTCATTATAATATTATCCAAGCTCTCTCTAAGATAGTCTTATCAGAAGCTTGGCTGGCCAAAAGCCTATACAATGAGTAATGAGGTGCTATTTATAGAAGGGTGGGGTGACCCTTGAAATTCCCCTTTGAGACCGTTCATCTACCCTCATGACTCTTCAAATACTCTATGACTGTTACATTCAACTATCGACACTTGAACTTCCACTTGACAAGACATTACATTATAATGCACATGTACCCATGTGGGACAAAATTTCTTGCGAAAGCCATGCAAGACATCACTGACACTCGGTCCCTTGTGATGAGACCAACTCTTTGACATGCTTGTGATGGTAAAGGTGATGAGCTGATGCCAAGCTTGGTCGTCCATGATGGTGTGCATGCGCTCCATGGTGACACCTTACTGAAGCAAACTCTTGCCTTCATTGCATCCTAGTGCAC
The DNA here is from genome assembly GCA_031772625.1 of Pinus tabuliformis. Classification (NCBI taxonomy): domain Eukaryota; kingdom Viridiplantae; phylum Streptophyta; class Pinopsida; order Pinales; family Pinaceae; genus Pinus; species Pinus tabuliformis. The sequence goes on along the minus strand of CM062814.1, from coordinate 393,305,755 downwards.
TGGTATGGCTCCTCCATCCAATTCGTCTGCTAGCATGTGCATGGTCTTCTTGGGTGTGGCCGAACTGGAAACATACTTGTGCATAGTGTCCGTGCTGATCTTCCAATGTGTGCTGGTGGTCATGCACATCAACTGTCAACTACATGTTCAGCTCCAGTTGGACTTTCTTCTTGTATTTGCCTAGGTGAGTGTACAAAATAGGTTAGATCTCATGCGTGTGCACAAGGGACATGCATGTTGCTGAATTCCCTTGCATGCGATCAACAACACCACTCACCATGTCTACTCTATGCCAACTGTTGGGATGAATCTATAACTTGTACGGGCATAATTTCATTCGTGAGTGGATGTTGCACCCCCTATTGCAACTCATTCTCTCGTCTATGTAGCTCCTGTTCTTCCTTGAGTTTTTGCTTCAGCACATGCAACTCCTTCTTTGTTCCGTTCTTTTCCTTCGCGTGATCTTCATGTCGTGCCATCACCTCATAGCCCGAGTCTCCAAAGTTTCTTTCACCACAAGTGGATCTGCTTGATCTTGCAACTTTGTTTTTCCTATGTGTTGTCAACAACCTTCCTCTTGTGTTCATTGCATCCAGTATGTTGGCTTCAGCTTCTATTGATGGTACTGCTTGCTGTGATGTTTTTGCCATCATATCTTGATGTCCTTGTCTATGAACAACTTGATGTCTTCGTGGGTAGGCAAGTTCATAGACACTTGACCGACTGCATCCCCAAGTGTGCTCTGAACGGTGTCGTCTACTTTGCTCTCTCGGAAACCATTGTACGTGTGCTATTGAGAGACAGATGAACACCTGTGATACCTAGAGACATGGCAACACTCATGGAAAGCAATCTGTCAATCAAAAACCAAAACGAACTTGAGAACTAACTTGCAACATACCTGTGTGATTGATCATGAAGGTTGCACAATTTCCACCGGGAGGTCGGGAGGCTGACTGCCAAAACTGCGCAAGGCACAGTCCGAGCTGTCAGGAGGCTGAATGACTACTGGAATTATGCAATGCACAATCCAGCCTAGCCTGCTGAGGATTGAAACTGCACAATGTGCAATGTCAATCAGTAGTTACATGCAACCAGCAAGCTACATTGCGCAGTTTCTGGGGCCAACAGGACACTACCTCTAAGAATTGCGCAATGCAGGTCTGGAGGTCAGTGCCTGGCTAGATTTGTGAGATTTCTAGAGGGAAGGCAGAGCCTTCGCTTCTGGAAATGTGAAGTGCTAGTTGGGAAAGGCACGGTCCAAGCCAAGGTAGCCCAGTGTGGCCAACAGGCGACTAAAAATATGAGAAGTGCGAATGCATGAGGAGATGAGTGAAAACAAGAGTGAATGATCATTCATGTAAACAACAAGTGTAGGATTCAGGAAATGGGAAAGCATGCAAGTGTGTGAAAGTGAGTTGCCTTAACGGTGACTGTCCATGCAAAAATAGTTCCATGCATGCGACAACAGTGAGATGCAAACGAAAATTGAAACGATGCTAATACAAGCTAATATGCATGTAAACAACAACAAGCGCTCACTGAAATTATGCAGACAAAACTCACACAAAGAGAAACACAAAAAGCGACAAAAACAAAGCGCAAATCATGAAAATCAAGCTTACCCCGAGACAATTGAGTTGAATGTGCCGACGTCTCCTAGATTCAATGTGGGATGACAAAGGTATAAGTTCAATGTGAGGAATGAGCTCTGCAGTGTCCAGTTGATGAGTTTTGATAAGATTGAGGTTGTGATGCACATGCCACAATTCTAGAAAAAGTGATACATGGCAAGAGATTTCTGAGATTATCCTTGCATGTAACCTCTAGCTGCTAAAAATAGATGCCCAAATCAAGGGATTCCTTTGCATTTTGCCTTGAGAGGAGAAGCCCATGCATGCAAATTAGTTTTGCTTAGTCTCGGAGGGAACTGGTCAACTCAAACGCACATGCAAGAGCATGCTCAACTGTTGGGAGAAAATGTGCATTTCTAGGAGGGAGATGGGCTAGCTGCCTAGGAGATTTATGCAATTTCTAGGTAGAGCAGCTGACTACTTCCCAGAATTTCACAATTCCTGGGTTGAGCAGCCCTGCTGGGAAGAATTGCACAATTTTCTCAGTGAATCTTGACTGACAGATTTTCACAATTCTAGAGCCCAGCAGGCTACTAGACAGAATTACACAATTTCTGGAGGGAAGGTTGGTTTCCCTCTAGAATTGCACAATTTCTTGAGGGAGTTGCTCAGCCTGCAGCTGGACCAAGTCCGGAAGAATAGCCTATGAGGGGAATGGAACAAGCTCTGATGGATAGGCTATCATTCTGCAAGAAAATCAATGAAGCTTGTCCACTTGACGAAGCAAGACATACTTCTGTGAAAGTTTGGTAGGGAGGCTCCAAAATGAAGCTAAGGAAAAATTTTGAGGGTGGTTGTAGCCGCTACAACATTATCCAAGGATGAAATGAATTCAAACTTGATCAAAAGTTGTCAATTGTTTCTCAAGTGCCTTTTATCATTGACGTATGGTGTCTCTTCCTTTCCTTTTCCTATTTTATTTCATTTTCCTTTGTTTTCTCTCTAATTTCCCTTGCATGCATATTCTTGTCCCTTCATATTCCTTTTCTCCTATTTTCTTTTATTTCTTGAATTAATTTCCCTTTTCCTTTTGCCAATGTCAATTTCAATAGCCATTAAATAATAACAAGTGACCCCCAATGTGATTTTTTCCCTCCATTCAGCTTGGAATACATGTCCCATGACCTTAGTTGATTTTTGCCTTTTTTACATGGAAATATAACCTGGGGTTGTTACAAACCCCTCCCCCTTGGGGGAACACCGTCCTTGATTTTCTATGACACTTATGACTAGAAAAACATACTGCTTATGGATCTTTATAAACACAGGTTGATGGAGCATTTACAACAATATGCACATATATACATATGCACATTTTCTCAAGCAACAAATAAAATGATACAATGTCTGCATCGCCAACAAGGGAATCTAGAGGCTCACACCTCCACCCTCAAAGTAGTACTAAGGTTTCATCTCCTTCCCAAGGAGTCTAGAATCCACTGTTAAGATCAAAGTCTACCTCCAATGTCTAGCACTACAATCCTTGCACTACTTTTTCTCTTAGTGAACATTTACTGACTCATTGTTCTCGCGCACACTCCTAATGTGTTTCTAATTCCAATCAACAATGTTATTAACCAAAACAAATTTATTTCCTAGCCTTACCTTCTTTTCTTCCCATTCCCTCAAGAAATATGGTCAGCCCCTTTCGTGCAGTCACTCACATTCCAATTTCAGGCATGCCCTTCTCTACTTCCCAATCAGTCGGGAAATCCATTCCTTGGTAAGGTTTCCTCACATCAGAAGGTCCAAAAACCAAGGCATACCCCTGACTCAAAAAAAGGAAAGCACCTAGTGACCTCTCTTATCTTCCAAAGAAATAAGGGAATCAAAAGACTATACCTCCTCCTCCCTCAATATGAGCAACAAGGGAATCTAGAGACTACACCTTGTTCTCCCTCAATATCAACAACAAGGGAATCGAGAGACTATACCACCTCCTCCCTCAATATTAGCAATAATGGCATCTAGAGACTATACCACCTCTACCATCAAAATTAGCAACAAGGGAATCCATAGACTATACCACATTTACGCTCAATATCAACAACAAGGGCACCTAGAGACTATACCGCCTCTACCCTTAATATCAACAACAAGGGAATCCAGGCAATCTTGTACCTACCTTCCCCAATACATTATGCAACACATACACCTACACACGGTGTACCATGACACTTTCACATACACACATAATACAACACCGCACATACAGAATACACATGTCATGGTACAACACGTACACAACACAATAGTATTACACATCCAGAGGGCACATCGTCTCTACCATGCATTATTTCCTCTGGTGTCTTTCCTATGCCTTACTGCATGCATCCACAACCCAAATCCTGGGTCTGTGGTTCCTTCCACTATGCATGCTTGTCCCAACATGCCACATATCACATTACTTTCATTACTGATGTATCCTTCAACATTCATGTTCATAGCATAAAGATAAGCATAGTTATAAACACATATATCAAAATCATAAATCAGCCAAGGCTACCTCTTTCCCAATCAATTCCTCATATACCCAGGAATATTTTCATGCCATTCATACCATCATTCTCCATAAGAATGATCTTTGACAAAAAACTATCAATCATAACTTTAGTAATCAATCATGCTCATGAATATAACACATATTCATAGATATATCAAGTAAGTTAAAGGTTTAGAGAACCTCCTTGGTGCCACTTCCCTTGCATAAAACAATCATTCTTTCACAAGAATTATCCCCAACGACCCTGTCAGACAATGATACACACACACACACACATATATATATAGAGAGAGATATTAGCATAATCACATTACCAATGTTCATAAGGTCAAGGTTAAGAGAACTTCCTTCATCTATGTAATGCATGCACAACATTGAGAACAATAGTTCCCAACTTAACCAAGGCATATGATACCTCAAATCCATTTACTTTACCTTTCCTGTTACCTTTCTCATAAATGTCCTGCCACTTATCCTAATGGACGCAACCAACCCAATTGGTTGTCATATTCTTTCCTTTAGTTGCCCTTTATTCATGCATCGGGCTTCATCCAGGTCTTATATTGCATGTTGGGTTTCACTCAGATCTCCCTGATATTTATTAGCTTTCCTCTTTCCCCCGACCAATTCCAAATACCCTCAAAACATAAAAGATAAGAACAAGAAGGAAATATAAAGAAAACATGGAAAACCAAACAACAATACAACATCACAGAAAAAGTGGTATGGCCATGCACCAGTCACAACCGAAACTACAAATAAAGTATAAACAAATCACAAAACACTGAAAGCACAAAAATTTCAACAGACACCATGACTCAACCCCCATGAGTTCCTAGTGCTTCTAGGGGTTCATAAATAAAATCTCAACCCGAGCCTTCTTCAATATCTATGGAAATCTCTTTTACCATGCAATTCCCGACATCATACTGCCATAAACACACAATTATCAGTGCATTAATAGATATAACAATATAACAATTACCTTATCTTATTGTACCAAGCACACTACCCTGCAACTTAACAAATTCACATATCATCTCTCAAGGGATTCCAGTTCTCTTCAAAAATTTAGTGATAACTGGAAACCATCTATTATGTTTGCATCTTATCAAACATCTTCCATGTATCTTCCTCGGCCCCAAAGTGCTTCTATGAACTTTAAATTTATCTATTGCTTAGTTCTAGAGCATGAGCTCCTTTCAATTGAGGATACATTAAGTCTCTTCCTAGAAATATCCCTCTGGTTCCACCTTCCATCTCAATGATGGATGCCTAGTGACCTACCTACCTTTTATCAATTGTTGCATAAATTCAGGGAATACCATGACCCACATCCCCCAACTTCTTGTGCCTCCTATGCACTATAGGTCTGAGGCCTGCCATGCTTTCATTGTGCCACTATGATACAAAGGGAAATCATTCCTATGATGATGTCTACCATAGGTTCAATGTCGCAATGGTTCCCTACCATTCCTCTATTTTACTTCTCTCTAGGTTGAGACCCATGTCCTTCCTCAATTGCATTGAACTTCTTATGAGGGGACATATTTTCCTTGTCACTTGCATCCTAAGATCTTCCTTACTTCTTAATCCATTTTCCTTTAGTATTCTCATTACCCTTCTGGTCACACTTGAACTCAAGCTTGTGCTTAACTGTTCCTAATAATGATTCAACTTTCTGATGGCTTCCTCCAATGACTGAGGCTCATCAAACTCAATTTGGTCTTTGAATGAGAATGGAAGTTTGTTGATGAACCTTTGGATCTTTAATTATCATCCTTGAGATAGGGCACATATCTCAACAACTCTAGAAATATGGTTGTATATTCTTCATATTCCATGGAACCTATATTGAGCTCATAGAACTCCTTGGCCTTTCCATCATAATATCTCTCAAACAGGTACTTATTCCTTAAGATTCCTTTAAATTTTTTCCAATTCATATTCTCTTCCTTGATTCCTCTGACATGCTTGACATCTTCGCACCAGATATTTGGTTTTCCCTTCAGAATTGTTAGTTCCAGTCTTCACAGCCTGTCACCAAGGATCAACATGAGCTCTTACTATGTATGGTTTTGTTAGAAGTTTTGCGCATGATGTTCACCACAAAACATGTCACAAGTGTGTCCATCAGAAGAAGCTCAGAAAAATCTTTCCAATGGTATATCACAGTCCCATAACCGGCTCCCAGATTAGAAGATATGATCAAAATGAATGAGTGATTCTTGGTTATGCATGTTTTGAGGTCAGTTGCTGCACACAATGACAAGTTTAGTACAAAATCAGTTTCTGAAATAATGGTAAGGAATGTTTCAAAAGTGAAATAGGTTTTTGTTCATCACATACCAAATAATAGAAACATCCTTCATTTTATGCACAGGTGCTACTATGTGGTAGATATACAGTGATATTTGGAGCCTACATTAAAACAAAGCAAAATTTTCATATTTTTTATTGTTTTAGTCATTTTAGTGCGGTACCATTTTACAACAAATGGAAAGAAATTTTGCAAAACCCAAGGAATTTTTTGTTAATAATGAGCCATATAACAAAAACCTCTTTCAATTTATTCACAGGTGTCATGAATTGGGATATGTGACTAGATCTTTACAGCTCATTTTCACAGTTTTAAATTTTTAATGATTTTCTGTTTTAGAGATGATTTTGTGGCACATATTACGAGCAACTGGAAACAAATTTCCAAAATTTGAGAGAAGTTTTTCTCCAAAATGACCTTATCTACAAAAACCTTTTTTAGTTTTGTAACAAGTGCTATGGTTTAGGAGATACAAGTTCATCTTCAACACCTATTTTCAGAAATTCGGTCCAAGTTTAATGTAACTGATTCTATTTTGAAGAAAATGGTTGAGCTCAATTCCCTTAGTACAAGGATAAGAAAATGTATATATTTTATGAATTGTAGGGGTTGGAATTTTGCAGAAGGTTGGACCCTTGTGGATGCATTGAGCTACTTTGTACATCACTTCTGCAGTTTGGCAAGGAAATAAACTAGGGTTTTGCAGCATTTTGTGGGATTCTTGTGGTAATGTGATTTAGCATTGTGTTCTTCTTTGTAACTCAGCTAATCTTGTGTTTATTTGTGCCATCATCTCTCTCTTTCTGCATAACTAAATGAATCAAGTTTAAAGGTGAAATTCATTGGTGTTTCAGTGCTCTACCTTGGGGTTTATTTAGTTCTACATGTTTTCTGTTATTTGAAGAGGACTCATGACATTTGCATGCCCTCTCCAACTCCTCACCAGTATTTAGACTCACCATCACATTCATTTCAAATTGATAAAACACTTGCCTACCTCGCCCCATAGAAACCTCTGCAAATCTGAGTTGATTTCCCGGACCCAAAGCTGCCTTCCCCATCTAATCTAGCAACCAACCATTAAAATCAAACAAAATCCTCTGAGCAAACATACCTAACCTAAAATTAGAATTCATATCAGTCATCTCAAGCCTTACTTTCCATATTTTCTTTGAGATTGACAAGGAGAGAGCCCTCTCCCGACCTGGTAGGGCTAGCTACCAGGTTAAGCGTGGTTTGATGTTACCCTAGACCTACCTTTCTCAGCCTGAGGTAGATTTAGGCCCTAACAAGACTGAAGGTGGCTATCTTAGCTTTCATGTTCTTTGAGTAATCATGAAGTCTGAGGAATCATCTTATCCCAGTAATCCATGCTTTTTCATCTTCTGAATTAGTCAACTCACCATAAAAAATAGGATGCTAATTTTTCTTGAACTCCTCTGCAAGTATCCCTTTTCACTCTTCTTATAATGATGTTGGTGGTGATGGTGATGATGTCTCCTGGAAGCAAAACTATAGTTAAATCCACAAGTGTTGGCCCTCCTCTTAGGTGTATCCAAGAGTCCGCCACTCTTCACTTTATCATCCCTTTCCAACCTATGCGTTCTCTAAGAACTACTTCCATCTGCCCCATTAGTATTTTCTTCTTGCCTATCTTCATGACTGATCCTTAGTTGTACTTGCTTCTATGAGTATGAAATTATTTGAAGAATAGCTGCATTGAATTCGGCTTGCTTTTCATGAGCCTTTGCAAGTATTTATTGTGCGTCAATCAACTTGTTATTATCTACTTTACAACTTCTAATCTCTACCCTTATACTCCTCAATGTATTTTCTAGATCAGGAAATATCCATCTCCTTGCTTCTCAACTGAATTCTCCCATTCTTTGATTTCACTTCGGGCTTGTATGGGGAGTCTTGTGAACTGTTCTCAACTATTATGCACTTCATCTCTAGTCGTCTATTGTCCTGCAAACATACCATGTTAGATAAACCAAATAGAAGACAATCAAAATCATACCTCAATGTATCTTAGGGAGGCTATTACATTTACACAAGGCAGTCTAGATTAGCATGATACATAATAATATCAAGAACTTAACTGTCATGAAAATAATCAACATGCATATGAACATAATTCATATAACAAAAAATTAACTATCATGCATGAATAACTGATGCACGTGCATATGACCACACTAATTAACTAGTATCTTCATGCATGTAACCATAATAGCAATAAAATGATTTGCATGCATATGACCACAATTAATATAACATCAATTAACCATCATGCATGTATGCCAAACATATAAAACTGCATGAAAACCTTCATTTACCTCGAGGTTCAGTGCTGCAACCTTGCTCTGATATCACCCTATAACACCCCACCCTACATTTACCTACTTTTACAATATCAAGAGGGTAGAAATTAGTTGAGAGTTACTACGTCATGATCAAACCTCCAAGATTTTTTTATGCAAATGGGGCTAACTTACTAACTTTTCCAACACTCAAGAACACTTGAGCACACCTTTAATAACTTTATTCCATTGGTAACCTTTTCCCTGAATCTAGGCCACTCATTGACCTAGCTAATAGTTGAGCCTCATACATAGAAGGAAATTAGTGTGGCTAGAGGCTTCCAGCCACACATATGACCAATCCTCCTAGCAAATGCAGCCACATGGACGACCCAACTTCGGTGTGGTTGGGGCAGAGGATTCCTAGTTTCAATGTTTGGCTCTAGAAACTTAAGCCAATAATCATCCAACTGCCCAAAACCTTCTAGAACTCTATCATTAACCTATACAAGTCTCCATGCACTATTCTTGGTTTTGCTCATGCTCAAGATTATCAAATACATGATAATCATTTAGACAAACACATTGTAAACATTATACCTGTAGGCCATGAATGAAAATTCTAATCACTATTTCATTAGTTCATCAAATGATCATCAAGAAGGCTTATTGTCCTCTCTTACTAGTTGTAGCAAACACATAATAGCCTGTGCATTCATATAATCATACAATAGATTATCAACCATGACAAAGATCAATAATAAGAACACATCATATCATAAGAGATATACCATGCATGTAACCAAAATTTATCCAAAATGAAGCCATGACAAACAAGTCGTAATCAACATAATAACCAATGATTTTGCTCATTGATCTCATTAAAGAATAACACATATTACCATATGCAAATTTCAAACAAATCAAGGACTTCCACATACCACAGACCATAGATTGGGGTTGAACCAAATCTTTCTTTCAACCCAATCACCCCCATGCCATATTCCAAGCATGAATGTGGGATCACATGGGGTAAACCAAAAAAGAACCAACAGGGGCTTCTAGAGGCTAAACCACCTCAAACCACAACCACAGTGATTTCAGCTAAACTAGTCTAGAAATCACCAAGCCAACACAAGCTTGGATGCCTCATAATATCTTTACCATACCTAGAGGAATTTTCCTATCTCCACCCACCTATAAAGGGCTTCTTGGAGAAAACTATCTCCACCCCCAACCCTTGGTATTTTCTTGATACCACCTCACCCGGATCCAAAATATTATGGAAATCCAAAGCTCAACCAAGAATGAATCCCATCACACCATGTCTATCTTGGAAATGACAAGGCAAGATTGTTAACCACTGTTAATTTGGGAAAATCCCATTCCAATGACAACAAACATAAACAATAAACGAATGCATGCATCAAGTCCTGACATGCAATATCACAAATGCATAGTGTTACTTGCAAATCCACAAATATTTTCTGCCCTTACTTGTTTTTGTCCAAACTTCTTCTTGGACACCCTTGCATTCCTTTCTTGCTTGCTCCCTTTCTTGTTCTCTCACTTGGACTTCGATTTCTACATTTGCAAAAGATAAAGCTATCCAAGGCTGAAACTGATTCAAAGTTGATCAAAAGATGTCAATTGTTTCTCAGTTTCTTTTTTATCATTGATTACTAGCGTCTCTTCCTTTCGCTTTACTCATTTATTTCATTTTCCTTTATTTTCTCTCTAATTTCCCTTGCATGCAGATTCCTGTCCCTTCATCTTCCTTCTCTCCTATTTTCCTTTATTTCTTGAATTAGTTTCCATTTATTTCCCTTTTCCTTTTTCCAATTCCAATTTCCATAGCCATTAATTAACCACAAGTGACCCCAATGTGATGTTTTTCTCTCCATTTATCTTGGAATACATGTCCCATGACCTTGGTTGATTTTTTCCTTTTACATGGAAATATAACCTGGGATGTTACATAACAACTCCCCAAAAATCACCCCAATTCTTAGCATTTGCAAGCAGTCGACTAATACCTTTAGAAACAAGCAAGAACAATAAATGAGATAAAGGACTTCCCTGACAAAGACCTCTTTGTGCATGGAAAAAGAGGGTGTCACTCCATTGATCAAAATAGTAAAAAAGATAGATCGTAAGTAGTCCATCATCCAATTTATGAAATCAATATCGAAACCCAAATGAGTTAGCAGTAATCTAAGATACATCCAACTCACTCGATCATAGGCCTTTGATAAATCAATTTTAATAATTGCACCCTTTAAATTGTGTGATTTGTGATGACCCTCATCATTGGGTAATTATATGGGCCTTAATTCACCTCCTAGCTTAGTCAAACCAACTATTCTCACAACTTATTGCATACTTTTGATTATATTTTGTTTATGAGATGAGTTAGAGTTGGATATTTTGCTTTGTGGTCTAATGTGCATTTAATCCAGGATTTAAGGATAAAAGCAAGGAATTTTGGCAAAGACCTTGGTCAAAACTCGAATGGGACAAGGGAGAGGAATTATAGGAGGTAAATCCTCCTCATTTACTACGCCTCCATTCGAATATTCCTCCATCATCTCGGAGTGCAACCAGCCAAATCATGAGGACGAGAAGGCAACCGAGCAAGTGAAAGTCAAAGCACCAGTTTATCTCGAGTTTGGGAGTTGAGCCTCCCTAATTTTAAGGAAGTCATTGGAGACTTCAGATGTATAAGTAGAGAGGCCTAGGACCTCAGTAGGATTCTAATTTTTTATTGTAAAACTTTACTCTATTTTCGAGCCGCAAGACTTGTGATAGTTTTTGATGTAATCCATTGTTTTGATAATAAGAATGACTTTTGTTGTGAGCCAACACTGAGTTAACTCAGAGGGCTGAAGCTCTTGGGTTAGGGCCTAACCCTAGCAGCCAAGGCTTCTCTTTATTTTACATGTATTCTAGTGTAGATTTGTGGTTTAATCATTCATTTGCTTGAGTAGCTGCATTTCCATTACAGCAGTGTAGCGTAGATTGGTTGTGTTTTAGTTTGCTTCCATTTGTGCCTTCTTTCAATTAGAATGTTAGCAAGGAGAAAAAGATCACCATAAGACTTTTGGAAGGTGTCTCAGCCTCACCTCCTCCCTCTGGGACCATGACTTGAGGAAGAGACCCTTCAGCAACCCCAAAAACATAGATTTCTAGTTCTTGCATGAGCTTTGGAGTTTGTCATCTTGATTCAGTACTTGGTTCATTCTATTGTCATATTTTTCCATCATTCTCTTTCTGTAATAAGATTCACTCATAATCTCATTTCCTTCAGCACTTTCTTCATGAATAATATATGCGGAAGCTAATAACTCTCGTCTTAATTAGATTATACCCATAGATTTCCTTACCGTCTGATCCACAACAAACTTGACCAATCATCATCAACTGTGTGTCGCATATTCATTTCAATGTTTGACTTTAGGCACTCCAAATCTCCACCGTCAATCTGTTTTTCTTGATCCAATGGCTATCACGTAATCTCGTGTGAATTCTTGCACGACCGATATCTGACCGAGAGCATGCGATAAAAGTGGTTTTCTCGTGCTACGTCTCACTCACTTAGGCTAATCACGTGAAATTTAGGAATTCTGCTTACAACTCTTAGGGCGTGCGAGATACTGATTACCACCTATATTCATTTCAACATTTTATTTTAGGCACTCCACATCTCCATCGTCGATTTGTTTTGGTTGATCCAGTGGCTATCACATCACCCGCTCGCTCCGTTGATCAATCCCACATGAACCAACGACTATCGTGCAATCTCGCGTGAATTCTTGCACGACTAATATCCGACCGAGAGCACGCAAGAAAAGTGGTTTTCCCATGCTATGTGTCACCCACTTACGCTAATCATGTAGAATTTAGGAATTCCACTTACAGCTTTGAGGGCACGTGAGAAACTGCTTACCACCTACGAAGACCGCTCCATCATTCCACACATTTTCCACCCTTCTGCCGAAATGTGACTTAATGTGATCCATCCAGCTATTAACATAATCTCTTGCAATAATATCTCCATTGTTCATCTTCCGTTAATACTTTTCATTGATTCGACTAATCCAATGGCCCCTGTGCACTGTTGCTTCATTACATCCTCCCTTCGCTAATTTTGATCTTCGATTATTTTCTGTTTGACTCCTTCCCGAACTTCGTTCTGTGTATCATTTAAATGTTGACACCCCTGAGCTTTGATTTGGTTATTCAATCAGACTCCTACGCTATCTGATCATCGCAAACACCAAAAAACCAAAAAAAGTGAAAACAATTTTAGCTTATTTTCCTTGCTTACACATTAGTATGGTTTGATGCTCTTTACTTCTATAATTTAGATAGAAGCATTAGGTTAGTGTTGATTTAGAAATTTTTCTTACCATAGCTGTTTAAATGGTTAATTATAATATAGTGTGATTTAGCATTACATGTTGTTTTCTTCATTACTACAGTAGATTATCTCTCTTAGAATAGATTTTCTCTCCTTCCATCAAAGAGTTGACTTCTTCTGACTCTATAGAAGTCTGGCTTGGAACCCCTAGGGTCTCTCACCAAGTGAATAGTGACAATAGGCAGGACCTTCGCTTTTACTTGTGCATATAGCATTGTCACCTCCAATTTTGTACGAACTCGGGGTTGATAAGTAAAACTGGTAGCCCAGGAGTTGCAACATCTTTGCTATAATACTGGCGCTCATCAGTTTTTGGCGTCGTTGCCAGGGAGGTGTCTAAGTAGAATGTGATTACTGCTTTCTTTTCTTCTATTTCTAGTCTTCAATTTTATGCCATTAGTTTATTTTTGCAAAAGTGATCTAGTAGCTTCCTTTATTTAAGTTGTCATTATCTACTTTCCTTTCCATTCTGCAAGTAGAATTTTAATTTAGCAAGTGACTTTTCTTTATGTCAATAGTTTTCATTCAATCAACAATTTAATTTCTACAAAGTACTTTCCAACTATTTTTTTTTTACAAAAACCAACGCAAAAACCTTTCCTATCATGCCTCGTAGGAATAGGGACAGTTTAGGGAAATTCTTGCCAAATACGCCCACTGCATCCAACAGCCAACCTTCTCTCTTCTTCGGTGGCTGTGAACTGGAGGAACCTTTAGGTGAGAAACCTGACATATTTGAAGAACCTACAAGGGAAGAAGAAGAAGAGGAACCCATTCCTACTAAATCAATGGCTGAAAACTGAAATGACCGAGGAAATAGAGAGAGAATTGAAGGTTCCTTCCCCATCAGGGAAACCAATGGGGACACTAAGATGAAGAATATGAGCCCCTCTGCTCTACCTCATTTCCATGGCTTGACAACAGAGGACCCTGACACTTTCCTATTTGAGTTTGTTGTTATATGTCGAACCTATGACTATACAGATGATGAGAAAAAGTTAAAATTATTTCCATCTACCCTCAAGGATGCAACATTGCGCTGGTTCATGGGTTTACCTGGAGATAGCATCACAACTTGGGCTCAGATGCAACAGGATTTTAACAACAAATATAGGGACTACTGTAGGTCAAAGGATACTAAAGAAGATATTTTCAGGATGACCATGGGCCAGGATGAATCCTTAGAAGACTATGAAGAAAGATTCCAGCTCAGTTACAAAAGGGCCAGGTGCACACTTGACCCCGAGTCACTAAAGCTGGTCCTGCTTAAAGGAGTAAGGGAAGATCTTCTGGATACATTACACTTGTTAGTAGGATGGGATATCTACCAATTACCCTATGAGGATATCAAGAATGTCTTCAGAAACCATTCTAGGGAAGCCAGGAAAAAGGGTAGGAGTAGTCAACCTATCGCCAGTACATCATCTTCCAACTCATCCATCAAGGGTGAAATTAGAAATATGTTGGACGATTTCAAAAGTGAGATGCTGCAAACCCTTGACTTGCGATTGGACACCATGAACATCAAAAGGAATTAAGAGGAATCAGAGAGAGCCTTGGCCGTCCTTTTTCCTAAATGCACCAAGAGGCATCCTAGGAATGAATTTCCATTGAAATGCATTGAGATTTTCTTGGTCTATGAAGAAAACCACTCCAAAGACAATTTCCTTTGTTTACCCGGACTCAAAGTTGTATATCAAGGAGCTGAAGGGGTCACTGAGTAGCTTTGCTACATCAACCAAAGGAGACCTCCTGGGCCTAGACCATACGAGTAGGGTATGAAAGGGTCATCCAATGCATATTACAACCCCAACCAAACCACAACTATACCTCCTTGGGGACCCCCCACTCATCCTTCTTGGTCTACACCCCCTCCTTAGTCCTATGCATCTTAGTATCATTCCCAGGGGTGGGGGCCCCAATACAACAATGCTCCCGCTATATTGCCTCTACCACCTACCTAACCACAACTCCTACACTCTGCTCCACCCAAGCAACCCCAGATGCTTGCCTAGCCAAATTTGAACCCGAACAATAGGCAGGCTCAACAAGTATACAATGGAGAGACATCAAACCCAACTTATGCTATAGAAATCCAAGAGATCAACCTAAGATCTGGGAGAATTCTCCTGAATAACCAACCTCCCTCTCCACATAGGGAGATTCAAGAAGAAAGAGAGGAAAGCAACCTTAAATTAAATCCACCCTTTCCTGAGAGATTAGCCCAACCACTCCAGCCTACCCAAGAAGAAATTGAACTTCTGGGAGAATTGAAAAATCTATGTGTAAAGATCCCCCTTCTCTAGGAAATAAAGTTCCCATTTACAATAAGTTTATTAAGGAGAAATTCTTCAAGCATCCAATAAGAAGACAAAGGGATGCCCCTACCATTAATGTCATTGGGAAACTGTTCAACTTAATGTTGGGGCAGGTAATATGTCCAAAATATTTGGACCCTGGAAGCCCTGTAGTAGATGTTCACATCAATGGCACCATCGTCCCACGCACTCTGATTGATCTTGGGGCTGCCATTAATGTGATGACCAAGGACACCATGCTCAAGCTCAACCTCCAAGGGTCATTGAGGAAGACCATAATAGTTCTGCAACTTGCAGACCGTTCCACAGTCACCCCTGAGGGAATTTTGGAGGATGTGATGGTCTCCATTGACTCGTAGGAGTACCCTGCATATTTTCTAGTTCTCCAGCCTAAGGCTAAGCTTACTGGTTACCCTCTCATCCTTGGGAGGCCATGTTTGGCCACATCCGATGCTTACATTAGCTGCAGAGCTGGGAATATGACCATCAAGAACGGACATATGTCCAAACAGTTAGTCCTATAGCCTCCTGCTCAACCTTCTCTAGAGCATGATCTACCCTTATGGTTGGAGGAGGAGGAAGAGGATGAGGTTTATTTAGCCCAACTTTATGCTTTGGAAGCAACCATAGGAGGAGGATAGTAAGATGAGGATGACTTAATTGAACACCTGCTCCAAAGTCCAACTCCTAGTTCGTTACCATTAGAATATGAAGTAAGGAAAACCTAGAACAATCATCCAATTGACTAATGCTTCACCGATTCCAACCCACTCCGTGTCAAAATCATAGAATTTGGCCCAGAGAAAACTTTGAAAATCAATCCATCTCTTTCTTCTCTTGAAGAGGAAAAGCTATGCAACATGTTGAGAGAAAATCTAGAAGCCTTCACTTGGACTTACAAGGAAATGAAGGGAGTACACCCCTTAGTGTGTACTCACCACATATACATCAAAGAAGGTTGTAAGCCGGTCCGACAACCTCAAAGGAGGATGAATCCAACTCTTAAATATAGAGTCAAAGAAGAACTGCAAAAACTGTTAGATGCAGGATTCATTTACCCTATCTCCGACAGTGAGTGGGTCTCTCCTTTAGTGTTAGTTCCCAAGAAAAATGGTAAGTGGAGGATTTGTGTCGATTACATGGAGTTGAAAAAAGCCACAAAGAAGGATCATTTTCCCCTACCCTTCATTGACCAAGTGCTAGATGGCCTGGCAAGGAAGATTTTTTTTTTCTTTCCTAGATGGATTTAGTGGGTACAACCAAATTCAAATCTACCGAGAAGACCAGGATAAGACCACATTCACCTGTCCTTGGGATACTTTTTCCTATAGGGTCCTTCCTTTTTGCCTATGCAATTCTCCTGCCACTTTCCTGAGAGCAGTCTTGATTATTTTCACCGAATTAGTACATGATGCAGTGGAAATCTATATGGATGATTTGATACCTTATGGCTGTGATTTTCAAGAAGCCCTGACCAGCCTAGGCAAAGTATTGCACAAATGCATTGAAATGAACCTGTCTCTCAGTTCGGAAAAATGTGAATTCTTAATGACTGAAGGGACTGTGCTAGGTCTTTCAATATCTTAGCAAGGATTGCAAGTGGACCCAAACAAAATAGCAATCATCCAAAGGGTCCCACCTTCACAAAAGTAGAGGGATGTCTTCTTGGGGTTAGCTAGATGCTACCGAAGGTTCATAAAGGACTTCAGCCAGTTGGCCTCTCCTTTTTGGGTTGTTGGCCAAAGATTCTGAGTTTATATGGTCAAAAAGATGTTAAGAGGCCTTAGACATTTTAAAGGGTAAGTTAACCACTGCACCAATTCTTCGAGGCCCAAACTGGGCCCTCCCTTTTCATATTCATGTTGATGCATCACACAAAGCCATCGGAGCAGCCTTAGGTCAGGTAGAGGAGAAATTGCCCTATGCCATCTATTTTATCAGTAAGAACTTGTCAAAGGCTGAGTTAAATTATACTGTGATCGAAAAGGAACTCTGGCTGTTGTGCATTCATTAAACAAATTTAGGCATTACATTACAGGCAACCAAAATTTTGTGCATAATAACCATGCTACAATCAAATATTTAATGAAAAAACCAAATGTGAATGCTAGAATTATAAGATGGCTGCTTTTATTATAGCAATTGGATCTAACTATTGTTGATAAGTGTGGTAAGGAAAATTTTGTTGCAGACTTTCTATCTAGGATGAATTTGCCTGTAGGTGAAGAAGGAACGGTGGATGAACAGTTACCAAATGAGCATTTGTTTGCTATTTCAGTTCTCTCCCCATGGTTTTCTGATATAGCAAACTATTTGGTATCAGAATAGTTCCCACCAAACTTGCCCTCCAAAGAAAAGAGCAAGATAGTCAGGAAAAGTTCCCCCTTCACAGAAGGTGTGTAAGGGAAGAGGAAGTTTCTGAAATCCTTCTGAATTGTCATGATGGGCCTTGTGGAGGTCACTTTGCAACAAAGAGGACAACATTCAAAGTGTTACAAGTGGGATATTATTGGCCCACTCTTCATCAGGATGTCAAAAAGTACATTAGTCAATGTGATCGGTTCCAGAGGATGGGAAAGCCTACTCCAAGAGATGAAATGCCCCTACAACCTCAAGTGAATTTCGACCCATTTGACAAGTGGGGCATGGACTTCATTGGGCCTGTCAACCCTCCTTCAAAGAAAAAATAGTACATTATTGTGTGCAATGATTATTTGACTAAGTGGGCTAAAACCAAGGCAATTAAGGCAACGATAGAAGAGAAGGTGGTTGAGTTCCTAAGGGAGAATGTATTATAGAAATTTGGGTACCCTAGAGAGCTAGTCACAAACCAAGGCAGCCAATTTACCTCCAACATGATTGAAGGACTACTCTGCCATCCCAAAATCAAGCATATGACCTCCACTCCTTATCATCCATAAGTGACCAACAGGGCACTGGAGAGTATCTTAACCAAGGTAGTGAGCAGCAACAGGAAGGATTGAATAGAGAGACTAGTTGAGGCCACCTGGGCCTATAATACAACATGGAAGACCACCACTATATTTACACCCTATAAGCTGGTCTATGGGAAAAATACTTTGTTGTCCATTGAGTTTGAATATAACACATTGAGGATGGTAGACAACTAGATTTGGATCTCAGTCATGCACAAAAAGAAAGATTGTTCCATTTGAATGGCTTGGATGAATTCAGAATGCAGGCCCTCCTACATACAGAGATAGTTCAGCTTCAAAGGAAGATCTAGCATGATAGACATATTAAGGAGAAGCAATTTCAAGAGGGCGATTGGGCATTGATATATGATTCTATGTATAAAGACTTCAAGGGAAAGCTAAGGACAAGATGGCTCGAACCTTATGTGGTGGAAAGATGCCATGATAATGGTTCAATGCAAATCAGACTATAGATGAAGAAGGCATTCCATTGCTTGTTAATGGACACCGACTGAAAATGTACAAGAAGCATTTATCAAAACAAGAGTTCATTTACAATATCAATAAGACAGTGATGATGGTGGAGTAAGTTCCATCTCCTCCCTCATCGGGTCACTAAAAAAGAGAAAAAAGAATAAGGATTCAAGTGAAAACCTCCATGAGGTGCCTGAGTCCCAACTTTGGGTTGAAAACCTCGTGTGGCGGCCCAATGATGAAAAAAAAAATGAAAAAAGAATAAGAAGATCCTTGGGTGAAAACCTTCCTTGAGGTGCCCAGGGCAAACATCTAGGGTGCAAACCTCTCTAAGGTAGCCTAAGTGTTTTTCAAAAAAAAAAGGGAGAAAAAAAGACATAATTGTATTTGCAGGTGGGCGAGAAAGACAATCAAGGAGAAAAGAGAGGATCCAAAGGGAACCCTGCCTCACATATATTCATCTCCTCCACTCCTTACCATGCATCCCTCCATCAATTCCATTGTTTTTTTACTTCATTGCTTCAATTTAGGCAAAGACTGTATTTTCTACAGGATCCCCTGTATTCCTACAAGATCCCCCAAAAACCTACATGAAGCAATCCAAGGGTGAATGGTAGGTTGGTTAGGTCCTGTAGCAGACTATCCCACAGAATATCAATCATCAGCTACAAGTCTTCACTAGGATGATCCAGGAGCTCCAGATAGTAGACAACAACCAGAAGACAACAGACAACAGACAACAGACAGCATAGGAGGAAGAAGAATGACCATGTAGCAAATAAACAACGCAGCACCTCTGATCTTCGACAACTGCAACATGACATCGAGACCACAAGTAAGTATCCCACTCACTCACTCATATGCATCATTTGATCAAAAGTTGTAAGGGTTACGAGGTAGTTGGTTTATGAGTGAAAAGGTGGCCAGTTAACTTGGCCATCTTTATTCAGTCATCACATACAAAACCGGGTGTCGTCTCACACGTGGCTGCAGTCAACTCAAAGGCAGAGGAGGAGTAGGAAAAGAAGTGGTTAACTATAGATCTATGAGGTGGGAGCTGATTACAAGGAACCTCACCCAAAAAATCCATAAAAGGGAAACAAAAAATCATTTGCATGCATTCATGCATTCCACCTCCTTTAAACTCCCTCACTCAAGTCGCTCTCATAACTCTGGCCACCCACCAGAAGTAAGGATCCATTGTTCTGCAAGAGAATTCCTACAGGACCAGTCTACAGGATACACAAAGGCAGTCTATAGTATTGGTAGTGAGGGGTTCAAGAGGGAATATCATGATAATTTTCCATTGCCACCATTCTAAAGAGGTAGGATCTAAAAATCCATCCCCATTTACAAACAAATTAACTTGAAATTATCTAAAAGCTAGTGGATATAATAATTGTGGGAGGTGAATTACATACAAAGGAAACCCTGTTTTCTCCTGAATTTAAAATTCTTGAGTCAAACCTCTCATTTCCTCGTCAAGCTTCACAAGCAAGATGACAGAGGGGGTTTAATAGGAGAGAACCCACAAACACTGCGAGGATACAACAAAACCCCCAAGTGCTTGAAATATTTATAAGACACTAATGGATAGGGTTTTTCGAAAAATTCACAGGGTATGATGATGAGGTGGCTCAAGAATTTTCTCATTCCCTCACTCCACACAATAGAATCCATGCCACTATTATAGTTATAGGGCTCACTATAGATCTCACCCCAGATCTCATCAGTAGGGTCACCACACTTCCCCTAGGAATTCCATGGAGAAAAGAAGTCAAAGCAGACAGTCAGGTGGCAAAAAGGAAATTATTTTTAGAAGGTGAAGAACCCGCAGAGGATAAAAATGGAGTAAGGAGGGACAGTCCGCCATACCCATGGAGGGAGGTAGGTTACCATTCATCAAATATATCTCATGTGAAGGTAGATACAATGTTGTTTATGGCTACCATTTTGGGATGCTTGAAGAATTAAGATTTGGGGTAGAAACACCAGTTCACCAAGACTCAGCATACCCTATTTCTTGATGCAGTCACTCATAGACTTCAACAACAAAGTAAAGGAAGGGAGTTCCCAACAATTGTCTCACCATGGGTTGATCAGGATCCTCATTGAGGATGCCCTCCAAAACCTCAGGATCCTTATAACATGGTCAGTCTTTAGAGACTCACCAACAGAGGATGACATCAAAACCCTCACCTATGATGTCAGTCCTTCTGTCAGTGAGGAGGAGGAAAAACAAGAAGAAGAAGATACAGAGCTAGATGGGGATGAGATGGACGAAGAAGAAACTAATACAGAGGAACATGATGAAGCAAAACAAGAAGGGGGAGAAGAGGAGGATGATGTTGAAACAAAGGAGGAAACGATGGAAGAAACTAATGGAGATGAGAAAGCACAACAAGAGGAAGAAGATAAGAAAAACAGAGAGAGAGAAGGCATTGAAACAGAAGGGGAATAACAAAAGGAGGAGTCATCTAGGGTGTCTCCAAAGGCCCCTAAGAGGGAGGCAACAACTGCCCTCACTTCTCTCAGCACCCTAGCCAAGCAAAAAGGGAAAAGAAGGAGGAAAACCCCTCTATATTTAAGAACAAGAAAGAGCACAAGAATAAAACAAGGGAAGCCACAAATATCAACAAAAATCCCTATTGAAATTGAATACTCCCCTACACCAAGGGACAAAGAAGCAATAATGAGAGATCGACTTGAGAGGGAAAATGCATGGTTGAGAGGATAGCTCTAGGAAAGGGAAAACCAACTAGCATGTATGGCCATCCTCTCCTTTGAGGCCATCCAGTGTAGTATGCCAGCTAAATCCTATGCTCTTTACCTCAGAGAAAAATGGCTGCAATTTCAGATTAAAACACTAGCACAAAGGGGCACCATGCCATTTCAGGACTACAGGCAGTTTATTGATCTTTGTGATCAAAGTACACTAGAGGATAGGGCCAAAATGGCTGATTTTTACTTGCAAAACGTGGCCCCCACAGACATGAATGTTTGGCATCCTAATGCCGAGCTAGGAGATCTACAATTAATGGCTTTGGCATAATGGATGAACCATGAAGAGTCAAGGGTTGCAGAGATGAAAATAATATTGGCCAGAGAGCAAAATGAACCTCTTTTCATCAGAGTAGAACAATCAAATCCCATTGCCCTAATCAACAACCATAATCTAATTGAAAATGATCCTTAGTTGGCACTTAGATATCTTGCTACCCAAGAGAAGGAAATTTCACATTTTGAGGACATGTTTAGGCTGCTAGGAGATGATAGTATACATGAACGCTTCAGAAGATGGAACACACTGCCACACAACTTGAAGATCAGAGAATATCACTCCCCTCAAAGGTTGATAGAGGCACTCAACTAGACACCTATGTATAAGCAATCAATGCAAAGGGTGAAGGTCAATTGGATAGTCCTAAAACTCAACCCACCACTACTCCTAGGGATGCTAGAAGGGAGAAAATAAGAAGAGGAAAAGAGGCAGTGGGAAGAAGTAGAAAGGAAAGCAGGCTTCTATGCACAAGAAGAAGAGACCACAATAGAGGCATGGGATGTCAAAGAGGCTACCAGAGCCATGAAGGACATGGACATTGACTAAGTTTCTCAGAGGATGAGCAACACTTTCAGTAGGGGGTGATGATGAGCCTCATCATTGGGTAATTATATGGGCCTTAATTCACCTCCTAGCTTAGTCAAACCAACTATTCTCACAACTTATTGCACAGTTCTTATTATATTTTGTTTATGAGATGAGTTAGAGTTGGATATTTTGCTTTGTGGTATAATGTGAATTTAATACAGGATTTAAGGATAAAAGCAAGGAATTTTGGCAAAGACCTTGGTAAAAAATCGAATGGGACAAGGGAGAGGAATTATAGGAGGTAAATCCTTCTCATTTACTACCCCTCCATTCGAATATTCCTCCATTATCTCAGAATGCAAATGGCCAAATCATGAGGACTAAAAGGCAGCCGAGCAAGTGAAATTCAAAGAACCAGTTTATCTTGAGTTTGGGAGCCGAGCCTACCTAATTTTAAGGAAGTCTTTGGAGACTTCAGATGTATAAGTAGAGAGGCCTATGACCTCTGTAGGATTCATATTTTTTATTGTAAAACTTTACTCTATTTTTGAGCTGCAAGACTTGTGACAGTTTTTTATGTAATCCAATGTTTTGATAATAAGAATGAGTTTTGTTGTGAGCCAACACTGAGTTAACTCATAGGACTGAATCTCTTGGGTTAGGGTCGAACCCTAGTAGCCAAGGCTCCTCTTTATTGTACATGTATGCTAGCATAGATTGATGGTTTAATCGTTCATTTGCTTAAGTAGCTAAATTTCCATTACAATAGTGTAGCGTAGATTTGTTGTGTTTTAGTTTACTTCCATTTGTGCTTTCTTTCAATTAGTAGGTTAGCAAGTAGAGAAAGATCACCATAAGGTTGTTAGTAGGTGTCTCAGCCTCACCTCCTCCCTCTGGGACCATGACTTGAGGAAGAGACCCTTCAGCAACCCCAAAAACATAGATTTCTAGTTCTTGCATGAGCTTTGGAGTTCGTCGTCTTGATTCAGTACTTGGTTCATTTTATTGTCATCTTTTTCCATCACTCTCTTTCTGTAATAAGATTCACTCATATTCTCATTTCCTTCAACACTTTCTTCATGCATAATATATGTGGAAGTTAATAAATCTTATCTTAAGTAGATTATACCCGTAGATTTCCTTACTGTCTGATCCACAACAAACTTGACCAGTCACCATCAACCGCGTGTCGCATATTCATTTCAATGTTTGACTTTAGGCACTCCAAATCTCCATCGTTGATTTGTTTTTCTTGATCCAATGGTTATCACGCAATCTCGCGTGAATTCCTGCATGACCGATATCCAACTGAGAGCATGCAAGAAAAGTGGTTTTCTCGTGCTATGTGTCACTCACTTAGGCTAATCACATGAAATTTAGGAATTCTGCTTACAGCTCTGAGGGTGCGCAAGATACTACTTACCACCTATATTCATTTCAACATTTGACTTTAGGCACTCCACATCTCCACCATCAATATGTTTTTCTTGATCCAACAGCTATCACATCACCCGCTCGCCAGCTAGCTTGGTCGATCTCCACCATTGATCAATCCCACATGATCCAATAGCTATTGCGCAATCTCGCGTGAATTCTTGCACAACCAATATCTGACTGAGAGAATGCGAGAGAAGTGGTTTTCCCGTGCTATGTGTCACCCACTTAGGCTAATCGCGTAGAATTTAGGAATTCCACTTACAGCCTTGAGGGTGAGCGAGGAATTGCTTACCACCTACAAAGATCGCTCCATCATTCCATACGTTTTCCACCCTTCTGCCGACATGTGACTTAATGTGATCCATCCATCTATTAATGTAATCTCTTGCGATAGGATCTCCGCCTTTCATCTCCCGTTAATACTATTCATTGATCCGACTGATCCAACGGCCCCTATGCACTTCTACTTCATTATATCCTCCTTTTTCTAATTTCGATCTTCAATTGCTTTTTCGCTTGACTCCTTCCCGAACTTCGTTCTGTGTATCATTTAAACGCTTCTACCCTTGAGCTTTGATTTGGTTATTTAATCAGACTCCAACACTATCCGATCATCACAAACACCAAAAAACCAAAAAAAGTGAAAATAGATTTAGTTTAGTTTCCTTTCTTACACATTAGTATGGTTTGATGCTCTTTACTTCTATAATTTAGATAGTAGCATTAGGTTAGTGTCGATTTAGCAATTCCACTTAGCGTAGCTATTTAAATGGTTAATTAGAACATGGTGTGATTTAGCTTTACATGTTGTTTTCTTCATTACTGCAGTAGAGTAGCTCTCTTAGAATATATTTTCTCTTCTTCCATCAAAAAATTAAGCTTCTTCCGACTCTATAGAAGTCTGACTTAGAACCCCTAGGGTCTCTCACCAGGGGAACAGTGACAACAGGCATGACCTTCACTTTTACTTGTGCATATAACACGGTCACCTCCAAGTTTGTACGAACCTCGTGTTGATAAGTAAAGCTGGTAGCCCAGGAGTTGCAGCATCCTTGCTACAATACTAGCGCTCATCAATTTGATGTTATGAATACCTTCATGATAAACCCTAATTTCATCATGAATCTATGTCCCATTTATAAACCCAAATTGTTTCTTTGAAATAGTTGACGATAAAAATCGTTTTAACTTCCTAAAAATCACTTTAAATATGACCTTTTAGGTATAATTGCATAAGGAAATAGGATGGAAATCTTCAAAAAATTTAGAATAGTCCACTTTGGAGAAGAGACTTATGAAAGTGGAGTTGAAAGTTGAGAGAATTATACCCTCCCTTTGGGATTCATTAACAACTCACAACAAGTCGTTACCAATGACATAAAAAATCCTTTGACTAATTCAATCCCCCAGCCATCTAGCCTAGGGCTTTTATCTTTTTGAAAGCTATAGATCACAACCTTCAGTTCATCCTCAGAAACTTCCTCCATCAGAGTTCTATTATCTTCATCATTTACAAATATAGGGAACATATGGGCTACCCTTATGACTTTAGCAATATAATCCCTCTCAAGCTCCTTAAACAAATCTTGGAAATGAGAAATACTTAGGGAAGCAAGACCATCAAAATATGAGATCTCCCCTCCCAACTATCTTGAAGAGACCAAATGGTATTACACATCTTATGACCCTTGGCATAGGCCTGGAAGAATTTGGTATTCCCATCCCCACTTGAAAGCCATATAGCTCTACGCTTTAGAGACCACACAACCTCCTAAGCTTCGAAGATGGGTTTTATGTGGGCTATCAATATAAACAGAGCCTCCCTTGAGAACTCATCCAAAAAACCTCCAAATATAGAGTCAAATAAAACCTAATCTGCTTTTAATTATACGCCAAATATTGCTCCTCTCTACATGTCTTTAGATTGTCCCACTCCATCGATCATTTCTTAACACAAATAATATTATTTTCAAAATATTGGGCAACAGAAAAACCATATTGAGGATCAAAAGGAAACTAGATCTCCTTGAAAGTTTGGAAAATTCTTCGTCTATGATCCAAGAGGAATTACACTGAAAAGGGAAGCCAGATTTGGGCCTTGTGTTTTTCAACTTCAAAGTGGCCTTGTTATTTGTTATTTCCACTTTGAAAGAGTGGCTATGCAGATTGCACCATTGGGGTAATATTAGTGCATAGCCACTCTTTCAAAGTGGAAATAACAAATTTTCTACCCCTAGCATGAACAACCAAAGCCCTATCCCCCATAATTCCTGCTTCAACCATTTCAACATCAACTCCCAAGCTTAGATGGTAAGAAGTAGATGATTTCTCACATTTGATAACTGTATCCTTCTTTGACTTTGATTGAGACTTAGATGTCTCTGATGAGACTTAGTATTGCAACAAGTGTGTTGCAACTCCCAAGGCTACCAACTTTAATTATCAACCTGAGGTTCATACAAACTTAAGTAGTGGCAGTGTTGCATGCATAGGAGGCTAAACTCTACTCAAGTCACTTTGAAGTAATGGAACAAACCAAGCTATACAGAGACCACTCTGTGAATTGAATATATATTTACAAGGAAAGAAGCTGCATGAAAGGAGAGTTCTACTCTTTTTGCATAAATTGAAATGCTAGTTTTGGAGAAATGTAAATGTTGACCTACTTGCTCAAATGTAAATGCTACACTACTTGTAGAAATGTAAAGGCTAAATTACTTACAAAAATGCAAAGGATACACTACTTGTAGGAATGTAAAGGTTGCATTGCTTCCAAAAATGTAAACATTGATCTATTTGTAGAATGTAAAGGTTGCATTAAAAGGAAACCTAGTCTATGCATAGGAAATAATAATGCTTGAAATAGAAACCCTAGCTTAAGAAGAATATATCAGAACCTAATCTATCTTGGATAAGGAAAAGAACATGTAATCAAACTTTAATCATTGCATTCCAAATACATTAGATCTAGTGACAAAGTTCATTATATGCTTCATGAGGTTGTCAAGAAAATCATCATTGCACTATCCAATTCATAAATATGTATACTAACCCTAATTGATGAAATGTGTTGTTGTGGTAAAAAGGAAAGTCCTATGTGGTCTCTAGTCTTCCTCAATGGTGATTTCAGAGCCTAAGAGGAATTATTTAGTGCTGGGAGGAAAAAAATCAAGCTTTAAAGACAATTATGGTTAAGTTTGGAGGGCTTTTACATGGTTCTACTGATGAGCCTCATCACTGGGTAACTATATGGACCTTAATACACCTCCAAGCTTATTAAAATCCACTCTTCTCATAACTCATATGTTTTATTTATATTTTGCTTTATGAGATGAGTAAAAGTAAGATGTATATCTAGTGGTCTAATGTGCATTGATCGCCAGTTTTTGAGAGAAAATCATGGAAATTTTGGGTAATTAAGGGAAAAAAATCGAATGAGACAAGGAGGAGAGATTGTAGGAGATAGATCCCCCTCCTTAAAATCCTCACCCATTGGAACATTCCTCAATAAAATCACACTAGCTCGGAGTTGCAAGCAGCCGAGTCATGGAGATCATGGGCAGTCGAGCCATTGACAGTTAAGAGCCAGTTCATCTTAAGTTTGGGAGCCAAGCTTCCCTAGATTTAAGGAAGTTGTTGAAGACTTCAGTTGTATAAATAAGGAGGCATAGAGCCTCATTAGGATTCGGATTTTTTATGTAAAGGCACTAATAATTTTTGAGTTCAAGCTTTGTGGCAAAACATTGTTATGTAATTTTTCTGATATGATAATGAGAATGAGAATTTCCTTGATCCAACACTGAGTTGACTCAAAGGGCTGAAGCCTTTGGGTTAGGGCCCAACCCTAGCAGCAAAGGATCCCCTTCTTGTACTTGTATGTTTAGGTTATTTCATAGATCAAGTGTTGAATTGATTTTAGCATTGTTTCATTGCAAGTAGTGGTAGACTTGATTAGTTTGCTTCCATTTGTGCATAGATTTAGCAGTAGTTTAGAGAGGAAAAGGAATACCAAAAAGGCTAATAGTAGGTGGATTTTGCCTCACTCCTCCCTTCAGGGACCATGGTTTGAGGATAAACTCCTATTCAGCCCCAAAAAGATAGAATTCTGATTTTTTATGGAATTTAGGGTTTTCTGCTACTTAGGCCAGCATCTTTTCAGTTTTCAAAGATAGGTTTCAATTGTGATTTCTGATATCTTAAGCTTTGTATTGGATCTCATGGTGTTTCACAATATTTTACAAGTATTTCCATGCATGAACTAGGAAACTAAATAATGAAATTTTGTTTTCTTAGGTTGATTGGAAATCTTCCTTGTTTAATATGATTCATGGATAAATGCCAGTAATGTATGTATTGCAGGAGTTTCAATAGTGCATGAAGATCTCATGCAAAAAACCCCAACCTAATATCATCCATCCATGATCACCAAAATCCACCAAGTCCCTCAACCAATTCATCATTCCATATGAAAAGCTTTCCAAGTTTGTTGAGCAAATCCAACCATCTTAAAAACTATGTTTTGAGCTCTGAAGAAGTCCTAGCCACTCCCTTGCCCTATTTCTTCCATCATTCACCTTCCCTAAGCCCTATAACACCTTCCAAATCACTCTTATTTCTCTCGGCCATATCATGCAGGAGCATTAGGACATCCTATAGGAAGCATTAGGACATCTTGTAGGACGACCTATAGTGGCCTGTTTTGAGGCCGATTTGTGGAAAAAGCATCCAGGAAAATAGGAGAATACCCCTACTTGCCTCCCAAACCATATGACCTTACATCACCATCTATAACCCACTTGCCACATCACCAAGAAGATTTAGCATTCACATTTTAAAAAAAAAGGACAAAAAGGAAAAAAGAGTTATTGTGTTCATTCATACGCATAGCAGTAGAATGTTTAGTTATATCAGATTGCATGCCTAGGACAGTTAGGATTACACACATGTTAGTTTAGAATTCTTCTAAAGCAATATCTCTCTTAGCAATTAGTTAGATGAGTGGCATGTTTAAAGTATTGATTTCAGTCATTGCTTACTGCAGTAAACAATTTTTCAATTCCCCCAATTAGTGCAAAATTCCCCTTCCTTCATTGGTAATCAAACTTCTTCTCAATCAATAGAAGGTTGGCTTGAGAAACCATAGTGCTCTATCGCCAGCTCAGTAGTGACAAAGAGTGGACCCATCACATCTACTTGTGTATACAACACTGTCATCTCCAAGTTTGTACGAACCTCGGGTTGATAAACTAAAGTTGGTAGCCCCAGGAGTTAGAACATTCTTGATGCAATACTGGTGCTCATCACTTTTTGGCGCCGTTGTCGGGGAGGTGTCTGAGTAAGGTGTGATTTATGCTTTCTTTCTTCCATTTCTTATCTCTTTCATTCTTAGCTATTAGCTTCATTTCTGCAAGAGTAATTGTAAGTTGGTTTTCTTTCTTTTCCATTCTGCAAGTGAGATTTCATTCAACAGTTAGTATCCATTCAATTTGTTATTTCAATTCTGCAATTAGTCTCAAAGCTTGAAAAAACAAAACAAAACAAAAAAACTTCTTTCATGCCTTGTAGGAATATGGATAACTTAGGAAAATTTCTACCAAATACCCCCACCACTTGAAATAGCCAATCTTCCCTCTTCATCGGTGGCTATGAATTGGAAGACCCCTTAAGTGAATAACCAAATATTTTTGAAGAGCCTACAGGGGGAGAAGAAGAAGGAGAACCTATGCCAATTGACTTAATGGCTGAAAATAGGAATGACAGAGGAGATAGAGAAAGAATTGAAGGTGCTTTTCCCATCAAATAAACCATTGGGGATGCCAAGGTGAACATAAACCCCTCTGCTCTTCCTCACTTCCATGGCCTGACCTTAGAAGATCCAAATACTTTCTTGTTTGAGTTCGTTGTCATATGCAGAACTTATGATTACACCACTAATGATCAAAAGTTGAAATTATTCCCATCCACTCTCAAGGATGCAGATTTGTGTTGGTTCATGGGTTTACCCAGGGATAGCATCACAACCTAGGCTCAGATGCAGCAAGCCTTCAACAATAAGTATCGGGACTACTGCAGGTCCAAAGACACTAAAGAGGAAATTTTTAGAATGACCTTGGGGCATGATGAATCCTTGGAGGATTATGAGGAAAGATTCCAGCTTAGCTACAAAAGGGCTAGGTGCACACTTGACCTTGAGTCACCGAAGATAGTCCTGCTAAGAGGGTAAGGGAAGATCTTCTAGATACCCTAAGCCTACTAGCAAGTGGGGACATCTACCAGCTACCCTATGACGATATCAATACTGTCTTTAAGAATCATTCTAGGGCAGTGAGGAAAATAGAAGGGGTACTCAACCAATGGCCAGCTCATCCTCTTCCAACACATCCATAAAAGGTGAAATTGGAAATATGTTGGAATATTTCAAGAGTGAAATGTTGCAAACCCTTGCCCTACATATGGACACTACACACATCAAGAGAAAGTAGGAGGAAGCAAAGAGATCATTAGCCATCTTATTCCCTAGATGCACAAGGAGGCATCCTAGGAATGAATGTCCATTAAACCTTATAGAAATCTGCTCGGTCTGTGAAGAAAACCACTCCAAAGACAAGTGCCCTTCTCTAGCAGAACTAAAAGTTGTGTATCAGGGAACTGAAGGGTTGACTGAACAACTCTGCTACATAAATCAAATGAGACCTCATGGGCCTTGACCATACCAGCAGGGCATGCAAGGGTCATCCTATGCATATTAAAACCCTAACCAAAACACATCCATTCCCTCTTGGGGACCCCTTGCTCATCCCTCCTGGTCTACACCTTCTCCTTGGTCTTTTGCACCTCAGTACCACTCCCAGTCGATGAACCATTCATTTCAGCCATATACTCCTCCATAGCCTCAGTGGAATGCACAACCCTAGAGGTGGAGGTCCCCATACAACAATCCTCCAGATTTATTGCCTTCACCTCCTACTCAACCACAGATTTTATACCTTGCTCCACCTAAACAACCTCAAATGTCTGCGTAGCCAAATCAGAACCTGAACAATAGACAGGCACAATAGGTATACAGTGGATAGACATCCTACCCTGCTTATATTGTGGAAATTCAAGAAATAAACCTAAGGTTTGGGAGAGTTCTCTCGGACAACCAACCTCCATCTCCACCTAGGGAGAGTGAGGAGGAAAGAGAGGAAAGTATGCCTAGAGTAAATCCACCACCCTTTCTTGAAATATTAACTCATCTAGTCTAGCCTACCCCAGCAGAGAATGAACTTCTAGGTGAATTGAAAAACCTATGTGTCAAAATTCCACTTCTCCAAGCTATTAAGGATGTACCTATTTACAATAAACTGATTAAAGAGAAGTGTTTCAAACATCCAGGGAGGCGAAAAAGAGACACCGCTACCATTAATGTCATTGGACAATTGTCCAACTTAATTCTGGGGTAGGTAATTTGCCCAAAGTATTTAGACCCTCGAAGCCCTGTAGTAGATGTGCACATGAATGTCACCATTCTCCCACACACCTTGATTGAGCTTGGGGCTGCCATTAATGTGATGACTAAGGAAACCATGCTCAAGCTAAATCTCCAGGGTTCATTAAGAAAGACCACTACAATCTTGCAGCTTGCAGACCATTCCACAGTAGCCCCTGAGGGGATTGTTGAGGATGTGATGGTCTCCATTGACTCCTGGGAGTACCCTACAGAATTCCTGCTTCTCCAGCCTAAGGCCAAGCTCAATGGTTATCGTCTCATACTTGGGAGGCCTTGGTTAGCCACTGTCGATGCCTACATCAGCTGTAGGGCTGGAAATATGATTATAAAAAATGGGCATCTGTCCAAGTAGTTGGTCTTGTACTATCCTACTCAGCCATCTTTAGAACATGATTTACCTTTATGTCTAGAAGAGGAGGAAGAAGATGAAGTATACTCAGCCCAACTCTATACCCTAGAAGCTTCAATGGGAAGAGTACAACTGGATGAAAATGATTTGAATGAACACATACTCCAAAATCCAACTCCCAACACCTCATCCTTAGAGGAAGTAGTAAAGGAAACCAAGAGAAACCATCAGATTGATCTATTCTTAGCTGATTCAAACCCTACTTTTGTCAAGACAATATAATTTGACCCTGAAAGTACTTTGAAAATCAACCCCTCTCTTTCTGTACACCAAGAAGAAGAGTTGTGTAACATGCTAATGGAACATCTGGATGCCTTCGCTTGGAGTTATAAAGAAATGAAGGGAGTGCACCCCTCAGTGTGTACTCACCACATTTATATCAAAGAAGGTTGCAAACCAGTCCGACAACCCCAAAGGAGAATGAATCCAGCTCTCAAGGATATATTCAAAGAAGAACTGCAAAAGCTGCTGGATGCAAGATTCATTTACCCTATCTTGAACAGTGAGTGGGTTTCTCCTTTGGTGTTGGTTCCAAAGAAAAATGGTAAGTGGAGGATTTGTGTCAATTATAGAGAGTTAAACAAAGCACCAAAGAAGGACCATTCCCCTCTACCTTTCATTGACCAAGTGTTAGATGGCCTGGCATGGAAAAAGTTTTTCTCTTTCTTAGATGGGTTCAACGGGTACAATCAACTACATATTATCCTAGAGGACAAGGATAAAACCATCTTCACCTGTCCTTGAGGTAATTTTTCTTATAGGGTCCTTCCTTTTGGCCTATGCAATGCCCCTGCCACTTTCTAGAGGGTAGTCTTGAGTATCTTTGCTGAGCTAGTCCATGATGCAGTGGAAATTTATATGGATGATTTTGCACCATATAGCTGTGATTTCTAAGAGGCTCTCTCCAACTTGGGTAAGGTGCTGAACAAATGAATTTAAATGAGCTTGTCCCTTAGCGATAACAAATGTGAGTTCTTGATGACTGCAAGGACTATTATAGGTCATTCAACATCCCAAAAAGGGCTGCAGGGGGGACCCCAATAAGATAGCCATCATCCAAAGGGTCCCACCTCCACAAAAATAGAGGGATGTCAGAAGTTTTCTAGGCTTAGCTGGATACTATAGGAGATTTATAAAAGACTTCAACAAATTAGTTTCTCCTTTATTTGGGTTATTGGCCAAAGACTCTGAATTTTTATGGTTAGAAAGATGTCAAGAGGTCTTAGACACCCTAAAGGACAAGTTTACTATTGCCCCTATTCTCCGAGGCCCAAATTGGGTTCTTCCTTTCCACATACATACTGATGCCTCTCACAAAGCCATAGGAGCAGCTTTAGGCCAGATAGATGACAAGCTACCTTATGCCATTTACTTCATCAGTAAGAATCTGTCAAAAGTTGCACTGAACTACACAGTGACTGAAAAAGAGCTCCTAGCTGTTGTGCATTCATTGAACAAATTTAGGCGTTACATTACAAGTTACCAAACATTTTTACATACTGACCATGCTGCAATTAAATACTTGATGAATAAACCTGATGTAAATTCCTGAATTATTAGATGGTTACTTTTATTGCAACAATTTGATATAACTATTATTGATAAGCCTGGCAAGGAGAATGTTGTTGTATATTTTTTATCCAGATTGACTTTTCTGTTGTGTGTGGAGCATGATTGTTCAGAGGTCTTTGTTTCAGCCAGATGTATACCCCAGGAAGTTTGTACACCCCTCCACGCGGGGGGGACTTTTCCCCCCCGTGGGGGTGCGGGGGGGCCGATCCCCCCCGGCTAGGGGGTCAGGGGGCCAGCGCCCCCGAAGCTAAAAACAAATGTAAAATTTCCTTGTAAAAGTATAGTAATTTCTAGTCAATCTGGGTCGTTCATCAGGCAGATGATCTGATGGTATAACTTATGTTTAGTTTAGGGTTTTTTGCCCTAGAAGGCAACCCCTCTCTTTGTATGAGGGCATTGTATTAGAGGTTGAGATATAGATGTGTATTCTGTGAGCGAGAAATTGAGAGGTGAGACTGTGAGAGAAAACAGAGGATATTACAACGGATTTGATGTAGGTTGTGTCTCTTCATTTTGCTGGATAATAGAAAGGAAGGACTGGTTGTTCAGGGTGGATGTAGCCCAAACTGGGTGAACCACGTATATTTGTGTCTCTCTTGTTTTATGCGTTCTCTGTGTTTATATTTCTGCAATATTTTATGTGTTTCAATGCTCCGTAATATATAATTTTCTAACATTTTCTTGCAGGGGAGGAAGGAATGGTTGATGATTAGTTACTAGATGAACACTTATTCGCCATTTTAGTTCTCTATCCATGGTTTGTTGACATAGAAAATTACTTGGTGTCTGCACAGTTTCCACCAAATTTGTCCTCCAAGGAAAAGAGCAAGATTGCAAGGGAGAGTACCCCATTCACTTGGATTGGGGGTAACCTCCTCAAATTAGGCCCGGATCAAATTATGAGAAGATGTGTCAGGGGGGAGGAAGTCTTTTACATCTTTCTGACCTGTCATGATGGGCCTTATGGAGGTAACTTTGCATCCAAAAGGACAACATTCAAGGTGTTACAAGCTAGTTATTATTGGCCTACACTGTATACTAGTCAGTGTGATCAGTGCCAAAGGATCAGGAAACCTACCCAAAGGGATGAAATTCCTCTGCAACCTCAAGTGACTTTCAAGCCATTTGACAAGTGGGGCATAGATTTGATTGGACCCATTGACCCTTCATCCAGGCAAAAGTAGTACATCATTGTGTGCACTGACTATTTAACCAAGTGGGTTGAAGCCAAATCCATCAAAGTAGAAACAAAAGAGAAATTCATTGAGTTCTTAAAGGAAAATGTATTTTACAAGTTTGGGTACCCTAGATAACTGGTCACTGATCAAGGCAATCAATTTACATCTCACATGATTGAAAATTTGTTGAGCCAACACAAGATTAAGCATAGAACAACCACTCCTTACCACCCACAAACTAATGGACAAGTGGAGGTAACCAACATAGCGATGGAAGGAATTCTGACCAAAGTGATTAGCAACAACAGAAAGGATTGGGCAGATAGATTAGTTGAGGCCACTTGGGCCTACAACACCATATGGAAGACCACCACATGATTCACTCCTTATGAGCTAGTTTATGGGAGGAAGACCCTATTTTCCATTGAATTTGAATACAAAAGTTTAAGAATGGCAGCACAACTAGATCTAGATATCACCAAGGCACAACAAGAAAGATTGCTCCAGTTGAATGGGGTAGATGAATTTAGAATGCAGGCCCTCCTACACATAGAGGTGACTCAAGTTCAAAGGAATATTTGGCATGACAAGAACATAAATGACAAACAGTTTCAAGAAGGTGATTGGGATTTGTTGTATGATTGTAGATACAAGGATTTTAAAAGGAAATTAAGGACTAGATGGTTAGGGCCTTATTTCATAGAAAAATGTCATGATAATGGTTCAGTACAGATAAGAACCATTGATGCAGAGGCTATCCCTTTACTTGTCAATGGGTACAGTTGAAAGTCTACAAGAAGCCCTTGTCAAAGAAAAAATTCATCAATGGAATTATCAAGATAGTGATTGTGGTGGAGCAAGTCTTAGCTTCTACCCCATCAAATCCCTGCAAAAAAGAAAAAAAGAAAAAAAAAAGAGACCGAAGTGAAAACCTCCATGAGGCACCTTAGTCCCACTGTTGGGCTAAAAACCTCTTGAGGCGGCCCAATGGTGTTGAAAAGAAAAGAAAAAATAAAAATATATCTGGGTGAAAACCTCTTTTGGGGCACCCAAGGTAAGCGGCTAGGATGAGAACCTCTTGGAGGTAGACTAGTTGTTTTCAAAAAAGAAAAAAAAGAGGAAAGAAATTTTTTGAAAATGTTGTTTGCAGGTCAGCAGGTGGAGGATCAGCGCAACTTGAGAGGAACATAAGGACCTACACAATCCATATTTTCATTCCTCCATCCCATATTATTCATCATCCCATCAATCCATCTATTTATGAACTCCTCCGGCTCAGTTTACACATCATCTGTGTTTTCTATAGGATTCCCTATAATCCTACAAGATTCCCTGAAAACCTACATGAGTTTCCTGTAGGAATTGCAATGGCTTTGGAATCCCAAGAAAAGTGACCCTAGAGCAAGGGGATGACCAGCCTGTGTCAAAAAAAGAAAAAATCACTCCACCACATCATGACCATGCCTTTGATCACCTTCTTACCCTTGCATCCATCCAATAAGTCAATTCAAAAAATATGTAGTTTTCAAAGAAGAAAAAAAAAAATAGAAGAGGGTGAGAATAGAGGATAGAGGAACAATACCTAAGGGCTATACCTCTCACCTACCATTCATAGCAACTCTTCTTGTTATGAAACCATCTCACAAAAAGATAGAAAAGAGAGATAAATGCCTTAGAATTCAGCCTCTATGAGGGGGCAACCTCCTTTACATTACACAAATGAACAATTCTTGGACGATACAAATGACACAACCTCGTTTATATATATAGAAGTCTAAGGGGTCATAATATAATCAGAGCCGACATAACAATAATAATATAAGGTCACAACAATAACAATAGTGGGCTTCTATGGGGCACAATAATAACAATACGGAGACTAGATGGGCACAACAATATAATAAGGTGGTTGCACT
This sequence comes from Pinus tabuliformis, assembly GCA_031772625.1. Taxonomy (NCBI): domain Eukaryota; kingdom Viridiplantae; phylum Streptophyta; class Pinopsida; order Pinales; family Pinaceae; genus Pinus; species Pinus tabuliformis. The sequence goes on along the minus strand of CM062814.1, from coordinate 393,269,254 downwards.
AATAACAATAGGGGTTACACTAGTAGTATAGGGACCTAACATGCTCCTCTCCTTCAAAAAGTGTTGTCCTCAATGCTTGAGTAGTTCTGGATTCTTCTATATAAATTTATCATCCATCCACGTGGAATATTCAACAGGTAAGTTCTTCCACTTGATGAGATGCTTTGAAATTGATCAATTTCGTAACTGTTGATTTCTCGGTTCTGTGACTGCTTCAGATTCCAATATGATTTTTCCTTCCTCGTCAGGTTATGGCAATATTGTTTGAATTGGGATCTTCTGCAAATTTTGAATGAGTACCCACCCTTCTTCTTCATTATTCCATGCATCCCTTTCTTCGTTTATCGAATTTGGTTGGATAATTATACCAACCTCTAGCATTTCTACAACCATATGTTCAATTTCACTCCTTTGGGCATATGGATATTTGTAACACCTGATTTTTGGAGGAACACTTCCTAGAATAAAATGAATAGCATGATCACGATCATGAATAGGTGGGAGGCCTTTGGGAGTCTCAAATACATTGGAATGATTATCCAAGGCTTTTTTAAGATCTAGAAAAAAAGATGATTTAGATGTGGGAACCTCTAGTGAACATAATTGTTCAATTACGCCTCTTTGTTATTTCTTTAGAAGCTTTGTCATTCCATTAGAGATGATTATCGTTCTCGGTTTCCCTGTGATACCCTTTAATTCAAATTCCTTTCCTTTTGAAGAAAATTTCATGAAAAATTCTTGAAAATTAAAAGTTATTTTACCCAAGGATTGTAGCCATTGGACTCCTAGTACAACATTAGCACCACCCATTGGAATGGAAAGCATTGGGCTATTCAATACATATTCTCCCATGGATAGCTTGATATTATGGCACATTCTAGAGTAATTTATGGTTCCTCCACTGGCAACCATCACTTGACACTCTAGTTCTGGATATAGGAAGCAATTCAATTCCTTGGCTATCTTACAATGAATAAAATTATGGGTACTACCCGAATCAATAAACACTATTACCTTTTTCTTCTTGATATGTCCTTATATCTTGATAGTTTGAGGAGTGGTAATTCCAACTATTGCATTACAAGATATGGTAGGATTCATTTCTTCTTTCTCTAGGGTTTGTTCCTGGTGTATATCCTCTTCTTTTGACGTTTCTTCTTCATTTTCTTCCTCCTCTTCACAATCTATGTAAATTAATTTCTTCTTGGCACACTTATGTCCTTTAGTGTATTTTCTATCACAACTGTAACAAATCCCTTTTTCTCTTTTTTCTTGCAATTATTGTGGTTTCAACCTTGCAGGTTGTGGAATGCTAGGGGCAACAACACTTCCATAGTTGTGAGTGGTAGGCTTTCCTGTTGCCATAATTTTTCTTTCCATTTTTCTTGCCAACCTGAATGCCTTCTCCAATGAATCAGGTTCCCAAAGGCAAACCTCATGTTGGATGTTATCCTTTAAAGTCTCTATGAACACATCAATCCTATGCTCCTCTAGAATATCTTTTACCCTTATGTTCAATTTTTGGAAGTCCTCAATGTGCTCCCTCATTGAACCATTTTTTTGAGATTTATCAATTGGCTAAAAAGGTGTTGCTTTTTGTATCCTCATAATGTGCTATCATTTCTTCTGTAAAAATTTTCCAAGTGACAATTTTTTTACGAGAGAAAAGCCATCGATACCATAAAAACTGACTTGGTTCCAAATATAAAGTTGCAATACGTACCTTTTGTGTGTTTTGCATTATGGAGAACAAAAAATTGCTCCATATATAGTATCCATGTTCTGGGATCCTTGCCATCAAACTTCCTCATATCGATCTTTGGAACATGGTAGGTCTTCAATCCAATGTTACAAAGTCTATGAAATCATGATTAAAATTTATTTTGTTCTCATCATGAGTTTCCTTTACTACCTTTTTTCTGTTTGTAAACATTTCTTGTAGCAACTTTGTCAAATATGTCTTTAAATCATCCATTTTGCCTTCCATATTAGCTTCCAAACCATCCATCTTAGCTTCCATGTATTTCTTTAAACCATTCATTTTATCTTCCACACCTTTCTTTAAACCATCCATCTTAGCTTCAGTTACTTTTTGTGAGAGTGAATTTTGTTGCACTTAGTCTCATAATTTTGATATATCATGTTGCATTTCTTCCTCTTCATCATGATTCATGCTAGAGATTTCAGGTTGCTTACTAGGTGTTTCCATTTTATTTCTTCGAAGTATCAATTAATGCTAATAATACTTCATTATGCCCTTTGAATTCGTTAAAACTAATTTTTCAAACCAATCTTATGTAAAATTAAAAAAAAAACTACACACCTTTTTTCACTTTGTAAGAGCTCGATATTGAATCTATTGTATCTCTGTAATTGTCGCTCTCCAAGATTTGAAATTTCTTCCTACAGTAGTCCTCTAAGTCCTATTTCCAATGCCACCAGTGTGATCAAAATTGTATTCTCCAAGAAAGAGTTATTCCCAATCTCCTAAGATGACCTGATTATATAATGTTTCAGTAGAGTGAACTTGTACGACGTTCCACATGTCACTGTTGCGACCTTCATACCTAAAAAATATACACATAAAACTACAGTTCGTTCTCTTTCTGTAACATCTTACAAAATTTCAATCTGATTCTCGGAGAGAAAGTTATGACGATTTTCCCAAGGTCACCTGTTTAGAATGTAATTCGGGAGTCTACAAAAACCCTAATTTCTTCAGATTATATCTCCGAAAATATAGCGACACAAGATCTGAAATTTGGACCTGAGATTTATCAATACTTCAACTCAAATGGGATTTAATTTCAGAGTTTGACCCTTCGTAGAAAAAAAATTATAGCGACAATTCCATGATGGCCTGTTTGAGATGAAATTTTGGAGCTTGCAAAAACCTTAACTTCCTTAGATCATATCTCCAAACCAATAGCGAGACAAGATCTAAAATTCGGACCCGAGGTTCAGATCGATTTCTTCTCAAATGATATTTTTTTGTATCTTCTGAAAACTTCATAGCGAAAACGTTATAGCAAAAATTCCACGATCACCTGTTTGGAGCAGCAAAACCATAGAATTCAAAGCTCTGATACCAAATGTTATGAAACCAGCTCACAAAAAGATAGAAAAGAGAGATAAATGCCTTAGAATTAAGCCTCTTCGAGGGGGAAACCTCCTTTACATTACACAAATGAAAAATTCTTGGACGATACAAATGACAAGACCTCCTTTCTATATATAGGAGTCTAAGGGGTCATAATATAATCAGAGCCGACATAACAATAATAATATAAGGTCACAATAGTAACAACAATGGGCGTCTATGGGACACAATAATAACAATTTGGAGACTACATGGGCACAATAGTATAATAAGGGGGTTGCACTAATAACAATAGGGGTTAGACTAGTAGTATAGGTACCTAAGACTTCTCTACTCTTGTCAACAATCCTCATGCTCCAGAACTGAAAAAAGGTATGAAAGTTTAGGGGAGAGGCAACTACAAGACATCTTGTAGGTTTCCTGTAGGAAATCCTGTAGCAGCCTATCCCACCAAGGGAGTTTCACAAGGTTGTATCCATCTTCAGCATAGAGATTCCAAGGTTAAGGAAGCTCCTCTAGGGCTCAGCAATAGCAGCAAGATCATTAGCATCACTCTCCAGTACCTGCACATCCAAGGAAACAAGCATCAAAAGAGGCCAATAAAAAAAAATGTAGCAAAAACACAGCACAGGGACATCATTCTCCAACAAGCATCATCATCAAGGCATCTTACCCATAGGTATGTCATCTTACTCATGCTCTCTCGTTAGCATGATATGATAAAAAATGTAGGATTATGTAGGAGTTGGTTTTATAAGAAAAGGTGGCCAATTAACTTGGCCACCTTCGGTCAGTCGACGAGGAGAAAACAGTTAGACCAATCCACACATGGAAACATTCAACTCAGAAGAAAAATGAGATAATGCCAAAAATGGTTAAGCTACGGAGGAATGAAGTGGGAGATGATTATGAGGTGAAATGATGGACTGATATTGGGACCAACAGTCCAAAAGGAGGTTCTCTTACTTAGACAGCTAGCACACCATCCCACACGATCATCCATATAAGGAAATAAAACATTGATTCCCACACTAAAGAGCATTAGCAATCTGGAGAATTCATTGAAAAAAGGATTGCCTTGGCCTTCTTGAAGCAACACCTACAATAGACAATGAGAATTTTGCAGCATAGAGGCACCTACAGGATCCTACAGGAAAACCTACAGGATCCTACTGGAAGACCTACAGGATATAGAGCAATCATCTACATGATTATCAATGGGCATTAACGGAGGATAGATCAAAGGTTGTCCTCATCAGACAGTAACTAGTGAGGTAGGAGCTATACCTTCCCATATTTTCCAGTTAAAAAAAAAAGAAGAAAATTTCTCCATTTAGTTAAGGAAGTTGTAGTCTAGGAGAATTATATTACAGAGTTATCATTTAAATCTCTCACCCACTAGAATTCTTGAATTATATCCATACAAGCCTCCACAATTACGAGGGAAAGATAACAGGGGTTTTAACAAGAGGGAACTACAAACACAGTAAGAATTCATCAGCACCCTGCTGTAGTAGAAATTTTCACAAGGCACAATTGGATGTGTTTCTTTGAAAGAATGAGAGGATATGATGATGAGGTATCCAAAGACTTTTCTCTCTCACTCATATCCCTCACTAAGATCCATGCCACTACTATGGTGAAAGGCCTATCAATAGAAATCACCCCTAAAGTTATAAGCAGAATCACCACACTCCCCTTAGGGTTACCTTGGAGAAAAGAAGATAAGGGAAACAACACCCTTGCAAAGAAGAAATTCTTTTTGGAAGGGTAGGAGGAAATGGATGACAAAAATGGGGTTAGAAGAGAAAGCCTTCCATACCCTTGGAATGAAGTTAGTTACCCCCTCATTAAATATATATCATGTGAAGGGAGATACAGTGTGGTGTATGGATATAATTTCAGACTCCTCCAAGAACTGAGATTTGAAGCAGACACACCTCCTCAAAATAAGTTAAGTATACCCTACTTTCTTCTACAATCACTGATAGATATGAGCATCAAAGTGCACGAGGGAAAACATCAACAACTAGCCCATCATTGGTTGATCAAACTAATCCTAGAAGATGCTCTACAAAACCTAAGACTCCCTATTACATGGACAACTTTCAGAGACATGTAAGCAGAGTGAGCAATTGGATGAAGAAACAGAGGGAGAAAATGAATAGGAAACAGAGGAGGAAAAATATGAAGAAAAGGAAGAGGAAAATTAAGAAGAGAGAGAAGAAGAAACAAAATAGGAGACATATGAGTAGAGTGAGGGACTAGAGGAAGAAGAGAAAGAGAGAGACAAGGATGACAAGGAGAATGAGAAAGAGGAGATAGAAAAAAAGGAAGAATAGAGGTCTACAGTTCAAGGAAAAGAAAGGGAAGAATCACCAAGGGTATCTCCAAAACCCACAAAGAAGGAGGAAGCAGCTGCTCTTACTGCCCTAAGTACACCTATCAAGTCAAAAGAAAAAAGACAAAGACAAACCCCACTATACGTTAGGAAAAGAAAGAGCACAAGGATTAGGTAAGGAAGACCTCCAACACCCACCAAAACTCCTATTGTTATTGAAGACTCACCAAAGCAACAAGAAAAGATAGCTCCTCTTGAGAAAAATCAAGGAGAAGGATCATCAGGACAAGCCTCTCCCAATTGTCCCATCACATATGTCAAGAGGCATGTCACAAGGTCTTCCTCATCAAAGGGAAAAGGTCTCCTACAGGAGACATAGAAATACCTACAGGAAGTAGAGACCATCCTATAGGAAACTCTATTAAACCTATAGGGAACTCAGAAAATGAACCAAGAAGGTATCACTCAGCAAGAAACAAAGAAGGAAGACTCAGATCTTAGAGAGCCTAGTCCACAAACCAACCTCAGCTCTTACTACAGCTTCATTGAAGGGGGTAGGGTCATCCCACAAAATTTTTCCATCCCCTTATTCTTTGAACTTGAGAAAGAAAGGGAAATAACACATAGGTGGATGCAAATTGCCAAATCAAAAAGAGTGGAGGATGTAGGCCACATGGAGGAAAAATTGAAAGAGATGGGCAGAGAACTGAGTAGCATAAAGGACAGAGAGGAAATGATGAAAGCTCAAATAGAAGCAGAGAATGCATGGCTAAGGGGACAATTACAATAAAGGGAAAACCAATTGGCAGCTATGACCAGTTTATCCTTAGAGGAAATCCATAGCAGGATGCTAGCCAAGTCTTATGCCTTGTATCTCAAGGAACAACGGCTACAATTCCAAATTAAGACTTTAGCACAGAGAGGCACTATTCCCTTCCAAGACTATAGATAATTCACTGATCTATGTGATCAAAGCACCTTGGAATATAGAGCAAAGATGTATGAGTTTTACCTACACAACTTGGCCTTGATAGATTTGAATGTGTGGGACCCAAATTCAAAGCTAGGAGACTTGAAATTGATGGCCTTAGAATCATGGATGAGTCATGAGGAGGTGAGAGCTACAGAGATGAAAAAGGTAATGGAAAGAGAAGAGACAAAACCACTTATGATCAGAGTTGAACCATCCATTCTAATGGATGTCATCAGCACCCATAACCTGATTGCAAATGATCCTAAGCTTGCACCTATGTACCTTACTGCACAAGAGAAAGCAGACACACACTTTGAAGACATGTTCAGGTTGCTAGGAGATGACAACATGCAATCTTGCCAAAGAAGATGGAACACCTTGCCTTATAGCCTGAAAATCAGAGAACACCATTCTCCTCAGAGAATGAGAGAGGCACTAAAGAAAACACCCATGTACAAGAAATCTCTACAAAGACTCAAAGTCAATTGGATTGGCTTGAGACTTAGTCCACCACTGCTTTTAGGAATGTTGGAAGGAATGAAAGAATTAAAAGAAGAAAGTAGTGGGAAGTGATAGAGAGCAAGGCAGGATTTTATTCACAAGAATAAGAAACTACAACAGAAGAATGGGATGTTAAGGAGGCCACCAGAAAAATGAAGGACATGGATATAGATTAATTTGCTCAGGGGATGATCAACACTTTCAGTAAGGGGGTGATGATGAGCCTCATTGTTATGAAACCAACTCACAAAAAGATAGAAAAGATAGATGAAGGCCTTAGAAATAAGCCTCTTTGAGAGGGCAACCTCCTTTACATTACAAAAATGAACAATTCTTGGATGATACAAATGAAAAGAACTCTTTTCTATATATATAGGAATCTAAGGGGTCATAATATAATAAGAGCCGACATAACAATAATAATGTAAGGGCACAATAATAACAATAGTGGGCTTCCATAGGGCACAATAATAACAATAGTGGGCTTCCATAGGGCACAATAATAACAATATGGGGACTACATGGGCACAACAATATAATAGAGGGGTTGTGCTAATAACAATAAGGGGTTACACGAGTAGTATAGGGACCTAACATGCCCCTCTCCTTTAAAAAGTGTTGTCCCCAATGCTTGAGTAGTTCTTGATGCTTACATATAAAATTCTTGTCCTCCGATGTGGAATCTTCAATGGGTAAGTTATTCCACTTGATGAGATACTCTGAAATTGATCGATTTCGTAGCTATCAGGTTCTTGTTTCTATGACTGCTCTAGGTTCCAATATGATTTTTCCTTCCTCGTCAAGTTCTAACAATATTGTTTGAACTGGGATCTTCTGAAAATTTTGAATGAGTGGCCACATTTCTTCATCCTTCTTCCATTCATCCCTTGCTTTGTTTATCCAATCTAGTTGGATATTAGAAATAGCACAAAACAATGCTTCCACATCCTCATCCTTTCTTGAGAGTGAATCTGCAACAACATTTTGCTTCCCTTTTTGTAGATGATTTCAAAGTCATAACCCAACATATTTGTGACCCATTTTTTCTTTTTTTCTAAAGATAATCTTTTTTGTAAAAAAGTATTTAAGACTATCATGATCCATTTTTACATTGAAGTGTCTTCCCATTGGGTAAGGTCGCCATTTCTTAAGTGCATGTAGTATTGCCAACATTTCATTCTCATAAATAGCTTGCTTAAGATGTAGCCGTAAAAATACCCAATCGCCTACATCAAAACTTCTTTCACTGTGATGTTGATCTTCATGTTGTTTCATTCAATTCTGCACCAGAGTGGCGTTATCCTTTAAAAGTTGGAGAACTTGTTGTTGATGCTCGATGTGATCTTTCACTACTTGAATCTTTTTCTTATTGATATGTCCTTCTATCTTGAGAGTTTGAGGAGTGGTAATTTCTTCCAATGCATTACAAGATATGGTCGGATTCATTTCTTGATACTCGATGTGATCTTTCACTTCTTGAACATTTTTCTTCTTGATATGTCCTTCTATCTTAATAGTTTGAGGAGTGGTAATTCCAGCCAATGCATTACAAGATATGGTTGGATTCATTTCTTCTTTCTCGATGTGATCTTTCACTTCTTGAACCTTTTTCTTCTTGATATGTACTTCTATCTTGAGAGTTTGAGGAGTGGTAATTCTTGCCAATTCTTTACAAGATATGGTCAGATTCATTTCTTCCTTCTCTGGGGTTGGTTCCTGGTGTATATCCTCTTCTTTTGATGTTTCTTGATCATTTTCTTCCTCCTCTTCACAATCAATGTAAAATAATTTCTTCTCAGCACACTTATGACCTTTAATGTATTTTTTACCACAATTGTAGTAAAGCCCTTTTACTCTTTTTTCTTCCAATTGTTGTGGTGTCAACCTTGTAGGTTGTGGAAGGCTAGGAGAAACAACACTTACATCTTTCTAGCTGTGAGGGGTAGACTTCCTTGCTGTCATAATTTTGATTTCCACTTTTCTTGCCAACCTGAATGCATTCTCCAATGGATCAGATTCCTATAGACGAACCTCATGTTGAATGTTATCCTTTAAAGTCCCTATGGAGACATCAATCCTCTACTTCTCTGGAATATCATTTTCCCTTATATTTAATTTTTGAATGTCCTCAATGTGCTCTACCATTGAACACTTTTGTTTGAGATTTATCAATTGGCTAAAGAAGGTGTTTCTCTTTGTATCCTCATAATGTGCTATCATTTCCTCCATGAAAATTGACCACATAACAAGTGGTTTATGAGAACAAAGACCTTTATACCATAAAAATTGATTTGGTTCTAAATATGAATATGTAATACATACCTTTTGTAACAGATGCACCTCATGTAGATCAAAATATTTCTCCATCTATAGTATCCAATTTACCGGATCATTTCCATCAAACTTCCTCATATCGCCTTTTCTTGATTTTAGCAGCTTGATCTTGAAACCAATGTAACTCTTTAATTTCATATCTCCAAGTTATAAAATTATGTCCTGAAGTATCCCTCTGAGTCCTCTTTCTAACCCCACAAGTCTGATCAAGATTGGATTCTGCAAGGAAGAGTTATGTCAAATCTCCCACGATGACCTAATTATAGACTAGTTCAGTAGAGCAAACTTGTACAAAGAGCCATGTGTCATTGTTTGAACCTTAGGACCTAAAACCGATACACAAAAAACTAAAGTCTATCCTCTTTTGTAACTTATTACAAAATTTCAATCTGATGCTCAAAGAGAAATTTATGACAATTTTCCCAAGGTATCCTATTTGGGATGTAATTCGAAAGCCTGCATAAACCCTAAATGTCTTAGATTATATCTCTGAACATATAGTAAAACAAGATCAGAAATTCGGGCCCAAGCTTCACCAATTTTTCGGCTCAAATGGGTTTTAATTTCCAAATCTAAAACTTCATAAAAAACAAATTATAGCGAAAATTCCACGATGACCTATTTGAGATGGAATTATGGAGCTTGCAAAAACGCTAACTTCCTCAGATCATATGTCCAACAATATAACGAGACAAGACCTGAAATTCGGAACCAAGGTTCAAAATAATGTCTTCTCAAATGGGTTTTTATCTTAACATCTAAAACATCACAGAAACAAAGTTATAGCGAAAATTCCACTATGACCTGTTTGGCGCAACGAAACCCTAGAATCCAAGTTCTCATACCAAATGTTATGAAACCAGCTCACTAAAAGATAGAAAATATAGATGAACACCTTAGAAATAAGCCTCTTCGAGGGGGAAACCTCCTTTATATTAGGCAAATGAACAATTATTGGATGATACAAATGACAAGACCTCCTTTCTAAATATAGGAGTCTAAGGGGTCATAATATAATCAGAGCCGACATACAATAATAATGTAAGGGCACAATAATACCAATAGTGGGATTCTATGGGGCACAATAATAACAATATGGGGACTACATGGGCACAACAATATAATAGGGGGGTTGTACTAATAACAATAACTGGTTACACGAGTAGTATAGGGACCTAACACTCATCATTGAGTAACTATATGGATTTGTTGAAGCCTCGAAAATCGTTGCTTACAACATAGGGGAAAACCACCCGGCCCAGACCTTGGTTGGCAACTCCTTTTCCGTTTGGTGTAGTGGCTCAGACTAGGGATAATGGGACTAGTTTCCCAATATAAATTATCATAGTGTTGATGGGGTGATATATGATAGTTCAGAGGAATGTTTAAGCTAAACATAATCTAATCTAAACTAATAATCACATGCATATATCCTCTTTTAAACACTATATAGCTATGACTATACCCGAGAATAAAGTTGAAACATGTGATCTACAATAATTTCCTAAAGCAATTGGTAATAAAGATCATTCAACTGCAATAAGAATTGAAATCATTTTAACAATAATTGTTTCGGATAAATAGCTATCAAAAACGATTGTGAAAGATATATCGCATAAGCAATTATTCATGTATTCAGCATAAGATTTAGGCCATCACCATACAAAAGTGAAATAATGCTAACCAAGATTTAAACTTTCATACATAAATAATTTGAAGAAAAACTATTGCTTAATACATAAATAAAACAAAATCACAAGATAAAAGTACCATTTGTAATAAGTTCTGCTCATGTGTGTCAACAATATCAACCTACTTCCAATCAATCCAACACCATCTAAGAGTACAAAAGTGCAATTTCAGTAGAATATGCCAGATAAGAAATAATGTTCCATTCATTTCACCAGATTTTCCTCAAAGGGATAGAAGTGCATGTTTTGAAGATTGTTTTTGATAAAATTTCTGGACCCGTCTCTAAATGCATGAGAGGGGTTTAAATAGTAAATAATAAATCCTAAGAATGGATTATTACCAAAATAGTTGAGGAGGTTTAAATGACCTTCCTCAAATTATGCAAAAGAAAAACAAAAATAGAAATAAAACATGGTGACTAACTCCTTTGTGTTTGATCATTGAGATCGCAAATGTCCGTCATTAGTTTGAGCTATGTCGGTCGGCCAATTACAGAGTTCAAATGTCCAATGAACATGAAATTGGTCAATGCTAGCACCATTTTCTGCGTGGAAGAGGTTAGGCATCGTAGGGTCATCCACTGGCTATAAGGTTTAACTAAATATTGCAAGTATGCTTCTCAATTTAACTTGGTCATTTGCCTAATTGCTTCCTCTTTTTCCCTTGTTGCTCCACTGTTGTTCGAGCTGTTTGACATTCGAAAGAAAACTTGGTATAGACTCTGGCACTGATCCGAATTGAAAATGGCATCAACCCATGGTATTCATCCACCCATGGAATTTACCCATGGTATTGTAAGTGGCATCCACCCATGGTATTGTAAGTGACATCCACCCATGGTATTCATCCACCCATGGTATTTGCCCATGGTATTTTCACATCCACCCATGGTATTCATATAACCATGGAATTGACCCATGGTATTTTGACATCCACCCATGGTATTCATTCACCCTTGGAATCGACCCGTGGTATTGTGACATCCACCCATGGTATTCATTCACCCAATTGACCATGGGTGAATGAATACCATGGGTGGATGTCACAATACCACGGGTCAATTCCATGGGTGAATGAATACCATGGGTGGATGTCAAAATACCATGGGCAAATACCATGGGTGGATGTCACTTACAATACCATGGGTGGATTGCACTTACAATACCATGGGTAAATTCCATGGGTGGATGAATACCATGAATTGATGCCACTTTCAATTCGGATCAGCCCCTAGGTTTGTGCTGTGTAAATTTTCATTGATGTTTTCAATAACACTGTTTGCTGCTACTACGGCCGTTGTTGCCTTTTCTGCTTGTCTAAGCCGAGAATCCCAGTCTGCAAATAGAATTTATTTATGGGACTCCTCCAGTATAGGAAAATCAGCCTTCCTCCCATCCTCTGAATTTTTCCAGGTGATGAAGTCGGAAACTCTTTTCAAGACTTCATCATATTCGAGTCTCATGTCAACAACTTAACTCGTTAACTTGTCACTAGTCTTGCAATAAGGACTCAAGTGTGAGATCTTCTGGCATAGAATTTCTTTTTGGTCCATCAGCTAGGATTTAAGGCTGAGCGCTTCAATTATAAGCTAATCAATATTTGGACTATCCTTATACTTATTTGGTATTTCTTGTATCTGCGCTTCCTTTTCTACTAAGTTGGCTTGATGTTTTATTTGCATCTGCTCAAATTCTTGCTGGAGCTTGTCTATTTGCAATTCTGCTTGTTTGTTATATTTTTCTTTCTCTAATTGTTGTTCCAACAACAAAATTTTGGTTTCCTTTTCTCTGAGCAACATTTATACTTCTCTTTCTTTATCAATAGTCGTTGTAGCATAGGCTCCTGCAAATTTCAATAGTCTAGTAAGGTTCTCAGATGGGTCGATGGGTGAATCTTTCCAAACAATATCCATCAGTTCATTATCGGGAGTAGTAGAAACTGTAGCATCCAACTTTCTCTTCTTTCTTTTCCTTTTGACGACAGCTTTGTGGGTTGGGCTATAGAACACATCTAAAGGAGGAATCTGCTCAATTCTCAAAACAATTTCAGAGGTAGGAGTGGCAGGAATGTGCTCTACCTCTTGAGTACTTACAGTTTTATCTACTGTAATTTCTTGAGTTGATTTATGTTGTGGAGTCTGTGGCTCAAGTGCTTGTCCCTCTGTATGGAGATTTTTATTAAAATTCTCACATTCTTTCTCTAAATAAATCACTGGGGATTTTGTTGACTAGGTGGAGGTCGAGGGAATTTCAACTTGTTTTTTAGTTGAGGTTTTCTCAGCTGTTTTTCCTATAGATTCGACTGTATCCTTTTCTGACTCCTTACTTTTACTTCCCCTATTCTGTGACTACGGCTCTGAGTTCTCTGACTCCCTAGTAGACTTCTCTTGGGACTCTACTTCAGAATCATATTTAGAATTATCTCTGGAGCTCTCTTCTAGGCTTATGCTGGGAGTTGGCTCAATATGTAATTGGTGTAGAAATTTTGAATAATATGACACATATTCAACAGAGATTATCCTGATCATACAATTTAAGCGGAACATGTATAATACATAATCTCCTCTACGTTGATCATCAAATTACAGAAGCAGAAACATCCACAGGCACACATAGAAGCATCAATCAAACTCATAAACACAGTATGTATCCCGGGGAAAGCATCTCGCTAAAAACCCCACACTATCTGTATATTATATTGATTGAATCATGTAACAATACAAAGCATAATACTTCTCACAATTATCTCCACCTGTTACACACAATACAGCTCAGATTTGATCTCCAAATCTCTCCCGCTGCTTGCCTGCCTCCACTGCTCAAACCTGCTCGAGAACTGATGAGAATAGCTTCCTAAACTCGATTTTACACTGCAAAATAGTCACCCACACTATGTTGGACGTGAGAAACAGCTATAATATCATGAAGATACGTGAGCAAACTCATTGGCATACTCAATCCTTTGATTGTGCAAGATCTGATGCACAACTATAGTCACAACTAATAGCAATCTGATTCTCTACCACTTGTCCCTGTTGAACTGAACATGCACTGACATGCAACTGAGTTAACTGATGTATTCTATAGTTGCATTATGAGTTAATAACTTGTGAATTAATTAATAACTAATTCACCCAACTCATCTTTAGTCTATTGATCAGTTAGACTAAATACAACCAGTTTAACAAAGCTAAACTGAACACAACTCCATCAACTGTACCTCCAGTCCACTAAACTCAACTCACTTGAGTTCTAACTGAAGTCATGCATGCAACAACTCAACTGACTCATAAGAAAAACGAATTTCCTTCTGACAGCTGCATGTGCCACTTCCGTAGCTCAAACTGAAGTGCTCCAAGAGAATAAGATTAAGTTTATAGTCCAAATATTATTGTGAGATAATAATATTTGACTTTTCTATTTTTGACTTTGATCACTCACACTGTGATCACTCACACTGTAATCACTCACACTGTGATCACTCACACTTTCATCAAAAATAGAAGTCCATCTATTTTTCCCAACTTGATCAATCATCCATAGACATGATCCATATGTCTAAAAATAGACATAGTCTAAAAATAGACTTGCGCCAAAAATAGCCTGCGAGCCCACTTAGTGAAGGCGACTCTTTTCACTAAGCTCCATCATCTTGTTGCACTCTCAACAAGCATTTCTTGTTGCACACTTTTCAACACTCCCTCTCAACAAGAAAGGCTTCCTCTCAAACCCGATCCTGTAACTCTGGAATGTTCTCCATGCAACACATCTGGCTGGTCCACTTGCTCTGTCATCAAAGTCTCTGACTGCTATTGCCTCTGTCGACTGAAACTCTGCATCTCTGTGCTCTTCAGTATCTGACTGCTCTAGCCTCTGTCACTTTGATCTCTGACTGCATCCGTGCTGCTGCTGGTTCTATCTCCCAGCATTGCATCCGCACTGCACCTCCCAACTGACCTCCCTGTTGGGATAGAAACATCCTCTGATGCTGAAGCTCTACCTGCTGCTGACAAGTGCTCCCTATCTGACATCTGCGCTACTGCAACATCTCCATGCTTCTCGCACCATTGCACACCTCTCTGTGCCACCTAGCACTGTGCAAAACACTTGTGCCTCTCGCATTGCTACAGCCTGCTAGCTATGCGCTGTCCTGGGATTCCCTGCACTGTCGCTCTCTCTGCCGCTCCATCTGCATCTGTCTCTACCCAATCAGTCAGTTCCTGCTACTACGCATCGGGGCTCCCGTAGCAAGGTCTCATCCAAGAGGTTGGGTACCTCAAGGATCTTGCCCCTCCTCCTTGGGACAATCAATCCACATCACCCCACCTCCTACCTGGAGGTATGGATGCATGCGATCCCTCAGCCCACTTGGCTCGAAGTTTCCCCCTACTGGAGGTCTCTGGATGAGTAGATGTCTCTACTCGATCTCCTCTCAGCTTCCCTTGTTGTGGCTGCTCCACAACCTCCTGAAGCTGCTGCACCAATCGTGGCTCCTCCACAATCGTCTGAGACTTCTTCTGGCTCTGCATGTTGAGAGGTAATATACGCTCCCTCTCAACCACCAAGTCTCCATCAGTTGCCTCGCTGCTCAAGGCTTCGCATGCATCTTGAACCTCAAGAGCATACAGGTTCTTGACCCGTGAACCAATCTGCTTCACCTGTCTAGTGATGATGTGTCTAAGGAAAACCTTTCCCTTACTAAAGACCACATCATATCCTTTGTCTTCCAACATCGCGATCGACACCAAGTTTCTCTTCAGTCCTGGTACATACTTGACATCGGTCAAGGTAAGGCGAGCTCCATTCTCCCTCTGAAAAATAACCGTGCCTACACCTAAGACACTATACTTCTCATCATTACCCATCCCTATGAGTATCTGGAGATCTTTCTCCTCCAAAGTACTGAACAAACTTTTGTCACCGGTCATGTGGAAAGAAGCTCCACTGTCAAGAAACCAACCACTTCCCATCATGGATGAAACCATGCATGCGAAGAGTGTGAAGTCCAACTCAAACTGTGAAGCAAGTGAGGCTGCCTCACCTTCAGATCCTTCCCCGGATCCCTTCTTGGACTTCTTCTTTGGGCAATTAGTAGCATAATGACCCAACTCATGACAACGAAAGCATCTCACCTTCGCCTTGTCAACCTTCTTCCCATCATTGGAAGAACTGGATTCGGAAAGAGAAACCTTCCCCTTCCCCTTCCTCGCCTTACTCGCTAAGGCACAGTTCTCCTCATCCTGCATGGATGAAGAACCATCTCTGGTGCTTCGTCTAATCTCCTCCTGCATCAAATCCGACCATGGTCGTTCCCAATTTGGCAGTTTCTCCCTTCCATTCACCGAGTCCTGGTAGCTATGCCAACTCTTAGGAAGGTCAAGGAGTCCTAGACTCACCATCCTCATCATCAACAGTAACCCCCACACTTCCCAGCTCATCTCGACACTGAGTGAACCTCGTGAGATACTGGGGCATACTATCTCCATTCTCGAACTGAATGTTTCTGAGTTTTATCTCTTGCTTTGGAATTAAATTCGAATTCCACCAGCAACCAACTCAACTGCTTCCGATCTAGAATTCGTGACTGAATAGTAGATCTGATGATCAATCCTCGCTTGATATCCTGTAAAAATCTCTTCTACAAATCAAGCTGCTCTGATACCATGTAGAAATTTTGAATAATATGACACATATTCAACAGAGATTATCCTGATCATACAATTTAAGCGGAACATGTATAATACATAATCTCCTCTACGTTGATCATCAAATTACAGAAGCAGAAACATCCACAGGCACACATAGAAGCATCAATCAAACTCATAAACACAGTATGTATCCCGGGGAAAGCATCTCGCTAAAAACCCCACACTATCTGTATATTATATTGATTGAATCATGTAACAATACAAAGCATAATACTTCTCACAAGTATCTCCACCTGTTACACACAATACAGCTCAGATTTGATCTCCAAATCTCTCCCGCTGCTTGCCTGCCTCCACTGCTCAAACCTGCTCGAGAACTGATGAGAATAGCTTCCCAAACTCGATTTTACACTGCAAAATAGTCACCCACACCATGTTGGACGTGAGCAACAGCTATAATATCGTGAAGATACGTGAGCAAACTCATTGGCATACTCAATCCTTTGATTGTGCAAGATCTGATGCACAACTATAGTCACAACTGATAGCAATCTGATTCTCTACCACTTGTCCCTGTTGAACTGAACATGCACTGACATGCAACTGAGTTAACTGATGTATTCTATAGTTGCATTATGAGTTAATAACTTGTGAATTAATTAATAACTAATTCACCCAACTCATCTTTAGTCTATTGATCAGTTAGACTAAATACAACTAGTTTAACAAAGCTAAACTGAACACAACTCCATCAACTGTACCTCCAGTCCACTAAACTCAACTCACTTGAGTTCTAACTGAAGTCATGCATGCAACAACTCAACTGACTCATAAGAAAAATGAATTTCCTTCTGACAGCTGCATGTGCCACTTCCGTAGCTCAAACTGAAGTGCTCCAAGAGAATAAGATTAAGTTTATAGTCCAAATATTATTGTGAGATAATAATATTTGACTTTTCTATTTTTGACTTTGATCACTCACACTGTGATCACTCACACTGTAATCACTCACACTGTGATCACTCACACTTTCATAAAAAATAGAAGTCCATCTATTTTTCCCAACTTGATCAATCATCCATAGACATGATCCATATGTCTAAAAATAGACATAGTCTAAAAATAGACTTGCGCCAAAAATAGCCTGCGAGCCCACTTAGTGAAGGCGACTCTTTTCACTAAGCTCCATCAACTTGTTGCACTCTCAACAAGCATTTCTTGTTGCACACTTTTCAACAATTGGTCCAATGGGACCTTTAATAATCTCCTTTCTCTGTATTCATGAAAGGCTTTAGTATCTTCTAGGTAAAAAATTAGTGATTCCATGTGCTTCACATCTGTGAATGTTTCCTTCTGTAGGAAGACGTTATCAAATGCATCTTCCTCATGACTGAATACCTTCACTTTCACCATGGTAGTGAATTCTTTGGTAGTGCCATTTGGGTCATACTGTCTTCATTGGAATTTAGGTAATTTTAGAGATTTCATGATCTCTACTTCTTTGAATGCATGCCCAAGATTGTGCAATGCAAATGCTCCACACTGCTATGGAAATGTAGGCCAAATGACCTTTTTTGCTTCCTTTAATCCTTTGCTCAACCTACCCTCACTTGTTGTTTGGTAGGCTATCTCTGTAGCCATCAATTTGTTGGGGACATAGTATGGGAGGATATGAAGTGGGGAAATAATCCAAAATACTTTGATATATGTGAATGTTTCCTCCTGTTATAGACATTTTTGTGCCTTACAGCATTGAGCATGAAATTTCCATAATATAAGGGATCCAAAGTCCCTAAACATGTTGTTCCTACCCCTAGAGGAACGAGGCTAACAAACCACAACAATTCACAGAAGTTCTCCACCAGAAACTGCTCAAAAACAAGTCAATTCAGAATCATTTCAGTGGCTACACTAGCTTTTTGCGCTGAATGTCAAAGCCAACACTGGCTACCTACGTTGAATGTC
Source organism: Pinus tabuliformis (assembly GCA_031772625.1). Taxonomy (NCBI): domain Eukaryota; kingdom Viridiplantae; phylum Streptophyta; class Pinopsida; order Pinales; family Pinaceae; genus Pinus; species Pinus tabuliformis. The sequence continues at coordinate 393,250,701 of CM062814.1, read as the reverse complement.
AAAGGGAACAATGGCTACCTGCGCTGAACGAGAGTGGACATGTGGCAAGTTCATTTCTCAAGGTGTCAAAACCCAGGAAGCTTCCAAAATGACACTTGCCTCAGGGAATTCGACTGGTGATGAGTAAGAGGTTCCAAATCTCCAAGTGGAATCAAGAACTGATAGAGGGAGAGGACACTAGTCAGATCTCAAGCTGAATCATCCTCTCTCAAAACATCTATATATGGATCTCTCCTCCATGAGATCTAGAGGCTGGAATTTTGTTATTGCAAAGAATTGTTGTTGGTTTGAGATTGGAATCATTGGGTGCTTAATGCTTTGAAGGGGGTGAAGATAGGAATTCCATTTGCTGGGAAGGAGATGCTGGATTGGAGCCCTCTGGGTTGTATCTCTTCTTGAACCTTGTTATTCATCAATAAAGCTATCTTGGTTTCTCCTATATACTGATGTGTCTTTGATGTATGATTGCATTAGTGTATTTGGTTTATTTCTAATCCTAAACTAGTTATGAATGTGAATATTTGTCTTTGTGTAGTGTTCCTCTCTTGTCGCAAGTAGCTGTTCTCTTGTGATCTTGCAGGAACCCGTTGAAGCTGGACAAGCAAGAAGGCAAGTAGCTGTTCTCTTGTGATCTTGCATGAACCTGTTGAAGCTGGGCGAGTGAGAAGGAAAGTAGCTGTGAACTCCCAAAGAGAAGAGAGACCAGATCGAGGGACAAACAGAAGACACCGGTAAGTCTATTTATCTCTCTTCTTTCACATTTCATAAAGGAAGAAACCAGAATAACTGTCCTTGTTTGTTGCTAAGGCACTGTCACACCTTAGGTGGATAGGATCGTCCTGCATAGGCATTTTTCCCCTCAAAAAATTGGCGACTCCACTGGGGAGATTTGTTTAGTCATTTTATTTGTGTTTCTATCATTGTTTGTTTCATAGACTCGACAGCAACAATCGAACTGCATCTGCTATTCCCGGATGCAAAGTAGACAGTTGCTGCTTTGATCTAATCACTGGACTTGTCTATGATCTGAACAATGGACTCACAAATGATTTGATGATCCTTTGTGATAGATCTTAGTACCCCCTCAGAGCATCCCTTTGATTTCACCTTGCTTGTTGCTTTTATTTGGCCTAAAACAGTGGATTAAATAGCAATCTGTGACCCAGAACCAGTGAGAAACGAGAGTTTCTCCTTCAGCGCAGACCCAGTGAAGGGATTCTGCATTTCAACGCAGGTCCCGTGAAGGCTACCTGCGCTGAATGTCAAAACCCCTGTGTTGAGGTTGCGCTGAACCAGTTTGCCCTTGTGCAGCTGGGGTTCTCTGCTCTGTTTTTCCTTGTTTTGATCTCTGATTTTTGCAGCCTGTAACCAGCATAGGTACCAGTCTGATAACTCCTTTTCTCTGCTTAAATTCTGCCTCCTTTTGTACAAAAAGACTGTGAGTGTTTTTATGTGTTTGTGGCATCATTTACAGTTTTCCTTTGCATGAGTGAAATAGTCATCCTGTAGCCCTTGATTCAGATCTGTTGATTGTGATCTTAGAAGAGAGTTCATTGGTTGTTTGCGGTTGATTATACATTTACTTTTGCATTTGGTTTGAGTTTGTCTCTTTTAAGTGTCGAAACAAGTATTCATTTCGGAAATCGTTAAGTGTTGTAATCTCTTCTACCCTCTCTGATTTCGAAAAAGTAAACTTGTTTGTATCTGTCATTTAAAAGCAGATTCAAAGTTGTACAAAAAGCTTTCTTTGTAGGCATCAATACTAAGAAAGCGGAAAACAAACACCTGCATTGTGCATTGCATTTTGATAGTTTGCATGTTCGACTTAGGAAAAGTGCATTAGAGTGTGCTGATTGCTCTTTGAGAAAAGATGGTGTCTTTATTTTCCCTTAGTAGCTAGGATTTTCAAAGTTGAAAAGATATAAAGCTTGCTTATCATCTTTAGACTGCATTTAGGAATTGTATAATACATCTCGTGGTGAACCTTGAAAGGCAAATTTCTAAAAAGATCAACCTAAAATAAATTGAATGAACTTAACAACGCTTTGCAACATAACGCACAACATAGAGGTCTAGGCTAGAGATGTGTTCCGGCGTCGTAAAGCCTGGTGACTATCGATCTCGTGGATGGTGGGTGATTCCTCCTGAGGGACGATAGCGCCAGTACGGATTGTACTCCCATGTACCATCACGTATATATTGGGAGACCCCTATAGGCATAAAACCTTTATCCTTAGGAAGCCGTGTCAGTCGTCCTACTGATCGCAATGCACTGAACACAACATTCAGGAAGATCGACCGCCCGTACCCTAAAAAGTATTCTGAGGTTTTGCGAAAAGTTTGGCACACCCTCTGCCTAGAACTCCAGAGCAATTCCTTTTGGCCTTTTTCAGACTCTATAACGGAAAAAGTCCATCCGAGCATTTGTCACTTCAGGCTCGTTAAAACATCGAAGGAGACTAGAGTCATCTTTAGCTTTTTCTCGACTCTTTAAAACTGAAAAAGCAAGTTGTGTCTAAAGCGTCGTTAAAATTTATTTTAAACGGAACAATCACCCCTTATTCCTATGTTGATCTTTAGGTTGAAAAAATGGAGCACACCAACCAAGGAATTCCCCTTGGTGGAAATCCTAGTCCCTTCTCCTCTTGGGGAGATGTTGGTGCGCCCCATATGGCCACATTGTCGCTTCCAGGACTGAAAATTGGCCTGCCGGTCTGGCTCTTTTCAACCAATGTCGTTCAGACCACCACTATTCCTGAACAGTCGAGTCAACAGTTAGACCAGACCAGAGTTGCCAACCAGCCTTCCACTTCATCTAACTCTTCCTCTCCTCCTTCCTCTTCGCTTGACGGAACTGGTAAAACAAAAAACCAAGTTCCTAAGGAGAAGAAGGAAAAGAAGAAGAAATAGAAGAAGAAGAAGGAGCCAAAAGTGACTGGGGGCAAACAAGTGTCGTCTGACAAAAATCCACACACAGCACTGACCAGGCCTAAATCGCCATGTGTCATATGCAAGGGAGACCACTTCCACAGAGATTGTCCCTGCATCCCTCGGATTCTAAGGGACTGGTCTCCCCGTTTGCACAATTCGGTAGCGTCGACCTCTGATAGCCATGTTGACTGCTCACCATCGACTAGTGAAAGTGAAGTCCCAGGACAGAGAGGGAAAGCTAGATTTCCCTGTAAATTGTGTGAAGGCAACCATGCCATCCACCGTTCTCCCTTCTTAGACGAGGCTAAAAGAGTTCTGGAAGATCGCCCGATTTTACGAGCGCAACTTCCTCCTGGATATCAAAAACTCCTGCCAAGTCCTTCACTAGTTGAGAACCCGGCTGGCCTACCCAGGTGGTCAGCCGAAGCACCTATCATTGAAGATGAATCGTCTGGATCCATGCCTGAAAAAAGTCAAAAGGTTGAGACGACAGTTGACCCGGTTTTGCCTTCAGAGGCTCTATCTTCGAATGATACCATCACATAGGAGAATAAATACGACACCGTCCAAATTCTCTTCATCAACACAGACTCCGACGAACAAGGGGGCAATATGCCCATTCCTTTATCGCAGGAAGGAACTTAGTCAGAGTCATATCCGGCCGTCTATTCGGTCCCACCACCAAGCAACCTAGTTGTCTCGTTCGACTGGAACCAACTAGGCAGACCCCGGTTGCCAGCAAGCATACCATTCAGAATTATCGTTCAAATATACATAATGGTAATGGATGGCACTATCATTGATGAGGGGGCATCTGTGAGTATCCTTTCCTCTATTGCTTGGAAAGCGCTTGGTTCGCCAGTGCTTTTGCCTGAAATGAGAAATCTATCAGGCTTTGATAAAGGAACCAGTCGACCTTTAGGGATCCTCCCCAATGTGCCCATAACATTGAAAGGGAAGACCGTTCAAATGAACGTGATGGTCATTCAAGGACCCTTGGATTATAACCTACTCCTTGGACGAGACTATATATATTGCATGGGAGCTATTGTCTCCTCACTCTTTAGAGTAATGTGTTTTCCGCATGAAGGAAGAGTGGTCAAGCTCGTGGACCAACTTTCATTTCTCGGATCAAGCATCGCAAATAGTCATATACCATCCCTAAATGGTCTATTCACGCAAGAAGTGTCTCAACCCACGGTCCGTCCTCCTGATGAGCGCGAGTAATCCGGGAGGATATGACTGGAACCCAGGGGGCATGCGTCCTGGTCTGCTTCGACAGGAAAACTTTGGGTATAGGGTAGGTTTCCGCGGGAGAATATGACTAGTCTGTACCCCGCCCATGCTGGAAGAGGGTTATTCTAGAATAAGATTCTTTTGTCAAAGTTATGTAAGTTGGCGGGCATCGTCACTCACCTTTGTCTATTTCGGTAGACATTGCCGAGGAAGTGTTTTGTTTGAAAGATTAACGAGACAATCTTTGGGTAACCTGAAAGAGGTAAGCCTCTCTCTTTAAAACAATTGTTTTGAAGGAAAAGAAGTAGAGGTAACCTTGAAATCATACTTTATACCTGGGGGCATGCAAACCTTTTGGAGTGCAAGCAAAGAGCGGTTATTTATCTGTTTTTTGGGTTAGCCGTTTCCTAACTTGCATAAAGAAAGGATGCAGGGCATAGCTTTGTGAGATGAAGCTCCATAAAAAATAGAATCTCAATGAGACACTCTTATCATATGACTGGGTAATCGAGCAGTTTTAGCACATAGTTCATGCTCGTTAAAAAATAAACGCAAGATCCAAGCAGTTTTAGCACATAGTTCATGCTCGTTAAAAAATAAACATAAGATCGAGCAAATGTTTCCACCCGCGTTTAAGCTCGTTAAAAAATGAACTATCCCGGTAAATAACCACTGTGAATGTAATATTATCAGCCATTAAAGCCTTGGTCGTGTTTGCATCGTCACCTCCACTTTTCATTTGGCCGATCGTTCACCTCCATATGATTGTTTACCCATTTTGAGGAACAGCTGCGAAGAGTGATTACACCTAGCCATCCTTGTGACACTGCCGTGATTGGAAAATTCCAACCTGTACCTGGAATCAGCTGCTAACCCTGTTTATCACTCGTTCCTCAAAAGACGAGTCTTCTTTAAGCTCTTTTCAACTGACTCGTAAAATATGAAAAGATTGTCGAGTCCAAGGAAAATTTTAAGGATGGAAAATTTTCTTGAAGTTTAAAACATTGGCGAATCTCACTAATCCCTAATATGCAAATTATAATTGTTTATTGATATATTTGTAAAATTAATCAAATTTATAATTATTTTATATATAGTCTCTACATAATGTTGGCGATTTTTAAGGTAAAATAATTTTATATTCTAAAATTTGGGCGAATCGTCTTTTATAAAATTGGAAATTGGCGAATCTTTTTTGTGGAAAAATCATGGAAAATTAGCCCACTGGGCGAACATTAGCCCCTAAAATTTTCCATGGTCGAGTCCTTGGCCTTCCAGCTCGTTAAAGGGACAGGAAGAGCTATCCCTCCTCTAGATTTTAATCTTTTTGGACCTGAGGGATTATTGCACAAAAAGATCGAGCGCTTGTTTTATTCAGCTCGTTAAAACTATCGAAAACTCATCCCTTCTGTATTGTTTTATACTTTTTCGGACTTAAGGGATTAGATGACGAAAAAGGATTTTTGGAGTTAACTTTATGTACCTTTTTAGACTCTCTAAAAATGAAAAGGACCGAGTTATCCTTGTCGTTAGACTCGTTAAAATAATTAAATAGCGACAAACTTGTCTTTAGACGAGAACGAGTTTCACTATCGCTAGGCTCGTTAAAACATAGCGATGGGCTTGCCCGAAGGGCAGGTTATAGAACAAGCATATGTTATCCTCCTCAAGCTTGGCAAAAATAAAGAGGTACTGGTCAGCAATGACTGGGGAAAAATTGGGAAAAACTCAAGAAAACTTTGATGGTAGCAAGTCGCTCTTGAACATGACACTTTTCCTCCGTACCACAATCGGGTTGGGTTGTTTCATTCACCGGTCACATCCATGGTTTCGCCATACAATCCATATTTGGGTTAATGCTACCAATCCATCACATCAGTGTCGCCATATGTTCAAGAGAAGTCGTTCAGAAAAGTCAATCGTGTCCCATCCACTGCCATACATTATCCTTCATCCTTTCATGACCGCCACCCTGAATCATATGTCACAGATCGTTTTCACCTCCATTAAAATCATTAGCTCCTTTCCGTGTCACTGATGTGGGATTCATTAAGGCCCTCCTTTGACGGATCGTTTCTTGTCGACATCAGCTCATTATCCAAGAAGTTGATCTAGGAACAACCCCTTCAGTACTTTGAAGCTTGCATGCCTCAATGGCAAGTTTCTCACTTCCGGCGACAGGTATACATCAATGACCTTCGACCGAAAGATTTTGCGTTGTGTTCGACGCCAAGTCCTTTATTCACACCACGTGAATTGTACTGCAGTACCTTGAGGGTCATTATCATTATCGGTGATTCCTCTCGCGCTTGTTAACGGTTTACATCATTGACCGGTAATCAAGCGATGTCTTTCCATGTTCGACTTCAGAACATTTCTCACATGGATCGACTTGTACTTAGAGTAAATATCGAACGAGTTTGAAGACCCCGGATCTAGTTTCATCTGTCCGGGCTACGATATATATTCAGGAAAGATAAAGACATTGACATGTACATCATTGCAGCAGATAATCATCCTACTCAAAGGATGATAATTTCATCAGAATTATCAGTCTACCATCAGACGATTGTCTGTTCTATGTACAGAAAAATGAATTTATAAAGTTGAGCATGGGAATGCCCGCCTCAGCTAGATCATGAAAGCAGTATGAAAAATAATGTATTGTATTATATCTTATTACAGGTCTCCTCCCAACATTGGATGAACTTAGGATCCCCCTGATAAAGCATTTCACCCGATAAACGACCTCATACTTTAGGGGGCAACTGTTATAGACATTTTTGTGCCTTACAGCATTGAGCATGAAATGTCCATAATCTAAGGGATCCAAAGTCCCTAAACATGTTGTTCGTACCCCTAGAGGAACGAGGCTAACAAACCACAGGAATTCACAGAAGTTCTCCACCAGAAACTGCTCAAAAACAAGTCAATTCAGAATCATTTCAGTGGCTACACTAGCTGTTTGTGCTGAATGTCAAAGCCAACACTGGCTACCTGCGTTGAATGTCAAAGGGAACACTGGCTACCTACGCTGAACGAGAGTGGACATGTGGCAAGTTCATTTATCAAGGTGTCAAAACCCAGGAAGCTTCCAAAATGACACTTGCCTCAGGGAATTCGACTGGTGATGAGTAAGAGGTTCCAAATCTCCAAGTGGAAGCAAGAACCTCCAAGTGGAATCAAGAACTGACAGAGGGAGAGGACACTAGTCAGATCTCAAGCTGAATCATCCTCTCTCCAAACATCTATATATGGATCTCTCCTCCATGAGATCTAGAGGCTGGAATTTTGTTATTGCAAAGAATTGTTGTTGGTTTGAGATTGGAATCATTGGGTGCTTAATGCTTTGAAGGGGGTGAAGATAGGAATTCCATTTGCTAGGAAGGAGATGCTGGATTGGAGCCCTCTGGGTTGTATCTCTTCCTGAACCTTGTTATTCATCAATAAAGCTATCTTGGTTTCTCCTATATACTGATGTGTCTTTGATGTATGATTGCATTAGTGTATTTGGTTTATTTCTAATCCTAAACTAGTTATGAATGTGAATATCTGTCTTTGTGTAGTGTTCTTCTCTTGTCGCAAGTAGTTGTTCTCTTGTGATCTTGCAGGAACCCGTTGAAGCTGGACAAGCAAGAAGGCAAGTAGCTGTTCTCTTGTGATCTTGCATGAACCTGTTGAAGCTGGGCGAGTGAGAAGGCAAGTAGCTGTGAACTCCCAAAGAGAAGAGAGACCGGATCGAGGGACAAACGGAAGACACCGGTAAGTCTATTTATCTCTCTTCTTTCACATTTCATAAAGGAAGAAACCAGAATAGTTGTCCTTGTTTGTTGCTAAGGCACTGTCACACCTTAGGTGGATAGGATCGTCCTGCATAGGCATTTTTCCCCACAACACCTCCCCAGACCATCTAGCCATTGGGAGGATATCTACCTCGACTTCCTTAGAAAACCTAGGGGAATTTTGGTTTTAAACCTATTTATGGATAGGCAACATGAATCCATGAAAATTTTTGTAAAATGCGGGTGAAACTGAGACTCCCACATGTCCTTATGATATATATGAATGGGAAATGGATCTTTCACAGTCCACTTCCATCCGATGATAGGAAATTTTGAACCAAAACAGATTACATCCATCACATAGGAACTCATAAAAAATGGAGGGTAAATCCTCGAAGAGATACTCCTTTTCCTTCTATAATCAATTATTGCCTTTGCAAATTATCAGAGAAAATTTGGGCCCAATTCATTATGGTTGCATTTATGACTACATCTATTAATGGCAGCCATTCTAGGGAAAATTTAGTGCTATCAGACTTGCCAAAAATCCTAGATAGCATGGTTGCTGCAAAGATATGGGGTGGAGAAATAGATGCAGTAGAGTACATACCCGCTTTGTCCTTTTTGATATTTCCCTCATTATTCGACCAGGTCCGGGTGACATCTGTTGGGTCTTCATTCTCTTTGGAAAACTTCTCAAGGAACTGTTTGTTGTAGAGTGTTTGGAGCTCTGGTAGGTTTTACATAAGCCATAGGCTATCTGGTGAAAAAGATCCCATAACCTCTTGGCTGCTATTCTTAAATTCTCTGTCTAAGATATCAGCCTGATCAATAATCCACTTGACCATATCTATATAAGGGATTATCTTTGGGCGCACGGCTATGCAATGCAGAAATGAGCATGTCGTCTAAAAAATGGAGGCATCTGAGGAAACACGACCGTTAGTTGTGACCTTTGTTTCTAGAGGTCTTGGTTCCTCTTCTTCAAATAAATCATACATGCTTTCCCACGTAGAGGTTCCTCCTTATCTACTGCATGTAGTATCTGTGAATAAAGGAGTCATTTCTGATTTCTTAGATGCAACTACCTTGGCCTTCTTTGCCATTGCTCCCAAAGACTCCTTCTGTGGATTTTCCCTGAAAATGGAGAAAAATAGCAGCTATCAAATATACAGAGATAAGAATTAACGTAAGATGAAATAATGCATATAACTTGAAAAGGTGATAAGAAAGGAGTTTTATTTGAATGCAGGTGAAAAGATATCGTATCACATTTAATGGCTTTTCAAACATAAATGCCATTAACCTTTACTAAATGCCCACTAATGGTTCATTATCTCTTAGCTTTATTTCTCATTAATGTTTGCATCGTATTTCAAGAAGAAATCTTTATATGCTGGCGAGCCTTTAAATTGCAAAAATGCAGATTTTGCGATTGCGATGGAATATCGCAAATCGCATTATCACATTATGTTTATATGCTTTCCTTATCTTTTCCTTAGTTTTTGCGAGATGCGACATGCGGGCCGCTTACTATCATTCCCAAAACATAGCTTGTTTACCAGGTTTTTGTGTAAAGCCCCTTTTATTAAGCAGTGGACCTAAAGACTCGTTTATAATGTATCTTGGGATCGGTTTTGGGTCTCAATCTCATTTCGCAATCTCACCAGATGGTAAGTTTGCGGTGTTATTTTTAATGTCCGAAATGTGATGCGATAAAGGAGATGTTTTCATCGCAATTTCGCATCTCGCACATTTTAAGGTAACTCATTAGGGTGCGCCTTCTATAAATAGCGATATGCGATGCGGGTCTTAGTTTTAATAAGAAATTCTTATGACTTAGTTTATATAAGAAACGTAATAGTTTCGAATTGTTTAGTGCAGAGTCCTCCTTTGATCACTTTTCATTAGTTTTGGTGTATTAGCAAGACTTTCAATCATGCTTGATTGTGCGATATGCGGGAAAGGCAGAAATTTACTAGTTTTTTTGAAAAAGTGTTTGATTGATATCTTGTCTTATTCCAAAATTTAATAAGGAAAAGGCCTAAATGCTAAACTTATTTTTGGAAGGATTTTTTAAAGGGTCCCCATTTATTAATGTAATATTTACTACCACTATTAACAAATGGGGGGGTTGTTGAATAGCACAACAATTGGCGATTCACTTGGAAGAACCAGTTATCTCTGACAGTTTTTTGAAATTTATAAAAACTTATAAAATAAAGATGGTTTAGAAAATAAAAATTACATAATATATAAGGTAAGTAATACTTCTCTTTGAATAATTTAAACAACATCAACTTAACTATCATTCTTTTGATTATCCTCTTCACATAAGAAAGTCACTTTGTCTACATCAGTCATTACTTGGTTTTAAAGATAAAAACAGGGAGGATCTTCACAGATCAGTTAATTGGTATACTCAATTGTCATAGGTAGAGCCTCTGCTGCCAACACGCGTTCATAGCTTCGACAGGCTTATCTTTTAACCAACAATGATTCAATATCCCACTTAGGCCAGAATACAATTTTTTAAAGATAAGCTCATATTTATATACTTATTGTCTTTTTATTTTCTGAACTAATTCTTTTTCTTTAAAATTTCATCTTTTATCCCTTAAAGGACAATGTCTTGGTTTGGTGACCAAAATTGACAATGGCATTCACTTGATTATAACTTAACTGAACAAGATGGCTCTTGATGAGACCCCTTGTCTTTTGATCGATACAATCTCAAGCCATTACCCTGTTTTGATATGCAGTATTGGTAATGTCAGTTAGTTATAACCTTATGATCATGGTAAGCCAGATCTTGATGAGACCTCTTATCCCTTAAGTTTAAGTATATTTTAGAATTACACTCTAAAAATGAAAACTGAATAAAATGGGGAGAATCATTGGCTCCTTAAGAGCTTCTGGATGACAATTGTAGAGTTTAAAGATGGTTTTCTGTAGAGAGACTTTGCTTTGTTATTGATACTTTTCTTGACTGATGTAGAGAAAAGTTTCCTTTCTAAAGTTAAGATTCATCAAAGATCAAATAATTTTTGGCAGAGAAAAAGCAATTTCAAAGCAAAAGAAATTAACCCTATGTTTTATGCCTGAAAGTCATTTTCATAACAATCTTTACTTATACAAGCAAAAAGTCAAAAATAAAAAGAGACTATTATTTGAAAATCCAAAAGTAAATGTTCTTCAACTTGTTTTATTCTTTCTAAAAACTAAAAATAAATGCAATAATATACAGGGAATAGAAGAGATCATCTTCTATGGAAAATATTTCTTTAAGATTTGCCCATTAACAGGAAGAGATTCTCTCTTGCCTAATAAATCCTACAGTAAAAAGGATGATGGGCCTATTTGTTCCACAATATGAAATGGGCCAATCCAAATTTGTTGGAACTTGGTATGCTTAACTTTTTCTTCATGGGCTTTATCCCATTTCAATACTAGGTCTCCGAGTTGGAAACGTTTTGAACTTACAAAAATTGAATCAAACGAAGCTTTGACTAACTATTGATGATGTGCATGTGTGATTTTGGCTTTCTCCTTTCCTCTTCAAGCTTATGGATTTGTAACTATCTAACTTGCATTGAAGAGGAAGGAGTTTCTTCAATGAATTGAACTAGGGCTAGAGAGGGAATAGCTATATTTGTAGGTAGGACAACTTCTTTCCCATAGACCAAATTAAAAGGAGAAGTGTTGGCCTAAGGGGGCCTAACCTAGTTTTAGAGTTAGTTAGCCAAACAAATCCCTACACTACTGGCCCTTTCGGCATCAGCCCGCAGAGCGCGGACTGAAGTCTCACCCAAAGCAGTATGGGGGTATGCTACAACCAAGTTTACACACCCTTGAGATGGATGTGATGTCGGTTTATTCCAAATATACCTGCCTTCACGCAGGTTTCTTAGCCATCTGTTCCACTCTTTAGTACCTTCACAAAGGGTACAATTGGCTTTCATGCAGCCTTAACCTGTGCCTTAGGGACTTTCACATTGCGATATCTCCCAAACTAGGCTAAGTGTCTTACTTATCTTATTAACTGATCTTAGTTAGCTTCACGTAAACAGATGTTCTTACTTGCGTTTACTTAACCAATACATTTACATATATTTGTGCATCATCTAAGCATTATAAGTGAAATTCATACCCACATAATAAGATGCATAAACAAGAAATAAAGACACATAAATTATAGAATCCTTCTCTTTATTAATAATTCCGAACAATTACAGACTCGACCCACCTTATGCACTCAGCTGTAGGGGTTCGCGCACTTAGCTGTGGACTTCTAGGCCTCTGCACACTCAGCTGCTAAGCCTCTACCTATGCTATAACCCAAACTTAGACTTCTGCTTTGAAGCTATGACTCAATCCTTCATTTTTGATTCCTTCTTCCTTTGATACTTAGAGCTTAGCTCTATTTATATAATCCCATGATCCGCGGACCATGGGTAGATCTTTTACAACCGACATTACATTTCCAAAATAAGGACAGACAACCCTATGAATCTTTAACACCTATGCGCTCTGCGACAACAAAATGCGGAGTCTTTACACTTGGATTACAAAATTTGACCAAAATATGGGCTTTTAGCCCCAAAACTTCCATTAGGGGATCCCACTTTCAATAGGCCCCCAACACAAACATCGTGACTCGCCCTCGAGTCACTCTGCAAGTGTCGAGATCTTAGCACGAAGACCTCCCAGCTCAGTTTGGATTACTGTAAGTTCGCATCGCACTGAGCGACCGCCTGTTAGACTTCTTCCACTCACTATTCAGTGACTGCCGCTGAGCTGCTACCCTAAATCTTTTGCTGAGTTGCCTGCAATTTCATGAGCTTTCCTTCAATGGAAGTTGAGATCGTATTAGCCTTATCTATCCATGGTTGTAGGTGTGCTTTTAAGAAAACTTCTTTGTGCTGAGCAGCATCCACCTGTTCCTTAAGTGCCTTTGTCTCCTGCATCTGTGCAAGCCTTAGTGTACGGACGACCGTCTGCGCAACCCCTTTGACCTCGTCATACCTTTTTTGTAGCTCGTGCACCTCTGTCTCCAAGTGCTCTACATTTGGGTCCTCCTGTAGGGTGGTCAGGACCTCGAATAATTGTTCAAAAAGTCGCGTGTAGTCTACTAATGCACTGTCGACCAACGCTAATGTTGTTGTAACAATGGTGGTATATTGTTCCCTGACTTCCAATGGAGTTGAAGGTTGAGCACTCAACTACAATTCTGAGATCTGTAGGTTCAACTCCAGCTAAACCCTGGCCATCTCTACTCAAGCGTCGCGCACCCCTGTGGCCAACTTGCGGACGTGCACCTCAACTGGTTCTTCTGCCTAAATTTCCAACTCCAGGACCATCTGATAGGCTTCCTCCACAACCTACATGATCTACCTATTTTGTTCCACTGCCTCATTGCACTGTAGGCCTAACTACTCGATGTTGATGCGCTGCTCTCTCATCACCTATAGAGTGGGACTCTCCCGGGCCCTGAGTTCTGCGGGGAATCCATCCTGCAAGAGGTAGAGTGTCTCTCAAGGAAACATGGCCATATTCAGTCCCACCCCTTTCATAATGCTAACCATGGGCCTGTCAACCTCATTTTCTGTAGTGAGTGCCCCATCTGGTAGCAGTACCGCATTGGTCACCCTTGTGTGCAACCTCTCCTCGGCAGCTGAAGTGCCAATCGCGAGGCTAGTGGACAATGTACCAGCCTGTGGAGTGTGAGCTTGCAAGTCGTGTAACTCTTTCCGGAGAGCCCCCAATACCAACTTCTATTGTTCTTCGAACTATTGAAGGGCCTCCGTGGTGACATCCCTCACCGTTTCTCCAATGCCATGCAAATCTCCCTCAGTGAGAGTGATTGGGTTGAAGGATGTCTTTGACGCCTTGGTTTTCCTTCATGGCACTGCCTTCTCTTGCCAGCGCTGACGCTTGAGTTGGGTGGATGTTGTCTGCGGGTCTGTACCACCTTGTTCTATTGGATCCTCTATTTCTTCTTCAGTCTCGGGCAAAGGTGACTTCTATCCTTCGCACTCTTCTCCTCTTGTCTTCTGTTGTTCGACCAATTTCATGATGTCACACGCTATCTGGGCCTTAGCCTCTACTTCCTCTTTTCTGCACTTCTTAGCCAACTATGCTATTCTGAGATTTTTTTCTTCCTTCTTAATCTGCGCGGCGGACTTGTTCGTTTCCACTACGGAGCTTGCTAGAGCACGCCACTCCAGTGGCCAAGAATCGAGGACTGCAAATATAACATCATCAGTTGCCAGATATGGTAAGTTATGCCATGTCTTCGTGGGGTCCTTCCGCACCTTGATAAAGACATGGTGGAAATCCACTTTGAACTCTACAAAGCTCTGCAAACTGGTGTATACTGTGGGCGACAACTGTGGCTTGCAATTGATCCCCATCCGGATACTCATCTCCATCAAGACCCAAAAGATATTTCTTTCTTTTATATGATGTGCATCCTTGGTCACCCACAACGAAGCATACTTCGCTACCTCTGGGAGGTCCGGTGCGACCAAAGGGAATTGGCTGTCTTCTGGCAGCTCCCATGCCACCAGCACAATCAAGAGCAAGAGCCACACGTAGTGAAACATCTTGCCCTACTCCTATGCCTCACGACAGTTCACAAGGAACTCGCCTCATAGATAATTCGCCCAGTTGAACTGGACTCCTTGAACACATTGGGCTGCTAGTGCAATCACAGGCATGGGCACCTCATCCGTGCGACACTTATGTATCACCTTCCCTACTAATATTTGTGTTGTGGCCTTGATGGTAGGGTTGTTAATGTTGGAGATGGTATATCCCCGCTTCTTCTTATCCAACTCGAATTTATTCTTCATAACTTCCACGAGGGCGAACTCGCCACCTTTTCTGTATGATATATTGGCTAGATCCTCCCTTGAGTAAGGAAGATGTGTGACCTGATGAATCAAGTGGTCTGTGATGGGAATGGGCTCCTCCAGCCATAAACACCCATGATGCACCAAGAAGAGAAGCTGCCTAATGATGAAGACGGTCTCTGGGGCACAGTGGTAATGCAGTACCCAGAGTAGGTTGAGTAGCCCGAATTTCTATACTCCCTTGAGCCATGTCCGCAATTTCAATTCAATCATTCCAGTAATCGTATCAATCCGTTGGTGCATTAGCTGCTCAGTCGCTAAACGGGGGAATTTCTTGTGATCTGTGATGTCCCAATATTCAAACTTTAGTACAGGAACCCACCCTAAGTGTGGTCCCTAAAAAAAATGTCATCCGGGAGCAATGGAGTTTGCAAGGAGCTCTTGCTCTCGTCTATGTTCTTTAGCACGTTGGCTTTTCCCTTACAAGGAGGAACATATTCTGGTAACTTGGTAATAGGGTCTGCACCCTAGGTTTCAACTTCCATTTCCATGTCCTCCTCATCCACCAGGATTTCTTCAGATTCTTCCTCGTCGGCCTCTAGATTAATGGCCTTCCCCTTTTCTTGCAAGGTGAGCTTGGTCCTTTGTGGGTTTCTTGGTGATATGCACACCAAGATCATAGCTTGCTTACCTTCTTTGGTCTCAGTGTTCTGGGTGATTTAGGGACTTCAACTATCACTCTGGCACTCTTCGGGGCTTCTACTACCACAATTTCCTGTGCGATTTCCTCGGGTGTCGACATCATTCTATTCAGGAGGTCCTCCATTTCTTTCGACAATCTCTCAAGCGTTGAACTTTCTCTCAAAGCCTAAAAATTCATAAGGTCCATACACACTTTATAACGCAACAACTAAATTTTCAAAATGCCAAGTGTTTTTCGTTGGATAGCCACTTGTGATTTGTAGGGCTTTTTGAATTCAAATCTGACCATTCCCCCCACATTCGGCCCATTAATGCTAGATTGGCAACAGATTTTCAAGAATCTAAGACATAAATTTCACCTTAAATGCCTGTCGCCCACTCCATTTGGCCATAATCCGATCATCAAATCATGAACAATGACTTTAACAGTCACTTTCCAGTAGACCTTCACTATTTCAATGAGTAGCGCTGCTGCCTTCACATTGTCGTGAACCCTGTGACACTTCGATGCTTCACGCAGTCCTGAAATCACGCAGCTCCCCAAACCGGGCAGTGTAGTTTATAGTCTTGCACCTCCTTTCAGCTGCCTGAAGTACTAAGATTGTGCTTCTTTCATTTAGTCACATGGCCAAACCGCTGGTGTATGGCTTCAAGCGAATGCCATTCACCTAGCCTGGGAAGGGTTCTCCATTTAACTTAATCAAATGGACCGCGCCACCATCGGTAATCTCCTTAATAACATAGGGCCCTAACTAGTGCATCTTGAACTTTCATGGGAATTTCTCAAACTTACTATCATACAATAAAACCAGATTGTTTACCTTGAATGTGTGCAGCTTGATGTGTTGATCATGCCATGCCTTTTCACGCTGCTTTGGGACCTGCTGGTGAAATCCAGTGAAAAATCATTCTTCTTCGAGCTCATCCAGCTGCGCGAGCCTCTATTCCAGGGCTTTGCGATCTGTCATACCTATGAGCATTGCTATGCGTAGACCATGCACAATGAATTCCATAGGTATTACGGCTTCCACACCATAGACATGCCTAAAAGGGGTTTGTCCCGTCAACTTTTTGCATGTTGTTCGATAAGCCCATAATACTGCAGGTATGCGTAGGTCCCAATCACTTCAATAAGCATTTCAAACCCTGGTCAACACATTTTCAAGCACTTTTTTAAATGCCACCACTGTCTCGTTAGCCTGTGGGTGATAAGGTGTTCTCTTCTAGTGATACACCTAAAATTCCTCTGTTAGTGCGCTGATCGTCTCATTCAGACAATGCGTACCACGATTACTCATAAATATCCTTAGACATCCAAATCGTGTCAGTACATGCTCACATAGGAAATTCACGGTCGTCGCGCTCGTGCAATCCTTTAGCAGTTGTGATTCTGCCCAACAAGTCAAATACTCCGTCGCAGTGATAATATACCTCGCACCTATCTTCCCTTGTGGCTGAATGGGTCCTACAAAATCTATTGCCCACTTTTCGAAGGGTTGCAATGTCATTTGTGGATTCAAAGGCATTTCATCCCTCCATGATGGCCTGCCTATTCTTTGACATACATCACACACCTTGCAATATGCTTTTGAATCCTGATGAAGGGTTGGCCACCACAACCCAACACATAAAATCTTTTGCGTGGTTTCTCTCCCTACATAATGTCCTCCTGTGGCACCCCCATGAGCGTCCGTGAGGATGCTACTTCATTCAAACTCAGGTACATACCTTTACAATATCTCATCAGTCCCCATCTCGTATAGATGCCCAACAATGACAAAGAAATCTGCTGCGTGCACCACTAATTCCTTCTTTTGCTGGACATAGTATCCTTCTAGTGTAGTTCCTATTGTTAGGAAGTGTATTATATCCTCAAAATGACCATCCACGATGCACACAACAAAGAGTTACACATCAGGTAATCCTTCCTGATGTGTCAACATGTACATGAAACTCTTTCTTCCAATTCGGGAAGACTAGAATTGGCGCGGTAACCATCTTTTCTTTCAATATATCCAGGGTTTTCTTATAGTCATCGTTCTAGTAGAACATGACATCCTTCTTCAACAATTTTTCCATTGGCGCGCTGATCTGGGCATAGCCTTTGATAAACTTCCTATAATATCCCATATGTCCCAATGTAGTGCGCAACTGTTTCACACTCCTCGGCGCTTCCAAGTTCAAAATCACCGTGATCTTCGTGGGGTCTACCATAAGCCCTTGTATGCAAACTACATGCCCCTATAGGTTCCCAAAAGGAACACAAAATAGACACTTCTTGAGGTTGAGCGCAATCTAGTATCTTCGACAGGTATCCAGCATCAAGCGCAAGATCGCTACATGGAATTTGACCAGCCCAAATACAGTACAGTGATCAAAATATAGCTCCAGGAACTTATGAATAAATTCCTTGAATGTTGCAACAACTACATGCGAAAATATAGTAGGCGCATTCTTTAATCCAAATGACATTGTAGTATATTGAAAGCAACCCCAATTAGTCACAAAGGTTGTTTTTCTCCCATCCTCTTGTGCGATTTTGATTTGGTGGTACCCAGAGAATCCATCAGTGAAAGAATATGCTTCCTAGCCACCTACATTGTCCAACACTTCATCCATGAATGAAGTTGAGAAAGGATCATGCACACAAGCATCATTCAAGTTTCTAAGATCCACGCATATCCTTATCTCATCCTTCTGTTTCTTCTCTTGCACCACCATTGGGCTTACCCAATCGGACTCTTCCACAGGCTCAATGATGCCTTCTATTATGATTTTGTCTAGCTCTAAGCGAACTTTCTTCTTGTATTTCGGATTTAGGCGGTAAGGCCTCTACTTAACTAGCTTTGTGTCGGGCTTTAACATGACCTTCATCACTCCTAGATCTCCAATTATCCCTTTCAAATCTGTAAACTTGGTAGGGAATAAGTCCTGATATTCGCATAGTAATTTAGCAACCTTATCCACCATCGCGTTGTCCCAGTAGTCTCCAATGTTCATGAATTTGGGTTTTACCTCTGTGCTAATGTTCACTTGTTTAGTTTTCACTAGCGTGGTTATATCAAGGTTCTCGATCTATGATCCTTGAACCTCACGGTGACCTTTTGTTTCTGGGATGTTAATCTTTCGTGGATCCTCATCCTCCTCTTCAGAAGTTACATTATAACATTCCAGTGTGCAACTCAGTTGAGTAGCCCATTCAAGTTGAATCAGGTCTAAAGGATCTTGCGGTATCCTAAAGATGGCTGCTTTCACCTCTTGTAGCACTTCATCAATACTGTCAAACCCATCCTCAAAAGTGAATGTCATCATGAATCCTTCACGCAGGATATCCCATTCACCTATCCCATGGCGGAGCTCTACTTATATATACCAATTCACTGGGATAACATCCAGGGTATGACAGAACAGGTGCACCCACTCAGGTTGTGGCTTTTCTCCATAGTCCTGCGTCCACTTGGCTAGATGCACACACAGATCATCCTACCCATCATACTTGTCTTTCAGTCGCATCTTAGGATTCCAAAATCATGCTCTCAACATG
The DNA here is from genome assembly GCA_031772625.1 of Pinus tabuliformis. Classification (NCBI taxonomy): domain Eukaryota; kingdom Viridiplantae; phylum Streptophyta; class Pinopsida; order Pinales; family Pinaceae; genus Pinus; species Pinus tabuliformis. The sequence goes on along the minus strand of CM062814.1, from coordinate 393,231,652 downwards.
CTCCTACATTCGCGCCAATCATCAAAGCTTCCCTTGTGTGTACACCACCATCTTGTTAGCGTATCGCGCAGTGCCCAATCCAAGGCTTGTAAGCATTATTTCTCTGGAATCTCCCTTTCAAATGCATCCAAAAAGGTATCTACCTCATTTAGACCATCATAAATAGGCATATTTCTTTCCTCTGATGACACACAACATAGCGACCAGGCCATCATGTTGCAATTCAGTGTAGTTACTTTGTGTAATCGATTCTACCGATGTTCTATTTCTTCGTTGAAGTCCGAAGTGCAAGAACTCTCGCGCTCCCACATAATCCATCCATCCACAGTGGGATTCACCCAATCTTGGTATCGTGCTGTTATCTTATAGATGCACTTCATATCATCATCACTCTCATAATCGCGGACTAGTTCCATATAGCGCGATCCTTCAACAGGATCCATGGGTATTATTACGCGCAGTGATTTCTTCTCAAAGATAATCTTTTTCTTCTTCAGATTGATTACTCCATTCATATGAATAGCCTAGTCAATTCCCAGGAGCATAGGGTATGGATTGCTATCATATACTATCTCTATTACTTCGGAATCTGCCAGTGCGCTCTCTCCCTCAATATCCATGGTCACTCCCTGTGTTCACCCCATGGGTACGGTTTTCTGTTGATTCACCATCCTTATCTGAACCAGAGACCACTACAGCACAGGTCTCCCCATTTGCTCCCAAGTCTGTTTTGGCAGAACATTCGTATCTGACCCAAGGTCCAAAATGACCTAATCCATTTCATACTCTCCTATTTGTACGGTCAACCTCATCTCCCATCCCATCCTTGTCTTATGCTTGCCAATCTTTCGCACTACGCGTGGCTCACCTAGCATGGTGCCAGTGCATCTATTGATGAGTTCTTGTAGCCCTTTTATAGCCTTACTGTCGCGCAGCAACTTCATAAAGGTTTCCAAGAAATTTGTTAGCATAGAAGGGTCCATCTCCGTTCAGGCTTATCCTTGCTTCCTGAGGTGGAGGCCTCGGCGAAACTTTTCTTGGCTTCCATGAATGCTTCACGAGCATGCTCCAAATCAAACTCATCCTCTTTCGCTGGGGCTTTGCGAACCCATGTACTATCTTCCAGTTGTTTCCCCTTGTCATATCCTGTCGTGATTCCACTCCTAAGCACTATATTTACGTTCAGATCTTCCTTGCACTGCTCATACCTCATCATCTGCAGGTTCTGAGTCGGGGGAGGTGGTAGCACTCCTTTGTCATGTATCCTAGCTATATAAATAGGACAATCTTTTGTTTCATGATCGAACAGCATGCAATACTTGCACGATAGACACATTGGATTACTGCAATCATGGGTATAGTGTCCCAGTCCTCCGTAATTGTATCAAATCAACTGTCCTCGACCTCTACCAGGTCCTCCTCCACCTTAGCCTCATCTTTGCCCCTGAAATCCTGTCTGCAATCCCTGCATTCTATTCAAGGGGCCGTGTTTTGGTCTAAACCCTGCAGGTGGGGGTTTTATCCATCATCAATTCATAGTTCATACAAGTACGCTCATCATGTCCTACCGACCTACAAAAGTTGTAGAACAATTGTTGCGATGCTTGCACATACTTCTGTAACAAGTGGTAGTTATCCATGGCATGTTTTCCGGCTACCTGACAGATATCGCACCATAAAGTAGGCGCCGCGCTAGGTCCTGCTTGAGCTTCTGGCCTTAAAGGCATATGTCCTCCTCTTGCAAGGTAATTTGTAAAGATCGAGCAATGGTCTTTGTCATGACCCTGACTCCTACATTTCAAGCACCATACTTCCTCGTATACCTCTAGCCCAACCATCCTGTCCTGCTTCAGACTTTTTATCTCAAGGCACAGATTCTTCAGCTGTGCATGGATCTGTTGGACTCCTAGATTAGGATCCTACACCAGAGTCTCATGTAGTCTCATGGCAATCTCCAAGGCCTCTTCTTGAGTTGTTATCTTTTGCTGCGACAGCGCACTCCTCAAGTGTGGTAGTAGCGAAGCAGCAAACCACTCGCGATGTTGTCCATCTGTCAAGTTCATGTTGGCTTCACTGATCATATATTTCAGCCTCTAATCTAGTTGCCAAGGCATCTCACTTGGTTGCATCTCGATCTCTTTGAATCCCACAATCGACTGCGCTTCAGATTTAGGCCTGCTAAATTCCCTATTTAGTGCTGCTTGGATGTCTGCTACTCTAGCATTCGGGTTATCGTTGGAGTACTTAATATAGCAAGTTAGCGCACGATCTTGTAGGGTGCTAACCAGTGTCACTTTCTTTATATGATCATCTGTAACACCTTGAGCTTCCTATACAACCCTCACAACGCACCAAAATTGGTTTGGGTCCTCCTTTCCCAAGCTTTTAAATAAAGGCAACTTCATAGTGTTTTCCATACCGAATTGCGGTGGAGGTGGAGGTGGTATGGGTGAAGTTAGAGGCGATGGCAGTGAAGCCAGTGGTGGTGTGGGTAGAGGTGGTATTCGCGGGAATCCTTGTCTTATTAATTGAATAACACTTCACGGAGAGACCTTCACTATCCCTTCTTCGTCTCTTCGTGGAGGTGAAATCAAGGGGCTATACTCCGAACCCTTATTTCCTTCATTCCTATAATTTTTTATGCTTTGTGTAGCTTGGAACGTCAAGGTAGCTGCATAACCCATTTTTTACACAACAACATCTTAATCCAAGTATTCAAAGATTTTACGTACTTACTTCATGGTCCTTTGAAAAAGCACCGCTTCGCCTCACTATAGCTGACTAAGGTGTCAACCGCGAATTCAATCACAAATCCTCCTATGACATGATCGAGCCAATGATCGACAGCACGGGCAATCTTATCCTCTGATGCTTCCAACCTTCGCACTAGCTCTGGGGTCCACATAATAGGACCGTCAAGTTTCCACCTTCCTTGGCTATCTGCTAGTTTCACGATCCACTCCTATAGCTCAGTAAGAAAGGAGGCGAAAAGGATTTCGTGGATCTCCGTATACAGGTACCTATCCAACCACTATTCTTTTAATAGTCACGGGTTTATGTTTCTCTTGTGCCACGAACTCGTGGATCCTTCTGTCTAGCCAACCTTCAATTCTTTCTAGTTGGATTCCAGTGATACGACATGACACATCTCTTATGCAGATTCCAGTCCCGGCAACAAAACCATTTGTTGGCTTAAGGGGGCCTCACCTAGGTTCAACTTTTGATCAGGGGCTCATGTCCCAAGTGTCGTAAAATGCTCAAAATTGAAAGTGCCCAGAATTGATTCAAACCTGAACGACTGGAAAGAGCTCATCTCCTGATTCCGGTGCCGCGAATGCTTCGGAAAACACTCTCCGTATGAGAAAGTTATGCCAAAAAGAAGGAAATCCCAATAACACTGAATTTATGATTTTTCAAAAAAATAAAAAAAGAATATTCTACAAAATATTCCTTAGAATATTCTACAGAATATTCCTTAAAATATTCTAGGGAATATTCTTAAGAATATTCCCAAGAATATTCCTTTTGGGTAGAGAATCAAAGGATGCCATGTGGCAAGCGCAGAGGCCACCACGTGGCCAAGGTGACGTCAATGGGCAATGGCACATATGTTAAAACTTTTTGCAGCCACAGGTTTCAACCACGCGACCTACCTTATAACACGCCCACGCTTTGCGGTTGACCCATGAGCATCAAACTTGTTAGTGGTGCAGACAAAGCTACAATTGAGTTTTGAATTTGGTTATGGCGGGGCCCGTAGGGGGCTAGCCCCTAAGGGATAGCCCCCATACCACGTGATCACCGCCTATAGACCAAGTGCTAAACTCCATAACCGCCGGCGCTATTTGTTTGTTAACGATTAAATGTATTTTGGTCACAATGTTTAACGGGAAGTTAACTCAAGTTCTAGTGCGAAATCCAAGGGCAGTCCGCCGATTCAATAAACCGTTCACATGCGCATTAAAGACCAACAGTTAAATCTAGCGGTCACGGGTAGGATTTGTGGCAGAATTCGCGGTGGCGCCATATTTGGCGGGCCTATATGGCCCTCTAACTTTAGCTAACTGGAGTCTTTTCTGGGGCAAACAAGCAGTTCAATGAATGAGCCATAACTCTGGCTAGGAAAGTCCTTTTTGGATGAATTCTTTTTTGAATTTGACTAATCAGATGATTTTGAAGCCATTGGAACAGTTTAGAGAGCAATAAGAGGTTGTTTGCAAGTGTTTTTGCTCCGTTGAAGTTCTAGGAGCCACTAGGGCCCGATATTGTGGGAGCTGTATAGGGTTGCAGGTACCCATTGGATGAGAACCAGTAGTCATTCCTGACTAATTTGAGCGTTCTGAATCCATTTTTACAGTCCATTTTGCCTGTTGAGGCTTGTATTCAATTATACAATCATTTTGAGCTTTTCATTAAAACGAGGACATGCTCATTTGGGATCTTAGGACCCAGCAGATGTAGTCCAGGAGGGGTGAAATGCTTCCTCAACTTCTTTTGCATTTGTGGTTAAGTTATTTTGCAGAAAAAATTCATTTTAGTGTGTTAAACAAAAAAAGGAAATAATTCTGCTATACTTAAATGGGTCATAAACAGCTGAAATTTTCTTTTGTTTTTAACTGCAAGACAAGTACATCATGTTAACATGTATATTTACTGAATTGAATACCTTGTTGAGCATTTCAAGTAGTTTCAAATTCAGATCAAGTTGGTATCAAACTATGTTGTTGTTTCTTTGTATTAAAAGCAGTAAAATAAACTATAGACAGAGCCTGAAACGAGCCAGGAAGCCTTCGAAATGCTCTTGTTATACAATTGCAAAGTAGATAAATGCTCTTTTAGTCAATCTCTGGTGTAGTTGTCTTTTGATTGTTTTTGTGCAAAGATCTTCTAACTGTCTTGCAAGTATGGATGCTTACCAGGTTGAAACTTCAGAGAGGGGAAGGACATTTGACTAGAGAATGAGAGAATGCTCAGTCAAGGAGGGCCAGAGAGACATCACCTCCACCTTCAATTTCACCCTCAAGAGTCTCAGCAGAAGCTTCAAGAATGTCTGAACAGGAAGGAGAAATTCCTACAGACATGGATCCAAAAGAAGAAGCAAGAGTCTTCAGAAAAGATTTCTTGGACCTCACTGAAATGGTGAGAATATTGTATCAGGAAAGAAATGAGAAACTGGTTGGAGAAGGGTCCAAACATCTACATGAAGGAGAGGGCTCTTCATAAGGTAAGAAGGATGATGATCATTCCAATACAGGACATGGAGGAAATGGTGATCCACCACCCCCATCGTCACCTTCTTCCTCTTCATCCTCATCTTCTTCTTCAGTTCATAAGCATAGATCCTCTGGAAAGAGTCCTTTTTTGAATCTTGATGTAAAATTCGAATTACCTATGTTTAATGATGAAGTGAAGTGAATGCAGAAAAGCTTGACAACTAGATTAGGCAGTTGGAAGTTTACTTTAGGATCCAGAATATGCATGATGATGCCACAAAGATTCAGTTGGCTTCTTTGAGAATGGATGGAGCAACATTGGTTTGGTGGGAGGCCAAGACCAAAGAGGAAATCAAGAAATTTGGTAAGGCTACCTTAACATGGACTGAATTTCTGTTAGCCATTAAAAAACAGTTTTATCCTCTTGTTCACATGCAAAAATCCATCATGAACTGGCAAAATTTCAAACAGCTTAAGAGTCAAAGTGTCCAAGACTACACCCAAGAATTCAGGAGAAGAGCTCTCTTGTTAGGGGTAGATTTACAGACCCAAGATACCCTGCTGAAATACATAGGTGGTTTGCATATCTACCTTAGACACACCATCTTGATGTTTAACTCTACTAGCCTGGACAAGGATTGTGTCCAAACTACCCATTTAGAGGCAAGGGAAAAACACATTTGAAGAGGGTAGAAACAAGCCCCCCAAGGGGAAAAACAAAGAGAAAACCTCTAAGGGAAAGGGCAAAAAGAATGCATCTATCAAACAGGAGAGTGAGAAAGTGATCTATAAACACTGTTCTAAACCATGCCATGAGGAGAAAAATTGTTGGAAATTACATCCTGAAAAAAGACCTCAAAATAACAAAACCAAAGGGAAACAGAAAACTATTGCTACTACATCTACACACAAGATTTAGGGGATGATTCAGGTGATGAAACAAAAATTGCAGCCATGGGTGTGAAAAATTTGAAGGGAAAAGAAATTGAAACTCAATCCAGTACTAGTACCTCAAACTGTCATGTACAAGCTCCTAATGAGGAAGAAAGAATTGAACTGTTTCATGTGAGGGTAATTTCAAAACATACTAAAATTGACGCACTTTTTGATAGTGGGTCACAAGCAAACCTTATATCAAAAGACTTGGTCAAGCAACTTAAACTTGAGACCGTTCCACATCCAAAGCCATATCCACTTGGATGGATTTGCAAGAATGCAAATTACAAGTCTCAAGAAAGTGCATATTGCACTTTGCAATTATTGCACATTTTATTGACACAGTTGAACTTGATGTAGTGCCTTTTGGTATAGCAGGAATTGTTTTGGGAAGTTCTTACTTATTTGACAGGAAAGATATCTTCTATCGCCATGAAAACAAATATCATCTTTCAAAGATGGCAAGGAGTTCATTGTTAGAGCTCATCGCAAGAAGACAAATGTAGCGATGGTGAATGCATGATAGGTAAAAAGGCTGGTCAATTTGAGTAAGAATTTTGTTCTTCTTATGACTAAGCCCAAGGGTGATGTGAATCATGATTCATTTGAAAATTGTGATTCCAAACTTAAATCAGATTTATATGATGTAGTTCATGCACATCATGAGATGTTTCAGGAACCAACAGGTTTGCCTCCTAGGAGAGAGATTCAGCATGAAATCCATTTGCATCCAAATTGTCCTCTTCCAAACATAGGCATGTACCGCATGTCTATCATGGAGAATGTCGAAATCAAGAAGCAAATCAAGGAATTGTTAGACAAGGGTTTCATAAGGTCAAGTACTTCGCCATGTGGGTCACCAATTGTATTGATTCCAAAGAAATATGGCACTTGGCATATGTGTGTTGATTTCAGGGCCTTGAACAAGATAACGGTAAAGAATTGTTACCCACTCCCAAGGATAGATGATTTGTTAGAAAATTTGAAAGATGCTTGATATTTCACTAAGTTAGACTTGCGTGATAGATATCATCAAGTAAGAATTGAAGAAAGTGACGTTTGGAAGACAAAGTTTAAAACCAAACAAGGACTCTTTGAGTGGCTTGTGATGTTTTTTGGTTTGTGCAATGCACCTGTAACTTTCATGCGGGTAATGGATGATGTCTTACATCCTCTTCTTGATGATTTCATTATTGTCTACTTAGATGACATATTAATTTTTAGCAGGTCTAGAGAAGATCATGTCATGCATGTTAGGAAAGTATTTGATGATTTGAAGAAGAATCAGTTATTTCTTAAAATGTCAAAGTGTGAATTTGGCAAGACTTCTTTGGTTTATTTGGGACACATAGTAGGAGGAGGTGATTTGAGAATTGATCCTACTAAGATAGAGGCTATTGTGAATTGGCCTACTCCCAAATCCATTACAGAGGTAAGAAGGTCTGTGGGTGCAACTCAATATTGAAGTTCATCTCTAACTTCTCTTCTATAGCAGCTCCTATGCATGCAGTGACAAGTGTGAAGCGTGCTTTCCAATGGGGAGGCAAGCAGCAAAAAACTTTCGAATCTTTGAAAGAGAAGATTAGTTCAGCTTCGGTCCTTGCATTACCGGATTTGAGACAACCATTTGAGATACAAACCGATGCTAGTGATTATGTTCGGGTTGGTCTCAAAGGTAGCAAACCGAATAAGGCAAAGTGGATGGAAGTGGACAGAGTGAGGGAGATGTACCCTCACCTCTTTAATAGGTAATTGAAGGCTTTTGGGGTCCAAAATCTTCCCAATGGGGAGGTGTGATTAAGGGCTCATGTCCCAAGTGTCGTAAAATGCTCAAAATTGAAAGTGCTTAGAACTAGTTCAAACCTAAACAAATAGAAAGAGCTCGTCCTCCTGATTCTGGCACCATGAACAGTTCGGAAAACGGTCTCAGTATGAGAAAGTTATGCCAAAAAGAAGAAAAGCCCAATAACACTGAATTTGTGATTTTTCAAAAAAAAATTAAAAAAATAATATTCCGCAGAATATTCGTTAAAGTATTCCAGGGAATATTCTTAAGAATATTCCCAAAAATATTCATTTTGCGCAGCAAATCAAAAGCTACCATGTGGCAGGGCCAAAGGCCACCACATGGCCAAGGTGACGTCAGCAGGCAATGGCACAGATGTTAAATTTTTTTGCAGCCACGGGTTTTGACCACGTGACCTGCCTTATAACACTCCCACGCTTTACCGTTGAACCATGAGCACCGGACTTGTGAATGGTGCGGACAAAACTATAGTTGAGTTTTGAATTTGGTTAGGGCGAGGCCCGTAGGGGGCTAGCCCCTAAGGGCCAACCCCCATACCACGGGATCATCGCCTATAGACCAAGTGCTAAACTCCATAACCACCGGCGCTATTTGTTTGTTAACGATTAAATGTATTGTGGTCACAATGTTTAACGGGCAGTTAATGCAAGTTCCAGCGCGAAATCCAAGAGCAGTCCACCGGTTCAATAAACCGTTCACATGCACATTAAATAACAACAGCTAAATCCGGCGGTCACGGGCAGGATTGGCAGCGGAATTAGTGGCAACGCCATATTTGGCAGGCCTATCTGGCCCTCTAACTTTAGCTAATTGGAGTCTTTTCAGGGGAAAACAAGGAGTTTAATGAATGAGCCATAACTTTGGCTAGGAAAGTCATTTTTGGACGAATTTTTTTTGAATTTGACTAATCAGATGATTTTGAAGCCAATGGCACAGGTTAGAGAGCAATCAGAGGTCGTTTGCAGGTGTTTTTGCTCCGTGGAAGTTCTAGGAGCCACTAGGGCCCAATATTGTGGGAGCTGTATAGGGTTGTAGGTAGCCATTGGATGAGAACTAGTAGTCATTCCTGACTGATTTGAGCATTCTGAATCCATTTTTACAATCCATTTCGCCTGTTGAGGCTTGTGTTCAGCTGTACAATCATTTTGAGCTTTTAATTAAAATGAGGACATGCCCATTTGGGAGCCTTTGACCCAGCAGATGTAGCCCAGGAGGGCCGAACTACTTCATAAACTTATTTTTCATCTGTGGTTCAGTTATTTGCAGAAAAAATTCGTTTTAGTGTGTTAAACAGAAAAAAGAAATAATTCTACTATACTTAAATGGGTCATAAGCAGCTGAAAATTTCATTTGTTTTTAACTGCAAGACAAATACATCATGTTAACATGTATATTTACTGAATTGAATACCTTGCTAAGCATTTCAAGTAGTTTCAAATTCAGATCAACGTTAGTTAGCCAAACAAATCCCTACATTATTGGCCCTTTTGGCATCAGCCCGCGGAGCGCAGACTGAAGTATCACCCGATGCAATATGGGGGGAAGCTGGAACCATGTTTCCGCACCCAAACTTAGACTTCTGCTCTAAAGCTATGACTCAATCCTTCATTCTTGATTCCTTCTTCCTTTGGTTACTTAGAGCTTAGTTCTATTTATACAATCCCATGGTCTGTGGACCATGGGTAGATCTTTTACAGCCGACATTACATTTCCAAAATAAGGGCAGATGACCCTATGACTCTTTAACACCTATGCACTCTGCGACCACAAAATGCGGAGTCTTTACACTTAGATTACAAAATTTGAACAGGATATGGGCTTTTAGCCCTAAAACTTCCCTTGGGGGATCCCGCACGCAACAAGAAGTGCCAATGGAGGCCTTATGAGTTATTCGATCTACCCATAGAGCAAATATTAAAGACTTATCCCAGTTCTTCTGACTTTGGTCAACAATTCATTTAATAATCCTTATGAGATTTTTGTTTGAAGATTTAACTAACCCTTTTCCCTGTGGATAATAGTTAGCAGAGTATTTAAGATTAAAACCTCTTTTAAGAGCAAATTCTGTCATAGCATTGCCTAAAAAATAAGATGCATTATCAAACATCCGGGCAAATGGCAGACCAAATCTGGTAATGATAAATTGATTAATGAATTCAATGATGTTTTCAAAATTGGTTACCTTGAGTGGAATTGCTTCCACCCATTTTGTGAAGTAATCAGTTGCTGTAAGGATATATCTATGCTGCTTAGAGGAATGAGGAACAATATCACCTATTATTTCTAGTCCCCATTGCTCAAATGGTTGTTCAATATTGACTGGTTGTAATGGTAATGCAGGTTTTCTCTATCTCCCAGCAGTTGTTTGAAAAACTTTACATCTCCTTACATAACTATGTGTATCCTTGAATAATGTTGGCCAGTAATAGCCAACATGTAGGATTTTATGTGCGGTGGTATCTCCTCCAAATGTCCACCAACTAGTCCATCATGGAGTTCCTGCAACACCTTCTCTACCTCAGATTTTTCAAGACATCTAAGCAAAATAGAATCATAATTTATTTTAAATAGCACATCATTGACGATTTGATATTGTCTAGCTTTTAGCCTCAAGGCCCTTCTCTTCTTATAATTTAATTGTGTTGGGGCATATCCATTTCTTAAGTAAAATATGATATCAACATAACTTGACTTAGTGTCGTTAAGGCTTACCTCATAGACTTGTACATCATCACCTGAGTCTTGTAGTGTTGATAAATTAGACACTTCTACTAACATCCTGCAAAAACCTTAACCTTTTACAATTTTCGTTGGTCTGATTTCAATGTCATATTCTTGCAGATCTGTTACCCAATTTTCTCTCTTCTCACCTGTTATCACTCAGGTTGTCCCTTGGCTCCTTAAGGGATATGACCGAGGTAACCACAAACCAATCTTTGGACTACAGGTCCTAGCCTACCTGCAATCAGAGAGAGCAGCGCAAGAATTATATATTTCACTCTTCAGCCATTAATAACACAACAGACAGTCCATCCTCCAAGCTTTTCAGCAGTCTTTGATTATAAAAATTCTCAAACATATAGTGCGAGTCCCGAATCAGGATTATCCACCAACCAAAAACCCCCCCCTAAACAATGAATTAGGGTGGTTTATATAGGGAAAATATCTAAAATATATATTACAGCAGATCTTAAACAGATCTGAGGGAAATGAGTTCTTTAATCTAATCTTGTCCTAAAATTAATGCAAGAAGATGTCTATTTGAGCTGGGCTAGAGGTAGCTGCATCAAAATGAGTTAATATCTGTCCTTATGGCTCTGTGCTATTCATTTAGCCATAACTGTGCTTTGGGCTTTGATCCCCTACTCTTGAGTGGTTTTGATGTGCATTAACTGTGACCTGAGAGCCTTAAATGGTTTCACCGCTTTCTTTGACTTTGCTTGGGGGCCTTTAATGTTCACCTGCTTCGATCTGATACTCTTTGCCGCTTCGCTGATACTCTTCAATTTAATCGAGGCTTCATCTTTCCTCTGATACTCTTTTACAGTTGAATTGGGCCATTTTCTCTCTCTTGACATGTTTGAAACTGTCAAATCGCCCCTTTTCTGCACTTTCAAGGCAAAAATGGCTGCTGCAAATGATTTCCGTGGCCTCTGGAATGCTACCGGCGCTAGCCGATTTGAATACGAACATAAATGAAGAAATCCTGTCAAAACTGTGAATTTTAGGGCTTGTTGGTAGCCGATCAATATGAAGCCTTCCATTTTGGTCATTTTTTCTTAGCGATGCGCGATTAGCGCTAATCGCGCATCGAAAACTACCTCAGTTTTTCATTCCAGGCATCCTTTTGCTACGATTTGCGCCCTTCGCGCCTTCTTTCAGTGATGACATCAGCAGTGGGTCCCAATACAGTAGGGATTAAATCGGCGATCGGCGGGGACAGGGGGCGATGGCTTTTATATGTGCGAGGTGATGGGAGCGATCGCCGATATCGGACAAAGCAATAAGGCATACGGCTATGCGAAAATGGGAAATATTGCGGAAATGAGTGGATCGCGATGCGATATGCTTTTGGGTGCGATAGTAATATCGCATCAGCGGATGAGAGGGGAGCATATATATATAGGTACAGATCCTTGCGACTGCCGATCGCGAAATCGTATCGGCGAATTGATATCGGGGAGTTATAAAAGGGGGGCCGGTGAATGAATGTTGCGACCTCCGAAAGAGATATCGCGTCGGAGGGGAGGAAAACTCATCGGAGGAGAAAAAAACCAATCGGAAGAGGGTAAATGCGATCATAAAATGATTTATGTGATCGGAAAAGGCTTTTTAAAGCTTTGGAAGGGTTCTTGAGGCCTCGGAAGGGGGCCGATGACCAAAGAAAAGGGATTTCATGCCTTGGAAGGAGTCCAAAGACACTTTGATGGAGTTTAAGAAGCAAAAACTGAGGGTTCTTACTTAAGTTTTAGGCAAACTTAGTAATTCCCAAGCATATTTATGGTTATATTTCAACCAGAGGAAGGGATAAGTAAATAATGGGGATTTTTACTATATTTTTTAGTATGGGAAGGGGAAATAAGGAGGGATTTACATAATAGAATTAAGAGTTAATATGAACTTTGTGAAGAAAGCGCTAAGGATAGGAATCTTAGGCTTTAAAGGGGAAACCAGACTTGTATAAGAAATATAAGCATCCTTAAGCAAAGCAGATCTTTACTTAGGCAATGCTATGACCAATGATGAAACTAAAGAGATATCAAGCAGATCTTGACCTCTTTGGGGAAGTTGATGAATGATTTGGGGAAAGAGGAAGAAGGGGAAGTTAGACATGCCTCGCTTGAAGTCCTTCAAATGAAAAACTGCCTCCAACTTGTGATATGAATAGATATGACATTTGAAAAGATGAAATGGATCACAAGCCATGATTCTGCAACCACAAAACTACCTACCCGGCCTACTCACCTAGAATTTTCTCTTCTTTTGGTTTGGGTGCACTTGAACTAGCATACCCAGCTTTTCATTCTTTTCTTCTTGCTGTCCTCCTATCTACATCTACACTTATTTCATCCAGGGGCTCAGATTAAGCTGTTGAGCACCCTTGTTTCTCTACCTATCTACAAATCTGCCAATATTAAACTGTTTGGACAGATAATGATTCTCTATATTCTACCACAGGAAATTGAAACCTAGGGAAACCAAGATTAAGCTGTTTTGCCCTCCCTTAACTGAAAACTCATCAAAAATGGATCAACTCATCAAAAATGGAACATAGCAGTGGCACTTAGACTAGCACACTCTCATGGACACTTCTTTGGCCTCTGTAGCAAATATGGAACGTTGCAGCATGCAAAGTATGACATATTTGGCATGTAAAAATGTCGATCGTGAAAGATGAATACCTGCTGCAGTAGGAGGCTAATAGTGGCTCCACTTGGGGATGGCTTTTCCTTGTGAAAAGCCAAGAACAACAGGTCAGACTGCCTTGATCTTCTAATGTTGCTGTGGACTAGAAACACTTCTTTGTGCTGATCGTTAGATAATTGAAACTTTGGAATAAGAACAACACTTTCCCTCAACTGAATCACTGTGAATATGAAGCACTTCCTACTTTCTTCTGCGTGCTTGATATTACGTACACTTTTGCTTGAGAACTACCTTTTGAAATAAACACAAAAAGGGAACAAACTGGAGCAACTCCTCTTAATTTTGTCTTTGAACAGGTTGTAGATGTATGTTGGGTCCCTAATAATACTAGTGATTACCCCATTACTATTGTAGTTATACCCCTTATTTATATTGATGTACCCATCTAGTGCCCATATTGTTACTATTGTGCCACATAGAAGCCCACTATTGTTATTGTTGTGCCCTACAATATTATTGTTATGTAGGCTTTGATTGTATTGGGACCACTTAGACTCCTATATATAGAAAGGAGGTATTTTCATTTGTATCATCCAAGAATTGTTCATTTATGTAATGTAAAGGAGGTTGCCCCCTCGAAGAGGCTGAATTCTAAGGCGTGGATCTCTCTTTTCTATCTTTTTGTGAGCTAGTTTCATAACATTTGGTATCGGAGCTTTGGATTCTAGGGTTTCGCTGCTCCAAACAGGTCATCGTGGAATTTTCGCTATAGCGTTTTTTCTGTGATGTTTCAGAAGTCGCAAAAAAAACCCATTTGAGAAGAAAGCGTGCTGAACCTTGGGTCCGAATTTCAGTTCTTTTAGCGTGATATTTTCGGAGATATGATCTCAGGAAGTTGGTCTTTTTGCAGACCCCTGAATTACACTCAAAACAGGTGACCTGGGGAAAATCGTCATAACTTTCTTTCTGAGCATCGGATCGAAATTTCATAAGACGTTACAGAAAGAGGACGAACTGTAGTTTTTTTTTTATATATTTTTCAGAGTCAAGGGTTGAAACAGTGACACGTGGCACTTCATACAAGTTCGCTCTACTGAACCAGTCTATAATCAGGTCACTGCGGGAGATTGTGCATAACTCTTTCTTGGAGAATCCAATTTGGTTCAGACTAGTGGCATTGGAAAGAGGACATAGAAAGCTACTATAGATCACAATTTCAAAACTGGATGATTCGAAATTACAGAGGTACATCAGATTCAATATCAGGCTTGTACAAAGAAAAAAAAGGTGTGTAGTTTTTATTTTTTATTTTTGCATAAGCTTGGTTTGAAGGAATTCAAAGGGCCTAGTAAAGCATTATTATCGGAGTGCCCATACTTCTCCATCATTCTTCATTCATCCCTCACTTTTTTTATCCAATCTAGTTGGATAATAGAAATGGCACAAAGCATTGTTGTGCGCTATTTCTATCATCCAACCAGATTGGATAAATGAAGCAAGGGAGGAATGGAAGAATGACGAAGAAGTGTGGGCACTTATTCGAAAGCTACAACAAGATTCCAGTACATCTGATACATTTAGCTAGAAAAATAATTCGTTATGGTACAAAGATCGCTTATACCTCTGTAAGAATTCCCAGCTAAAACAAAAGATTCTTATGGAATTGCACACTTCTCCCTTAGGAGGGCACTCAGGATTTTTAAAAACTTACCACAGGGTTAAGAAGGAATTTTTTTGGGATGGCCTTAAATCAGATATTCAAAAGTTTGTGGTAGAATGTTTGGTTTGCCAACAAAATAAAGTTGAAACAATTAAGACACCAGGTCTATTACAACCTTTACCCATTCCAAGCCAACGTTGGGAGGAGGTATCAATGGATTTTATCACAGGTTTACCCAAGTATGAGGGGAAGAGTGTCATCATGGTGGTAGTTGACAGACTTACCAAGTATGCACACTTTTGTGCATTATCACATCCATTTAAAGCCAGTACAGTTTCTACTGCATTTATGGAAACAATTCAAAAGCTATATGGAAACCCAAAGATTATTGTAAGTGACAGAGATCCCATTTTCACTGGAAATTTTTGGACAGAATTATTTTCTTGTCTTGGTACTCAGTTAGCTCATAGCTCATCTTATCATCCTCAATCTGATGGGCAAACTGAGATAGTAAACAAATGTTTGGAAGGATATCTTCGTTGCTTTGTATTTGATAAACAGACACAATGGGTCAAATGGTTGCCTCTGGCTGAATGGTGGTATAACACTTCCTTTCATACAGCAACAAAAATGACCCCATTTATGGCACTTTATGGGTATCAACCACCATCCATCACATCATATTTAAGAGAAAATTCTAAGGTTCAAGCAGTGTAACATCACATCGAACATCAACAACAAGTCCTCCAACTCTTAAAGGATAACCTTGTGTTGGCACAGAATAGAATGAAACAACAGGCAGATCAGCATCGCAGTGAAAGAAGTTTTGATGTAGGTGATTGGGTATTCCTACGGCTACAACCATATAAGCAAATGTCCCTCAAGCAAGCTAAGAAGGATAATAAATTATCACCAAAGTATTATGGTCCGTACAAGGTGTTGCAAAAGATTGGTACTATGGCATACAAATTGGAGCTTCCTGCAGCTTCTCGATTGCACCCAGTTTTCCATGTTTCATGCTTAAAGAAGGTTATAGGCGACAAGCTCCCAGTTCAAACAATATTGCCAGAACTTGACGAAGAAGGAAAAATTATATTGGAACCGGAAGCAGTTATAGAAACAAGAACTTGACAGCTACGAAATCGATCAATTTCAGAGTACCTTATCAAGTGGAAGAACTTATCCGCTGAAGATTCCACATGGGAGGATGAGAATTTTATGCAGAAGTATCCTGAACTACTCAAGCGTTGAGGACAACACTTTTTTGAAGGAGAGGCACATGTTGGGTCCCTATAATACTAGTGATTACACCATTACTATTGTAGTTATACCCCTTATTTATATTGATGTACCCATGTAGTGCCCATATTGTTACTATTGTGCCACATAGAAGCCCACTATTGTTATTGTTGTGCCCTACAATATTATTGTTATGTAGGCTTTGATTGTATTGGGACCACTTAGACTCCTATATATAGAAAGGAGGTATTTTCATTTGTATCATCCAAGAATTGTTCATTTATGTAATGTAAAGGAGGTTTCCCCCTCGAAGAGGCTGAATTCTAAGGCGTGGATCTCTCTTTTCTATCTTTTTGTGAGCTGGTTTCATAACAATGTAACACTAAAAACGCTCCTCTGTTTTGATACTATTGACTGAAGAGCTGGAAGCCTGAGTGTAGCATATTTAATTGAATTCACTGTTATAAATAACAGTGCTGCCCCTTTTTTTAACATTGAGTGCTTTAAATACATCTTAATTAGTCCTGAGCATCCTTCTGCACTTTATTTGAAGACAGGGGTCGAATATGGATAATTCTTTTTGACATCAATTTCACAAGAACAGAGAGTTGGGTGTTGCGTTCTATTGCTCCTTTCACTCAAAACTGTGCTGCACACTTATGCTGAAATCAATGCAAAGAGAGAGCCTTTGAAATGGATGATTTGCATGGGCTGTGCCTTATAAACTTTGCTGCGCTGTTCTGTCTCCATACTATGTTGTGTGGCTACTAGCAATCGAATTGCTTATAAAGAATAAAAGGAAAGCTCTGATATATACAAACACTAATGTAAAAATATATACACAAGAACATTGTATCCTTTAAAATGGATCTCGATAATGTTTCAACATTCGGCCATTCACAGGGCCTTCTTCAATTGCACTGCCATCTTCAGGTTTGAGAAAATAGGTGTTATTGCCTTGTACAACGCTGATAACAAATGGGCCTTTCCATAGAAAATCAAATTTTGCATGCTTTCCCTTGTCTTCTCTTCGTGAGTCCCACCTTAGAACTTTGTCGCCAATGCAGAAATCCTCAGCCTTAGTCCTTTTTTCAAATGCTTTCTTTAGCCTCTCTTGCACAATTTGAGCTCTGTCATACACTTGCTCTCTGGTTTGCTGAAGATGAATGGTCTGATTTATTCTTCGTTGAATATCATTTGGTTATGCCTGAATCTCTTGTAACAGCTTCATAATGGAAATGCCCAAAGAAGATGGAAACCTGGCCTCCATGCCATACACCAGCTCATAAGGGCTCATCCCAATGGATCTCTTTGTTGAAAGTCTGTCTGCCCAAAGGGCATTTGTGAGCTTTATATGCCAGTTCTTCTTGTTTTCTTCTAAGATCTTCTTGATAATATTAATCAGGCTCTTGTTGGACGATTCGGCCAAGCCATTACCTTGAGGGTAATAGGCTGTAGAGTGGCCTAAGGTGATATGAAATTTATGGCAAAAATTGATCATCTTTTTGGATTTGAAGGCAGCAGCGTTGTCAGTGATGATCTTCTCAGGGCAGCCAAATCTAGAAAGGACGTTGCATTCGAGGAATTGGATAATGGTGGTGTCATTAGCTTGCCTACATGGGATGGTCTCAATCCACTTGGTGAAATAGTCTGTGGCTGTTAGAATCCATTTGTGCTGGCCTGAGGAAGAGGGATGGATTTCTCCAATGAAGTCAAGACCCCATTGTTGAAAAGGCTTTTCGGTTGAGATGGGCTTAAGGGGCAAGGGTAGAAGCTTTCTTTTGCCTTCAAAGATTTGGCATTTGTGGCATGAAACAACAAACTTCTTTACATCAGCAAACAAAGAGGGCCAATAGAAACCAGCCCTTAAAATTTTATCAACAGTGGACTTCCAATATAGATGTCCTCCACAGTCCCCAGCATGGAATTCTTTCATGACATTGTTAGTTTCATTCATGGTTAAACAATTAAGTAATATGCCTTCATGATTTTTCCAAAAAATGCACCATATAAGACACAAAACTTTAAAGCCTTCATTTTTAAAAATATTTTCTTGGTTCTGGACAACCCTGGAGGAGCAAATAGGTTTAACAATATAAAACATATATCAGCATACCATGGGGATTGCAAGAAGGTTTCACTGATATGTGGAGTCGCCAGCTCCTGTTCATTGTCCAGTTGGTTAATGTCTAGGGCTTGAAAATTTGTTTCGGACATCAGTTTGGCTAAACCTTGTCCCTTTATGAGCTTGGTTGGCTTTATCTCAATGTCATACTCAAGGATATTAGCAATCCACTTGCCTCTTTTGCCTTCTAATCCCTCTTGGGTTAATATGTCTTTTACAACAGCATTTGGGACATAGGCAATCACATGTGAATATAAAATGTAAACTCGGAAATCTTTGATTGCTTTCACAAGGGCATAGGCCTGCTTCTCCATGATTTGGTACTTCAAAGGGGCATCCCTAAGGGCTCGGCTAAAAAATGCAATTGTCTTTTCATTTCCTTGATCATCCTTTTGTAAAAGGACAACAGCTATGGTGTGATCAGATGCAAAAGAAAAAATGATAAAATCTTTGTCAAATTGTGGACTGGTGAGGACAGGGGCTTGGGTTAAGGCAACTTTGATACTCTCAAAGGCTTGCTTGGTTTCAAGAGACCATTTTACCTTGGCATCCTTCTTTAACATGTTGCTTAGCATTCTTATTAGTTCAGCTAAGTTTGGGATAAATCTCCTAAGAAAATTGATCTTTCCAAGGAATGCTTGCAACTCTTTTATGTTTCTTGGATATGGGATTTGAAGGATGGCTTGAATTCTTTCAGGATCAATTCTAATCCCCTCTTTTGAAATGATATGGCCTAGTAATTTTCCTTCTTCAAGGCCAAATAAAGACTTCCTGGGGTTCAAGGAAATGCCATATTTCCTACATGTTAGGAACACTTGTCTCAAATGTTTTAGGTGCTCTTGATCAGATTTTGAGAAAGGAGTAAGGTCATCAAGGTAAACCACTAGGAAATCATGGATTTCTTTGGCAAATGCAATGTCCATGGCCCTTTGAAAGGTAGCACCTGCATTCTTTAGTCCGAAAGGCATCTTCACATACTTAAATGTTCCCCACGGTGTTGTAAAGGCTGTCTTGTCTTGGTCATCCGGGTGAACAAGTATTTGATTGAAACCTGAAAAGCCATCTAGCAAAGAAATTCTTGAAGACCCCACTACTCTTTGTAGAATGTGGTCCATTTTTGGTAGAGGGTAGTGATATTTAAGGGAGACTTGGTTCAGATTTCTCAAGTCCACGCATAGTCTAATCTCCCCTGTTTTCTTCCTTGCGGGAACAAGATTAGATACCCATTCTGAAAATCTAATGGGTGCTATGATACCAGCCTCAAACATTCTTTTCACTTTTTTCTCAATCAAAGGGAAAAGCACAGGATTGATTCTCCTTAGTTTTTGTTTGAAGGGCTTTTGATTTGGCTTTAAGGGAATGGTATGTTGAATAACGGAGGTGTCATAAGACTTAAGGTCCTCATAACTCTAGGCAAATACATCTTGAAACTCTTTAAATAAATCAACATATTTTGGTTTTTGATCGGGAGGCAAAGACTTGGACTATTTAATCATTTTGGGCTTCTTTGCTGTCCCAATGTTGTGTTCTTCTATAGCAGGATTTAAGGGCTGCATTTTTGGCTTTTTGGGAACATCATTTGCATCAAACATATCTTCTAATGGAGTGAGGCCAGTAGGGAGAAAATTATCCTTTAGATCAATGATCTCGACCTCTGTTTTGGCTATTTCCTCCAAATGCATTTGTTTCAGCTCTTCTATGTTTGCATTGTCAAAAATAGTTGGGTTTAGCATTTGTTTGGCTGTTACAGCTGTTACAGCCTACTGATTTTCATTTGTTTGCTATTGTTCATCCGTCATAGCATCCATGTCAATGTTAATATTTGAAAACTCATGCTCAAGAGCGATGAAATTGTTAATCTGGGTATCATTTTCGAACACTTGCCAATCTTTAACATTATTTGGGACAACAGGCCTATGTTTTATCTCAGTAGTGAAATGGTGATTTGGCTCAAAGGGAAGCTTGCATGTACTAGCAAAAGTGGCTAGGCTGTGAGCATGTATGTTATGGCTTCTAGAAATTTTTGCAAGCTTGGATTCGGTGAAAGAATTTAGTATTTTTGTAGCAGCAGACCTATAGGCTCTTAGTCTATTGTTATTTGTGACAAAGTTGCCTTTTATTTGTTGGATGATGAGGTCGGAATCACCTAGAATGGAAACTTTTGCAGCCCCTAGAGTTTTGAGCAGTTTAAGGCCTAATAAGAGAGCCTCATATTCTGCCATGTTGTTGGTGCACTTGAAGTTTAGTCTGTAAGCATGACCTTCTGCATGGCTGTTATGTGTATTGTGAATCCATATTCCTGCCCCTGCTCCTAGCTTGTTAACAGAACCATCAAACTCTAAATACCATGTGATTTCTTGCTTGTGGTTAGTATTAAGAGTTTCAGTCATTTTAGGATTGGGTGGACCTTGGTTTTGTGCTTCATGTGGTTCTTCTTGTATGCTGGTTGTACTAACAGTTTCATGGGTCTGGGCAACCGATTCTTGATTTATGCATGTTTCTTGTTCTAAAGGCAAAGGCATCTCATCAGTGAGAGGGCAGCTATTATCATTGAACAATATAAAGGAATCCATATCAGAATGGACTGAGTAAATGGGAAAGTTTTGGGGTTTTTCCTCACTACTTACCACATACTTCATCAGTGTTTCTCTGTACAGTCTCTTTGGTTGTCCAAAGACTGAAATAGTGGCATAGGAGAGGTCTAGCTGGAGAGATCCTTGGAGTTTTTCTCCCCAAGATCTTGATAAGAGCATGCCGTATTTTGGTGGAATGTCAGCAACCACCACGTCCATTAGGATCGTTTTGTTGGGAAATTGGACTAAAGACACACAAAGGTCTTTGATCAAGCCTAAACACTTGACCTGACTAGAATCAAATGAGAACAAGTCTTTGTAGGGTCTAGTGACATCAAGGTTTAGCTTCTCCATTACAGCTCTGGGCATCAGATTGTGTGAAGCACCTGAATCAAACATAGCATTGTGCAACACTTTATCATGAATGTGCAAACTGACATAAAAGGGTAGAACAGCTCCATGTCCTGATTTACCATTGACTTCAGGACCAAAAATTAATTCAGGTTGATTATCTAAGACATTAACATCATCCCTGTTCTCTGGCATTTGAAGTGATCTTTGGATTTGTTGCCTATATACATCATGCTTAGCAAGTTTAGATAGAGGGATGGATATCTTAAGTCTAACTATTTCTGCCTCTAAATCAAATGTTTTTTCTGATTGGGTTTTAGTGTTGTGATAGGCAGGCTTCCCTTTTTCCATGGGACTATCAGCGATTCGCTCTTGTTCTTCATTGATTTCTTGAATTATTTTTGATTTGGAAAGGCTTTCAGAAGTGCTGTTTATGTTTTCCTTTGAGGGAAAATATAGAAAAGGCTGATTTTCAGAGGGCTGAACATCTATGATATCCTCTATGGTCGCTTTTTTTAGATTTGGGATTGTTTTATCTGCAGTTTCTATGAGGGAAACCTTTTCTTTGATCTTCTTGGGCTGCTTTGATTCCTTTTGTTTGATGGACTCGGGCACATCAATTGTTCTAGTTCTCAGTTTATACGGTTTGTGGACCTCATAAATAGTTGAATCATAACCTTGTTTAAAGTCAAAAGACTCACCAGACTGAGTCTGAAATTGATTATAGTCATGCTCATCTTGGTCTTCTTGGGTTAGGAATACTTGTTGTTCACTTTTCAAACCCATCAAGTTTATATGAGTGTCTTCTGTCTGCTCACAAGATGTGGATGCTTCTGTCTAGTTTTCTTGGAAAGGAGGCCTTATATCCTGGTCTGGGCTAGACCTACCAGCGTTTGTGTTTTGAGTTTTCCTGAAATTTGGGTTCCTTATGGTATTGGGTTGTTGTCCTTCCCATGTTGATTTCCTTTCAACGCTTTCCACTCTATCTCCCAGCCTGTGCATGCCACTTATAATAGCATCCAACTTTTGGTCTAAGGCTGAGGGTTCTTCCTTAAAGGTGGTTCTTCTCTCAGTTCTAGCTCTGTTTCTTTTAGCAATTAGATTTGCCTCTACGCTAACAACAACATTTTGCATGTCTGCTAGGCTTTGAGGGGCTCTTTCCCTTAACTAATAATCCATGTCGGTATCAAAACCATCAGGGAATTTATACAAAGCAAGATCGGGTGGAGGCCTGAGGTTCTGTGGTATTGCATTATAAACATTGTTAAATCTTGCACAATAGTCTAAGACAACCTCTTGAGGGCCTCTTTTGATGGTGTCATATTAAGATAATATGTGCAAGGGATCTTTATTTTTCTCCCATCTGTTAAGAAATGTTTGGTAAAGGGCCTCTGGGTTAGCTATGGAATTTGCAACAAGGCTTCTAAACCAGGACCTTACATCTCCTGTTAAACTTTGGACAAAAATCTTCATTCTTACACTGTCATCATCTGACTCGTAGTTCTCAAAATAGTCTTGCATCTTCTTGGTATGTTGCAGGGATGTGCAAGAACCAGTACCATCAAAATATGTGATTTTAGTTTGATAATCCTATGGCATAGCCCCTGGGCTTGCTGGCAACTGCAGCGATGCATATCTATTAGCCATATTTACAGGGATAAATGGAACGACTGGAACAGCGGTAATAATAGTGGTAACGGGAGTATGTGGAGTGAACGGAGGTGTGGAAGGAGTGCTTTGAGAGGTGGATGATGAACTAGGGGAAGTAGGGTTTGAACGAAATAAAACTTTGACAAGGGTTGGAAAACAGCTAGGTTGAACTGTTTTAGGACTGGAATCAGCAAGCTCTCCTTGTTTTTGCTTGCTGAGGTTTCTAGAGATTAAATTGGGATTTTCAAAAACAGCTGGTGGATTTGGGTCTGGGTTTGACCTGGTATTATGTATTTTCTTCTTAGGAGCCAGCTTCTAACTTGTTTTTTGGAATTTTCTAAATAGGTCCCCAATGGAGTCGCCAATGATGTTATCACTCAGGTTGTCCCTTAGCTCCTTAAGGGATACGACCGAGGTAACCACAAACCAATCTTTGGACTGCAGGTCCTAGCCTACCTGCAATCAGAGAGGGCTCTCTCTTTCTGATTTAACCTTGTTTTTAGGTTGATTTTAGGCTAGTTATGGACTTCTTTGGATTTTGTTTAAGTTTTGGTGGGATGATTGATGTTTCCAAGTAGGGAGGCATGCATCGTGTGAGAGATTCAAACCATTGGGCATGGAGTCATGGAATTGGGCTGTTGGTGCATTTTCTTGGTCACAAGAGGAATATAGAGCAGGACAGCTACACATGAAACAATCTTTCAAGTTAAAAGGATGAAATGAAGGCTAAGGAATGAAAGGCAACTAATAATATCTCATTCAACTTAGCAGAGGGAAGGCGAGTAAACTATATCTAGGAGCAGTCAAGAATTCCTAAATAATAGTCATACATGAATGAAACAGAGCAAATACGAGCCATGAGGAATTCATATTTATGCCTGAATCAGAAGAAAACATATAGAAGTCACAGAAACTGAGCATAGAGTGCAACCACGCAAATTCTAAGCTAATCTTTCTTCTGTAACTTAGATGGTGATATATGTATGATATAAACATATATGAATTGAAAACAGAGGTAAGAAACACTTATTGGGCCATGTAGCAGCGCAAGAATTCCATATTTCACTCTTCAGCCATTAATAACACAATAGACAGTCCATCCTCCAAGCTTTTCAGCAGTCTTTGATTATAAAAATTCTCAAACATACAGTGCGAGTCCCGAATCAGGATTATCCACAACCAAAAACCCCCCTCTAAACAATGAATTAGGGTGGTTTATATAGGGAAAATATCTAAAATATCTATTACAGCAGAGCTTAAACAAATCTGAGGGAAATGAGTTCTTTAATCTAATCTTGTCCTAAAATTAATGCAAGAAGATGTCTATTTGAGCTGTGCTGGAGGTAGCTGCATCAAAATGATTTAATATCTATCCTTATGGCTCTGTGTTGTTCATTTAGCCATAATTGTGCTTTAGGCTTTGATCCCTTGCTCTTGAGTGGTTTTGATGTGCATTAACTGTGATCTGAGAGCCTTAAATGGTTTCACCGCTTTCTTTGACTTTGCTTGGGGGCCTTTAATGTTCACCTGCTTCGATCTGATACTCTTTGCCGCTTCGCTGATACTCTTCAATTTAATCGAGGCTTCATCTTTCCTCTGATACTCTTTTACAGTTGAATTGGGCCACTTTCTCTCCCTTGACGTGTTTGAAACTATCAAATCACCCCTTTTCTGCCCTTTCAAGGCAAAAATGGCTGCTGCAAATGATTTCCGTGGCCTCTGGAATGCTACCGGCGCTGGCCGATTTGAATACGAACATAAATGAAGAAATCCTGTCAAAACTGTGAATTTTCGGGCCTGCTGGTAGCCGAGCGATATGAAGCCTTCCATTTTGGTCATTTTTTCTTAGCGATGCACGATTAGCACTAATTGCGCATCGAAAACTGCCTCAGTTTTTCATTCCAGGCATCCTTTTGCTACGATTTGCGCCCTTCGCGCCTTCTTTCAATGACGACGTCAGCAGTGGGTCCCAGTACGGTAGGGATTAAATCGGCGATCGGCAATCGGCGGGGACAGGGGGCGATGGCTTTTATATGTGTGAGGCGATGGGAGTGATCACCGATATCGAACAAAGCAATAAGGCATACGGGTGTGCGAAAATGGGAAATATTGCGGAAATGAGTGGATCGCGATGAGATATGCTTTTGGGTGCGATAGTGGGAGCATATATATATATATATATATATATATATATATATATATATATATATATATATATATATATATATATAGGTACAGATCCTTGCGACTGTCGATCGTGAAATCGCATCGGCGAATTGATATCGGGGAGTTATAAAAGGGGGGGCGATGAATGAATGTTGTGACCTCCGAAAGCGATATTGCGTCGGAGGGGAGGAAAACTCATCGAAGGAGAAAACACCCAATTGGAAGAGGGTAAATGCGATCAGAAAATGATTTATGTGATCGGAAAAGGCCTTTTAAAGCTTTGGAAGGGTTCTTGAGGCCTCGGAAGGGGGCCGATGACCAAAGAAAAGGGATTTCATGCCTTGGAAGGAGTCCAAAGACACTTTGAGGGAGTTTAAGAAGCAAAAACTGAGGGTTCTTACTTAAGTTTCAAGCAAACTTAGTAATTCCCAAGCATATTTATGGTTATATTTCAACCAGAGGAAGGGATAAGTAAATAATGGGGATTTTTACTATATTTTTTAGCATGGGAAGGGGAAATAAGGAGGGATTTACATAATAGAATTAAGAGTTAATAATAGATATAATAGAGTTTTCCAATAAAGGTGAAGTATAAGCATTAAATTTTCCTAGAAATGATTCTACTAAGTAGATTCCGATGATATTGTTTCTATACGCAACTGGTTCATTTTCTCCTTCTAGCTCTGTGACTATGTACTTTTTATGTTTTTCGCAATCAAACCTTATTTGATTTGGCTTGCCATTATAGGGAAGCCACATGTGAGACCAGTCAGTCGCAAAATAGCCATGAAGCTTTTCTCACCAATCTCTACTAAGGATTAAGCCATATAACTCAGGAATATCAGCTACAAGAATGTCAATGACTTAACAGACTTTGGGGTTTGACGAGAATCTGATGGTTACTTGATTAAGTTCCCCAACAACTTCGACATGAGATCAATCTAATTGTACTATGTGTGCAACAAATTTTTGGGGCTGAACATTCAAATTTGCACAAACTGTTCTAGGTAAAATGTTAGATGAACCTCCTGAATCAACTAAACGGTTGTGTAAGTTTCTATTAAAAATTTCAAAAGTAAGGAGAAATGGAGGAGTATGGGATTTAGATCTTCCTCCAATCAGAGCTATGTTAGTTGGATCAATTTTGTTTAAAGAGGTGCTAGGGGGTCTTCCCATTTCTTGGGTAGCTTGTGAGATCACAGTAGCAGGAAGAGGTAAGTAGGTACTGCTTTGATTTCCTTAAGGAGTAGCTTCCACTGATGTTTCAACTTGCTAAGCTCATAAAAGGTGATGTTTTCACTAGGCTTTTTAATATCATCAACAATATTTTATTCCATTTCGTCAGATACTATCAGGATTTTAATTGAAGGTGAAGAATTCAATTGGGAAGGAGTAGTTTGAGTGGATTTTGGTGAAGATTTATTACCTATTGTTTTGTCCCTGGGAGGTGGTGTTGAAGCCTTCTGCTTTGGATTTGTTTGTGGCAAATCATCAAGGTTTTTACTTCGAGTGGCAACGGGCAGTGCTTCTTGCGTTTCTTCATTAGGAAGTATAAAATCCCACATTTCTTGTAACTCTGCCACTTCTTCATCATCTGTTTGCTCTTAATTTGTTGAAACTTCATCTTCCTATCCATCTGATTCAACATTTGATATAGCATTTGGAGGTTTTGGATCAACAGGGGAATTCCTTTTAAATGCTCTAAAAGATTTCTTAGAGGAAGTCTCTGCTACCTGTTTTTTAATATCAACCATTTCATAAATTATACATGGTTTTGAGGACTTTCTACAAACCTTCAAGATCAAAAGGATATTTTGGTCATTTCTTCTTGGATTCATCCCTAAAAGTCACTTTCTTGTATTTTCGTTCTTCTAATGTGTTTTTCTTATCTACAGCTAGAATGTGTTTCTCTACAACTATTGCCTCTTTCATATTTTCTGCAAAAGTTGGTTTGGCAGCTCTATTGATAAAAATAGTTTTGTTTGAAGGTAGAGAAGAAATATACCACTCATTTTGGATCTCATCACTGGGCTTAGATTTCGCTGGTATTTTATTCAATAATTTATTGAAGTGAGATTTGAAGTCTTTTATTGGTTCTTTAGGTTCAGCTTTCAAATTAGAGATATCATTGATTAGGGTAGTCATGGATCTCTCATCTCCAAATTTAGTTAAGAACTGCTCTTGAAAAGCATCCCAACTATTAATAGAACTTGATGGTAATGAAAAGTACCATGATCTTGTTGCTCCTTGCAAAGTATATGGAAATAATCTTACAACTGCATCTTCTTCTACTACTTTGTTAAAGTTAATGGACAACATAAAATTGTTTATGTGTTCCTCAGCCAATAGGCCATTATCAGGATTGAACTTTGGTAACCATTTCTCTGGATGGGCTGGCAATGGATGTAAAGGTGCAGCCATCCTAACAGCTCCTGGATTTTCCATGGCCTTTGAGGAGGTTGAGCCATTGTTGGTATCCGAGAAGAGGAAGATGTGGCAGTGGTTGAAGGTGATTGGGTAGAGGAAGATGGAGTTCTAGTACCTATGTGAATCACGATCTAGAGTGGTGAGGTGGATGATTGGTCTTGTGATGGTATGGATGGAATGAATGAAGATGATGATTGTGTTGATGAAAGAACCTCACTGTGAGATTCAGATGGTGTCTTCTTAGCTTTCTTACGGCTTGGTAGAGGGAATTCGAATGGTGGGATTCCAAACTTTTCACTTTGTGCTCTAGTTAACCGTTGAGATGGGGTAAACTGATAGGTAACACTGTCTTGGGATAACTCAGATTCCTCTTGAGATATCGAAATCCCCTTTGATTTATAAATCAAATATTGGACTTTAGGGGCTTCGGTAGAAGAATAATGATCTAGCTTCTTTGGGATTTCAGTAGTGGGCTCTTTAGTTAACTTTATAACTTCTCGCTTAGGATTAGGAGATTTGGAATGCGATCAAAAAGTTGGAGGTGATGGTGAGGGAGTTTTACTCTTAGAATGGCATGTTAATGTGGGTTTACTTCCCATTCACATTTAGGCCCTCCTTCTAGCACCAAAATGTTGAAGCCTCAAAAATCATTGCTTACAACATGGGGGGAACCACCCAATCCAAACCTTGGTTGGCAGCTCCTTTTCTGTTTGGTGTAGTGGCTCCGACTAGGGATAATGGGACCAATTTCCCAATATAAATTATGATAGTGCTGATGGGGTAATATATGATAGTTTGGAGTAATGTTAAGCTAAAAGTAATCTAATCTAAACTAATAATCACATGCATATATCCTAATTTAAACACTATCTAGCTATGACTATACCCAAGAATAAAGTTTAAACATGCGATCTACAATAATGTCCTAAAGAAATTGGTAATAAAGATCATTCAACTGCAATAAGAAGTGAAATCATTTTAACAATAATCATTTCAGATAAATAGTTAGCTGAAATGATTGTGAAAGATATATCGCATAAGAAATTATTCATGTATTCAGCGTAAGATTTAGGCCATCATCATACAAAAGTGTAATAATGCTAACCAAGATTTAAACTTTCATACATAAACAATTTGAAGAATAATTATTGCTTAATACATAAATAAAACAAAATCACAAGATAAAAGTACCATTTGTAATAAGTTATGCTCATGTGTTTCAGCAATATCGACCTACTTCCAATCAATCCAACACCATCTAAGAGTACAAAAGTGAAATTTCAGTAGAATATGCTAGATAAGATGAAAAACATCTTGTTCCAATAATTTCACTAGAACTTTCTCAAAGGGACAGAAGTGCATGTTTTGAAGATTGTTTCTGATAAAATTTCTAGACCCCTCTCTAAATGCATGAGAGCAGTTTAAATACTACATTATAAATCCCAAGAATAGATTATTACAAAAATAGTTGAGGAGGTTTAAACAACCTTCCTCAAATTATGAAAAAGATGGTGACTAACTCCTTTGTGTTTGATCCTTGAGACCACAGATGTCCGTCATTAGTTTGAGCTGTGTCAATCAACCAATTACAGACTTCAACTGCCCAGTGAACACAGCATCGATCAGTGTTGGCACCATTTTCTATGTGGAACAGGTTAGGCATTGTAGGTTCATCCACCGGCTGTAATGTTTAGCTAAATATTGCCAGTATGCTTCCCAGTTTAACCTAGTCATTTTCCTAATTGCTTCCTCTTTTTCCCCTATTGCTTGCCTCCACTGTTGTTCAAGCTGTTTGACATTCGGAAGAAAACCTGGTACAGACTCTGCCACCAGGTTTGCACTGTGTAAATTTTCATTGATGTTTTAAGTAACATTATTTGTTGTTGTTGCTGCGACCATTGTTGCCTTTTCTGCTTGTACAAGCCGAGAATCCCAGTCTACAAATAAAATTTCTTTATGTGACTCCTCCAGTATAGGTAAATCGACCTTTCTCCCATCCTCTAAATTCAGCCAAGTTATGAAGTTGGAAACTCTTTTCAAGACTTCATCATATTTGAGTCTCATGTCAATGACTTGACTCGTTCACTTGTCGCTATTCTCGCAATAAGGACCCAACTGTGAGATCTTCTGGCATATAATTTCTTTTTGGTGCATTAGCTGGGAGTTAAGGCTAAGCGCTTCAATTATAAACTGATCAATATTCATACTATCCTTATACTTATTTGTTATTGCTTGTATCTGTACTTATTTTTCTGCTAATTTGGCTTGATGTTTTATTTGCATCTACTTGAAGTCTTGTTGGAGCTTGGCTATTTGCAATTTCACTTGTTGGTTAGATTTTTCTTTCTCTAGCTGTTGTTCCAACAACAAATTTTTATTTTCCTTTTCTCTTAGCAACATTTGTACTTCTGTTTCTTTATCAATACTTGTTTTAGCATAGGCTCCTACAAACTGCGATAGTCTAGTAAGGTTCTGAGATGGGTCGATAGGTGAATCTTTCTAGAAAATATCCATCGGTTCATTATCAGGAGTAGTAGCAACTGTAGCATCCAAATTTCTCTTCTTTCTTTTCCTTTTGACAACAAATTTGTGGGTTGGCCTATAGAACACATCTAAAGGAGGAATCTCCTCAATTCTCAAAACAATTTCAAAGGTAGGAGTGGCAGGAATGTGCTATACCTCTTGAGTACTTGCAGTTTTTTCTACTGTAATTTCTTCAGTTGCTTTGTGTTGTGGAGTTTGTGGCTTAGGTGGTTGTCCCTTTGTATGGATATTTTTATTAAAATCTCCCATTCTTTCTCTAAATCAATCACCGAGGTTTTTGTTGACTGGGTGGAAGTGGAGTGAATTTTTGCCTCTTTTTTAGTGGAGGTTTGCTCAGCTGCTTTTTCTGTAGTTTCGGATGTATCCTTTTCAGACTCCTTACTTTTACTTCCCCCATTCTGTGACTGCAGCTCTGAGTTATCTGACTCCCTAGTAGACTTCTCTTGGGACTTTGCTTCAGAATCATCTTTAGAATTACCTCTAGAGATCTCTTCCAGGCTTACGCTGGGAGTTGGCTCCCTTATTGGCTCAATCTGTAATTGGTCCAATGGGACCTTTAATATTCTCCTTTCTCTGTATTCATGAAAGACTTCAAGATCTTCTGGTCAAAAAGTAGTGATGCCATGTGCTTCACATCTGCTAATGTTTCCTTCTGTAGGAAGACGTTATCAAATGCATCTTCCTTATAACTGAATACCTTCACTTTCACCATGGTAGTGAAGTCTTTGGCAGTGCCATTTGGGTCATACTGTCTTCCTGGGAATTTAGGTCATTTTAGAGATTTCATGATCTCTACTTATTTGAATGCATGCCCAAGATTGTGCAGTGCAAATGCTCCATAGTGCAACGGAAATGTAGGCCAAATGGTCTTTTTTGCTTCCTTTAATCCTTTGCTCAGCCCACCCTCACTCGTTGTTTGGTAGGCTATCTCTCTAGCCATCAATTTGTCGGGGACATGGTATGGGAGGATATGCGATGAGGCAATACTCCCAAATACTCTGATATATGTGAATGTTTCCTCCCCAAACCATTTGGACACTAGGAGGATATCTACCTCGGCTTTCTTAAAAAAGCAAGGGGAATTTTGGTTGTAAACCTATTTATGGATAGGCAACATGACTCCA
Source organism: Pinus tabuliformis (assembly GCA_031772625.1). Taxonomy (NCBI): domain Eukaryota; kingdom Viridiplantae; phylum Streptophyta; class Pinopsida; order Pinales; family Pinaceae; genus Pinus; species Pinus tabuliformis. Next base: position 393,200,470 of record CM062814.1, on the reverse strand, counting down.
TGACAAATTTTGTAAAAATGCTGGTGAAACTGAGACTCCCACATGTCCTTATGATATAAATGAATGGGAAGTGGATCTTTCATAGTCCACTTCCATCCCATGATAGGAAATTTTGAACCAAAACAGATTGCATCCATCACATAGGCACTCATAAAAAAATGGAGGGTAAACCCTTGAAGAGATACTCCTTTTCCTTGTATAATCCATTATTTCCTTTGTTAAAGACAAAATTTGGGCCCAATTCATTATGGTTGAATTTATGACTGCATCTATTAATGGTAGCCATTCTGGGGAAAATTTAGTGCTATCAGGCTTTCCAAACATCCTACATAGCATGGCTGCTGCAAAACTATGGGGGGGAGAAATAGATGCAGTAGAGTACATACCCGCTTTGTCCTTTTTGATCTTGCCCTCATTATTCAACCAAGTTTGGGTGACATCTATTGGGTCCTCATTCTCTTTGACAAACTTCTCAAGGAACTATTTGTTGTAGAGTGTTTTGGGCTTTGATACGTTGTACATAAGTCATAGGCTGTCTAGAAAAAAATATCCCATAACCTCCTAGTTGCTATTTTTAAATTCTCTGTCTGAGATATCGGCATGATCAATAATCCACTTGACCATATCTGTATAAGGGATTATCTTTGGGCACGCGGCTATGCGATGCAGAAATGAGCATGCCATCTAAAAAATGGAGGCATCTGAGGAAACACGACCATCAGCTGTGACCTTTGTTTCTAGAGGTCTTGGTTCCTCTTCTTCTAACAAATCATACGTGGCTTCCCATGTAGAGGTTCCTCCTTCTCTACTGCGTGTAGTATCTATGAATAAAGGAGTCATTTCTTATTTCTTAGACGCAACTACCTTGCACTTATTTTCCATTGCTCCCAAAGTCTCCTTCTGTTTATTTTTCCTGAAAATGGAGAAAAAAACAGCTATCAGACATATAGAGATAATAATGAACGTAAGATGGAATAATACAGATAACTTGAAAATGTGATAAGAGAGGAGTTTTATTTGAACGCAAGTGAAAAGATATCATTTCATTAGATATCATTTTTGGGATTCAACTGCGTTAAGTAAGTCATTCACGTATGACCATTTCCATGAGAGGTAGTCGTAAGTGACTAATTTCTCATGATTTGAATAGTTCGCTTAGCTCTCATTGCATTAGGTGATGCTCACAGGGGTGAAGAAGTGGGATTGAAACTGGTGAAATAAATCACATAGCGTCAATCATCACTTCCGGGGCTTGCACCCAGTAACCAGGAATTCCTGGGAGGTCACCCATCCCAGATCTCCTCTGGCTCAAGTGCGCTTAACTGTGGAGTTTTCCCCACAATCAAGCCCACTTAGCTTGCTACCCCATTTGCAAAACCTTAGCAAGTATTGTGCCTCATGAACCATTCAAGTAGATATCCCTTCACTCTTTTTGAATTTAAGTATAGGGGGTTTACGCAGTGCATTATACTAGATATCATTTTTGGGATTCAACTGCGTTAAGTAAGTCATTCACGTATGATCATTTCCATGAGAGGTAGTCGTAAGTGACTAATTTCTTATGATTTGAATAGTTCACTTAGCACTCATTGCATTAGATATCATTTTTGGGATTCAACTGCGTTAAGTAAGTCATTCACGTATGACCATTTCCATGAGAGGTAGTCGTAAGTGACTAATTTCTCATGATTTGAATAGTTCACTTAGCACTCATTGCATTAGGTGATGCTCACAGGGGTGAAGAAGTGGGATTGAAACTGGTGAAATAAATCACATAGCGTCAATCATCACTTCCGGGGCTTGCACCCGGTAACCAGGAATTCCCGGGAGGTCACCCATCCCAGATTTCCTCTGGCTCAAGCGCGCTTAACTGTGGAGTTTTCCCCACAATCAAGCCCACTTAGCTTGCTACCCCATTTGCAAAACCTTAGCAAGTATTGTGCCTCATGAACCATTCAAGTAGATATCCCTTCACTCTTTTTGAATTTAAGTATAGGGGGTTTACGCAGTGCATTATATTAGATATCATTTTTGGGATTCAACTGCGTTAAGTAAGTCATTCACGTATGACCATTTCCATGAGAGGTAGTCGTAAGTGACTAATTTCTCATGATTTGAATAGTTCACTTAGCACTCATTGTATTAGGTGATGCTCACAGGGGTGAAGAAGTGGGATTGAAACTGGTGAAATAAATCACATAGCGTCAATCATCACTTCTGGGGCTTGCACCCGGTAACCAGGAATTCCCGGGAGGTCACCCATCCCAGATCTCCTCTAGCTCAAGCGCGCTTAACTGTGGAGTTTTCCCCAAAATCAAGCCCACTTAGCTTGCTACCCCATTTGCAAAACCTTAGCAAGTATTGTGCCTGATGAACCATTCAAGTAGATATCCCTTCACTCTTTTTGAATTTAAGTATAGGGGGTTTATGCAGTGCATTATATTAGATATCATTTTTGGGATTCAACTGCGTTAAGTAAGTCATTCATGTATGACCATTTCCATGAGAGGTAGTCGTAAGTGACTAATTTCTCATGATTTGAATAGTTCACTTAGCACTCATTGCATTAGGTGATGCTCACAGGGGTGAAGAAGTGGGATTGAAACTGGTGAAATAAATCACATAGCGTCAATCATCACTTCCAGGGCTTGCACCCGGTAACTAGGAATTCCCAGGAGGTCACCCATCCCAGATCTCCTCTGGCTCAAGCGTGCTTAACTGTGGAGTTTTCCCCACAATCAAGCCCACTTAGCTTGCTACCCCATTTGCAAAACCTTAGCAAGTATTGTGCCTCATGAACCATTCAAGTAGATATCCCTTCACTCTTTTTGAATGGATTTTCACACATAAATGCCATTAACCTTTACTAAATGCCCACTAATGGTTTGTTATCTCTTAGCTTTATTGCTCATTAATGTTTGCATCGTAAGTCAAGAAGAAAGCTTTTTAGGTTGGCAAGCCTTTAAATTACGAAAATGCAGATTTTGGATTGTGATGCAATATCACAAATCGCATTATCACATTATGTTTATACGTTTTCCTTATCTTTTCTTTAGTTTCTGCAAGATGCAACATTTGGGCCGTTTATTATCATTTCCAAAACATAGCTTATTTGTTAGGTTTTTATGTAAATTCCCTTTTATTAAGCAGTGGACCTAAAGACTCGTTTATAACGTATCTCAGGATCGAGTCTGGATCTCAATCGCATTTTGCAATCTCTCTGAATGGTAAGTTTGCGGTGTTATTTTTAATGTCCGAAATGCGATGTGATAAAGGAGATGTTGTCATCGCAATTTCGCATTTTGCACGTTTTAAGGTAACTCATTAGGGTGTGCCTTCTATGAATAGCAATATGTGATGTGGGTCTTAGTTTTAATAAGAAATTCTTTAGGACTTAGTTTATATAAGAAACATAATAGTTTCGAAGTGTTTAGTGGAGAGTCCTCCTTTCATCGCTTTTCGCTAGTTTTGGTGGATTAGCAAGGCTTTCAATCATGCTTGATTGTATGATATGCGGGAAAGGCAAACATTTACTAGTTTTTTTTGAAAAAGTATTTGATTGATATCTTTTCTTATTCCAAAATTTAATAAGGAGAATGCCTAAATGCTAAACTTATTTTTGGAAGGATTTTTTAAAGGGTCCCCATTTATTAATGTAATATTGAATACTATTATTAACAAATGGGGGGTTGTTGAATAGCACAACAGGACCTTAATACACCTCCAAGCTTATTAAAATCAGCTCTTCTCATAATTCCTTACATGTTTTAATTATATTTTGCTTAATGAGATGAGTAAAAGTAAGATGTATGTCTAGTGGTCTAATGTGCATTGATTGCAAGTTTTTGAGAGCAAATCATGGCAATTTTCGCTAATTAAGGGCATGAAATCGATTGAGACAAGGAGGAGATATTATAGGAGATAAATCCTCACTCATTCGCATATTCCTCAATCAAATCACACTAGCTCGGAGTTGCAAGCAATCGAGTCATGGAGATCCTGGGCAGTCGAGCCAGTGACAGTTAAGATCCAGTTCATCTTGAGTTTGGGAGCCAAGCCTCCCTATATTTAAGGAAGTTGTTGGAGACTTCAGTTTTATAAATAAGGAGGCCTAGATCCTCATTAGTGTTACAGGGAAAAGTGTCTACTCAGAACTGCTTATCCCACTAAGGTGTGACAGCTACCTTAGAAACAAACAGAGTAAAGCTACTTTCATTTTTCCTTTATGAATTATAGATAGAGAGGAACAAAAAGACCAACCTATGTCTTGCGCAAATCTCCTGGTTTGATTCCTCTCTTCCTTGATAGTTTTTCACTACTTGTTCCCTTGCACACCCAGCTTCACAGAGTATCTGTAAGATCACAGTAGCATAGCACTATACAAAGACATGGATCTATAATCATAAACAATCTAGGATCAGATGTAAATTGACCATACAAATGCAGCAAACATGAATAACACAAAAGTATGGAGGAAAACTTAAATAGCTTTTATTGATAAACAAGAAAGAGCCAAGAGGAGTTACAACCAGTTGTTCTGACCCAGCATCAACCTCTCAGCAAGGAAGCCCCTCTTCACCTCATACAAAGCTTAGATCACCCAATAATCTGATGTTTGTCTCAAGAAACCAACAACAATTCCTTACAATATGAAAAATTCCAACCTCTCGATCTCTGGGATGAGGGATCCATATATAGATATCTGTAAGGGAGATGAGTCATCTTGTGATTTGATTAGTGTCTTCTCTCTGATAGTTCTTGCTTCCACTTGGAGATTGATGATCTCTTACTCATCCTTGGTCGAATTCAGAGAGGCAAGTGTCACAGGAGAAGTTTCTGGAAGCTTCCATTGCTTCTCCACCTCGTGGAATGACACTACCATTTGTCATTTCTCGCCCATCGCACCCCGTAGAAGGGATTTTTGAAAAGCAACACACCCACACAGTGTATTTAGGTGAGATGCAATGCACTTGGCCTGTGGAGCAGTTGAAATGATCCTGTTTTGACTAATTCTGAGCAGTTTTTCATGGAGAACTTCTGGGAGAAGCTGTAATCTGTTGACCTTGTTCTTTTAGGGGTTATAACAACACTTTTAGGGACTTAGGAGCCCTTGGTTTATGGAAATTTCATGCTTGGGGTTGTAGGGCCCAAAAATGTCTATAACAGTTTCCCCCTAAAGCATGAGGTCGTGAATCTTTTGATGTCGGGTGAAATTCTTTATTATGAGGATCTGAAGTTCTTTCAAGCTGGGAGGAGACCTGTAATAAGATACAATACAATACATTATCTTCATAATATTTTCATGATCTAGCTGAGGCGGGCGTTCCCATGCTCAGCTTTATAAATTCATTTTCATGTACATAAGACAAACAATCGTCTGAGTGTAGAATGATGATTCTGATAGAGCCATCATCCCTTTGATTGGATGATTATCTGTGCAGCAATGATGTACATTTGATGTCTTTGTTTTCCTGAATATATATCGCAGCCCGGATGGATGAAACTAGATTTGGGGTCTTCAATCTCATTCGATCTTCACTCGAAGTACAATTCTATCCATGTGAGAGATGTTCTGAAGTCGAACATGGAAAGAGATCGCTTGATTACCAGCCAATAATATAAGCTGTTAACAAGCGCGAGAGGAATCACCGATAATGATAATGACCCTCAAGGTACTGCAGTACAATTCACGTGGTGTGAATAAAGGACTTGGCGTCGAACACCACGCAAAACCTTTCGGTCGAAGGTCATTGATGTAAACCTGTCGCCGGAAGTGAGAAACTTGCCATTGAGGCATGCAAGCTTCAAAGTACTAAATGGGGTGTTCCTATATCGACTTCTTGGATAATGAGCTGATGTCGACAAGAAGTGATCTGTCATAGGAGGGCCTTAATGAATCCCACATCAATGACACGGAACGGAGCAAATGATTTTAATGGAGGTGAAAACGATCTGGTGATATAAGGTTCAGGGTGGCGGTCATGAAAGAATGGAGTATAAATGTATTGTAGTGGGTGAGACACAGGTGAATTCTCTGAATGACTTCTCTTGAACATATCGGCGACACTGACATGATGGATTGGTAGCATTAACCCCAAATGTGGATGGTATGATGGGACCATGGTGATGTGACCGGTGAATGAAACAACCCAACCCGACTTGGATGTGGAGTGAAAGTGTCATGTTCAAGAGCGACTTGCTACCAACAAAGTTTCTTCAAGTTTTCTTCCCAATTTTTCCCCAGTCATTGCTGACCAGTACCTCTTTATTTTTATCAAGCTTGAGGAGGATAACATATGCTTGTTCTATAATTTTCCCTTCGGGCAAACCCATCGCTATGTTTTCACGAGCCTAGCGATAGTGAAACTCGTTCTCGTCTATAGACAAGTTTGTCGCTATTAAAAATTTTAACGAGTTTAACGACAAAGATAACTCGGTCCTTTTCAATTTTAGAGAGTTTGAAAAGGAATGTAAAGGTAACTCCAAAATTCCTTTTTCGTCATCTAATCCCTTAAGTCTGAAAAAGTATAAAGCAATATAGAAGGGATGAATTTTCGATACTTTTAACGAGCCGAACAAAACAAGCGCTCGATCTTTTTGTGTAATAATCCCTCAGGTCCAAAAGGATTAAAATTTAGAGAAGGGATAGCACTTCCGGTCCCTTTAACGAGCTGGAGAGGCCAATGGCTCGGCAATCTTTTCATATTTTACGAGTCAGTTGAAAAGAGCTTAAAGGAGACTCGTCTTTTGAGGAACGAGTGATAAAATGGGTAGCAACTGATTCCAGGTAAGGTTTGGAATTTTCCAATCACGGCATTGTTACAAGGATGGATAACATGATCACTCTTCGCAGTTGTTTCTCAAAATGGGTAAACAATCAAATGGAGGTGAATGATCGGCCAATGCAATAGTGGAGGTGATGGTGCAAACACGACCAAGGCTTTAAAGGCTAAAGTATTACATTCACGATGGTTATTTACTGGAAATTGGTTCATTTTTTAATGAGCTTAAACTCTGGGGGAACATGTGCTCATTGCTTATGTTTATTTTTTAACGAGCATGAAGTCCGCACTAAAACTGCTCGATTAGATGGTCTCTTTTTTACTTTACCATAAATAGCTTTCTTCTTTCAAAGATTGTACTGTATTTTCCGCAGTACTTCTTGTGATGAAAGAACAGTTGACCAAGGTAAAGAGTGGGAGGTTGAAGAACTTTGGGTATGGTTCTATTTTGACCACTTTTGCCTTGGAAAAGATACCACTAATGCAGCCGCAGTATATCGCACTCGAATTACCTTCACCTACTGAACCACGTATGCAGAGATGGGTTGACCATATGTCTAGGCATACTGGTCAGTCTCAGATTTCATTTTCTGATACCTTCTTCGGGTGGTTTGATCGTCAGGAGATGGTTTATTCTGAGTACCCATATGCTGGTATGGACTTTCGGGGTGACCCAGATTTAGTACTGCCGGCTGGCGAACAGTGGGGTGCCATTGGTAAATTCTTTGACCATATCCCTGTTTATCGTTTTTCTCTTATAATGTCCTTGTGCTTTATTCTATCAAGAATTAATCAAACTCATGTGTTCATGCAGATGTTGGTCCTATTCGGCTAGTAGTACGCCTGAGAGTGCCAGCTGCCGCCCCAGCAGGAGAGGTTGTTGGAAGGGCTATCCTTCGCGACCTCGATGTGGTCGAGACTCTTACAGCATTACAGGAGCAGGTTGAGGGCCTCACTCTTGGTATTCTAGATGTGAGGACTGACGAGCTGCCCTTGAGGTTGCAGCGGCATACTACTGGTGTGCCAAGACGATGGACTCGACTCTTACGCATGATCGCACAGGCTGTGACTTGCTATCACAAGCATCATTAGACTAGGGTGCCCCCTAGCATTTTTAGTTTTTTTGGTCATTTGACCAATTTTGTCTTGGTTACAGAACATTATGTGTAAACCATAAACAGTTATATATATTTTTGATTTTTCGGAGTTTTATTTTGGTTAAGTTACATGATCCAAATGAAAACATTGATGGTATGCTTCTTTTTATAAATGTTGCAAATGTCTATCTAACACATAATTTGCCAATGAGTCAGTTAATGTGTTTAAGTTTTTGGAAATATGCTGATATTGAATAAAATCAAATTGCCTTTCCAAAATCTTGACCCTTAGGAACATGCGATAAATAGCTGGATTTCGGACAGAGTAGATACCAGTGAGTTGTAGTATGACGAGTTGTGAGTCTAGCCTGACAATCAGTCGGCGTATACCACGTGTGATGGAATCAGAGAGGAGTTCTATCAACGCGCTATACTCAGCGATGTTATTCTTTGATCGACCAATACATACTCCTCTCAAAACTTACTAACTCGCCGCTTGGATCAAAAATGGCCCAAGCCGCGGAAGATAGGTTCCGCGAGCTACGACGTTGGCATATCCAACGCATGACTCTAATAGGCTTGACATCTACAATAAATGTAAAAAGTGGATTACTTGACCAAAATAAACACTTTAGGGAAAACAAAAACATAACAAAAGCATACAGGTTACCATACTGAATTACGCATAGTAACGCTTGAGGTACAACCCGTTACAAGGTTGCGCCAGTGGAATTCCGTCATAATCCATTAACTCGTAGGCTCCTTTTCGTAACACTCACTTAACAATATAGGGGCCCATCCATAAAGACTTAAATTTACCTGCTCCCAATTTATCGGATTCCTGGTCATAAAGCAAGACCAAGTCACCTTCTGAGAAGACACAGGGTTTGACATTTTTGTCGAACTGCACTTTGACTCGTTTCTTATGGGCATCGTTAGCCAAAGCGGCATCACGACGGGTTTCGTCCAATTGGATTAGTTCCAAGAAACGAGCTTCTTCTTTTGAAGTTCTGGGGAGGAGATCAATTGCGAGTTTGAGGGACGAGATTTCGCACTGGATTGGTAAGACTGCTTCCAGGCCATATACCAGTTGGAAAGGTGTAAACCCGGTTGCATTCCTTACCGATGTTCGGTAAGCGCACAAAGCTGAGTACAGGATTAGGTTCCATCTTCTTTTGTGAACTCCAATCATCCTTTGCAGCATACGCTTCAGGACCTTTTTGATTGCTTCAACTTGTCCGTTGGCTTGCGGATAGTATGGAGTAGAGCTGTCGTGAGACAACCCTAGTTTGGCAGCTAATTCGACCATCATGTGATTGCGAAAATGCGATCCATGATCTGTGACTATAGCTTGTGGTACGCCAAATTTGGCGACTACATGATTGAAAAAGAAGAGGGCAGCTGTTTCACCAGTATTATCTAATGTAGGCATTGCCTCGGCCCATTTGGTAAAATAGTCAACTACGACTATGATATATCCATGCCCCCCAGTCGAGGTGGGGTTACATGTCATGAAATCGATGCCCCATTTGGCGAATGGCCCGACAGCAACTATTGGCTGCAGAGGTGCGGGTGGTCTTCTGGTTTTGCTATCGAAAATTTGACAAGCATGGCAACTTCTGACTGTGTTTATGCAATCTTTAAACATTGTTGGCCAGAAGTATCCTGCTCGTAAGATTTTTTGCGTTGTAGCATAACTGGATTGATGCCCCCCACACGCGCCTGAATGGAAATCATTCAGGACTTTTTCGGCCTCCTCATGCATGAGGCACCTTCTCAGAACTATATCGATACCGCAACGGTAAAGTGTATCACTGACGATCATGTAGTCTTTTGCTTGGTATAGAATACGTTTTTGTTCGAAGCGAGAGGTATTTGGCCTATAATTTTGGGTTTGGAGATAAATTATTATATCCCCATACCACTCATTGCTTGAAGATATCAGAAACAAACTTTCGTCCACGATCGTTTCTTTGGATGTTTCATCATTGGACGACAATGGGAGATCGCATAATAATTTTGTGAAAACCAGAGCTTTCTTTGACTTGGATTTTACAAATTCCAGATCAAACTCTTGTAGGATTGTTATCCATTTTGAATATTTTCCCCCCAGCAACTGTCGCAACAATATATAAGTCATGGCGTTGCAATCTGATAGAATGGTAGTTTTTCGAAAGAGGACATAGTGTTGAAATCTCTGTATCGCTTGAACAGCTGTGAGCGCTAGCTTTTCAACATAATAATATTTTCTTTCTGTATCATTTAAGTTTTTACTTAAATAATATATAGGATGTTCGATTCTGTCGTCTTCTTGAACTAAAACCATTGCAATGGTCGTAACTGCTGCAGTCAGATACAGGTTAAAGTCTTTTTGATAATCAGTAGCGTACATTAATGATGCTTTCATTAGGGATTCTTTTAAAGCATCAAAGGAAGCTTGCGCAACCTAATCCCAGACAAAGGGTACTTCCTTTTTCAAAAGACGTGTATAACCTTTAGCAAGTTCGGCGTAATTTGGAATGAACCTCCTTAGAAAGTTTGCTTTCCCTTGGAGTTTCTGAATCTGAAGCAAATTCGAAGGTGGAGGCAAATTTATGATTGCCTGAACCTTACATGGGTCGAGACGAATCCCATCATTTGAGACTACAAAGCCAAGTAAACGACCAGAACTAACGCAAAATACACATTTGTTTGGATTGAGTCGTATCTTGTAGTGTCGGCAACGTAGAAATATCGCTCTTAAATGCTGCGGGTGATCAGTTCGCTTTCACAAATGAGCCAGAAGGTCGTCGAGGTATGGTTGAACGATGTTTTTGATGTCATGGAAGGCATAATTCATTGCCCTCTGAAATGTCGCCCCTGCGTTCTTTAAACCAAAGGGTAATTTTCGATATGTGAATGTGCCCCATGGAAAAATAAATGCAGTCTTTGACTGGTCCTGTGGGCGGATATTTATTTGATTATACCCGGAGAATCCATCCATAAATGAAAAGATTTCACATCTGGCGCATTCATCAATTATCTGGTCGATGAAGGGTGTAGGGTAGTTGTCTTTTGGACAAGCTTGATTTACATCCCTATAATCCACGCACACTCTAATTGTTCCTTGTTTTTTCATAACAGGGACAATATTCGATACCCAATCAGTTAGAGGAACAGGGTAAATGAAACCAGCATGGAGAAGCTTCTCAACTTCTGCCTTAATGGCAGCAGCTTTCTTGGGGTGCACCTGTCATAGCCGTTGTCGTACTGGTTTGACATCTGGATACATCTTAATTTCGTGTTCAACGATACTCGAGTCAATGCCTGGCATTTCACTATACGACCAAGCAAAGACATCTCTGAATTCGCGAAAAAGAGTATCATATATTTCCAGTTCTGAAGGAGAACAACATTTGCCAACATAAATATTCTCTACAACATCTGTTTTGGTCGAGATATTTATGGCGATAGTCTCTTCAATGTTGGACAAGTTTCGCTCGGAATCCACCGTGTTTACAGTATTTGATAGAAAATCAAAAACTGAAGGATGATAAAGGTCATCAGGAGTATCTTCTCCACAATCCAGAAGAAGGGAACGATGGTGGTAATCATCCCATGGTGCCCCTTCAATTACCATTGATTGAACAATTCCTTCATCGGTGTCATGCACTCTCGACCAAGGATCTGAAGGGGTGCCATATTCATTAGACCTATCTATCCAAACACTCGATGAGCGTTGATTTGGGTTTGCCATCCAGGCTAGGAACATTGATTGCTACAATATTTCCGTTGGGCTCGGAGGGAAAACCATCGCATGATCCATGTCGATATCGTTTTCTAAGATCTTTTTAGAAGATATCATATTGCAGGTTCCTACCGACGCTACTTCCGCCAGATTGATTGGAGGTGGAAGGGTGAAAGTTCCCATTAATATAGGATCTTTTAGTAGGACTACTCCGATATTTTGAAGCAAATGGGGGCTTCCATGGATCATAGGAATGCTTCCTGTAACTTGAGAACCATTGGGGAGGAAGTTTTGTTGATCGACGATTGTAATCCCTCCTTAAAAGGGAAAAGCAATCTTCCTAAAATAGGTCGACACAACGACACCCATAGCATATATCCATGGTCTTCCTAGTAGGATGTTGTAATCGAGATTTCCATCGATTACTTCAACATCTATTTCTACTATTTTCCCTCCTAGTTCAACCTTCAAGTTACTTAGAATACCATATGGGGTATATGTTCTTCCGTCGAATGCTTTTAATGTCGTCGAAGATCGCGACAAGGTTGGAGATCCTAAGGTTTTCCAGCAACTCATCGACATAATGCATGTAGATGCCCCCTCATCAATAGTTGTTCGATGAACAGTTTTGTTGAGGGCTTTCACTTGAACAAGGAAAGCTAGTTGAGCTGGTAATTGAGGATCGTATCCTTTATGATCGAAGGATACAAGATTGGAATCCTTTGGGTCTATCCCACCAATGGCCGATAATAAAGCCTGCTTTTGGGATGGGCAATTTTGTAGTACTTCAAGAGTCGACATAGCGGATGGTGATTGGGCCAAATCTTCCACTATATTATAATGTTGTGCTGCTCTAGCACGAGGATTAAATGTCGATTTGTGTACTACTCCCTTTGGCGGTTTTATTGTCAATTCAGGAATGATGGGCGACGCAACTTCTGTCGAAGTTGTTGTCGAACTACTAGGTTGATCTTTATCTTTGTTGTTCGACAGCTGTGGATTCCCATAATCTTTGTTCCTTATCGATATCAAAGCATCATTTTTCTGTTTTGAAACTGACAACATTAGCACTTGAGACGGGGAAGCATTTCCACTGTCAACCAGATTTGTTCCTGGATTTGGAAACGGATCAGTTAACACTGCGGAGGTTTTTGAATTCTTGAAGAATTTTCTAAGCTCAGCTCTGTGTGGACAATCTGCGGTCCAATTATCCTCATCGCATATAAAGCATGGATTTTTTGGTTTCCTATTTCCAAGAGGGTTTGTAGAAGATTTTCAAGTGATGATTCTTCCTGTTTCTTCTTCTTCCCTTTGCGTTTCTTCTTGCCCCCTGGTTGCTTGGTTTCTTTGCCTTTATCTGTCGATACGACATTTACTTCCGAGGCAATAAGTTCATCTTTTGCATTTTGACCTAAAATCTTACGGGCCTTTTTGGATGTAGCCTTTGTCGATTTCGTGTCTATTGCGCCAATCACGCCATCGCCGGCATGAGAGTCATTGTTTGATTTAGGAGGAGGAGGAACTGAGAATTCCGGTCTAGGGGCGTCATGTATTTTATCGTAGAGTGTGCCAGACTGAGTATAAATCAAGTCCAAATATTGCGCACGAGCGATAACTTGCTCTTCTGTGACGACTCCCCCTTTTGCCACATCTTCTGTGATGGAAGGTAGTAATGACCTGATAAACCATTCAGCTAAGAGCTGATCGGGAACATACATTTTTACCATTCTACGACGACTTCGCCACTCATGTATATGATCAGATTGAGTGGTCATCGTCTGTTTGAAGTTGGTAAGGAGTTCCATTCCCGTTTCGTACCTTATTGGTAATTGAAAATGGGTTAAAAAGGTTGTGGCTAAGGTACTGAAGTTGTTGAATGAAGCTCTAGGAAATTCGATGTACCATTTTGCTACTGGACCAGTCAACGTCCTCTGAAAAAGGCGAAGCCTAATCGAATCATCATTTAGGGTGTTTGATGAACACAATAGATGAAATGTCATCACATGATTCGACGGATCTTCACCCGGATTTCCATTAAATTGAGGAATATCTTATGGAAGTTTATGCAGAATCGCTGGCCACCAAGGGGCGTAAGTGATTGGATCATTTGTTAACCGATTTAAATCAGGTAACTCTAAATTTGCCACGAAGGGTAACTGTTGATTCAAGTTAGGTGAAGCATACCCAGGATAAGATGGGATTTCCTGAGTAGTTGGTCTTTGCATACCGGCATAATGCATTTGATGCTGGTAACTTTGGTAAGGTTGGTGGGCATGACCATTGTAAAATAGTTGATTTTGACCGTTTTGAATAAACGGATGCCCACTATTTGCAAAGATTTGTTGCTCAGAACCTTGGTATACTTGTTAGAATTGCGGTTGTTGGTATTGTACTAGCCATGGTTGTGAAGCCATGTGCTGTTTCCCGATACTAACTGTTTGACCAAGATGAGGGGTAATTGTACCCATCTGAACCTGTGTCATTCCACCAGTCGACGATTGTGGTTGAGTTGCAGGGTCAAGTGGCTGTTGCATTACAACCTGAGAAACCTGAGGTTGGCATACAACAGGCAGCGCTTGAACTTGTGACACCGTCACAATAGCTGGCGTAGTTGGTATGTTTGACAGAGGTAAGCATTGTTGCATCAAATATACAACTCTTGGTTGTTGAGGTAGTATCGGTACCCAACCGCTTGAAGTAATTCCAGCATAACCCGAATTTTGTTGTGAACTCCCGTATGGTTGTCCCCCCGGAGGGGATAATGAAAGGGTATACTGCCCCCCATACGGTGGTAATCCAGAACTCAAGGGAATAGTTTTCCCTTGAGGGCCGGACTGCCCAAAATGACCTCCAAATGGATCAATTTGTTGAGACTCAACATAAGAGTTTCCGGATATTAATCCGGATGAACAAACAGGAACAGACCATACTGTCGAAATGGCCCCTGAGTGGGCTCCTTCTAGCGATTGAGAGCTAGTTGGGACAGATGGTATACCAGATAACATTGTTGGAGTGATATTAGGGGTTTCTGTCATCGCTGTGTCAGACGACATAGTCCTAGATGTTGACGGTTGTTCAGACATTTCTAGTCTATCCAAAAGATTGCCTAGCGATTCTACAGGAGCTTCTGCTGGCGGTAGACTAACTTCTGACGAAGAAGGATACAGAGTGATCCCGACTCCAAATTGCGATGGAGTACTAGTTGGAGGATCTTCCACAATCTCTTCTATGGCAATCAGACCAGGTGGAAGGGGTAGACCGTCAGGTCCGTAGAATATTTCTGGTGCCGAAGAAGGTATGGAATCGGCAGTGACAGATGTTTGAGGAGCAAGACTCTCCGAACCGGTTGTAAATGGAACTAGTTCGGTAACACAAGTGTTTACCCTCAGACTAGGATCAGTACTACTGTCCTTCTGTGGCTGCTGAACTTCTTCTGTAGAGGCAGAGACTCCAGAAATGTTTGGAGTAACTGGAGTCTCTGATGTTGTTGGAACACTTGTTCTAACTTTAACAGGAGATTTGGAACCGGTTAAACGAGTTCGCTTTGTCCGTACTAGCTTCGATTCTGGAGACAAAGACGGTTGACTCGTAAGCCTCCGTGAATGACGGGGTTTCAATTGACTCTCTTCCACGATTGCGGATTACTCAATCAACTAAAAATAAAGGGGAAGTATGTTTCCAAATTAAATGAATTTTAGATGCTTTGACACAACTTGTTTTTTCAATTTTTAAGAGTCGAGAAAAAACAAAAGATGACTCTAGTCTCCTTCGATTTTTAATGCGCCTGAAGTGACAAGTGCTCAGATGGACCTTTTCTGTTAAAGAGTCTGAAAAGGAACGAAAGGGACTGCTCTGGAAATCTAGGTAGAGGGATTACCAAACCAATCGCAAAACTGTAGAATACTTTTTACGGTACGGCATTCAATCTTCCCGAACGCTGTGTTCAGTGCATTGCAATTGATAGGGTGGCAAACATGGCTTCCTATGGATAAAGGATTAAGCCTATTGGGGTCTCCCAAAATATACTCAACGGTACGTGGGAGCACAAGTCTGTACTGGCACTTATTGTCTCAAAGTGGAGGAATCACCCAACCATTAGTGAGAACAACGGTTACCAGGCTTTACGATGCCGGAATACGTCTCTAGCCTAGACTTCTAAATGTTGTGCATTAATTTCCAAAGCGTTGTTAGATTCATTGAATTTATATTATAGTTGATCTTGTTTATGAGGTTTGCCTTTCAGGATCACCGCGAGATGTAGATGTAATTCCTAAAATGCAATCTAAGATGATAAACAATCTTTTTATCTTCTTTGTGCAATGAAAATCCTAGCTACTAAGGAAAGAAAGACAGAATCCTTTCACAAAGAGCAAAGAGAACACTCTAAATGCACTTTCCTAAATCAAACCAATCAGACTGTCTAGATACAAATGCACATGCATGTATTTGTTTTCGACTTTCTTAGTATATGAATGATAAGAAGAAAGTTGATGCACAAATCTGAATTTCTTTTCAAGCGACAAATATCAACAAGTTTCTTTTCGAAATCAAAAATGGAGATGATCACAACACCTTATGATTTTGAAATGAATACTTGTTTTGACACTAGAAAAATTACAAATTCAGACCAAAAACAATAGTAACAGGATAATCGACTATCAACAGCAATCAAACTCTTTCCTATGATTGAAATCGACACTTGCGACACTTTTAAATCAAAGGATGACAGTACGATTGCGCTACTTTTGCAAAGGAGAACTGCAAATGACTCAACAAACACACAAAAAACATTTACAGTTATTTTGTACAAAGGAGGCAGAATAACAGCAAGGAAAAGGGGTTTCAAACAGACATATACTGATCATAGGCAGCAAAATTCAGGAATAGAACTGGAAAGAATGAATCACAGAAACCAAAACTGCACAAAGCCTAGCCTGATCAGCGCACCTGTAACACAGGGAATTTGAAATGCAGCGCACCTTCTACACTCGGGAAGTGCGCTAAATTTCAGATTCTCATAACAGTACCTGTGCTGGGCCAGAAACGAGACTCTGTTTGGGTTCCGGATCACAGTTTGCAGTTTCGTTCATGGGTTTTGGCCGAGCAAAAGGTAATCAGTAACTCAACAATCAGGGGTAGATCTAAGGAGGATCTAAGAGCTATCACAAGGGCAATTAGAGAGTTTGTGAATCAGTTGTTTAAATCATAAACAGATCCCGTAGATGGACTGAAGCAGCATTTATCTACTTTGCATTTGCTATGGCAAATGTAGTTCAAATGCTGCCTGTAAGTTTATGAAATAGACAACAAGGAAGATAAAAAAACAAACTAATTCGTCCCTAGCGGAGTCGCCATTTTGTTACAGGGAAAAGTGTCCACTCAGAACTGCTTATCCCACTAAGGTGTGACAGCTGCCTTAGAAAAAAACAGAGTAAAGCTACTTTCGTTTTTCCTTTATGAATTATAGATAGAGAGGAACAAAAAGACCAACCTCTGTCTTGCGCTAATATCCTGGTTTGATTCCTCTCTTCCTTGATAGTTTTTCGCTACTTGTTCCCTTGCACGCCCAGCTTCACAGAGTATCTGTAAGATCACAGTAGCACAGCACTATACAAAGACATGGATCTATAATCATAAACAATCTAGGATCAGATGTAAATTGACCATACAAATGCAGCAAACATGAATAACCCAAAAGTATGGAGGAAAACTTAAATAGCTTTTATTGATAAACAAGAAAGAGCCAAGAGGAGTTACAACCAGTTGTTCTGACCCAGCATCAACCTCTCAACAAGGAAGCCCCTCTTCACCTCATACAAAGCTTAGATCACCCAACAATCTGATGTTTGTCTCAAGAAACCAACAACAATTCCTTACAATATGAAAAATTCCAGCCTCTGGATCTTTGGGATGAGGGATCCATTTATAGATATCTGTAAGGGAGATGAGTCAGCTTGTGATTTGATTAGTGTCTTCTCTTTGATAGTTCTTGCTTCCACTTGGAGATTGATGATCTCTTACTCATCCTTGGTCGAATTTAGAGAGGCAAGTGTCACAGGAGAAGTTTTTGGAAGCTTCCATTGCTTCTCCACCTTGCGGAATGACACTGCCATTTGTCATTTCTCGCCCATCGCACCCCGTAGAAGGGCTTTTTGAAATGCAACGCACCCACACAGTGTATTTAGGTGAGATGCAACGCACTTGGCCTGTGGAGCAGCTGAAATGATCCTGTTTTGACCAATTCTGAGCAGTTGTTCATGGAGAACTTCTGGGAGAAGCTGTAATCTGTTGACCTTGTTCTTTTAGGGGTTAGAAAAACACTTTTAGGGACTTAGGAGCCCTTGGTTTATGGACATTTCATGCTTGGGGTTGTAGGGCCCAAAAATGTCTATAACAATTAGGATTCAGATTTTTTATGTAAGGGCACTAAGAATTTTCAAGTTCAAGCTTTGTGGCAAAACATTGTTATGTAATTTTTCTGATATGATAATGAGAATGAGCATTTCCTTGATCCAACACTAAGTTGACTCAGAGGGCTGAAGGTCTTGGGTTAGGGATCAACCCTAACAGAAAAGGCTCCTCTTATTGTACTTGTATGTTTAGGTTATTTCATAGATCAAGTGTTGAATTGATTTTAGCATTGTTTCATTCCAAGTAGTGGTAAACTTGATTAGTTTGCTTCCATTTTTGCATAGCTTCAACAGTAGTTTAGAGAGGAAAAGGAATACCAAAAAGGTTGATAGAAGGTGGATTTGGCCTCACTCCTCCTTGCAGGGACCATGGTTTGAGGAAAAACTAATATTCAGCCCCAAAAAGACATAATTCTGATTTCTTATGGAATTTAGGGTTTTGTGCTACTTAGGCTAGCATCTTTTCATTTTTCAAAGATAGGTTTCAATTTTCATTTCTAATATCTTCAACTTGGTGTTGGATCTCATGGTGTTTCACAATATTTTTCAAGTATTTCCATGCATGAACTAGGAAACTAAATAACGAAATTATGTTTTCTTAAGTTGACTGGAATTCTTCCTTGTTTAATATGATTCATAGATAAATGCCAGCAATGTATGTATTGCAAGAGTTTCAATAGTGCAGGAAGATCTCATGCCAGCAACCCTAGCCTAATCTCATCCATCCATGATCATCAAAAGCCACCAAGTCTCTCAACCAATTCATCATTCCATAAGAACAACTTTCCAGGTTTGTTGAGCAAATCCAACCATCTTACAAAATCTGTTTTGAGCTCTGAAGAAGTCTTAGCCACTCCCTTTCCTTATTTCTTCCATCATTCACCTTCCCTAAGACCTATACCACCTTCCAAATCACTCCTATTGCTCTTGGCCAGATCCTGTAGGAATACATGGGATCTTGTAGAAGCATTAGGACATCCTGTAGGACGACCTGTCGTGGCCTGTTTTGAGGCCGATTTGTAGAAAAAGTATCCAGGATAATAGGAAAAGACCCCTACTCGCCTCCAAAACCATCTGAGCTTCCATCACCACCTCTAACCCACCTGCCACATCACCAAGAAGATTTAGCATTCACATGTTCAAAAAAAAGGACAAAAAAGAAAAAAGAGTTATTGTGTTCATTCATACGCACATCAGTAGAATGTTTGGTTATTTCAGATTGCATGCCTAGGACAGTTAGGATTACACACATGTTAGCTTAGAATTCTTCTGAAGCAAGATATCTCCTAGCAATTAGTTAGATGAGTGGTGTGTTTAAAGTATTTATTTCAATATTTCCTTACTGCAGTAAACAATATTTCAATTCCCCCAATTAGTGAAAAATTCCCCTTCCTTCATTGGTAATCAAACTTCTTCTAAATCAATAGAAGGGTGGTTTGAGAAACCATAGTGGTCTACCACCATCTCAACAGTGATAAAGAGTGGACCCATCGCATCTACTTGTGTATACAACACTTTCACCTCCAATTTTGTACGAACCTCGGGTTGATAAAGTAAAGTTGGTAGCCCCAGGAGTTGCAACATTCTTGCTGCAATACTGGTGCTCATCAACTACAAGATGCTACAGGATTGCTACAGGATGCTATAGGACCTCCCTGCTTTGCTACAGGATTGAATCCATGAGAATTCTCAGGGTGAAAAATGTGATCTGAAGGTGGGAAATGGTAATGGAAGGTAGATGAAGGTTGTATGAGGCCCTTTCCAAGCTTAGTACCCTTCAGGGGCCTATATTGCACAAGAACCAATGCACATGGTGGCCTTCAATAACTCGAGAATATACTTTCATTGAACATGGTTTTGAGGGATATGTTGAGGCTGAAGGAAGGGAGATGGTGGTGGGATATAGAGTGTAAATAAAAATTCTAACCATGCACATCAACAATAGTACCTTCACACCACAAAAATTTACTCAAATTTTCCAAATAACTAGAGCATGTTAACAATGCAAATTGCAAAAAATTGAAATGACAGAGAAAGGATGAGTTGAATTTTATTGGAAAACTAACTATTGCACAAAACCTATATGGAAATATCGAAATATACACAAGACTTGCATCCACAAGAGGTTATACTTCATTTGCTCAAAGAAAACTACTTAACTAACCACTAATTTACAGAAAATAAAGATGTAAGAAAAATACTAATAACAACTGCAAAAGAAAGTAACTATATATTTTTGGCTTGCTAATACATTATCCTCAACCACACTTCCCACAATAGAGGTGGTAGATAGACCTCCACAAGTAATTTCCATAAAACAATTCTTCTAAAAAAAGAAGAAAATGTTGCTAGGGAAGAAAATGCATAGGTAAAATACACATGAGAGATACTAGAGCGTCTAGGTTGGGCCCTAACCCAAGGGGACTCAGTCCTCTAAAACAAGCTCAGATTGAAGATAAAAAAACATTTATCATTAACATCAAATAGTTCACAAGTACATGATAAAAGAATCAAAGTAATAAGTTTGAGCTCCTAGCCCTTAGTAGTCTCTATCTTCTCTAGAAGATTTGAATCCTATTTATCCCTTGGTCTTCCTTGCATATACAAACATGACCGAGGCGAAACCTCCTTGGATAGATTGTTGCTTCCCTCTAAAAAGCCTAGAAAGGTGGATCTAGCTCCCTGATATTCTCATAATCCTTGAGTGCATCAATTATTAGTGGATCTTCAAACTGTGGGTGAGTAAATTTAGGGAGAAATTCGATTTGTATGTGAGTAAATGTAGGGGACAAGCCTCCTACATCTTCTGCAGTTGCCTCCAACATATCTCTACATAGTAAATGCACTATTTTCCTGCACATTAATCACATTAGGCCATGAGATATGAAAATCATCCTTTATTCTTCCTAAAAAACACATTATAGTCAAAAAGTTGTTATTAAATGTGAGGAAGGAGATAAATATAGGTTGAAGGAAGGCCAATGGGCCTTATGATATACCTATTAATGAGGTCGATCATCACCCCCCTATTGAAAGTGTTGCTCACCCTTTGGGAAACTTAGCCATTTAGTTCCATCTCATGCATATCCCTAGTGACTACACTAACATCCCAAAATATCTTTGAAGGAGTGCCCTCTTGTGGATGGAATCTTGCATTTATTTCTATTTATGCCCACTCTTACTGCTCTTCAGTATGATCCTTTCTTTCCTATAGCCCTAACAACAAAGGAGGGTTGAAATTGAGCCCAATCTAGTTGGCCTTCAATATTTGGACTATCCTCTTATATACGGGTGTCTTCTCTAAGGAATTCATCAATCTCTCTAGAGAGCGATATTCCATTATTTGCAAACTATGGGGTAATGAATGCCATCTCCTATGATATGCCTGCAAGCCCTCGATGCCTAACAACCTCAACATGTACTCAAAGTGCTGAATGGATTACTCGTGTCTCCATATATGTAAAGTCGTGCCAATTTGTGATCCTTGAAGATGAATCTGTGTTTTTTTATGACAAGGTGGGGAGCCCTCAACTCTGCCCTAATACATAGGGGTTCATTAGTCTCCTTGGATATCATCCTTTTTTCCTCTTCATCCCTTGCCTCCTCATGGACCAACCAAGAAGATAATTCCATCAGCTGCACATCCCCCATCTTAGAACTTGGATCCGAGAAATTCATGTCCATAAATATGAGGTTGTGCATGTAAAAATATGCCATATTAGCTTAGTCTTCCACACTAGCCTTATGACAAAATTTAATAAAAATCTTGTAATGTTGTAAGGGCAATGAACCATATTGTGCTATAGTTTTGAATTGAAATTGAAGCCACTTCTCTTTGAGGAACATGGCATATGCTTTTGAGGGATGTTTGCATTGGGTGGCCTCCATGGCCAAGCTTGCCATGGTGGCAAGTTTCCCTCTTTCTCATGCAGTTTCTCTCTTAATCGCTTGATTTCCATTTGCAATTTTTCCCTCATGGTTTCCTCTGTCAACCTCAAATAGGCCATTTCGTCACCCATATTCTTCATTCTTTCTTCCATGAGGCCCACATCCTTAACTCCCTTATATTTAACAATTTGAATCCACTGATGAGTTTGATTCTTTCGCTATCTAGCCCAAGTAGGATGGGGGCTGCAAATTTGGTGGGTATGATATGTCCTTGTTCATAAAGTTTATAGTAGGACCCAATATCTAGTTTGGGATCATACTACTGTAGCTCCTATAGTCCTTCTCCCACATGATAAAGTGTTGTTGTACTTTCCTATATCATTATTTCCCCATCCTGTAGCAACTTCTCTTCTTCTTGTAGCACTGCCCTGCTTTCCTATAGCATGGAAATTTATCCTTGTAGTTGCTTAATCTTAGCTCCCATGTTTTTTGGCCTTCTTAGGTTTGGGGTTTCTTTCCCTTAGCTTTGAGGGATGTCACTTCTTTAATTTTACCTTTACCCTTCTCTATCTCTCCCTCTTGGTGATCGACTAATCCTTCAATGGTGATTGGGTAGTTGTGGGAGGTTGAGGCTTCCCTTGTTTGAGTCTAGTAATCCTCCACTAGAAATACAAGGGACCTTGCTTGGGATGTCTCCCTTTGATCTTAACATGTGTGCTAAGGGCTACCAAAGTGGTAGCCACCTCTTCTTTAGTGTTTCCTTCTGAAAGGCTTACTTTTTGCTCCTGTTTTCTCTTCTATTGAGGTCTAGAAGGTTCCCCAATATTTTATTTCTCTTTCTCTAGTTTTTCCTCTCCTTTATTTTCTTCAACTTATTCTCCCTTTAATTCCTCCTTATCCTATCCAGCCTCTTCTTTAGCAGAGTTACGTTTTATGGCCTCTTCATGTTCTAACAAAGCTTGGGCTCTAGTTTCAATGAAGGCCTCCCTGTCCATGTCTACAATTCTGCCCATGACCCAAGGTTCCTGATATGACTCAAATAATCCATGACTATGATCCTTATGAGTCCAAAATGAGAAATAAATTGATGCTTCCCTTCTCTCACTCTTTGGCTCATCTCCACTATGGATTGAAGAAGGAAATGGGGAATATTAAGTCTACTTGGGATATGCAATTTGGTCTGGAACCTCATCTCATAAAGTAGTCTAAACTGATAGAAATAAACAACACTAAGCCCTCCCCCATCACAAGATATGCATTTTAATTTTTTGTAGGCTACTTCATCCCATGGGTAAGGTAAGATTTCCATTTCAACTCCACTCTTATCCTCAATTGGTTTTTATTCAGGGAGGAAGAAATTATTTTTAGCCATGATGGCTTATGTTTTATCCTCCTTACCCCACCTAACTCCTAAAGCCAATGTGTTCACCTTGCTAATTAGTTATTCATTTAAATGAATGACAAACCCTCTCACAATGGTGGTGGCACTATCTTCCCTTTGAGGTTGGAGGGCCATGGAAAATTCATGGGTAATTTCATCATCATATCCCTTAATTCTCTAAAATAATTCCATCCATTAGTGGTTTGTGAATATGTCCTTTATAGGAGGGTTTTGATGGATTCTTATTGAAGTCTCCTCTCATGTTTTCTACAATGGTTTTCTCAATATTTTTCAAGGAATTATTTTGTCAATCATCAATTTCTTAGAAGCCTAAAGATTCAAAACATAGATGAGAGGAATGATGTTCTTATTTTTATCAGAGGTAGGAAAATTATATGATAAATTCAAAAAAAAATTACCCTTCTACTAGCATGCCTTCTACACATGGAAAGAAAAAGGTTGGAAAATTTTCAATTATTAAGGGTTTGCTACAGGATGCTTCTAGAGACAAATTAATCAATTTCTCCAAATTTTTTTGCATGGAAGGTTATGGAAATGCTCTACTTACCTCTCCCTTGGATACTCCTTCATGTATTTGGAATTTTGGAGCAAAATTTGCACTCAATCAAGCCTTTTTCCACCTCTTGGGACAATCTTGTAGTAACTAGTTACAATCCTATAGCACCTGTTCGGTATCCTGTATAACCGAACCCAGATCCTATAACATTGAGCCCAAATTCTATAGCAGTTAGTAATTTACCTTATAGCACCTCTGTAGTAGCCTATGGTACCCCTGGAGGTAGCTAGCGCGACTTTCGGCAAGATAATGGGCCTCTCTTACTGTTTTTGGAATGAATCTCTTGGTACAAGTGAGGCTCGGGACCACTTTTTATACCTTTTTTGGCTTGGTGGTGGGCTCAGTGTGTTTTGTTAGCTGGCCCCCACCTACCACCTTCGTAACCTCCTCATGGACCTATTGGCCCACTCCTAAAAATCATCACCCTCTTTTGTTTTTGTATTTTTCTCCACACTGGATGAAAGAAAGAGTTAATATTTACTCAACTATTCAATGATGGAAGAGACTATTAAACACCTTCAGCCTACAAAAACCTTTTTCCTCATGCATTTTGAACATTTTCAAACTAATATGCACTTAGAGGAAGAGGTGAGGAGTTTCATACCTATGCCTACATTATGGTCTCTACCTTTGTATTGAATGATTTGATGTATGCATGATGCTCTAGAAATCATTGTTGATATGTTGCCTTCATGAGGTGTCATATTCACATGCTTTTTGCTCCATGCATTGGCTCTGTTTTGAAAAAAAAAAATGTATATTTTTTTTAATATGAACTTGACTGATCGAGGCTTCTCAACATAAGTTCTGCTGAAGGTGGATCAAGTGTTCTTGTTGGATATGAACAATGAATCTGTAGCTGCTCTGCAAAAGTCTTGTAGCTACCCAAGATCAAGGAAATTATTCCTCATGCCTTTATGATGGTTGATTCTTCATTCTGGTGCTTCCAAGTGCTCCCAACTATGGTCTTGTAGCTTTTGTGAAAACTACTACAAGATTGTATTTCTTCCTGTAGAATTCACATAGACCCCTATCTAACCACAATTTCCTTCATATAATGCTTCCAAAAACAATGATATTTCATGGTTGTTTTAGGGACAAGGATCATAATCCTTGGTTGTGGTGAAAGTAATGAAAGAAGGCATGAAAATAAGGAATTTTGATGGATAAATGTTGGGTGTGGAGCCTGATTATCTTCTGTATTCAAATGTCTCAGCTGGATGTATACCCCAAGAAGACTATACACCCCTCCACGTGGGGGGGTGCGAAGGGGACTTGTCCCCCCCACGGGGGTCCGGGGGGGGGGTTAATCCCCCCCAGATGGGGGGTTCGGGGCAACACCCCCGAAGCTAAAAATAGACGTAAAATTTACTTTGTAAATTCTAGTGATTTCTAGTCAATCTAGGCCATTCATTAGGCAAATGATCTGATGGTAGAAGTTATGTTTAATTTAGGGTTTTTTTCCCTAGAAGGCAACCCCTCACTATATATGAGGGAATTGTATTACATCTATATATATCTGTATTCTGAGTGAGGAAGAGAGAGGATATTGAGATCGAAGAGGGTGTTATAGCGGATCTACTGTAGGTTGTATCTCTTCAATTTGCTGGATAATATAATAAAGAAGGATTGGTTTTTTCTCCATGGATGTAGCCCAAACTGGGTGAACCACGTATATCTATGTCTCTCTTGTTTTATGTGTTTTCTGTGTTTATATTTCTACAATATTTTATGTGTTCCATTGCTCTATAATATATAATTTTCTAACAACTGGTATCAGAGCCAAAGGTCTATTTGGCTGATAAACTCACAGGAGAGAAGGGTTCCTGGTTCAAGTGGGAGCAATGGTGGAAGATGGTAGGTTTAGGGTCGAAAAATTCAACAGCCAAAACTACCAGCTGTGGAAGATGCAGATGGAAGATTATCTGTATCAGAGAGATCTATACCTACCATTAAGCGGAAAGAAAAAGAAGCAGACAAGTATGACAGACACAGAATGGGATATTCTTGACAGAAAGGCACTTGGAACGATACGGCTATGCCTAGCGGCATCGGTAGCATTCAATATTTCAAAGGAAACAACAACACAGGGTTTAATATCAGCATTAGCCAAACTATATGAAAAACCCTCAGTTTCAAATAAGGTATTTCTTCTGAAGCATTTATTTAATATGAAGATGTAAAAGGGTGGATTTGTTGTTGATCATTTAAATGATTTTAATACAGTTACAAGTCAATTAAGTTCTCTAGGGGTAAATTTTGATGATGAAGTTAGGGCTCTGTTATTTCTGTGCTCATTTCTAGAAAGTTGGAATGGTTTAGTTATGGCCATTAGTAACTCTGTCTCTGGATCTAGTACTTTGAAGTTTGATGATGTTGTCGATGCAATCCTTAGCGAGGAAATGCGACGGAAAAGCTCCTGGGAGACATTAGGTAATGCTTTGACTATAGAGACTAGGGGAAGAAAAATGGAAAGAGGAAAGAGCCCAGGATATCACAGTAAGTCAAGAGAAGGCATATCCAAGTCCAAATGAGGGATAGTGTGCTAGGAATGTGGGAAGAAAGGACACCTGAAGAAAGACTACAAGTCTCGGAAGGGAAAAGAAAGAGACGCGCAGCAAGAAACTAATCATGAAGCGAATGTGACAGGTGATGTGTTGCAAGATGCTTTGATTCTTTCATTAGAAAATATTATTGATGCCTGGGTGGTAGATTCAAGGGCCTCATTCCATGCCACACCTGATAGGAAACATTTTCATGATTATGTTCAAGGATATTTTGGACAGGTTCGATTGGGTGATGATAAACCCTGTAAAATCATTGGAATGGGTACAATTTTCATAAAACATCAGAATGGAAATCAATGGCTATTGAAGGAGGTAAGGCATGTTCCAAATCTAAAGAAAAATCTGATTTCAATAGGGCAATTGGGAGGTGAAGGTTGCGTAAGTACTTTCACAGATAAAACCTAGAAGGTCACTAAAGGGTCCTTGGTAATAGCGAAAGGAGAAAAGGTTAGTACATTGTATTTATGCAATGGTATTTCTAATTTTTTTAATGCTTTAACCTCTACATGAGAAGATACGGCATTGTGGCATCATAGGCTTGGGCACATGAGTGAGAAGGGGATGCAGATTCTTCACTCAAGAAATTTGTTGCGAGGATTGAAGCATGTTGACTTAAAATTATGTGAGAATTGTGTTTATGGAAAACAGAAGAGAGTCAGATTCTTAGAGTTGGGTAAGAAAAGAAGAGCGAAAAATTAGAGCTTGTGCATACAGATGTATGGGGACCTGCTCATGTATCATCTCCTGGTGGCTCTTGTTATTATGTTACTTTTATTGATGATGCAACCAGAAAAACCTGGATTTATTGTATTCGAAATAAATCTGATGTATTTGATACTTTAAAGAAATGGAAAGCTTTGGTTGAAAATGAGACAGGGAAAAGGTTGAAGTGTCTCAGATCAAATAATGGAGGTGAATATTGCAACACAGACTTTGATAGGTACTGTTCAGAGAATGGAATTTGCAGAGAGAAGACAGTTCCAGGAACACCACAAGAAAATGGTGTGTCAGAAAGGATGAACAGGACAATCATGGAGTGTGCAAGGTGCATGAGATTACATGCAGGATTGCCTTTACAATTTTGAGTAGATGTTTTAGATACTGTTGTTTATCTAATAAACAGAGGGCCTTCAAGTTCCTTGGATGGTGGTATTCTAGAGGAGGCATGGACAAGTAAAAAGGTAAACTACTCATTTTTAAAGACTTTTGGTTGTGAAGCCTTTGTCCACATTAACAAAGAAAATAGAACAAAGCTTGAGGCAAAATCAAAGAAATATACCTTTATTGGATATGGTGTTAATGATTTTGGTTATCGCTTATATGATTATGAAAATCACAAAATCATTAGGAGCAGAGATGTAATATTCAATGAAAATGTGTTGTATAAGAATCAGTTGCAAGAAAAGAAACAAGAAAAAGAAAACAGAGAATACACAATGCTTGATGATATCATAGGAAAAGTGATGGTGCCTGAAAATCATAATGACCAACATCTAGAACAACAACCACAACATCAACAAGCACCTCAAACACCAGAAAGTGGTGTTAGAAGATCTACCAATATAAGTAGACCCCCTGAACGATACTCTCCTTCATTATATTATGTATTGTTGACTGATTCTGGTGAACCAGAATGTTATGAAGAAGTAATGCAAGTAGAAACCAGGAAGAACTGGGAGCAAGCCATGAAAGAAGAGATGGACTCCTTAGCACATAACCAGACTTGGGACTTAGTCAGGTTGCCTGCAGGTAAAACAACATTGCAAAATAAATGGGTTTACAGGCTGAAGGAAGAAGATGGAGGAAAACGGAGGTACAAAGCTAGACTTGTGGTGAAGGAGTTTGCACAGAAGAAAGGTATTGATTTTGATGAAATATTTTCTCCTATTGTTAAAATGACTTCAATCAGAACTATTTTAAGTCTAGTAGCAGTTGAATATTTTCATCTTGAGTAGTTAGATGTAAAGACATCTTTTCTCCCCGGGGATTTGAAGGAAGAGATATATATGCAGCAACCACAAGGACATGAGGTAAAAGGGAAGGAGAGACTAGCGTGCAGGTTGAAGAAGAGCTTGTATGTCTTAAAATAGGCTCCAAGGCAGTGGTATCTAAAATTTGATAGGTTTATGTCTGAACAAGATTATACTAGATGTCACTCTGATCATTGTGTTTATCTCAAAAGGCAAAATGATGGCAGCTATATTATATTGTTATTATATGTAGATGACATGCTTGTTGCAGGTTCTAACATGCAGGAAATAAATGTGCTCAAAAGGAAATTGGCAAACACATTTGCAATGAAGGATTTGGGTGCTGCAAAACAAATCCTTGGTATGAGAATAACTAGAGATAGGAAGAATCGCAAATTAACATTGTCTCAAAGTGAGTACATAGAAAAGGTGTTGAAAAGGTTTAATATGCAAAATGCAAAACCAGTTAGTATACCTTTGGCTAGTCATTTCAAATTAAGTAAGGAGGCATGTCCCAAGACTCAGGAAGAAATGGCTCATATGTCTAAAGTTCCATATGCATCAGCAGTTGGAAGCTTAATGTATGCAATGGTCTGCACAAGGCCTGATATTGCACATGCAGTGGGAGTTGTAAGCAGGTACATGAACAATCCAAGAAAAGAACATTGGATGGCAGTGAAGTGGATTCTCAGGTATTTGAGAGGTACCACAAATCAAACAGTATGCTTTGGTGGTGCAAACATTGCTCTACAGGGATATGTTGATGCAGATTTGGCAGGTGACAAAGATAACAGGAGGAGCACTACAGGATATGTATTTTCTATAGGTGGAACAGTTGTCATTTGGGTTTCAAAAATCGAAAGTGTTGTTACACTTTCAACAACAGAAGCAGAGTATGTTGCTGCTACATAGGCTAGTAGAGAAATTATTTGGTTACAAAGGTTTCTGGATGAATTGGGTAAGAAACAGGAGTTGGGCAGGTTATATAGTGACAGCCAGAGTGCCATACATCTTGCAAAGAACTCTACATTTCATTCCAAGACTAAACATATACAGCTCAAGTACCATTTCATACGGTCAACATTGGAAGATGGACAGTTGAAGCTGGAAAAGATACACACTAGCTAGAATCCTGCAGATATGCTAACAAAAGTTGTAACTAGGGAGAAACTGAGCATACACTCAGTTTCAATTGGTCTTCAAGTATGATGAAGAAGGTGAGAAACAACTAGGTCCAAAGTGGAGTCATTGTCTAACAAATGAAGCAATGGTGGATTTTCTATAATCAGTCTCCAAGTGGGAGATTATTGGGTGTGGAGCCTGATTATCTTCTGTATTCAAATGTCTTAGTCGGATGTATACCTCAGGAAGACTATACACCCCTCCACGTGGGGGGGTGTAGGGGGGATTTGTCCCCCCTGTGAGGGTCTAGGGGGGCTAATACCCCCTATATGGGGGGTCCAAGGGCCAGCGGTCCCCCAGCGGGGGTTTGGGGGCATCGCCCCTGAAGCTAAAAATAGATGTAAAATTGCCTTGTAAAAGTCTAGTAATTTCTAGTCAATCTAGGTCGTTCATTAGGCAGATGATCTGACGGTAGAAGTTATGTTTAATTTAGGGTTTTTTGCCCTAGAAGGCAACCCCTCACTATATATGAGGGAATTGTATTGCATCTATATATATCTGTATTCTGAGTGAGGAAGAGAAAGGAGATTGAGATCGAAGAGGGTGTTACAACGGATCTGCTATAGGTTGTATCTCTTCAGTTTGCTGAATAATATAATAAAGAAGGACTGGTTGTTTCTCCATGGATGTAGCCCAAACAAGGTGAACCACGTATATCTGTGTCTCTCTTTTTTTATGTGTTTTTTGTGTTTATATTTCTGCAATAATTTATGTGTTCCATTTCTCTGTAATATATAATTTTCTAACAATAAAGATGAATATTTGGGTGG
The DNA here is from genome assembly GCA_031772625.1 of Pinus tabuliformis. NCBI lineage: Eukaryota > Viridiplantae > Streptophyta > Pinopsida > Pinales > Pinaceae > Pinus > Pinus tabuliformis. Next base: position 393,170,119 of record CM062814.1, on the reverse strand, counting down.
AAATAAAGCTAAATGGTGTGGAGGATGGATGTTGATGGTCTGGTGGACCCATCCTCTTTTTACCCTATGAAAAACATAAGATCTGAACTCCTTTCTATGTTGATCACAAACCTATAGCAAATATGGACAATCATATAGCAGTTTGGGACTTAGGCAGATTTGAGTGAGATAGGTGACGTGGTGATGGAGGAACTTGGGGAATGTAGTGAAATGATGGAGGACATGTAGAGAGATAGCTTGGTCGATGGAAAAGTGGAGTTTTGAAGTTGTCTTCATTTTCTGTTGTTCTCTTTGGGCCATGCCTAGAACCCTGTAAAAAAACATGTTAGCAACAATGATGTAAGGGCTCCTTTTACTTTTCTATATTATTTTTCTCTTTTTTCTTCTCCATTTCTTTTAGACCTCCACGCTCCCTCAAACAAGGTTTTCAACCTACAAGGCTACCTTAGGTGCCTCAAAGGAGGTTTTCACCTGGGATCTTTTCATTATTTCTTCTCTTTTTTCTTGACCCTTAGACTGTCTCATAGAGGTTTTCAACCCTAGGGTTTGAATCTCATGGAGGTTTTCACCTAGGCTTCTTATTCTTTTTTTCCTATTTTTTCTCTTTTTTAATTTTTTCTTTTTCTTCTTTTGTTGATAATAGGTTGGATGAAATGAGGATTGGGAGACCCTTAATCATATTTAGCTCCTTCCTTATTGAATTGGTAAATTCCTCCTTTGACATAGGTCTTTTGTAGAGTTTCAATCGGTAGTCATTGACTAAAAGTGGAATACCTTCATCATCAATTGTTATGATCTATATAGAGCTATTTTCATGAAATTTTTCCACTATATAAGGGCCCAACCATCTGGTCATCATATTTCCCTCGAAGTCCTTGAATCTTGAGTCAGAGACCAGGGCCCAATCACCATGTTGGAATTTATTTTCCCTGATGATTTTGTCATGCCAAATATTCCTTTGCAATTGGACCATATTAATATGCATGAGGGCTTGTAATCTAAGTTCATCAAGAGCATTGATTTGTTACAACCTCGCTTGTTGAGCATTGGTGATGTCCAAATCCAACTGTGTTGCCATTCTAAGGGTGTTGTATTTAAACTCAATAGAAAATAATGTATTCTTTCCATAAACCAACTCAAAGGGAGTGAACCCAGTGGTGGTTTTATATGTGGTATTATAGGCCCAAGTGGCCTCCACAAGTTAGAATTCTCAATCCTTCTTATTATTGGTGAAAATTTTAGTCAATATTTTCTCCAAAGCTTTGTTTGTGACCTCCACTTGCTCATTTTCTTGAGGATGATAGGCAATGGATTGTATGCGCCTTATATGATGCTACTCCATTATTCCCTAAATCAAATTTGAAGTAAACTAAGTCCCTTGATCAATGAATAACTCCCTTGTGAATCCAAACTTGTAAAAGATGTTTAACCTTAGAAAATCTTCCACCTTTTTCTCTGTTGCTGCTTTTAGTTCCTTTACTACAACCCACTTTGTCAAATAATCAATACACACAATGATGTATCTCTTTTGTCTAGATGGTGGATCAATTAGTCCAATGAAATCCATGCCCCACTTGTCAAATGGCTCAAGATTTACTTGAGGTTGAAGGGGAATTTCATCCTTTGGTGTAGGCTTTCCCATCCTTTGGCACTCATCACATCTCGCAGTGTATCTTCTAACATCTTTCTGCAGAGTGGGCCAATAGTAGCCAACTTGGAGAATTTTGAAGGTTGTCATGTTGGCAGCAAAATGGCCCCCACAGGGTCCATCATGGCATGATGGGAGGATGTCAAAAACCTCATCATACATTACACATCTCCTTAAGATATGATCTAGTCCCAATTTGAAGAGATTTCCCCCAATCCAAGTGAAAGGGGCACTTTTTAGAACAATCTTTCTCTTCTCCTTAGAGGATAGATTAGAGGTAATCTCACATAAACCAAGAAATTTTATATGTTAACAAACCCAAGAGGTAGTAGTGAAATAAAAAAGAGGTACTCATCCAGAAGTTGATCATCTATCATCTCCTCATTTCCTGTAGGAAATGTTAGTATAGAAAACAAATCTGCATCCACATTTTCCTTCCCGAGCTTGTCAACAATGGTTAGATCAAACTGTTGCAACAATAATAGCCATCTAATGATTATAGCATTGACATCAAGGTTATTCACTAAATATTTTATGGTTGGATTATTAGTATGAACAAATACTTGGTACCGAGTGATAGAATGCCTAAACTTGTTCAAGGAGTGCACAACAACTAAGAGTTATTTTCAGCCACTGTTTAATTAAGTTCATCTTTGGAGAGGTTCTTACTAATGAAATATATGGAATAGGGAAACATGCCTTCCACTTGCCCCAAAGCTACTCCTAGAACTTTGTCTGATGCATCTATGTGGATGTGGAAAGGAAATTCCTAATTGGGACCTCTTAGAATTGGTGTGGTGGTTAATTTTTCTTTTAGCTCTTCAAATGCCACTTGAAATTTATCTATCCAACAAAAATTTAAATCTTTAGTTAACAATCCAAATAAAGGTGAAGCCAACTTACTAAAATCCTTAATGAATCCCCTGTAATATCTAAGTTAGCCTAAGAAAAATTATATCATCCCTCTGTTTATGAGGGACATAGAGCCTTATGATAATGGAAGTCTTGTTACAGTCAAATTGGATCCCTTCCTTAGAAAGGAACTGACCTAAGAAAATCCCCGCATTCATAAAAAATTCAAACTTTTTAAGACTTAGTGAGAGATTCATTTCAATGCGTTTTTTTAAGACTCTACATGGATTGGAAAGAGCTCCCTGGAAATCATTTCCATAAGGGGTGAAATCATCCATGTAGATTTTAACTTTTTCATGAACAAGATCAACAAAAAAAACTCAAGACTGCTCTCTGGCAGGTAGCGGGGCATTGCACAAGCTGAACAGAAGGAATCTTTAGGAAAATGTCCCCCAAAGACATGTGAAGGTCATGGTAAATTTTAGGGGCGAATTTTAGGCCAAGGGCTAAATTTAAGGGGTTTTTCATTTTAGAGGGGAAATTTTTTTATAAAACACCCATTTCATATTTTTAGCCCAACTTTTATTTTAAAAATAATTATTTTTTTCCTTTTAGCCCAAAAAAAGGGGCGTATAAACTATGAAAAGACTCATTTGACCCGATTCGCTTGGTTTGGGAGGTTATATTCCATTACAATCACCCAATTTTATGCTTTTCAATGTTAAATTCATTTGCAATTGCTCATTTTCTGGTTTGGGAGGTGGTTTGGGAGGTTGTATTTGGTCCCAATCGCTCTAATTTCTTCTGTGCACGACTCCCTGTTTTCAAATCTGGTTTTCATTGATGGCGAGGGTGTAAATAAATAAAAATATAAATAAAGTGGAGGTATGGTAAATAAGTAAAACCTATTTTTATACTTACTCCAAAGGTATGGTAAATAAATAAAAATATAAATAAATTAGAGGTATGTTAAATAAATAAAACCTCTTTTTATATTTAGTCTATAACCCTCTTTCTATTTAAGAAAGCTCAAAAAAGAGGTTTTATTTGAGTGAATCCTATGAGCCAAATACCATATTTATAAAAGAGGTATGGTAAATTAATAAAAATATAGATAAACAAGACGTATGGTAAATAAATAAAATAATTTTTTATATTTACTCCATAAGTTACCTTATATTTAAGAACACTCAAAAAATGCATTATATTTAGGTGAAGCCTATGGACCAAACACTATGGGTCAAATACCATGGGCCAAATTATTATTAATACCATGCAAAAAACATTATTAACTCTAATATTAGTATTAATAAAATTAAATATGGCACATGGTATTGACCCATTTTTTTTTTTTGTAAGCTTAGGTGGGACCTTCTCATTTTCGAGTTTTTTACATGTCCGTTATTCACCCCATTTCCAGGGAGGGTAGCACAAGAATCGAACCCAAGATCTCCGGTTCGGTGAGACTTCATTTCCACGACCATTGCCACTTGAGCTACCCCATGCGGACGGTATTGACCCATTTTATTCACGTGGAATGTAGCCTATTTAAAGGGGGAATTAAACCAACATAGATCCATCTTTACTCTAGATCTACTAAGCGCTGAGAGGGATCAAATATCGTGATATGAAAACTAGCATACAGTGAAAAAAATATTTGATCCCTCTCGGGGCTTGGTAGATCAAGAGTAAAAATGGATCTTGTAATTTAATGTCACTTAAACACTTCAACTCGATTAAAAAAAAAAAAAATCAATTATTAGTTTTATTAATTTTTATAAATTACTAATGGTAATACCATGGTATTCATGTGAGCATCGACTATTTAAAGGGGAAATTCTACCAGCTTAGATCCATCTTATTTCCGGGTCTACCAAGTGTTGAGAGGGATAAATAGATTTCATCCCTCTAAGAGTTTGGTAGATGTGGAGTTAAGATGGATATAGGTTGGTTTTTATGATAATGGAGATATTAAATAGACTTAAGAAATTATATTGTAAAAAACATCTTAAGTTGAATGGTTAAAACTACATTTAGTCACTTCACAAAATTTAGTAAAAAATACCAATATCTCCATTAATATTGGTTTTTTTTTTATTTAACAAAAAAAATACAAAATAGTGAAATCTTATCACTCTTTTTGCATATCACTCTTTCCGCATCACCCTCGCAAAAGAGAGATAGTCAATGCCCAAATTTCCCACCATATTTCAAACGTTCTCAATATGATATCTTCATGAAAAATTTAAGGTACTGATGTTGGATTAGTTGTTTGAAAAATATGTTGGTTTGTACATGAAAAGGTTAAGGTACTGATGTTGGATTAATTGTTTGAAAAATATGTTGGTTTGTACAACCTTTCATCTTCTCCGTTATTCTTAGTTTGTCGTAATGATTTGTAGGGGTTGGTCCATTGCACCATATTGTCCTAAAAGGCGAAGATTGTGCACCAAAAAGGAATTTAATCTACATGTTACAATGCTTTTAAAAAATGCAACACATATGAAGGTAATGAATTATGCTAATAAGCAATTTAGATTGGGAGAGACATAATTAAATTTTTTTATTTAATTGAAGATTTCCAATTAAAATAATAATAAATATACATTTATATATTTATATATTGGTTGGAAGGCTTCTCACAATGGTGACTTCTTTCCATTAGATCCCCTTTAGACATTTGGGATACCTACTACTTTATTATATTATATAGTTTGGGCTTGCTACTTGTTGGCATGTTGGGGTAAACAAACTTGATGTGTTTCTTTTTATCTCACAGTTGGAATCTTTGGAATAAGAAAGAAATTTTATTTGCATTTTCTCATCCTGATAGGTAAATGTTTGTAGGTGAAGATTCCATCTTAGCAACTCTGTCACAAGGAAATTGTTTATATTTTGTTGTTTCTCAGTACAAAATCAAGCAATTTTTTTTAACTCAACATTAGTTGCATATAGGAGCAAAGAGTTTTCTCCATGTCTTCTTCACGCAAGAAAGTTGTATGGCCCAACGATCCAACCATATAATTGTTGACAGCTAGCTTGTAGTACAAGGCTATCTTTGATGATAAATCAGTAGTAGTAGCTTGGTGGTGGGGAAGGTTTGGAGAGTTAAATATTCAATTAAATCCATGATTTTTATGTGGTTGGCCCTAACGAATAATGTTTTGACGTGAGAGGTTCTACAAAATAGGGCAAGGTAGGGTCCTAGAATTTGTACTCTATGCAAATGTGAAGGGGAAACAATAGATCACATGTTGGTGTTCATTTGTATTTTTTCTCGGGAGGTATGGGGTGTTATTCTCCCCTTATTTAAGGATAGGGTACTTGGCAGGAGGCTTCCTTGTTGGACTGTTTGATGATAGAGCACTCAAATAACATATATCATTGCCCCTGATTGCCTCTAGAGCCATTTGGACAGGAAAGATGAAATAACAATTTTGTAGACAAGGATATCCCTCATTTTCAAGTACATCATCAAATAAAATACCTATATGAAGGCATAAAAATGACTCCAAAGGTTAAAGTTCCAAGGTGGGCTGCAATCTGGAGGTTGATAAAACTTATCCATGGCCTTTCTTTGTTAGTGCTTGCCAAGGTGATATTATTGTTATATATATTATTTGCGAATATGTGTGATATTCTTGTTCTATATATTATCTACGATTCGAACCCAAGTCAGTTGTTCCTGCATATGTGATATTGTTTTTCTGTATATAATCTATGATTCGAACCCAAGTCAGCAATGTGTAGGAGGCAAATTCAAACTGATGTTTCTTTTTTTGTCTTTCATGTCTACCTCTGCTAGAGAATTATCCACAATACATCAAATTCTGAATTCACATGTCTCACGATATTTGATTATTTTTCATATTTTGAAGTGGGCACAGAGGATAGCTCTTGTTTCAGGTGCAAACATATTCATTACAGGTCATAATGGGAAGTGGAACAGTAGAGATGGGCTTGTTGGGTCAATACAATTTGAACCCAACTGCAAATTTAATGCCCAAAACTTCAGAACTAGTTTTGGGTGTTCCCTGGCAACAAAAAAGAAGAAAATTAGGAGGTTTGAAACTTTGAGGTCATGGCCATCATATAAACCTTTTTGTATCACAACAAGCTTGACAATGGGAAATCCTTTGGCATTCATGCTGGCGCAACCCTGTAACTTCCCAGGTGTGCATGTTGTTCACAATTCATGTTATGATTTATTTATTTATGTATTTGCTTTTGGTTGAAATTGCTACATGTATAGATAACCTGTGTGACATCCTTGATAATATTTCCATTTGAAGACCAAGTGAAGAAAGCACGGATCATAGTTGAATATATCTTAACTTGGAGGCATTTAGAAGATTAATTTGTGAATTAAGTTTATGCAAATAAGCTTCTTATATTCATTTAATGAACTATGTCAAATACCTCAGTTTTATTTATATTTTTGTTGATTTAATGGTTAGTGAATGGCTTGATAAAGACTTTGTTCTTGATCTGGATTCCCCTTAGATTCCAGCAAACTAAAATTGTAGACCTCAATAATACAATTAATGCTCCTGTCAAATCGTGCCTTAGTTACCGAGGGTACTAAATTTATTGTGATTTCTTTATCTAGTTGTAAATTACTCTGTGTAGAGGGAAAGAAGAGCTTTGTAGATCCTCCTCTGAGTGAGCTCGATCCTAAAATGAATGTGATAATTGAGAAAGAAAAGCAGTCACAATTCAATGGCTTGGAACTTATTTCTTTTGAAAATTTTACATCCTAGGCAGTTATGGATGTTGTTGGATCATGTCTAACAAACAAGTATTTAGAAGGACTCCCTAGTAAGAGGTAAGTGCCTGAAGATATATCTTGGAATGTGAATAATGAAACCATCATGATTTTGATTGTGTCTTAGAAGCTACTTGGCAGTTTCTCTTGCCACTTGATATTTTTTCTTGTTAAACTCAGTCTCTCTTAGCTTTTGGACCTGTACTTTTTAGTTTCAATGTTTGACATGTGTGTAATGGTTTCTAGTTTCAGCTATATAGTGTAGAGACCCATAGTTGTTGCATGAGTATCTATTATCACAATGATGGATACAATTGTCAAACACTTTTCTATATTTATTCACTACTTTGTTGGGTTTGGACTTATGCCATGCATATAATATGTTGGAAATGAATTCATTCACCAAAGTGAGAGGCTTTGCTAGCAGAAGGCCCTAGAAGCATTCCATCTTGACAACAGTACATGGGGTGTTAATTTTCAACCATGATCTCGATCCCCAGCTAATTTTGTTTTTTATACAACTCTCCTCCAACCACATCATCACATTATGGTGTGTATGGTTCTGAACTACGAACCTCCTATGGTAAGATTATCATTCCTATTTGGGCATGTAACATGTGAACATTTTCTTTGCAATGTTTAGGGTTTGGTTTTACCACATGGAGGGCATCTATCTCATGGATTCATGATAGCAAAAAAGAGAGTATATTCTACATCAATTTACTTTGAATCAATGCCATATCGTCTAGATGAGTCCACAGGTGAGCTTGCATTTCCAGTCTATTAATAATTAGGAGGGAAACAGTTCCATCATTGACAAATATTGAACCAGTATTTTGGGGAGGTGTTCATAGTGTTAATGGTCGGATTTGTTTTCTTGGGTTATAGGATTCATTGACTATGAGATGCTTGAGAAGAATGCCACCCTTTTTAGGATCAAGCTTATCATTGCTAGTGTTAGTGCATATCCCCAAGATATCGATTACCCTCAATGAGGCAGGTATTGAAGATGGGTATTTCTATAGATCTTATAATGGCAGCCCTTTCAAAATTTTCTCTTTCCAGCAATGTTTATTCTAGCATATCTTATTAATATGTTCTTATAGTATGTAATGTTGGATTTTTTATGATTTTTAGTACTAAAAAGTTTGTTGTTTGGGAAGATTGCCAATAAAGTTGGGGCATACTTAATGATGGACATGGCACACATAAATGGTCTCATCGTTGCTTATATTATGGCCAGTTCATTTGATTTTTGTGATGTAGTAACAACTACAACACATAAGGTGATTTGATGCTATTCATTTTCTTTGCACTTCACCCTTTCGATTAAAAATATGACTACATTAGATGGATCTTTTTTTGGATCTATCTTAATGCTACCTATCTGTGACATTCCTCCCTTGTAGAAGAAAAAAAATCCCATTAATGTTCAATAAATGATGGAGAACTAAAATAAATATGCCATTCCCATCATAGAAGGAGTGATTATAGAGTTAAGAAGTGTAGATTTTTCTTTTGATTCTCTTACATGTTCTTTGATTCAATTTCTTGTTTTCATTTTTTTATGTTCTTTTTGTTTCTTATCACTACTATATCAAAGCTTCGATGAAACTCATTATGTTCCTTGAATTGTTTTTTAATTGTTTCACTTTTTCCTTTCATTTTTATCTTTTTGATATTTTTCATTTTGAAATATTTTTGGATTAGAGGGTTGTGATTTTTAGTCTTTACGAGGTCTTTGGGGAGGCATGATATTCTTCAAGAAGAAAACAGTATTGGGGGTTGACCTAGAGACAAACATTAAAAAAAAAAAATGTAGTTTTTCTAGGGTTACAGGTAAATCTAAGTTCTCCTTCCTTTCCTCCATAATCCACATTGTTCTCCTGCGGACTAATATCATAATATTGGATATATCGATTTTTTGTATGATTTCGTTTCTAAAAGATACATGAAATAATTTGTGGCTTTCTAGGGAGGACCATATAACCATACCATAGGAGGGTTGGTTGTTTGTTTAAAATAGGATGTAACTGCAGAGTTCAAGGCTTATCAAGTATAGAGTTAGCACTCTCACATGTCTAAGCTTATGTAAAATTCATGCATGTGAATTATTTTTTGAATGGATTTTGTTTCTTATCAAAGGTAAAATAGTTTTAGTAAGTTGTAGAAAATTTATGAGCCCTTGCAAAGAGCCTAATGGATTTGGGTTACAATTTGGTGTCTGGTGGTAGTGAAAATCACCTAGTTCTAGTTGATTTGAGGCCCTTGGTAAGGATCCTTTGTTCATATGTTGGAGTACAAAACCTACTTGTATATAGATTTTTATTGGCTTTAGTTGGTTGAATGTAACATGGTATATATTAATGGGCTTGGACAGGGCATTGATGGTGCAAGAGTAGAGGACGTTTTGGATGTTGCTTCTATCACATTGAACAAGAATTTTGTACCAAGTTACATGAATTTTTTCTTTGTATATTTAGATGTAAGGGATTCATTGATTTTCCTTTCTCCATGGGATGATATAGCTTACTTTAATACCTTACATTTTTAGGTGATAAAAGTGTTATGGTTCCTAGTGGTATACGCATAGGGACTCCTGCATTAACCACCCGTGGGCTTCTTGAGGATGACTTTATTAAGGTTGCAGATTTTATCCACGAGGGGGTGCAGATAGCCATTAAGGCTAAGGGCTCTGTGAAAAGTACAAAATTAAAAGATTTTATAGAATTTATTAAGTCAGACAATTTCCAGCTACGAAATAGCATTGTTGATCTCAAAAAGTAGGTTGAATCATTTGCTAGCCAATTTCCATTTTCTGGTGTTGGCGTTGAAAATATTAGTTAGATATATGACGTGCTCACAAGATCAAAAGTGTCCTTTATTAACTTTTAGGTTAGGCTTCACTGACGATAACCATGTTGGTAAGATTTGGTTCCATGTGTATATTATAGTGATGAATAATGTTTTAAGCTAGATTTTGTCTGAATTTATGTGCTTTCCCAGCATTGGCATTAACAGATTCTATTCTGATGTGTTGGATGTTAAGTTTTCCATTTTATTTATATGCAATTATGTACGATTCTCTTTTTGTTCATCACAAGAATTTTGGGTTGAAAAATATTGATAACTTGTATGGAAGCTATTATAGCACTTATTTATGTGGTGTGACTATGGATATTTTATATAGCCTGGAAAGCAATATTCCATACTTCTCAAGGGCCCAGGTATTGAGCCAATTACATAATTTCATAAAGTGTGTTCACTAGGATACTTCTACACATGCACAGATTCCATGTATACATGACACATTTGCAATCAATTGGGCTTTTAAGATTTTATTGTTACATTCATCATCTCACATAGGCTAGTAAGAATTGGTCCCATTTGTTGTAATGTTCCAAATTTTTATTTAATAAATTGGAACATTAAATTTTGTCTAAACTCATTTAGGAGATGAATAATTGGGTAAGGAGGCCCAAAGATAATAAAAACATAAATAAAATCCCTCTAGTATGAAAAGGGATCAGCCATGGAACCAGATTTCACACCCTCATGTGTGAAAGGATATATTTGCAAAGAGGTTTGACCAAGTCAACCAACGCAAGGTATGAGTTGGAAAGCACTACATGACAACATAGGAGGGAAGCTTCTAGAGGGAGGGAAGCTTCTAGAGGGATGGAAGCTTCTAGAGGAAGGGTCCATGAGGAGTCTCCAATTGCTATATAAATGGTGGGGAGGAGAGCTATTGCCATTCATGCATATGTTTATGATATTGAGTTGGTCATTTTGACTTCTTGAGCATGCTAGTTGTTTAACTAGTCTGCAACACTGTTTAGTGCACCGAGTGTCTCCGTTCGGAGATCTCACCCTCAGCCCTGGGGGACTTCGAGTGCCTACTCGGGTGAGGTTGTCCCATCGTTATTTTGGCTCGAGACGGAAGCATCATCCTCCAGGACAGTGTTATTGCTGCAACAACATAATACTGTGTTGTAGGGTGTTGCTGTGGAGACTCCAAAACACCACTTCCATTGCTTGTTTTTTAGAGGGAGAGTCTTTCTTTCCTTTGGAGGATCAGAGTGGAAGACATTGGATCTGATTTGTAGATCTTGGCATCAGGCGAATGTGTTATTCATGGTATACTGCATAGTTCTTTCCCTAGATCTACGTTATTGTTGAAGGAGCAACGTTCCAGGGTTTTTGGCATCATTTTGGAGCTAGATCTCTGATGTGAAGGAAGCCTCCTTGCATCAAGGGTGATCCTTGGATTGGCTAACCAATCCAAGTATATTTCTGATCTGATACATTTACTGAAGTTTTTGCTTCAGAAATTCTAAATCATTCTACAGATCTGTTGTAGTAAAACTCAGATCTGCTCCGGCATTTTCATGTATTGCTAAAATCCCCAAGGGGAATGTAATAAAGAGCCCTTTGGGCATTTGGTTTCATTATATATATATATATATATGTTTTCATGTATTTATCAGTTTCAGATCTGTAATATAATAAAAATAAGCTTCAGCCTCCTGGAAATAACACTGAAGGGTTTCTGGGTCATTCTCTTGTCTTGCAGCACCTCAATCTTGAGGGATTTTCTATGTAAAACTATTGTTTAACCTTGCTTAATGCCTATTCCATGTTCCTAAACTCATTATCTGATTTTTCATACTGTTTTACATCTTATACCTTTAGAAAATACGCTTCCCTTGCTTCAGTAAATTTCTGCATACTCAAAGTCATGGGAAATCAGGGTTTTTCTTGACTAGTCGAGAAGGAGGAACTGTTTAACTTAGTAAAACACCTTTGTTTTTTCTGAAATTTGACATGAATATCCCTCTTGACCTAATATAACATATTCCAGAACCTTGACCCTTAATGTTACGTATATTTTCTTATACACTCATTTTAGGGCCAAAATCCTCACTTTTCCCCACTTTTTTGCCCATAAAAGCTGAGTAAAGGTTGCTGCAGTATTTGGAGTGGGTTTATGAGTGTTTTTAAACACTTTTTATGATATCTGAAGCCAAATTTCCTTAAAAATGTGTCTTTCAGGCATGATTTGCTGAGAAATCCATTTTCGGGATATTACATTTGTAGATTATAGCAATGAACCATGTTGAGATCTGTATTTTTCTTGAATTTATGTGTTTTCCTAGTATAAGAATATAGATTTTGTTTTGGTGTGATGGAGGTTGAGTTTTCTATTTTATTTATTGGGAAAAAAAGTCTACATAATTTTTATGGTACACCCTTTCAATCTTTCATTTTCCTGAGTAGTTATTTAGACTCTCTTCTATTGGTTAGGACTCAGTAATAGGAATAGTAGGCACACTGAAGAGGTAGGAATAAATAGAAAGAAATTTTTATTTTACATTTATTATACACACCCTTTATAGAATGAATTTACCACCCTATCCATGGTTTATAGATAGAATTGGCGTAGCTTGAGTAGGTATTTACACAGGGTTTGATTACTAAATTTACCACTTTACACACCCTGTCTATGTTTCATTTGACTGGTTGACTACTCTTACTATTTTGAATTATATTAGTATTAGTCAGTATATTAGATCGATTGGGACTTACACTATTAGGAAGCTACATCCTGATTTTATTGAGTCTATAGAATCAAGCTCTCATTTAGTCTATAGGACATAGGAATGCAAAGTATATAGAGACAAATTTGAGATCCAAAAACACCAAAAACTAAGTGGAGTATTTGATCCAATTACTATTGGATTCACTTATTCCAAACAAGTGTATATATAATTTGTTATATAGTTTTATGGTGTGAAGAAAAAAGTGCAAGGATTGTTGGATTAAGGCTATGAGACGTGATGTGATGTGCCTGAGGACTGTAAAATATACCATGACTGGGTGGTATCTATTTTGCCAAAATTGCATAGGACTTGTAACTAGTCCCATACACAATAAGCAGCCCCTTGTGGAGGTATGTCAGTCCATGAGAGGTGAACATGTCACTTGGGGGAGTTGAACCCCAGTGGGTGTGATAACAACACCCCTCTTTCATTGACCAGGTAAGACCCTATTGACAACATTGTTTAGCTTTTGATTTAATAGTCTTCTGGTCTTAATTGTCTTAACAGGAGAGGGTATTATTCAATGGAATCATAGTATCTAAATGATGAACATGGGTTAAGTTTTGTTTCAAAATATTTGACTCTTGAATGCTCAAATTTTTGTGTGACCACCAAATGCAAGGCCTTTCAACCAACTGGATGTTCAAAGTAGCGCAAATTATAGTGAGTGCAGTCTCACATTGCTAGAGATTGTTTTCAGTTGGAAGTGCTGAAAAGAATAATGGGAATTTGCCAAACTGGGATTGTGAAACATTAAGCCAGAGGCGATCTAGGATTGGTGACCTCCCGAGAAGTCCTGGTTACCAAGTGCAAGCCTCAGAAGTGATGATTGACACTATGTGATTCATTTCACTAGTTTCAATCCCACTTCTTCACCCCTGTGAGCATCACCCGATGCAATGAGTGCTAAGTGAACTATTCAAAAATCATGAGAAATTAGTCAGTTATGACTACCTCTCATGGAAATGGTCATATGTGAATGACTTACTTAACGCAGTTGAATCCCATAAATGTTATCTAATATAATGCACTGCGTAAACCCCCTAATACTTTAATTACTTCTATACCTTGGTGAACTTTCATTTTCATATACATATATTCCAACTAATCTCTCCTTGAATTAGCGAGATGTAAAATCTTTTGTGAATGGTGGGCATGGTGTATTGGGATGTTTCCATTAACTCAGGTTCTAAACATCATGATTGACTGTCAGGTTACAAGTAAAAAATTCGCATGTTTTGAATTAGTAATAATTTTTTTCTCAATGAAAAATTTTCATTTGCATATACATCCTAGCTGGGCTCTCTCGAAAATGGCATAATATAAAACTTTTGTTGTTGTGTCATGGATGGCATAAAGTAATATGATTTAATTAGCTCAGGTTTTCATTAGGTCAGGTGTCGAAGATCAGGATTGAAAGTCATCTACAACCATGGTGGTTTATCAAATAGTAATGGTGTTTTAATGAGAAACCTTCATCTGCATGTACATTCCAACTCGACTCTTTCAGAAATGGTAGAATGTACTTTTGTGTTTTGAGTATTATTGGTCGAATAAGGTAACATTATTTAGGAAACTCGATTATTGCATAGCAGCCATGATTTTCTTGTGTCTAGTCATCATCCCAAATTATTGTGCTTGTTTTTGTTGGTGTAGACTGCAAAATTGAGAGTTTTTTGCTTTTGATCAGCTACTCTGATTTTTCAATGGGAATTTATGTCTGATAATGTGGTGATTGTGCATGATTTGTTTTAATTCCTACACAGCTATTGTGATATGTCATTCATCAAAAGATAACATTTTTTTTTAGTCTGGATTATTTTTCATTACTCCGCTACCAAAACACAGAAGTCCCTATTGGGTTATGCATGTATTTGATTTTTGGGATTTTATGTTGGAAGTTCCGCTGTTGTTCGTTGTAATACATTTGAAATTAAATATGAGGTGTTGTTTGTGGTGTAATAATACATTTGAAATTAAAAATGAGGTGTTGTTTGTGGGGTAATACATTATTCTTAAGAAGCACCTCTTCTTGATCAATGCTTTGAATCTTTTTGTATTTGATGTCATGATCCCCAATCGTTCCTACTATAATGGAGATCGTTCTAGCAAGAATTATTGCATGCTTAATGTATTGTCCTGATACAGTGACCTAATTATGTTTTTCTATTGTTGCAACTCCATTGATATTATTGTCAAGTTCTCATTGGTTCTATTCAATTGTAATCAATGCCTCATGAGTTTGTGATTCTAGAGCAGGTGATAAAGTAGGGGAGGGAATCTAGTAGTGGAATGGGGACCAATAGTGGAGATAGAGCCTGACCTCTGGATCTATAACAAATCATAACACAGAACACCAATAACACATTATAAAAGTGGTATTAAAATAACAAAGAATGCTCACAAGTTTAAAAATAGTCCATAAACTCACTAGGCATACAATTGTCTAGAAAGTGACTCTTAGTTCACTACCATACAAAACATCATATCCAAACACATCTTTAAATGCTATAATTTAAAGACACTTCAAATCCTTATACATTAAGAACCGTCAAATGTTTAGTCCAACAAGGTTCAGTTTTGATGTACATATTACATATCGCATATGACAGAGAGGTTGATTGCTAGAGAACGTCTGCAGTAAATGATGTTCCAATATGTATAACCTCAAGTCCATATAGAGCCCAATGCTTCTTTCCCCTTGTGCATTTGATCAGACATGAATAGGTAATGCTTATCATTCAATGCTTTCCATGACCCAACCCTAAGTTTGCAATCTATAATGCAAAGAAGTAACTTATTCAACTATGTTCAAAATGACCATTAATCAAGTCAGTCTGCCAAGGCCATTAAACATTTTAGAAGCACCAACATTGACTAGGGCAAACTAACAGCCCCTAAATCATAATCAAATCAATCCTAGACACAGATATCATGATTTTGCATATGCAATCCATGTTGGGCATGGAATCCCCCCACAAAATGTTTTGGGGCTCAAAGCCCAAGTTTTGAGTTAATATTGTTGTAAAGCTCCATGAATTGCAGGGGCGAAATGTATTTTAGAGTCATAGGGTTGTCCGCACTAAGTTTTGAATGTAATGTTGGCCTACCTATGGTCCTGTTGAGGCCTCGAAAATCGCTGCCACAACAAAGGGGAAACCACCCGGTCCGGACCTTAGTACAGCTCCTTTTCCGTTTGGAATAGTGGCTCCGACTGGGGATAATGGGACCAGTTTCCCAATAATGGATGAAAGTGGGATGGATGAGTAACTTATGATGTATGATGGTGATAAGCGAACAACTAAAACTATCGGCGAAATATATTAACTATAATCTAATCAAGGGACTTGTCAATCTTTCAAAGCGTAGCGTTTGATAATCTGTGCTTTAAGGCAGGCATATAGATGACTCTAACACTAAAGCATAGATGTTTAAACCATTTAAGATTGCTCTGCATAAATAGTTATGCAGAGCGATAATAGCGAATTACTACACATTGTCATTCATATCATTGCTACATGTATGATTAAAAGAAAGGGCATATCACAAAACATCCAATAGTGGAATGAAATGAAGATTTGCTGTTACAGCGCATACATGTATTCAACAATAGCAAAAATAATAACACAGCAATTCATATGAGAGGAAAGAGGACAGATGCAGATAAAAGTACCATGTAAGCCGCTCAACAATCCATTATATAAATCGTTATGTCGCAGTCCTTTCTTCAAACCAGAAAGCATTCCAAACAAGAGACAATAGTGCGCAATTGCATAAAACAGCCTTCTTGTCAAATTAAGGACTATCGGTCGAGTTTCACAAAAGAATATAGACTGAAGCACAGTAGTGCAAACTTCAGCCTTTAAGTCTATTACAAAATTTTACGACCCTTTCCAAAACAATGAAAGGGTCTATAAATACTAATCTAATCTAAATATCTAAGAAAAAACTGAAAAGCTATTAAATTGGCATCAATAAATATTTTCCATCTTTTTTGGCGATCTGGCAGTCGGCAGCAATGCTTCATTCGGTGGGCTCTTTGCCTTTAAACCTCAGCTGACATATCGCCAGCATTGGCTCTACTTCTGGTGGAGTGTTGAGACGCGAAGTGAGCTGGGCATCATATGTGGCATCCTTAATGTCGGGGATCAGGCATCCGAGAGCATCTGTTAAACACTTGAGGGCCGACCTTTGAGTGTGTGGCTTGATTAGAAAGAGCCAATATGCGTCAGAGGTTAAAGTATTTACTCCAGCGATTAACTTTCTCTTTTCCTCCAGTTCATGATAACTTATTTGTTCAATCATGTTCGCCGTGGTTATGCTTCCAGGTGTGCACTGAGAGATCATGTTGGCCAAATAGAGTGTATTGTTGACTAAATCAACAATATTGCTAGCAATCAATTTACACCTTGAAGCTGCCCTTTCCGCTTTCATCATCTGAGTGTTCCATTCCACGAAGAGTATGTCTTTGTATGTTTCATAGATTCTAGGCAAGTTCGCTGCCTTCCCCACATCAGAATCTTGCCAATCAAGATATTCGGCTATAGTTTCTTCGGCTTGATCCAGCTCATTTCTGGCCCTTTCTATCTGCTTACATACTGTTGTAGATATTTCACATAATGGCTCAACCTCGGTAAGTTGTCGGCATAGGAGTCTAACCAGAGATATTAATGCGCCATTTATTTCAGCTGCTTCTGCTCTGAAAGTCTCTACTTTCTTGGTGCCTTTGATATCTTCGAGCTGTGCTAACAGTTGAGCGATTTGCTCATCTTTTGACTTCGTCATTAGCTCGTTTGCCGCTCTCAATTGTGCCAATGCCTCCGTTAATTCTTTCTGCTTCTGGATTGCGCTCTGGTCAATCCTCTGTTTTTCAGTTTGCAGTTGCTGGGTCAATATATTGTTTTCTTGCTGTTGTGTCAGCAACTGCTCTTCTACCTGCGCTGCCTTGTTCTTCGCCTCTGCTACTTCTGCTTGTAATGCACCAATTTCCTGGTCCTTGGTCTTCAATAGAAGACTTACCTCCGATGCTTTGTCAATAGTTGCTGCGGAATAAGCTCCCGCATACTGCGATAGCTTGGTCAGATCATCGGAGGGGTCCAATTCCTCCTTCCAGACTACATTCCCCGTGACTGTTTGCTCAGTAAAGATGGAAAGTTGATCAAGCCTTCGTCTCTTCCTTGAGCGCTTAACAACTACTTTGTGCCTAGGGCTGTAGAAAACGTCCAGGGGAGGAATATCTTCCACCTGGAGCACAATCTGATCGGAAGGGTCTTTGGTGATTACCTCGACATCCTTTGAGGTGGGTGGGCCGCTGGTTCCGCTTAGAACCTGAGAAGAAGTGGTGTATGGTGCATCGCTTGTCTTAGAGGCGTCTGTGTCTTTGGAGCCTTCCTTTCCACTGATAATGGAATCGAATTGATTCCATTGTTTAAGCAATTCAGGATCTATGGAGGTCTGTTTGTGTTGCTCCATTTGGGATTTACTCTTTTCCTTTTCTTGTTCCAACCTCTTCTGCTCCTCCAGCTCTTTCCGCTGCTGCTCCTCTAACTCTTTTCTCTATTTCTCTTCTTGCTCTCTTCTTTGCTTATCCGCTAATTCCTTTTTCTGCCTATCTGCCAGTTCTTTCTTTTGTTTTTCTTCTTCTTCCTTCTTCCGCTGTTCTTCCATCTGCTTCTGCTTTCTCTGTTCTTGTTCCTTCTGCTCTTTCTGCTGCTTTTCCATTTGCTCCTTTCTCTGCTTCTCTGCCTGCTGCTTCTTTTGCCTTTCCTCCTATTGTTTCTTTTGTTCCTTAGTTATAACAGGAGGTTGGCTTGTCTGTTTCTGACCAGGCTCGCTTGAGGAGGACGCTGAGGTTAATGACAATAAATCTAGAGGCAGAGTTTGCAACCTCTGCTCTCTAAGTTTATTGAACTCAGTTAAATTCTCATCATTGTATCTCATCCTGGCAAGCTGTTTGGTTTGGCTTATTGTATCGGCAGCTACGAACAGGTCATCAAACTCATCCTCTTGATGGTCAATCTTTGTCAGTTTGGCCTGTTCTAGGGCAATGAAAGCAGTCTTCCTTGGATCATAGAGTCTGGCTGGCATAGTGGGCAGGGATAAAGCTTGCATCTTTATAGCCTCCTTTTCTGCATGCTGAAGATTATGCAGAGTAAAAACACCCATCCTCAAGGGAAAAGGGGGCCAGCCCCTCTTCTTCTCTTTCTTGAGAGTTTGGGTTACACTCTCGGCCATAATTTGGTAGGAGATCTCTCGGGCTAACAGTTTGTCTGGAACATATAGAGGGAGAACATGCGGCTTGGCTTGGCTTCCATAAACCCTAATATAGGTAAAATGCTCTTCTCCAAACCATCCTGCTACAGCTGGTAAGTCGAAGGAAGCGAGATAGGAAATTTTGGGAATAGGCCGATCAAAAATGGAATAATGAATGGGAACCATAAAACCATTGCAAATTTGATACAAATGGTCCTTGTAAGAGGACTTCCACAGTTTCTGATGATACAAATGAATGGGCGAAGGGTCTTGGGTGGTCCATCTCCAACCGAGGATGGGAAACTCAGAGTTAAAACACAATGTGTCCATAATGTAAGCACTATAATAAAATGGGGGGATTTTCCTTTCGGTGACTACAGATTTAGCTCTAAAATCCCGAACAGCTACAGTCAACTTATCGGAAAGAATGGTGGCCCAATCCATGATTATACTATTAACAGCGGCCTCCATCAGGGGAACCATTTCTATATCAAAATTGGCAGAATCATGTAATCCCCATAGCCTACACATCATAATTCCCGCATAGCAATAGGGAGAAGCCAAAGAATCAACGGAGTACTTACCTGAGCTTTCGTGCTTGTGTTTGGCCGGGTTCTGCCTCCAATCCCGAATGGGCTCGGATGGTACTTCATTTTCAGCTGCAAACTTCTCCACGAAGTCTTTGTTGTAGATTTTCTCTGGCTCAGGCAAATGATACATTTGCCTTAGGTGCTCTGGCTTAAACGACCCGAAAATCCGTCCGTCTCTTGTGTGGAACGTTCTGTCAATGATTGGAATTTCCTCGATTGCCCATCGCACTACATCAGTGTAGGGAAGGACTTGCTCTCTGGCCGCTATTCTGTGAAGAAAGGAATCGGCCAACTCTTTGAGAGTTGCATCGGACTTTTTGAGTGAGTCCGCAGTAGCCTCTGTCACTGAAACTTCCGGTTGCTCAGCTTCTAATAAATTATATGTGCCCTGCCATGTAGTCTTGTTAAGACCAGTGCACGTAGTGTCTGAAATGAGGCCTTTCTTCTTATCTGTGGCAGCTTGCCCTGCTACGGGTGTAACAGCAGAGCCCGTAGTCCTCTTGGATCTTTTCCCCATCATGCTCAGGCTTCTCTCAAAAGACGAATTCTACACAATTGCAAGAGAAATCGTAACAACATAATAACAATGACACTTCACGGCGGGATAGATATATCATTTGAAGCGTGCTAAGATTAATTTTCAAAAGTGGCTGCGGATCCAATCGCTGAGAGGATATTGCAGATGCATTAATGGTGATTTGAGGCCTGCTACCCATTAAATGTGATGATTACACCGTTATCCGGGTGAATGACTCCCTTAAGCGTGCAACAGATATTCTGGTGGTTAAGCGTAGGTGTTCGTTAATCGAAGGGGCAAAATCTTTTAAATACACACGCATTACCTTATCCTTTGCATTTAACGGCATTTTGGGATTCGCGCTTTGTCAACCGGATATGAATATAAAATTAAAGCTTTAAGTAATGGCTTTTAAGAATGCTGACCACCGATGAGCGATATCGCATCGCTTCGGGGAATAAGTGCTGCACAATTATCACCAAAAGATCCTGCCGACAGCCGATAAGCGATATCGCATCGGGCTGGCGCATGGAAACAGAGCTAGGTGCATATAAAGTGGTTTGGGGGTTATCGATTGCGATATCGCATCGCATCGGGGATAGGAACCGGGTGCCTTACTAAAGTGCATGGAATTCTGCCGACGGCCGATAGCGATATCGCATCGGGTAGGGATTTATAACATAAAGTGGTTCCACATGAGGTATCGCCGATATCGCATCGCGTCGGGGCATGAGTTATGTGCCGTTACTTGGTGTGCATGTAACATTGTCGATCGCCGATAGCGATATCGCATCGGCGGAGACCAAAATGCCATTTGAATGCATGTCTCATGTTATTGCGATATGCGATCTTGCGATCGCTTTATCGCAATAACAAAAGATTATTTATTTGAAACATTAATATCAAAAAGGCTTAAATACATGAAAACTCATTTGATTATCCGGCCTTTTTTGAACATACAAGCATTGATACCAAAACTTTTAAAAGGGACCCATTCCATATGTTAATTTTTGTAAATAAAAATGATATGAAATGGGGGGTTGTTGTAGGGCACAACAATTGGCGATTCGCTGGAAGAACCAGTTATCTCTAAAATTAAAACAAACACTTAAGCTTTTTGAAAATAGAAACTCAATCAGAAGGGAAAACTTCTAATTTAACTGGATATTCGCATGTTCTGAACCAAGTGAACTTATTCTGTTAACTTCTTTCCTTTTGGTTTCAAGAAAAATAAATACATCCTAAGTTTTTAAAATAGGCCTTTTATTGGTTTATAATGATAAAACAAAAACTTTCCCAAATCAGCTTTTATAATTAACTCCTCTGTCATAGGTAGAGCCTCTGTTGCCAGCAAACGTTTATAGTCTCGACAGGGATACCTTTTAACCATAGTATTGTTCGCTTTTCCATTCACATAAGAGTGTAGTTAACAGAATGAATCTAAAACATGTTCCCATATTTTATTTTTCATCTGGTGATCATGATCATCTTTTTATCATTGATAAGATAAAAATCCATTGTCCTGGTTTGGTGGCCAGCTATTGACAATGCCATTCACTGGTAATAATTTAACTGAACAAGCTGGCTCGTGATGAGACCTCTTGTCTTGAAATTTCAAGCCATTACCCTGTTTTGGTAGGCAGTATTGGTAATGTCGGTCAAACTATTTCCCTATGAACATGGTAAGCAGGCTTGTAATAAGACCTCTTATCTTTAATCTTTTTATATTTTAGAATTACACTCTGAGTAACCATAAACTTTAGTGAATGGGGTGAACAATTTTCTCCTTAAGAGCAGATGGATGACAGGTGAAGAGTTGAAGATGCTGAAAATGGGTTAGCTTCTATCTAAAAATGGATAACCTCTTGAGACCAGTTTTGAAAACCGAAAATGATTCACAGAACTTTTACCTCTTGAGAAGAGTTTCCAAAACGTTAGGTTGTGATTTCAGAACACACAGATATCTAGTTTCCTAGAAATTATTCCTTTTGGTTGAGGGTTCTACTATCTAAAAGCAAATATTCATATTATTTTGTGAGACAGCTTCTTCAAACCAAGCAAAAGGTCAATGGGGATACTCTACAATTTTATTTCCTACTGATCCTACAAACTAGACAAATCTACAAAGAGGAGAAGGGATTACCTTCTCAATTGAAGAATTTCTTCAAGACCAGGCCATTAACAGGGAGAGAATCTCACACCCCTGATAAGTCTTGCAATAAAAAGGTTGAATGACCTATCTTCTCATAGATCTGAAATGGTCCAAGCCACATTTTCTGAAATTTGGTATGCTTACCTTTATCTTCATGGGCCTTGTCCCATTTGAGAACTAAGTCACCAACTTGAAAGTGTTTGGAACCGGACGAGGTTAAATCGAAGGATGCTTTGATGATTTGTTGATGTTTGACATGAGTGATTCTAGCTTTTTCCCTTTCTTCTTCTAATTTGAGAATTTGGTCATGTCTAAGTTGGATAGAGGAAGAAGGGGTCTCTTCAATGTACTGTACTAGGGCTAAAGAGGGTAAAACAAGATTCGTAGGCAATACTGCTTCTTTCCCATATACCAGATTAAATGGGGAGGAACCTATAGAAGCCTTTTGTGTAATCCTATCAGCCCATAATGCAAACACTAAAGATTTGTGCCAGTTTCTATGATTCTGTTCAACAGTTCGCTTAATGATTTTGATGAGATTCTTATTAGTAGATTCTGCTAAACCATTTCCCTGGGGATAATAATTAGCAGAATATTTCAGTTTGAACCCCCTCTTAATAGCGAAATCATATATAGCATTTCCTGAGAAATAGGAAGCATTATCAAAAACGAGAGCGTTTGGGACACCAAACCTGGTAATGATGAATTGGTCTATGAACTCGATGATTGCCTCTGAATTTGCTGCCTTCAAAGGAATAGCCTCTACCCATTTGGTAAAATAATCGGTAGCAGTGAGGATATACCTATGTTGTTTAGAAGATGGTGGAGTAATCTCTCCAATGATATCTAATCCCCATTGTTCAAATGGCTGTTCAATGTTGACAGGTTGCAGAGGGAAAGCTGATTTCCGTTGTCTTCCACTAGAAGTTTGGCAATTTAAGCATTTTCTTACGTATTCATGAGCATCTCTAAACAGTGTAGGCCAATAATATCCAGCATGAATAACTTTGTGGGCTATTGTGTCTGCTCCAAAATGTCCTCCCGCTGGCCCATCATGTAGCTCCTGTAAAACTTTTTGAGCTTCAGTTTTCTCAAGACATCTTAACAGGATAGAATCATAATTTTGTCTAAAAAGCACATTATCAATGAGAGTGAAATTCTTCGCTTTTAACCTAATGGCCCTTTTATTTTTGTAAGATAAATTTGGAGGGGCATAACCGTTGTTCAAATAAAATATTAAATCTGCATATTGAGATTCAGAATCAGTGACACTTATCTGATTGATTGATTCAGTCTGATCCATATCGCTTGATTCAGGAATGTTTGATGCTCCTGCCAATATCCTGCAAAAACCTTGGCCCCTAACAATCTTTGCTGGCTTTATTTCTAAGTCATATTCTTGAAGCGCTGTGACCCAATTGGCCCTTCTTTCACCCAGTTCTTTTTGAATTAATAGTTGCCTTACCGCTGGGAAAGGGACTATAACTTTCGTGTGAGTTTTCAAAAGAAAGGGCCTGTAATGTTTGACTGCTTTAAACACAGCAAAGGCTTGTTTCTCCACATCGGAATAATTTAGTTCGGCACCCTGAAGATTTGAGCTAAAAAATGAAATGGGTGCTTCCAAGTTGTGAACATTTGGCTGCGTGAGAACTGCAGCATAGGATACATCGGACGCAACGGTATACAATGTAAAATGATTAGAAAAATTGGGAGTATTCAAGGCTGGGGCATTGATTATTGATTGCTTGATAACATCAAAAGCTTGCTTTTCTTCTGATCCCCACTTGAAGACTGAATTCTTCTTGATCATTGTTTGAAGTGGTAATACAATTTGAGAGAAATCTGGAACAAATCGTTTGACAAAATTAATCTGACCCAAAAATGACTGCATCGATTTTTTATTGTGTGGGAAAGGGATTTCAGAAATTTCCTTAATCCGATCAGGATCAATATAAATGCCATCTTTGGATACTATAAAGCCTAAGAGTTTTCCTTGGTCAAGAGCAAAGAAAGACTTCTTTGGGTTTAGAGAAATACCATATCTTTTGCATCGCTGAAAGATTTGATTTAAGTCATGCAAATGATTATATCTCTTTTTAGAATATACAGTAATATCGTCTAGATAGACGACTACTGATCGATTAATCAACCCTTTGAAGGCTATATCCATGGCTCTCTGGAATGTCGCTCCCGCATTTATGAGTCCAAAAGGCATTTTCTGATATGCATAAGTTCCCCATTTTGTTCTGAATGTGGTTTTAAGTTGGTCATCAGGATGAACCAAAACTTGGTTATATCCGGAGAATCCATCAAGAAAAGACATCAATTCAGAGCCTGCTACTGATTGGAGAATTTGCTCCATAGTAGGTAAAGGGAAATTATCTTTCAAGCTTGCTTTATTCAGGTTCCTGAAATCAATACAGATTCGAATGTCGCCATTTTTCTTTCTGACTGGCACCATATTAGAGACCCAATTTGAATGTCGGACCGGAAAAATAATTTTGGCTTTCAAGAGCTTATTAAGCTCCGACTTTATCTGGCCCTCCAAATTTGGATGTATTTTTCTTAACTTTTGCTGAATTGGTTTCTGATCAGGAAGCATAGGAATGGTATGCTGGATAATAGATGTATCATATGTCTTTAAGTCATCATATTTCCAAGCAAAGACCTGTTTGTTTTTTCTCAATAGTTTAATAAATGCTTCTTTTTCTTCCTGGGAAAGTCCTATTCCTAAGTTGATGTTTTGAGGAGCATTGTCAGTGCCTAGATTTATTAATTCAAACCTAAGGGTGGAACTTTGAAGCTTTGCATTAATTACAGGTTTAAACTTGTCTTTGATATCATAAAGGTCTTCAAGCTTCACCACGGGTTTGGGAATTGGATTTTCTTGGGGCGCTTGTTTCATCTATAGATCGTGATCATCTTCCTCAATGACTTGATTGTCATAGGATTTTTCCGAAGTTAGAAACTGCAAGATATCTTCGTCATGGTTAAATACTCTCCAATTGGTGACATTGTCAGGAATTGAAGGCCTAAAAAGTAATTCTACAGAAAATCTATCAAGGCTGTAGTCTTCAGAAGGTAGAAGTTTAGAGGCTACATTGGCTAGTAGGTCGGCTGCTGAATTTTGTGACCTAGGAATGGAAGAAATGTTGAAGGCTGAAAAGTGTGAGGTAAGATCCTGTACTAGCGATTGATAATGCTTGAGGTGACTTGAAAGACAATGAATTGCATTTCTCACCTGTTTGACAATTATTTCTGAATCGCCAAACACTTTTAGATATCGCACTTCAAGGCCGATCGCTTTATATAAACCCTGGACTAAAGCTTCGTATTCGGCTGTGTTATTAGTACACTCAAATTCTAACCTACAAGACAGCATTGTCTTTTCTCCTTGCGGGCTAACTAAAATGCAACCTGCTCCTGAGCCTTCGCTGGACTTAGAGCCATCAAAATATAAAGACCAAAATAAAGGAGTATTAACAAAAATATCTACATTTTTCTCAGCATCATTAAAACATCTGGACTTATTTGTTTGTGAAAAATTTTCAATCTGAGATGTAAAATGATTGACTGAAAAAGGAGATGGTTGGGCAACAAAGTTTCCAAAGAATGATTCTGACGAATAGTTCCCCAAAATGTTGTTGTTAAATGCCACAGGTTGGTTTTCTTGCTCAAATTCAGTAACTGTGTGGGTCATATGCTTCTCCCGATCGATTCTTATTTGATTCGGCTTTCCCTTGTAGGGAAGCCACATATGTGACCAATCTGTGGAAATATACCCATGCAGTTTTTCGGACCAATCTCTGCTTAAAATCAAACCATAAAATTCAGGTATGTCGGCAATTAAGATGTCAATCCTCTGAACAATTCTGGGGTCGGCTGACAACCTGATGGTTACAGAATTGATTTCTCCCACAACCTGCACCTTAGTCCTATCCAACTGTACAATATGAATGGCAGACTTCTGGGGTTCAATGTTCAGCTTAGAGCAAACTGAAGCTGGCATTATATTAGATGAAGCCCCTGAATCAATTAAACAGTTGTGCAGGTTTCTATTATAAATCTCATAAGTCAGCAGGAAGGGTGGAGTGTGAGAATTTGATTTATCTCCGATTAAAACTGAATCGGTAATTTCGACCATACCTGCAGGAGGCTGGCCTGAATCGTTGGCAGCTCTTGCACTGGGAAGGGGAGTAGAGGGAACAGCATTTAATTCTTTAAGAAGTAACTTTTGTTGATGCTTTAGTTTTCTAAGCTCAAACATGGTTATATTTGCCTTAGTTTTCTTCATGTCATCAACAATGTTATATTCCATTGAATCGGATACCACTAGTGTCTTGGATGTTGAAGGAGAACTAGAAGTTGAAGGCTGGTTTTGGGGAACTACTACAGGTGACTTCTTTGGGGGAACTTTTTCCTTTGCTGTAGCAGCACCTGTGCTCCTCTTCTTTGAAGTTGCCTGGGCGGGTTCAGGAGTTCTTTTGCTTCTTGTAGTAACCGGAAAGGCTTCTTCTTCATTCTCGGTATCAGAGTTTGGGAGTATAAAATCCCACATTCCGTGGCATTCAGCTACTTATTCTTCATCATCGGTTTGTGAAGTTGTTTCCTCTTCCTCTTCTTCTTGGTCTGAATCTGCGTTAGATATAATATTGGGCGGCTTTGATTCAGTTTTCTTATAAGTTCTAAATGGTCTTTTGTTTGAAGTTTCGGCCACCTGCTTCTTTATCTCAACCATTTCGTTAGACAATGTTTTAAGGACCTTTTGTAAACCTTCCATGTCATATGGGTCCTTTGGGGTTTTCTTCTTGGAATCTTCTTTAAACGAGACTTTTTTAGCTTTTCTATCTTCCAAAGCAGCTTTCTTTTCTAAAGCATTGATGCGCTTTTCAACAGCAAGTGCATCTCTCATGTTTTCAGCTAAGGTAGGTTTCCCAGCCCTGTCTACAAAAATAGCTATGTTGGCGGGTAGGGCTGTAATATACCATTCGCTTCGTATTTGTTCACTTGGTTTAGAAGCGGTAGGGATTTTATTCAGGAGTTTATTAAATCTAGCATTAAACTCCTTTATCGGTTCCCTATGCTCTATTCTCAGATTGGAGAGGTCGTTTATTAAAGTAGCTAAGGACCTGTCATCTCCATATTTGGTGAGAAACTGCTCTTGGCATGTGTTCCAACTGGTAATTGAACCAGAAGGTAAGGAAAAATACCAGGATCCTGCTGATCCTTGTAAAGTGTAAGGGAAGAGTCTTACAACAACATCTTGCTCTGTCACTCCTTTTAGGTTAACTGCTAACATAAAGTTGTTGATGTGTTCTTCAGCCTGGGTCCCGTCATCTGGATTGAATTTAGGCAGCCATTTTTCGGGAGCATCGGGTAGATCATGCAATGGTGCAGGCATGTTGACTGCTCCTGGCCTAGTCCATGGATCTGCCATTATGATAGCGACAGTGGTTGAGACTACTGTTGGGATTCCAGATGTATGGGAAGGGATTAAAGATGAGGAGTGAATAGGTTGGGATATTGAGGCTTCTGATCCCTGGTGAACGACAATTTGTAATGGGGGAGTGGATGGTTGACCTCGCAGAGGAGAAAATGCAATGGAGGACGTGGATGAAAGCTCTTCACTATCAGATCCTTCAGTAATTTTCTTTGCCTTTTTCCTTTTAGGTAAAGGAAACTCAGTGGGTTCAATACCGAGTTTTTCGCTCTGAAGTCTGGTGAGAGGGTGAGTGAGGTTGAATTGCGAAATCGCACTGCTTTCTGATACCTCAGATTTCTGTGGTGAGATCGAGAGGCTCTGAAGTTTATGGATTAGAGACTGGACTTCAGGTGATTCAAGACCTAATTGTTCTGTGGTATGATGGGTTTGAGCAGTGGTAGTTGATTCCCCTTCTCCTTGTTTGGATACCGGCGAACCAGTATGCAAATGGGAAGGTCGAGGGGATTCGGAGGGGGAAATACTCTTGGAATGGCTTATAGGTTTGGACTTATGTGCCATTCACAGTTGAGGCCCTCCTTCTAGCGCCAATTTTGTTGAGGCCTCGAAAATCGCTGCCACAACAAAGGGGAAACCACCCGGTCCGGACCTTAGTACAGCTCCTTTTCCGTTTGGAATAGTGGCTCCGACTGGGGATAATGGGACCAGTTTCCCAATAATGGATGAAAGTGGGATGGATGAGTAACTTATGATGTATGATGGTGATAAGCGAACAACTAAAACTATCGGCGAAATATATTAACTATAATCTAATCCCGGGACTTGTCAATCTTTCAAAGCGTAGCATTTGATAATCTGTGCTTTAAGGCAGGCATATAGATGACTCTAACACTAAAGCATAGATGTTTAAACCATTTAAGATTGCTCTGCATAAATAGTTATGCAGAGCGATAATAGCGAATTACTACACATTGTCATTCATATCATTGCTACATGTATGATTAAAAGAAAGGGCATATCACAAAACATCCAATAGTGGAATGAAATGAAGATTTGTTGTTACAGCGCATACATGTATTCAACAATAGAAAAAATAATAACACAGCAATTCATATGAGAGGAAAGAGGACAGATGCAGATAAAAGTACCATGTAAGCCGCTCAACAATCCATTATATAAATCGCTATGTCGCAGTCCTTTCTTCAAACCAGAAAGCATTCCAAACAAGAGACAATAGTGCGCAATTGCATAAAACAGCCTTCTTGTCAAATTAAGGACTATCGGTCGAGTTTCACAAAAGAATATAGACTGAAGCACAGTAGTGCAAACTTCAGCCTTTAAGTCTATTACAAAATTTTACGACCCTTTCCAAAACAATGAAAGGGTCTATAAATACTAATCTAATCTAAATATCTAAGAAAAAACTGAAAAGCTATTAAATTGGCATCAATAAATATTTTCCATCTTTTTTGGCGATCTGGCAGTCGGCAGCAATGCTTCATTCGGTGGGCTCTTTGCCTTTAAACCTCAGCTGACATATCACCAGCATTGGCTCTACTTCCGGTGGAGTGTTGAGACGCGAAGTGAGCTGGGCATCATATGTGGCATCCTTAATGTCGGGGATCAGGCATCCGAGAGCATCTGTTAAACACTTGAGGGCCGACCTTTGAGTGTGTGGCTTGATTAGAAAGAGCCAATATGCGTCAGAGGTTAAAGTATTTACTCCAGCGATTAACTTTCTCTTTTCCTCCAGTTCATGATAACTTATTTGTTCAATCATGTTCGCCGTGGTTATGCTTCCAGGTGTGCACTGAGAGATCATGTTGGCCAAATAAAGTGTATTGTTGACTAAATCAACAATATTGCTAGCAATCAATTTACACCTTGAAGCTGCCCCTTCCGCTTTCATCATCTGAGTGTTCCATTCCACGAAGAGTATGTCTTTGTATGTTTCATAGATTCTAGGCAAGTTCGCTGCCTTCCCCACATCAGAATCTTGCCAATAAAGATATTCGGCTATAGTTTCTTCGGCTTGATCCAGCTCATTTCTGGCCCTTTCTATCTGCTTACAAACTGTTGTAGATATTTCACATAATGGCTCAACCTCGGTAAGTTGTCGGCATAGGAGTCTAACCAGAGATATTAATGCGCTATTTATTTCAGCTGCTTTTGCTCTGAAAGTCTCTACTTTCTTGGTGCCTTTGATATCTTCGAGTTGTGCTAACAGTTGAGCGATTTTCTCATCTTTTGACTTCGTCATTAGCTCATTTGCCGCTCTCAATTGTGCCAATGCCTTCGTTAATTCTTTCTGCTTCTGGATTGCGCTATGGTCAATCCTCTGTTTTTCAGTTTGCAGTTGCTGGGTCAATATATTGTTTTCCTGCTGCTGTGTCAGCAACTGCTCTTCTACCTGCGCTACCTTGTTCTTCGCCTCTGCTACTTCTGCTTGTAATGCACCAATTTCCTGGTCCTTGGTCTTCAATAGAAGACTTACCTCCGATGCTTTATCAATAGTTGCTACAGAATAAGCTCCCGCATACTGCGATAGCTTGGTTAGATCATCGGAGGGGTCCAATTCCTCCTTCCAGACTACATTCCCTGTGACTGTTTGCTCAGGAAAGATGGAAAGTTGATCAAGCCTTCGTCTCTTCCTTGAGCGCTTAACAACTGCTTTGTGCCTAGGGCTGTAGAAAACGTCCAGGGGAGGAATATCTTCCACCTGGAGCACAATCTGATCGGAAGGGTCTTTGGTGATTACCTTGACATCCTTTGAGGTGGGTGGGCCGCTGGTTCCGCTTAGAACCTGAGAAGAAGTGGTGTCTGGTGCATCGCTTGTCTTAGAGGCGTCTGTGTCTTTGGAGCCTTCCTTTCCACTGATAATGGAATCGAATTGATTCCATTGTTTAAGCAATTCAGGATCTATGGAGGTCTGTTTGTGTTGCTCCATTTGGGATTTACTCTTTTCCTTTTCTTGTTCCAACCTCTTCTGCTCCTCCAGCTCTTTCTGCTGCTGCTCCTCTAACTCCTTTCTCTGTTTCTCTTCTTGCTCTCTTCTTTGCTTATCCGCTAATTCCTTTTTCTGCCTATCTGCCAGTTCTTTCTTTTGTTTTTCTTCTTCTCCTTCTTCCGCTGTTCTTCCATCTGCTTCTGCTTTCTCTGTTCTTATTCCTTCTGCTCTTTCTGCTGCTTTTCCATTTGCTCCTTTCTCTGCTTCTCTGCCTGCTGCTTCTTTTGCCTTTCCTCCTGTTGTTTCTTTTGTTCCTTAGTTATAACAGGAGGTTGGTTTGTCTGTTTCTGACCAGGCTCGCTTGAGGAGGACGCTGAGGTTAATGACAATAAATCTAGAGGCAGAGTTTGCAACCTCTGCTCTCTAAGTTTATTGAACTCAGTTAAATTCTCATCATTGTATCTCATCCTGGCAAGCTGTTTGGTTTGGCTTATTGTATCGGCAGCTACGAACAGGTCATCAAACTCATCCTCTTGATGGTCAATCTTTGTCAGTTTGGCCTGTTCTAGGGCAATGAAAGCAGTCTTCCTTGGATCATAGAGTCTGGCTGGCATAGTGGGCAGGGATAAAGCTTGCATCTTTATAGCCTCCTTTTCTGCATGCTGAAGATTATGCAGAGTAAAAACACCCATCCTCAAGGGAAAAGGGGGCCAGCCCCTCTTCTTCTCTTTCTTGAGAGTTTGGGTTACACTCTCGGCCATAATTTGGTAGGAGATCTCTCGGGCTAACAGTTTGTCTGGAACATATAGAGGGAGAACATGCGGCTTGGCTTGGCTTCCATAAACCCTAATATAGGTAAAATTCTCTTCTCCAAACCATCCTGCTACAGCTAGTAAGTCGAAGGAAGCGAGATAGGAAATTTTGGGAATAGGCCGATCAAAAATGGAATAATGAATGGGAACCATAAAACCATTGCAAATTTGATACAAATGGTCCTTGTAAGAGGACTTCCACAGTTTCTGATGATACAAATGAATGGGCGAAGGGTCTTGGGTGGTCCATCTCCAACCGAGGATGGGAAACTCAGAGTTAAAACACAATGTGTCCATAATGTAAGCACTATAATAAAATGGGGGGATTTTCCTTTCGGTGACTACAGATTTAGCTCTAAAATCCCGAACAGCTACAGTCAACTTATCGGAAAGAATGGTGGCCCAATCCATGATTATACTATTAACAGCGGCCTCCATCAGGGGAACCATTTCTATATCAAAATTGGCAGAATCATGTAATCCCCATAGCCTACACATCATAATTCCCGCATAGCAATAGGGAGAAGCCAAAGAATCAACGGAGTACTTACCCGAGCTTTCGTGCTTGTGTTTGGCCGGGTTCTGCCTCCAATCCCGAATGGGCTCGGATGGTACTTCATTTTCAGCTGCAAACTTCTCCACGAAGTCTTTGTTGTAGATTTTCTCTGGCTCAGGCAAATGATACATTTGCCTTAGGTGCTCTGGCTTAAACGACCCGAAAATCCGTCCGTCTCTTGTGTGGAACATTCTGTCAATGATTGGAATTTCCTCGATTGCCCATCGCACTACATCAGTGTAGGGAAGGACTTGCTCTCTGGCCGCTATTCTGTGAAGAAAGGAATCGGCCAACTCTTTGAGAGTTGCATCGGACTTTTTGAGTGAGTCCGCAGTAGCCTCTGTCACTGAAACTTCCGGTTGCTCAGCTTCTAATAAATTATATGTGCCCTGCCATGTAGTCTTGTTAAGACCAGTGCACGTAGTGTCTGAAATGAGGCCTTTCTTCTTATCTGTGGCAGCTTGCCCTGCTACGGGTGTAACAGCAGAGCCCGTAGTCCTCTTGGATCTTTTCCCCATCATGCTCAGGCTTCTCTCAAAAGACGAATTCTACACAATTGCAAGAGAAATCGTAACAACATAATAACAATGACACTTCACGGCGGGATAGATATATCATTTGAAGCGTGCTAAGATTAATTTTCAAAAGTGGCTGCGGATCCAATCGCTGAGAGGATATTGCAGATGCATTAATGGTGATTTGAGGCCTGCTACCCATTAAATGTGATGATTACACCGTTATCCAGGTGAATGACTCCCTTAAGCGTGCAACAGATATTCTGGCGGTTAAGCGTAGGTGTTCGTTAATCGAAGGGGCAAAATCTTTTAAATACACACGCATTACCTTATCCTTTGCATTTAACGTCATTTTGGGATTCGCGCTTTGTCAACCGGATATGAATATAAAATTAAAGCTTTAAGTAATGGCTTTTAAGAATGTTGACCACCGATGAGCGATATTGCATCGCTTCGGGGAATAAGTGCTGCACAATTATTACCAAAAGATCCTGCCGACAGCCGATAAGCGATATCGCATCGGGCTGGCGAATGGAAACAAAGCTAGGTGCATATAAAGTGGTTTGGGGGTTACCGATTGCGATATCGCATCGCATCGGGGATAGGAACCGGGTGCCTTACTAAAGTGCATGGAATTCTGCCGACGGCCGATAGCGATATCGCATCGGGTAGGGATTTATAACATAAAGCGGTTCCACATGAGGTATCGCCGATATCGCATCGCGTCGGGGCATGAGTTATGTGCCGTTACTTGGTGTGCATGTAACATTGTCGATCGCCGATAGCGATATCGCATCGGCGGAGACCAAAATGCCATTTGAATGCATGTCTCATGTTATTGCGATATGCGATCTTGCGATCGCTTTATCGCAATAACAAAAGATTATTTATTTGAAACATTAATATCAAAAAGGCTTAAATACATGAAAACTCATTTGATTATCCGGCCTTTTTTGAACATACAAGCATTGATACCAAAACTTTTAAAAGGGACCCATTCCATATGT
The DNA here is from genome assembly GCA_031772625.1 of Pinus tabuliformis. Taxonomy (NCBI): domain Eukaryota; kingdom Viridiplantae; phylum Streptophyta; class Pinopsida; order Pinales; family Pinaceae; genus Pinus; species Pinus tabuliformis. The sequence goes on along the minus strand of CM062814.1, from coordinate 393,136,466 downwards.
TAATTTTTGTAAATAAAAATGATATGAAATGGGGGGTTGTTGTAGGGCACAACAGGTCCGCAGACCATGGGATTGTATAAATAGAGTGAAGCTCTAAGTGTAAAATGTAGGTAGTAAGTTAGAGCAAAGTATGAGATAAAAGTATAGAGCAAGTGTCTAAGTGTATCTTGGGTCGTAGAGTAGGAGAAGGCTCTGCAGATGAGTGTGCAGAGGCCTAGTTGTCTACAGTTGAGTGCACGGACCCCTGCAGCTGAGTGTGCAGGGCGAAATAGAGTCTGTAACCAAAGGAAGAGAATAATAAAGAGAAGTTTTATCTGAATTACATGTATCTGTCTTGAGTTATTATCTGTTGAATATGAATTGCAATCATACTATTTATTTACTACGCGCACTTGTATGAATTGTGAATATTGTGAAGTATAACTAAAAGCATAAAAATAAGCTAAGTTAATCAACTAAGATAGAATTACTAGTAAGGACTTGCGTAATAACATTGTTCGGCCCCCGAGTAGGATTGCGCGAAGACAGCATCACAGGCTACGAGGTATGAGTAAGTGCTGTAGCGACATGTGTGCAGGGTCAAACTACAGACCACTTGAACCCATTAGACATCCCCAGGGTGCGGAAACCTGGTTCTAGCACCCTCCCATACTACTTTGGGTGAGACCTCAGTCCGCGCTCTGCGGACTATTGCCGAAAGGGCCAGTAGTACCAGGATTTGTTTGGCTAAATCACCTCCGAACCTGGGTCAGGCCCCAACAAGCCAACAAATGGTTCCGTTTCCGGGACCGGGATCTGCATAAGGGATGTCTGACATCGTGTCACTGGAATCTGACAAAGAAAGAAATCGAAGCGTGGTTGGACAGAGAGATTGACGAGTTCGTAGCACAGGAAAACAGGAATCCACGAGTATCAAAGCAACAATGGTTAGAGCGCTAATTATATATGGAAATTCACAAAATTTTATTTGCATCTTTCCCCTCTGAGTTGTATGAGTGGATTGCTAAGTTAGCAGTCAGTCAGGGAAGGTGTAGGCTCGACAAACCAATTGTGTGGACTCCAAAATTGGTGCGTAAACTAGAAGCATCGGAAGATAAGATCGCACATGCTGTGGGCCATTGTCTTGATCTAATTATAGGAGGGTTTATCACCGATTTCGCGGTAGACATGACAATCAGTTACAGTGAGGCGGAACGACGCTTCCTCAAAGGACCGCGAGGTAAGTACATTAAATATTTGAACACTTGGATTAAAATGATACTCTGTGAAAATCCGGTTATGTGAATAAATTTATCTTTGGGGCTACGTGAAGTGGGAGGATCTATAGAAACAAAGGTAGCAAAGAGATAGAAAATAGCCCCTTGATTTCGCCTCGGCGAGAAAGCGAGGAAGAGATTGCGAGAGTTTCACCAAGAAGTGTGATCAGTCTAATAAGGCAGCGAATTCTGCGCATACCACCTCCACCTACACCACCACTAGTCTCACCATCTTCACCTCCATCTCTGCCCACACCACCTTTACACCACCACAGTTCAATAGGGTGAGTGTGATAAAATTGCCGGTATTCAAAGGAGTAGGGAACGAAGATCTGGACCAATTTTGGTTCGTGGTAAAAGCTATATGGGAAGCACAAGGAGTTGTAGATAACAATATAAAGAAGGAAATGCTGGTAAGTGCATTGAAGGATCGCGCACTAACATGGTACATTAAGCATTCTAATGACCATCCAAACACGGGGATCGCAGATATCCAGGCTGCACTGAACAGGGAATTTAGTAGGCCAAAATCGGAGACACAATCGATTATTAGGTTAAAGGAAATCGCAATGCTGCCAGGTGAGACCCCATGGGATCTGGATTAGAGACTGAAGAGTATGATTCACAAAGCCAACATGACCTTGACGGATGGATAGCACCACGCATGGTTTGTAGTGTCACTAATGTCGCATTTAAGTACGGCGTTGTCACAGCAGAAGTTATCCACCCAGGTCGAAGCTTTGGAGATTGCAATGAGACTGCACGAGACCCCAATACAAGATCCTGGCCTGGGAGTCTAACAAATCCATGCACAACTGCAAAATTTGTGTCTGGAAATGCAGAGTTTGAAACAGGACAAGACAACTCGCCCAGAAGCACGCAAGGAGGTATGGTGAATAAAATGCAAAGGCCAGGGGCATGATAAGGACCATTTCCCTGTCTTCGCGAACTACCTAGCAGCAGGAGGGCCAATGCCATTGAGACTAGAGGCACAAGAAAAGCTGAGCGCGGCGCCTACATTATGGTGCATGATTTGTCAGATAGGAGGAAAGCACGCTACAGATAACTGTCACCTATTACAGAAGTATACGCAGACATCCCAGAAATTGTTCTGTAATTTCTACAAGTTGGTAGGCCATGATGAGCGCACCTGCAGAAGTTACGTGTTGATGATGGATCTGTAGGTTTTAACCCCATACAGAAATTACCTGCATACGAATTCTAAAACAAGAAAATAAATAATGCGAGAGCAGAACACATAAAACACATATACACAAAGATTTCCCCTGGATCCCAAAATTGGGACTACCAGCTTGATTTTTCATTATGTTCATTTCAATGTTATAATACATATTTATACATGCCAAAGCATCCAATACCATGGACCAAAAACCATCGCATCCTAATACCATGGACCGAAAACCATCGGGTCCAAAAAACATGTGCAAAAATCATACACAAAACCATAGGTGGGCCCGCCCAACCTAACATAGGTTCCAAAACCAAAATTTTCTGGGGCGGTGCCCCTTAAAACCCATGTGATCTCCTCCCCTCTAACCCCTGGCTAACTACGTGGGCTAATCGTGGAAAGAATATAACACAACCCAACATTCTCCCACTTTTTGTTTTCATTCCAAAGGGGGCCACAAGAGAGCTTAGTCATTTATCCAACCCTGCAACACCCATTGTTTCTCTACACCAAGAGAACTTCTCAGAGCTCACAAATTTTGTCAATGCATCTATAGTATTCTTCAAAGTTTCCACCTTTACTAGCAACACCTTTTAGTCTTCTATCATATCCCTCACAAAGTGATACTGAACATCAATGTGCTTTGTCTTTCAATGATATGCAGGGTTCTTTACCAAGAAAATTGCACTTTGGCTGTCATAGTCTATCCTTATAGCTTCCTGCACTAACCCCATACTTGAACACAATCTCTACAACCAAACTAATTCCTTGCTTGCATGAGTGGCTTCCATGTATTCTGCCTCTGTAGTTGATAGTGCCACTACAGATTGTTTCTTACTCATCCAACTGACTGCAGCTCCGAATAGGTTAAACACATACCCACTTGTAGATCTTCTCTGATCTAGATCTCCAGCCCAATCTGCACCAACAAAGCCACGAATATCCAACACTGTCTAATCCTGGTCTTCCTTGGTAGCACAAACCATAATCATTAGTGCCACGCAAATACCTGAAAACCCGCTTCACTGTTGTCCAATGCTCCTTCCCTGGTTTTGACATAAACCTGCTCAATACTCCCACTGCATGTGCAATGTCTGCTCTAGTACAGACCATTGCATACATTAGGCTACCGACTGCACTTGCATATGGAACACGGGACATGTCCTCTTCCTCTTCTTGTGTCTTGGGACACTATTCAACAGATAACCTCACACCTACAGGAATAGGAACCTTCACCAGTTTACTATCCTGCATATTAAACCTTTGCAGTATTGTCTCGACATACTTCCTATTATTTAACCAGAGCTTCCTCTTTTCCCAATCTCTTTTAATTTCCATGTCCAAAATATAGTTTGCAGCACCAAGATCTTTCATGTCGAATTTGGAGGACAATTAGGTCTTCAAATCCTGGATAATTTCTTTGTCATTTCCAACTAGCAACATATCATCCACATACAAGACCAGATAAATAACACGGTCACCAATTAATTTAAAATACACACAGTGATTTGCTTTGCTTCTGGTGAAGCCAAGTCCCCGTATAAATGTATCAAATTTCTGATACCACATCCTTGGTGACTGTTTTAACCCATACAGAGACTTCTTTAACTTGCATACCAGTTCTTTCTTACCCTTCGCTGCAAAGCCTTCAGGTTGCTTCATGTAGATTTCCTCTTCCAAACCCCCGTGAAGAAATGTTTTCTTCACATCCATCTGTTCTACCTCAAAATCAAAAGCAATAGCAACAGATAAAAGTAATCTAATAGAATTTACCTTGGCAACAAGAGAAAAAATATCACCAAAATCAATTCCTGACACCTGGGAATAACCTTTTGCTACCAACCGAGCTTTGTATTTCTCCACTTTTCCTTCTACATTTGTCTTCTTTTTGAACACCCATTTGTTTCCAATGTGTTTCCTCCCAACCAAAAACTCCACCAGAACCCAAGCCTCATTTTTGTGCAAAGATGCCATTTCATCAACCATGGCCTCTTTCCAGAGTTTTCCATCCTCTGAATCCACTGCTTCCTTCACAGTTCTGGGATCATCATCAGTAACAGACAAAGCAAAATTTGAACAGAAAGTAGATGGACTATACCTCTCTGGCTGCCTTCTTTCTCGAATTGATCTTCTCACAGCTGGAGTTTGTGGCTCTTCATCTTCTGATTCCTCCTCTGTTGTGGAGTCTGATTCTTCCTCCTTTAGCTCAAACTCTATCTTCTCAGGTTCCTTTCGTTGGAATTCATGTTTAAAAACATCTTTCACCTCTTTGAACACCACATCTCGGCTATACACAACCTTCCATGTGACTGGGTTCCAAAGCTTATAACCCTTTAAAACATCCTTATACCCAATAAAGATGCACTTTTTATATTTACTATCCAAATTGGTTCGTTTCTCCTTTGTAACATGTACATATGCATCACATCCAAATACCCTTAGATGTGTAAGAGAGGGTTTCTTACCAGTCCATACCTCATGTGGAGTCTTATCCTCCAACGTTGATGAAGGTGACCTGTTGACCAGGTAACATGCAGTATCCATTGCCTCTACCCAGAATTCCTGTCCTAACCCAGCACCATTGAGCATGATTCTTTCCCTTTCCATCAACATCTTGTTCATTCTTTCTGCAACTCCATTTTGCTGAGGTGTATATGGAGTAGTCTTCTGTCGTGCTATGCCATACTTCTTACAAAATTCTTCAAATTCCTTACTGCAAAAATCTCCGCCATTATCTGTCCTCAACACCTTTATCTTCTTCTTTGTCTGATTTTCCATGAAAGCCTTAAATTCTTTAAACCTGTCAAAGACTTCAGATTTCTTCTTAAGTAAATATATCCATGTATTCCTTGAGAAGTCATCTATAAATGATACATAGTACACAGAATTACCCAGTGATGGAATCTTCACAGATCCAAACACATCATTGTGCACAAGCTCTAATATCTGTTTCTCCCTCTTACCACCAGAGGGGAAACTCACCCGATTCTGCTTCCCATATACACAATTTTCACAGAAATCAAAATCCAGAGAGCTATTACTCATACCTTCTACCATACCTTTACCATGAAGTATCTGAAGGTCCTTTTCTCCAATATGTCCAAGACTTTGATGCCACAGCATGGTCTTCTCTCCAAAGACCACTAGATTTTCTGCTCCACTTTCAAGAACCATAGAACTGTTGCACCCATCAATAATCGTGCTACCTTGGAGCTTGTACAGAGTTCCAATCCTAACTCCCCGCATCAATACCAGTGCTCCCTGAACCATCTTGCAGGTATCCTTCCCGAACACTGTTTTTACACCTGCATCATCTAGCTTGCTAACAGAAATCAGATTTCTAGCTAATGTGGGAATATGTAGAACACCTGGAAGCATTCTAACCCTTCCACCTTGCAAGTTCAACTTTACATTTCCGTGACTAATGATTCTAGCCTTCCTGTCATCCCCCAAGAAGACATCACCACCATAATATTTCTCATACTCGCAAAACCATTCTCTATGGGGAGTGAAGTGAAAGGATGCACCTAAGTCAATCAACCATGCCTCATGATCTAATGTGTACTTGAAGAAGCCAAGTACACATCCCCACCTTCATCTGAGGTGGTTTTTGCCTCTGTAGAAGGAGAATCATCAGATCCCTTTCCTTTATCAGGAGCTTTAGATTTACAGTCCCTTTTGAAGTGGCCTTCCTTTCCGCATTTGCAGCACACCACCTTTACAGGTTTTCCTAGAGATTTAGATCTCCCTCTAGATTTAGATCTCCCACTCGATGACTTATTTTTGTTTATGTTCTTGGACCATACTCATACAAACAAGGCATCACCATTCTGGCTCTCCATATTTTTCCATCTCATCTCCTCCGTCAGCAAGGCTGAGACTATTTCATCAAACTCCAAGGCAGTTGCATTGCTACCTATTGCAATAACCAGACTATCCCACGAATCTAGTAGAGAACACAACAAACTGATGCACTTATCTTCATCTGAAATTTTAATATCAATAGATGCTAACTGACTTACCACAGTATTAAATGCATTTAGATGCTCTGTCATTGAGTCTCCATCTTTCATCCTCAAGTTATACAGCTTTTTCTACAGGAACAGTTTATTCACCAGAGACTCAGATTGGTACAAAGTCCCTAACTTGTCCCACAAAGCCTTTGTTGTAGCTTCCCCTGATACATTTAGAAATATTGAATCTGAGACACACAATCGTATTGTGCTCTTTGCCTTCCGATCCAACTTCTTCCATTCTTCATCGAACACTCCCGTTGGTTTAGTACCTGAATCTACCACGATCCACTGATCTTTATCCGCCAACAGATCCTCCATCTTGAGTTTCCACAACTCAAAACTCTGACCATTAAATTTCTCGATCTCTATCTTTCCACTGCTCACCATCTTCTTTCACCACTAGAATCGATCTCGCAGATATCCCATTGAACAGAGTCTACCACAGGCCCGAGCAAAACCCCTCAGCAACAAAGGCATCGCCTTGAAGCCAAAACAACTCTGATACCAAATGTAGGTTTTAACCCCGTACAGAAATTACCTGCATATGAATTCTAAACACACAGAAAATAAATAATGCGAGAACAAAACACATAAAACACATAGACACAGAGATTTTTCCCTGGATCCCAAAACCGGGACTACCAGCTTAATTTTTCATTATGTTCCTTTCAATGTTATAATACATATTTATACATGTCTAAGCATCCAATACCATGGACCGAAAACCAACGCATCTAATACCATGGACTGAAAACCATCGCGTCCAAAAAAACATGTGCGAAAATCATGCACAAAACCATAGGTGGGTCTGCCCAACCTAACATAGGTTCCAAAACCAAAATTTTCTGGGGCGCTACCCCGAACCCCGTAAAGTGGTGTTATGGGTGCCCCTCAAACCCCCTATGACCTCCCCCCCTCTAACCCCCGATTAAGTACGTGGGCTAGTTGCGGAAAGAATATAACACAACCCAACAAGATCGAACTCCTGCCTACAGACTGCAGACCGAAATGCAAGCCCTCGATCCAAATGCAGGATTGTCGCATGCTGGATTTCAGGGGCACAGACAAGGTCGAGGTGGAATGGGATCAGGAAGGGATCACGGACAACTGATTTATTACAATTTTGGAGGGTCAGGGCATTATGCTCGTGATTGTACAAATCTGATGAGAGAATCATGTTTATATTGTACTCGGTTTGATCATGAGATAGAGGACTGCCCTACACTGATTATGAGGCTGCGCAATAAAGGGATACTCCAACCTCCCCCGACTCAGAACTTTCAAATGATGAGGTCTGAGCCGGGTGAAGAGGACCCGAATGTAAACATCGTGCTGAAGTGGTATCACAATAGGAGATGACAAAGCTAAGCAGCCTGAAGAAAGTGCATGGGTTCGCAAGGCTCCTACAAAGGAACCTGCATTTGATTTGGAGCGCGCGAAGGATACCTTCATGGAAGCTAAGAAGAGCTTCACGGAGGCCTCCACTTCAGGTAGTAAGGATCAACTAGGACTGGAGATGGATCCTTCAATGCTCACTACCTTTCTGGAGACATGTATGAAGCTACTACATGACAGCAAGGCTGTAAAAGGACTGCAGGAACTTATCACTAGGTGCGCTAGGTTAGGAGAACTGCGCGTAGTTCGAAAGCTTGGGAAACATACATCGCAAGCAGGAAGGGAAATGAGATTGACTGTGCAAATCAGAGAATATGAAATGGATCAAGTGATTTTGGATTTAGGATCGAACATGAACATACTGCCAAAGCATACATGGGAGTGCATGGGCAAGCCCGCATTGCAATGGTCCTACCGATGGGAAGATTGCAGGGGATAACAATAGACATCGAAGGTGCGAGTGCACTTGAAAATTTCGAAGTGATAGATATTATCGATGAAAACAATCCCTATCCCGCGCTACTGGGAATAGATTGGGCCATTGATATGAATAGAGTGATAAATCTAAAGAAGCACAAAATGATCTTTGAGAAAAAGTCATTGTGTGTAGTGGTACCTTTAGACCCTGCAGAAAGATCGTGCTACACAGAGCCAATGCGCGATTACAAGAGTGAAAACAAGCTAGACCGTATCTACGAGATAACCTCTCAAGAACAGGACTGGGTAAATCCTATAGCCGATGGCAGGATTTCGTGGGAGCGTGAAAGCTCCTGCACATCAGATTCGAATGAGGAAACAAAATGATGGCAAAACCGGTTACACGAGGTAACCATGCTCAATTGCAACATGATGGTAAGATCACTGCACTGCGTGACAACAGAGGTAAGGGATCTTCCTATATATGACGGGTTAACAATGGTGGATGAATTCCTGAATAAATTTGAAAGTGAAGTGCCAGAATAGCAGCGGTTCGATGCTCTGAAATGGGAACTGCGTGCTACGCCCACAAGGTGGTGGGGTATGCATCAAAGAAGTATTGAGAGCTGGCGTGAATCCAAAAGGGTGATGCTTATACAGTTTGGAAAGCCTCAGCTGCGGATAGAAGCCACATATAAGGGACGAAGCAGCCTACGTGCCCACCTCTCTAGATGGGTACCGGCGTATGGTACGTAACCTGCATGAATGCACATTGTCCTCATGATAGGAAACAGGAACAATAAGCAGGGATGGGCAAGACGAGGGCATGAATGGCAAATTATGATAAGACCAAGGGCACAAAATATTATACGCAGGGAAGCCTTTAACAAGGTGTGTGAAGTGTTGAACAGGGTCCACCATGTGAGATGCAACGACTAGGACCTATGCATATCGACGGTTGTATGGGCTTATAGGACCATGTGCAAAACTCTGACCGTGCAAGCACTTCCGAAGCAAAATTATGAAGCAGCAACGGTAATCCCTGTGGAGCATGCGAAGGTGAGTCCACGCGTAACATTACCCATAGATACGATGGTCTGTGCAAACCAGAACAAAGAAATCACACAGCTACGAGAAACAGAACATATAAAACTTGAGGAAGAAATCCAACGGGGAAACTTTAGACTTCACGAACTTGAAAAAGACCGAGTATGACTAAGGGAGAAAAGCGCTTTAATGGATGCAGAGGTCAAGAAGCTGGAAAAGGAAATAAAGGAAGTGTTTCTTGAAAAACCAGGAATAGTAAGGCAAGGTGCATACAATCGTACTAACAAATTGGAGGACTATTGTTGTGAACTGGTTAGTCTGTTGTCATGGCTTGGACCACATATCGCCAAACAAAGTGACCAGGGTACCACATTTCAAGTACTAAAGTGTGTGGTGTTGATCACCACAATGGAAGATGAGGATTCTCCGCGAACCATGGTGGGGAATGGGATGGAGCCCTGCATGCATGGTCCGACCACCTAACTAGCCATAGGAAGGATAGTCTTAGCGCTCCAGGAAACTGGAAGGGAGAGCATGACAATAAAATATTCTGCCTGGGAGATACGCGATATTGGAGAAGCGTGTAGAATCAGAACGTCACAAGGTCTACGACCACGCATGGAGGGTTGCGCTGCCACGCGGGTTCACTGGGAAGTGACCATTGAGGTCACTATTCACGATGGGATGTACGATTTGAGGCCAAATGGAGCAGGTGGCAGGGATTTAAGACTCAAGTTATGGGCAAGATTTGGGAAAATTTGTCTCCAAGAAAGCATTAGTGGCCCGAAATTGGGGAGAATGGTCGAATTCGAATTCATAAGGCACTATAAAACACAAAGGGCTGGTCAGCGAACAACACTTGGTCATTTGAGAATCGAGCACTTGAGAAAAGCACTGAGCATTGAGAGCTGAGCGATATTTGAGCCCCTAAGTTTGTGAGAGACAACATACAGCCTAGATATGATGATGGCCACTAAGGATGGTTTGGTAATTGAAGAGTTAACCGCCGGCAAGGCCGCACAGACCCAAATGGTGGAGGATGCTCCATAAGGCACTGGGGTGGTGACAAGAATCCCCAAATCACTGCGAACATCAAGGCCCAAGAAGAATAAACAGGCAATGGGTCCAATACGCATGTCCCCGAGGAATCCATGGCACAGCAAACTAACCATGGCAGAGAATGGAAAAGTAGTCACATAGAAACGGATGAGGAAGAAGAAGACTTGCAGGCCCTGATCGTCGTAGAAGAAGAAGATGAAGACATGGAGGAAGATATCCATCCATTACGCTCTACAACAAAACTGCCCACGTATGTCCCTCCACAGAAGGGGAAAACCAAAGTGCCGAATGATTTGGGCGAAACGAAGAGTTCACTCTAAACCTCGCTCCTCCCAGATGGCATTGTATTTGAGAGCATGCACCTAGGCCGCATACCAACCATGAAGTTCAAAAACTGGGACCTTGCTGATCACGAGAAGTTCCCTCATCTGGAGACCATGACTCTGATGAAGCAGAATATTGAGGGGGCGGTGATAATGTTAGAGCTGCGGAAATGGTTGTGCGGTGTGGAAAAGTCCGGGTTGCTACACTTATTATGGATACCACATTTCCACCATGCGCCCATCACCATTTTCATCATTAAGCAGTTGCTTTGCCTGGTGCATGATGGGTATCTATGGCTGGAGGAGCCTATTCCCATCATGGCAGACCTCATTCACCGTATTTCTCGGCTCCCCTATAAAGGAAATGACCCAGCGACTATAGCCGGAAAGGGCAGTGATTTGGCTCTCGCAGAAGCCATGAAGGCAAAATATAAGCTGGAGAAGAAGAAGAGGGGCTACGCTATCTCCAGCATCAAGGAAAAAGGGGTGCGCATAGCAACCCAACTCCTGGTCGGAAAATTTATGAGGAAATGCCGCGCCGATGAGGTACCGACACTGGTGGTCACGCTGGCCGAGCAGTGCGTAGAGGGGGTCCAGTTCAACTGGTTTGAATTCCTCTATGAGGAATTTTTGACAAACTGTCGCGAAGACCAGGAACAGGGTAAAACCTTCCACTATGCGTGGTTGCTCTTATCCATATTTCTAGTAGTGAGAGAACTGTCGAAGGACAGTCAATTCCCAAACATTGACAGAGAGTTACTAGAGGCTGCAAAGTATGCTTCGCTCTGGGCCACAAAGGATGCAAAATGGATTTGCGACACCAAAATTTTATGGGTACTCATGGAAGCGAGCATCCGGATGTGGATCAATCGGAGGCCGCGCCTATCACCTACGATGTACAATAGTCTGTAGAGTTTTGCAGACTTCAAAGCTGATATGCACAACATCTATATCAAGCACGAAAGGATCCGATGAAGCAGTGGATGAAGCTACTGTTTGTAGCCAATGACGACACAATTTTTACTGTCTTGGAGACATGGCCTCCCGAATGGCGCACCCTAGATCTGGCAGAACTAGAGAAGGTAACAGCCTAGAAGAAAAAGGACGATTCCAAGTTGCACGTCACTCAATTTGCAGAGAAAAGGCGAAAGGAAAAAGAAGAAACTGAGGTAGGGGCAGTGCGAGAAGCAGACAGAAAGTCGCGGAGCAAAATAACGACGCAGAAGCAATAGAAGTAGCATAGGTAGCCGAGGCAGAAACAACACAGAAAGACGAGGGCCAAGCAATGTCCTCACAGGGGCAGGAGGCAGAAGAAACAGAAACAGCAGAAGGAAGTGCGGACCGAGGGGCTGCATCCACATAGTTAAAGCATCCACACATCGCAGAAAGAGCAAGACCAAGGAAAAAGGTCAAGGCCTCGAAGTTGGACATTGAACCGATCACCTTAACTAAAGGTGATCTCCATGACATCGGTGAGACGGTCCGTGATGTCATAAATGAAGTGCTTTAGGATTTTATGCAGGAGCATCAGATTGTGTTGGGGGACCTCAGGATGCAGCTACATGAATTACAGGTGTGGCCCCCTCAGGAAGGTACCTTTTCAACCCACGTCGCAACAGGAACTTCAGCAGCAGAGAAGATGTTGTGCACAAGGATGAAAAACACAATAATGTTGTCGGAGAGAGATTTAGTGTCGTCAAATGTGATGGATCAATTGTTGGTTAGCATGTTGAAAGGACTTAGCCTTAATTTGGCTTCCCTTCTAAGAGAGACATTGTATCAACTACAGGATGGGATAACGATAGAGTTGTGGGCTAGGGAGAGCCGCACGATCCAAGTTCTTAGCGAGCAGAAGATAAACATAGAACAACTTAGCTTGGAGTGCGATGAATTGGTGTCACAAAAACAACATTTGGTGCAAATGGTAGATGATGGTTACTGACGCGTCCCGGAACTAGCCATCGCAGCAGATCTACCGGTAGAAGTGTGGATCCACAGTTTGGCAACCACAGTCCGTGAGGCCAGGGAAGAGATGACAAAGGTACAACTGGAGTTAAATCTCTAGATTGTCGAGCTATGGTTGAAGGCACAGCCTTACACTCCCCCAAAAATCAGAGAATAGCACGCTAGCGCTATTGCAGTAGGGTTGGAAGAAATTGGAGGTGCAGTGCGCGACTGTACCAACATGTTGGAACAGGCACTTGAGGTCCTCACAACTTTGCAGGAGGACCCCAACATCTAGCGGTTGGAGACAGAAGCACGCGAACTCTAGCAGTAGTGCGACAGTGTCAGAGGAACTGCATATATAGTAGTCCTCACTCAGCGCCTTGCGAGGATGCAGCAAGCCAAGGCATTCAAGGAGTAGGTGGATGCAATGCGCCATAAGGAAGCAGTTCTCAAAGAATGCGTTCAACCATGGATTAACGAGGCCTTCACGATCACGGAAAAAATTGAAGGGAAGCTTGTGCACATATAGGGGATGCACGCGGAGATGCAGGAAAAGGTGTCGACCTTAGAGGTCTCAGAAGAATGGATGTAGCAGGTTCAGCAAGCAGTAGCTCAGTGTGCTACAGACATTAGTATTGTTCAAGAGCAGTTGGAGGGACTCCACACCAAGATCGTCGCGCTAATAGAGTGACTTAAGGGTGAGTCACGATGTTTGTGTTGGGGCCTATTGGGCATGGAATCCCCCCACAACATGTTTTGGGGCTCAAAGCCCAAGTTTTGAATTAATATTGTTGTAAAGCTCCATGAATTGCGGGCACGAAATGGATGTTAGAGTCATAGGGCTATCCACCCTAATTTTTGAATGTAATGTCGACCTACCCATGGTCCACGGACCATGGGATTGTATAAATAGAGCGAAGCTCTAAGTGTAAAAGGTAGGTAGTAAGTTAGAGAAAAGTATAAGATAAAAGTAAAAAGCAAGTGTCTAAGTGTATCTTGGGTTGTAGAGTAGGAGAAGGCTTTGCAATTGAGTGCACAGAGGCCTAGTTTTCCACAGTCGAGTGCGCGGACCCCTGCAGTTGAGTACGCAAGGTGGAATAGAGTTTGTAATCAAAGGAAGAGAATAATAAAGAGAAGTTTTATCTGAATTACGTCTTGGGTTATTATCTGTTGAAAATGAATTGCAATCATACTATTTATTTATTGCACACACTTGTATGAATTGTGAATACTATTAAGTATAACTGAAAGCATACAAATAAGCTAAGTTAATCAGCTAAGATAGGATTACTAGTAATGACTTGGGTAATAACATTGTTCGGCCCCCAAGTAGGGCTGCGTGAAGATAACATCACAGGCTGTGAGGTATGGGTAAGTGCGCATAGCGACATGCGTGCAGGGTCGAACCACATACCACTTGAACCCATCAAACATCCCCAGGGTGCAGAAACCTGGTTCTAGCACCCTCCCATACTACTTCAGTTGAGACCTCAATCTGCGCTCCGTGGACTGTTGCAGAAAGGTCCAGTAGTACCAGGATTTGTTTGGCTAAATCACCTCCGAACATAGGTCAAGCCTCAACAAGCCAACAATCCATGTCGATGACCATTCACCACTCAACTTTCCAATGGAATGTTATATATTTAGTCTATGATTCATGGAAGCACCATTGTGGCAACTCAGTTTACAATACTGCTCTCTAAATCACTGTCAGAATTTCATACAATGTATTTGTATTCTTGGGACTCATCAATCAAGATTTCCAATGGAGCATTATAAATCTAAACCATCATTAATGGAAGCACCATTTCTTCAACTCAATTTACAATACTTCCCTATAGGTCACTTCAAACATTTCTCTCACCACGAATATTTAGTAAGGGATCAACACTATTCATACACTCTCTCCTTTTAAAGTTTTGTTTCTTGTCACCTATGTTTACCTTAAAAGTTTTTCGTTTCCTTGTTGCTATGCAATGCATCAACCTCTATTATTCTACAATATTTGTTTGTTTAATTTTCTGTCATACATGAGGAAATATTTTTGCTCTTGTGAGGGTAAGAATGCAAGCGACAAGGGTTGATCATCTACAAAACTCTTCCTCAAATGAGGAGTTAAATCTGGTAGGTTTTGAAGAGCATAATGATATAGATGTTGAAGGTGGTGCTTAAGCATGAATTATAGTGCAAGGTGCAAGTTTAACCAAGAATATTAGTGTTAACAGAGGCCAAACTAAAGAGGATAAGTTGAAGGAAATTGATGATGTTGACTTCAATGGATGCTTAATAAGAGTTGTAGTGAGAAAATATGGAACTCACCAGCATCAATACATTATTGGCTAAATACCTCATGCAAGGAAGAAGAAGAAAGGGGTTATTACAGTGTTAATTGAACAAAAATAGGAAATATTTGATTGGTGTATGGAGATACTTGAAATTGGCCATGACCTAGAGTTGATACAACTTAAGGCTAACGTTGCTCCACTTTGATTCCATTCAAAGATGGATTTTGGGGAAATCATGGTGTACAGGAGTTAAGAAAATATATCAAGAGTTGGCATTATGAACAATTGAAATCCTAAATAGAGACAAAGCTATGGATTTACACCCCACAATTCAAACCAAGTTCTATTAAACTCTATCTAAGGCATACACAGATCATTCATACAATTTACAAAATATATATGCAATTGTGACGAGCTTCCTTTCCAAGTTGGAAGGAATTGTGGCATGTGGATAAATGCCAAGAGAATGAGTGAAAATTTTCCAAAGTGTTTCCTAACAACAACATGGATAATTATATTTTGTTGTGAAATTACAATTGGTTTATCAATGTCTAGGCTATATTTGTTTTAGGGAAATAAAAATATGAAGAACCATATCAAGAATTGTGAGCAAGGAATATCTGTGGTTGCACATCCTAATGTATGGATGATTAAAAAGTTGTTTATGATTTGGCTATATCATTTTGTCACTTTTTACTTGGAGGTGTCTATCTTACAAAAATATACTTGTTAATTTTTTATGGCCATCACAACAAAATATTTTTACAAACCACAGAGGCAAACATGATAGGCATACATAGTGTTGGCACTGCTTAGACATTACTCATAAGTTGCAACCCCTAGAAGTGTGTTTGGGCCTTTTAATAATTATTTAAGGTTTGAGAGAATAAATTGGATGGAAAAGAACCCATCGAGAGAGGTAAAAAGTTTTGAAACAGTTGAAATTTCTAGCATATCTATTGAAAGGACCTTGACACCCTCTAATATTAATGTGGAATGTAGGTGCAATGGAATTTGGCTAGTCAATTATGATGCTCTTACCAATGATGAGGATTGTAGCCAAGTTTTTGAAATACCTGGTGATAAATATGCAAAAGTTGTTATAAACATGTTGAGTCTACCTCAAGGACGTTATCATCTATTAGGTGATGATGATGAACATGGCAATGCTACTTAATAATATGATGGAGAAATTCAAGAAAAAATAGTAGTTGTTGATGACAAAAACCACATACAAATTTTACAAATGCTAATCAAAATGAAATTGTTGAAATGAATATGATTGAAGGTGGTCAAGTGATGGGAAGCATTAATTAGAAATTTGCATTGCCAAGCCAAGTGGACCTACATGAGTGGTTAGCGGAAGATATGATGAATATGAATTGAAATGATCTTTATGAAGACAAATGAAGAAATCCTTAACATGCCTTCATTCGTGTTGGGCCATAAGGTGTTCAGGTGTTGGGGACCAAAGTTACATGAATATTTTATTGTTGGTCTTTTAAACTCCATCATTCAAGGTGGGAACCATTTGTTGGTTGGGTAAGATACAACTATTCAGGTAAGAGAAAGGAAGGTCAGTAAGTAAGGGAGCCTTGTTTCATTTTCCTACTTGTATAAAGCTTGCTTAAAGGGGAGGGACTTTAACACAATGACTCAAAATAGAAGATTGCATTGTAAGACCACAGGTAAGGTTCATGGGTATGGGATTCCCTCGATTCAACACTTCATGACATGGTAGAATGGCTTTCATAACTTATATATTTCTTGAAGAACATAGTGAAATGACCAAATATAATATAGAAGGATGAACTAAATGAAGGTCGATGGCTTTAAAAACTACCTGGAGAGCAAATGAAAGTGTTTATAAATTTCCCATGCAACTATAACAACTTCTCCTTACAATGAGGCTGCAAAATTGTAGAAGCAATAAATTCCTTAGTCACGGTTAGGTTGGAATTTGAGAAATTGGTCTGATATGGAATCAACAAGGTAGTGATGGAAACACTCAAGGAAAAAAATTGGGAGAAAAGTAAAACAAAATTTGTACAAACATTAATTTCCCATAGATATACAAAAGTGGTAGAGAAAAGATTAATCTCTCCTACCTTGACAGAACTGATGGTCAATATCAACACATACAAGAACTTTGTTGTGGAATATTATCAAAACTAATAGAATGATATGAAAGAGTGTACACTAAGAACCTTGACAAACACGACCACTAAAACTTACAACATTGTTTGTAGGAAGAGAAAATTATGTTTCTTTTTTCCAAACATGTATGTTAGTATATTACAGTTTAATGAATATGTTTTCCTATTATCATATATGGTTTCATACTTTAACAAAACATTCGCCAAGACTTCACATTGTTTTATTATTCAATGAAAGATTTTCCAAGATCTTACAAGATTTTATAATTCAATGAAATATTTTCCATGACTTTACAAGATAATATAATCTAGTGAGAGATTCGCCAAAAAAATTATATATACATATTATATTATTAATAAAATTGCCTCCCATTTTTCCTATGTATCATGGGGATTCGCCCATTTATTATACATATAAATTTAGGGTGGTTATTAAAATTTTCCCTAGTGAAGGGTACGTATTAAACTTGGTTCTGGGTTGGAGGACAAGGAAGTCTATGGGGTATTCCTAGGAGTCAATAGAGACCACCACATCCTTAATAAGTTCCTTGGGGACAACTGTGGATCTGTCTGCAAGACGCAACACCATAGCGGTCTTTCTCAAGGCTCATTAGAGGTTGAGCTTCAACATAGTTTCCTTGGTCATGACATTTGTTGCAGCCAGGTAAATCAATGTGTTGGACTACAACACTGCTAGTGTGCACATCCACTACTGGGTTATGCAGATCCAAGTACTTTGGGGAGATAACCCTTCCAAGCATTAGATTAGACAACTGCCCAACAAAATTGATAGTGGGATCATCTCTTTTGATTCTTCCAGACGTCTTGAAACACTCTTCCCTAATAAGCTAGGTGGAAATGGGGACATATTTGATGGTTTCGAAAAGGGGTACTTTAACAAATGTTTTTTAGTTCTCCCAGAAGTTTAGCCTCTTCTAGTGTGTGTTGTTTAGGTTGGACCAACCTGTTAGGATAGGGAACATACTGGCTTGAGGGGAATTATCTTCCTTCACTTCTTCAATACATTCAGGTGGAGAAGGTGGGTGAGCATTTGGAAGTACCTTCCCAGACCTAAGGTTGATCTCTTATATCTCCATAACATAAGTAAGATAGGATGTTTCCCCACTATAAACCTATTGGGCCTGCTTGTTGTTTAGGTTCATATTGGGTGAGCAGGCATATGAGGTTGCTTTGGTGTATTATTATGGGGTAGTTATGGTTGAGGTGGATGAAGAGGAATTACGGTAAGAGGTTGGGTTTCCTAAGGCCTCCATCCCTGTGAAGGGTTTCCCCATTGAGGAGGCTGAGGTTGGTATGGCTAGAAAGGTGGATTGACAGGATGAGGAGGATACTGAGGAGAATAGGACCAAGGAGAGGGAATGGACCAAGATGAGTGAGTTGTGGGATACTGAGGCTAAAAGGGTGCATTCCGGTATGGATTGAAAGAAGGATAATGTGCACCTTGCATGCCCTCTTAGTATGGCCAAGGGCCTTATGGCCTACTTTGGTTGATGAAGCAAAGATGCTCCAATCCACTCTCTTCCCCTTGATATAGAAGAGAGGGACATTTTTCAGTTGCATGGTTCTCCTCACAAATAGATCATATCTCTATGACATTTAGTGGGCACTCATTTCTGGGGTGCCTCTTGGTGCATCTAGGGGAAATGATAGCCAATGCCATTTCTTTCTCCTCTTGCTTCTTTTTTATTTTCATAATACCCATTTTCAAGGTGAAGGTTTGCAACATATCACTCTTAAATTCTTCTAGCATTCTCCCTATTTCATGCTTGATGGTGCAAGTATAGGGAGAAGATTTGACCAGACCTTGAATAATCCTATCTCTCTTATTTTCAACCCTAGAATCATTCTTGAATAGTGTCTTGATGTCTTCCTAAGTTAGCTGGTAAATTTCTCCACCAAACAACATATTAAGGGTCTCCATCCAATCCTCCCTAATCCCTCCGAGGAGTACACGCTTCAAAGATTATGGGTAAAGGGTACAGTTAGCTCTTATATAATTGAGTTGGAATGTTTCTTCATAATCCTCTAAGGATTCATCTAGACCTAAGGTCATCCTAAAGATCTCCGCATTGGTTTCCCTTAATCTATAATAGTCCCTGTATTTTTGGCTAAAGGTTTGCTACATTTGAGCCCCAAGTGGTGGCATTGCATCCTTCTAAGCTCATGAACCAACAAAAGGTTGCATCCTTGAGGGTAGAAGGGGGAAATTTTTGCTTCTACTCATTAGAAGTCTAATCATAGGTTCTACAAACCACAACAAACTCAAACATAAATGTGTTAGGGTTCTCATATGTTAGGCTATGGAAATGTGGGAGAGAAGTGGGGCTTATGTTTTTCATTATGGACTCCCCATTAGTTTCTCAAATAGGAAAGGGCTCAGCCTTCCTATTCTTAGCCATGTTTTGGGTAGGTGATATGGGTTCTTCCTCCCCTATGGATTCTTCAAAGATTTATGTCTGCTCACCTACAGGTTTCTTTAAATCCTTTATGTTCAGAGTAGGATGGGACATTATTCAACGTTTGGAGGAAATTAAAAAAGCTTCAAGGATAATTCGGGTCAAGTTTGCAGGGCTTTTACATGGTGCTACGGGATGCTACAAGATTGCTACAAGATGCTACAAGATTTCCCCGTTTTTCCACAGGATTGAATTCGTGAACATTTTGAGGGTGAAAAATGAGACCTGAAGGTGGGAAAGGGTAATGGAAAGTAGATGTTATATGAGGCCCTTGACAAGATTAGTACCCTTCATGGGTCTATCTTGCACAAAAAAAATACACACGGTGGCCTTTAATAACCGAAGAATATACTTTCGGTGAACAGGGGTTTTAGGGAGTTGTTGAGGTTGAATGAAGGGATATGGTGGTGGGATAAGGAGTGTAAATAATAATGCTAACCCTACAGATTGACAATAGTACCTTCATACCACATAAAGCTACTCAATTTTTCTAAACAACTAGAGGATTTTAACAATGTAAATTGTAGAAAATTGAAATGACAAAGAAAGGACGATTTGGATTTTTTTGGAAATCTAAATATTGCATTAAGATAAAACCTATTTGGAAATATGCATAAGACATACATCCATAAGAGGTTATACTTGATGTGCTCAAAGAAAATGACTAAACCAATCACTAGTTTCCAAAAAACAGAGATGCAAGAAAAATACTAATAACAACTGCAAAAGAAAGTAACTATATATTTTTGGCTTGCCAATACATTATCCTCAACCACACTTCCCACAAGAGAGGTGGTAGATATACCTGCGAAAGAAATTTTCATAAATAAATTCTGCTAAGAAAGGAAGAAAATGATGTTAGGAAAGAAAATGCATAAGTAAAATATACTTGAGAGAGACTAGAGCCTCTAGGTTGGGTCCTAACCCAAAGGGAATCAGTCCTCTAAAACAAGATCAGATTGAAGATAGAGAATATTTCTCATTAACATCAAATAATGCTCAAGTACATCACAAAGGAATGAAGGTAACAAGTTCGAGATCCTAGCTCTTAGTAGTCTCTTTCTTCTCCAAACAAATTGAATCCTATTGATCCCTTGGGCTTCCTTTGAAAGAGTGCCATTAATTCCCTCCAAAATCCCTAGAAAAGTGGATCTAGGTCCCTTAGATCCTTGCAATCCTTGAGTTCATTAGTTTTTAGTGGATCTTTGAACTGTGGGCGAGTAAATTCAAGGAGAAAGTCGACTTGTAAGTTATTGAATGTGGGTTACAATCCTCCTACATATTCCCAATTACCTCCAACGTATCTCTGCATATTAAATGCACTCAAATGCACTCCTTTCCAGCACATTAATCACATTAGGCCATGTAATATGACAAACATCCTTTAGTCTTCCTAATAAACACATTATAGTAAAAAATATGTTATTAAATGTGAGGAAAGAGGTAAATATAGGTTAAAGGAAGGCCAAATGGGCCTTATGATTGTTGTCTTAGGGTCCCTTGACCTAGGTTCGGAGTTAGTTGTGCCAACCAACAAATCCCTACACTACTGGCCCTTTCGACAAAAACCCGCGTAGCGCAGGCTGCACTCTCCCCTGAAGCAGTATGGGGGGATGTAAGAACCAAGATTTTGCATCTAGAGACTAGTGTGATGTCTTTTAGCTCTTCATATCTGCCTTCGCACAAATCGATAAAATATTAGGGAATGCTACTGCAAATATGTTAAAACATCCTTCAGACCTTCACAAAGGTCTACGATCAATCTTTGCGGACCCCTAACAGTCAATTTATCCACTCACGCGCATCAGATAACAACCCTAAATTAGTGTTCGCGCAGATATACTTAATTTTTTAGTAAACATTAGAGAGATCATCAAAGTCTTTGTGAAAATACATAAACATTATTTGCGTACATCATTAACAGTTATTCAATAGAATCATGCAACATTCAATCATTATTCCATAAAACACATTATTCATTTACAGCATGTATCGTAAACATAAGTGAACATAAATACGCAAGAATTCTTTGAAAATTGTCTTTATTTATATTCAATTTAGGATTACATACTCAAAACTACCCTGTGCACTCAACTACAGGGGTCCACGCACTCAAATACGGACTCTACCTAGGCCTCTACGCACTTAGCTACAGAGCCTTTCTTCTCCTATCTGACCCACTTCTCTTTGCTTTCTATTGACCCATTGCTTATCAATTCTAAAGAAATCATTCCTTAGACTCTCTAAGACATGCCTATTTATAGCCTATTGCATAAATACCATGGTCCGCAGACCATGGGTTGATCTCAAAACTAACTCAAAATTTACATAAGGGGCTGAACACCTTTGACTCCTAATCATCTATGCACTCTGCATCCACAAATCGTGGAGACTTTACATTAGTTACAAAAATGTATCAAAACTTGGGTTATCTTAACCCCAAAACTGACCCAAGGGACCCCATCCAACTAGACCCCTAACACAAATATCGTGACTTGACCTCGAGTCACTTAGCTGGCATTGCGATCTTGCTACGAAGATCACTCATCTCCACCTGGATCACTGTGACTTCGGCAGCACTTTGATTTGTTGTATGATTGACATCCTCAACTAATCTTTTTGTGGCTAGTCCTTCGACGACCAGCCTCATCATCTGATGTGTTTGCTGCAAGCCTTTAATTTTATCGTGGATGGTCGTTGTGACTTGATAAGCTTCCTCCAGCCATGGCTGTAACCTAGCCTTTATCAAGGCCTCCTCCTTCTGTTCTTCCTCAACCTACACTAGGAGCTGCTTTCCCTATTGTAATTTAGCAAGGAGTTGCGTTGGTGCTACAGAGCACGCAGTTTCCATAACTTCATCATACTACCATTGTAGCTCCATGACCTTTGTATTCAACGTCTACAGGTTTGGATCCTCCTGTAGATTGGTCACTAACTCCATTGCTTGCTCAAACAGTGTCGTATAATCAGTGACTGTGGCATCCAGGGTGGTCATTCCTTCCTTTATCGCGGCTCTGCACTGCTCCCAGACCTCAGGCGGCATCGTGGGATATAACTTTAACTGAAGCTCTCTGATCTTCATATTGAGCTCAAACTAAACTCGGCCAACCTCTACTCTTGCTTCATGCACACCAGCGGCTAGTTTTCTGATCTTTTCTTCTCGCTATGAATCATCCAGGATGTGAAGCTTAGGCACTGTCTTGCATGCCTCTGTGACTGCTGACTCTAATCGTGAACTATGTGCCTATAGCATCTCCTTTTCCTTCAAATACTGTGTCTTTTCAATGAACATCTAATCATTTTCCACTCTGTACTCGCTGATGAGGGTGAGGGTGCACTCTCCGGGTCTCTCAATTCATCTACCACCCATGCATGCAGTGCGTCGAGGGTCTCATTGGAGAGTGCCACTATATTCAGTCTGATATTTTTTATAGTACTCAATACAATGTGATCATCGGTTGTTTCTACATGAAGGTCCCCATCTGGAAATGATATGGTTCTGAGGTCAAGGGTCCTTACTAACTCTATTGCTTGGGTTGTCCCCATTTCCAGGCTCACTTGCTCTGCGCTCGCCTCTCTGGTGCCCACCTGTATTTTTCTTGCTTAGATCTACAACTCATGAAAATCCTTTTGGACACTCCCCAGTGTCTGTATATATTGTTGCTCAAACAGTTGCAGCACTTCGGTGGTGGTATCCCTGATTTTATCCCCGATCTCATCGAGATCACCCTCCGTCAAGACCATGGGATCACCCTGCGACTTGTCTGATTTCTGCTTCTTCCTTGTACCTCCCTACTTCTCCTTGTTGCGTCTCTTTAGAATAAATGGGGTTCTCTTCCCCTCATCTCCTCCACCGCCTTGCCTAAAAAGTTCCTCCTCCTCTGTCTCCAGTGAAGGTGACTTGTCACTTTTTTGTGATTCGCGTTACTATTGTTTCGCCTGCTCCTTGGCAGTGAGTTCTTGTTCCACCAAGCCTCTTTTGCGGCTTCCTTCTTTTTTTTGTTCTACGAGTGTGCGCACATCTTGCTTAGCTGCCTCCTTTCTCTTCTGTGCAGCAGAACTTCCCATGCCCATACTTGTTCTAGCATCTAAGTCTGAGGGGGTGTGCTACTCTACAGGCCATCTTGCTACCACCTCCTGTACATATGTTTCTGTCACCAAATATGGCAAGTCATGCCATTTTTGTTGTGGATCCTTCCACCCTTGAATGTATACTCTGTGGAAGTCGACCTTAAATTTCATGTAGGGTGACAGCTGCGTGAACAAGGTTGGGGACAACCTCGGACGTTGGTTAATGGCCATGCGAAGACTAATTTACATAAGAACCCAAAATATCTTCATCTTTGTATTCCACGTGGGGTCCTTTGTAGCCCATAAGGAAGCGAATTATGTTGCCTCTAGAAATCCTTTCTCAAGCAGAGGAAACTGGCTATCCTCTGACAATTCCCACGTGACAAGCACAATGGACATCAATAACCAAGCGTAGTGAAACGACTTGGCTTCATCCTTGGCCTCTTGGCAGTTTGTGAGGAACTGCTAACAGAGGTATCTGGACCAATTTAATTGTATTCCCTTCACACATTGGGCAACCAGGGAAACTACAGGGGTCAAAACTTCATCCATGCGACATTTCCTCATCACCTTCCCTACTAATATCTGGGTGGCCAATTGAACTGCTAGATCTTTGATAGAAAGGATTGAATACCCTCTCGACTTCTTCATGAGGCCGTAATCTCTCTTCATTCATTTTGTGAGGTCCTTTTCCCCCGCTTTGCCGCCAAACTCCTTGCCCAAGATTAAGCTTTCATAAGGCAGATGCGTGATTCTATGAATAAGAATATTTGTAATGGGTTTAGGCCCTCCTAGCCATAGACATCCATCGTGCACCAATGTTAGATGTTGGTGCACACAGATTGTGTTGATGGGGGTGCGGTGATAATGGGGCACCCATAACAAATTGAGTAACCCCGATTTCTCGACTCCGTAGACCCATTCCTTTGTTTCCAATGCGGTAACACCTAACTCCGCATAGTATATGCACCTCATGTACTTATCTTTCGCTAAGTGTGGAAACCTAGCATGATCTGCGAGGTTCCAATCCTCCATTTTCAACAGTGGGATCCGTGTGAGCCGCAAACCTCTAAAAGGGACCTACTAGTAGCAAGGGCATGGAAATGGTGAACTTCTCAGAATCTTGGACATTCGGGACCTTCGCCTTTCCATTTCATAGAGGGATATACTTGCGTAGCTTCATTATAGGTTCCACTCCTTTAGCATCAATATCTTCCGTTCCTTGGCCTTCTTTCACCTCCAGGTCCATGACCTTCTCTAGTTGCTTGTCTTTCTTTTGTTTTTCTTGTGTTGTGAAATGCTTTCTTGGTGATTCGCGCATCGATACTAGTTATTTTTGCTTGTCCTTCTTTAGTTTGGTTGCTTGGGTTTCTCTAGTAGGCATAGGCTTCAACCTAGGCAACCTCGGTGTCGTGGGCATAGGAGCTGGAGCTTCCATACTTACCACTTCTGTGGTAGCTCCCTCAGAGGCAACATCACCACTAGTACTCATAGTTTCAGTGGGACTTGGTCCAAGCATTTTCTCTAGAATAAACTTCTGATTTATCTCACACAACTTAGCAAACGCAGGGCTCGCGATTAAATCTTCCCAATATGATTGGTTCATAGGCGATAGACAACAATTCTCACTAGCAATTCTGAGGGCACAAAGTGTTTTCTTTTGTACTGACACGTGTAATTTATAGGGAGTTTTGAATTCAAATCCGACCGTTCCCCCCAATTTATGATAATAAATGTTGTTTTGGTGGCAAATCTTCAAATAATTTTTCCTTAAATACCGCCATCCCACTCCCCTTAACCGTCTTCTAGCTGTCAAGTCATGAATAGTAACTCCAACGGTCAATTTCTTGCTATGCTACGCGGTACCTTTCTCCATGGCACAACTTCTTGTGTGTAGCTTCACGGATTGCATCTTCGTCATTGTACGGGCAGCCTGCTCTCTGCATTGTCCTCCAAACCTGACCGTGTAGTTTATGGTCTCGCGCTCCCTTGCAACTTCATGAAGCACTAAGACTATCCTACCGCCATATAGTCATTGTGCAGGATCTCCTGTGTACAACTTCAATCTGCTTCCATTCACTCTTCTCGAAAAAGTTTCCCCATTCAGCTTCGCGAGCTAAACTGCACCTCCATCTGTAATATCTTTAACAATATATGGCCCCAACCAATGCATTTGGAATTTACCCAAAAATTTAGTGAATTTACTATCATACAATGGGACATGATCGTTTACCTTGAATGTGCGAAGCTTGATGTGGTGGTCATGCCATGCTTTTTCACATTCCTTATGTACTTGTTGATGAAATCCCACCAAAAATTGATCCTCTTCGAGCTCCATTAACTACGCGAGCTATTCCTCCAAGGCCTCGCGATCTTCCATACCTGTGAGAGTTGCTATGTGTAGACTAGGCACAATATACTCCATCGGCATTACAACTTCGACCCCGTATACCAATCTGAACGGCATTTTCCCAGTCAGCTTCTTACAAGTAGTCCTATAAGCCCATAATACTACAGGTAGGTGCACAACCTGGTCATTCCGCTGTGCATTGCAGATCTTTGTCCTGTGGGTGATACGATGTACTCTTCTGATGGTAGACCTGGAATTATTAAGTCAACACGCTAATCGTTTTGTTCATAAAGTGCGTACCCCTATAACTCATCAACACTTTTGGACAGCCAAATCTAGTTAAGACATATTCAAACAAAAACTTTGTTGTCATAGCCCTTGTACAATCCTTGACCCGCTGTGCTTCTACCCATCTGGTTAGATATTCTGTCGCGATGATGAT
This sequence comes from Pinus tabuliformis, assembly GCA_031772625.1. Classification (NCBI taxonomy): domain Eukaryota; kingdom Viridiplantae; phylum Streptophyta; class Pinopsida; order Pinales; family Pinaceae; genus Pinus; species Pinus tabuliformis. Next base: position 393,110,036 of record CM062814.1, on the reverse strand, counting down.
ATAACGTGCACATATTTTCTTTCTCGAGGGCTGAATTGGCCCAACAAAATCAATTTCCCATTTCTCAAATGGCTGCAAAGATACTTGAGGATGCAATGGCAACTCATCCCTTCGCGATGGTCTGACAGTTCTTTGACATGCATCACATGCCTTACAATACACCTTGGAATCATTGTGCAGTGTTGGCCACCATAGACCTGCACGCAAAATCTTTTGTGCAATCGCCTTGCCTGCATAATGACCTCCAACAGCTCCCCATGAGCTTCAGCAAGAATTCTATCCCTCTCAAAATCTAGCACATATCTTTGCAATATTCCATCAGCACCCATCTTATACAATTGTCCCACAATAACTAAAAAATCTGTCACACGCACTGCTAGTTCCTTCTTTTGCTAACTTGTATATCCCTCTAGCGTTGTCCCTATAGTCAAGAGGTCAATAATATCTACAAAATTATTATCAGCTATGCACACCCCAAAGAGTTATGCATCTGGCAACCCTTCCTCAATATTATTAGGTTCCTTGCCTGTTTTGATTCGCGACAGATGGTCAAGTCCCACATCTAACCTCCCTGGCTTCACAATGACTTCAAAGTCATAAAGTCATACTCCTGAAACAGTAGCAACCACCTGCAGATCTTCCCACCCAACACAGGCTTATTGACCAAGTATTTCAAGGCAGAATGATCTATGTACATCTTGAAATTCCCTCCTAAGAGATAATGGCTGAATTTCTGTAGCGCGTACACCATGGCCAATCCTTTGGGCTCAGTAATTGAATAATTCTTCTCAACCTTCGATAATTTCCTACTCGTGAAGGCTATAGGGTGCTCCATTTCTCCTTCTCCAGCCTGCGTTAACACTGCACCCAATGCAATGCAAGAGGGATCCACATGTACATGAAATTCCATCTTCCAATCAGGGAATACCAAGATCAGCAAAGTGACCATCTTTTGTTTCAATACATCTAAGATGTGCTGGCATTCTTCATCAAAACAAAATGTTGCATCCTTCTTCAACAGTTTCTCCATGGGCACAGTAATTTGATCACAGGCTTTGATAAATATTCTATAATATCCCGTATGTCCCAGTGTCACGCGTAGCTGCTTAACGTTCCTCGAGGCCTCCAAATTCACAATTACTGCGATCTTTGTAGGATCCACATCAAGCCTTGCTTGCACACCACGTGACCCAGCATGATCCCAAAGGGAACACAAAATATGCATTTCTTGAAATTCAGCGCGATCTGGTATCTGTGACACATGTCCAACATTAAGCGTAGACTTACTACATGGTGATTTACTAATCTGAACGTTTTCCAGAAATCAACGTACACTTCTAGGAACTTATGAATAAACTCTTTGAACGCTGTGATGACTACGTGAGAAAATATCGCAAGTGCATTCTTAAGTCCAAACGACATCACAGTGTACTGAAAACAACCCCACTCTGCCGTGAAGGTCATTTTTCTCCCTCTAGCATGATATTGATCTGATGATACCCAAAAAACCCATCAATAAAGGAGTAGGCCTCCTGCTCTCCAACATTGTCTAATACTTCATCTGTAAATGGTATCAAGAATGGGTCATGGACACACGCATCATTAAGCTTCTACAAATCTACACAAATCCTTATTTCACTTTTCTATTTCTTCTCCTGAACTACCATCGAGCTCACCCAATCAGATTCCTCCACAAGTTCTATGAGGCCCGCCTCCAGCATCTTATCCAACTCTTGGCAAACCTTTTCCTTGTATTTAGGATTAAGGTGATACGACCTTTGTTTAATAGGTTTCTCGTCTGGCTTCAGAGTAATCTTCATAATGCCCAAATCACAAATTATGCCCTTCAAATCCAAAAACTTCATGGGGAAGAGATCCTTGTATTCATGGAATAACTCAACAACTTTATCCACAGTAGCATTGTCTCAATAATCTCCAATATTTGTGAACTTTGATTCTGCTTCAGTACCAATGTTTACTTGCTTTGTCTTCAATGACGTGTTGATGTCTAGGTTGTCTATTTGTGGGCCCTCGACTTTGCGATGCCCTTCTGCCTCCGGAATATTAATTTTTCTTGGATCTTCATCCTCCTCTTCAGTGGTCACATTACAGCATTCCAACGCATGACGCAGCTGGGTGCTCCAATCTAGTTGGACCCACTCCATAGGTTTGTGTGACGGTCTAAAAATAATTTCTTTAGTTTCTTGTAGTGCTTCATCGATGCTTAGAAAGTCATCTTCAAAACTGAAGGTCAATAAGAATCCTTCCCTCAATACATCCCACTCTGTGGTGCCATGGCGGAGCTCCATTTCCATATACCAGTTCATGGGAATTGTATCCAAAGTATGGAAAAATAGGTGTACCCACTCCGACTATGGTTCTGTTCTCCAAGATTTAGTCCATTTTTCTAAGCAATCATGCGGATCATCCTTCCCGTTATATTTCTCAGTCAATCAAGTATTAGGATGCCAAAACCATAACTTCATCATCCTTCTATAATCTCGCCATCCATCATAACTATCCTTGTACGTACCCCACCATCATGCAGGCGTAGAAAAAAGTGCCAAATCTAATGCTTGGAAGTGGTGATCATTAGGGACTTCATTCTCAAATTCATCCAAAAAGTTAGCTATGTTAGTTAAACCATCATAATAGGGTAATTTCCTTGCCTCTTACGAAACACAGCACAATGACTTCGTCATCATATTGCATTGCAGGGTGGATACTTCATGCAGCTAATTTCGCCAATGCTCGAATTCTTCGTCTGAATCAGAGGTGTAGGAGCTCTCCTGATCCCATGCAATTCTCCCATCTGCCATTATATTGATCCAGTCCTAATCTCACGTTTTTATTTTGTAAATTTGATCCAGTTCATCCTCACTTTCTTCATAATCGCGGACTAGTTCAATGTAGCGCGTCCCTTCTGCAGGGTCCAACGGTACTACAACCCGAAGTGACTTCCTTTCAAATAAAATTGTCATCTTCTTTAGATTGATGACCCCATTCATATCAATGGCCTAGTCAGTTCCCATGAGCGCGGGATATGGATTACTATCATCGACAATCTCTATAACCTCAAAATTTTCCATCACTCTCGCACCTTCTATATCAATGATTACTCCATATAATCATCCCATAGGGATGATTTTCTATTGGTTTTCCATTCTGAGTTGAATCAGAGACCACTATAGTGCAGGTCTCCCTATCCTTTCTCATGTTCGTTTTGGAAAAACGTTCACATCAGATCCCAGATCCAAGATGACCTGATCCATCTCATAATCTCCTATCTATGCGGTGAGCCTCATCTCGCGCCCTGTTCATGCCTTACGTTTACCAATTTTTCTGACTACGTAGTGTCCATCAGGGGATTTCTCCTTACTAGTGCATTTGATTATTAACTCTTAGAGGCCTTCCGCAAATTTACTATCGCGTAGCAGTTTTATGCAGACCTCCAAGAATGTAGTAAGCACAAAGGAATCAACCTCTGCAGGCACACTAGTTTCTTGTACCTTGTTCTGGCTTCTTGAGGTAGAGGCCTCAGTGAAGCTTTTCTTGGATTCCATAAAAGTTTCCTTAGCATGCTCTAGATCAAAACCAACTTCCTTCTCTGGGGTCTTGCGCACCCATCCACCCTCTTCAAGTTGCTTTCCTTTGTCATCGGTCGTTATTTCACTTCTTAGCACTATATTCACGTTTTGATCCTCCTCACAGGGCTCATCTCTCATCATCTGTAAGTTCTACATAGGTTGTTGAAGCTACGCTTTCTTCTCTTGCATCTTAGCTATTAGCACCGGGCATTCTTCTATAGTATGGTCAAACTGGCTGCACTATTGACATGACAGGCACATCTGATTCTAGAAGTCTCATGCATAGTGCCCTGGCATTCCAAAATTATAGTAGATGAGCTAATTGCGGCCTCTACCAGGTCCTCCTCCTCCTTGACCCCGTCCTCATCCCTGATAACCTCCTCGCGCTCCCCCAGTCCCCTGATCTAGAGGCCGAGTTTCTGCTTACATCCGATATGTAGGTTTTCTTTCCATCATCAGCTCATAACTTTGACAATGGCACTTATCGTGGCCCAAAGATTTGCAGAATTTATAGAACAATTGTTGAGGTGTCTGGATGAATTTTTGAAGCAGATGACAATTATCCATCGCATGTTGTCCAGCAACCTGACAAATAGCAAACCATAGCGTAGCCCCCATGCTTGGTCCTGTTGGGGCTTCTGGTCTTAGGGGAATCAGCCCTCCTCCTATAATAAAATTCGAGTACAAGGGACAGTGGTCCTTATCGTGCCCCTGGCTCTTGCACTTTAGACACCAAACTTCTGCAGGAACCTCTGGTTTAGTCTCCTTGTCTTTCTTCAAGCTCTACAATTCCAAGTGTAAGCTTTGTAACTGAGAGTGGATCTGTTGTACCCCCAAGGTGGCATCCTGAATAGGTGTTGCATGCAACCTCATCGCGATTTCCAAGGCTTCTACCTATGTTCCTATCTTCTGTTGTGACAAAGAAATTCGTAGGTGGGGCAGAAGTGAAGCTATAAACCATTCTCAATGCTGACTATCTGAGAGCTAGATGTTAGCTTCTCAAATTTGACACTTTCAACCTTTGATCCAATTCCCACGGTGTCTCATCGACCCTCATCATGATCTCCTTAAATCCAGTGACTGATTGCGAGTCAGACTTAGGCTTACTAAACTCCTTGTTCAAAGCTTCCCTAGTCTCTGCTAGCGATGCAAGAGGGTTATCATAACAATACTTAATATACCAAGTGAGCATGCGATCCTACATAGTGGTAACTAGTTGTGCCTCCTTGATATTGTCATCAATAATATGTTGCATTGTCCACATAGAATTCACAACAAACCAAAAATACTATGTATCTTCACTCCATATGCCTTTGAAGATCGGAAATTTCGTCGCGTTCGCCATGTTGGATGGTGGTGGTGGAGGTGTGGGCGAAGGTGTATGCGATGGAGGTGGAGGCAGAGGTGGAGTGGATGGGTGATTTACTCAAGGAATTACCTGAGTAATTAGCTAAACAATGCTTCGCAGTGGAGTCCATTCAGCCCCTTCATTGTCACTTAAAGGAGGTCCAATCAATGGACTATACTTTGGTCCTAATCCTTCATGATTTCTAAAGAATCGTCCACTTCGCGTAGCTCCAAACATCAACGTAATGGCATCACCCGTTTTTCACACGATAGTATTTTAATCCAAGTATTCAAATATCTTAAATACTTACCTCGCGGTCCTTTGAAAAATCTTCGTTCTGCTTCATTGTAGCTGACTGAGGTATCAATTGCAATTTTTTTAACACGTCCTCCTATAATTCGATCGAGCTAATGATCGACAGCCCACGCGATCTTGTTTTCAAAGGCTTCTATTCATCGCACTAGTTCTGGAGTCCACACTATAGGATTATCAAGCTTCCACCTCCCTTGGGTATCTATCAATTTAGCCAAACACTCAAGGTGTAGAAGAAGATATCATGTATCTCTGTATATGGATATCTGTTCAACCACTCTTGCTTGGACATGCACGGATTCCTATTTTCTTGCACCACGAACTCGGGAATCTTCCAATCCAACCACTTTTCAATTCCTTCTTGGTCGAATTCTAGTGATGCGACATCATACATCTCTTTCAAGCAAATCCAGTCCTGGCAGCTATTTGTTGGCTTAGGGTTCTTGACCCAGGGTCAGAGTTAGTTGTGCCAACCAAAAAATCCCTACACTATATGCCCTTTCGGAAAAAACTCAGCTGAAGCAGTATGGGGGGATGCAAGAACCAAGCTTTTGCATCGAGATACTAATGTGATGTCTTTTAGCTCTTCAGCTTTTCCTTCACGTAGATCAATAAACTCTTAGGGTACGCTACTGCAACTCTATTAAAACAACCTTCAAACCTTTGCAAAGGTCTATGATTAGTCTTTGCGGACCCTTAACAGCCAATTTAACCACTCACGCGCATCAAAGAACAACCCTAAATTAGTGTTCCCGCGGATATACTTAAGTTATTAGTAAACATCAGAGAGATCATCAAGGTCTTCGCGAAAATATATAAACATTCTTTGCGTACATCATTAACAGTTATTCAACAAAATCGTGCAACATTCAATCAATATTCCATAAAACGCATTATTCATTTACAGCTTGTATCATAAACAAAAGTAAACATAAATACACAAGAATTCTTCGGAAATTGTCTTTATTTATCTTTAATTCAAGATTACAGACTCAAAACTACCCTACGCACTCAGCTGCAAGGGTCCGCGCACTCAGCTGTGGACTCTACCTAGGCCTTTGTGCACTCAGTTGTAGAGCCTTTCTTCTCTTATTTGACCCACTTCTCTTCTCTATCACTTCTCTTCTATTGACCCATTTCTTATCAATTCTAAAAATATCATGCCTTAGACTCTCTAAGACACGCCTATTTCTAATCCCAACAATCATATACTTATTCATGAGGCCCATCAGTCTCTTTGGCTAGAGAGGGAGAACCCTCGTCTCTCCTAAGATCCCAAACCAGTTTTTCGCTAACTTCTTGAACCTCTAGAGAAAAACCACAACCATATCCACTTGAAAATTCTTTAGCGTGCCACTTGAAGCAGGAAAAAATCCCTCATAAATGTGTTTCGCTTTAGAAGTCAAGCCCGTAGAGGAAAAGGTAACACTAGAAACTGGTGAAGGAAGAAAACCCTCATCTAGTGCAAAATAAGAAGAGATACCAACCCCATTCAACTGAAAAAGACCCAAATTTGACACAGACACAATAGGGGAATAAACCCCACAGGAAGTGGGGACCCATGAGGTTTCACGGAAAGACCCCACATTCCTTGAAGCATAACAAGCAACCAGTAGAGGGGAAGAAAATGGAGAGTGTGAGGAAAGACTTACCTGAGACCCAAAATCACCTAAAACTAGCCCCAAAGTGAGTTTAGCCACTGGAAAGACCCCTTCTGATGCACTCCAAACACCACCCAAACTCCAATTCGGTTGGAAACTTTAGGGATCCAACCCTAACCCCTTTATTTATGTAATAAGCTTAATGGGCCGAGTCAAAGTCATAGTTAGTTAGAGATTCAATAAAGCCCGCATTAATAATTGTAAGTGGTTGAATTGCATTAGAGAAAAGGGACCACAGTTAGTTGTAAATAGGCCATAGTTAATAAATAAAGTGGTTAACCCATGTTATGCAAGGGACCACTAGTACTTAGGGTTTTGGATGTCATTTAGCTATAAACAGTCTTAGTTAGTAAGGGAAATATCATTGAGTCTTATTGTAATTGAGCTCTGATCTATTGGAGGTTTCCCCCTCGAAGAGGCAAGTGAACATTGAATCCATTTCTGAATAATAAAATACTTTGCATTTTTTCTCATTTCATGTGATAGTTCTGTGTTTTGTGCTATATTTATTCACCTTTCTAGTATTCTAGATTTCTTGTAGGTCAAGAGCATAACAAGTGGTATGAGAGCACTTTCCAAGGCAAGTTGTACCTCCAATTTTCGCATATATTTTCTTTTAGGCTAGAGACATGTTCCAACATATTTAAACCATGGGATATATCGTTGAGCACCTAAACCTGTGGATTTGGGGAGGCATGCACATAGGAACTACAAGAGATGGTCATGCTTGTTGGACTCCCTTGTAACCCCTGATGGTACCCCTTCAAGTAGTAGCACATTAAACAAAACCGCACATGGACTTCACTTCCACCCACCCTCAGGTATATTGGAAGCCCCCTAGGCTCGTTTGAAACCTCACCATACATAAGCCATTGGACATATTGCTTCTACATTACACTGAGAACAACACTCGGGGAGATTACTCGCATGCATAATAGGGTAGCGAGTAGTTCAGATAAGGGTACAGTTGATCCTCCTTAGTTAGCAACCTGAAAGATTGGGCCGAGTAGTATTGTTGGACCCCCTACGTATTTTGCAACATGTAGCACCTAACACTCCTTTGTAACCATAGTTCCCTCTACTATCTAAAGATTCACCCTCTACCTTAACTTCTAGATCAGATTGAGCAGTTGGGGTTTTTTCACCACCGTACAACTCAGATGTAGTAGTTGGGGTTTTCATAGAGCAGATCAAATTATTTGTGTAGTGAGGGTTTTGGCTGCTATATTCGAGATCAGATTGTCGCAACACATTTGGTAGGACCAATATCTTGGGGTTTCTGTTACTATAGTCTAGGCCCGATTTTTGCATGACAATGGGCAATATCAAGCTTTTTGGAATTCGACCGCTATAGTATTGATTAGTAGGGAGTAAAACTCATTTCAGAGTAAAACAAAAAAACTCCTGAGTAAAACTCCTTTAATACCATCCCAAACACTTGCAAGAGACTTAGCCCATAAGCTTCAAGACGATGAGATGGTCGTAGTGGTACCATTCACTTATAAGCCCCCAATTTTGTGGGGGTCCCAAATTTTTTTCCGATGTGACTTCAAGTGACCCACGCCATTATACTCTCAAACTCGCCCTCTTTCCAAGAACACTAATCTTAAGTAATTAACCAAGGTGGTGAATGCTAGGTACCATATCTCAAGTTATGGATTTTGAGATGATTGAACACCTTGAAAAAAGGTTCAAATAATTCCAGGGAAATATGGACAATGTTAACTAACAACTCTCACTACTAATAGAACTTATAACAAAGTCTCATCGGGAGGAGCGTAGTGTTGATGCACACATATAAGGAGAATCTAGCCATCACATTCACTTCCATGGAAATCACAACCATTCCAACCCCCGGAAACCCAAGCTGAACATGTACAAATTTGATGGATCTAACCCTGTAATATGAGTAGCACAAATGGAACAGTATTTCTCCCTTAATGATATATGCGAAGATGAAACTAAACTACAGGTGGGAGCCCTTTACTTGGACCAAGAGAGATGGAAATGGTGGCAGTGGCATAAGAAATGTTATCAAGGGAGAGTAACTTTTCACATGTTCTCAAAAGCCATATGTGATCTCTTTGAGTGGGAATCTAATTTTTTAGGCCATCTCACTAAGCTATGGAAAACAAGTACAGTAAAGGACTACATTGTAGCCTTTGAATAATTGGCCATCAGAATTGACGATCAAGGATATGACTTCTACTTGGAATGTTTCATCAATGGCCTAAAACAAGCCATCCAAGCCCATGTCTAGATTCACCGCCCAACTACTTGGTTGGATGCATGCAGCAAGGCCTTAGATGTTTAAATCACCTTAAATCCCCAGTTCCATCGCCCAAATTTCGTTGCCAAGGCGCATCCCACCTAGGCTCATAGCCCCACCCAAACTCTTAAGGTTCAAAATTTGTCACCAGCAGAAATGGGTGAAAGATGAAAACAAGGAATGTGCTATTATTGTGATAACAAGTACTCCCCTGGACATAAATGAAAAGAACCAAAATTATTTCAAATTGATGCTACTAATAATAGCTCAACAAAGGAAGCTCCATCCCTTGAGGTGCCCGAGGACAAAGTTGGGGAAACCCAAACTGAAAATGATCTCACAACTACTCCAGATGAGTCGGTTATCTCACTACATGCCTTGGTTGGCATTTCTTCACCTCAGACTCTCAAAAACGAGGCTTTATTACACATTGACCAGTAATGGCATTGATTGATAGTGGCAGCACTCATAAATTTATCCATAAGAGAATCATAGAAGTTGTTCATTACTTTGTGCGGGTGGTGTCTAATTTCCAAGTGACCCTTATCGTTGATGGGGGGACCATGAAATTTGAAGGCCATTGTGAAAATATTAAGCTTCAGATGGGAGACTACCACCTAAAGACCCACATGTTCGCTATTGAAATGGGTGGTTGCGATATTGTCCTAGGTGTTGAATGGATTCGCACACTAGACCCTATCATAATGGATTTCTAGGAGTTATATATGAGCTTTAAGCAAAAGCATAATGACCACATTCATACATTAAGGGGACTCTAGGAAAGTGCTCCTACTATCATCAGCCTACATCGAATGGAGAAGATTTTTAAAAAGGGCCATCATGGAGTAGTCACCCAATTTAGTGCCATCCAAACCATTGAATACACTACTCATATTCATCCTGAGAGGCAGCACATCTTAGATCGCCACCAATGGGTCTTTGACAACCCTAAAGAGCTTCCACCCTCTAGGGGTGAACAGGTCATAACATCCATTTGGTCCTAGGGGCCCAACCTCCTAATGTCTAGCCATATCAATATCCTTATGCCCAAAAGAATGAAATTAAAAAAATCATTAAGGAACTCCTCGAAGCCGGTGTTATTTGTCCCAACATCAATCCTTATTCATCTCTAGTGGTCGTAGTTCTAAAGCAAGATGGAGAATGGTGCATGTGTATAGAGTTTAGGTGATCCAAGAGCTTTTACTTACAAATGCATCAGAATTACATATAACATAGTTAATTAACCATGGAACTTAAAAGCACGTAAACAATGTAGAAATAATCAAAATAACTCAAAAACTATGACACAATGATTTGATTATGTAGTTCGTCTAATTTGGACTACGTCTATGGGCCTTGCTCAATATGGGAAGGCCTTCGCTCAATTAGAGGCATAAAAGAGATAAAAGTACAAGAAAAAATCAATTACAACCCTTATATCTCCAAGTTGAAAGATGGGCAGAGAATGGAGAGCCTAGATTCAAAAACAAACAGTACCACTGAACTCTTGGTGAAAAATAGTGCAAAAATGCCTATCTAAACTCCCAATTTAGATAATCAAGCCTTCTGCAACCTCTTAGAACCTCCCTGCTACTCAAGGGGTGGTCTGGCCTACTACTAGGGTTAGGGTCTACTGCGTGCGTGTGCTTCTAAACTATTTACTAACTCCCCTTGCCTTTTTGTGACACAATAGTCATATATATAAGCATGGCGGCATCCCTCAAAACCGAGGCAGTTTTAACATAATAACCAAGTTTAGGCAAGCGAGATCGGGCTGGAAGGTTATATGGAAACAACCTTGTAACAATAGTGAAATCCTATTTAAACATAGCAAACCCATTAACCGAGCTTAAGGCCCAACGGAATGTCTATCGACACTTTTAACTATCAGTGGACAATCCAAAGCTAATACAGCAAACACTTCAACGATATATGGACCCGCCAACTTATAGAACATAATATATAATATATCACATCCAACTCCTCCCCACAAATAACAATCAGTGTGGAACCCATACTTCAATTCTCTATAATATATAATATATTGCGTCCGACATGGAACCCAACTTCAGCGCTGTGCGATATGGCGGACTTGCCAAGATTTATAAACCACAACATATAACATATCGGGTCTAGATCCTCCCTGAAAATCACAATCGGTGTGGTCTGGGGTGTCACTCCATGCTACTGCTCCCCTCCTGCAAACTATGATTGCAATATATACCGCATCGCAACTGGACTCTGCCAGGGCCGATTCGTATACTTGTTCCACCTTTGACCTATGATATGTGATATCGCAATCACAGTCAGGACCCTGCCGGGGCCGATTCTTAAGCCACTTCTTCCTCTTGCGCCAATATGTGATATGCGGGACCCAGTGGAAACCTGCCACATGGTGCTCCCTCATTCGCTGAGACTTTTTCCATGTCATCTTCTCCTGCCACTTGGACAAGTCAAACTCAAATTTTGACTTGCTCTAACTTCGTCATCTGGACTCAGATTTGAGTGTCATTCACACCGTTGGAATCAGGATGACGAGAACTTCGATCGATTGCTAATTTTATCTAGATTCTTCCACTTTGAGTTTGGAGCCTTTTACCATGCCACTAGTAATTTTATGAAGATCCACCTAGATCAATCCTCTAGGATCCTCCTGGATCAATCCTCCACACTAAGAGCTTTTGGACCACCAAAAGCCTTTTCAGTCAATTGGCAAGTGAGGAAATTTGTCCCTCACTTTCTCTTTCTCTATCCATCGAGCTTTACTCAGATGCATTCCTTTGAAGCCAACATGAATGTACTCCACATCTCCCTATTGTGAAGTTATGGTTTTCCTGTCGAGAATGATATCTTCGGGCAACTCATCTAGATACTCTAGTGAAAAATCATCCACTGCAGGAATCTGTGCAACCTCTTCGATATCCATAATCAATGGAGGTTCATAAAGCATAAGATGAAAAGCATTGTCTCTAATCTTTGACAATATGGTGAAGGGAACATATCGGATAGGTCTCAACTTCTTCCCTTCTCCCTTCATTCTATCCTTGCTAATGTGGAGCCATACCTTGTCCCCAACTTGACACTAATGGTCAACTCAATGCTTATCATGTCGAGATTTATACCAAGCTTGACTCTTCTCCAACTGCTCCTATACTTCCTGATGACTCACCTGTATCCGATGAATGAAATTTTGTTCTTTTTCCCTACCATCTCATCCATTTCTATCCTCCTCTTTCCCAAAGACCATGTCCAAGGGATCTCTAGGTATACAGCCAAAACATGTCTCAAATGGTGAGCTCTGTGTAGATGAATGTGATGTTCAATTGTATGCATGTTGCACATAAGGAAGTTTTTCATCCCAGAACTTGGGATGTTTCCCACAATATCCTCACAACAAGTATACCATGGTGCAGTTGACAACCTTTGTCTATCCATCGGTCTGTGGATGAAATTCCATACTTCTTTTCAGCTTAATGTCCATCATTATCCACAAGCTGGTCCAAAACTCCCCAAGAAAGAGAGAGTCTTGATTTGACACAATAGATGTGGGCAACCCAAAATGGACCCAAACATGCTGAAAGAAAATAAAAGTAGTCTGCTCAGCAATGACCTTCTTTTTACAAGACATTAAAATACACATTTTACGAACCCAATCCACAACGACATACAAATAGTTGTGACCCTTCCTAGACATAGGAAAACCTCCTACAAAGTCCATGGACACACTTTCCCATGGTCAACTCGGAATAGGGAGTGATGTGTAGAGCCCAAGTTTTCTATTAGAGGGCTTTGAGATAGAACACAACACACAACCCTTTGCAAAGCGAGTCACAATGTTTTTCATATGAGTCCAAAATCAAAACCTCTACAAATGACATCAATCTTTCTCAATTCCAAAATGACCAGACACAAGAGAGGTATGAGCCTCTTGGATTACATGAATCCTTTCATCAATGGGTGTTATGCTCTTAACCTGCAAAATGATACCCAATACAGAATATGCGAAGAAAAGATACCCAGAACACAGAATAGCAATGATTTTATTATTCAGAGAGTAATGTCCACTTGCCTCTTCGAGGGGGAAACCTCCAATAGAGCAGAGCTCGACTACAAAATAAGACACGATGCTCCTCGCAGGGAGACTCTATCCTTTATATATGACTCATACATGCAATACCACGGGCCAATACCGTGGGTTTTATTAATACCATCTATCTAATACTACGGCCCATTTGCAACTAACTGTGGTTCTGTCATTAATTGCGGATTAACCACTTACAATTATTAATATGGGCTTTATTGACTCTTGACTATGACGTGATCCCATTACATAAATAAGGGGGTTAGGGTGGGACCCTAACAATGGGTATGCAAAGTTTGCCAAGGTGGTTGATCCAGGTGGCTCCAGGGACACACACAGGATAGATAGGGCTTATGGAAGCTCAAAAATCAAAGTGATCAGCATGCTTTTAAACCAAGACCAAAGTGTAGATATTGTCGTTCTAATCGCAATGGTGTGAATGGTTTGTCAATCCGAGATCGTATGAGGCAAAACGAGCCAGTCAAAATTTTGGTCAAAGTTGGACTGTGGGCCAGGTTTAAGTGTCCTACAATTTGACCGACCTTGGGGCATGAATCCTAGGTCCCGAAAGCAGGCGAATTTTTTGGATCGTTAATTTGTCTAATATCCACTATATTAGACAAATTCGAAAAATGTGTTTATAACAATAAAATAAAATAAAAATATTAAAAAAAGGGGTGGCGGTCCATGACCCCCGCCACCTCCATCGAACCCAATGCTATTTTATAACAAAAATTTATTAAAAAAATGATCGATGGGCCATGACCCCCATCGACCCCAACTACCACCATACATAACTTAAAATTAATATGGCTCGGAGGTCATTACCCCTCCAAACCCTCCAACCAACACCATATATAAACCATATTACAAAAGGGTGGGCAGGCCACCTCTGGTGGACCCGGCCCACACCCCAACACTCAACCATATACGCAACCAATTAATGTGGGGCCAGTGGGGATTGAACCCGTCGGGCCCACGTGGGCCAGCCCCCACCGGGCGGCCCCATGTACCAACAAAACCCCAAATAACGTGTTATTTAAAACAATACACCACCATAATATGCCAACCAACAATTTAATGCAAACCCACCATGTTTTTTAAAGTAAATTGTGTGTATATTTGGAGGGGTCGAGATTTGATCCCCCGGCCTCTCCGCCTCTAATGGTCTGCCTTAACCACTACGCAAAACCAACCCACATGGTAAAGTCCATCCATTCATTCATATAAAACCTATCAAGTGCACCCAGCATGGAGGAGCCAAGAGCGTGCACAGAAATCAAGACAATAATTTTTTAATTAATTTATTGCAAGTGGAACCATGAGCCCAGAGAAGAGGCAGGTGGAACCATGATTGAGCGAAATTCTCAGGAGGGTGAAATTTTTGCAATGTCCAAATTGGACAAATTTTATGTCGATATTACACCTCTCAGCAACACGAACCTAATGGTGCAGTCATAGTTTCAATCTATGCAGCAGATTTTCAGACGATCCAGAGGAGGGAATCTTTGAGGAATCTAGGGGGAATATAAAAGATTCCTTGAGCCCCAGATTTTCATTTTCTCAAAATTCAGAAATTTGACAGATCATTTTACAGTATTCGACGCCACAAATCTGATGGTGCATTCAGATTTTCCATTTGATCATTTTATTTTTTGACCACTTTTCAAAGTGGAGTGTCGGTGTCAGCATCAAATGTGCGAGCAGTCATTTCCATGAGATTCGATGCCGCGAGATTGATGGTATGTCCAGCTTCAGTAGTTTGACATCCTTTTCTTCAGATGGCCCCAAGATGTGAGGTATATGCAGTGTGTTCATGTACTTCTTTTTGCTATATGCAGTGTGTTCATGTACTTCTTTTTGCTATGCATTGTGCTGCACCAATCCCTATTTGATGTTTGATGTGGGATCTTATTTCCTTACTTGTTTCATGATTCCTGCTTGATGTGACGCGGAATCATTTGTGGGATGCACTTGTTGTCATGATTCGTCATGTTTTTTTCGAGATCCCTTTGTTGTTATGTTGATGGGATACTCATGTGTCTCCATGTATGTTTGCATTGAGATCCCTTTTATGCCATGTTGGCGAGATGCTCATTATCATCATGCATGAGTGTAGGTCATACTGATAGGAGTCCTTTTTGAATGAGAGTTACTACAGCGAAAAATCTCTTGGAGCCACTCCTACGTGAGGGAATTTTCCTTGTATGATAGCGACGTCACCACCTATGTACATCATCACTATTGACAGCACTTAATGCAGCGGCCTACACCATCTTGACACTAGGGCCCAGAGACATAGTCCCTCCTAGACGAACTGCGTTATCAACGTCTTGTGTATTATGTTGTTGATTCTTGTCATGTTCCTTCTTCTTTATAGCATGCATATATGTTCCTTTATGCTATTTTAAATTCAATTCTAACAACATCCCAAAAGTAAAAGATCTTGGTTAAATATGGGAGTTGAGTCAACTCGGATCAGTGGTACAATAATTTTCCCTACAAATAATAATTGTCCACCTGCGATCCACAAGTCAGTTTTGCATAGATTTATTTAAAATCACTATCATTAGCATATTGTTCAACATAACTTTCTAACAATAAAGAAACATTTTGCAAAACTATAGATGAAGAAATAGGAGGGAGAGAAATCATATCTACTACTTTGTTTCTAGCATCCTTCTTGTATTTTATTACCAAATAGAACTTTTGGAGGAATCTCATCCATATGAAGTGACGGCCTTGCTGAAGCTTGGTTTGTGACTAAAGATACTACAAGGGTTGATGATCCATGTGGATGATGGTCTCCTTGCTGATCAGATAGTGTTTCCACTTCTTTACACTCTGGACCAAGGCATACAACTCCCTGTCATACATGGGATAATTCACAACAGCCTAGGAGAAAGTCTCTAAATGGTAACATACACGCTTCCTTTGCTGCATCAATACAGTGTCCATGGCATATCCATTGGCATTTGTGTCAATTTCAAAAGGTTTTTGAAGGTCTGGTAGGCTATCACTAGTGTTGTTTTGATCTTCTCTTTCAGTGTGTCAAAGGATTTCTTCTATTTTCCTCCCCACTGAAAGGCCTTCTTCACACTAGTCAAGGCATGTAAGGGGGCTGCGATAATGGAGAAGTTCGAAATGAACCTTCTCCAAGACTGTACCATACCTAGAAAACTTCAAACCTCTGTAACCTTCGTGGGCTTAGTCCAATTCATAACTGCATCCAGTTTAGAGGGATATATCCTTAATTTTCCATTACTAGCAATTTGGCCTAAATAAATCAGAGAAGTCTTCCCAAAATCTCACTTTGACAGTTTCAATTCTCATTCTTCTAGAAATCAAGAACTTTCTTTATATGACACACATGTTCATCTCATGTCCTATTGTACACAAGAATATCATCCAGATATACAAGAACAAAATGATCAAGAAAAGGCCTAAATAAATCATTCATTACCCTCATAAACATGGCTGGAGTGTTGCACAGTCTGAATGGCATCACCATCCATTCGAACAACCCTGTTTGGTTTTGAACACAGTCTTCCAAATGTCCTGCTCTGCAATTCTAACCTAGTGATAACCACTACGCAAATCCAACTTTGTAAAATAAACAACATTTTTCAACTGATCTAACAATTCATCAATGCGAGGGAGAGGGTATCGATTCTTCACCGTGATCTTGTTCAGTGCCCTGTAATCTACGCACATTCTCCATGTGTCATCTTTCTTGGGCACCAACATGATCAGTGAGCCACAAGGAGAAGAACTCAGTCTGATGACTCCCTGATTTAATAGTTCCTGCACCTGTTTCTTGATCTCCTCCATCTCCATAGAATCCATCTTATACATGCCAACATTTGGTAAAGGAGCATCCTGTTGTAAATGGATCTCATGTTGGATTTCCCGTTTAGGGGGAAATCCTCTCAGTTCCTGAAACAATCCATCATAATCAAAAACAATTTCAAATAATTCTTTCTTATGATCAGGATTACAGCCTTTGAAAGCGTCAACCATCTCGGCCTCTTTCACTCTCACTATCATGAGCATGCACCCTTTGCTGGAATTAACCAGTCATTTAATATGTCCTACGCTTACAAGGCTAGCATTAACTTTTGTATGATGAGCTCTGACTATATAATCTACCTTTCCTACGCTTACAAGGCTAGCATTAACTTTTGTATGATTAGCTCTAACTATATACTCTACTCGATCCTTTGTGAGGTGGTATTTGTTTTCATTCCGAAAGAAAATGACCTTTCTATCATATAGATATGGGCTTCCCAAGATGATTCCACAGATGTCCAAAGGCACTACATCTAAGTCTACCTCATCAACTAATTTAGAAGCAATAGAAAATATGGCCCTCTACTCCTTGGTGACCTGCAATTTGGCTTTATCGCTTACCCAACCAAGCAGGTATGGACTAGGATGAGGCTTAGTTTCAAGGCCCAACTCTTTCACTAAGAACTCTGAGATTAAGTTTTCTTGGGAACCTGAATCAAATAGATTTTTCACCCTTTGTATGTTTAATGACAACTCTAATGTGGAATAACTCAATTTCTTCCGCTCATTACTTACAGGCTCATTCAAATAACTAGTACTTGCAACCGAATTAGGACTATCATTAATAGAAAGAGTACCTCTTGCGCCCACGACTGTGATCAATGTCTCATCATCAGAATCTGATCCAAGGTCCTGCGTTATTTCCATTGTCTTCTACTTCCCCTTTCCATCGAATCTCTTTGGTCTCAACTCTGGTTGCAGCTTCCAACAATGGTCCTTGTCATGACCATCTTTCTTGCAATGAGTGCAAGACGGTGTCGCTTCGTCCCCTTTCTTGGATGAAACAATCTTCTTATCCTTCCCTTTTCCTTTCTTCTAGAATTTTCCATGTTGAGGTTTGAATGGTGCCTTTTTGGCTTGATCATCTCCATCATTCTTGCCTCAGCTTTCAATATGAATAGCCTTTATGCTATCCACATCAATTGTAGTAGGCTCGTACATTAATAATGAGTGTCTGATGTAACGATGTAGCACACCTATATACTTAGTTATAGTCTGAGGTGCATCTAATGGGATCCCTAGATTCAGTGCTTGTTTATGAAATTCTTCAATGAAGCTTTGTACATTCTGGCCCTTACCTTGCCTTAGATATTGCTAGTCCATAAGTGCCCTTTTCTTATAACCCAGAGGGCAGAATTGGTCTTTCAATGCAAAAATAAAACTAGACCAAGAGGACGGAAGACTACCTGACTTTAAGTTTCCCTTCTGCAACTTGATCTCCCACCAAACAGAGAAGTTTTTCTCATTTGAAGAGATGCTAACTGGACTTTCACTTCATCTTCTTTGATCTGCTAGATCCGACAATAAACCCCTATCTATCTTATCCAGTTATTAAGTTTTTTTTCACTAATGAGTAGGAATTTCGATGAGATTGATGAGAACCATCACTTGAAGAAGGAGATGGAGGAGGCTCTTCTCCACCATCTTCATGATTTTCTGACCCATGGTCATCGACATCCTTCTTCTCATGCCCAAGTGCCTTCTCATACTCTATGAATAATGTGTCTACTTTCCCTACCATATTGTACAACACCTTGCGGAAATTTTGTTCCTCTTCCCAACAAGCTTCTTCATTGGCCATGTTTATTCTTCGCTATGCATGTCCTGCTTCAAGATCAAAGGACTTAAGTGTTCCTTCTTCTTTTCGAAGCTCATTCCAAGTTAGCATAAACTCATGCAATTTGCATCTACAAAGACCCGCTTCGATACCAAACTTGATCTAAGATATTTTATTTACAGATGCATGAGAATTACATATAACAGAGTTAATTAACCATGAAACTTAAAAGCATGTAAACAATGTGGAAATAATCAAAATAACTCAAAAACCATGACATGATTATTTGATTATGAAGTTCATCCAATTTGGAATACGTCTATGGGCCCTACTCAATAGTGGGAAGGCCTTCATTCAATTAGTGGCATAAAAGAGATAAAAGTGCAAGAAACAAGAAATTACAACCCTTATACCTCCAAGATGAAACATGGGCAGAGAATGGGAGCCCAGCTTTAGAAACAGAAAGTACCAATGAACTCCTGGCGAAAAGTAGTGCAAAAACTCCTATCCAAACTCCCAATTTGAATAATCGGGCCTTTTGCAACCTCTCAGAACCTCCTTGCTGCTCAAGGTGAGGTCTGGCCTACTTGCCAGGGTCAGGGTCTGTTGCGTGCGTGTGCTTCTAAACTATTTGCTGACTCCCCATACCTTTTTCCGACACAATAGTCATATATATAAGCATGGCGACATCCCTCAAAACCGGGTCATTTTTAACATAATAACCAAGTTTAGGCAGGCGGATCATGTAGGAAGATTATATAGCAACAACCTTGTAACAATAGTGAAATCTTGTTTAAACATAGCAAACCCATTAACTGTTTTTAAGGCTTGATGGCATGTATATCAACGCTTTTAACTATCGGTGGACAATCCAATGCCAATACAATAGACACTTCTGCGATATATGGACCCACCGACTTATAGAACATAATATATAATATATAGCATCTAGCTCCTCCCCGCAAATCGTAATCAGCGTGGAACCCACGGGCGTATCAACCCAACTTCAGCGCTTTGCGATATGGCGGACCCATCAAGATTTATAAACCACAACATATAACATATCAGGTCTGGATCCTTCTCGCAAATCGCAATCGACATGGGACGAGGTGTCACTCCATGCTATTGCTCCCCTCCTGTGAACTACGATTACGATATATACCGCATCGCAACTGGACTCCGTCGGGGTTGATTCATATACTTGTTCCACCTCCGACTTGCGATATGCGATATCACAATCGCAGCTGGGACCCTGTCGGGGCCGATTCTTAAGCTGCTTCTTCCTCTTGCACTGATATGCGATATGCACGACCTAGTAGCAACCTACCACGTGGTGCTCCCTCATTCACTAATACTTTTTCCATGTCATCTTCTCCTGCCACTTGGACAAGTCAAACTCAAACTTTTACTTGCTTTAACTTCATCATCTGGACTTAGATTTGAGTGTCGTTCACACCAATGGAATCAGGATGATGAACACTTCAATCCGATGCTAATTTTATCTAGATTGCCACTTTGAGTTTTGAGCCTTTTACCATGCCACTAGTACTTTTCTGAAGATCCACCTAGATCAATCCTCCAAGATCCTCCTCAAGTTAGTGTTATTTGTCCCAACATTAGTCCTTATTCATCTCTAGTGGTCATGGTTCTAAAGAAAGATGGAGAATAGTGCATGTGTATGGAGTTTAGGTCCCTCAACAAGCTCACTATCAAGGACAAATTTCCTATTCCGATTGTTGATGATTTGCTTGATGAACTGCATGGTGCTGAATTATTTACCATAGTAGAACTTCACTCAAGCTATCACCAAATACGCATGAAGGAAGTAGACATTCCCAAGACTGCCTTCTAAACTCATGAAGGCCATTATGAATTCCTGGTCATGCCATTTCGTCTCTGTAATGCTCCATCTACTTTTCAAAGCTTCATGAACTACCTACTGAAATCATATCTTTGAAAAAATTTCCTGGTCTTCGTTGATGACATTCTCATCTACAGCATAACCTAGGACAAACATCTTCAACATGTAGAACAGATATTGCAACTTCTCTAAGATAGCAAATTATTTGTCAAATTTTCCAAGTTCTCTTTTGGCGTGGAAGAAGTTGAGTATTTGGGACACATTGTGGGTCGTGAAGGAGTGAGGGTTGATCCAAAAAATATTCAGGTAATGCAAGATTGGCCCCAACCAAAAAACTTGAAGAGTTTTAGGGTATTCTTGGGTGTTACTACCTACTAGTGCAAATTTGTCTGCAATTATGGTCGCATTACTAGACCCCTCACTAGTATTCTCAAGAAAAATTCATTTCTCTGGACTGATGCAACTCAGCAGGACTTCTTGGCTCTCAAACAGGCCATGTGCTCCACTCCCGTATTGGAATTACTAGACTTCAACAAATATTTTGTGATTGAATGTGATGCTTTGATACCGGTATTGGCATTGTATTAATGTAGTAAGGAAGACCATTGGATTTCACCAACCAACAACTCAGTGGAAAAAATTTGGGTCAATATACTTATCAGAAAGAAATGATGGCCATCTTACATGCAGTAGACACCTGGTGGCTATACTTTTTAGGGAGTTGTTTCCAAATCCCCACTAAGCATCAAAACCTAAAACATTTTCTAGAGCAACGTCTATCATCACCACAACAAAATAAATGGCTTGCCAAAATGCTGGGATATGATTATGAGATAATTTATAAAAAAGAGCATGACAATGTAGTGGTTGATTATTTATCACGCCAATTTGAGGATGAGAGCACCATGCTCTTAACATCTCTACCCATACCAGATTGGATTGAAGATGCCCGCAAGGAAAGGTTCTCCCACCCCTCTCTTTCCCAACTCATTAATAACTTGAGAGAAGATCCTAATTCCTCATTGAACTACTCTTGGAAGGATGAGATTCTTTGCTACAAGGATTGATTAGTTATATCATCGACATCCATCCTCAAAAACTGCATCTTGGACAAGTTGCACTCATCTCCAATTGTAGGACATGCAGGTTTTCAGAAGACTTATGCTCGCACACATCATTCTTTCTTTTGGACTGGCATGAAAAACGTCATCCTTACTTTTGTAGCTGAATGTGATGTGTGCCAACATAACAAAGGGGAAACGTTAAGTTACCATGAACCTTACAACCATTTCCCCTCCCTACCTCTGTCTAGATGGATGTTACCATGGATTTCATCACTTGTCTCCCAAATTTAGGAAAAAAATCAATCATCATGGTGGTTGTGGACAACCTTTCTAAATATGTTAATTTTTGTGCTCTACCACACCCATTTACTCCCACTTTGGTGGCTCAATCTTTCTTGGACCAGATCTTCAAACTACATGGCATGGCAACGTCCATTGTGTCTAATTGCAACCCCACTTTCACTAGCAAATTTTGGAATGAACTTTTCAAGCTACAAGGCGCGCAAATCCAACTAAGTACATCCTATCATTCCCAAACCGACAGTTAAAGAAAAGCAATCAACAAATGTTTGGAGACATATCTAAGGTGCTTCACTTTAGAAAAGAAGAATCAATGGGTACAGTGGCTACCTTTAGCTGAATGGTGGTACAATAATAACTATCATGAAGCCACCAAGATGACTCATATGAGGCAATGTATGGCCAACTTCCACCTTCACCTATTTCTTATATCCTTGGATGTTCTAAAATACAGGCAGTTGATCAACTCCTACAGAACCATGTCGCAATGATAGCTCATCTCAAAGATAATCTACATCAAGCTCATAATCGAATAAAGAAACAGACAGACCAACATCATTTTGAGCATGCATTTCAAGAAGGGGACCATGTATTCATGTGACTCCAACCATATAAGCAAACATCTCTCAAAGAAAAGGGCTTCCAGAAACTAGCACCAAAATTCTATGGACCTTATTAGATACTTCAACGCATCGCAGAAGTCGCCTACAAACTGGCCTTACCACCTACTTCAAAAATCCATCCGGTCTTCCACGTATCATACCTCAAGAAAATGGTGGGGAACAATTGCAGAGTTCAAACAAGTCTACCTCAATTGGATGAGGAAGTCTAACTTTGGCTCCGACTAGAACATGCCCTCGATACTCGTGAAAGATATCTCTGTGACCGCACGATTAAGGAAGTCCTCATCAAGTGGAAAGACACCTCTCTAGAAGATGTGACCTGGAAACCAACCACTATTCTTCAACAGTTTCCATAGCTTCAGTCTTGAGGAAAAGGTTGCTTTTGATGGGGAAGGGCATGTTAGGGTCCAAACCTAACCCCTTTATTTATGTAACAAGACGAATAAGCCAAGTCATAGTCATAGTTAGTTAGAGAGTCAATACAGTGTGTATTAATAACTGTAAGTGGTTGACCGACATTAGAGAAAAGGGACCACAGTTAGTTGCAAACGGGCCATAGTTAATAAATAAAGTGGTTAACTAGTGTTATGCAAGGAACCACTAGTAGTTAGGGTTTTGGATGTCATTTATCTATAAATAGTCTTAGTTAGTAAGGGAAATATCATCGAGTCTTATTGTAATTGAACTCTGCTCTGCTGGAGGTTTCCCCCTTGAAGAGGCAAGTGAACATTGAATCTGTTTCTGAATAATAAAATACTTTGCAGTTTTTCTAATTTCATGTGATAATTCTATGTTCTGGGCTATATTTCTTCGTATTTATGGTATTCTGGATTTCTTGTAGGTTAAGAGCATAACAAAAACCCATATCCCGATTCCTATGAAATTCCATGTAAAAAAAATATGCCACTGTGACCCGGATAAACTCCATTTTCTAGTGAAAAGGGTGTTTCCATCATGCTAGAAATAACCATTCTCTAGCCAAATCACTTGCAAACACCAAACGGGCTCTGAAACTGACATAAAACAAGCTTTGACAACAGACCCTAACTGCTTACCAAGAACTACCATCGCCCTCTCCAGATTCTCCTATCCTGAAATACCATTAATTAAATAAACAAATAAAAACACATTACATAAATTATTAATGATATCACGGTTCTAAATTTTAAAAAATAAAATAAATATATTTTTATTTTAACTTAAATAAATCAATATGTTAAACTTAAAAATAAGGAAAATTATTATTTTAACACAAATATTTTTACTTATTAGTAATTACAAAATTTAATATATGGTAGAATCATTAAACGAAAACCTTAATTTAATTTTATAGTTATAAATACATTTTAATTAATCAATATCTATTTATTTAAATCATTTTGCAACCATTTATGAGGTATGGTGTAGTTAATTTATGTGGGATTTAGTCTCCATCAAATTATTAATTCAAATTTTATGAAGAAATATTTAAAGTAAATGTCATCATTTGTACAATACTCTTCTAAACCCCACAAAATTCTGGTTACAACAACGCACGAAATCATTCACATCAATAAAATTAAACATTACTATTAAAAAAATGACCATACTCATCATTATTCAACACTTACAAAAAGATAAAATAAAAAATAAACACTTAAAAATTAAATAAATAAATGCAACACACATAAATATATACCATTTATGTGCATCAATAGAGCTAAGCCTTTTCAACGGAAGTGTGTGAGCCTTATGCAGCCCTAAAAATATGGAGCTAAGCCTTTTCAATAGAAGTGTGTGATCTTTATTCATGCCTAAAAAGACGCTTCCTCTTAAAGTATATGTGGTTTAACTCTACTCGACTCTAAAATTCAAGTGTTGTATCACATGTTGTACGTCAGAGTGCTGAAAACTAGAGTGAAGATGTTGAAGCGAGCATATGGAAAAATTGAAATATCTTAACTAAGACGCTAACACAATACAACTAAATTTGAAGACAAAGTGTCAAACATTTAAAATTATTCTATACATGTGAAGGCATTTGTGTTGCAAAATAAAATCAATGTTGATATGTGGAAAATGGCCCAACTACACATCTAAAATCACCATCCATGGCATGGTATCAAAATTTGGCCAACCATGTCAGCGTACAAGAACTTGACTAAAAATAAGTAATACAACTCTCATTTACTTTTCACTAGTTAATGACAACTAGGCTAGTTGTATATTAACTCAAATTAATCAGTGAAACTAGTGTAAAGGAAGGTATCTTTGGATCAAAGTTTAATATTAGAAACAAACATCATCCATTTTGATATCTATATAATATAAAACTCTTCATTGGGCATATGCAATATGTGAATTTACTAGTGTCTGAAGAAAAATATATATATATATATATATATATATTTCGTGTTGGGAGTTGTTGGCACTTATCAAATCTAAGGCCCATTGTTGTTGAATTATCTCAATGGAGGTGACTAAAACATATTTTTGTATTTCCTACTCTTATACATCTAGACACTATCCTTTAATCTCAACTATGGTTTTGGTGATGCTAGACAAGTTCTTAATAAAGTCGATATCTTGTTGCATTTGACTAAGTGAAATGGCTTGAGTCACATGGATTAGTTCAAATTTGGTTGGTATACCTACACTGATAATTAGCAAGGATGGAAGTTAGAGGTCTTAATGAAATAATTAGCAGGGATGGAAACCATAGGTTTTGGCATATGTGGTTGAAATCTTTTAATAATCTTCTTTCTTTCTTCATTCAATCGTCATTGTCTCATAACCAATCATCCACTACATTCCTCAATGATAATCATCAGACACATTCTGTCAAGATGGTACACTGATCTAGAGAGTAGGGCATGGGTTTCTCTAGGTCATCTACCTATCTCTATAGTTTTGCAAAGTGCCTCTCAAATGAGGTGGCAATGGTAGAGATATTTGTGACATTTCTATGATTGTGATCAGCGAAGGAGTGAAGTATGACACCAATAAGCAACCCAACTTTAGAAGCTATTTTTTGTTCTTCCAAGTCTTGTATATCCATAGTTAGATGATCAATATAACTCAATGGTAAAGAACGCTTTTAGATAGAGGAGGAATGACCTGTTATAGAGTTGTAAGAACCCAACGCTTTGAACTACCAAGTGAGTCCATCATCAGGGGATGTGTGAATAGATATTCAAGAGATATTAATGATGTATCCTTGAGCTATATTTTAGGGTATATATATAGGTTATGAAAGAAGTAATCTAAGTAATTAGGTCAGTCCTTTGTTCTTCCTTTGAACTAATCATTTTTCCAAACTCATTGCTATAATATTGCTATAACATCTAGAGTTTTATTAACATCATTGTCACTTTGCTTATGAGAGCATTCTTAAGATTCAATGAGTTGTTTCTCAAGTGTTTCATTATCTTATTTAAATGAAGTTAATTATATTTACTAGATTAATGATTTTTATAAATGGCATTTTCATAACTAATATATTGAATCTTTGTGAATCATTCCAAGAATCATAATTCCTTACATATTGATATATATTGGGACATTATATTGATTTTCATCCATCTTGATGCTTTTAGATTGAAAAAAGTGGAGGAAACAACTCACAGGACCATTTTTACCGATGGGACTCAGTTTGACAAATTGAGATTTGAAACCTTCTAGGAGAATTTTGAGCCATCAAATGACATTGTTTTGGGGTAAAATTTTTATGCTTTATCCCTACACATTTTTCTCTTATTCTAAACATATATACCTTTTGAATGACACAAGAATCACGTCAATCAGAGTCCGTATGCAAAAGTTATGCCACCCAAAAGTTGACCTTCCTATTTTCACCACCATAATTCAAGAGGAAGTCACATCATTCCCCATTATTCATGTAAAATGGGCTAGCCACATGATCATGATGAATAAGACTCTAGAATATTCCATATTGTAACTTTTGTTAAGAGTTGAGGCAATCAAACCTAACCACTAATAGGTTGTCTAGTTGTGTTATAACTAGGCCACTAGGAGTAAAAGGGGTGTCATTCTTTTTGAGTGCATTTGTTCCATAAATGAAAAAATAATGGAGAGGTATAGGAGATAGAGAACGTAGGGAGTATTTGTGCATTGTAGTAGCCCACATGCCATAGGCCATATTTCTTTGTACTCACAACCATTTTCTATTCCGACAAAGAGAGCAAAACAACCTCACCTTCCAATTGGGTTTTCTCCTAAAAGGGTTTCCCATGTCATATCTTATGTCAAATGTGCTTGTGATTTTTATTCCATTTTTCTCTATTATCTACATAATTTTAATCTATAGATTTAGAAGTATAAAGAGATAAATCATAAAAGTGTAGATTTCATATTTTTAAATATAATTTTATAGGATATGTTCTAACAGATTTTCCAGTGGAATATCAATGGAAATTTATGAACCATATTAGTATCAGGGAAAATTTCTTTCATTATGTTGTGTATATTTATAGGGGATCTAGATCAACTATGCAAAAAGTCATAAAACCCTAATCATAGCCGACGAATCTGTGAATAACCCTTATGATCCTACTATTTAGTCAATTTAATGTTCTTAAATTGCAAGCATAAATTATCGACCGGAGTTGGTAAACTTATGAAGTGCAAGCGCACTATATATGCTAGAAGCCTATTCTTTCGCTTAGTAAGATGACGGTAATGCTTGTTTTTAGATTTTCATTGTTTATCTAGATTTTCATTAGAGTTATATTTCTACAAATTAATACTTTGAAAGTTAAGTTGTTGTTAGCATGTACGAGAGTTAAGCTATTGTTAGATCAATCTATCAAATTGTATCTAATTGATTGTCATCTTTAAAATGCCTTATGTTATTCATCCTAAAATTATGAATCTTATATAAACAACTTGCTGCTATGAAACAAAGTATTGAAATCCAAAAGTTTGTCTAATATATACAATTCTGAGTTCAAAAAGCATGAAATAAATCTCCAATTATAAACTATAGAGTATATAAATTCTAGCTCTAAAAAGCATGAAGAGGCTAACCGTAATGAATCGAAAGAGCATTGGATAACTAGACTAATTGAAAGATTGTAAACATAAATGAAATGCGAAATATAAAATGAGATAACTGAGTTTATACGAGATAATGAAAACATTGAAATAATTAAACTAGAATGCAATGATAACAAAAAGCAATTGAACGAAAACGATTACAAAGAAACGAAATAAACATAAACTAAAACATTGATTGTCTACAGGCGCCCTCCACATCCAGTAGGTATGATTCATAATCACATACACATCATATCATAAAGGTAACTTCATATTAATGCAAAAGCAAAGGTCTCGTTCACAATTTCTTCAGCAATTAACTTAATACTTCCTCCCTTATCTATTTCAATGGTGTGTTTATATAGTGATTACAATGTAACTTCATATAGATTCATATGGCTAAATATTAGAAGTGAATAGACACATAATTACCACGAATTTAATGAAGCATAGTCCATTCCAACCTCTGTTTGCTTGACTGGACGTTTATTGACACATAGGTGCATTGTTTGCTCACGCAACTACAAAATAGGGCTCCAAAGAACCTGAAATATCTCCCAAATGGTAACGAATTTGGGAAAATGGCTTACAATGAACTTAATTGGGCCCGTTATGAACAAAACCCATGTTTTTTTTTTTTTTTTCTGAGATTCACTTTCATTTGCTGACAAAGATCATTTGAAGTTGACAAGTTAAAACTGCTGCGATTTTCCCTTGATCTTTGCCTGGAGGTCCACATGTGCGAGCTAGGTGGAATTTGACCAATCACAATCCATATTGGAGTTTCTAGAAACAATGCCCATGTGACATATTTCATTCTAAAGTGGTGCTACTACTTCAATCATGGAGGTAGCTACGGAAACTTGACAAATCTGCAACAACTTGAACTTGCAAAACTGTCATTAGTAAAACCATGCAAAAGTCTTCTTACTTCATTAAAAATAATGGAAATAATAATAATAAACCATGTATGCAGAAATTTGGTGCTTTTTATGGAGGAATATGGTTAAAAATGCCAACAATGGATGAAATGATGTAAAATGACTAGTTCGTTTAATGGAATTATGACAATTTGGAGGCCCAACATTTCCCCACACCGAATATTTTGCATGTCCTCATGCAAATAAAGCATTGCAAAGTTTTATAATCCAACCAGTTCCTTGTATTCCTTTATTCTATCATTTCAACTACATCCTTGACCAAAGCTCCAAGAGAGCAATATTGACCCTCTATCTCAATAAGATGCACGTTTCTCTCTCTTTTTTCAAGATTACAGATCTGGTAGCATAACTCTTTGTTTCCACATTTGCTTGTTGTGTCATAAGAAAGAAGAGTTACCCATCCTCCTTTGAAATTCAAATAAGTTGAAGTCTTCACATACTAGGTTTCTCATGGATGCTATAAAGGTAGAAGCAATCACTGCTGATTTGTTCTTCTCCAATAAAACAAACATCCCTACATTACTTATTAACTCCTTGCACATTATCATATACAACTTGTGTGAAGGGCAAGGGTGCCCACAAAGTAGCACATCCAAGTACATTTTCATTGTTGTCAAAGCCTTTCCAAATTCATGTTTTTTTTTTTCAAATATAACTCTTTCAATAACCTGGAAACTATTTATGAGGTTCTTGTCACTACTAAGTTATGCACAATTTGTTAAATCCTTGATAGAATGTCATATTGTGAAGGACACATCAAGATTCTTACTACATCCATATAATGTGCTTTCCCTCCTTGTAAAATTCATCCCATTAGCATGGTTGGAAATGATCATAAATTGCAACCCATAATGCTTGTCTTCTTATCATCCATGCATAGAAACATTTTTTTTATAGCAACCAATCCTACTTCAACAATGTTATCAAATAGTTTCTTCAAGAACTCACAAACTAATGAAATAAGAAGAATTTCCAATGTGAAGCTTTGACAAGATGAGTTGCACATAACACAAAATAAGAGTTGTAGGTGAGGGTTGTACAATTTATCAAAGCCTAAAATATACTTCCAAGTGATTTCAAGAGTGTGAACAAAGCCTTCTTGCAACCTTCTTCTTCTTGTGGCTTTGTACTCATCATTTCTTGGCTTCCATTAGAAATATGAAGATGAACAATATGACACATAATCCAAATGCCCCATGTACTTTTTGATCATGTGCTACAACCATGTACTATGATGGTTCATTAAGAAAATCATCTCCACATTTGAATTAGTCTCATATGAAGGCCAAAAAGGTCAAATTGTTCATCAAGAAGATATGAGTCAATTTATATTGCATCAAGAAGAGAAAGTTAAACATGAGAATGGTGGGAGACAACATTATTACTAGGGAAAACATAAGACCTTATGAAGGAAAAGATTATGCAATCATGGGATGGGGTTCAACCATAACAAGGTTTGTAGAGTATCCAATAAGGAATGAAGGTTGGAAACAATTATTGGGATTGATTATACATGAAAATTAGAATATGAATGAAGGATTGAGAAAATGGTTTGAAGAATGTGGATATGATAAAGTGAAATACATATATCACATGTTTTATGATAGCTTTCTTATTACAATTTCCAAAAAAATTAACAAATTAAAAAGTTTAAGGCTAGTTTTACTTCAAGTTTATCTTTTGAAGAACTTGAAATGTTGAAGTACGAGTCGTAGATGATGATTTGGCTCAGGTAAGTTGCTCCATCACTTTGACATTGCTCCACGAAATGTACCATTTTCATGTAACCGACTTGTTTTTAAAATTTCTCTCAAATAGTAAATCCATTTCTCCTAAATTTTTCTGAGGTTATTACCATTCGTTTTATGCACCTTCCCACAAAAAATATCAGCCAATGGATGCACAGATCCCGAGAAATTTGAGAAATGGTTGTAGGTGAAAGTGACCACTTTCTTGAAAAATACACACTGGAACTTCTTGAAATTTTGTGTATTTATTTACCCTGCCTCAATGCAATTCCCATAAAACTTTCAGGACCAACAGATGCACGATTTGCAAGATATGGTCAAATCAATTTTGCCCTGTTTCACCCTTCACGTTGCCCAACGTTGCAACAAAAACATATGCCACGAACTCATTTTAAGGCCAAATTGAGTGATTCAAAAGGGAAATGGTGTATTTTTACTTTTTTTACCGCTTCATGCCTTCAAAATCCCATTTTGATGAAGAAAAGACGTTGTTGTGCAAAAATACCGAAATCTGGCCTAATCTGTCCATAATGGTGAAAAAATGAAAATCTACCTTAAAATCCTGCTGAAAAGTCCTGGAAAATTGCACTTTTTGGAATTATGTCTGTGTTTTACTCAATTTACCATATTTTGAGAAAACCCAAAAGCTCAGAATTTTTTATTTCTGCTCCAATCTCCTACAATATTTGTGCCAAAATTGCCTCTAGAAAAAACTGCTACAACAAAAACAGGCTGCTACAGCAATAGCTGCAGAAACTGCAACTTTCCGTAGCTGTTTGCGGAAAATGTCAATTTTTTCAAAAAGTAGTTTTCTCTGAGTTTGAACTTCTTATTTGGATTGTGTACTGCATGCTGAAGTAGAAACCATGAAACATAATGCATATTGACTGAAATAGGCCCAATTTTATTGTTTTGCTTGAAAATGAAATGAATGAAAAAGTGTTGTAATGGTGCCATCATGCCATTGTTGAATGACAAAAATATGAACATGCTACTACAAGAAACCAATAAAATATATTGCTGCAAGTTGTTGTTGATTCCATAAAACCATTAGTCTTCATCCAAAACCAAAAATCATGGTACAATTCTTACCATGCGAATGAATGTGCCAAAGTCGAGCATGGAAAGAAATCATTGGATTAACGATCATTAATGAAAATCGTTAACCAATGCGAGACAACTCACCGATAATGTAAATGAGTGTCAAGGTACCTAAGTGCATCTTGACAGGGACAAATGAATGTGTTGAAGTCGAGTCACCTGCAAGGTCTGAAAATCAAAAGACATTTTTGTATTCCCATTGTTGTCAACGAGGAGGCTTCTCGTTGATGTATGCAAGTTCCAAGGCACTCCAAATAATCTCTGATCTTGATCCCAAATAAGGTGTTGAGGTTGGTGGGACAAGATTTGTTGGAAGCTGGGCCTTAAGGAATCCCACATCAGCCAACTTGAGCATAGAACCAAAAATGATTTGAAGAACCATAATAAAAGATTGAAACCATCATGAAATTGCAGAACTTATTGTGAACTTTGCTCGCCAATTTCCTGGTTTTCAAGCAAAGCTCATATCCAATTGCGTTAACAAGTTGGTTTTCACAATAGGACTTATTT
Source organism: Pinus tabuliformis (assembly GCA_031772625.1). Classification (NCBI taxonomy): domain Eukaryota; kingdom Viridiplantae; phylum Streptophyta; class Pinopsida; order Pinales; family Pinaceae; genus Pinus; species Pinus tabuliformis. The sequence goes on along the minus strand of CM062814.1, from coordinate 393,077,970 downwards.
TTCTCATTACTTTTTAATTTTATTTTTATATTCTTTATATGTCCTACCCTACTTGAAAATGAAATCTCGTTCAAGTATATGAATACTTCCAATGGAACCATGTGTCTAACAACATGATAGATAAACTCATATGCAGGTTTGAAATATACTCTTTGATATGTACCAGTATATGAGAGACCAACTGCCTTGATTGAGATGATGTCAGAAGATACTGAAGAATGGAATACTGGGATCTAATGACTATCTTGAACCAAGATTCAATGTAATCTTGTCTTCCTTGGCTTCCTACTATCGTGCCATGCAAGTCTTCAGAGATGTGATCTCCATTAATATAATTTGGTGATAGGCATGAAAGAAACTTTTCAATCTCAGGTTCCAACAACTACTCTTTATCGATAAGTATCCATGATTCTTGGACCTTATCTGAATCTTCTTCTTCTGGTTGTTGTTCTTCAATGGCAGTTGGTGAATCATTTTGCAATACCTCAACATTGTAAGTGGATTGAGGTGTTTTATTATTGGGAATTCGAAATGGTTGTGCAGGTAGTTGAGTGGGAATGGATCTTTGGGGTGTTTGTGTGTGTGGTAATGGGAAAGGTTGAATTGAGGTCAATTGAGGGTGAAAATGATGCTGTGGTGAATGGTATGGATAACATTGATATTGGTATTGAGGATAGTGAGGGAATGATTGAGGATATGGTGGATTTCCTCTGTAGGGCCTTTGCCAACTTTGTTTCCAAGATTGGTGTTGAGGTTGGGATGGCCAAGGTTGCAAAGGCAAGGGTGTATTCCAATTACCTTGAGACTTTTGTGCATAACCTTGAAATTGTGCATAAGGATATTGCATCATATTGGGTTGATGAGGTTATCATAGCCCTCTTGGAGCTACATAACAAAGTTGTTATTTTGCTTGATTCACTCCGTTATCCTTCTGGTAAACTGCCTTTAACCCTGGTAATGATGGGCAATCTTCAGTAGTATGTGATCCTGCACAAATTTTACAAATTTTAATGTTATCAAGTGGACATTCATGCAAAGCATGTTTCTTTCTACATTTAAGGAAAAATATAAATGAAGCAACATTCTCAATTTTTTGCTTGTTTTGCATTCTTATCATATCAATTTATTCATTTAAATTACCAAGAATGTCTAGAAAATTGTTAACTTCAGTTTGACTTACCAATCCTGTTGTCAATTTACTTACTCTTGCCATAAATGGATCTTAAGGGGATCTTACATGCTTTTCTTTTCCTCTTGATATGTTCTTGCACATCTCACAAATCTCTTGAAATGGAAATTGAGATACATCTCCCCTTCCCACCAGGTTAAGAAGATCAATCCATTCATCCTTTATAGCATTTAGTAGGAGAGTTTTTAATGTGTCTGATCCTAAAGATCTTTTGATATTATAAGTAAATCTCTCCACTAAGTCTTCTAGGTTTTCATCCTCTTCTTGGTTCATCTTAAAGACTTCATTTCTAAGGTCATGGTGTATGCAATAATCTTTATATTTTTCCAAAAATACTCTTTTCATATCAACCCATGTACTTATAGAATTTGTTCCTAAAGTCATGAACCATCTAAGAGCTTTACCCTTCAATGTTACTGGAAACAAATTCAATTTTTGAATGTGTAATTAGTAGCCATAAGATCTACAAATGATTTCAAATTCGAAAAGAAAATTTTAAGGGTCTTCTGATCTCATACCTTTGAAGTTAGGAAGTATGGATGGAGGGATGTTCTTCATATGAACATTGATATCAGTTTCTTGAATGGGAAAATCAAAAGGATCTTCCTCATTATCATCATCTTTAGTCATTTCTTCCACCTCCTTTGTCACCTCTTCTTCTACCTGCAAAACTAGGAATTCATGATGTGGATGTGTGTCTCTTATTGCACCACGTGATATAGTGGGGGTGGTAGGTGATTGAAGTTTTTTTTTTTAAGAAAGAAAAAGGCTCCTATTTACACTTCCCCGGCAACGGTGCCAAAATGTTTAGTCAATTTAATGTTCTTAAATTGTAAGCATAAATTATTGACCGGAGTTAGTAAACTTATGAAGCGCAAGTGCATTATATATGCTAGAAGCCTATTCTTTCATTTAGTAAGATGGTGGTTATGCTTTTTTTTACATTTTCATTGTTTATCTAGATTTTCATTAGAGTTAGATTTCTAGAAATTAATACTTTGAAAGTTAAGTTGTTGTTAGCATGTATGACAGTTAAGCTATTGTTAGATCAATCTATCAAATCGTATCTAATTGATTTTCATCTTTAAAATGCCTTATGTTATTCATCCTAAAATTATGAATCTTATATAAACAACTCGCTGCTATGAAACAGAGTATTGAAATCCAAAAGTTTGTCTATTGAAATATATACAATTCTGAGTTCAAAAAGCATGAAAGAAATCTCCAATTATAAACTGCAGAGTGATATAAATTCTAGCTCTAAAAAGCATGAAGAGGCTAACTGTAATGAATTGAAAGAGCATTGGAGAACTAGACTAATTGAAAGACTGTAAACATAAATGAAATGAAAAATAGCAAATGATATAACTGAGTTTATACGAGATAATGAAAACAGTGAAATAATTAAATTAGAATGCAGTGATAATAGAAAGAAATTGAATGAAAGCGATTACAAAGCAACGAAATAAAAATAAACTAAAACCTTGACTGTCTGCAGGGGCCCTCTGCATCTAGTAGGTATTATTCACAATCACATATGCATCATATCAGCAAAGTAACTTCAGATTAATGCAAAAGAAAAGGTCTAGTTCACAATTTCTTCAGCAATTAACTTAATACTTCCTCCCTTATATGTTTCAATGGTGTGTTTATATAGTGATTACAATGTAACTTCATGGAGATTCATATGGCTAAATATCAGAACTGAATGGACACCTAATTGCCACGAATTTGATGAAGCACAGTCCATTCCAACCTCTGTTTGCTTGACTGGGCATTTATTGACACATAGGTGCATTGTTTGCTCACGCAATTGCAAAATAGGGCTCCAAAGAACCCGAAATATCTCCCAAATGGTAAATAATTTTGGAAAACTGCTCATAAACTTAATTGGGCCCATTTTGAACAAACCCCATGTTTTTGTTTTCTGAGATTCGCTTTCATTTGCTCACAAAAAGCGTTTGAAGTTGATTGGTCAAAACTGCTACGATTTTCCCTTGATCTTTGCCTGGAGGTCCACATGTGCGAGCTGGGTGGAATTTTACCAATCACAATCCATATTGGAGTTTCTAGAAATAATGCCCATGTCTCGGATTTAATTCTAGAGTGGTGCTACTACCTCAACCATGGAGGTAGCTACAGAAACTTGACAAATCAGCAGCAACTTGAATTTGCTAAACTGTCATTATTAAAACCATGCAAAAGTATTCTTAGTTCGTTAAAAATAATGGAAATAATAATAATAAACCATGTAAGCATGTATGCAGAAATATGGTGCATTTTATGGAGGAATATGGTCAAAAATGCTAATAATGGATGAATGGAATGATGTAAAATGGATAGTTTGATTAATGGAATTATGAAAATTTGGAGGTTCAACACCTACAAAGGAGAGGTTGTCACGGTTGGAAGCAAAAGTCGCAGATATAAGCCATAATTTGAATCCCCTCATGCCAACCCTGAATAATAAGGTCTAGCTACATGGAGAAGATGGGGGTTCTAATGCAAAGGATAGATCATAGTGGAGATCATAATATCAAGAAGAAACAAAGAACCAACCAAAGAAAGGACCATAAAATATCAACGAAGTTCGAGTTTTGTGAATCATTCTCAGTCCTTGTTCAAAATGGAAGAAAAGGTCAATATAAATCCATACCAAGGTCAGATCGATGCTCTAAAGCTAAATGACTAGTTGCAACAATTAGAAATGTATTTCCATTTCCATCATATTGAGTAAGAACATAATATTTCATTTGTGCAACTCAAATTAGAGGGTGATCCCTTTACCTAGTGGGAAAGCCACATAGAGAACTTGAGGCTAGATGGAGATACTTCAATGAATAAATGGGAGGACTTCAAAACCATCATAAATTCATAGTTTTACCCTATTGGGTATGTATAGGACTAGTGGACTAGGTGTCACTACTTCATATAGAAGCATAGGAAAAGTGTAGAAGAGTACACCACATAATTTGGAAATATGGCCATAATGTTGGGTATCTCCCCAAAGAACCTAAATATACTCCTCAAGTATTTGGGGGCCTACACAGCCGTCTAGAGAAGAAAGTGATGATTTTCAATCCCAAATTAGTGGACGAGACCTTTGTACAAGAACAATTCTTGGAGAACAGAGGTATGAAGAAATGAAAATAAAATGGATCAAAGAAAAAGGAGCAACAAGATGCTTCTAAGGAGGGGAAGAAAAAGTGGAGAGGAGGGGATAATAAAAGGGCAACAACCACAACACACCAGTGAAAATATCCTGGAAACCATTGCGATATTGACGATCATACAAAGGATAAGTGTTGGAAGTTGCATCCATAGCTTAACCCAAAGAAAAAGAAAAAAATGACAAGAAGAAGAATATCATAGCCATTGATTTGGGAAATCAGGTTTAAAGCATCTTGGATGTGGATGAGATTATTGTCTATACTTCAGTAAAAAAGGAGGTGAATATGAGTAGCCTTTAGTAACATGAAGAGAAAGAAATGACCAAGCTCTTCCATAGAAAGTTACAGGTCAAGAAGACAAATATTGATGCTCTATTTGACTCAAGATTGTAGGAGAATCTCATTGCACCAAAGCTGGTCAACAAATTGGATCATAGATTTGTGACCATCTGAGTCCATATCCATTAGGATGGGTAAATAATGATGCAAAGATGAAGGTAAAAAAACAATGGAATAATAAATTTTACATCAGTTCTGATTTTATTGATCAAGTAGAAATAAATGTAGTTCCCCTTGATGTATGTGGATTCATGTTTGGGAGTCCCTACATGTACATGCAAGATCCAATATTCATGCAGAGAGCCAACCAATACCATATTTTCAAAGATGGAAAATAGTTCACCATCAACGTGCATAAAGGAAACTCAAAAATCTCATTGGTAAGTGTTAGCCAAGCCAAGAAATTGATCAATTCTAGTAAGAAGTATGTTTACTAGTTTTAAGAGAAATTCATTCTATATAAGATTCAGTAAGAGGAAATGCATCCCTGGAGGGGTGTACTATGAAACAAAAACAATAATTGGAAGAGTTTCTACATGCATATAGGGATGTGTTCTGAGGATCCTAAAGGGTTACCACCCAAGATGGAAGTGGAGCATGATATTCAACTATTGTTGAACTACACATTTCCAAACATTGGGTTGTATAGGAAGCCTATAATATAAACAAGTGTGGTGAATAAATAGTTGTAATAGTGATCCAGATTTATGTAGGAACTCAAAAAAATAAAAAATAAAATACCCATATACATAAAGATGCAGCAAAAATAAAACTTCATTTCATTAATATCAAAGAACTAAAATATTCTTACATACATAAATAAACATAAACTAGCTTGGGCGATGGTAGCTTATCTCTAAGAACTCTAAACTATGTTACAATGAGGCTCAAGGGCCTATTTATTATTTAACAATAAGATAAAACCCTAAACAACCAAAAACCTAACCCCAGGAGATGGAAAGCCAAGCGTTTGTGGGCCCCGTTGGGGTTAGTTGGGCAGCCAACTTCCCGGGGTCGTAACTTTATCATATTATCTTCGTTTAGCATGTATGATACGTTGTTGAAAATATCTCTCTAAGTAATATAGGATTTGCGTCAAGATTGTAAGTCATGGGCCTCCTGTGGACCTCAAGAAAACATCGTTTAGGGGGTAAAAATTGTTCTAGAAGTTCAGGGACTGAAAAACTGCTAAAAATAGTAAATGCTACAATAAACATGGAAACATATGAAACTGACTGGAGGTCTAGGTGGAATAGGTAGATGGCCACCCATATCCACCTAGATCAGTCCTCCTTCCTTATGAAGCAATGGTCCCCATTGCGTATAGAGCCTCCATGAGGTGAGGAAATTTTTGTTGAACTTGGTCCCTGGTGAACCACTTTCCCTTGTGTAGGAGTTGGCATGCTTTGACAAACAGATATAGTTGGATCTTCTACTGGTGAGTGTTCTTGATCTACATGTCCATTATTTTTGTGCAACCATCGCACAAAATATAAGAAAAGATATATCAATGACTTCAAACTCAGCCTCTTCGAGGGGGAAACCTCCTTTACATTACACAAATGAACAATTCTTGGATGATACAAATGACAATACCTCATTTCTATATATAGGAGTCTAAGGGGTCACAATATAATCAAAGACCACATAACTATAATAATGTAAGGGCACAACAATAATAATAGTGGGCTTCTATGGGGCATAATAATAACAATATGGGGCCAACATGGGCACAACAATAACAATAAGGGGCTACAATGACAATACTAATAAGGGAATACACTAGTATTGTGGGGACCTAACATGCCCCTCTCCTTCATAAAAGTGTTGTCCTCAACACTTGAGTAGTTCTGGATGCTTCTGTATAAAATTAGCATCCTCCCATGTGGAATCTTCAGTGGGTAAGTTCTTCCACTTGATGAGATACTCTGAAATTGATTGATTTCGTAGCTGTCGAGTTCTTGTTTATGTGACTGTTTTAGGTTCCAATATGATTTTTCCTTCCTCGTCAAGTTTTGGTAATATTGTTTGAGTTGGGAGCTTGTCAACTATAGCCTTCTTTAAGCATGAAACAAGGAAAAGTAGGTGCACTCGGGAAGCTGCAGGAAGCTCCAATTTGCATTCCATAGTACCAATCTTTTGCAACACCTTGTATGGACCATAATATTTTGGTGATAATTTAGTATCCTTCTTATCTTTCTTGAGGGACATTTGTTTATATGGTTGTAGCCATAGAAATACCAAGTCAGCTACATCAAAACTCCTTTCGTTGCGATGTTTATCTTCCTGTTGTTTCGTTCTATTATGTGCCAAAGTGAGGTTATCCTTTAAGAGTTAGAGAACTTGTTGTTGACTCTTGATGTGATATTCCATTGCTTGAACCGTAGAATTTTCTCTTAAATATGATGTGATGAATGGTAGATGATATCCATAAAGTGCCATAAAAGGGGTCATTTTTGTTGCAGTATGGAAGGAAGTGTTATACCACCATTCAACCAGAGGCAACCATTTGACCCATTGTGTTTGTTTATCAGATACAAAGAAATGAAGATATCCTTCCAAACATTTGTTTACTATTTCAATTTTCCCATCAGATTGAGGATGATAAGACAAGCTATGAGCTTGTTGGGTACCCAAACAAGAAAATAATTCAGTCCAAAAATTTCCAATGAAAATGGGATCTCTATCACTTACAATAATCTTTGGGTTTCCATGTAGCTTTTGAATTGTTTCCATAAATGCAGTATCAAATGTACTGGCTTTAAATGGATGAGATAATGCACAAAAGTGTGCATACTTGGTAAATCTATCAACTATCACCATGATGACACTCTTTCCTTCAGACTTGGGTAAACCTATGATAAAATCCTTTGAAACCTCCTCCCAACATTGACTTGGAATGGATAAAGTGTGTAATAGACATGGGGTCTTAATTGTTTCAACTTTATTTTGTTGGCAAACCAAACATTCCGCCACAAGCTTTTGAATATCATATTTAAGGCCATCCCAAAAAAAATCATTCTTAACCATATGGTAAGTTTTTAAAAATCCTGAGTGCCCTCCTAAGGGAGAGGTGTGCAATTCCATAAGAATATTTTGTTTGAGTTGGGAATTCTTACAGAGGTATAAGCGATCTTTGTACCATAAAGAATCATTTCTCTAGCTAAACGTATCAGATGGATTGGGATCTTGTTGTAAATTTTGAATGAGTGCCCACACTTCTTCATCATTCTTCCATTCATCCCTTGCTTTGTTTATCCAATCTGGTTGGATTATAGAAATGGCGCAAAGAAATGCTTCCACATCCTCATCCTTTCTTGAGAGTGCATCCGCAACAACATTTTGCTTCCCTTTTTGGTAGGTGATTTCAAAGTCATAACCCAACATCTTTGTGACCCATTTTTGTTGCTCTTCTGACGATAATATTTGTTCTAAAAAATATTTAAGACTATCATGATCCGTTTTTACCTTGAAGTGTCTTCCCATTAGGTAAGGTCACCATTTCTTAAGTGCATGTAGTATTTCCAACATTTCCTTCTCATAAATAACTTTGTGTAAGTACTTTGCTTTGATTGGACGACTTTCAAAATCAATGGGTCTTTCTTCTTGCATTAAAACAACACTAATTTCATTTCTTGAGGCATCACTTTCCACAATAAAGGTTTTTGTGAAGTCTAGTGTAGCTAAGACTAGTGCTTGGCACATTGCCTCTTTAAGATGTTCAAAGGCCTTTGTTGCTTCTAGAGTCCATGAAAATGCATCTTTCTTCAATAATGTTGTTAGAGGTGCTACTATTCTTCCATAATTCTTAACAAACTTGCAATAATACCCTGCCAACCCAAGAAATCATCACAGATGCTTTATGGATGTGGGAATTTTCCATTCCTTAATGGCTTTAATTTTGCTACAATCTACTTTAACACCTTCACAAGATACAATATGACCCAGATATTCCACCTCTTGTACTCCAAAGAAGCAATTGGAGGTTTTTGCATATAATTGTTTCTCCTCTAATAGTTTGAGCACTATGTCAACATGTTGAACATGATCCTTCCAAGACTTGTTGTAGATTAGTATATCATCAAAAAATACTAACACAAATTTTCTAAGGAAGGGTTTGAAAATGGAATTCATAAAACCTTGAAATGTATAAGGTGCATTAGTAAGGCCAAAAGGCATGACCAAAAATTCATAATGACCCTCATGGGTTCTAAATGTTTTAATGTTGCTTTCGGAATGTCTTCAATCATCATTCTGACTTGATGATATCCTGAACAAAGATCCAACTTGGTGAAGTAAATTAATCCATGCAATTCGTCCAATAATTCATCAATGACAGGAATGGGAAATTTATCTTTAATAGTGAGCTTGTTGAGATCCCTATAATTTGGACACATGCACCATGATCCATCCTTCTTGTATACCAATACTACTGGAGCAGAGAAAGAACTTTGACTAGGTTGAATTATACCAACCTCTACCATTTTTGCAACCATACTTTCAATTTCACTCTTTTGGGCATAGGGATACCTGTAAGCCCTGATGTTTGGAGGAACACTTCCTGGAACCAAATGAATAGCATGATCATGATCATGAATAGGTGGGAGGCCTTTAGGAGTCTCAAATACCTTGGAATGATTGTCCAAGAATTTTTCGAGATCTGGAGAAATAGATGATTTCGATGTGGGAACCTCTAGCAAACATAATTATGCAATTATGCCTCATTTTTCTTTCTTTAGAAGCTTTGTCATGCCATTAGAGCTTAATATCTTTCCTAGTTTCCATGTGATACCCCTTAATTCAACTTCCTTTCCTTCTGGAAAAAAAATAATAATAATTAAAATTAAAAAAAAAAAAAAAAAAAAAAAAAAAAAATAATAATAATAAAAATAAATAAATAATAAAAAAAAAAAATAAAAAAAAAATTAATTAATTAAATTAAATTAAATTTAAAATAAAATTAAAAAAAAAAAATAATTAATTAAAAAAAAAATTCAAGAAAAGTTCTTGAAAATTAAAAGCTATCGTACCCAAAGAGTGTAGCCATTGGACTCCTAGTACAACATCAACACCACCCATTGGAATGGAAAGCATTGGACTATTCAATACAAATTCTTCCATGGATAGCTTGATATTATGGCACTTTCTATAGCAATTTATGGTTCCTCCATTTGCAGCCATCACTTGACACTGTGGTGTTGGATATAGGAAGCAATTCAATTCCTTGGCTATCTTACAATGAATAAAACTATGGGTACTTCCTGAAACAATCAAAAATATTACCTTTTTCTTCTTGATATGTCCTTCTATCTTGAGAGTTTGAGGAGTGGTAATTCTGGCCAATGCATTACAAGATATGGTCGGATTCATTTCTTCTTTCTCTAGGGTTTGTTCCTAGTGTATATCCTCTTCTTTTAACGTTTCTTGTTCATTTTATTCTTCCTCTTCATAATCTATGTAAAATAATTTCTTCTCAGCACACTTATGACCTTTAATGTATTTTCTATCACAACAGTAAAAAACCCCTTTTGTTCTTTTTTCTTCCAATTGTTGTGGTGTCAAACTTGTAGGTTGTGGAAGGCTAGGGGTAACAACACTTCCATATTTATAGTTGTGAGTGGTAGGATTCCTTGTTGCCATAATTTTGCTTTCAATTTTTCTTGCCAACCTAAATGCCTTCCCCAATGAATCAGGTTCCCAAAGAACACATCAATCCTATGCTCCTCTAGAATATCTTTTACCCTTATATTCAATTTTTGGAAGTCCTAAATGTGCTCCACCATTTAACGCTTTTGTTTGAGATTTATCAATTGGATAAAAAAAGGTTTTGCTTTTTTTATCCTCATAATGTGTTATCATTTTTTCTGTAAAATTTGCCCAAGTGACAATTTGTTTACGAGAGCAAAGCCATCAATACCATACAAACTGATTTGATTCCAAATATAAAGTTGCAATGCGTACCTTTTGTGTGTTTTGCACATTATGGAGATCGAAATATTGCTCCATCTGTAGTATCCATGTTACCGGATCCTTGCCATCAAACTTCCTCATATCATTCTTTGGAACATGGTGAGTCTTCAATCCAATGTTAGAGTCTATGAAATCATGATTAACATTTGTTTTGTTCTCATCATGAGTTTCCTTTACTACCCTTTCGCCATTAGTAAGAATTTCTTGTAGCAACTTTGTCAAATCTATCTTCAAATATTCCATGTTGCCTTTAAGTTTCGCTTCTATACCATCCATCTTAGCTTCCATTCCTTTCTTTAAACCATCAATCTTAGCTTTTGTTACTTTTTGTGAGAGTGAAAATTGTTGCACTTAGTCTCGTAATTTTGATATATCATGTTGCATTTCTTCCTCTTCTTCATGATTCATAGTAGAGATTTCAGGTTGCTTACTAGGTGTTTCCATTTTCTTTCTTCAAGGCATCAATTAATGATAATTATGCCTCACTATTCCCTTTGAATCACTTCAAACTAATTTTTCAAACCAAACTTATGCAAATTTAAAAACAAAGTTACACACCTTTTTTCACTTTGTAGGAGCTCGATATTGAATCTATCTATATCTGTAATTTTAGATCTCCAAGGTCTAAAATTGCGTCCTTTGGTAGTCCTATGAGTCCTCTTTATAACCCCACCAGACTGATCAATATTGTCCTCTTCAAGAAATATTTATGCCAAATATCCCACGATGACCTGATTATAGACTAGTTCAGTAAAGCGGAATTGTACGACCTGCCATGTGTCACTTTTTCGACCTTCGGACCTAAAAACGATATACAGGAAACTAGAGTCTGTCCTCTTTCTATTACTTCTTACGAAATTTCAATCTGATGCTCAGAGAGAAAGTTATGATGATTTTCTCAAGGTCACATGTTTGGGATGTAATTCGGGAGCCTACAAAAGCCCTAACTTCCTTGGATCATATCTTTGAAACTGTAGCGAGAAAAGATGTGAAATTCAGACCCGAGGTTCATCATGATTTCTGCTCAAATGGATTTTAATTGCATCTTCTAAAACTTCGTAGAAAACAATTTATATCGAAAATTCCATGATGACCTGTTTGGAGCAGCAAAATCCTAGAATCCAAAGCTCTAATACCAAATGTTATGCAACCAGCTCACAAAATAGAAGAAAAGATATATCAATGACTTCAAAATCAACCTATTTTAGGGGGAAACCTCCTTTAAATTACACAAATGAACAATTCTTGGATGATACAAATTACAAGACCTTCTTTCTATATATAGGAGTCTAAGGGGTCACAACATAATCAGAGTTGACATAACAATAATATAAGGGCACAAAAATAAAAATAGTGGGCTTCTATGGGGCACAATAATAAAAATATGGGGACAACATGGGAAAAACAATAAAAATAATGGGCTACAATGATAATACTAATAAGGGAATACACTAGTATTATGGGGACCTAACAATGATCTGATCAGTTATGCCTATTCCATGCATTTCGAGTTTAGCTCTGTTGGTGTGAGTTGTTTTGCAATGTCGGATGTGTCCAACAATTGTGGAAAGTATGGCCGAAGGTGGTCTACATTGAACAATGGGTGTAGAGATTGAATTTATTGTCCCCTTCAGCCTTGTCAATGGTGTATGGCCCATATCCGAGTGGGTGAAGGTTGCAATAGGCTCCAACGAGGCACTCCTGCAAATGTATCTAAACTTTGTCGCCCACTTGGAACTTTTGCGACACTCGATGTTGATCATGGCGCTTCTTGTACTTAGCATTGGCTCTGTCCAATACATCATGGACCTACTTGCAGATGTGTTGAATGCACTCAATGAAGTTGTTAGCCATGCCGACTTTAGACTGGACATGAGTCGAATCTACCTGAGTAGCTACAAATGGTATGGCCACATCAATGGGACATAGTTGTTAAAATCCCAACCCTACTTGGAAGGGGTTGTGGCCTGTTGAGTTGTTGAGAGCTTTGCTATAGCTATGTTGGACGTAAGGGAATCTTTTATCCCATGTGTGTGGATGATTCGAGTTGTACATGCAAAAAATGTGTACGATCATCCTGTTAACGACCTCTTTTTTGCCATCAGTTTTGGGGTGGAAAGTCGTGGACTTAGTAAGTTTTGTATCCAACATCAACCAAAGACTTGACCAAAATGCACTTAGGTTTTTTTTGTCCCGATCTAAGATAATGGGCTTTGGGACCCCAAAGTGTAGCCACAATCACTCAAATAAGATCTTAGCAATGGCCTCTATTGTGATACTATTCTTGTAGGCCGCCATAATAGCCATCTTAGAGAATTTGTCGATGACCATGAAAACAAAGTCATTGTCGTGCTTAGTAGAAGGCAGGCGAAACATGTAATCCATGGAGATGGATTTCCAAGGTCGACTAGGAGTAGGTAGAGGAGTATATAGGCTTTGTTTCTTGATGGTTGATTTGGAAATGGCGCAGGTGATGCAGGATCTAATGAACTTCCCGACATCCTAACGAAGGTTCAGCCAATAAAAATATTTCTACAGTACTGCCACTATTTTCTCTACTCTGAAATGTCTAGCGATCTAACTATAGTGTGCCTCCTAAATCATCTTGGCACACCTTCTTGAAGGAACACAGTTGTATCCCAGGTGGCATAATAGTGCATCCTAGAGGTGAAAATTTGGAACTAGCTTACCTTCCTGGAGTGTTTGGTATGTGCTGTCGAATTCTGGATCGCTCTTGTAAAGATGTGGTCACCCTGAAGTGTTGTGCCCATAGGAGTTGAGCACAGTGATCAGCGCCATGACTGGTAGTCGTATGAGTTACTTTGCAACATTATCGGTGATGTCCTTCTTGTACTTAATGTTCAAATGGAACTTTTGCAGGTATGTGGACCATTTCTGATGGCGATCATTCAGCAACTTCCCTTATTTATGTATGAACTATAGGGGTAAGTGGTCTATGTGGATGATTATTTCCTTCCCTATAATGTAATGCTTCCATTGATGGCAGGAGTGAACTATGGAATACATTTCTTTGTCATAAGTGGGATACTTTTGGACTATGTATGAAAGTGTCTCACTGTGGTAAGCCACTGGATGCCCCTGCTGAGTAAGAACTGCACCAATAACATAGTCGGAAGCATCTGTCTCAATCTCAAACAATTGTTACAGGTCTAGTAATGTGAGCACTAGTGCAGATCATAGGCGATGCTTCAACTCAGAAAATGCCTTCTGTTGGATTTCGAACCAAAATAAATTTGTTTTTGCTCCACCCTTGGTGACTTGACATAAAGGCCAAGTGATATGAGAGAACCCCAACATGAACCTGCGATAGAAATTGGCAAGACCAAGAAAGTTGTAGAGCTTTGTTAAAGTGGTTGGGACTAGCCAATGTCGAATGACTTGTATCATGGCTTGGTCCACATGCAAACCCTTCTCATTAATGATGTACCCTAGATATTACACTTGGGTCATACCAAAAGTGCATTTCTCCAAATTGGCACACAACTTGTGTTGTCGCAGGGTTTGAAGGACCTGTCAAATATGGTGGAGGTTCTCTTCCCAACTCTAGTTAAAGATCAAGATGTCATCTAAATACACCACCATGAATGCATTGGTTAAGGGTCACAATATGTTGTCCATCGATCTTATGAAGGTCGTGGGGGAATTCTTCAACCCAAAAAGGCATGACCAACCATTCGAAAAGGTCCTCCTTGGATTAGAATGTAGTCTTCCACATATCGGAGGGTTCTATAAGAACTTGGTGATAACCAGACTTCAAGTCAATCTTGCTAAAATATTTTTCCCCCTTGAGCTAGTCCAAAAGGTCATCAATCTGTGGGATTAAGAACCTATTCCAGACAGTGAACTTGTTCAACATCCGATAGTCAATATAGAGTCTCCAAGTCCCCTCCTTCTTCTGTACCAATACAATTTGTCTCCTATAGGGTGATGAGCTTGGCCTAATGTGCCCTTTCTGCAAAAACTCCTAAATTTGCCTCTTGATCTCATTGTTCTATAGAAAAGAGTGTTGATAGATTGGTCCATTTGGTAGCGGTGTGCCTAGGGTCAGATCAATGGAGTGCTTAGCCTGACAATGTAGAGTTACCCCTGTAGGTGAGGCAAAAATGTCCCTTTACTCTTCCATGACCTTGTCCATATGTTGTTGTTGTATAGAGGAGCCCTGTCTAGAAGTCATGGCCACAACCTTCTTCTTTCCCTGAGGGTGAATCATAAGGAAAACAAATTTTCTAGTCTAGGAAATGATCTTAATGCATTTCTTTGCAGTGATCAAATATATGGTAGTAGGCGGGGCTACCTCCAGTGTCCTGTACAACTTATTGCGAAAAGTAATAATCACAAAGCGAGGTCTAGACTCATGTACAACATGCCGCTTCCATAAGTATGGTTGCCCTAATAATACATCACAAACTTGAAGAGGAGAAACATCACACAATACCTCATCTATGAATGGCTTGATATGGTAGGGAAGGTGGCACTGTTGGTTAACACAGAGATCTCGTCCTTAGTGAAGCCACCCGATGTTGTATGGTTGTATATGTGTTGAAGGCGGTAGGTCTAGACACTTCATGACCTCTGCTGAAATAAGGTTATTTTGGCTCCCGTTGTTGACAATAAACTGCAACAGAGAACCCTTCACCCACATCTATGAGTGGAAGAGGCTTTCCCCTGCCTATAGATCTTCATGCTCATTCTTCTAGATCTCAGTGGTGGCCACTATGGCACTAGGCTCCGCGTCAATGATCTGCTTCCCTTTTTCATTCCCCTTATCATGTTTTGACTTAGAGTCGGAACATGCATCTGATTCGGAAGCCTTATCTTGGCCACAAGTGATTGATTGACCCAACACTCACTTGTGTTGTGAGTGGAACTCTTATGGAACTCACACCATTTTCCTGTGTCCTTCTTTTTCTTCGTGGTGTTATTCTTTGCTTGTGGCTTCCACAATTTGTCCTAGGTCACCCCGCCTCAGATTTTCCCTTTTCTCTATTCTTAGGGGGGCACATTTTCCTTGCTTCGGATTCGTAGATCCAAAGTCTTGCTTCTTCTATTTAAAATTCTACTAAATCTTGATAGCGTATCGGTACTTTATGCTAAGCGAGGAGATGTCTAGGAACTTCGTCTCATCCTGGATGTACTTGTGTAGACAGCCACGGTACTTGAGTACCAAATGTCACTTAGAATCCTTGATACTTAGCTTCGTACGAAGGGTATGCAAAAAATTAGTAAACTCGGGCACATCTTGGTCCCTTCCCTGCCGTAGCATGGTCTAATGGATGTATTTATCTTCATAGCTCCTGACAGGGTAATATTATTTCTTGATGGCATCTCGAAAAGAATTCCAAGTGGGTGCGGTTGAAAATAGTGAGAATTCCCTCTCGTCCTTTTGTTCACAATAGGTTTCCCACCAATCCTTGACGTGTGGGACAGCTTTGAGAAGTCCAAAAGTAATATTTTCCCGATTGGAAAAGTCATGAACTGAAAAAATAAACTTCCTACATATTTAACGATTTATCTATGGCATCTGCATCTATCTGGCCCTCAAATATTGGAATATCAAAGTTAAATTGTACCTTAAAAGGAGTGGTTCCTCTAAAGTGGTTGTTGGATGAAGATGCATCGCCTGTGGGTAGCTGTTGAAGGATCTGGGTAAAGTTATCCATCATCACATTCCTCTGTCGCTCAAGGGATTCCTCGAGCAATATTTTGAGAGGATCTCTTGCCCCCTCATCTTTCTTTTCTTTCGTACTGTTGGGTTTTTCGACGCTAGTCATGCAAAGGTTCAACTAGTTCGAGCCCTAAATCATTATACCCTAACCTTGTTTGGGACATGCAAAGAAAAACAGTGAAAGAGAAGACCGCTTTGCTACCACTGATCTAGATTTATGCATGAATGCAACAAAATACAGAAATACCCATATACACAGAAATGAAGTAGAAATAAAACTTCATTTCATTAATATCAAAGAACTAAAATATGCTTAGATACAAAAATAAACATAAACTAACTCAGGCGATGATAGCTTATATATGAGAAGAGATGTGGCTGATACATGCCTCTGAATTATGTTACAATGAGGCTCAAGGGCCTATTTGTTATTGAACAACAAGGAAAAACCCTAAACAACCAAAACCCTAACCGCAGGAGATGGAGTGCCAAGAGTTTGTGGGCCTCGTTGGGGTTAGTTGGGCAGCAAACTTCCCAGGGTCATAACTTGGTCATATTATCTTTGTTTGGCACATACAATACCTTGTTGGAAATATCTCTCTAAGTACTGCAGGATTTGCAGCAGGCTCGTAGCTGTCATCCTGTTTTGGACCTCAAAAAAATGTCGTTTAAGGGGTAAAAACTGCTTTAGAAGATCAAGACCCGAAAAAATGCTAAAAATAGTCAATGATGCAATAAACAAGGAAACGAATGAAACCAACTGGAGGTATAGGTGGAATAGCAACTCTTCCAAACAGGTGCTGAGTTGAAATCCCATTTTAGGGATTCTTGTAGTTCTGGGCTATCCAGCTACAAGAGAACCAGGAACGGAGAGCTCTCCCCTTTTTCCACCCGACTCTTTGGTCCTAATAATGATTGCCCTTCTCCGACCCTTCCTGTCCAACTAGAGCGGACAGCTAATGCATTCTCCACTGTGGGTATATGGTCAGTCTGTGACCCCTGGATGTCTTTGGCACCCTTGGTGGGTGGCCACCCATATCGACTTTGATCAAATAGTTACTAGAATAGGGTGTCATTTGACCAAGTACATCACCATGTGGGTCACCCATCATTATTTTGCTAAAGAAGGATGGGAATTGGGGGATGTGTATTGATTACAGGGCATTGAACAAAATCACGCTCAAGAAAAAGTACCCCTTGCCCAGTATAGATATCACCAATTTCAATTCAAAGAAGAAGATACGTAGAAGACTACCTTCAAAACTAGCAAAGGTTTATATGAGTGGTTAGCCCTGCCATTTGGCCTATGTAATGCACCAGCGACATTTATGAGGTTAATGAATGATATATTTCACCCTTTTATATATTCATTTGTTATTGTCTATTTGGATGATATATTGGTACACAGTTCTACTTGGGAGGATCACATCTCACATTTGACATAGGTGTTCGAGACATTAAAGAAGCACCAACTGCTAGAAAAATTCAATAAGTGAAAGTTTGCACAATGCTTTTTTGTGTATATGGGGTATGTGATAGGTGGGGGAGAGATGAAGATAGATCCTTCCAAGATTGAGGTCATTATGAAATGATCGGTGCCTACTAATGTTTCCAAGGTTAGGAGTTTTGTTGGGGCAACATAGTACCAAAGGAAATTAATAACTTCGTTTTCATTGGTAGCAACACCACTTCATGACATAACAACAAGTGCCAAGAGATTCCAACGAGGAAATGGTCAGTAGAGGGCCTTTTAGGAGTTCTAACGTTACCAAAACTAAATTAGGTCAGTAGAGGACCTTTTAGGAGTTCTAGATTAGTCAAGCACCAGTTCTAGCATTACAAAAATTGTAGTAACCATTTGAAGTAGAGACACATGTGAGTGGGTATGTTGTGAGAGTGGTATTGATGCAAGGAGGAAGGCATGTATGCTACCATTCTAAAGTATTTCATGAGGAAATTTTTGACTACCCTACCTATGACAAGGAGCTCTATGCCCCAGTGCAAGTTATGAAGAAGTGGAAGCACTATCTGATGGGAAAGGAGATGATAATCCACATATATCACTAGCCACTATAGTACCCATAGACCCAGAGTAAGCTACAATAGACTAAGCATTACAAGTGGATGGGGTTTCTACAATAGTTTCATTTAGTGATCAAGTACAAGAAGGGAAGCACAAATAAGTTGGTTAACATGATTTCAAGGCCACCCACATCAAAGATCATGTCTTTGGGGAATCTGACGCACATGGATCCATTCACCCATGATGCATACAGGGAGGCATATTTAGAGGATGAGGACTTCAGGGAGGTTCTTCAACAATTGCAGATTCATAGTCGTGTGCATGATGGTGACGACATCGTTGACTCCCATCTCCAAGATGGGTTACTCTACATGTTGGAGAAGATATGTGTTCCTAAATGTGAGTGTTTTCATCTAATCAGAGATGCTCACACCCCCAAGGTTGCAGGTAACTTTGGTGTATGGAATACAATGCCAAACTTGCAAAGGTATGTGTATTGGCCCAAGAGGCAAGAACAAGTAGCTAGTTTCATAAGAGGATGCATTCTTTGTTGTACCAGCAAGCCTAGAAATAGGAAATAGGGTTTATCACATCCCTCACCTATACCCACTCATCCTTGGGAAAGCATTTCCATGGACTTTGTGGGAGGTTTACCAACAACCAAGAAGGAACATGATGACCTATTCGTGGTAGTTGATAGGTTTAGCAAGATGTGTGATTTGATGCCCAGTAAAATGATCGCCAGTGCGAAAGAAGAAAAAACTTTGTTCTTTGGACATGTATGGGTGCACTTTGGGATACCAAGGAGCAGTATTTTAGATAGGGACATGAGATTTCTCAGTGAATTTTGGACTACACTGTGGAAATGGACACAAACTTGAAGAGGTATACAACATTCCATCCACAGAAAGATGGGAAAACAAAAGTAGTTAATAGGAATTTGATGCAGCTTTTGATGGGATACAACCAAAAGAACCTAAAGACCTAGGATGAAAATATAGTATATATACAACACTCTTATAACTGAGTGGTCTGCACTTCCATTGGTAGGTTCCCATTTGAGAATTGTTTTGGATATTTTCCACCTTCACCTTTGGATCTTGCATATGGGAAAAAAGGAGGAGTTAGGAAGGATATTACAAGGGATGCCATATGAGTTGAAAATATTATTGGGGAGCCTAATTATTTTCCTGATTCATAGGTCTTATTTTAGCTACGTTTGGATCCCATTTTCTGACAAGGGGGTGTGGGGTGCTTTCCCCCTACTAATGTTGTAGGGGAGTTCGGGGGGGTGCTTCCCCCCTACTAATGTTGTAGGGAAGTTCGGGTTGGGGGTGGGGGGGACAACATTTGAGCCACCCCCACTAGTGGGGATTTAGGGACAACGCCCCCAAAATGAAAATTTTGAGAAAACTGCCTTGTAAAATATTGTAATTTCATAGTTAATCTGGATAGTTCATTAGGTATTGTAGAAGTTATGTTAATTTAGGTTTTTTTTCCATAGAAGGAAACCCTCCTTTTTTATGTGGGAATTATATTATGGATGGGTATTATTTGTTAATTAAAAAAGGGAGAGGAGACTATGTGAGAGCGAAGAGGAAGTTACAGTGAATGTGTTGTAGGTTTTACCTGTCCAGTTTGCTAGATAAAATAAAAGAAAGGATTGGTTATTTCTCCATGGACATAGCCTAGATTGGGTGAACCACATATATTTGTGTTTCTATTGTTTTATGATTTTTTTGTTTCCAATATTTTGCTTCATTCCTCTATTATTCAATTCCTAAAAAATGGTATTAGAGCTAAAATTATATTTGGCTGATAAACTCGTAGGAAAGAAGGATTCTTAATTCAATTTGGAGCAATGGTGAAAGATGGTGGGTTTAGGGTTGAGAAATTAAATAGCCAAAACTACCATCTATGGAAGATACAAATGGATGACTATCTGTATGAGAAATATCATTACCTACAATTAAGTGGAAAAGTAAATAAGCCAATGAGTATGATGGATGAAGAATGAGAGATTCTCGATAGAAAGGCACTAGGAACAATAAAATATGTTTGGCAATGTCGGTGGCATTCAACATTTAAAAGTAAATGACAATGAATGGTCTAATGAGGCATTGACCAAACTATATGAAAATCCCTTAGCCTCAAACAAGGTATTTCTTATGAATTGTTTATTTAATATGAAGATCCGTTAGAAGGTGGATATGTTGTTGATAATTTAAATGAATCTAACACGGTTGCCAACTAGTTAAGTTGTCTAGGAGTAAATTTTGATGATGAAGTTAGGCTCTATTGTTTTTGTGCTCATTCCTAGAAAGTCATAATTGTGTAGTCATGTCTATTAGTAATTCTATCTCTGGTTCTTGTACTTTAAAGCTCGATGATGTTGTTGGTGCTATCCTTAGTGAGGAAATGTGACAGAAAATATTAGGCGAGACACCAAGTAATGCTTTGAATGAAAAAACTAGGGAAACAAAAATAGAGAGAGGAAAGACCCTAGGATATTGCAGTGTGTCAAGGAAGGGTAGATCCAAATCCAAATCAGGGACAGTGTGATAGAAATGTGGGAATAAAGGACACTTGAAGAAATACTATAAGTCTCAAAAAGGAAAAGAAGGAGATGAACAACAAGAGAACAATTAGGAATGAATGTAACATGTGATGTGTTGCAATATGTTTCTATTATTTCATTATAAAATATTATTGATTCCTAGGTGGTAGATTCATGAGCTTCATTCCATGTCAAACCCAATAGGAAACATTTTCATGACTATGTTCAAGGAGATTTTGGACAAGTTCATCGAGTTGATGATAAAACCTGTAAAATTATTGGAATGGTTAAGGTACTTATAAAACAAAAAAATGGAAAAGAATGGTTTTTAAAGGAGGTAAGGTATGTTCCATATCTAAAGAAAAATATAATTTCAACAGGGAAGTTGATAAGTGAAGGTTGTGTAACTGCGTTTACAGAAAAATCATGGAAGGTCACTAAAGGATCCCTAATAATAGAAAAAGGAGAGAAGGTAGTTACATTGTAGTTATGCAATGGTATCTTTGATTTTGTTATTGATTTAACCTCCAAAGGAAAAGATACAACACTATGACATCATAGGCTTGAACACATGAGTGAGAAGGGGATGTAAATTCTTCACTCACAAAAAAAATTGTTTGATTTGGATTTATGTGAGATTCATATTTATGGAAAAAAGAAGAGAAACATATTTATCAGAGTTGGGAAATAAAAGACGAGTGAAAAATTAGAGCTTGTACATACATATTTATGGGTACTAATTCAAGTATCATCTCTTGGTGGCTCTCATTATTATGTTAATTTTATCAGTGATGCAACTAGAAAAAGTTGGGTTTATTGTATTCGAAATAACTCTGACATATTTGATATGTTTAGGACATGGAAAGATTTGGTTTAAAATGATACAAGAAATAAGTTGAAGTATCTGATATCAGATAACAGAGGTGAATACTATAGCAAGGAGTTTGATAATTACTATTCATACCATGGAATTCATAAATAGAAGACAATTCTTAGAACACCAGAAGAAAATGGTGTGTCAGAAAGGATGAACAAGACTATTGTTTATCTAATAAATAGAAGGCCTTCAAGTTCCTTGGATGGTGGTATTACAGAGGAGGCATGGACAGTTAAGAAGGAAAACTACTCATTTCTAAATACCTTCAGTTATGAATCATATGTCCACAATAATAAAGAAAATAGAACAAAGATTGAGTAAAAATCAAAGAAGTGTACCTTTATTGGATATGGTGTTAATGATTTTGGTTATCATTTTTATTATTATGAAACCATAAAATCATCAAGAGTAGAGATGTGGTATTCAATGAAAGGGTATTGTACAAATATCAGTTGCGGGGAAAGAAACAAGAAAAGAAAAACACAGAATCCACAGTGCTTGATGAGATCATAGATAAAGAAAAGTCAAAGGTGGTAGAAAATCATAATGATCAACAACAACAATAGCAACAAAAACAACAACATGCACCTCAAACTCCTGCAAGTGTTGTTAGAATATCTACTAGTTTAAGTAGACTCCCTGAACGATACTCTCCTTCAATATATTATGTATTTTTGTTTGATTCTAGTGAACCAAAAGGATATGAGGAAGCAATGCATGTAGAAACTAGAAAGAAGTGGAAGAAAGTCATGAAATAAGAGATGGACTCCTTGGTACATAACTATAGTGGGGACTTAGTCAGGTTGCCTGCAAGTGAAATAACATTATAGAATAAATGGGTTTGTAGGTTGAAGGAAGAAGATGGGGGGAAAAAGAGGTATAAGACTAGAATTGTTGTGAAGGGGTTTGCACAAAAGAAAGGTATAGACTTTGATTAAATATGTTCTCTGTCAATCTATTTTTTCTTAAGCACTATCGAGATTTTAAACTCACCCCATCCTTTGTCGTTATCAAGCATAAGATTCGCAACAACCACAATGAAAGGGTGTTTTCCAGACATAGTCTGGAAATAATCTGTGGTGAAATAAGAATAACACGTGATGCGTTAAATAAGCTATCCCTCTCCCCTTACACTCTTCACTTAAAAATATCTCACACTATCTGAGGAGATCTTCGGATGGTGATCGATGCCTTCATTGCCCTCAAAGCTGGAAAAGAAGGATCTATTACCAAAAAATGTCATGCTCGTAAGATCTTGAACCTAGAAGCATATCACACTAGTAATAGCTTCCCCTCTGCTAGCAATACTAATAATTCTGCTTCTATTCACAAATTGGCCCACATTAACATTGAGGATGATGTCTTCAAAGATATAAACTTGATAAAATACATCTACTACAATATTGACAAAACAGACAGTAATGGTGACAAAAATGTGCCTTCTAATATTATGAATAGCAACATTAACAATTTTCAACCACTCAAAATTAGCCCTCGATAAGAAGGATGACGTTGACATGAATGTCTATTCATTTAACAACCAGTGATATCATTGTATACAATGGTGATAATAACTTGACTTCCAATACTTTGACCATGGAAAACATCATATCTCTTAACAATTCCGCTGAGATTAACACACTTTCTGTTGGTAATAATAAACATTATCATGGAGATAAAGAGAATTATCATGCATGAAATTTTAATACATAAGGTAACGTTGTTGTGAAAAAAGTGGATATTGTTAACACGGACAGTTTAATAGCAGCAATAACACATGCTTGATTGACACTAATGTTCCTCCTCACTCTCTCGCTACCTTGAATCTTGAAAATACTCCTTGGCCTTCAAACAAAAAGGCTATCAATATCTCCTCTCATGAACTTTCTAAATAATATTGAAGTCGAGGTGCTAAATAAAGGTCTTGGGTTTGATATTTCCCCCAAACAGATTCCCTTTGAAAGCATTATTTGCAGTGTGGAAGATAGTATTCAAGGATTTAATGATGTGTTCAAAGAATGTATTTTTCATAAACGTGTTCTCATTATGAGAAAATCCAAACCTCCCAAATGCAATTTGGATCACAGACTATTATAGGCACTTAAAAACTTAAGGAATAATGATAAAATCGTTATCTTGAAGATCGATAAGGGGGGAGCCATAGCGGTTATTTACAAACAAGACTATAAATCCAAGATGAGAGATCATCTCTATAACAGTTGTTGTTACAATAAGCTTCAAACTAACCCTATATAAAAAATTACTAAGGAGGTTAAGAAGGCCATCAATGAATCAAATCTCGATGACAAATTAAAAATAAATTAACCCCTTGTAGTGAGATCACCCCTAGGATCTATGGTATTCCTAAGATACACAAAGAAGGAATTCCCCTTAGACCCATTGTAAACACAATTGGCTCTCCCACCTATTTACTTTCTAAATATGTGGTGGGCATTCTTAACCCTCTTGTTGGCAATGTTATTCCTTCATTAAATATTCCAAACATTTTGTAGAATTTATTAAAGATGATAAATGTGAACCTAATTATCTATTGGTTAACTTTGATGTGGTATCTTTATTCACTAAAATTCCTCTCAATGAAGCTATAGAAGTTTTCAAAAATGTTACCGAGCCCCTTACTTCCAAACTGACTGAAATATGCCTTAGATACACCTTCTTTAGTTTCCAAGGAGAATTCTTTGAGCAAACCTATGGGGTAGCTATGGGCTCCCCCTTATCACCCATTGTTGCCAATATTTATATGGAGATGTTTGAAAATAAAACAATCAAATATTACCCCTCACAACGAAAAATATGGAAGAGATATGTCGATGACACCAATGTGAAGTGGCCTCATGGGGATTTAGAGCTTAACAAGTTTTTAGAACATCTTAACAGAATCTCTAATTACACCCAATTTATGATGGAGTTGGAAGATAATGATAACATCCCCTTTCTGGATGTTCTAATCTCTAAAATAAAATATGGTATCATAGGACATCAAGTATATAGGAAAAATATTCACACTGATAGCTATCTCCATGTTGATTCTCACCATCATCTCGCTCAAAAATTGGGGATCCTTAATACACTAATCACTAGAGCCTCAATACTATCTAACAAGGAATATCTCGAACAAGAAATCAAACACCCTAATAGGATTTTTCTTGAGATTGGTTACAATTACAATGACAGTTAGAGCCATTAAAAGAACCAAAAAGAACCCTCCTTCTCCTGAATCTCCCCTCCCAAATGGAAAATCATTCCTCCCACACATTTGTGGCACCACTGACAAAATTGCTAAGGTACTTTACAAAAATGGTATTATTACATCATTAAAACCCCTTAAGACCATCAAACACAAAATGCTATTTGTTAAAGATAAGGTTGACCAATATTAGTTCAAAGGAGTCTATAAGATTAATTGTTCTCGCAAAAAGTGCTACGTTGGAGAGATTGATTAGTCATTTAAAATAAGACTCAAAGAACATGAAGCTGACATTAGGAATGAAAGAACACACTCCTCAGCCCTTGTTGATAATTCTTTCAAAAATAAGCACCACATATAACTTGAAAATACTAATATCATCACTAAAGAAGATCATTATTTTAGACACAAAATTAGAGAAGCAGTGGAGATCATCAAACACCCCAACAATCTAAAAAAAGATGGTGGTGTTGAGGTAAGCATTAGTTGGATTCCATTAATCTCTCATATCTAATAAAAAAAGCTATCCCATTCCTTCTTCCCTCATTTTCTTCCTTTATTGCTACTACCCTCTTCCTGCTTGTTTCTCCCTTTTACTTCTCTTTCCTTTTCTCCTTTCTCTCTTGCCTCCCATTTTTCTCCTTATTCTCATTATAACACCTTTATTTTCTTGTTACCTATATTTAATTTATTCTTATTATTTAATTTTTTGCTTTCTTTTTAATTTTATTCATTCTCTTATTTCTTGTGTTTTCCTCCTTCCTTTTATTTATTATTCCCTTTATGTATTTAATTTCTTTTCTTTCTTACTTTTTTTCTCCCTCTCCTTCTTAGGGTTTTCCTCTCTTTAGAATCTATTTAATTTCTTCATATTATTTTATTTTATTTTTTACTTTCTTGTGATTTTATTATTATATTTTATTCATTCTCTTATTTCTTGTGTTTTCCTCTTGTCTTCCTTTTATTCATTATTATTTTAATTTCCTCCCTCTCTCTTAGGATTTATCGTTATTTCCTTTTCTTTTTATGCATCCCCTCCATACCCCCTTTCCATTCTTCTTCTCATTATATCATCTTTATTCTATTAATTTTTACTCTTACTACTTTTATTTATTTCATTTATCTTATCTTATTTAATTTTTTTATTTTTCTTTCTTCTTTTGTTTTCATCTCTTTTCCCTTTATTTCTTTAATTTGTTTTCTTACCTTGTTTCTCCCTATCATTCTTAGGGTTTTTTTCTATTTAGACTCTTCCCCCTTCTTCTTTTATAATTTCCTTTCCCTCACATTCATTTATATTTTTCGCTTTCTTTCTTCTTTAAAATATTATTATTTTCTTCTATTATTATCCTTGTCCTTTTATTAGTTTTCTATTCTATCATCTTATTATTATATTATATTATATTATTATTTTCTAATCCTTTATTTTATTTTTATTTTTATTTATTTGTTATTATATCATCTACCTTATATATTTTTTTCGGCCTTCATTTTTCCCTTATTCTGTCCTAATTTGTGATTTTTATTTATTTATTTATTTGGTCTTCCTCTCCTTCTCTCGACATCATATCCTGATGATGAGTCATGTTTGAGACTCAAAACATTGATAAAAAAAAAATGAGTACTGCAAAATTATCTTTGAATCCTCATTCATCAAAACCCTACCACAAAAATCTTCAAATAGAAAATGTTCTCCTGTTTTTAAAATTACTTTAATGAGAACTATTTTATGTTTAGTGATAGCAATAAATTTTCATCTTGAACAGTTAGATGTAAAGACAACTTTTCTCCATGGGGATTTGGATGAAGAGATTTATAGGTAGAAGCCACAAGGGTATGAGCTCAAAGGGAAGGAGAAAATTAGTATGCAAGTTGAAGAAGATCTTGTATGCCTTAAAATAAGCTCCAAAGCGATGGCATATAAAAATTGACCGGTTGTCATTTTGACCACTGTGTTTATATTAAGAAACAAAATGATGGAAGCTATATTATATTGTTATTGTATTTAAATGACATGCTTATTGCATGGTCTAACATGCAATAAATACTAATGTGCTCAAAAGAAATTTGGCTACTTCATTAGCAATGAAGGATTTAGGTGTTGCAAAGAAAATGCTTGGTATGAGAATAAATAGAGATAGGAAAAATCACAAATTAGCATTGTCTTAGGGTGATTACATAGAAAAGGTGTTGGAAAGATTTTATATGTAGAATAAAAAAACAGTATGTACACCTTTAGCTATCCATTTCAAACTAAGTAAGGAGATGTGTCCCAAGATTCAAGAAGAGATAGACTATATGTCTATTGTTCCATATTCATTAGTAGTTGGAAACTTAATGTATGCAATGATGTGCACAATGCTTGATATTGCACATGTAGTGGGAGTTGTGAGAAGGTATATGAACAATCTAGGTGAAGAAAATTGGATGGAAGTGAAGTAGATTCTCAAGTATTTGAGAGGTACCAAAAATATAGCATTATGTTTTGGAGGTTTAAAAACTATTCTATAGAGAAATGTTGATACAGATATGGCATGTGATAGAGATAATAGGAGGAACACCACATGGCATGTGTTTAATATAGGTGGAACAATAGTAATTTTGGTTTCTACAATGCAAAAAGATTGTTGCGCTTTCAACAACGAAATCAGAGTATGTTGTTGCAACAAAGGATAGTAAAGAAATGATTTAGTTATAAAGGATTATTGATGAATTGGGAAATAAGCAAGAGATTAGTAGGTTATACAGTGACATCCAGAGTGCCATTCATCTAGCAAATAACTCAGTCTTTCATTCAAAGAATAAACATATACAACTTGGGTACCATTTCATACGATCAATTTTGGAAGATGGATAGTTGAAGCTTGAAAAGATACACACTAGCCAGAATCTTGCATATATGTTAACAAGTGTAGGAACAAGGGAGAAACTAAGTTTATACTCAATTTTGATTGGCCGTCAAGTATGGTGGTAAATATGATAAACAACTAATCCAAGTGGAAGCATTGTCTAGCAAGTGAAGCAACAATGGAGTTGCTATAATTAGTCTCCAAGTCAAAGATTGTTGGGTGTGGAGCTTGATTATTTTCTTGATTGAAAGGTCTTGTTTTAGCCATGTTTGCATCCCAATCCTTTATGGGGTGTTTGAGGAGCTTCTGCCCCCCCCCCCCCCCCCCCCCCCCCCCCAACCCCCACACACTACTATTTCATAGGATTCTACGGGGGTGAAAATTCTTTTGAGCACCCCTCGGGTGGGGGTTTGGGAGTGTTGCCCCAAAAAGAATTTTTTTGAGAAATTTGCCTTGTAAAATATTGGTATTTCATAGTCAATCAAGACCATTAATTAGGGAAAGATATTGATATTTTTCCCCAGAAGGAAACCCTTGGTTTGTATGTGGGAATTTTATTGTGGCTAGGTATTATTCTGTAAGAAAAAAAGGAGAGGAGACTATGTGGGAGCGAAGAGGAATTTACAATATATATGTTGTAGGTTTTATCCCTTCAATTTATTGGTTAAAATAAAAGGAATGGTTGTTTCTCCATGTATGAAGTCGAGATTGGGTGAACCATGTATATCTATGTTTCTCTTGCATTATGTTTTTTTGTGTTTCCACTATTTTATTTCATTGCTCTGTTATTCAATTCCTAACCAAATTTTTAGTGAAGATCATTGAGAAGATCCATATACAAGTACAATAGACACTACAAAAGTCACAAGAAAAATACAAGGCCTGGCATGATCAACACATAATAGAGAAATCATTCGAGGTGGGATACAAAGTGTGGTTACAATTGAACAAGGAGACAATACAGAGCCTTGGTAGAAAATAAAGGCTCGACGGTATGGTCCCTTCGATATACTAGAAAAGGTGGGTGATAATTCCTATAAACTCAGTCTACCACCATAAATGTGCATTTACTTAGTTATGAATGTAGAGAATCTAAACCTTTATGAGCCTTCCATGTAGATTAGGAAGAGGAACAAGTCCTACCTTCTGTGGAGGATTTGACACTAGATGCTCAGGAAAAGTTGACAAAATATATAGTTTTACAAAATAGGTATAGAACTAAAATATAGGGGCAACATGAACTTGTGTAGATTGGGTTGAAAGGACAACTTCCATGTAAAGATAAATGGTACACTTGAGAGAAGGTGGAGGAAACATTTCCTCACCTCATTCTGTAAAAGCTTTTGAAGATAGAAAGCCTCCAAAAATATGGGGGTGTGATCCATATTGGATCATTATATTTCTTTTCATCCATCTCGATGCTTTTAGAGTGAAAAATATGGAGGAATCAACTCATGGGACCATGTTTACCAGCGAGACCAAATTTGGAAAATTGGGGTCTAAAACCTTTTAGGATCATTTTTGGGCATCAAACAACATTTTTTTGGGGTTAATAAATTTATAATTTAGTGAAATACATTTATTTTCATATTACACACAGAGAGACCTTTCCAATAGTGCAAGAATCATGTCAATTATAGTTTGTATGCAAAAGTTATGCCCCTTGGAAGTTGACCTTCCTGTTTTCACCACCAAAATTTGTGGGGATACCATGTCAGCCCCAAATATTCATGGAAAAGGGGATATGAACATGATCATGATGAATAATACTTGATAAGAGTCCATATTTTAAGTTTGGTTAAGAGTTGAGGTAGTCAAACCTGACCGTAGGCTATGGGGTTGTGTTATAAACGGGCCACTAGGAGGAAAAGGGGTGCCATTTTTTTTAGTGCATTTTTTCCATAGATAAGAAAAATAGTGAAGAGGGATAGGAGATAGAGCACACATAAAGGATTTGTGCACTATAGTATCCCACTGGCCACAGGCCATACTACTTTGTACTCACAACCATATTCCATTCAGAGAAACATAACAGAGAAACCTCACCTTCCAGTTGAGTTTTCCCCTAAAAGGGGTTCCCAGGTCATATCTTGTATCAAATGTGTTTGTGATGTTTTATTTCATTGTTCCCTATTTTCTGCATAATTTTAATCTACATATCTCGAAGACTAAATAGAAATAAAATCGTAAAAGTGTAGATTTCATATTTTCAAATATAATTTTATTATATTTATTGTATCGAATTGTCCAATGGAATATCCATGATAGCTTATGGATCACATATTGAAATTATGATATAAAATTAAAGGTATTTATACTCAAATCTTCAATGAGAAAACATTCTGGTGTTTTCTCATAAATATCTATTAAGGAATAATGGTTTCTTCTGACTACTATCATTATGAGGTTATGGAGATTTATATGTATTTTGTGAGACAAGAAATGAAGAGTGGGAACAATGTCATCTCTTTGTGGAAAGAGGATAATTTCATGAGGAAAGACCACAAAAGTTTAGATTTGAAAAAATACACTTGAGGACTAGACTGCATAACCAAAAATACTTCGATGAAGAGAAAGAATTAAATAAATGAAGGAATATGGTATTCATTACTTGAAAAATGGACTATATATATTCTTATTTATAGTAGAAAAAGAATCTTCTGACAATAACCAGAAGACAAGCTTTACAACACAATATATAAGATCGTTATGTAATCTTACAAGTTTCAATGTTCTTTTATTGGAACTCTAACATCCCCCCATAAGAAAAATGTAGGGAAAAAACGAAAGGAAAACAAAATCAAAGAATGGGTCCTAGCAACAAGGACTACTAAGGTAACCATGTAAAACCTCTCATAAGTGGAGAAAAGAAGAAAAATATATAGAAAAAAACTCCTCTCCAAAAAAGAGTAGAAAAGGGAGAATAAGAGAAAATATGAATGAGGAGATGGAGGAAGGAGGGCTTTATATGACCCCCCAAGGACAACTTCCTTCATTCAAAGTATCTGTCGTATTTGAAGAAATATCAATGATGCCAAAGGTTTAGTGAATATATAATGCAAGTTTATTTTTAGTAGGCACATACTCCAGACTAAGAACACCATCTTGAATAAGTTTGCTAATGAAATGCATGTGTATATCAATATTTTTGATCCTTTGATGCTCCACTCGATTGCTAGAAATATATATGAAACTATGATTAAAACAACAACAAGTAGTAGGATAGTCCTGTTGAATTCCAAACTCAGTCAATAACTATCAAAGCCAAAGAACTTCCTGACTAGCAATAACTGTAACTTGATACTCAAATTATACAAAGGATAACTCAATCGCTGATTGTTTCATGTAGGACCAAGCAATAGGAGTAGAACAAGATGGGGAAAAAACTAGATGTGGACTTATGATCATCAATTGATCCATCCTATTCATAATTTTAAGAAACCAACGAGCTCAAAAGTACCAATGGTGTATTGAATGCAAAAAGTAGAAGTCCCCTAAATATACCTTATAATACACTTTCTTGCCTTCTAGTGAATTTCATGAGGATCTTCATAGAATCAAGAGACAATCCCTATTGCAAAAGAAATGTTAGGTCAGGTGTGAGTCAAATAGAGTGGAATCCCAACCAATTGTCAATACAATGCAAGATCCACCCATGCTGAGGTGCAACTAGTGGAAAAGGTAAACCTAACTAGAAAGGAGTAGATGTAGGCTTACAATTAGCAATGTGGAAGTGTTGAAGTAAATCAACAACATATTTTTTTTTAGAATGGAAATACCTTTTGAATATTGATGAATTTTCAGTCCAAGAAAGTAATACAAAGGACCAATATTCATCATATCAAAATATCCCATCAATGATTTCTTGACACGCTAGATCATAGATGAATAACTCCCTCTGAGGATGAAATCATCCACATATAGAAGTACGATAAAAAAAAAAAAAAAATTTAGAGCCCTTCCTCTAAGTGTAAACTCTATGATCATAATGACGATGATTGAAACCTAAAGGAAGAAGAAAGTTATCCATCTTCTCATACCAATCTCTAGGATCTTGTTTGAGAGCATACAGTAAATTTCGAAGCTTGCAAACTAGTGAAGAATACTACACAAAACTAGGAGGCTACTCCATGTAAATTTCCTGTTATATATCACTATGGAGAAAGGTGCTCTTTACATCCTTCTAATAAAATGATTAACCTTGCAAGGTAGCAAGAGAAAGTGAAAGATATATAGAATCCATCTTGGATATAGGGGAAAGGTCTCAAAATAAACAATTCCTTCAACCTTGGAGAAACCCTTCGCCATAATGTGTGCCTTATGTTAGTCAGCAGAGCCATCTGCTACATATTAGTTTTGTATACACATTTATAATGAACCAACTTTTGTCCCTTGGAAACAGGAATGAGGTATCATTTATGATTCTTCATCAAAGAAGAATACTCTTCTATCATGGCATATTCCCACTTAGGTATTGCAATACCATAAAAAATAAAAATGATTATGATTATATTGAGAGGCAGGGTGAATTAATATAATGTTCAATTTTAATAATTAAGATAATTCATTGTAATTCCCAATGATGAACCACAGTAAGTGGTTCCAAATGCATCGAACCTAAAACTTCTATGTGATTTATCCGGGAGAAACTTAGTATATGATCATGAATCATAGAAGCTTGCATTCTAAGGTAATTCATACCTTTTAAGCAACAATCATATAAGAAAAACATGATAATACCAGATATACATGGAAACCCTTAAAGGGAGAAAACAGAAAAGCTTATGTGTAAGAATTTTCTTGTAGGCACCAACCTACTGTTACATCAATTTGTTGGAACCAACCATAAGGAGACACCCATCCCCTATTTTTACAAGCACCAGCCTAAAGCAGACACGTATCTCCTGATTTTGCAATGATTATATGTTTTGTTCTAACTTTTTCCTCTCAATTTTGCACTCTTTTCTTTGCTCTAAATTTCTACACACAAATTCATCTCTTATATTCTCAACATTCCAAAATTACCTCTAATATATATTTTACCATTCTACCAATGAATTTATTCATTACAGGGTTGACTTAATGCAATGATTTATCATTGCTCCTCTCACTTATTCAACTTCTTTTTCTAGTCTTTGTCTCTCCTTTTACTTGATCTACTACAACTCTCTTAGTCTCATTGGTTTTGGCTATTCTCCATGAGTACTTAATCACTTTACTTATACATGGTTTTAGCAACATTTTCAATTTATTAAAACTGTATTTATAGATCATAGTCTCCTTTTCCATGTCTATTGATCCATGGTATTGACCCATGGTATCATGGATTGACTAGGTCATTTAGTTTAAGATACTTAAATTCTCTCAACAATTCCTTAACTCGCTCGGTCTTCACTCATAACTTTTCACTGCAAAAACATAGTTCATATTTGTAACGGTGCCAACTTGTGTTGCCCAATAACTCTAGCTCCCTTTTGTCCAACCTTTTATCACTTGTTCCTTTCACATATGCCAAAGTTTTTTTCTTATGGGGCCATCATACTAGGAGCACTCTATATTGGAATTTTTTCCATTCTCATTTCTCGGTAAGATGATTATTATCACTCAGAGGTTATTCCTTAACCCCCCTGTCACCAAGTGTCAAGATCATCTCCTTCACATACTAGATATCAAATTTGTTCCTAGGCTCACATCCCTTGGGTATTGGACTTTCACACCTTGTAACCTAGTGTTGTGACCATGTCCTTACTCACCATATATCAAATATCCTTCGAATCCCTTAACTCCAAGTGATAGACCAATGAGCATACATGGTCATAGGATGTGACCTCGGTCTTGTCTCCAAATCGGTTTGGTATACTCCATTAGCAAACATTCTATATTCAAAACTTTAGTTGTTGGACAAATTTCCCTTTCACTACAACCGAAAACAATTTTCCTATCATACCATACATCTTTAATATGCATCTATTCTAGTACCATAGTATGAGCCCCAGAAGGGGTGAACATTTAGATGTGATAATTTTTGTGTAAAACTTGGTTTTTTGGGTGTTTTAGCCAAAACAAGGTACACAGGAAAACCTCGCCAAACACGGTTGTGGTGCAAGTCACCAGACCTCTGGCTCTACCATGTCAATCCACAGAGGACCTATCGAAACCTGCTATAAGTCCTTTTTGCATGTTAACTACCACGTAATTTTTTCCATGTCATACTAGATATGGGCCTTGGTGTTTATATGCAAAAGTGAACTCTTGTACCTGGTGCTCTGATACGAGACCCACCATTTCCATGTCACCAACCATGCCATCTATTGCAACAAATCAGATCCTACCACATGTCGAAGTGATAACACATACCTTCCATGTGTCACCTACCCTTCATCTAGTCATCCATCCAAATCGACCAAAATGAGTGCCACATGTCACTCACCGCTACTACCACATCATTAAATTTGCCACCTATTGTCCATGTGGTACCACATCATTACTATTTCCATGTCATTCCAGATATTGTATCAGGTGCATTCCTTGATTTAATCATTATGTATGTGTGAGCCTAATATGGATCTAGGCCAATCGATCGAGGTTTTCTTAGTTGTTGGATCCATCACGTGTATATCTATACTATAATCCCCATGCATGTTGTGAGCCCAATATTAATCTAGGATGATGATCTTGCACCTAGAATAAATATAGGCCATTTATCTTGTGCTTGTTATGACTAATCACATATTAATCACATTTCATTATCATTAATTATATATTAGTGGCCTATATTAATGAGAACCAAGTTTATGGTAAACTACTATTTTTAGTTATAAAAAAATGGAATTTTATTTGACTTTCCCACTGTGCCTTGACTTGTACACCAACGCCTCGCTCCACCTGGGATATATGTAAAATACATTAAAATTTATTTTTGCAAGTGCATCATGTAAATGCAAAATTTCATTCCATCTACCTACTATGCCATCTATTGTCACCCTCTACTACTTGATCTTGTTTTGGCTCCACCTGAGATTTTTTGTGCACTTCCTTTAACATTAATGACAATGCATACCTAATCAACACTATCTTTGGCATCAATGACACTACATTTTACATCAATGATAACACAAATTGTCTGCAATCTCCCCCTTTTTCATTGATTGCAACCCTACTAGACATAATCCAATCATTGATGTCCATTTGTTGATAACTTCTCTAAATTTTTGGCTAACTTGGCATATGTCTACTTCTTGTTCCTTGTTGACACTTATTATGTTTGCTTCTTTCTCCCCCTTTGACGTCAATGGAAAAGTGAATAATCCAACTATAACTGGTTGCTTCTCCCTTTTTAGGACTCCTCCCTTGGGATTATGCTTTCATTGTGCTTGATTTTATTGATTAATCCATGACACACATATTGCCTATGATCTTTGTTGATATATGTATATATGCTCCCCCTAGACACATGCTTATGCTTAGTAGC
This sequence comes from Pinus tabuliformis, assembly GCA_031772625.1. Lineage (NCBI taxonomy): Eukaryota > Viridiplantae > Streptophyta > Pinopsida > Pinales > Pinaceae > Pinus > Pinus tabuliformis. The sequence continues at coordinate 393,042,631 of CM062814.1, read as the reverse complement.
AACTCTCCCCCTGAATTGATGTATATTTTGAGAACAATGAGGTAAATTTGAGAACCTTGTCTTTACACAATGCCTCTTGTGCAACCCACTTTCTAAAGTCCTCATGTACCTAACATTTTCTAAAGAGATACCATATGTGATACTTACCATAATAATGGGATGGGAGAGAGATCACTCCAAACGTATGTCTAAGATATTCAAATGCCTCTCTCGGAAGAGGTTTAATAAATATGTCTACTATTTTCTCCTTAGTAGGTACATATTCCAATTTAACAATATGATCCAATACTTGTTCTTTGAGAACGTGATATTTAATAGGAACGTGCTTTGTTTTGGAGTGCATCACTATTTTTTAAATATATTAATTGCACTAGTGTGTTAGAAACCAATATAATACCGAGAATATGGGTGAATCAATATTATGGAAAATTTTAAGAATCATTAACAATATCCACTATTCCAATTCACTCAACGGTCAATCATGTAAAAACCACATAGAAACAATAGATGTACACGGAAACCCATAAAGGGAGAAAACCACAAAAAATATGTTTGAATATTCCTATAGGTTTCAACTTATTGTTACATCATATTTTATCGCACCAACAAAAAGGATACACCCATCCTCTAAATTTACAAGCACCCACTAGAATGAAGCACCAACTCCTTGATGTTTATTGGAACCGACCTTAAGAAAGAAGCCACTCCCTGATATGAAAGCACTGACGTGCTTTGCCTAGCGGATCCCTATTTCATTAATTTTCAAACTCAAACCCACTGACTATGTTCATTTTATTTTGTTGAATTATTTTCGCTGCTCACACTACTTCATCTCTCTGTCATCTAGATATTCTACAGTAATATAGATATGTTTAGACCAACAACTCAAATATTCTCTCTTTTTTGCAATTATTTTGCTCAACCTTTCACTACTACTTTTTGAATTCTTCTCTCATACATATAGTCCCACATTATTTCCCTTACATAGATCACATAAATAAATTCTACAACTCATATAATAGTTTTAGTTTTGTTATTAATATGTCTCACAACCCAACTCCTACTTTCTTAGTCTCTTAAGAACATATGTTAATTTCTCATCATAACAACTAACCTTCTTGAATTTTTTTTCTTCTTCTTTTATAGGTTTGGCCATTAAATTAGCATGGGCATAAATCCATGGTATTTACCAATGGAAATCTTATTTGACTGTATAAAAAACCCAAGTTGTTTGACTATATCAACATGCCAAGCTTGCTCTTGGGTACCTCATTGTTTACAACTCTTCACAAATTCAATGGATTTGAGACCACTCACCATAGCATCTTTGAGCACTTAACACAAGCTCCTCAAGACTAATGGGGTGAACCACATCCTTAATCTTTCTATTGAATATCAATTACTAGTATCATCTTTTCTCTCCATACATTGTTATAGCTCAATGGCCCAATGATCAATGAACTTAGCCCTTAAGAATTCAATTTGTAGTCCCTTGTGACCTAGGGTGTGATTGTGGACTTAAATGTTGTTCACTGCATTTCACTCATCACTCTTCCATCCCTTGTATATGCCTTGACTCTCAATAGCCAATATGTTGATAGGCCCTTGGGCGCTTGCCTGTCTAGCACCTACAAGTGGGGGTTGTGGCCACTTCCATTCTATTCATCGTTCACCACTCACTATTGGAAAAAAATCACATTTAGTACATTCTTCATCTATCCGAGTAGTGGGTGATAGAAAATATCATTATTTGATGATGTTTCACTTCAATGGGGAATTCTCTATCTGATGCCTCATTGTTCATCACTCTATCATTAGATGATGTACACAATGCTTGTTCCCTTTCCAATGGGCAGTGGACAATGGTCAATGTACCCACCTTCATAAAAGGTCTAAAACCACGAAAAATATATAACACTAAAAATCCTTCAAAACCAGTCCCTGGTGTAGATCCCAAGGCATCCAAATTTTTCATGTCAAGTCCACTCATCCCAATCACCATGTGTCACATTTCATCCAAGTCACACGACATGTGCCATTCACATAATCCTATATAAACAATCAAATCCTACCACATGTTCTCTATTGATGTGTGCCTACCACATGTGCTGCCATATGTCACTAACCAAATGTCCATTTGGGGTGACAAAAATGTTGAATCCAACTACTACATGTCACTCTTACATGCTCCACAACAAAATCACTGCCACCTATCATGCCACCTCACATGGATGAAATCTCTCTGCCATTTGTCATTCCACATTACTACCATGTTTCACTCAATAAAGGTTCACTTGGCCACCTAAAAATATAAAATCCACCTTCCATGTGTCATGACCACAGAGTGCCACATATCCTATACACAACACTACCCTGTGTCATCATCTCATTGGACCTTGTCATTAACCTGCCACATGGCACCTTAACAAATGTGCCAAGGCTTTCCACTTGTTTTGTCACTCCTATGTTCTTTATGTGCACATTGTTAGATTTTGGTGGTCCCACAAGCACCGTGGTGCCTAGGCTTATCACCCTGCGACCATGGGCCTTGGTACCCCATTGCATGTCACTTTCCACTTTCAACCTGTTGTTATTTTTTGTGCTCGAAAAAACTAGGTGGTTTGATAAGAACCTAAGCGCTTTAGCCCAAATCCCTATGATTAAAGGCTATTACTAATGGCTTATCACTTGCTACCCATCAGTGCATTCCTTTTGAGTTGATTATTGCATTTTGGCACTGCGATGGTCTTTCTAGAACCAAAAGCCTTTGGAAACCATGACTAGTCTTCAACTGAATTTTTATGCTCATTCCTTGGGAGTTAGGAAAAGTGTCATATACCATTGGAAAAAATTTTAAGAAGGTTTTCTACCCATACACTTAGTTTCCTCATTTGAGCTAAGGAACTGAAGAAGAAATTCTTTCAAATATATTAGCTTCATCCATGACCCAAAGCTAAGCATCAACACACATAAGCACATCAATGATCACACACTTATCAACACCCCCCCCCCCCACCCCACCCCGAACTTTAACACACTTACCAACCCCCCGGCTTGAACTTGACACAAACAATGCTTTGACATCAATAACAACAACTTCCAGCATGCTCAACAATCTCCCCCTTTCACTTTGATGGAAACATCACCAAACATTTTTGGTCATTGATGGAAACACCTCCACTTTGAAACACCCCCCGTCAAGATGAAGAAATTGTTGTTGTTTTCTCACTCTCCCCCTATTTAACGATGATTGATCACTCTCCAAATTTAATATCTCCAATTTTTTCTCACTCTCCCCCTTTGAAATCAATGGCAAAGGGCTTAGGTACTCTCTCTCTGGCCATGCTTCCACTAGCAGGATATAACATGTTACTAATTTTTCTCCTGCTTGACTAAAATCAATTGATATTAATGCACGATTACCTTGTCATTATGCTTGTATTTTCACTCTTCCCCACAACAAACTTATACTCCTACTAATCTAAAAACTCATGATTTTGGTCTCTTTTCTTGTCTCAAATTATTACATCTATCCTTTTACATGTTTGGACACCTGCCCTCTTTGCTTGCGAAGAAATCTAGTGAAGAGAAGGATGAGATGTTGGCCCAAAATTCACACTGAGAGGGGGGGTTAATTAGTGTGAGGTAAATTCCACAATGTAACAATCTTTATCAGTCATACATCAATATAGCAACAAACCATAAACAATATTTCATCATTTATATCAATGCATCATCAAATCAGTAGCATGACAAGAGAAATAAACATCACAAAAAAGGCATCACATCACAGGCAGACACAATTTTTTAGGTGGAAACCCAAATGGGAGAAAAACCACCAACTCTTCTTATGCTCAATCTTCAATTTATTTACATCAATTTGTAGGCCCCAACCTACGGGAGGAAACTACCCCTAAAATATATGAAGTTTCCACTTGTGGTAGGCTAGAACCTGATTGAGGAACCAACCTCGAAGAAGCAAGCAACTGCTCATTGTAGGCAACAACCTGATTAAGGCTCCAACCTCAATAGAATCCAACTTGGTCTAGGCTCCAACCTCAGTAATGAGTAGGCTCCAACCTGATTGAGGCTCCAACCTCCTTTCTCTTCTACCTTGTGGACCTCTATTCTTCACATTTCAAACTGGATCCACCATCATCACTATAATCATTAATTCATGAGTAAAACCAAAATATGAAATCAATCAAAACAATAATTTCCATTGCCTTTTCCAATGCAACCTGTAACTAATTCCATATAAACTTAAACCACTGTATTTCTATACAAATAAATTGCATCGAAATTTCATATCAATCACTCTTGTTGGATATCATTTTATTGCCTATATTCTACTTCAATCAGAACTACAACTTGGTCATTCAAAGCCTTCCTCAAAATTTACCATCTCCATGTATCCAAAACGCTTGCAAAATTCTCTCAGACCTTCCAAGCACACATGAGAGCTTTTTGTCATCCAATATTAGTCAAAAAAATATTAAACCCTTCTGGTTGGGTCCATCCATGAGTCTTTATCACCCAACTTCTTGTAGATCTCAATTTGGATAAATAATTCTCCCATAAATTTAAATATATATATATATATATATATATATGATAATAAACATATAATAAATTAAATGCTCTACAAACTTCCCCTTTCTAGGCTCTTTTCAACAGATCGCCAAATTCCTACACCGACCACCAAATTCTACAATTAATCCTACAAAATGGAAATTATAAAAAAAAAAAAAATTAATAATAATAATAAATAAATCTAACCTAGTTCACCCCGTGAGTCAAACTTGTGACTACCTATAAGTTAGGCGCATGACTTACCAACTCCTCTACACGATATGGATTTTTAATCCATCTGACCTACCTAACTTTATTCTTCATACTATCATCACAATCGAGCCTAGAGGTGGAACACCACCTTTAGCCACATCAAATGCATATGCATGAATTAGATCACACCACATAAAGAGAAAATCAAATGCAATAGGGTTAAGGCCAACCATGGCCATGTTAGATGCATGTCAGATGCAATAGGGTTAGGAAAAATATTGGCCATGTCAGAATACGTTAGATGCAATACGGTTAGGGCCAATTCCCTAGACATGTTGAGAGTCTAACCACGTTTAAAGAATGGCCATGACAAAAATCTAACCACGTCAAAAGTCTAGACACGCCGAAAGTTTGGCCATGCCGAAAGTATGGCCATGTTGAAAGTCTATCCACATCAAAAAAAATTCCATGTCAAAAGTATGTCAAATGCGATATGGTAGGGCTAATGTAGGGCTAATGTTTCGATGTTAGAACACGTCAGATGCAACAGGGTTATCTCTTAAGTCTAGCTACAAGTTTAGAACTAAATATATGACCTCCATAATACGCAAATACCCTTAGTCTTATGCCTTTGGTTCTATTGTTGTATGTGTTATGGACAAGGGATGGTGTGTATATGTGTGTGTTTGTGTGGTGGTGGTGGTCTCAATACCCAATAATCTGTAAGCCATGCCATAAAACAATGAATGACTAGCCCATGGTTTCATGCCATATGACCAAAACCACTCCATCAGCACTTAATGTCCATGTGACCATGTTCATATGACCTAGAGCTTATGGTTCATGGTCATTCCTCTGATTATGTCATCACGATGTCACACTTGCCACATGGCATACCCTAAGTGGACCACGTGTCAATCAAATTCACTCCTATTGGATAACCAAACATCTCGTTTCTACCTGCCACGTGTCAGCCTCTAGTGGCTCCACATCAACATGTTGACATCATCTCCTAATACAGACTTTCCATGTGTCATCATCATGTTGGTATTCTTGGACTAGTTAAACATTGAGCATCTTTTCCTTCACATGACCATTAAGTTGTTGAGGAGAATTTCATTGTCTTTAACTGTGTTAGCTAGTGCACAACTCCATGTGTTCATGGCCATTGAACTTCCTACCCAATGGAAGATCTTCTCCCAACTTGCATGATGTTTAACAAAATGATATTTTGGGTTTGTCCCTATGGTTTAGCCTTTTAATTTTTTTCCCAATTATTATCAATTTCCAATCAATCATAACATCTCATCTAGAAGGAGTTTTTCTTAGTAGAATATACCATTTGGAAGGTATCGATGAGCAGTATGAAACCATGATAGTTTTAAGATATTTAAAGCATATTAACTTCACAACAAACTAAAATTAATTCAAACACCCATATCCTTATGTAGTGAGTCATTGTGAAATATAAAGGTGCAATACTGCTCCACGAAGAGTCTTGCTTCTTCTTTGATCATCAAGTATGGTCTTGATGTTGTTATCATACATCCCCTTTGACATCAATATCTTGTTGTCATCAATGAAAACACTATGTAAAGCGTGAGACATCAATCCCAACTCTTTCCTTAAATTTTTATTTCATCTAAAAAATCTTACAACTTGTTGCAGTTGCTATGTACTCGAATTTAGTAGTAAAATAGGAGATAGATGTTTTCTTTTTTTGAACTTGGCCACTAAGGAATTTCCGAGAAAAAAAGTACCACCACTTTTTTTCCCCGATCATCTACACTTCCAGTCCAATCAACATTCGTATATGCAGTTAATGAAAAAATTTGACCCTTTGATACCATAGACCATAGTCCATTGTGGCTCTTTAAATATAAAAAAAAATCCTCTTGGAAGCTAGAAGGTTACTTTTTTTGGGGGCTAATTGATGCCTTGCAACTACACCAATAGCTTGCATAATGTATAACCGATAGGCTATTAGATACAAAACACTACCAATTATTGATCTATAGATTGATTGATTTAGCTCTGGTGACTCATCATCTTTGTTGAGCTGACATCCAGTGACCATAGGAGTTCTAATAAGAGAACACTCTTCCATATCAAATTTCTTCAACCTTTCTTTGAGATAATTTGCTTTGGGAGGTTAATATACATTTTTCTAATTGAGTAATTTGAAATCCAAGAAAAAATGAGAGTTTCCAAAGCATGGACATCTCAAACTCAGTTTGCATATTCGTAGCAATTTTTTGGTTGATTAATGTGTATTACTACCAAAAATGATGTCATCAATATAAGAAACAATAATTAAAAGATTATCATTCTCAGATTTGATAAGCATGTTATCGTCAGTTGTTCCTCTTTTGAATCCTCATTGTCATGATTAATTTCTTCATTTGGAATACCATGCCCTAGGTGCTTATTTAAGTCCATACAATGCCTTTTTCAACCTACACACTTCCTCAATATTTTTTCATAGCTAAAAACCTTCTTGTTGTTCTATGTGAAAACCTTCTTCAAGCTTTCCATTCAAAAAATTTGATTTTACATCCATCTGGTATAATTTAAAATTTTTGTGAAATGAAAATGCTAGGAACATCCTTATTTCCTGTAATCTTGTTACATAGGAAAAATTCTCTTAAAAATATATTCCCTCAACTTGAGCATAACATTTACATACCAATCTAGCCTTATTTCTTACATCTTAATCATTCTCATCTAATTTGTTCTTAAATAACCATTTTTGTGCCAATGACATTTTTATTTAATGGTCTTGGAACCAATTCCCAAATCTACTTTTTCTCAATTTGATCAAGTTCCTCATTCATAGCTTTTATCCAATGCTTATATTAGCTTTCCTAAGAAAATTATTTTGGTGCAATCATGGAAAACATAGCAATATGCGCTTGAGTAGAGCCATTCATTAATATTATTTGAGTTTGAACTCTTGGTTCCTTGTCATCATCAATCTTATTTGTAGAGTGATCCTTTTGTGCATACCTTAAGGGAGTTCCTGAGTGTGTTCATTTTGCCTGCTATGTTTCCTCTTCTCTTGATTCTTCAAGTTGTTTTGCTTCATCTTAATTGTTGGTATTATTAGGTGGACCAATAAATCTTAGTTGTTGGCCTTTTAAAGGTAACTCCTCATCCACATTTACATCAATGCAATCAATTGTGTTGCATATCACTTTATTGCAACATCTATAGCCCTTACTCTTATTATAATATCCTAGAAATATTCCTTCATCAACCCTTGCATCGAACTTGCACAAATTGTCAATTTTTATTCTTGATGTAGCAGTTACTTCCAAATACTTTGAAGTATTTTATTGTGGTTGGTTTTCCATACCATAGTTCATATGGATTCTTGCCACTCTTTTTATTAAGATGAGATTTATTTAAAATATGGATTGTTATATGAATAACTCCAGCCCAAAAAGTTTTTGGAAAAATTCTTTCATCCATCGTTTCTCTTGCCAATTGTTGCACTAATCATTTTGTCCTTTAGCTATGCCAATTTTTTATGGGGTGTTAGAAATAGTGAATTGTCTTCTGATTCCATTTTCTTCACAAAATTTATTAAACTCATTTGAATTATCCCTTGAATCGAACTTGTCCAAATTTTCATCATTATTCTTGATGTGGCACTTGCTACCAAATAAGCTAAAGTGTTTTATTGTGGCTGATCATATTATATCGTAACATGAATATAACAATGTAAGCAGCTAAATCAAACAACCATGAGAGCAACAAAACCATCAAACACAACCATATAAACCATCACACAAGAGACACAAGATATCTGGTGGAAAACCCTTCACTGGGAAAAAACCATCCTTCATGTTGTTGTGCTACTCTGAATCTTATATTAAGAAAATATAGTCTTTCACATAGATTTTCTAACTCCCATAAACATGGAGACTCGACCTCATATGCAATCATCTCACTTTGATCATCCTAGATACTCAATTCTACTAATCAACATAAAAGACTATGTTCTCCATGGATCTATGGACTACCATCCACTAAAAGCCACCACGATCAATCGATCCTCGCCTAACTCTGATTAGACTATCAAACTACCATTGGATTGAGAAACTATTCCTTTCGTTGAAACTTCACAATCACTGCTCCACATCCATGAAGTCACTGCTTCTATACTCTACGTAGACCTCCTTTCATCTATTTTCAAACTGGATCCAAGACACTATGCTCAACTCTGATTCATCTCTACAATCATGCTCTCCGTGACAAGACTAAATTATAATTAAAAACACCACCAACAATTTTCTCTCAATAATAGAAAAATATTGGCTCAAATCTATGTACCAAATCTGAATACCAAATCACCAACAGCTAAAACAAATCTCATAACAAACCCTCATACCAAAATATGAATGTTGCATAATATAATAAAAAACATAATACACTATGGCTATGTTCCAAATGCATCAACAACTCCTGCAAAAATAAATGTGAGAGTCAATAATATGGAGCTCCATCAATACCAATCTCAGCTACAAATGTATGCATCATTGATCTTAAATTTGGAGATATGAATCAATACTATGCTTCAAAAAAGAGATATTCTCATACTGTTGCTAGTAGAGATCATACATTGAAGCAATCAAGCTCACTAATAGCTATGAAGCATACTCACACAATGCAACCTTCTCTAACTCACTATTACTCACCATCCACCGTCACACAACTCCAAAGTGATGAATATAAAACATGTAGGGAAAATTTGAGCTTGGGGTTAAGATGAAAGGTGCACAAATTGGACCAAATAAATCCACTAAGACCATTGATTATGCACTAAATAATTTCACATCATTGGAGAACCTTTTCAAACCATTCCTAACCTTTACAACTAATTATGGAAGCCTATGGGAATTTCTATGCTAATTTCCTTCTGATTTGCACGAGTGATTCGGGAGGATCTAGAAATACAAGTGGCCTTAAAATAGCTCAAAAATAATAGTCATGATATGGAAGTGAAACCACAACCAGATCATAGTTCTCTTTGCCCTAATTCCAACGGTGTGAAGGAAACTCAAATCCGAGCTCATATGCTCAATTTATAGTTGGTCAAAGTTATGGTCAAACTTGGCCAAGTGGAAGTCTTAACGAGGCAACAAATTGGCAGTATATTGGTGCAATAAATCCAGCCACCAGACATGTGAATTTGTAGCCTACTTAATTTGTCTAGTAACCCTTATTTTTTGGTGCAAAATTTTACCTATATTGTTTAAAAAAATTTAAAACAAATAGTTTTGGGGTGGCGAGTCACCAACCTTGCCACCCCCCATAGCGTTGTTGTATTATATATTAAAAATAACGTGGCAGGCAGGCTACCCCCAATGGACCCATCTAACCACTGATCAAAAAACCACACATACACACACACACACACACACACACACACATATATACATATACATATGTGTGTGTGTGTGTGTGTTTAAACTACCATCGTTACAATATTTATAACCTACATAATATTCAACCGCCAAGTTAAAAACAATGTGCCAATTCTATTTGGAGGTCAGTGGTGTTGGAACCCCCGACCACCCGTCTCCAAACTTAGCCCCAAACCAATCCGTCCAATGACCCTATGTTGGGAAATTTGTCAGCCTTATGTTATATAAACCTTCATTGCTTTTCATTCGACAAGTGGCGGAAGGTGTGAAACTAGGAGCAGCCTTTTTGGTGTGGAACCATGAGCGAGGGATCTCCAAAGATGCTAAAAATATTCCCTTAGAGGCCCAAAGGTTCTAGTGTTAGAATTTGACAAGTTTATAGTTGATTTTTCATTTTTTCATGTTAGGAATCCATCCTTGTTGTGCGTTTCTCTAGCTGATCTCTCCATTTTCACGACATCATCCAGATTTGAGGTATAAGGGTCCATTTTGGTAAAGTTACCTGTAATTGATTTCTTTGATGCCACTTAATAAAATAAGACCTCCCCACTTTTGAGTAGGGCCCGAAGACATAGTCCACATTGGGTGAACTCCATAATCAAATCATTATTTCTTTTTATCTAGTGTTTTCTTATAGTTTTCTGCTTCTTTTCATGTGTTTAAGTTACTTGGTTGTGTATGATCTTTAGTATATGCAATTTTGAATGCATCCTTGAAGTTAAAATATATAGATCAGAGCAGGTCTTCTTGATTTGTGTTGCATGAGTCAATGCTAATCAGGAATAAGCTCCAAATAGGTGAAGGAAAACTTAAATTCTTTGATCTCGAAGCAGCGCATGCACCATGAAGACAAAACATGGAAGATGAGGAAGCTTGAATCAAGGAAGATGAAAATTATCACAAGGATTTATTCACCATGGAAGAGAAATTTGACAAGCTATTTTGTAGAGTATGAGAAGACAATTAAGCCTGAGAAGAAAGAGTCAGATGACCATGCATCGGTAAATCATGGAGAAGGAGGAGAAGAGCCTCCTCCCTCTCCATATTCCAGTGACAATTATTCTTCTTCTTCTTCTCATTATTCAAACAGGCATAATAGGAATACATCTAAGAATCCATCTTTTAAGCTAGATGTAAAGTTTGATTTTACCACCTATAATGGATAATGCAATGTATAGAAACTAAACAATTGGATTAGATATATCTAGGTTTATTGCCGGATTCAGCAAATCGAGGAAGATGAGGCAAAGATCCAATTAGCATCTATAGCGCCCCCTTCCCATATCTACCCAGGTAACCATCCAACTGGGGTAAACATGTGGTGAGAGGCTACTATGATATGATTCAACCTCATAGGTATGCTTAAGGAAGTGAAATCGACGGAAACCCATCAAACACAACTTCCACATCAACAACAACACTCCCAAGAGGCATCACAGCCACACAGGTATCATGCCACTGGGTTCCACTAAGTTTTTGACCAATTAAACCTTTAGACGCTCCCATGCTATGGGCATGATAGAATCCAAAGAGCTATGGACACTCCCACAAGCATGCATGCTTGCATCCAGGGATTGTTTCTAGCAAACCTTTGCTAGGATTCATAGGATTTAAGGCACTTTTCAACCCATAATTTTGTCCACTTCCCAGAAATTGCTCTAAATTCTGGAATCCATTAAACACATGATGACAAGATTGATAAACCAGAACTAACTCCAGAACTAGGACTAACCATCCCCAACCGGGATTGATATTATTTCAAACACTTGGCATCAATACAATCTACAGGTCTAGGATACAAAATAAATCATGAATGAATGAAAAATCTTATGAGACATGACAAGAAGCATCACCACCTTCTCTCTGGAACTTTTATGACATCAATTAGATCTTGCATTCATCATTTTAACAATTAAAAGTAAATACATGAAAAAACCATGACATGAACTAGTCATTTAACTATGCTTATAACGAGCATCAAACCATGAAAATAACAGTGAGATATTAGCCATTAAATCCACATATAAATGAGTACAAAAGCAAGAGAAATTATATTTTATTAAACATATCCAAATTCGACCAGGTTCGAGACTTCCACATGCCAACCGACCGTAGACATCGCTTAACCAAATCTTTCTTTCAGCTAGTCACCCTCGTGCCATATTTCAAGCATGAATGTGGGATCTCATGGATAAACCAATCCAATAACAACCAAGGGAATCCAAAGGTTAAAACACCTCCACCCTCACCAAATTGTGATCACACCAAAATTGGTGCTCTGATCACAAAACTAAACCGAACTTGGAATTCCATCCGGAATCCATCACTATCCTTGAGTAAATTTATGTCTACTTGTCTCTCAAGCTCTACCACATTCTAGTCCCAGATCACTAGATCCCAAAGCAAGGCACCTCCCTCAAGCTTTACTGTGTATCCTGCCAAAACTGGTCAAGGGATTCCTAGGCCTTTGGGAATGAACCTTAAGACCACCCCCACCCCGGATTCCAGAATCCATCCAGCAATTCCAAAGCTCAAAACTGAGATCAACATCCCAACCCAACACGACATCTAGAAAAAGGAAAGGCTAGGCTGAAAGCCACTGGCATAACTAGACAAAACCATGCCACTGACAACAAGAGAAAAATAAACCAACATGCAAAGCCATGCATGTTGAAACCAACTATGAAATCACACATGCAATATGTTACCTTCAAGTATTCCTGCTAAAGTTTCTTGATCTTACTCTTCCTTGTTTGATCCTTGCTTTCCTTCCTTTCCTTTTGCTTTCTTTTGCTTCCTTGCTCCAAAGCTAAAGTGCTCCAAGAAAACTCTAAGTGTCCACGAGTGAGAGAGATAGAGAATAATGGGAGAACTCCAAAACTAAACTAACAAAAGGTTACAAACCAATCCTCATAAGCCTTTTTATCAATTAGGCCTCTATTTTCTTCATTTTCCATTATTTTCCTTCATTTTCCTCCTCACATGCAACTTGTGACCTTTCACCTTACTTTTCTCCTATTTTCCTTTATTTTCATAAATAGATTTGACAAAAATGCCTTTTTTCCTTTTAATGCCTTTGCCAATTTCCTTTAGCCATTGTTGGGGCATTCGTTTTGAATTTTGAAAAAAATTGAGGATACGAAGAAGGGAAAATAGGTGGCGGAATCAATGATCAAATTGCGAAGAAGACAACTGGGAAAGGAAACAGGAATATGCAGTTGCGGAACGGTTGTGGCAAGGTGTCAGCAATTACAGAGACAGCTAAGCGGACAAGGTACATGAAAGGTACATGAGGAAAGAGACAAACAAATAGAACTTGCAGTGCAAACAATAGAGGAGAATACAAAAGGAGGAGACCACAAGAAGAGAAGGGTTGGAAGAGATGTGGTAAAAGACGAGTAGCGAGGAGGATGTGAGATACCAGAGTATCAGACCTAAAGACGAACGTAGTAACAGAAAAGCCCAAATTGAGATCTATTGGGAGTCGCAATGTTCTATAAGCCTAGTATTTTATATATTTGTCTATGGCTGAGGCCGAATGTATAATGTATTGAACCTTCTGTTGGATTAATGTAAAAGAGAAATCGGACTAGTTACTTGGTATCGTGTGTGTGTTTAGTTATGATGCATGGGCCCACTAAAAGTTTTTATATGTTGTGAGTCTATTCTCATGTTAGATTGATTATAATGTTGATATGTTGTTAGAATGAATATATGCATTGGGCCATGTATAGAGTAATGGTTAAGTTATCCCTAACATTACACTAAACCCTTCTTAGTTTTGGTCATGGAACACCTCGGGTGAGAATCCTTATCCCTCAGGGTAAGGTGAAAATGTTGGCATAGTCCTAGTATACAACGAACCATTGTTGGCTCCTTATGCCTGAACCCAGGGTCCGTCCCTGATGTCATTTTTGTGCCAACAAATAGTTATGTTGTCGAGACATGAAGTTATAAGAAACAGTTTGGAATATGGTGTCAAGGATATTTAAGAAAGAGATTTGGGATTGGTGGGATAAAATAGTAGACCAGTTTATATCAGAACAAGTTATTCACTGGGGTCAACCTATTGCCAAAGTAAGTAAAGAGATTTTGTACTCTGAGGTTGCAAGTGACCAATACGAGATCTTTTGGTGTAAGTTTCCAGAAGACTTGTATAATTGGTTAAGGAAGCTAAAAGTGCAGAATCGACCAGAAGGAATGACACCAGCTTTTCACAATTGGGTTCCCTCAAACCTTGCATCACTTCGACACTTGGATATCAATCTAACAAGGGTAGTAGATTTTTGGTTACAGACTAGAGTAGAGGGATACATAGTCGAGTTCGCAGAAGAGAACTATCAGTCATTTTCAAGGGCAGAAGTAGTATTCAAGTTAGGAATAAGAGGAAAGCTGGTGAAGGAATTGTTGTTGTGGATTAAGATGTTCATGGTGGAAGAAGGGATGCTACCTTTACCTACAACAACCATGGCAGCGTAAAACCCCAGTACTGGGGGAAGGGTCTAAGGGGAGGTTTCTACTAGTTGTGGAGTGTTGATGTTGTTGAAGGAATGGATGTAGAAGGATTGTGGAAGGCTAGAGATATTAGAGTGCAAAGGAAAACGTTACTAGTCGAAAAGTGGCAGGAGAGAGCAGCACGGACTCTGAAAGAGAGACGGATGGGACCCCACCAAGCAGGAGTGGTGTCAAGGGGGTCAGAAGAAGGAAAGATAATGGAGAAAGATGTAGAACAAGATAGGAATACCAATTGGAGGCACATAAGCTGAGATAATGACGGGGACTCTCCCTTATAGGTTGTGGGAAAGATGCCGGAGGAAAAGGTTTGTAACAGTTGTGAAGAGGAAATGGAAGATAAAATGGGTAATGTCATGAGAATATTATTTGTTGAAGACGAAACATCTGCAAGAGATCAACAGCAAAATCCCTAAGGTACAAGTAGTATCCATCCCGACCTTCCCCTGGTGCCTTTTAAGAACCCTGATAAACTTGTTTCTAAGTTAGCTAAATCGATATGAGTACACTGCGTGCATGAGAAGGATAAGGCAAGTTTTAACATAGTAAATAGCAATGGAATTAGCAATATTAGTAATTTAGGACTAAAATTATCTTAGAACCCAGAAACAAAGGATTTGTGTTGTTGGCATACACTCGGGTAACCATAGCAAGATCTTTCACTAGCTATCTTGAATTTGTTGGTAGAGGAAATGAAGATGTAGAACAACACTGGTACCTTTGCAAAGCTATATGGAGAGCGCATCAAACACTAGATAATGTCAAATCAATTGATTTCCAACCCACATTAAGGTAAATAGATCTATGTTGGTTTATAAAATGGGCAGAACAGAACCAGAATCCCACAGTAGATGATATAAAGAGAGGCTCTGTGCAGGAATTCAAAGTACCTCAAACTGATCAACAAGGATTATCGGAACTATGCTAAATTAAACAAAGGGAAGGTGAAATTGCTTGGGAACTGATGCATATATTTAAGGATTCTATTGCCAAGTTGAGCTACACCTTAGATCCTAATCATCAAAGAGATTGGTTCATCAAAGCACTCCTACCCCTTACAAGAACATCGTTGACACAACAAAATATTGGGACTCTCCAAGATGCTTTAGAACAAGCATCACGTATAGAAGCCATGGTAGGATACCCGCATGAGTATCGGGGGGGGCCAAGATTGTAAGACCCATCAATCATGGGTGTCCAAAATCAAATTGCCAACTTAACAGATAAACTAAAAGATCTGCATCCAATTCGGCTAGCTAGACCTAACGTATGGTGTACTCACTGCCTGGTGGAAGGACATGTTGCGACAAAATGCCTAAGGTTGAGAGGCATAAAAAATTCAAGGGGAATTGCAGGACCATCAAGAACGCTGCCAACAATTAGAGTTGTAGTAATAGGAGCGCAAGGAGCTTTCCCAAGACAGAATACACAAGAATACTATGAAATCTGTAGGAATTACAAACATTTACCACATATATGTCCAATACTACCAAATTACTCTAATGTACCAAATAATAACTATTTTGAATTTTTTTCATCCACAACGCATCACTCTGACCAGTGCAGGGCATTAGACACTTTATCAGAGAGGCTGGACAAGTCCACGTTCAGGGTCAACGAATTTAGTAGGGGAGGAGGAGGAGGAAACATGAGAGGAGGAAGAGCTGGAGGCAGAGGTCCCATAACATGCTATAATTGTGATCAGAAGGGGCATGTTGCTAAAGAATGTCCGCTCCCCAGAAGACCATGGTGTTCGCAATGCAAGGTCAATACACATGCTACGGAGGATTGCCCTGAGCTCATTGCAAAATGGGAAGAAAGGACTAGACAGAGAGGGGCCAATCTGATTAATGCAGAGCCTCGTACTAATGACACTCTTCCCGTAACTAACATAAATATAGTTACAAGAGGAGGAAAGAAGACAAGGGAAGATCGGGTTACGGTGGATCTGCCCTTAATTGTTTAGGTAGCATCCCCGAAGAAGTCATATAACCCCACACAACAAAAACAATATTATCAGGAAGCAGCTAAATTATTTGAAGGAATGACAGAGACAAAGGAAAACCAAAAACTTGACAAATACGCACTCGGTAATGCTCAAGTGATAGAAGAATGGTTTAAGCTATTTCTAGAGATCGTTGATGATGAGAAAATGTTAAAGAAGTTGCGTAGAAGTTTGAAAGTGGTGTTTCCAGAAGAAGAGAAGAAACAAGAACCAATATATGAAAACTTGCTAGAAAGAGTTACAAGAAGAATGCGGCGGAATAAAAAGAGAACCGGAAGGGAATTCTGAAGTGATGCTCAGGTTGCAAGATTCTAGATCAAGGACACAATGCTAGACCTAGGGTCGGATGTAAACATTCTACCCAGGAAAACGTGGGAGGCGTTGGGGAAGCTGCAACTTAAATATTCACCAATACATTTGAGGATGGAAAATCAATATTGTATTTTGCCTATTGGAAGGCTGGAAGATGTAGAGGTGGATGTAGTGAGAGTAAAGACATATACTAAATTTGAAGTGATTGATATAATGGGGGAAAAGGACCTGTACCCAGCACTTCTTGGTATCGACTGGGCATATGAAAAATATGTTGTCATCAACCTAAAGAAAGAGTTAATGATATTTGAAGTAGAAGGAATGCGGGTGATACAACCCTTGGATCCATATCAAGGACCCAGGTCCACGGAACCTGTGGATGACAGAAATGAGCCGAGAATGCTAGACCAGTTGTTCACACTAACGAAGAAAAGAGAGAGGATTATATAAATCCTATAGTTGGAGGAGTATTCAAAGCTCAAAAGATAATTTAGAAGCCGCGTGGGACACATGGCAGCAAGGGGGATACGAAATTGATACCAGACGTTGCGCGAAGATATGCAGGATAAACTGGATAGGGGCAGAGGTAAGCAACTATCTCAGATTCCACGGTATTGAATCAGTATACATTTTTTTAAACAAATTAGACAGAGACATAATAGAAGATCAAAAGGTTCCATTATTAGATATCGCATTACACGCCACCCCGGCAAGGTGGTGGAGAGCGCACCACAACATGTTGCGTGAATGGGGAACCATAAAGTGAGCCATGAGAGAGAGGTTTAGTCAAGAAGAAGACCGGCCATAGAATAGAGTAAAGTATAGAGGTAATTTAGATCCTAAGAAGCATTTAGAGGACTGCATAGAAAATTGGGAAAGAGAAAAGGTTTCGAAGGAACTTTGGGTGCATGTATTTATACACACTCTAGGTACAATCCTACAAGCATGGTACATATAAGAGGAACTTCATAAATAGACAACGAATTTTGATAGCATGGCTAGCCAGTTCAGTAGCAACTTCTCATTCAAAAATGTTGATCGACACGACTCAGACCTTATATGCCATCAAAAGGATCCTACTCACCCCAGGAAAATTATGGGAAGGTTTGTTGATGAGAAGTTTTTATAGTATTTTTATGAAGCAGGTTATCTAGAATATATGTCCTACAAAAAAGTAGAAGCAGAACTAAATGAAGATTATTTAGAAGAATTAAGACACCTGACCTTTCAGGAAACAGATGGGGAAAGGGATATTCAAGAAAGTCCCACAGGAGAGATTGTACACCTACTCCTGATGAAATTGCGAAAGCATAATATTGGATCAAATGATAAACCGGAGATAGGATCCATCGGGGATTACTAGGATGAACAAACAATAAGGGAGATCTTTGACCTACTACAAGAATATCAAGACTTATTCCCAACTTCGGTAGCTGAGCTAAAAGGGATAAAAGGGGACATAGGAGAGATGAAGATTGTGTTCAAAATCAGATGCTCGTCCAATAAAGCACATGAAATATAGGCTAAACCCGAGAGTGAAATAAAAGGCCAAGAGGAAGATTAACAAAATGCTAGAAGCTGGACTTATATTCCCGTTGGACGAAGTAAAATGGATTAGTCCAATCATTATACAAGTCAAGAAAGATGCAACAGAGATCAAATTCTATGTCAATTATCAAAGTCTGAACAATGCATGTGTGCATGATCCCTTCCCAACACCGTTTAGTGATGAGGTTATGGACAATGTAGCAGGGAATGAAGTGTATTCCTTCACTGATGGATTTTTAGGCTACCATCAGGTTTGAATAGCATGGGAAGACAAGAGGAAGACAATGTTACCACAGAATGGGGGTCATATGCTTATCATGTAATTCTATTCGGGTTAAAGAACACACCAGTTATTTTCTTAAGGATCATTATACCTGTATTTAGAGACTATATCCACAGGTTCTTGGAGGTATACATGGATGACTGGACAGTGTACAATTTACTAAAGAAGCACACAAGGTTGTTAAGGGTCATGTTTGAGAGATGCAGACAGTTGCAAATTTCCTTGAATCTAAAAAAATGCATCTTTGCAGTTCCATTTGGAACATTGTTGGGCCATATTGTTTGCAAAGATGGAGTGTGTGTAGATCTCGCAAAGGTTGCGGCAATCATTAACATGGAACCCCCACATAATTTAAAGCAGTTGCAGTCCACTCTAGGCCATACAGGGTATTATCGATGATTCATCAGGAATTACGCATCAATTACAACCCCTAGGGAAAAGTTACTGAAAAGGACGGAAGAATTCACTTGGTTGGAGGCCTATCTAGTAGCATTGAATAAGTTGAAAGAGAAACTAGTAAGCGCTCCTATCCTTGTATACCCAGATTGGAACAAAACATTTCATGTACATATTGATGAATCAGGGATCGCACTAGGAGCATTAGTGGTGCAATCGGGAGAGAAAAATATGGATCACCCGGTGTACTTTGCCAGTAAGAAATTATCAACAGCACAAAGAAACTTTACAACAATAGAGAGAGAAGCACTGGCCATGGTTTACTCTCTACAAAAATTCAGGAATTACTTGCTAGGAGCGTCATTTAAATTCTTCAAAGACCATTCAACACAGAATTATTTGGTGAACAAACCAGTATTGGAAGGCAGAATATGTCGTTGGTTATTACTCTTCCAAGAATTCATGTTCGAGGTAGTCATAAAACTCGGAAGGATAAATGTGGGGCCAAATCATCTGTCAAGACTAGAGATAGGAGAGAATGAAGGGCCATTAGATGATCAGTTACCAGATGCTGACTTATTCATAATAGAGGCAATTCTGAACTACTTAGAAGAAATTGTTGGGCTACTAACAACAGGGTACTTCCCGGAGGGGTATACGTCAACACAGAAGTGACATCTAATAGTAAGGGCAGTGGATTATCAACTAATCGCAGGACATCTCTACAAGATGGGCCTGGATCAAATTATAGGACACTATATAATTCAACACGAAAGAGAAGAAGTGCTCTAGGAATGTCACGCTGGAGTTGCAGGAGGCCATTTCGGAGGGAAAGCCATCGTAAGGAAAATACTACAGGTTGGATGTTATGAAACCAACTCACAAAAAGATAGAAAAGATAGATCAACGCCTTAGAAATCAGCCTCTTCAAGGGGGCAACCTCATTTACATTACACAAATGAACAATTCTTGGGTGATACAAATGACTAGACCTCCTTTCTATATATAGGAGTCTAAGGGGTCATAATATAATCAGAGCTGACATAACAATAATAATGTAAGGGCACAACAATAACAATAGTGGGATTCAATGGGGCACAATAATAACAATATGGCGACTACATGGGCACAACAATATAATAAGGGGTTACACTAGTAGTATAGGGACCTAACATGCCCCTCTCCTTCAAAAATTGTTGTACTTGATGCTTGAGTTGTTCTTTATGCTTTTGTATAAAATTCTCATCCTCTCATTTGGAATCTTCAGCGGTCATGTTCTTCCACTTGATGAGATAATCTGAAATTGATCGATTGCATAACTGTCAGGTTCTTGTTTCCATGACTACTTCAAGTTCCCATATGATTTTTCCTTCCTCATCAAGTTCTGACAATATTGTTTGAATTGGGAGCTTCTCACCTATAACCTTCTTTAAGCATGAAACATGGAAAACTGGGTGCACTCAGGAAGATGCGGGAAGCTCCAACTTGTATGCCATAGTTCCAATATTTTGTAACACCTTGTACGAACCATAATACTTTGGCGATAATTTATTATCCTTCTTAGCTTTCTTGAGGGACATTTGTTTGTATGGTTGTAGTCGTAGAAATATCAAATCACCTACATCAAAACTTCTTTCGCTCCGATGTTGATATGCATGTTGTTTCATTTGATTCTACACCAAAGTGGGATTATCCTTTAAAAGTTGGAGAACTTGTTTTTGATGCTCGATGTGATCTTTCACTGGTTGAACCTTTTTCTTCTTGATATGTCCTTCTATCTTGAGAGCTTGAGGAGTGGTAATTCCTGCCAATGCATTACAAGATATGGTCATTTTCATTTCTTCTTTCTCTAGGGTTGGTTCCTGGTGAGTATCCTTTTCTTTTAACGTTTCTTGATCCTTTTATCCTGATATTTCAGTGCTTGAACCTTCTTCTTCTTGGTATGTCCTTCTATATTGAGAGTTTGAGGAGTGGTAATTCCTACCAATGCAGTACAAGATATGGTTAGATTCATTTCTTCTTTCTCTAGGGTTGGTTCCTGGTCTATATCCTCTTCTTCTGATATGTCTTGATCATTTTCTTCCTCCTCTTCACAATCTATGTAAAATAATTTCTTCTCATCACACTTATGATCTTTAATGTATTTTCTATCACAATTGTAACAAATCCCTTTTGCTCTCTTTTTTTTTTCCAATTGTTGTGGTGTCAACCTTGTAGGTTGTGGAAGGCTAGGAGAAACAACAATTCCATCTTTATAGTTGTGAGTGGTAGACTTCCTTGTTGCCATAATTTTGCTTTCCACTTTTCTTGCCAACCTGTATGCCTTCTCCAATGAATCAGGTTCCCAAAGGCAAACCTCATGTTGGATGTTATCTTTTAAAGTCCCTATGAAGACATCAATCCTCTACTTCTTTGGAATATCATTTACCCTTATATTCAATTTTTGGAATTCCTCAATGTGCTCTGCCATTGAACCTTTTTGTTTGAGATTTATCAATTGGATAAAGAAGGTGTTTCTCTTTGTCTCCTCATAATGTGCTATCATTTCCTCTGTGAAAATTGACCAGGTGACAAGTGCTTTACGAGAACAAAGCCCTCTATACCATACAAACTGATTCAGTTCTATATATAAATATGAAATACATACCTTTTGTAACAGTTTCACATCATGTAGAAAAAAATATTGCTCCATCTGTAGTATCCAAGTTACTGGATCCTTGCCATCAAACTTCCTCATATCTCTTTTTCTTGCTTTTAGGATCTTGATCTTGAAATGATATTAACCCTGTAATTTTGGACAGGGAAAATTTTAAGAACCCCCCTAAATTTATAAATATAATAAATGGGCGAATCTCCATGGTATATAGGAAAAATGGAAGGCGATTTAATCAATAATATAATATGTATATATAATTTTTTGACGAATCTCTCACCAGGCATGGCGAATATTTTACTCAATTATAAAATCTTGTAAGATCTTGGCGAGTCTTTCACTAAATAATAAAACTTTGTAAATTCCTAGTGAATCTTAGCATAGGCTACATGCTGGTTTAATTCCCCCATTTAAATAGGCTACATTCCAGGTGAATACCATGGGTCAATACCATGTGCCATTTTGGTGAATACCATGGGTCAATACCATGTGCCATTTTTATTTTTATTAATTCTAATATTAGGGTTAATAATTGTTTTTTGCATGGTATTAATAACAATCTAGTCCATGGTATTTGTCCCATAGTATTTTGGCCATAGGTTTCACCTAAATATAACCCATTTTTTGAGTGTTCGTAAATATAAGGTGACTTATGGAGTAAATATAAAAAAATGTTTTATTTGTTTACCATACCTCTCCTTTATTTATATTTTTATTAATTTACCATACCTCTTTTACAAATATGGTATTTGGCCCATCGGATTCACTTAAATAAAACCTCTTTCTTGAGCCTTCATAAATAGAATGAGGGTTATGGACTAAATATAAAAAGAGGTTTTATTTATTTACGATACGTCTAGTTTATTTATATTTTTATTTATTTACCATACCTTTTGAGTAAGTATAAAAAGACGTTTTATTTATTTACCATACCTCCACTTTACTTATATTTTTATTTGTTTACACCCTTACATGTATATAAGGTGACTTATGGAGTAAATATAAAAAATGTTTTATTTATTTATCATACCTCTCATTTATTTATATTTTTATTAATTTACCATACCTCTTTTATAAATATGGTATTTGGCCCATAGGATTCACTTAAATAAAACCTATTCTTGAAAATGGGCGAATGGATTCACTTAAATAAAACCTATTCTTGAAAATGGGAAAATGGAAGGTTGTAAGTCCTAATTTCAAGGGCTAAATTTACCTTTTTTACCCTCTCCCTTAAAATAAGGTGGGCTATTTGAGGTGATTTGTAAAAATGTACTATGATACAAAATATTCACCCACTAAAAATTTAAAACCCCTTAATTTCGCCAAAGGGCGAACATTCGCCCCTAAAATTATCCTTGATTTTGGATCTCCAAGTTCTGAAATTGTGTCCTTCAGTAGCCCTCTGATTCCTCTTTCCAACCTCATAAGTCAGATCAAGATTGGTTTCTCCAAGGAAGCGTTATGCTAAATCTCCCATGATGCCCTGATTATAGACTAGTTCAGTAGAGAGAACTTGTACGAAGTGTCACGTGACATTGTTTTGACCTTAGGACCTACAACCGATACACATAAATTTTTACGCAATTTCAATCTGATGCTCAAAGAGATAGTTATGATGATTTTCCCAAGGTCACCTGTTTGGGATGTAATTCGAGAGCCTCTAAAAACCCTAACTTCCTTCGATCATATCTCCAAAAATATATTGAGACAAGATCTGAAATTTGGACTCGAGCTTCAGCAAGATTTTGGATTAGATGGGTTTAATTTCAGAGTCTGAACCTTCGTAGAAAAAAATTTATAGTGAAAATTCCACGATAACCTATTTGATATGGAATTCTGGAGCTCGCAAAAACCCTAACTTCCTCAAATCATATCTCCGTAAATATAGTGATACAAGATCTGAAATTTTGCGCCGAGGTTCAGAACGATTTCAGCTCAAATGGGTTTTGTTTTTAGCTTTGGAAACTTCATATTGAAAAAGTTATAGATAAAATTCCACGATGTCCTGTTTGGACCAGCGAAACCCTATAATCCAAAGCTCTAATACCAAATGTTATGAAACCAACAAAAGATAGAAAAGATAGATCAACGCCTTAGAAATCAGCCTCTTCAAGAGGGAAACCTCCTTTACATTACACAAATGAACAATTCTTGGATGATACAAATGACTAGACCTCCTTTCTATATATAGGAGTCTAAGGGGTCATAATATAATCAGAGCCAACATAACAATAATAATGTAAGGGCACAACAATAACAATAGTGGGCTTCTATGGGGCACACTAATAATAATATGGGGACTACATGGGCACAACAATATAATAAGGGTTTGCACTAATAACAATAAGGGGTTACACTAGTAGTATAGGGACCTAACACATGACTATGGTGGCCAACCATCCATAAGGATTCTAATGAATACGCTAAAAAAATGTGATGTTTATCAAAGAGTTGGAAATCTATCACATCGAGCTGAACTACCTTTAAACCCAGTTCACACAGTACAAATTTACGAGGAGTGAGCGATAGACTTCATCAGCCCTATAACACCACCAACGTGACATTCACACGTAAGGTACATCATAACAGCTACAGAATATCTCACACAATGGGCAGAAGCAACACTAGTCAAGGACTATACAGCCGACACTGTTGCAAGATTTATCTTTGAATGCATAATATCAAGGTTTGGATGTCCAAAAATACTAACAAGTGATCAAGGGACACATTTCATTAATGAAATTGTTTAGTATATTCTTAAGAACTTTATGATTCAACATCACAAAATTAGCCCATAGCAACACATGCCAATGGAACAGTTGAAGCGTTTAATAAAATACTGGAGAAAGGCCTCACAAAAATTATATCAGTTAACAGGGACAACTGGGATGAACGTGTGCTAGTAACGTTATGGGCCTACAGAACAACAGTGAAAATAATACAGAAACAAGCACCATTTTAGTTAGTATATGGAAAAGAAGTGGGCCCAGCGGTATTCATAGTGCCAAGCATGTTTATTTCTCAAGCAACCAAAATGACCGATGATGCAGCATTAAAAGAAAGAATGGATCAACCAATGGAACTGGACAAATCGAGATTCCTAGCTAAGTTTCACCAGTTAGTAGAGCAAAGAAGGCAGAAAGCTTGGCATGATAGATATATTAGAAAGAAAACATTCCAAATTGGAGATCATGCACTGTTATATGATAACAAATTCCACAAGTTTCGAGGGCAATTGCAAATGCACTGGCTGGGCCCATTTATAGTTTCGAAAATCAAAGATTCTGGAGCGGTAAGGCTAGCGCAACTGGACGGCATTATGTTACCGGGATGGGTGAATGGCGGACGCCTGAAACCCTTCCACAAGCCAACAACCATATAATCAAGTTAAAGGGTCTCATAAATGAGCCCGTAAAGTGGGTGGTAGTCAATAATACCTATGCAGTTCAATACCAATTTTATTCATATTTCATGTCTTTTATATTATTTTATCTTTTTCAATAAGGTTGTGGAAACTATGTCATTCTACCACAACCCATTTTTGGTCGAGGGATAGTCACACACTTTGTCAGTCTTCATAGTCACATGCTTTGTCAGTATTTTCCATCATATGACTAGTCCTTTCCATAATAAGTAATTAATAATACAACTGTCAGACAGAGGCCTGTAAAATCTTTTTCCCATCAGGAACAAAATTGAGCTAATAAATACACCCCATCAGGAAAAAATTATTAATCATGTGACCTACTCTATCTTTCCCCGTTACACGTCATAGATGTAAGGTCCAAGTCAGCTGACGACAGAAAAGCACACCTAAGTTGCATGGGGAAAGTTTCTATCGTAATTAGTTGCCAAGTCCAGTCAAAACAACATCGTTTCAAGGTCTGTCTACTTAATTTACATGACAATGCAAGAAACTACAGAATTTCAAATGCAGGTAGCAGAAGAAGTCCAAATTTGCTCTGAAGAATAGCAGCAATAGAAGTACATAAGTTCGAGGCCTCTAATAACAGTTGTCTACTAGATACAAAGATCAATGGCAAAAGGAATTATTTCAGTCCCAGAGGACAAACTCGATGAGAAAATTATCTTGTTGGAAAATCCGTATGGAAAATATGATAAATCCACCTTGGTGGACAATGATCTTATGGATTGCTTCCAATTTCCAGTGCTAAAGAGGGAGGTGTATACAGAGGAAATTCTGAAGGGATATGGCACGATGAAAACCAAGTTTAAAGAAGATTTCAGAGGTCTACAATGATCGAAATTAATCAATATGAGGAGCCTACCGGTTTTGGCACACAACTAGCTGCGATGCAGTGCACGAAGCTCCTAGCCAGCAGAATGCATGGATGATCGATGTGGCTTGACAAGGACTATCTGACTCATGTAGATGATATCCATTAGATCACAAGACTTTCGGTAGGAGGAAATGTGGTAAATACAATGTTCCAAGTAGGAACAAAAAGAGAAAAGGAGGAAGGAGAGAATGATTATTATGGAAAATATGGGACAAAGCACGAGGGGAGGGGAGCAAAGATTGATCTTGTTATCAAAATATAGATAAAATTCACTTTCTACATAATAGTAGTCAAAACAATGAAACATTTTGCAAGAAATGAGTGCACTCTGGACACAATCTTAGTTGCGAAGCATTGTTATAAGGGAGAAGTGCTCAGTTGGTCATCTTTTGTGCTAAATGAGCTCTTTGAGGCCTGTGAGGATATCTACAAGAGGAGTACCAATTTCATATCAGGATACATATTGATGACTTTAGCAATGTGGAAGTGGCGACCACCAAGAGGAAGGGAGATGTTGCAGATTACCGAAGGACAGCCGGTAGCGCTCAGGTATGAGCCATGGAGAGTTTTAGGAGACCCAACCAGTAAGGAGAACAATGAGACGGCAATGCATAAGACATATGGTTTGGAGTCTCACATGGACACATGTACCTCAGACCCAGATGTGTCCACCCTAAGACCTTTAAGATGAAGCCGTAGAAATTTTTTTTATCCGAGGTGGCACTCCACAGTGAAATTGGGTCATGGTCGAGAGTTGAATGTGATATCACCGAAGGGAAATACTGGTATTTGTTTGAAGGACTGAGGCCATAGTCACAAGAAAGGGAAGCGGGAGAGAGTAGCAGAAAAAGACAAGCTGAGGAAGACATAGAACCAATGGTGCTACAAATGGAACAACAAATGTTTGCAATAAGGCAGACAATCGCAAGCTTTGGTGAACCTTCAAGTGAGACAACCCAACCCATGCTTTTTCAAGGTTCTACTATGTTTACACCAATAATCACAACTCCGCTAGCCATGGAAATTCCTACTGTTGGCCCTGAAGCTCAATCACAACCAACAATCCCGAAGCCTAAGAAGAAAAGAGTAGTCAAAAACCCAAAAACCAAGAAGCCCAGAACTACCGAAGAAATTCACATTGTCAACCTCACTGACGAAGATGGAAAATCGATATCTGAATCACCTATTGTCAAAGAAAATCCCCAAAATTTTTCTGTCATTCCACCGCAATCGCGGGAACCTTCTCCTCACAAAGCCTCCACCTCCACAACCCTGCTGAAAACCATCCCCTCTAGTACAAGGATGGCAATTGAAGAAATGGAAGTAGACTCAACCCAGCAGCCTAGAGGGGCCAGCCATAGTAATGACGCCCAAATGACCTCACTAGTATCGTTACTTCTCTGGTCGGGCCCACTACAGGGGGAAGAACCAGTCATGACCATTCCGGGGTTAGTGGGAAACGAACAATACCAACCAGTATTTCCTATAAATTTCTCGTTGGCCCCGAACCCTAATATCATTCCCTCCACTCCCTAGTTCACCCCACCATCATAGCCAGTAAACTCTCCCACCTCCCACTCTAAAAAATCCATTTCCAGTGGCTTACCCATTCAATCCAACTTTCCAGATCCCAACACAATGCAGACCGAGGCCTGACATCACTGGTCATCAGCACAACTATTTGCATTCATCCAGTAAGCTGCACAAAGAGATGAAAGGATACATGATGACCCAATTCGAGAACATGAACTGTAGAAGCAACAGCTAAAGGAGGTTACAGAGGAAAGAGGTCACCTAAGATAGGAAAATACTGATCTACAGGCACAGGTAGATCGAGTAGCAGAAAATTTTTGATCACTCTGGCCGACGGTAACAGACGTTAACAAAGAAGAACCGAAGGTCATTGCAACATGCACATTGGCAAATTGCTGCGACCACATTCAAGTGGCATGCTCAAGTCTGGTGATAACAAACGCTGACATGAAAAAAAAAAACTAGAGATAGTCAGATCAACATTGCCATATAGTGGATATATATGCCCAGACAATAGATGAAAAAATTAGTGTGGTAGCAACTAAGAAACAGTCACTCGCTGAAGAACTAGTCGACGAATACGCCCTAATGGATAAAGTTCATGACTGGCCGGGAAGCCTCGCAATAAAGAATCAACCAGTATATCCTATGAGGGAACAACTCCAAACCTTATTTCCAACAATAAGGAATGCACAGACTCCGACCAACTCCAAAATATCGACGAACAAATTGCAGCTATTCAAGCACAAGCCACTCAGATAAAGGAAGAATCACAGAAAACCAAGAAGATCATCTGGGACCTGAGACCTCTGGTTCGACTACAAATACTGGCCCTAAAGGAAGTCTGCAATAGTAGTGAGGAACAGTGGAACCACCTGCAGAGTCAAAGACCAAGTGAACTAACGTCCAATGCAACCGAAGACTTCACCCAACAGGTTGATTTAATCATTATTGCATGGGAAGCTACCCTCCACAACGTAGAAGACAACCACCATCGTTCCTGAGTTGGGGCCTTCATTTGGGAAAGAAGTTCAGTAGAGAGAAGAAGGAGCAATTAGAGTAGGAACCACCCAGCTAATGACAGGGGATACAATGGAAGAAGTAGCTCACCAGACGGAAGAACAAGAGCGGCCACCAACAGAAGTATCTACAGAAACAACAACAAGACCCACAACACTCGAGATAAATTGACTTGAGGATGAGTCAAAGAACTATGGCCGGGGCCTGTTGGGGCCTTCGTTTTGAATTTTGAAATATTTTGAAGATACGAATAAGGGAAAACAGATGGCGGCCACAACGGTCAAGTTGCGAGAAGATAGCTCAGAAGGGAAACAGGAACAGGAAGTTGTGTGACGGTTGCGACAAGGCGTCAGCAAAAAGAAAAGGTATCTGAGCGGACAAGGCAGACGGAACGCAGCTGAGGAAAGAGACAACCGAATAGAATTGGCAGTGCAAACAACAGAGGAGCATGTAAAAGGAGGAGACCACAAGAGGAGAAGGGTTGGAATAGTTATGGTAGAAGATGAGTAGCAAGGAGGATGCGTGAAACCAGAGTATTAGACCCGAAGACCAAAGTAGTAACAGGAAAGCCCGAATTGAGATCTATTGTGAGTCGCGATGTTCTATAAGCGTGGTATTTTATATATTTTTCTACGGTTGAGACCTAATGTATAATGTATTGAACCTTCTGTTGGATTAATGTAAAAGAGAAATCATATTGGTTACTTGGTATCGTGTGTGTATTTAGTTATGATTCATGGACCGACTAATTTTTTTTATATGTTGGGAGTCTATTCTCATGCTAGATTGACTATCATGTTGATATGTTTTTAGATTGAATATATGCATTGGGCCACATATAGAGTAATGGTTAATATATCCCTGACATTACACTAAACCCTTCTTAGTTTTGGTCGCGACACACCTTGGGTTAGACTCCTTATCCCTTTGGGTAAGGTGAAAATGTTGGCATTGTCCTAGACTACAACGAACCATTGTTCGCCCTTATGCGTGAACCCAAAGTTTATCCCTAATTTCATTTGTGTGCCAACAACCATAAACACATCCAGTGTTGCCCATTAAGATATATTTTCCCCAACATTCTGCTTGGAATAAGTGTCCCTTAACCGTGGTCTTATTTTGCCTTTATTAACTTTTATTACATGAAATTTTCACCAGGGTTGTTACAGAACCCTCCCCCTTGGAGAACATCGTCCTCGGTGTTAAACCACACCATTACCATAGCAAAACTACTAAAAAGCAAACATACTCCCCATGGAGCTTTATAACTTAGCTTGTTGCAGTATTTACAATGAATGGCCTTCTCAAATGCAAAACATCATGACAACCTGACAAGATAACAACCATACCGCTTATTGGAGCTTTATAACTTAGCTCATGGTTGTTATGGGAATAATACACCCTAGGGTATGGGTTGAGCACCCTAACAGAGGAGAGGGCATACACCAACAAGGACACAAACAAGCAGCGTTAATACTTAAACTATTGAAGTAGGAAGAAGAAGTATTACCCAAAGGTCCTACATTTGAGGTCATTCTCATAGGGTCCAAACCCTTTGTTTCCTCCAATGATTTAAAACCTGCAACTCATTCAAGAAAATCATATACACCAATATTAGTTGAAAGCATGTTCATGATGCAAGTGTGAGATCATATAAGAATATAAGTATAAAACATGAAACCATACATTAGTTAGATTCAAACATGAATTAAAGCATTAAGATCATAACATTAGGAACAAGACATGAATTCTTTATTTATGACTGTAAAAGAATGTGGAAGAATACAACCTAATTTGTCCATGGCTCCAAGCGAAACCTTCCTCCGGATCCGTCTAGCCTAAGCCTCAACAATCCTGTTTCAAACACATACACATGGATGCCATATAAAGGAGATGGACATCACAATGAGGAATTAGGGGTTTCCTATAGTTGGGAGTGTAGGAGGCACAGGGATAAATCAGACTTGATCAGGGCCAAGTTGGATATAATATCAATATCCTATATTTCTCTCCCCTTAGGCATTCCCCATGAGGTGTATTTATATGACCTCAAAAAGTTTTTTTAGGTGGGGAACAGTTAGGCCACAAGCTCCTCCAGGTAAGTTTATGGTGTAACCTGTAAACCCCACCCAAAAAATAAGGATTTTATATTTTTTCATATTTTAAATCATATATGCAGGTTAGATATAGCTGAACTCGCATGTGCACGTGATTTTTGCAGGGCAGAGTCACGTATGGAATTTAAAATAATATTTTTTAATATTTGGAACAAGTCTGAAGGGAAAGAGATGCCCAAGGCCATGAATCAAAGCATCAAATATACAAAGGTGGTAAATGATGCTATAACATATGCCCCCTAATATATAAGGTCATAAGGGGTACAAGATGGTTGAAATGTGTTAAATGTATATAAAGAATGATGTGAAGTCTTGGGAGGAGATCACCATATTCCAGCCTGCCAAACCAGTGGAAGAGATCAAAAAGAAAGCTCATGTCTGAGGCAGGCATACTCATGCTCAGAGATAGTAAAGCATGTTCACATATCAAGTGTATAGAGGATCTAATATGTATACAAGTACAAAGGAAATTGAGAAATACATAGTGGATCATCTTATCATAGCCACAAAAGTACATATCAAGGCCATGTCACAATATCACATATAGAAGAATTGATCAATGATGCTGAAGCAGATATCTTATCACTAAAGTCACATAACTAGTCTGGTGGGCTCCAGTATTGTAGCAATAATGCTACAACTCCTGGAACTCCCTTCTTTAATTTTATCAACCCGGTAGTTCGTAACAAACTTGGAAGCAACGGTGCTGTATGCACAAGTACTAGCTCTTGCCGCAGCTGTCACTTGGTCAGCTGGCACAAGTTCACTAGGAGCTTAAGCCAACTTCTATGAGCTCTTAGAAGAAGCTTTTTAATTGATGGATGAAAGCTAACTCGAAGGAAGCTAATCTAATTGCAAAAAGAAACTGAAAGCCAAAAAGAAACACAAACCCTAGCAAACCCTAATTCTACCAGCTAGTCCTACTGACGCAAAGGAGAGCATGCAAACTACTGAAAGAGATGCCATTACTTCTATGAAGGTAAAATACATGTGTCTAGACTACCTCTATCTGAAGAAAACATATTTTTGTATTTTTGATTAAGTTATTAGAATTATCATGCATGTGCTTTTAACTAGCTTTTCACTGTGCAGAGGTGGATCAAGGAGGAGAAATGCTTGGAAGAGGTCGGGAAGGTTCAGAGAGGGTCTAAGGAGTCCCTAACACACTTCTAAAGAGTTTCACAAAGTTTGGCTGCCAAGAAACCGCGTTTATGAGCTTCTACAGGAAGTCTGCAGGGGTTCTACAGGATGTTTAGGATTTCTACAGGATGTTCTGTAATTTTTCTACAGGATGTTTGAAAATTGGATTTTGGAGGATGGGTGAGTGAGGTAAAGTGCATGAATGGATAGGGAGGCAGAGTAGGGGCCTGAAATGACCCAAGGACTAATGGTTGGAGTGGTGAGAGGGTGTGGAAAGCTGGCTTGAATTAAAGAAGGCTAAGACAATGGAGGAGGAATAAGGTAGGGTTACGTGGGCAGAAAGACAGTTGTGAGACGAGGAACCTAACTAGGAGATGGAGCAGCTGGCCTGGACGAAGCTTGGGTGAATGAGAGAGAGATGGAGATGCCCTGCACGGTGTACACTTAACTGAATCAAATAAGTCCTGCACACAATCGAAATCTTAGCTAATCTAGTCTAAATGTCAATGAAACAAATGAACAGCAGCTTTATTCATAAAGAGAACCATGTACAGCACTTAAGAAAAGAAGCATTTCAAAAGGCCTGAACGCATGATTAACTCCTACAAATGAAAACATTACACCAAAGATTGCATGGACAAGCAAACTAGTGTTTTTGTTGGGCAGCAAGGTCACCTTTGTCCCAACTCATGATCCCACTAAGGGAGAGGTAAGATCAGAGGTGCTTGAGCCCTTTTTCCAAGGATCCTTTATGTTATTAACCTAGCCAAATCAATCTGAACATGAAAATCTACTTTAATCATTAAAAGCAACCTAAATAACACAACAAGTTTTAAATCTAAATAGCAGATTTTACTCTAAGAATGCAGCAAAGACACATGAAAGTAAACAAAGGAGGTACTGGGCGCTTGAGATGGGCCCAACCCCAAGAGCTACAGCTTCCTAAGAGAGATTTAGAGCTGGTGCAAATCTGGATTCATCTTTATTGATCAAGAAATGAAGAGTTACATCAAAAATGTCCACAAGGAGAACTTGAAAATGAGCTGACAGCAAAACTAATCTATTGCCTAGAAATCGAACTACAAAATGACTACAACAAGACTATGAAATGACTAACTACCAGCTACAAAATGAATAACCACTAGCTAACCCAAATGAGGCCCTAATCCTTCTTATTTATACAAATTGAGGACCCCAACAGTCCTCCTAAAATTTAGGGACTCGGCTGCCCAAAACTTGTAGTTAACAGCAGTCCTACTTGACTTGCTTGGCTGCCCTTGTGCTAATTGATTTGGTGGCCTTTGAACTCCGAGCTGATGGTGGAGAATTCGAGGTAAGGGCCCATAAATGAAGGGGACACCTTCCTACAATCCTCTCCCTTGCTCTCCCACGAATTTGGCTGCCAAGTGCTCATTAAGACCTTCAATTTTGTCTCCAAATTGACCAAAAAGGCTACACAAAGCACCCATTAGACTTGTTGGCATAATGACTAACCAAATTCACTCTATTAGCATAAATATAATCAAAAACATGCAATAAACTAATGAGAATGGTGGATTAGGTCAAATTAGGAGGTTGAATGAGCCCAAATAATTATCCATTTTTGGGGCTCATCATAGTCCTCAAAAGTACCAAGTCAAAAAGTGGAATAATGGTACTTCAATCAACTCGGGTGCCAACATATAGGATGCCACTATGATGAACTGCAACATATAAGGTGGATGGTGTCACTGGCAGTACACTGGAGGAATTGACATGTGAACCATGAAATGTTGATGCAACCTGAGGTCTTCACCGAACGCCATGGTACATTTCTACACTATGGGAATAAATGAGATGAATTCGACCATTCGAGAAATCATTTGATTATCGGTCATTGATGTATACCATTAACAAACGTGAGACAACTTACCAAAACTGATGATGAGAGTCAAGGTACCCCAGTACAATCTAACAAGTGCGAATAAATGAGTTGAATTCAAACACTTGAGAGAATCTATCAATCAAGACACATTGATGTATTCTCAGAGTGGATAGCGAAGGAGTAAGCCACTAATGACTACAAACCCTAAGGTACTGAAAAAATGACTCTAGGTATTATTCCTAAAGCAATAAGTCGTAGTCGGTGGGAAAAGATCTGTAGGAAGGCAGGCATTAAGGCATCCTACATCAATCTAGCACGAGTGTAACCCGCAGGCCAATAATGTGGAAGGAATTAGACGAAGAAAGATGAAGTAACCAAACCAAAGCACGTTTCAGGTGTACACAAGATGTGGCTAGCGCACGATAGAAACCCTCTGAACCAACAAATAATGAAAGCTGATACAGAGGCGAGGAATCCACCAATAGGGTCAAATGGAAACCAAGGTACTGCATGAATCCCAATGTGTGATAATCTAAGATGACGTCGAACACAAGGGAAACCACCCAGTCAAAGACCCATAATACTGATCGATTTGAGCACAAGGTCACGTATCAATGATGGAAATAGGGCCAGGGTGCAACTCTAGGCCTACTCTCATAGAAATGTGTCGAAGTCGATAAGAGCATACCATCCAAAAAGAAGTCAATGGAGACCTTCTCGAACCAGCACAAGCAAAGGACCAAATAGTTGATGTGATACTGAACATAACTTTGACAGACCGGGTATGGCCAACTGAATATGAGTCAAGAGACACCGCAAAAAGGTTGACTCAAGTTTACTTCCTTGAACAAAAGCACAACTCAATTGTGACTATATGGAAGCATATGATAAATTTTTATAAGTTTGTCATGTCGGAGGCATAAGAAAACTCTCCATATGATTAGAAGAGATAACCAACCGGAGGAGTACGGACTCAATAACAAGGTTATGGCTCTCCTAAGTCAAACTAAAGCCCATCTTGATGGAGGAAAGACTTATTTTGAGTGCTTTGTTCAAGGGCAACACAACTGACTCTTGTTGCCAACAATGATGGAAGTAAAGTCCTATTCCCGCTATTTTTTGGAATATATAATTTTTTTTGTCTTTTTCATATTTGAAAATTCTGAAAAAGAATAAAAGAATGACTATGGTACAGTGGAAAGAATGAGTGTCCAAATACAGATGCACCAGTTCCTGGGAGGGGAGCATTCCTATGCTCAATGCAAGGTGATGAAATTGGTCAATGATACTCAAAGGAATGTTCTTTCCATGGGAAAAAGGTGTCAAGCTGTAGAGGCTAAGTGATTGCAATGTTGATTTTGCAAAAAGACATGGTAAAAAATTGGCTTATACATGAGTCCAAGTGAAGTCGGCTTAAGGCCAAAAGGTACAAATAGTCAACATGCAATGCAGTAGTACAACTCAACATGTGGGAGCCTTTAGGGTATAAAGCCAAAAAAATAGCGAAGAAGATGGAGAATGAAGCTTCACCACAAAAAGTCATGGCAGAACTAAAGAGGCCTCCCGAGCCTACTCAATCTTTGCAGCATGGGCAACATATGTCAGTGAGGATCTAACTAGGAATCACATGTAAAGGAAGGCTCTACGATCATGTCATTATTTATAATTTGGAAAGTGAAAATGGTTTTAATAATTATAACACAATGGGGTCGACCCTAAGGCAACATATCACAGTATGGAGGCTAGAATGCATAATGCAACGAAAAAGTGATCTTCCCTAACCTATATGCTAGTGACGAAAAATGATACCTACCATGACGGATCAGTGGTCATGGAATCGAAGCAGTAGAAAAAATCTCAAAGTATTCAATTTAACCTAAAAGAGAACCTATCCCAACACTCAAAACCAAAAGGTCACAAAGTTTATAAAATTAATAAAAATAAAAGATAAACTTTGTAAAAGAGGGTTTTTAAAAAAAAAATCAAATTACAAGTTATAGATAGACCTTTTGGCCCACAAACCTCATTTGTGTTTTGAAGAATTGAGAGAAGGAGATTTAGAGTAAATACCAACAACCACAATCCACCCTATTCCGTGGCTCGAACAGTTACCAAACGTCCAGGTTTTCCTCAAATTCGATATTTTAATGCATTTAAGTACATTTCAAACATTGTCTCAAGATTTTTACCATAAAGATATTGTTTTTAGATTTTTTCTCTACGTGTACGTGGGTCGGGGATATTGAAGCCATGTGTGAGTAAGCTCTATATGCAACTATGTACGAAGTGAACTTGCGTGTGCGCAGTGAAAATTTTCAAATTATGAATTTTAATGGATGAAAATGTTTGAATTGCATGATGACTATCACATGGAAATAAAGAGAGCATAGTGTTGTAGACAATGAAGTAATGAATGACCCACTTTCACTGGATG
Source organism: Pinus tabuliformis (assembly GCA_031772625.1). Taxonomy (NCBI): domain Eukaryota; kingdom Viridiplantae; phylum Streptophyta; class Pinopsida; order Pinales; family Pinaceae; genus Pinus; species Pinus tabuliformis. The sequence goes on along the minus strand of CM062814.1, from coordinate 393,006,296 downwards.
CATTGAGAGGGTGTGGATTATTGAAATTTTTCAAAATTCATAATATGAAAACCAACAAAAGGTTGTTGAATATTCTTGTGAATTACTGGGATCCAGAAGAGGATGATTTTATGATTGATCAAATTCCCTTGCAAATTGAAGTGGAAGATATCTACTTCATCACTAGAAGTTCCCGAAGAGGGGAGCCAGATAACTTACAAGGGAAAGCCCGAGGAAGCCTTAACGTAGATGATGATATTCGCATATATTGCCCCGGGAATATTGAGAACGTAGTGACACATATCCCAACAATAATGTGGAGAGTCTACCCCTCAAAATTATCCTTTTTACTATTGTGAGGGTAGCAGGTTTAGCTTCATTGCACTAAGCATTGTGTGTTATAGTGAGCCTAGCAGTTGATTGCGTCGCCACAGTCTTTGATTGACATACAACTCTCCTGATCAATCTCAAAAAGAAACTCACTTCTATAAAAAAGAGTAATAACATTTTGTGTATGGTACCATCTTTAGCACTTTCTTCTTAGAGAAGATACCAGGGCTTCGACCCAAAGCTCTCTCTACCATCAATAGCTTAAGGGATCCACATATAAGTAGATGGGTTGATTTGATGAAGAGACTAGGGGGTGTCGAGGTCCCTTGAACAACTTTTGATGACGAATTTTTCCTTTGGTGGGAACAAGAATTCATTGCCATCGAGGAATACCCCTATGCAAGTATGGACTTCAAAGGGGATCTAGATCTAGTGCTTCCACTAGATGCTGCATGGGGTGCCATAGGTAAAAATATTTTTAAGTATTTTAAAGTTATTTGTTTTTTTTTGGATTTCAAAAAATTATGAATTGAAATTATTTTTTATGAGACAAAGATTCTTACAAAATTATTTGATCATGATACAGATGTGGGACCAATAAGACCTGAGGGTCTACCCAGGCATAGTTGTCGTGGAAGAGACGCGGAGAGTGTTGCAGCTGATACTAATCGACTCCTCCATACCGTATAGAGGAACTTGGAGAATTTAGCTCACTGTTGAGCATTAGAAAAGGTATGTAATTGCCATTTATTTCTTTATCTTTTCCCTTAATTCATAACTTCTTTACATTCCAATATGGGCATACAATGAAGGATTATGATAAATTTAAAGAGATTTGTGATTAACGTAAAATGACTAATTATTACCTTTTTCTATGAAGAAAATGAAGAAAATGGAAGATCGCCATTTCAAAGGAAAAGACAAGGCAAAACCAACTACTATCCCTTTGACATGGAACCGCATCCAGACGAGGCAATCGAGATCGGAGTGCATGGGCTAGGAAAAGCAAGAAACGAAGAGTAACTAAAGAATAATAATATGGCGAATCCCTCAGGATCCTTTGATTCTGAGGGATCGCTACCTCAAAGCTATCTGTATTTTTGGTATTTCTCCCTGGCCACTATAAAAAGGGACAGCGCTACTAGCCCAAGGGGTGGATTATTGTTGATTGATAGAATTTGTTGTTCCAATTTGAACTTTGATCATCGACTCTCTTTAAAGAGAAATCACTATAACTCTATTTTTATGATTAATATATAAACTTCGTTTCTGTTCCGTTATCTGATTCTGGAGTAACCGCAATAGTGTGTACCTAGAGGCTAAGGGCCCAGCCCTATTGGATCACTTGCTTCCTATATCATTATTTTCTGATTACAAGTCGTGTGTGGTTTGATTTCCTTTACTTACTTTATTCAGTAATCTGTTGTTCCTTGACATTTCATTTACTTGCTTTGTTATATTGAATTCGTATTTGAATAGTGAGATTATTATTTGCAACTGGAAATGTTATGCTGTTCATTCTGAAATCATATCGCGTTGTCTAATTCGGACATTGTTGTTCATTTACAGATTGACATTGCTATTCATTTACAAATTAATATTGATTTTCATTTACAATTACCATTCATTTACAAAGTAACATTGTTGTTCATTTACAGATTGGTATTGTTATCCATTTAGCTACAGTTTACCTATAATTGTGATTGCTGCTCATTCGGATTACTATTCCATTACAACTGCAATTGTTGTTTCCTTGTAACTGTGGTTAATACTTATTATCCTAAACTCAGGTTACTAATTCCATCATTCTTCAATATTTTGTAGAATTACTTAAGCTTTTTGTTCCATTCTTGGATTGTTGTTCAATTCATTTACTAGTTAAAGATTGTTGTTTAATTTCTTTCGATTATGATTGCTTCTTAATTCGTTCCTGTAGGTTAAGCTTTGTTGTTCGATCTTTTCAATAGATTAGTTTTTGTTCCTTTTTCTGTTAATTGAATTGTCATTTCAAGTATTTTCTTTGGTGTGAACAAAATGATCTACAACTGTAGTGAACATTGACTATTGCTGTCTAGTTCCCAAATTGGAGATCTTCTCTTTGATTGATTTTCATTTGCATCAGTTTACAAAGGAAAGAGTTATCATTAGTGCATCCTTGACTGATGATTGTTGTAGCTTCTTAAGTAAATGATCTAGTTACAAAGCATTTAAGTTTCTTTCCATTACATTTAGAGTTTGTTTCCAGCATTTGTTTACTTTTGTAAAAGCACTATACTACTAGCATTACCCTTGACAAGTGACCGCCTCAGACTGAGTACACTCTTGAAATAACAAAACGTACCTAGATTGATAATTAATGTAGGGTAAATAGAGGTTAAAAAGACCCTTTTTACTGCCCAACATTTTGGTGCCGTTGCCGGGGAAGAGTGTAGCCATTTGTTTCTTTTGAGAGTAGTGTAAGTACCTACTAGGAGAGAATTGGGTTTTAAAAATGGAAGGTAAGAACCTGCGTATGGAGCATGTAACAGCCCTGCTCCCCCGCCCGCTTTCCTGCAGATTTGTTGTCATTTTGGGTGGAAATAAGCATTTTATTTGTGTGCATGACTAAGCAGAAAAATCCTAAAAAGAATCTTAAACCACTACCCAAGCCTGATAAAGCTAAGGGGCCAGTGACCCTTGGTCGATCGACCTTTATAGACGAAATCCTTATAAAAGCAGAATCTTAGCCTTCAGTAGCACCTAGATAAGTTGCTTCTAGACAACCTACTAGTTCCCTTGAGGCCACAGGATCACCATTTGTAGCCTTTGCTGAGGTGCACAGCCAAACAGAGGAGCAAGATTTTCAAGAAATTGAGAATTCTAGCCCAAAATCATTGCAAGAAGGGGACTTTAGTAATCTCTGCGAGGGAAGAGGATAAACAGAGGAAACGAAGAACCAATATCTCCTCTTGGAATAGTTCAGCCATTAAGCAGCCCAAATAAGGGAAGTGTTGTAAAAATCATCCGAAACGAAGTTGAATAACCTGAAGAGCTAAAATCCCCCCAGACCTTAGTTCATCAAGGAACTCTCATCATCCCAAACAAAGGAAGTGCTGTTAAGGCCATTCCTGTTAAGGCCACTCCAGCTCCTTCTAGCCAGCCTAGGAATACCCTCCTAGAAATCCCAGAAGGTTATTGGCACATATTTGACCAAATGGCCCAGAACCAGCAAACCCCCCAAACCTCCACACTGCAATATCCCATTGTAGATACTGCAGTTAATGCACCTATGAAGGCCATTCCTCTCCAGCACATCCCTACATTCCATGGCCTAACATCGGAAGATCCAGACGCATTTTTGTTTGAATTCGATGTGTTGTGCAGGGGGTATGACTATACCACCGATCCCCAAAAGCTGAAACTATTTCCCTCTACATTAAAAGGGGCTGCTTTACGATGGTTTATGGGGTTAGGTGGAGGTGTTATAAATGATTGGGATCAGATGAAAGGTGCTTTCTTGAAGAAATATTAGGATTATTGTAGGTCTAGAGAGTTAAAGGATGAAATATTTTAGATGGTAGCTAGACCTAATGAGACATTGGAAGAATATGTTGAACATTTTCAGTATAATCTTCAAAGATCTCCTTATGCATCATTACCCTTACCTGACAATGTATTAAAAACAACATTAATTAAAGGCATGAAGGAACAATGGGTTGAAACACTAAATATTATGGGAAAAGGAGATATTTATCAAGAAAATTTTGTTGACATTATTGATTTATGTATCAGGAGCTCACGAGGCAGCACAAGGCTAAAACGAGCAGAACATGACAGGTTCACAAGGGACAACAAGATCTCTGGAGAAGGAGTAACTCGTGCAGAAATCAGAAATTTACTGGAGAATTTCAAAACTGATATATTGGGGACTCTGACAACGCAGCTCGATATTATGCAAGCGAAACATAAACAAGCAAAAGTAGAGCAAAATCTAGCAATATTCTGCCCCAGGTGCAGAAAGAAACACAGCCACAAAGAGTGTCCACTAGATGCAGTTCAAGCCTGTGCTATTTGTACAAAAGACCATGCTACAGAGAACTGTCCCTCACTTCCTGGTCTGAAAGCAGTATACAAAGAAGCGGAAGAAGAACCAAAACCGGTGTACCTACTTAATCAGCGCCATCAATGGTAGCCATGAAAATTAGGTATGTTCCCCCATCCATCTTCTTCTTTCCAGCCTCTGCAATATCAAGCTCAGCAATATAATACAATGTGGCAAAATCAAACTCCCTTCTCAAACTGGTCACAACAACCATTTCCTTCATCATCACCATGGCCGAATCAAGAAAGCCAATCTAATTGGCCAAATTTTCCCTACGCTCCACCATATTGGCAAAACAATGCATATCCAACACAATGGTCCCCTCCCACTTCGCAGAGTCAAGCCTGGCAGACAAACTGGCAAAGACCGATGAATCAGCTAGTAGGAACCATTCCACTCCCTCAACCTACACTGCCAGCACTACAACAAAATCCCCAGTCCAACTTAAGACTACAACTCCCAGCCCAACCCAACCCGAACCCAAATAACAGACTGGTTCAATCCATTCAAATAATTGAAACACCAGAACTAGAAACCGATCTAAGGGAGTGCAACGACCTTCAATTAAGATCTGAGCACATTATAGAAACTGAGGGAGATAAGAATGTTCAAATTGAAAATCAATTACCCGTAGAACAACCATTACAAGAAGAAGATGTGGTCAGACAACAGACTCATGACCAAGCAACCACATCTTCTCCCCCATTCCCAGAACGATTAATCATATTGCGCACTATAGAACATCCTGGCTTTGATATTTTTGGAGAACTAAAGAATTTGTACATAAAAATCCCACTCCTCCAAGCTATCCAAGATATCCCAATATATGCAAATACCATCAAATAACTATGTATAAAAAAAACCAAGGAGGAGAATAACAAATAACCCAACAGTCCAAGTAGTTGGCACCATATCTGATCTGTTATCAGGAAGAGAAGCACCCGTCAAATATGAAGACCCAGGAAATCCAATAGTGATAGTGCAAATCAATGGACAAACCTTTTCAAATGCCTTAGTTGATTTAGGGGCTGCAATTCATATTTTAACAACCACCACTTGTCAAAAACTAGGCATTACATTAGTAGAACCAACCTCCACCTTATTAGAACTAGCTGACCGATCAGTAGTTAGGATAGAATGTACACTACATGATGTCATGGTATCTGTTGATTCCTGGGAATATCCTACTGACTTTTTGATAATAAACCCCAAAAACCGACTCGATGGACACCCATTAATTTTAGGTAGACCTTGGCTTGCGACCGTTGATGTTTACATTGGCTGCTGACAAGGTAGTATGACCATAACTAGAGGGAGTAATATCAAGAATATAGCCCTATACCCTCCAGCCCAGCCAAGTGTAACAGTGATAAAAACTAACAAACATCCTATATCATACCTCATAGAAAACATTAGATCCCGATTAACCATAGAAGATGCCCTCGCTTTTAAAGATCAAACAGAGGATGATGTTATTAACAACTTCATTAAACAAGCTGAATCTAGATCCCATGTACAATGTCACATGATAGATGCAGCATTTGACAATGAAATAGAAGAAGATCCTCTCAAAGACACTCATGATCAAACAATACCCACTACCTCTGTTTCAAACAGAAAAACTATAGAGACTGAGCTAGGAAAAACCTTGAACATCAATAAAAACCTGACTCCATAACAAGAAGAAAAGCTGGTCCAACTACTGAGAAAATATAAGGAAGCTTTTGCATGGGCTTATCTAGAAATGCAGGGAATCGACCCCCAGCTATGTACACACAACATTTATACAGAAAAGGATGCGAGACCCATTCACCAACCCCAACGGAGACTCAACCCTCCCCTGAAAGACATTGTGAAAGCTAAATTACAAAAACTTTTGGATGTAAATTTATTTATCCAATCTCCAATAGCAAGTGGGTCTCTCTGCTAGTAGTGGTGCCAAAGAAGAACGGAAAGTGGAGGACTTGTGTAGATTATGTAGAATTAAACAAAGCAACCCAGAAAGACCACTTTCCCCTTCCATTCATTGATCAGGTATTAGATACATTAGCAGGAAAGAAATTGTTTTCTTTCTTGGATGGCTTCAGTGGATACAATCAGATTCAGATTTCCCCTAAAGACCAGGACAAAACTACTTTTACCTGTCCTTGGGGAACGTTTGCCTACAGAGTCCTACCCTTTGGCCTATGCAATGCCCCTACCACATTTCAAAGGGCCATCCTCAGCATCTTTTCAGATTTAATAAATGAAGGGCTCGAAGTATACATGGATGATTTCATACCATATGGAGATGATTTTGACCCAACACTAGACACATTGGAAAAGGCGTTGTAACGATGTATCGCCACCAGGCTCTGCTTGAGCCATGAAAAGTGCTATATGATGATGACTGAAGGACTCATCCTGGGTCATTATATCTCACCGGCTAGAATACAGGTAGATCCGGCCAAAATTCAAATAATTTTGCTAATACCTACTCCTACCACACAGACAGAGGTATGCAGTTTTCTTGGATTTTCTGGTTATTATAGGAGATTTATAGAACATTTTTCTCAAATAGTTGCACCTCTATACACACTAACAGGGAATGTTGATTTTGTTTGGATGGATAAATGCGATCGTGCTTTTGAGGATCTGAAAAAGCTTGTGTCAATAGCCCCAGCACTTAGAGGCCCAAATTGGGACCTGCCATTTCAAATTTCATCAAATGCTTCGGACACAGCTATTGGAGCAGTCCTTGGGCAGAAATAAGACAAAAAACCATATGCAATCTATTATATTAGCAAGAATTTGTCTCCTACTAAGCTAAACTATACTATTACTGAAAAAGAATTTTTTGTTGTAATACATGCTATAAATAAATTTAGGCATTATATCACTGGATATCCTATTGTTTTATATACAAATCACTCTGCCATAAAATATCTAGCAAATAAACCTATTACAAACGATAGAGTAACAAGATGGTTGATTTTATTCCAGGGATTTGACATCACAATAAAAGACCGACCTAGGAAAAAGAATCTTGTAGCTGATTTTCTCTCACAAATGTTGAAGCCAGTGGACGCAGCAGCAGTCAAAGATCAATTTCCAAATGAACATTTATTTTTTGTTACTGTCAAGACACCCTGGTATGCTGATGTTGCAAATTATTTAGCAGTATGAAAATTATCAAAGCATCTAAACCCCAATGAATGAAAACATATTGTGCAACGTAGTACCCGATTTTCTTGGATTGGAGGCTACCTATTTCATACAGAGGCAGATATGCACATCATAAGATGCATTCGTGAAGATGAAATATTTGACATCCTGAAAGCCTATCATGACAGACCATGTGGCGGACATTTCGTAGATCTAATAACTAGTCACAAAGTTCTACAAACAGGGTATTACTAGCCCACAATCTTCAAATATGCAAAGAAATTTGTTCAAGCCTGTGACAGTTTCCAAAGAGCAAGATGCCCTGGACAGTCCGACGAAATTCCTTTAAATCCACAGCTAGTAATTGAACCATTTGAGCGTTGGGCATTCAATTTTGTTGGTCCGATCAACCCATCATCAAACCAGAAAACATATATTCTAGTAGCAACTGAGTATGTGACCAAATGGGTTGAAGTAGAGGCACTTCCAAGAGCTACAGAGGACTTTGTCATTCATTTCCTATTCCAAATATTTGTACGATATGGCCTCCCAAGAGACATAATCACAGATGGAGGACCACAGTTTACAGGTAATAAAATCGCTGCAACATTAAAAAACTATCATATTCAGCACAAGATTACCACTCCGTATCACCCACAAGCAAATGGCCAAGTAGAGAGCACAAATAAAGTGATAGAGGCAATATTAACAAAAACCATTGCGTCACACAGACGTGATTGGGCTACAAGATTGTTGGAAGCCTTGTGGGCATACCGAACAACATGGAGAAACACCACCGGTTATTCACCATATCAGCTAGTATTTGGAAAGGAACCCATATTTCCAATAGAGTTCGAAATACAAACGTTGAGAATAGCACAAGAGGTCGGTCTAGATTTAAATGAGGCCCAGACTAATAGACTACAACAAATCAACGAGCTAGATGAAATTAGGCTCTCGGCTCTTCAACATACTGCATTAATCCACCAACAGAGAGCAAAATGGCATGACGCCCTGATCAAAAAGAAAATCTTCCATGAAGGAGATTGGGCACTTCTATATGATTCCAGGTTTCAAGATTTTCCGGGAAAACTTCAGACTTGCTAGCTTGGACCATATGAAATCCAGAAAGTGCATGACAATGGCACCATTTCTTTGAATACTATTGACGGATCTGGACATACCTTTAAAGCAAATGGCCACCGAGTGTGACTGTACCATAAACCACTTACTCGGGAATCCTTCTACCAGCAACTCTGGGAAGATTCTAACATGGAGATTCTCGCTGAGGAAGAAAATTCTTCCTTGCCTTTGGTTCACTAAGTAATTTTATTGATTTTAAATTTTGTACATAACTTTTTATGTTCTATTTGTATAAATTACTTTCTGTGCAAATTTCTGCATTTCTGCAAAAAAATTTACATTTTGTTGTTCCTTTTCGAAGGAACAGCACTTTCCACCTTTTTGTTGTTCCTTTTCGAAGGAATGACACTTTCGCATTTGTTGTTCCTTTCCGAAGGAACAACATTTTCGCCGTTTTGCTGTTCCTTTTCGAAGGAACGGCACTTTTCCATTTTGTTGTTCCTTTCCAAAGGAACAGAATTTTCGACATTTTGTTGTTCCTTTCTGAAGGAACAGCACCTTTGCATTTTTTTGTTCCTTTCCGAAGGAACAACATTTTCTCTGTTTTGTTGTTCCTTTCTAAAGGGACATCACTTTTTCATTTTGTTGTTCCTTTCCGAAGGAACAACATTTCTGCCTTTTTGTTGTTCCTTTCCGAAGGAACAACACTTTCACGTTTTGTTGTTCCTTTCCAAAGGAACAACACTTCCGCATTTTTGCTGTTCACTTTCATTTTTTGTTGTTCCTTTCCGAAGGAACATCTCACCCACATATTTGTTGTTCCTTTCCAAAGGAACAACACTATTTTTTTGTTCCTTTCCGAAGGAACAGCATTTCCGCATTTTTGTTTCGCGCTTGCTTTATTTTTTGTTCCCATTAAGGAACACATGTTTTTCCTCTTAAGGAACAACAGTTCCAAGTATGTTTTTCTTTTGCTTGTTGTTCCTCTTAAAGGAACTGCGGTTTTCGTGTGCAAATAATCTTTTGTTATCCCTCTAAAGAAACAGCATCTGTTTCATCTAAAGAACAGAAATTTTTGAGTGCATTTTTTTCTTTTTGTGTGTATGTGTGCTCTGCCATTTAGAGGGTTTTTGTGAGCGATGGTCATTTAAGGCATAGCTATACATTTAAGCAAGAATACAAAAACTAGAGGATACTGAAATCAGCAAAATAAAGAAAAATCGTTATCTTTAAATTGCTTTGAATTGATAAGAGAAAAAGAGGAAATGACAACTATTTACATCACTTTGTTGTCTTTATTTTCACTAACACCAATTTGATTGATTATATTTATCATGATGGTTCTTTCCAAATCCCCATAACACTCTTTGATCATTATTATTGAATAAGAATAAGGACATATTTTCCTCTATTGAGATGTTCAGACTTCTTCCACCATCCCTACTCTTAAGGAGTTTTGAACCACCCTCTGTATATAAATAGGAAAGTGCTATATAAAAGAAAAGAAGGAGAAGAAAACATACATATCGATATGATTACTAACATGATTTGTCAGATGAAGGATATGGTGTCTCATCAAGAGCCAGCCTACCATGATCATAAGGAAGAAAGTGAAGTGGCATTCCCACTATGTCCACCACACCAGGGATATGATCCAAGAGGCACATCAGAAAAATAAAAGGTCCTTGGAACAGGAGGTCTCATCATGAGCTGGCCTGTCCACCTTTCACTCCTTCCTAGTGAATGGCATTATGATTCATCTAGTTACCAAGCCAGCACAATGGCCTCCATTCTGACATCGCACAGCACTTTCCTAGGCATACACAAAGGATTATGGTTCCAAGGGTGAAATAAGCAACTCTGTGAAGGTTAAGGACACCTGTGGGCAGCAGAGCTCTGCTGTGGTATTGAAGTCATATTTTTCATACACCAATAGACATTATAAACCCTTCTTCCTATATCTTTATAGTGATTTCAAATGAGATTATGTCATATAACCCTTTCGACCCTTTGATACATGAAAATCATTTATAAATCAATCATAATGGTTAAATTAGATAATGACCGCAGAAGAACTTTTACTCACGTCAGTTGTCCTATCCTCTATTTTTCACATCATATCACAACATTTCCATATTTATTAGCGATTTCCATCATAAGCCTCGATTTTGGTAAACCGCTCATTTTTGTAAACATGTTATATATCCATACGTTGTTCCTTTACTACATTGTACGATTGTAGTTCAGCATGTTGCTCCCTATTTGATGGCCGAGGACGGCCTATCACATTTCAAGGGGGCACAGATGATCTCCATAATTCACTGGCATACATGTCAGCTTATTTTTCGGAGATATTATGACTTCATCAAAACTCAGGAATAGCAAGTCTAATGGTATTGTATTTCCCAATATGCATGGCTTGTTGTTCAAACGCCATTTCTGTGTTTTTCTCTGTAAAAATTAACAGTGAGTTAAAGTTTGAACAGCTTGTTGTTCCATCATCTTCTCTGTGTTTTTTAACAATGAGCTAAAAATTTGAACAGCTTGTTGTTCCATCATCATTTCTGTGTTTTTACAGTGTGCTAAGCTTGAACAAGATGGGAGGAAGATCAATTCGTCCGAGCCACAGGTGTTAATGGTCTCTGACGCTGCACGCGAAATCTTAGCAAGGGCAGGATGGATAGCCTACCTTAACCGTCTACAGCAATCTAACAAGACGATGGCAATTGAATTTCTGCAAAATTTGCAGGAAAATCATTCCATGGTGAGAGGGAGACAAATAGCAGTAACAGATGAGATAATTGCTGAAGTTTCAGGACTGCCAGCTGTTGGACCTGTATGGACTCTGAAAAAGGTGAGACTATAAGACGCCATAACCATCTTCCGAGACGAAGGGCAGAACCTTACGGTTAAAGGAAAAGGAGTCCTGCCGGCAACCTTGGGAGAGCCTTTGGCAGAATTAGCAATAATTATCCAAAGCTACATTACTTGCGATGGCAGAAAAGACATGGTAAGACCACACCATCTCAAACTATTAGCCGTATTAAAGCAAAAATGTGTTGTGAATTTGCCTGCGTTCTTAAATTTCTTATTGCATGATGTTGCCTGAGGTATAAGAAAATCTCGCCATGTAGAATCAGTAGTAAGCCATCATGGTTTAATTCGGTTGATAGTTAGTTACAGTCTTGCCCAATAGCAGAGTAGTTGGGAAGAATTGATTTTCTCGATAGATGGGGGACACATTACTAGCACATCAATTAGACCATCAAAACGAAGACAATCTGTCAGATTGGCAAGAAGCATAGGAATGCTGAGAAATTCCCAGGGGAACAGTAGTCAGCCTGTAGAAATACATGATTTAGAAGATGAGCAACCCCCACAAATTGAAGGAGGGGAAAATGAAGAAGAACTAGAGGAAAATGAAGAAGAAGAACCGGAAGACGAAACTAAGCAATCCGGTCAGGAAGAAGGGGAGGAAACAGAGCAACGCAGCGAAAGTCCACTGCAAAACCCTCTGCAAGAAGATGAATTGGCCCAAATTTTGGCAAATATGGGCGAATATGTCCAACCTCATAGCCCACTCAACCCTGATACCGAAGAAGGGCCGCAAGAACACTTTGCTCATGATAAGAGTGTATCTGGAGAGATGGGTGATGAGGAGGAGGAAGCAGAACAATCTTAGGAACACTCTGCTCATGATAAGAGTGCATCTGAGGAGATGTGTGACGAGGAGGAAGAAGAAGAACAGTCCCAGGAACACTCTACTCGTGATAAGAGTGTATCTAGAGAGATGGGTGATGAGGAGGAGGAAGCAGAACAATATCAAGAACACTTTGTTCCCAGTTAGAATACACCCGAAGAAATGCATTATGAATAAGAAATAGAAGAAGAAGTTGCCCAAGAGACAGCAGAACAAACCAGGGTTTCTACCCCTGAAAAACTTGATCAACTAAAGAAGTGTTCCAAGAAGGAAACATGGAAATTGGCTAAGGCGATGGTATAATCCTTGAAGTACAAAGCCCAGGCCCAAGAAAATAAACAGTTGTTCCTTCTAAGAAAAAAATGAAATTAAAAAGTTGTGAAAGGAACGGCAGAGACTGCTTAATGTAATTAAGCAACTCCGCCAACAAATAAGGGTCTTAAAAATGGGGAAGAACGCAAAAAGAACCCCTAGGGCAAAGTGTGCAGCCACCCAGGCAAAACCCCATAAGAATAAGACCAAGAGAACTCAAGTCAAACCCGTTGTTATTCAAGATCACAAGGAACATCATGTGGCTGTTAAAAATGCAGAAGCACAAACAGAAAACACACCAGTTTGTGATAAGGAAGTCCAGACAGAGGCAGCGTCCTCTAGCATTACGACTAACCGGACAGTTCGTGAGAAGGAAACACAGACTATAAAAACTAGATGTCACAATAAGGAGATCCAAGTAGATCTCCAGCCCAAAAATTTCATGATGGATAATGACCCGAGGATAGTAACTCTGCAAAAAGATTTGGCACAAGCCCAACAAATGATAGAAAAACTCACAGAGGAAATTGTTCCTCAAGAGAAATATCAGAAGTTACAATAGCAGCTAAAGAACATCAATGCATTGAAAATCCAAGCCTTTGATGGATGGTGAAGGGCAGAGGAAAAAGTCAAAAAGGTAACCCATAGACTAGACACAGTTATGAGTCAAATGGATACCTTATGTTCTTTGTATACTGATGTTCTAGCGTGTAGGGCACCCGCCAAAAACTATGCTTTGTTTTTTATGGAAAGATATTTGCAATTGAAAATTAAGGTTGTCAAGGCAGGAGTGCCTATAGAGATAAAACCATTGATGATTTCATAAAATGTTGTAAGCATTACAGGGTGAAAGTTCAATGATTGTTATGTGAGTTTTATTTACATAATCTTGTGTTAGATGGAGAAACAGAAAAGAACCCTAGCCCTTTTGTGGGTGATCTCCAGCTTTAGGCATTTATTTCTTTTTCTGTCAATCAGATAAAGTGGCTTAAAGCCTACAATACCTTCCAGAGACAGGAGAATGGGTTAGATCTGTGGGTAAGGGGTGAACCTAGAAACCCATTGCAACTATGGAATAAACATAGGAGCTTAATGAGAACGCAAGGTGTGATCCATACATTGGGACCTATTCACACAGCAGTCATCCGGCAAGGGGTAGAATACTTCCTAACCATCAAAGACCTTGCCATAGCATCAGCCAAATTCCAATACCAAACTTCCAATCGGAATATCCAAAATAGAGAGCCATTCAATTATGAGCATTTTAAGCTAGTTGCTGACCGCTTGGTTATCAATGGTGACCTCATATTGAGAGAAGGCCCATCTTAGTTAGGTTGTAGGTTTCGAAGTCCAATCATCTAGTATCCTACACCAAGGTATAGAGCCTTATATGAGTTGCCTAAAGGTCAGACAGGGCATATTTTTGAAGTCTTAGCTAGAAATCATGGTTTTAGACCACTAACAGAAAATCCTTCTCCAGCCTATTCCCTGACTGCCTTGCATTTCAATTACAATGTTTTCATGAGGGCATGAAAAAGGGTAAGCAGGGGGGTGTGTTGAGCATTAGAAAAGGTATGTATTTGCCACTTATTTCTTTATCTTTTCCCTTAATTCATAACTTCTTTACATTTCAAGATGGGCATACGATGAAGGATTATGATAAAGTTAAAGAGATTTGTGATTAACATAAAATGACTAATTATTGCCTTTTCCTATGCAAAAAATGAAGAAAATGGAAGATCGCTATTTCAGAGGAAAAGACAAGGCGAAACCAACTGTTGTCCCTTTGACAGGGAACTGCATCCAGACTAGGCAATCGAGATCAGAGTGCATGGGCTAGGAAAAGGAAGAAGAAATGCCATATCAGCGCAAGAGGACAAAGAGATAACTAAAGAATAAAAATATGGCAAATCCCTCAGGATCCTTTGATCCTGAGGGATCGCTACCTCAAAGCTATCTGTATTTTTGGTATTTCCGCCTGGCCACTATAAAAAGGGACAACGTTGCTAGCCCAAGGGGTGGATTATTGTTGACTGATAGAATTTGTTGTTCCAATTTGAACTTTGATCCTTGACTCTCTTTAAAGAGCGATCATTGTAACTATGTTTTCATTATTAATATATAAACTTCGTTGTTGTTCCGTTATCTGATTCTGGAGTAACCGCAGTAGTGCGTCCCTAGAGGCTAAGGGCCCGGCCCTAATGGATCACTTGCTTCCTGTATCATTATTTTCCGATTACAAGTCGTGTGTGGTTTGATTTCCTTTACTTACATTATTCAGTAATCTGCTATTCCTTGACATTTCATTTACTTGCTCTGTTATATTGAATTCGTATTTGAATAGTGAGATTATTATTTGCAACTGGAAATGTTATGTTGTTCATTCTGAAATCATATCGCATTGTCTAATTCGGATATTGTTGTTCATTTACAGATTGACATTGTTGTTCATTTACAGATTAACATTGTTGTTCATTTACAATTACTGTTCATTTACAGAGTAACATTGTTCTTCATTTACAGATTGGTATTGTTATCCATTTAGCTATGGTTTACCTATAATTGTGATTGTTGTTCATTTGGATAACTGTTCCATTACAACTTCAATTGTTGTTTCCTTATAACTGTGGTTAATACTTATTATGCTAAACTCAGGTTACTGATTCCATCATTCTAGATTCGTTGTGTGTTTACAATTGATTTAGTTCGTTGTTCAATATTTTGTAGAATTACTTAAGCTTGTCGCTATGATTACTGCTTAATTCATTCCTGTAGGTTAAGTTTTGTTGTTCGACCTTTTCAATAGATTAGTTGATGTTCCTTTTTCTGTTAATTGAATTTTCATTTCAAGTATTTTCTTTGGTGTGAACAGAATGATCTGCAACTATAGTGAACATTGACTATTGTTGTCTAGTTCCCAGATTGGAGACCTTCTCTTTGATTGATTTTCATTTGCATCAGTTTACAAAGGAAAGAGTTATCATTACTGCATCCTTGACTGATGATTGTTGTAGCCTCTTAAGTAAACGATCTAGTTACAAATCATTTAAGTTTATTGCCATTACATTTAGAGTTTGTTTCCAACATTTGTTTACTTTTGTAAAATCACTATACTACTAGCATTACTCTTGACAAGTGACCGCCTCAGACTGAGTACACTCTTGAAATAACAAAACGTACCTGGATTGATAATTAATGTAGGGTAAATAGAGGTTAAAAAGACCCTTTTTACTGCCCAATACTCACCAGGTACCTATGGCAGCGATAGACGATCTACCAGAGGCTATGAAGAGATACATGGTAGGAGTACCATGAGATTGGGTGCAACTCTTCCGACGGGTGGCTAATTCCATCGTCTTCTTCCGAGATGCACATCCGGGGCTGGACCCATATATATATATATATATATATATATATATATATAGAGAGAGAGAGAGAGAGAGAGAGAGAGAGAGAGAGAGAGAGAGAGATATCTAGATTTTGATAGGCATGATTGGGCTTAAGCCCTAAATTTGTAGGCCATTTTCTCCCTATTTTGTATAACATTTTGAACAAAAACTTCTGTCTATATACAGATGTTTTCATGATGTGACAATCATATATACAGATGATGTTTGATTATTTTTTATTTTTAATGTGATGAATGATTAATATGCCAATCTAATTCTTGATTAGCTATGGAATCAACAAATGAGTTTTCTGATCATGGAATATGAATAAATGTGATAAAATTAAATGATCTTTGTAATAAACGCACTCTCAAAATTTGGCGATATAAATAAGGATCTCTCACATGATAGATGTTGTTTAACTGAGAAACCCCCAGTTGTGAATCCATGTATACTACTAATGAATCAATACCAAGAGATATTGCTTCAAATAGTAGGTTAACCACAGTAGTATATTCGGCAACATTATTTAAAGCAGGGCCGATACATATGCCTCTTGAAATCAACAACTGATCAGACGGATAGTAAATTACCCAAGCCGCAGAAGCCAAATTCCAGGTATGTCGACTAGCACCATTAACGAAACCTAGATATACCAACTCGTCCATGGATACCTACCAAAGCAGATCAAAAATATCGATATTACTATGAAACCTATAGATAGATATGCACAAATATATATAATATCTTCAACCAAGCAAATTCTAGGCAAAAACCTAGGCATAATACTTTTTAAAATAGAGCCCATTTTTGGGCTCCGACAACTCATTTCCATTAAACTCAAGCAATTCGTAAGCTCCCTTTTTTAAGACCTTTTTAACGATAAAAGGACTGTACCACATGGGTTTAAACTTACCTGCCCCCAAGGCATATTTGCCTTAGTCATAGACCAGAACAAGGTCACCTTTGGAGAAAACCCTAGGATGCACAACCTTATCATATTAGACTTTCACTCTCTTTTAATGAGCTTCATTAATTGTGGCAGCATCTCGACACTACTCATCAAGATGTTCCAAATGAACGAGGCATTCTTCAAGACTAGAAATGTATGGAAGAAGTTCTACAACTAATTTAAGATAAGGAATTTCACATTCCACAAAACAAATTGATTCCAAACCATAAACTAGTTGAAAAGGATTGAAACCCGTAGCGGTCTTAACCAACCTCTAGTATACCCAAAGTGCAAGATATAACATGATATTCCAATTGGATCAAACCTTATAAATCATCCTTTGCAAGATAGCTTTCAGAGATTTATTCACGACTTCCACCAGACCATTGGCTTGAGGATAGTAAGGAGACGAATTCTCCTGCCGGAAACCCAACTTGAGAGCCAATTCAGCCATCATCTTATTCTGGAAATGACTGCCATGGTCAGTGATAATCTCCTTTGGAATATTGAAATGATAAATGACTTGGTTGAAAAGAAACAGGGTTTTTTTTCACCACCATTCACTACCATGGGCATAGCTTTGACCCACTTGGTAAAGTAGTCCACTGCTACAATAATATACTTATGACCCTTTGCCGAAGGCAGGATACAAGTTGTAAAAATTAATGCCCCACTTTGTGAACAGACTGGCGTTAATAATAGGAAAAAACATAACTGGATGAGCGCGCATTTTTCGAGTGTAAACCTGACAAGGATGGCATTTTTTGACTACTTCAACACAATCTTTCAAAATTGAAGGAAAAAAATACCATGCACACAAGATTTTTTGGATTGTAGGAAGCCAGATAGAAGAACACCACAAGCTCCATTGTGGCAATCATTCAACACTGACTCATCTTCTTTTAAAGTTAAGCAGCATCTAAGGATTGAATCAACCCCACGATTATATAAAGTGGTCAACGAAAATAACATAATTTTTCGCTAAGTGACGCAATTTTCTTCGCTCATCCTTTGAAAAAGAGAGGGGAAACTTCAAAGTCTGAAGATATATAATAATATCTCCATACCAAGGATCTTGTGAAGAAATAAGAAAAATATGCTCATCAGGGAATGATTCCTCATAAACTATTTCTTCTTCACAAGGAAACTCTGAAATTAATTCTGCAAATACTAACGATTTCTTAGATTTGGCTGACAAGAACTCGAGATCGAACTCTTGTAAAATAACAATCCATCTGTTATATTTTCCCCCAATCACTTGCCTACTGAGAACAAACTGAAATGGATTGAAAACCGCCAAGACAAAAGTTTTCCTAAGAAAAATATAGTGTCTAAGTCACTGGACAACATGAACAGCTACCAAAGCTAATTTCTCTACAGGAGAATATCGTAGTTCAGGACCTACCAAGCCTCGGCTCAAATAATAAATCACGTGCTCACAGAGAGCATCGTCTTCCTGAACCAGAACCATACCAATGGTTGATTCTTCCACAACAAGATATAAGAGAAAATCCCTGCTATAATTGGGTGGACTCAGTAATGGAGCAGAGGTCAATGCTTTTTTCAAAGCATCAAATGAGCGCTGAGCGAAATCGTCCCATAGAAATGGAACTCCTTTCTTCAGCAATCGCATAAATCCATTTGTAATCTCAGTGTAATTGATGATAAATCTCCTCAAGAAATTGGCTTTTCCTTGGAGACTTTGAAGTTGACGGATGGTAAACGGGGAGGGGGGGGGAATTGAATTATTGCCTCAACCTTGAAAGGATCTACATGAATCCCTTCAATAGATACGATGAATCCCAATAATCGACTGGAGTGACATCAAAAACACATTTATTTGGATTCAATCAGATTTTGTAAAAGGACATCGCTCAAAAACCAATCGAAGATGATGAGGATGATCAATTATCTTTTGAGAGCGAGCAGCTAAGTCATCCATATAAGCTTTGATGATATGTTTGATATTATGGAAAGCATATGACATGTCCTGCTGAAAAGTAGCACCATCATTTTTAAGGAAAAAAGGCATCTTCTTGTATGAAAAAGTACCTCAGCGGAAGATAAAATTTATCTTATGCTGATGTTCTGGACGAATAGTAATCTGATTATAACCCGAGAAACCATCCATGAAGCAGAAAAACTCATTTCCTACACATTCATCGATAATCTGATCAATAAACGATGTGGGGAAATTACTTTAGGACAATCCTTATTTAAATCCCTAAATTCTATGCATACACAGATCATTCCCTGTTTTTTATCAACCAGTATTAGATTCGAGACCCACTCACTCAATGTAATAGGGTATATGAAACCTACGTTGAGCAGCTTCTCCACCTTGGCTTTGATAGTGGTGGCTTTCCTAGGGTTTACCAACAAAAGTTTTTGCCGTATAGGCTTCGTATTCGCGTAGGTCTTGATCTCATGTTGGACTATTGATGGATCAATTGCAGGCATTTCCTCATAAGACCAAGCAAACACATCACATAATTATTTAAAAATATCAGTATAGATTTGAATTTCTTCAGGGGAGCATTCGGCTCCGATGAAAAAATTCTCGATTACATTAGGATTCCTAGATATTTTCACCGTAATAGTTTTGAAAATAACAGACATGTTGTCTTTAGCAAAAACCAGCCAACAGGGTTTAAAACTATGTGAACATCACCAGTCAACGAACGACTAGACAAACTTGATTCTACTTCACGCAAGTCTGGGAGAAAATATGACCGGTGATGCAAATCATCCCATAGTCTGTCTATACCTGTCATTGCTTCTAGGATTGCTTCCTCATATGGTTAAATAGTATCAAAGTAGTCCATACAATAAGTAGAGTCAAGAGTCTAAGTTGTAGCCACATATCCATCCAATTCCTCCAGTGAAAGAGGAGTAGGATTAGAATCTACAGTTTTGACAATAAATTGATAAGAAATTTCAGTTGTAGACATATATATTCCATTCCACACACTTTCCCTGCTTCTAATGTGGTGGTAGAAGAGGGTAAGGGCCAAGGATCCGAAAAATAATGAGTTCTAAAAAACTCTCTTCAAGAAGGGGTCTTGGATGATGAAATGTCATTTATTCGAGCAATAAGAGAAGGAAGATAAAAAATACCCATCAATGATGAATACATTCCAAATCCTAAATTCTCAACAGGTTGCTTGGGATTATTCACCAAGGAAATGGAGGAATCAGAGGATGCATTGGATTCTTTCAGAGAATACTCCATCTGATCAACAGTAACAATTATCCCTTAATGGGGAAAGCATAGGATGCCAAATAATAATGATAAAATGGAATCCATTTCATAAATCCAATTTCGTCCCAATAGAAGATTATAATCCAAATTTCATCGACTATTTTTACACCTCTATATTG
Organism: Pinus tabuliformis; assembly: GCA_031772625.1. Classification (NCBI taxonomy): domain Eukaryota; kingdom Viridiplantae; phylum Streptophyta; class Pinopsida; order Pinales; family Pinaceae; genus Pinus; species Pinus tabuliformis. The sequence continues at coordinate 392,985,945 of CM062814.1, read as the reverse complement.
ACCACCTTGCCCCCAACACAGATGGGAAAGACTAGAATAATTCCATGCGGCCTATGAGAATGACCATCAAATGCAATCAAGAGAGTAGGTGAAGGAACAACTTGAGGAGATCTGATAGCTTTCCAACAAGCAATAGACATGACACATGTGGTGATATCTTCTAGATTCATCGCATTCATGTTTTTTGTAATCGAAATTTCGAAGCAACCTTTGTGGTTCATCATCAGGATTTGATGAGTGAATAAGTCAGAGATTAATGGGGTAATAAAATAGAGGAGAGGGTTGGGATGGGAAAGCATGGAGCTGACAGGTTTGATAACGCTATGAAACAGATTTAGTTTATTAATTGATTTTATTATTAAAATTTGTTATTTTTATTAATGATTTTTAGACTTTTTTTATAATTGTATTTTTAGTTGTTGATTAAATGATTAAAGTTAAAATTAAATGTTATGATCTCATGTTATTAATGATGGTCAACTAGCTAATTTTTATCTTCATAACTAATTAGTTTTTATTGATTACAAGATTGTTAATATTTAATTTTTAATATTGAAATTAATTTTTAATGTTGCAAGCTTACAAATTTTTATTTTATAATTAAAACATGATTTAATCTTGTACTTTCGATATGTAGATTGAATTTGGAAAGCCATGTGATGAGGTGGTACCTTCTTAATATTTGACATGTCAAATCTAACAATAGGAGAGTTTTTCGGATCTAAAGCCCCGATCGTAGTGAGAAGCGCATCCTTTGTGTTAGACACGATTAGAGTACCTCTAATGCAGACGTCGCACAACGGCTTTGGGCCAAATCTTCAACAATGGAGTAATTCTGGGCAACCCTGGCATTAGGGTTAATCATTGAACATTTTTCAAAACGTTTTAGCATCCAAGGTATAGACTCAAATGTGTGCCTCTCAATATGGAGTGGCTCTAAAACATCAGGGGTAGCCTTAGCATTAGAGGATTCTGGCTCACCATAATGATGTGATCTTGTAGAAACATTGACATGAGTACTCATCATATATACATATGATGGATTTTCCCCTTCCTAGTTGCCCCCTCTGGGGTTTCAAGTACTAGCATTCGTTCTAGAAAACATTTGCTACCCTTGGGGAAAAGGGTTTGTTAGAACTGCCTGGGAGCTAGAAGAACCCTGTTGCACTAACAAGTGTTGAGTCTCCTAAATCTTATGGAAAATATGAGTTAAATGGTCTTCATTGCACATTTTTTAAGGGAAGTTAACTTTCTTTTTAGACTCCTTTTTTCTTTGCCCAGTATTATTGCTAGGTTTGTTTGCATTACCCTTCCCATCCTTATCTTTCTTCTTACATTGTCCCTTTTTCGTCCTATCGAATTTTTGATTTGATTTTGGGTTGGAAGATTGGACAACATTAATAGTTGAAGGTTGAGAAGGCATAGGCACTTATGACGATGCCTAAATTCAAGAAGCAGTTTGTAAACACAACTGTTGCAATTGACTTATCAGGTTAGTCGTGCTACTATCGATGAACACTCCAAAGAGCGATACATCCTTAGAAATTTCTGGCTATAAAGATTTTAAAAACCATTCGAGAAGGAATTCATTAGGAATATAGGCTTTGATGAGCCTCTTCCTTCTCCACCATTCTTGAATATGTTCAGAAATGTAAGTTTCTGTATCTTGTTGGAAACTAGCCAATAACTCATTTCAAACATCATACCAAACGGGTAACTGAAAATGGTTCAAAAACATAGTAGCCAACTCACCAAGTGAAGCAAAGGTACCCCCATTAAGCTCTATATACCATTTAGCAGCATTTCCAGTTAAGGTGCGCTGAAACAATCTCAACCTGATTGAATCGTCAATTAGGGAGTTAGATGAACACCATAAATGAAATGTTGTTATATGGTCAATTGGATCCTCCCCAAACTTTCCTTTGAATTTTTGAATATCCGATGGAATTTTGGTAGGAACTGGAGGCCATGCCGGATTATATCGGATGGGATCATTCGTCAATTTTGAGAGATCTAGAAAATTTAGGATTACTAAGAAGGTAAGCGTAGATGAGCTTGGGAATTCCACCCACTATGAGATGAATTCCCAATAGTCTGAAAAGAATATCCTGGATCTGTAGAGGCACTAGTTTGCCAAGGATTACTCATAGAAGAAACTGAATTGTAAGGAAAACCTTGTGGTCTAGAGAAATTCGGAGTTTTACCAACTCTTGCTGAAAATTTACCATAACTAGGAATATTTCCCCCAAGCAAAGTATTAAAAGGAGAGGAGAGCCCTTGGTAAGGGTTTCATGCATTGGTGAAGGGAGAAAAAACCTGAAAGGAACTTACGGAGGAGTAAGGCATGTTCCCTTATTCACCAAAAGAAAACGGATTCCCGGTTCCTAAGCCACTAAAAGCAAGGTTAATCCACCCTTGAAAAGGATTATAACTTTGACCTTGAGCCGAAAAAGGAAGAGATCCTAAAGAAGGATTAGATTGAGGTACGTGACTACTTCCAAAAGGAAAACCCTAAAAAGAGGTTGAACCACTAGCCATAGAAGTCATGTTTGGGGGACAACGGATGGGATGGATAGAGGAACCGAGGGAATTGCACTAGAAGGAATCCCAAAGGCGAAGGAACCAATGTGGGAAGCAAAATCTTGGATGCCCCCACTTGAAGAGGAAATGGAAGTAGATCCAAATATTGTAGTAGTAGATAGTAGATATAGCAATAGTACCTCCTCCTTGAACTGAAATAGGAGTATGCTCACTAGTAGCACTCATAACCGGATTCGTGCTCTCACCAGTGGCCATCAAAGGAAAATGATGATAAAAACCAGTGTTTTTTGGCCTGTGAGTCGGAGTCCCAACGTACAATAGAACGTCTAGATAATTAGGAGGAAGAGGTGAAGAAGGAGTCATAAGTGACTCAAGAATCTCTTCAACCTCAACTTTGTCTTCTGACTGGAAGAGGACCCTAGAAAGGACAAGGGTATCCCTATCCAAATCATGATTTGCACTAGGTCTACCCTGTGAAACTATAGCCTAATGTGGAGGATCAATCTCCAATGTGTTCACTGCTACTAATTGAAAATCACTAGCAGAATTTCTCCTACGCCTTCTAAAAGAAGGCTCATCACTCGTAGGTGAGAGCCCACGAAGCCTCCTGGACTAATGAACTGGTTGATCAGCCACTTTGAATTATTATGAGAACTTGTAAAGACTCAAAAAATTATAAAGCTATGGAAATCTAGGAGAAAATATCATTCACTAAAATGTCCCTAAAGATACAATCAATGAAGTTACTTTCAGGTATTTCCACTCCGGGTGATTAGGACCGGACACCAAAATACAAGAAATTGATATAAAGGACCTTCCAAAGATAGTTTGGGATAATGACGGCTGAAGCCTACCAGTGAAGGTAACATAAATAGTTACCCTGGGCTCCAATCAAAAGCCTTTGCTGGTGCAAGTACCCAAGCTTCGCAAGGGCGGCCTCCAGAAGTACTAATGAGAGTGATACAATGTCTTCCTCAGGTACCACAGGTATTCCCCCCTGCAGTCACCTATGTGGTCCCTAGGAAAGGAAACTAAGGTCGCCAATTCGTATCAGCAACCGAGTGGAACAATCTTTGCTTGGGATCCAACAAGACGGAGAGGGGTATCTATGTTTCCTACCTTCACTCGCCCTCGTGCTTAACTCCCAGAAGAGAAGAGATTTCCCGGTCAACTTCACAACACTGGATTTCACTCTTGTAATCAACTTCTATGTTTTAAATTTAGAGTGGCTTTGGATAGTTAACTCTCCACTCACCTATTCCAAAGCCCTAATATGACCTGGACTAGTTGATGTTACTATGAAAAATAAAAATTAAAAATCTAGTTCATTTAAAATTAAGCACCTGATTTTAATGGAATTTCTTAGGTCAGGGGAAAAATGGAAGTGCAACTTTATAATGTTATGGATGCAAAAGAAATCAATAGAAAACATGGCTACATGCACATGCAACCTTTTTTCTTTCGATGAAAAGATATTTCTACAAGGTTCTACGAACAAACTATGAAAGCAAAAAATTCTTTTTCTTTTTTCAAAACACACGCTCACACATTCAAAATCTACAAAAAGGACTAAAAATGCTTACAGTGCAACTATCCTAATGCAAACTAAATTCTTAATGCAAGATTCAAAAGACTACTCTAAAAACAAGCAAATGTGTTTCTCAAAACGATCAAGAGGCCAAACTTGACAAAAGGAAGAACAAATTCAATCACAAACTCTTCCCAAAATCAAGGGAATTCAACCTAATGAAAAGACTTCACACTTGCTCAAAATGATAAAGAGACCAAAAAAAACCAAAAAGGAAAAAGAAAGGCAACAAAACAATGTTTTTATCTTTTTCTTTTTAAGGACACAAAGAGTTTTCGAGAAAACAAAAACTACTAAAGGCTTCAAGATCAAATTCAAGCATAAAGAACCTCAAACTTCACAAGCCACAGATATCACAAGCATGATAAGACTTAGAGTGACAAGAGGCTACAAACTCAAATGAAATGATCTAAAGAACAATGCACAAAATCCAACAAATAAGAAATAATTCAAGAAGACCAAGAAAACTTTGCAAGATTGCAAGAAAAACTTTCTCAAAAACCAAGAACACCAACTTTCAAGAAAGCAAGGCAAAGTAATGCAAAGACTAGGTTATAAACGAATTGAAACCAATTCTTTGTTCCAAAGACTCAAAACAACCAAGAACTTCACTAAGAAGCCTTGAACCCAAACATAGAAACCAACACCTTACCAAAAAGCAAACCCTAGGTTGACTAGGTCTTTTCGCAAAGAGAGACAAGAAACTGAAAATCTTCCAGAAGCAGGACTTTCCAAGACAATCAATGACTAAACAGAAGCAAGAAACATCAGGAAAAACCCTTTACTAGACTTAGCATTTGAAAAAATCAAATAAAACCAGGCATACACAATTGTGTAGTGACAAACCCACGTGTATACGCGACTGTTCTTAAGGAAACACATGTATACGTGTGTTTCTTTGGACAAAAGTGTGTGTATACGCTACTGTGTAAACTAAAACTTGCGTATATAAAATTCAGTAAGGAAAAATAAAAAATTTAGGTCTGATCCAGAAGATCATACCTTTTTCCCAGGTTGCAGACAATTCAAAGATACTGGAAAGACAAGAAACCAAACAAGAAATCCCAAATCAAGCAAGAAACAACCCAAACTAGGAAATACTAGAAGTATTCCCCAGCGGAGTCATCAATTCTAATACAAGAATGATACACTCTATGGTATGGGTTGAGCACCCCAACAGAGCAGAGTGCATACACCAACAAGACGCAAACAAACAACAGTCTTAGTACTTAAACTATTGAAGTAGGAAGAAGAATTATTATCCAAAGGTCCTACGTTTGAGTTCGTTCTCGTAGGGTCTAAACCCTCTACTTTCTCCAATGCTTTAAAACCTGCAACTCTTTCAAGAAAATCATATACACCAGCAGTGGTTGAAAGCATGTTCATGATATAAGTGAGATCATATAAGCATATAAGTATAAAACATGAAACCATACATTAGTTAGATTAAAACATGAATTAAAGCATTAAGATCTTAACATCAGGAACAAGACATGGCTTCTTTATTGATGAATGCAAAATAATGTGGAAGAATATAACTTGATTTGTCCATGGATCCAAGCGAAACCTTTCTCCGAATCCGTCCAACCCAAGCCTCAACAATCCTCTTTCAAATATATATACATGGATGCCATATAAATGAGATGGACATCACAATGAGGAAACAATGGTTTCCTATAGATGGGAGTGCAAGAGGCACAGGGATAAATCAGACTTGATCAAGGACAAGTTGGATATAATATCAATATCATATCTTTCTCTCCCCTTAGGCCTTCCCCATGATGTGTATTTATATGACCTTAAAACAGTTTTTTCAATTGGGGAACAGTTAGGCCAGGAGCTCATGTAGGTAGGCTTCCAGTGCAATCCATAAACCCCGCCCAAAAAAAAGGGATTTTATATTCCTTTCATATTCTAAATCATATATGCGGTTTGGATATAGTTGAACCCGCGTGTGCATGTGCTTTTTGCAAAGCAGAGTTGCATATGGAATTTAAAAAATTATTTTTTAATATTTGGATGAAGTCTGAAGGGAAAGGGCTACCAAAGGCCATGACTTAGAGAATCAAGTATACAAAGGTTTTAAATGATGTTATAACAATGGTTTTATTTACATCCATATACATATGTACATATACCAAAACATCAGCAAAACATATGCCAAACATCAACCACAATTGCTTTGCATCAAGGAAAAATAATGAAGGATACATGGCCCGCATCTGATCTGCCATCTCCCATGTAGCTTCATCGGGCCTAAAGTGCTTCCACTGCACTTTAACTTGCTCTATGGATCTATTCATGAGCATGAGATTCTTCTGCTACAATATGCACTGAGGCTCCGACTAGAACTCTCATTATTGCTCCACTTGCAATACAAACAATCAATAACATGATCAACATCCTTTATATACATTTTAAGCAATGAAACATGGAAAAAATCATGGAATTTCATTGTTGGAGGGCAGTGCAAGTCGATAGGCTACTAGTCTAATCCTCTCAAGGATCTCAAAAGGCCCACAATACTGTGGTGACAACTTGGCACATGATCCAATCCTTAAAGAGCTCTTCTTGGGCTTGATGCGCAAATACACATTCTCCCCAACCTTAAACTCCTTAAATTTTTTGTGTTGGTCTGCATAAATCTTTTGTCTATCATGTGCTACCTTTAGATTCTCCTTTATAACCAGCATTTCCTGTTCCATGTTTGCCAACATATTCGATCCAATAAGTACCCTGTTCACTTGATCACTCCAGCTGATGGGAGTATTACAACTCCACCCATACAATGCCTCGAAGGGACCCATCGTCAATGACTTCTAATAACCATTATTGTATGCGAAATCAACCAACAAAAGATACTCTTCCCACTTTCACTACTGATGCATCACATACATCCTCAACATGTCCTCCAATATATTGTTGACCCTCTTTGTCTGTCCATCTTTCTACGGATGATAAGTTGTACTGAAGGCCAATTCTATGCCCAAACCGACAAAAAACTCCTTCCAAAACTCGGAAGTGAAATTTGCATCCCTGTCCGACAAAATATTCTTCAGAACACCATGTAATCTATCTCTCTCTCCTATGAGAACCCATGCCACCTCATTGGCTGAATATGTAGTCTTCACTGGAATGAAGTGAGCTACCTTTCTCAACCTGTCAACCATGACCATAATAGAATCATGTTGTCTCACTGTCCTTAGAATTCCTGTAATAGAATCCATGCAAATGACTTCCCATTTCCATTTCAAAATCGCAATAGGATTTAGTAGACCACTTGGATTCCAACTAGCCACGAACTCCGCCACTTCCTTCTTTAGATTCGGCGAATAGTAGAATTTCTTTACCACCGTCAACGTCTTCCGATATACTGGATGACCTGAGTATGGCTTGACGTGAAACTCCATCAAGATAAGCTTCTTGAGCTCACTGCAATTCGGCACATAGATCCTATCCCTGAATCTCACCAAATCATCTTCTGTGAGACAATATTCTACATCCTAATCACCTGTACCTATACTCTGTTGTAACTTGTGCATAATATCCATATACTTGTCATCCCGTTGTTCTACCTGCAAGATCCTATCCTGTAAATTTTTCCCATAAGATCTCATAACCGCTATATGATTCACCTATACCTTCCTACTAAGAGCATTTGCAACCCAGTTCTCCTTCCCCTTAATGTCTCTAATCTCAAATTCAAACTCACTAAGGGTAGCCAACCATCTAGCTTTCCTAGCATTTAGATTCAGCTAGTCAAACAAATATCTCAATCCTCTATGATCATTCATCAATACAAACCTCCTGCCAAGAAGATAGTGCCTCCACATCTTCAATGTATGTATGATCGTTGCTAGCTCAAGATGATGCATCGGATAATTTTTCTCATGATCACTCAGATTTTGTGACTCATATCACACTATCTATCCTTATTTCATAAGATCTCCACCAAGTCCTCTCTTGCAAGCATTTATACACGCTACAAACTCCTTGTCTAGATCTTCAATATTTAACGTTGGTGCATGTATCAAAAATTGCTTGATATGCTCAAAACTAGCTCCATATTCTTTTGTCCATTTAAACTTCTTTCCTTTCCTCTACAATGATGTGATAGGATATGCAATGTGTGAGAAGTTCTTGATGAACATCTTATAGTAACCTGCCAATCTCATGAATATTCTCACTTCATCCATATTCTTAGGAGTTGCCCACTCCATGATTGGCCTTATCCTTTCTAGATCTACTGCTATGCCTTCCTTGGAAATGACATGTCCCAAGTAATGCACTTCTATCTGAAAGAACCTACACTTGCTAATGTTAGCATACAACTAATTCTCTCTTGGAAATATCAACACTACTGCTAAATTCTCGACATGATCTTCCTCATTCTTGAAGTATATAAAGATGTTGTTAATGAATACAATAACAAACTTGTCCAGATAAGGACACAACACAATATTCATCAAACACATAAATGTAGATGGAGCATTAGTCAAAATGAATGGAACTACAACAAACTCATAATGCCCATACTTGGTTATGAACGCAGTCTTGTAGATATCCTCTTCCTTGATACATACCTGATAGTAGCCTGATCTCAAGTCGATCTTAGAGAACACTACTTCTCCCTTTAATTGTTCAAACAAATAATCAATCCTTGGCAATGTGTACCTATTTTTGATCGGTACCTTGTTCAACTGCCTGTAATCAATGCACAATCTAAGAGTGCCATCTTTCTTCTTTATGAACAACACTGGTGCACCCCAAGGCAATACACTTGGCCTAATGTATCCCTTTCAAGAATCACCTTTAACTACAATTTCAAGTCTACTAGCTTTAGAGTGCTTATCCTGTAAGGTTCCTTCGATGTCGGTGCTGCCCCTGGCACCAACTCAATAGATAAATCCACTTCCCTATGAGGAGGTAGCTCTAGAATCTTTGTTGGATGCACATCCTAATACTGCTGCAATACATGTTACCTCTTGAAGGTTTTTGCATCCTCAACATCTTTCTCCTTGTCACTAGATATATGCACTGCAAACATCACACAACCTTTTCTGTGTTGAGATTGCAACAAGATGATGGAGCTTAGTGAAAAGAGTCGCCTTCACTAAGTGGGCCCGAAGGCAAATTATGGCGCAAGTTCTATTTTTGATCCCAGCAGGGATGATCACAGTGTGGGTGACCACAGTATGAGTGATCACAGTGTGGGTGACCATAGTGTGGGTGACCACAGTGTGAGTGATCATAGTGTGAGTGATCAAAGTCTATTTTTAGACTGGCTGTCAAAAATAGAAAAGTCAAATATTATTGTCTCATAATAATATTTGGACTATAAACTTGATCTTATTCTCTTGGAGCACTTCAGGATGAGCTACGGATGTGGTACATGCAGATCCCAGAAGGAAATACGTGGTTACCTATGGGATGACTAATATTTGCATGCAGGACTTCAGTTAGAACTCAAGTGAGTTGATTTTAGTGGACCGGAGGTGCAGTTGATGGAGTTGTGTTCAGTTTAGCTTTGTTAAACTGGTTGTATTTAGTCTAACTGGCAAATAGACTAGAGATGAGTTGGGTGAATTAGTTATTAATTAATTCACAAGTTATTAACTCATAATGCAACTATAGAATACATCAGTTAACTCAGTTGCATGTCAGTGCATGTTCAGTTCAGCAGGGACAGGTGTTAGAGGATCAGATTGCTAGCAGTTGTGACTATAGTTGTGCATGATGATTTGCACAATCAGAGGGATTGAGTATGCCAATGAAATGGCCAATACCAAGAATTGTAGCCTGTGCTCACGTCCAACATAGTGTGAGTGATTCTTTGCAGGTGAAATACGAGTTTGGTAAACCATTCTCATCAATTTGGAGCAGGTATTGAGCAGTGGAGGCAGGCAAGCAGTGGAATAGATTTGGAGATCAGATCTTAGCTGTATTGTGTGTAACAGGTGGAGCTGGTACAAGATTGCTTGTGATAAGCATTGTACTTTGTAATGTTACATGGTATCAATCATTAATATACAGATAGTTGGGGTTTTTGGCGAGATGCTTTCCCCGGGTTACATACTGTGTTAATGTGTGAATGCTCTTGATGTTTTATTGTTATTGATGCTACTATATTGATGATCAACATAGAGGAGCTTATGTATTGTGTATGTATTCCGCAATAGTACATGATCAAGATAATCTCTGTTGAATATGTGTTAAATTATTCAAAATTTCTACAAGGTATCAGAGCGAGCTAGATAATTGTAGAAAAATTTCTACATGGTATCAGAGCTGTTGATCATCATATCTACTATTCGGGAAGTGTTTACATTCTATTTCTTCAGGCAAAGTCTGTAATCAGGCCAGGTAGCCTCTGGATTCATCCTTCCTTTGGAAGGTGAGATATCCGGTGAATGCGCATACAGTCAATCTATGTACAAGAAATATTGTGTTCTCACGAATCTTAGATCCGAGGCGGTTGAGTTGGTTGCTGGTGGAATTCGAATTTGCAGCAGTGTTTTCTTGGTGACAACGCAGCAATGTCTTTCAAGGGATTGTGATTGGAGTATGCTCTTGAGGGCAGATCAAACTATATTGCATGGAAGGACAGGATGGAAGCAGTATTGGATGATAACGGGCTGAAGGAGTTCATAGATACTGATATCCCAAAGCCTACTGATGTTGCTGAGATGGAAGTTTGGCAAAAGAAGACCGCAAAATGTTGAAGGATTCTGTTGGAGGGCGTGAAGGATCACATTGTGTCCAGCCTCCATGGAAAGGCTACTCCATATTTGATGTGGAAATCATTAACAGAATTATTCCAAAGCAAGAGCGATCAGAGGAAGCTGGCGCTCAAAGATAAACTCAGAAACATCAAATGCGAGAAGGGTGATAGTATTCCCAAGTATCTCACGAAGTTCACTCAGTGTCGAGATGAGCTGGGAAGTGTGGGGGTTACTATCGATGATGAGGACTTGGTGAGCTTGGCTCTCCTTGGTCTTCCGAAGAGTTTTCATTCCTATTAGGACTCTGTCAATGGTCGGGAGAAATTGCCAGAATGGGAAAGACTATGGTCAGATCTTGTGCAGGAGGAGATCAGGCGGAGTACCAGGGACGGATCTTCATCAAAGGGAGATGATGAAGAGAATTGTGCTTTGGCTGCCAAAGCAAAGAAAGGGAAGAGCAAGAAAGCTTCTCAGTCTGGTGCGAAAGGCAAGAAGCAGGATATGTCCAAGGTGAAGTGTTTTCGCTGTCACCAGCACGGACATTATGCCACTAATTGTCCGCAGAAGAAGAAGAACAAGCAAGCTGTTGGATCTTCAGCAGGAGAGGCTCTAGCCTCACAGTTTGAGGTTGATTTTTCATTGATCGCATGCTTGGTTTCAAGTGTGATGGGATTGGTGTGGTTCTTAGACAGTGGTGTGTATTTTCACATGACGGGAGATAGAGATTTGTTCTCTGATCTAGAGGACAAAGATCTTGGAGTGCACATCGAGATGGGAGATGATGGTAGATACAGTGCGACCGGTATCGGTACCATTTCCTTTGAGAGGGAATCTGGTAAACCCTTCATATTGAAGGAAGTCATGCATGTTCTAGGATTGAAGAAGAATCTTATCTCAGTGGCGATGTTAGAAGACAAGGGGTATGATGTTGTTTTCAGCGAGGGAAAGGCTTTCTTGCGCAGCAAGACAGCTGGTGAGACCCGAAAGATAGGGGTTCGAGTGAGGAACCTTTATCAGTTGCATGTAGATGGATGCGCAGCAATGGTGGGCAAGGCAGAAGGATTGGTGAGCCGGGATGATGGCGAGTTGTGGCACAGGAGATTGGGTCACCTTCACCATGGAGCCTTGAAGATACTGCAGCAGATCACTACAGGGCTTCCTAAAGGCACACTTGCGCAGTCATATCAGTGCAAGGGGTGTACTTTGGGGAAGTTTTTGAAAGCCACCTTTCACGAGAAGGATAGTCGCGCCACGACGATCCTTGAGAGAATTCACACAGACGTGTGTGGACCTTTCTCAGTTGCTTCGACAGCAAAACACAGGTATTATGTGATTTTTGTTGATGATTTCTCTCGTAAGTGCTGGATCTTCTTCATGCAGAAGAAGAGTGAGACATATTCAAAGTTCTGTGAATTCAAAGCACTGGTCGAGAAGGAGTCGGGAAAGAAGGTGAAGGCTCTTAGGAGCGATAACGGTGGTGAATACATCTCGGACGAGTTCAAGGATTTCTGCAAGGCAGAAGGGATTCGAAGAGAGCTCATAGCTCCCCATAACCCACAGCAGAACGGGGTAGCTGAGCGGAAGAACAGAACGATTGTGGGTGCTACAAGGGAAATGTTGCATGATCAGGGCCTACCCCTTCACTTGTGGGTGGAAGCATGCAATACAGCAGTTTATGTGCAGAACCATTGTCCTCATAGGATACTTGGCATGAGTACACCCGAGGAGGCTTACTCTGGTAAGAAGCCTGATCCTTCTCATTTGAGGATTTTTGGTGCTAAAATTTACATGCATGCGACGAAGGATGCCAGGAAGAAGTTGGAGCCAACCGCAGAGGTTCGGATATTTGTGGGGTACACTGATACGCCCCACAACTATCGTGTGTATTTGCCAGACAGTGGTAAAACTGTCGTGTGACGGGATATAAAATTTCAGGAGGAGAAAGCCATGAAGTGTTTGCTTGAGAGGTAGCTACACTTGCATGCAGATGAGGAACTATTAGTTCCTAAGGATGAGCTTCAGGACGTGGATCAGCCACAGGACGAGGTTCATGGAGTGGAAGAGACCACTCATGCAGCGCCAACCATCAGAGGGCGAAAGCGCTTGACAGAAGCTGATTGACTCGCTCAAGATGCAGAGAAAGTTGTAGGACCACCTACAGCCCAACGCAGGCAGAGACAGTCACCTGATCGATACACTGGATACATGGCTCTTATGAGCAAGTGTGTTGTGACTGAGCCATCCTCTTTCGAGGAAGCTGTGGAGGATCCCGCATGGGTAGATGCCATGGTGGAAGAGTATGATTCTATTGTCAGAAATAGTGCATTTGGAGATTGTTCCTAGACCGGAAGGGAAATCAGTGGTGGGTTCGAGATGGATCTACAAAGTTAAGCAGGCAGCTGACGGGAGTGTGGAGAAGTACAAGGCAAGATTTTTTGCCCGAGGCTTTTCACAGATAGAGGGGATCGATTATGAGGAGACCTTTGCACCTATCACAAGGTATTCTTCCATGCGGACGATTCTTGCTCTCTCAGCGCAGATGGGATGGCACATTCATCAGATGGATGTGAAGACTGCGTTCCTCAACAGAGTCATTGAGGAGGAGGTGTACATTGAGCAGCCCGAAGGCTTTGAGGTCTTCAGCAGCGAGTCGCATGTGTGTAGGATCAAGAGAGCACTGTATGGGTTGAAGCAAGCACCACGTGCTTGGTACACGGATAGACAGCTATTTCACAGGACTTGGATTCTCCAAGTGCGAGGCGGATCCTAACCTATACCAAATTGTGGTGGAGGGTAAGTTGCTTATCATTGTACTGTATGTTGATGATTTGATTCTAACGGGTGATGAGCTGTTGATACTGTCATGCAAGAAGGATCTTGCTACAGAGTTTGAGATGAAGGACTTGGGCCTCCTTCACTATTTCCTAGGATTGGAAATATGGCAGCGCAGTAGAGGATTGTTTGTTTCTCACGGAAAGTATGCTCGGGAGATACTGGAGAAGTTCAACATGCATGGCTGCAAGCCTGTTGATACTCCTCTTCCTGGAGGTTGGAGGAAGGAGGATGCCACTTGGGGAGAAGAAGTGGATGCCACTGTTTATCGACAGTTGGTGGGGTCACTGATGTATTTGGTCAATACACGACCCGATATATGCTATGCAGTTAACCAACTTTCACAAGCTATGGTTAAGCCTACCAAGCTCTTCTGGAAGGCGGGCAAGCATGTATTGCGCTACTTGAAAGGCACATCGGAATCTGGTTTATGGTACAGATGGAGGATGAGGTGAATCTATGTGGCTTCACGGATGCAGATTGGGCAGGGAGCCCAACGAACAGAAAGAGCACATCAGGAGGGGTCTTCAGTATTGGATCGACAGCAGTTTCTTGGTACAGCAGGAAGCAGAGATCCGTGGCACTCAGTTCAGCAGAGGCTGAGTATATGGCAGCAATTTTGGCTGCATGCGAGGCTATATGGATGAGGAAGACCCTGGTTGGTTTGTTCGGTTCTCATTTGGATCCTACTGTGATTTACTGTGATAACCAGAGTAGCATTAAACTCTCGGCTAATCTTGTATTTCATGATAGATCTAAGCATATTGACATCAGGTACCATCATATTAGAGATTGTGTGCAGCGGAGGATCATGTTGCTTTCATACATTCCAACGGAGGATCAGGATGCTGATATTCTGACGAAGGCTCTCACCAGGAGCAAATTCGAGTACCACCGAGGCAGGATAGGGGTTGCTAATAATCCATATCTTGTCGAGAGGGAGTGTTGAGATTGCAACAAGATGATGGAGCTTAGTGAAAAGAGTCACCTTCACTAAGTGGGCCCGCAGGCAAATTATGGCGCAAGTTCTATTTTTGATCCCAGCAGGGATGATCACATTGTGGGTGACCACAGTATGAGTGATCACAGTGTTGGTGACCATAGTGTGGGTGACCACAGTGTGAGTGATCACAGTGTGAGTGATCAAAGTCTATTTTTATACTAGCTGTCAAAAAATAGAAAAGTCAAATATTATTGTCTCATAATAATATTTGGACTATAAACTTGATCTTATTCTCTTGGAGCACTTCAGGATGAGCTACGGATGTGGTACATGCAGATCCCAGAAGGAAATACGTGGTTACCTATGGGATGACTAATATTTGCATGCAGGACTTCAATTAGAACTCAAGTGAGTTGATTTTAGTGGACTTGAGGTGCAGTTGATGGAGTTGTGTTCAGTTTAGCTTTGTTAAACTGGTTGTATTTAGTCTAACTGGAAAATAGACTAGAGATGAGTTGGGTGAATTAGTTATTAATTAATTCACAAGTTATTAACTCATAATGCAACTATAGAATACATCAGTTAACTCAATTGCATGTCAATGCATGTTCAGTTCAGCAGGGATAGGTATTAGAGGATCAGATTGCTATCAGTTGTGACTATAGTTGTGCATGATGATTTGCACAATCAGAGGGATTGAGTATGCCAATGAATTGGCCAATACCAAGAATTGTAGCTTGTGCTCACGTCCAACACAGTGTGAGTGATTCTTTGCAGGTGAAATACGAGTTTGGTAAACCATTCTCATCAATTCTTGAGCAGGTATTGAGCAGTGGAGGCAGGCAAGCAGTGGAATAGATTTGGAGATCAGATCTTAGCTGTATTGTGTGTAATAGGTGGAGCTGGTACTGGATTGCTTGTGATAAGCATTGTACTTTGGAATGTTACATGGTCTCAATCATTAATATACAGATAGTTGGGGTTTTTAGCGAGATGCTTTCCCCGGGTTACATACTGTGTTAATGTGTGAATGCTCTTGATGTTTTATTGTTATTGAATCTGCTATATTGATGATCAACGTAGAGGAGCTTATGTATTGTGTATGTATTCCACAATAGTACATGATCAGGATAATCTCTGTTGAATATGTGTTAAATTATTCAAAATTTCTACATTCTGCAACTACGCTTAGCCTTCATAGGAGTAACCATCCTCACTGATGTAGGATTCTTCTTTCCCTACAAAATTCTCTTTTCCCCACTATCATCCACACACTTAATGGCCTTGTCAAAGAAATCCACTTTGGTCCTATGAAGGTACAACCAATCCATACCCAAAAGAATACTATACAAGCCCAACGGTAATACATTTAAATGTGTTGTTGTAGGCATACAATTTAACTCAAATGTACAAGCTCTTACCCAATGGTGAACTCTCTTCTTTATACCTGTAGCCAATTGTACCAACCAAGATTCTGCATGCACTTCTTTTCTCAAACCACACTTATCCACCAGGTCACGATTACTATAACTATATTTAGATCCAGGATCAATCAAAATAGAAACAACTTGATCACAAATATTACCGTCCATCTCAATGATAGATGCCTGATGATACGACTACCTGTTGTCCACAACTGCATAGATCTAAGGAATGCTATAACCATCATCCCCAACTATATGCAGCTCCTAAGAAATATATATCTTAGGTCTACCACCTTGATACTATGGATAATCCCTCTTATGATGATCCTTGCCACATATCCAACACTGCAATGAGGCTCTACCATCGCCTCTAGTTTTTTTCTCTCCATGTCCCTTCTCTGTTGTATTGAACTTCTTGTAAGGGATTACATTTTCTTTCTCAATTGCATCTTGAGGTCTTCCCCGCTTTGGTGGCCATTTCCCTTTAACTTTCTCATTCCTTTCAAGTCGCGCTTAGTGTTACCGGGAATAGTGTCTATGCAGAACTTCTAATCCCACTAAGGCTGGTAGCTACCTTAGAAACAAACAAACTAAAACTACTTTCGTTTTCCTTTATGAGAGATAGATGAGAGAAGATTAAAGGAGACCAACCTCTGTCTTGCGCTTGGTTCCTTGTTCGATTCCTCTCCCTTCTGATAGATCTTTTACTGCTCGCTTCCTTTTCCACCCAGCTTCACCGGGTACCTGTAGAATCAAAGCAGCATAATACTATCCAAGAACATAGATCTATTATCATAAACAATATAGGATCAGATGTACATTGACCACACAAATTCATAAAACATTAATCATACAAACATGTGGAGGAAAACTTGAATAGCTTTATTGATAATCAAGAAAGAGCCAAGAGAATTACAACCAATTGTTCTGACCCAGCATCATCCTCTCAGCAAGAAGCCTTCTTCACCTCATGAAAAGCTTAGATCACCCAACACTATGATATTACACCAAGAAACTAGCAGCACTTCCTTACAAGATACAAAATACCAGCCCCTGGATCTCTGGGATGAGGGATCCATATATAGATGTCTGCAAGGGAGGTGAGTTAGCTTTTGAGATTTTATTAGTGTCTTCCCTCTGATAGTTCTTGATTCCACTTGGAGATTGATGATCTCTTACTCATCCCTGGTCGAATTCAGAGAGGCAAGTGTCACAGGAGAAGTTTCTGGAAGATTCCATGCTCCTCCACCTTGTGGATTGACCCTGCCATTTGTCCCTTCTCGCCCATCGCACCCCATAGAAGGGCTTTTTGACATGCATTGCACCTATTGTGTGTATTCAAGTGGGATGCAACGCACTTTGCCTATGGAGCAGGTGAAATGGTCCAGTTTTGACTAGTTCTGAGTAGTTTTTCATGGAGAACTTATGGGAGAAGATGTAATCAGTTGACCATGTTCTTTTAGGGGTCGGAACAACACTTTTAGGGACTTAGGAGCCCTTGGTTTATTGACATTTATGATTGGGGTTGCAGTGCCCAAAAATTTCTATAACAGCTGCCCCCTAAAGCATGAGGTCGTTAATTTGTCGATGTCGGGTGAAATGCTTTATCATGAGGATCTGAAGTTCTTTCAAGCTAGAAGGAGACCTGTAATAAGATACAATACAATACATTATCTTCATAATATTTTCATGATCTAGCTGAGGCGGGCATTCCCATGTTCAGCTTTATAAATTCATTTTTCATGTACATGAGACAGACAATCGTCTGAGTGTAGATTGATGATTCTGGTAGAGCCATCATCCCTTAGATTGGATGATTACCTGTGTAGCAATGATGTACATTTGATTTCTTTATTTTCCTGAATATATATCGCAGCCCAGATGGATGAAACTAGATCCGGGGTCTTCAATCTCGTTCGATTTTCACTCAAAGTACAAGTCGATCCATGTGAGAGATGTTCTGGAGTCGAACATGGAAAGACATCGCCTGATTACCAGCCAATGATGTAAGTTGTTAACAGGCACGAGAGGAATCACCGATAATGATAATGATCCTCAAGGTACTGCAGTACAATTCACGTGGTGTCAATAAGGGACTTGGCGTCGAACACCATGCAAAATCTTTCAGTCGAAGGCCATTGATGTAAACCTGTCACCGGAAGTGAGAAACTTGCCATTGAGGCATGCAAGCTTCAAAGTACTGAAAGGGTTGTTCCTAGATCGACTTCTTGGATAATGAGCTAATGTCGACAAGAAGCAATCCGTCATAGGAGGGCCTTAGTGAATCCCACATCAATGACATGGAATGGAGGAAATGATTTTAATGGAGGTGAAAACGATCTGGTGATATAAGGTTCAGGGTGGCGGTCATGAAAGAATGGAGCGTAAATGTATTGCAGTGGGTGAGACACAGGTGAATTCTCTGAGCGACTTCTCTTGAACATATCGGCGACACTGACATGATGGATCGGTAGCATTAACCCCAAATGTGGATGGTGTGATGGAACCATGGTGATGTGACCAATGAATGGAACAACCCAACCCGACTTGAATGCGGAGTGAAAGTGTCATGTTCAAGAGCGACTTGCTACCAACAAAGTTTCTTCAAGTTTTCTTCCCAATTTTTCCCCAGTCATTGCTGACCAATACCTCTTTATTTTTGTCAAGCTTGAGGAGGATAACATATGCTTGTTCTATAATTTTCCCTTCGGGCAAACCCATCGCTATGTTTTAACGAGCCTAGCGATAGTGAAACTCATTCTTGTCTGTTATGGACAAGTTTGTCACTATTAGGTTTTAACGAGTTTAACGACAAAGATAACTTGGTCCTTTTCAATTTTAGAGAGTCTGAAAAGGGACGTAAAGGAAACTCCAAAAATCCTTTTTCATCATCTAATCCCTTAAGTCCGAAAAAGTATAAAATAATACAGAAGGGATGAATTTTCGGTACTTTTAACGAGCCGAACAAAACAAGCGCTCGATCTTTTTGTGTAATAATCCCTCAGGTCCAAAAAGATTAAAATCTAAAGGAGGGATAACACTTCCGGTCACTTTAATGAGCTGGAGAGGCCAATGGCTTGGCAATCTTTTCATATTTTACGAGTCAGTTGAAAAGAGCTTAAAGGAGACTCGTTTTTTGAGGAACGAGTGATAAATTCAGGTAGCAGCTAATTCCAGGTAAGGTTTGGAATTTTCCAATCGCAGCAATGTCACAAGGATGGATAACAGGATCACTCTTCGCAGTTGTTCCTCAAAAAGGGTAAACAATCAAATGGAGGTGAATGATCGGCCAATACAGAGTGGAGGTGATGATGAGAACACGACCAAGGCTTAAAATGCTGATGATAATGCATTCACGATGGTTATTTACCGGAAATTGGTTCATTTTTTAATGAGCTTAAACTCTGGAGGAACATTTGCTCATTGCTTATGTTTATTTTTTAACGAGCTTGAATTCTGCGTTAAAACTGCTCGAGGCGGGTTTATTTTTTAACGAGCTTGAACCCTGTAGTAACACTGCTCGTGATAAGTTTGCATGCCCCCAGCATAATAACGCAAATCAAGGTGCATGCCCCCCAAACTTCATTGCATTCAACTCGGTGGTTGGAATGAAGGTTTACTTTTGAGATTTGGGAAGGGATTTGTTTCATTTTTTAATGAGGTTGACACAGTAAAAGAACTATCCTCATGACTCCTTGTTTCATTTTTTAACGAGGTCGACACGAGATAAGAACCATCCTTGAAATCCACTGTATTTACAGTATTTGATAGAAAATCAAAAACTGATGGATGATTAAGGTTGCTGGAATAATCTTCGTGGTAATCCGGAAGATGGGAGCGATGGTGGTAATCTTCCCATGGTGCCTCTCCTATCATCATTGATTGAATGATTCCTTCGTCTGTAGAATGTACATGCGACCAAGGATCTGAAGAGGTGCCATATTCCTTAGACCTATCTATCCAAACACTCGATGATCATTGATTTGGGTTTGCCCCCCAGGCCAGGAAAATTGATTGCTACAATATTTCTAAATGGCAATGATCCATGCTGACAAAATGTTCAAGAATCTTCCAAATCCATTAGATATAGAAGATTTCATATTGCAGGTTTCCACTGTGGCCACTTCCGCCATATTACTCGGAGGCAATAGGGAAAAAGTACCCATTAAGGCAGGGTCTTTTAGGAGACCTACTCCGATATTTTGAAGCGAATGATTGCTTCCATGAATCATTGGAATGCTTCCCGTAACTTGTGAACTGTTGGGGAGAAATGTTTGTTGGTCGACGACTGTAATTCCTCCTTGAAAGGGAAATGCAATCTTCCTGAAGTAGGTCGACACAACTGCGGCCATGGCATATATCCAGGGCCTTCCCAGTAGGATGTTGTAATTGAGGTTTCCGTTGATTACTTCAACATCATTTTCTACTGTTTTGCCCCCTAGTTCAACTTGCAAGTTACTTAAAATCCCGTATGGAGTGTATGATGTCCATCAAATGCTTTTAACATTGTTGACGATCGCGACAAGGGTGGTGAGCCTAAATTTTTCCAGCAACTCATCGACATAATACATGTATATGCCCCCTCATCAATAATTGTTCGATGAACAGTTTTGTTGAGGGCTTTCACTTGAATAAGGAAAGCTAGTTGAGCTGGTAACTGAGGGTCATATCCTTTGTGATTAAAGGATACAAGATTGGAATCCGTTGGGTCAATCCCACCTATTACTGATAACAAATCCTGCTTTTGGGAGAGGAAATCTTGCGGTACCTCAAGTGTCGACATAGCGGACGGCGATTGGGCCAGGTCCTCTACTATATTATAATTCTGTGCTACTTTGGCACGAGGATTAAATGTCGATTTGTGTACTACTCCCTTTGGCGGCTTTATCATTGGTTTAGGAATGATGGGTGGCACAACTTCGGTCAAAGTTGTTGTCAAACTACTAGGTTGTTCATTAGTCTTGTTATTCAACAGTTGTGGATTCCTGTAATCTTTGTTCCTTGTCAAACCATCATTTTGCTGCTTTGAGATAGAAAACATAAGCACTTGGGATCAGGAAGCATTTTGATTAGCAACCAGTTTGGTTCCCGGGCTTGGAAACGGATCAGTCAATACTGCTAAGGTTTTTGAACTCTTAAAGAGTTTCTTAACTTCAGCTTTATGTGGACAATCTCTCGTCCAATGATCCTCATCGCATATCTGACACCCCGCAGGGGGTTTCCTTTGCCCAGAAGGGTTTGTAGAAGGTTTTTCAGGAGATGACTCATCCTGCTTCTTTTTCCTCCCTTTCTTTTTCTTCTTTCCCCCTGGTTGCTTCAGTTGTTTTCCCCTGTCGGTCGACACGACATTTACCTCCGAGGCAAGAAGTTCTTCATTTGCATTTTGATCAGAAATCTTACGGGCTTTCTTAGATGTAGCCTTTTTCGATTTCGTGCTTGTCGTACCTATCACACCATTGTTGGCATGAGAGTCTTTGTTTGATTTAGGAGGGGGAGGAACGAAAAATTCCGGTCTAGGAGCATCAGGTATTTTATCGTAGAGCATGCCAGACTGAGTATAGATCAAGTCTAGATATTGCGCACGAGCAATAACTTGCTCTTCAGTGACGACTCCTCCCTTTCCCACATCTTCTGTGATAGAAGGTAATAATGACTTAATAAACCATTCAGCTAGCAGCTAATCAGGAACATATGTTTTTACCATTCTGCGACGACGTCGCCACTCATGAATATGACCAGATATGTGAGTGGCCGTTGTCTGTTTGAAATTGGTAAGAAGCTCTGTTCCTATTTTGTACCTTATTGGTAACTGAAAATGGGTTAAAAAGGTTGTGGCTAGAGTGTTGAAGTTATCGAATGAAGCTCTAGGCAATTCGATATACCTTTTTGCTGCCAGACCAGTTAACGTTCGCTGAAAAAGGCAAAGCCTAATCGAATCATCATTTAGAGTGTTAGATGAACACCACAGATGAAAGGTCATCACATGATTCGATGGGTTTTCACCCGGATTTCCATTAAATTTAGGAATATCTGACGGAAGTTTATGCGGAATCGCCGGCCACCAAGGGGCATAAGCAATTGGATCATTCGTCAGCCGGTTTAGATCTGGTAATTCTAGAGTTGCTACAAAGGGCAACTGTTGATTCAGGTTAGGCGAAGCATACCCAGGATAAGATGGAACCGCCTGAGCAGTGGGTCTTTGCATACCAGCATAATGTATTTGATGCTGGTAACTTTGATAATATTGATGGGCATAAACATTATAATATGGTTGTTGATAACCGCTTTGGAAACGCGGTTTCCCATTACTTACAAAGACTTGTTGCTCAGGTCCTTGATATGATTGCTGGAATGGCAGTTGTTGAGATTGAACCAGCCATGGTTGTTGGACCATTTGCTGTTGCCCAATACTAGATGATTGACCAAGATGAGGAGTCATAGTACTTGTTTGAGCCTGAGTCGCTCCAAATAAGGAGGCACTAACCTGAGGTTGTGATTGAGTCGTTGAGACAAGAGGCCGTTGTATTGCAACCTGAGAAACTTGGGGTTGACATACAACAGGGAGCGCTTGTACTTGCGACGCAGTCACCATAGTAGTTATAGTGGGAATATTCGACACAGGGTGGACTGGTTGCATTGAATATACAACCCTTGGTTGTTGAGGCAGTATTGGTACCCAACCACTAGATGTAATTCCAGTTTGACCTGAACTTTGTTGTAAACTCCCATATGTTTGTTCTCCGGGAGGGAACAATGAAAATGCATACTGCCCTCCATATGGTGGCAATCCAGTACTTAAAGGGTAGATTGGCCTTTGAAGACACATTGGATCAATTTGATGAGTTTCAACATAAGAAATACCAGATGATAATCCGGATGAAGAAATAGGAACTGACCATGTCATCGAAACAGTCCCTAATTGGACTCCGGCTTGTTGTTGATAACTTTCTGGGACAGATGGTATACCGGCAAACATCGTTGGAGTAGCAGCAGGAGGCTCTGTCGCTACTGCATTGGATGACACAGTCCTGGATGTCGACGGTTGTTCAGACATATCTAGTCTATCCAAAAGATTTTCTAGAAATTTCGATTGACTTTCTTCCACGATTGTGGATTACTCTATCAACTAAAAATCAAGGGGAAATATGTTTCCAAATTAAATGAATGTTAGACGCTTTGACACAACTTGTTTTTTCAATTTTTAAGAGTCGAGAAAAAACAAAAGATGACTCTAGTCGCCTTCGATTTTTAATGAGCCTGAAGTGACAAGTGCTCAGATGGACCTTTTCCGTTAAGAAGTCTGAAAAGGAACGAAAGGGACTGCTCTGGAAATCTAGACAGAGGGATTACCACACCAATCGCAAAACTGCAGAATACTTTTTACGGTACGGCAGTCAATCTTCCCGAATGTTGTGTTCAGTGCATTGCGATTGATAGGGCGGCAGACATGGCTTCTTATGGATAAAGGATTAAGTCTATTATGGTCTCCCAAAATATACTCGACGGTACGTGGGAGCACAAGTCCGTACTGGCACTTATCGTCTCAAAGTGGAGGAATCACCCAACCAACAATGAAAACAACAGTTACCAGGCTTTACGACGCCGGAATACATCTCTAGCCTAGACTTCTAGATGTTGTGCGTTAGGTTCCAAAGCATTTTTAGATTCATTAAATTTATTTTATAGTTGATCTTGTTTGACAAATTTGCCTTTCAGGTTCACCGCGTGATGTAGATGTACAATTCCTAAAATGCAATCTAAGATGATAAAGAGTTGTTTAGTCTTCTTTTTGCAAATGAAAATCCTAGCTACTAAGGAAAGAGAGATGGCGTTCTTTCAAAGAGCAAAGAGCACACAATATATGCACTGTCCTAAATCAAACTGAAAAACAGTCTAAATATAAATGCACATGCATGTATTTGTTTTCAGCCTTCTTAATGTGTAAATGATAAAAAGAAAGCTAAGCGCAAATCTGAAGTATTTTTCAAAGCGACAAATACTAACAAGTTTCTTTTTCAAAACAAAATGAGGACAATGACAACACTTTGCGATTTGGAATTGAAAACTTGCTTTCGACACTAGAAAAAACTACTAATTCAGATCAAATACAATAGTAACAGTGTAATCGACTATCAAGAATAATCATATTCTCTTCTATGACTGAAAGCAACACTTGCAACACTTTCAAATCAAGAAACGACAGTACAATTACGTTACTTCTTTGTAAAGGAGAACTGAAAATGACTCAAAAATACATAAAAACATTTACAGTTCTTTGCACAATGGAGGCGGAATAATAGCAAGGAAATGGGTTTCAAACAGAGGTGTACTGGCTACAGGTAGCAAAACTCCTAAATAGATATGAAAAGAGTGAACACAGAAACCAAAATTTAGGAACAAGGCCTTGTCTGATCAGTGCACCTGTAACACAGTGAAACTGAAATGCAACGCACCTACTACACTCGGGAAGTGCACTGCATTTGAAGTTCACATAACAGACAGTGTGCTAGACCAGGGACGAGACTTTGATTGGGTTCCAGGTCACAGTTTGCAGTTCAGTTCAGGGATTTAGGCCGAGCAAGTGGTAATCAGTAAATCAATCACAAGGGTAGATCTAAAGAGGTTACTAGAGCCACCACGAGGGCAATTAGAGAGCTTGTGAATCAATTGTTTAATTCATAAACAAAACCCGGAGATTGACTGAAGCAACGTTGATCTACTTTGCACTTGCATATCAAATGCAGTTCGAAGGCTAGCTGGCTTGACTTTAGGCTCCGTCTGTAAGTTTATAAAGTAAACAAATGTAGATGAACAAACAATCTACTCGCTCCCCAGTATGGTCGCAATTTTGTTACCGGGAATAGTGTCTATGCAGAACTGTTAATCCCACTAAGGCTGGTAGCTACCTTAGAAACAAACAAACTAAAACTACTTTCGTTTTCCTTTATGAGAGATAGATGAGAGAAGAATAAAGGAGACTAACCTCTGTCTTGCGCTTGGTTCCTTGTTCGATTCCTCTCCCTTCTGATAGATCTTTTACTACTCGCTTCCTTGTCCACCCAGCTTCACCAGGTACCTGTAGAATCAAAGCAGCATAATACTATCCAAGAACATAGATCTATTATCATAAACAATATAGGATCAGATGTACATTGACCACACAAATGCATAAAACATTAATCATACAAACATGTGGAGGAAAACTTGAATAGCTTTATTGATAATCAAGAAAGAGCCAAGAGAATTACAACCAATTTTTCTGACCCAGCATCATCCTCTCAGCAATAATCCTTTCTTCACCTCATGAAAAGCTTAGATCACCCAACACTATGATATTACACCAAGAAACCAGCAGCACTTCCTTACAAGATACAAAATTCCAGCCCCTGGATCTCTGGGATGAGGGATCCATATATAGATGTCTGCAAGGGAGGTGAGTCAACTTTTGAGATTTGATTAGTGTCTTCCCTCTGATAGTTCTTGATTCCACTTAGAGATTGATGATCTCTTACTCATCCCTGGTCGAATTCAGAGAGGCAAGTGTCACAGGAGAAGTTTCTAGAAGATTCCATGCTCCTCCACCTTGCGGATTGACCCTGCCATTTGTCCCTTCTTGCCCAACGCACCCCATAGAAGGGATTTTTGACATGCATCGCACCTACTGTGTGTATTCAAGTGGGATGCAACGTACTTTGCCTATGGAGCAGGTGAAATGGTCCAATTTTGACCAGTTCTGAGTAGTTTTTCATGGAGAACTTCTGGGAGAAGATGTAATCATTTGACCTTGTTCTTTTAGGGGTCGGAACAACACTTTTAGGGACTTAAGATCCCTTGGTTTATTGACATTTATGATTGGGGTTGCAGTGCCCAAAAATGTCTATAACACTTAGGCTCAACTTTGCACTTCGACTACTCATAACAATGTTTCAACTCTCGAATGGACTCCTCAAATGATCTAGGCTCATCGAACTCAATTTGGTCTCTATATGCTACTGGTAGTCAACTAATGAATCTATGAACCTTGGCTTTCTCCTCCTTGAGGTAAGGCACATACCTCAATAGCTCCAAGAACCTACTAGTGTACTCATCATCTGTCATGGAACCCATTCATAAAACTCCTTAGCTATGTCATCATAGTACCTTTCCGACAAATACTTCTTCTTGAAGAGCCTCTCAAAATCATGTGAGGTTAATTCATCCTCATAAATACCTTTGACATTATTCACATCTCCCACCAAATATCTACTTTACCTTTAAGACTGAAAGTGGCTATTCTTTTATTCATGTTTTCTAAATAATCATGCAATCTAAAAAATTCCTCATACCAAGAAACCATGCCTTTGCATCCTGTGATTTATTCATCTCTCCATCAAAGGTAGGTGGCCTTGCTTTCTTAAATTCATTCAACAAGTTTCCCCTATTGCTCCTCTTGTAAGGATGATAACAATGATGATCATGATGCCTGTCAGAACCAAAACTAGAATAGTAGCAGTGCTTATCGCCCCTCCTATTTGGAGTATCCAAGGACCTACCATCTCTGATCGTGTCAACTCTATCCGACCCATGATCTGAAGAAATTCCTCATACCAAGAAACCATGCCTCTGCATCCTGTGATTTCTTCATCTCTCCATCAAATGTAGGTGGCCTTGCTTTCTTAAATTCATCCAACAAGTATCCCTTATCACTCCTCATGTAAGGATGATAATGATGACGGTCATGATGTCTGTCAGAACCAGAACTAGAATAGTACATGTGCCTATCACCCCACCTATTTGGAGTATCCAAGGAACTACCATATCTGATCGTGTCATCTCTATACGACCCATGACCACCATGAGACCTATTGCCATATGCCCCATTATTTTGTCCTCCTTCTCATGGCTGATCCAAAGTGGTCCCTGATGCTGCAACTCTGACAAACTTTTGAAGGATTACTACATTAACCTCTACTTGTTTCTCTCGTGCCTGCATGATTTTATCATTGTCTTCCTTACAACTCCTTATTTCTTCCATCAAGCTTCTCAACATGTCTTATAAATCAAAGGATTGTCCAACACTACACTCCTCATTTGATTCATAGGGAGAGTCTTTGTAGTCTACCATATTGTTATCCATTTTGATCTCTTTCCTGTAAGGCATACTATGTCAGCGAAACCAAATCATAGTAAATCAGCGTACCTTAATATACTCTAGGGAGGATACCTTGTCTGCAAGATCAAGAATCAGTGTGATACATGTACAATATAATCATGACAACATGTAGAAATGTAACACATAAGCATGTAACCATATATCAATTATTCTCACTAGAGTCCAGTCATCAATGCATGACCATATAAACTAAGCATGCCATGACCTCATGCATGACAACAACAACCATGGCACTGTACACTGACAATATGCAAGCATAACCAACATGTAACCAATCATACACCCATGGCGACACACTTCACACAACATCCTCATTCACATGGAGACATCACTACAACCATGAACAACACCATGCATGTGCAACAAGCACATAGACCACAAGGATGATTAAAATACATGCAAATGACATGAATGCATGACCAATACACAACCCATCCAGTCCGAGGGGTGAACCATGCTCTGATACCACTCTGTAAAACACCCTTCCCATGTCTCCCCAAGTAATCAGCCAATTGGGGTAAACATGTGATGAGAGGCTACTATGATATGATTTAACCTCATAGGTACCCTTAAGGAAGTGGAATTGACAGAAACCCATCAAACACACCTTCCACATTAGCAACAACACTCCCAAGAGCCATCCCAACCATAGCGGTATCATGCCCCTAGGTCCCACTAAGTATTTTACCAATTAAACCTCTGGATGCTCCCATGCTATGGGAATGCCAACATCTAGAGAGCTCTGGAAGCTCCCACAAGCTTGCATGCTTGCATCCAGGGACTATTTCCATGAGATCTATGTCATCGTCCACAGGATTTAAGGCACTTTTCAAGCCCATAATTTCTATCATTGCCCAAAACTTGTTGTAACTTTTGGAATCCATTAAACACATGATGAAAAGTTTGATAAACCAAAACTAACCCCGGGACTAGCCCTGACCATCCCCAACCGGGACTGACATTTTGTCAAACACTTGGCATCAATACAATCTGTAGGTCTAGGATACAAGACATAGCATGAATGACTGAAAACTCTTATGAGACATGACAAGAAGGATCACTACCTTCTCTCTTGAACTTTTATGACAACAATTAGGTCTTGCATCCATCATTTTAGAAATTACAAGTAAATACATGAAATAACTAAGATATGAACCAATCATTTAACCAAGATATGAACCAATCATCTAACCATGCTTATAACCAACATCAAACCATGAAAATAACAGTGATATGTTAACCATTAAATCCAGATATAAACAAGTAAAAAAGCAAGAGAACTTAGCTTTTATTAAACATAGGCAAATCTTACCAGGTTCAGGACTTCCATGTACCACCCGACCGTAGACATGGTTGAACAAAATATTTGTTTCATCCAGTCACCCCCGTGCCATATTCCAAGCATGAATGTCAGATCCCATGGATAAACCAATCCAACAACAACCAAGGGAATCCATAGGTTAAGCCACCTCCACCCTCACCAAACTAGGATCACTCCAAAACCAGTGCTTTGATCACAAAACTGAACCGAACTTGGAATGCCATCGAAAATCCATCACTATCCTTGAGGAATTTTTCGTCTCCTTGTCTCTCAGGATTTACCACAATCCAATCCCAGATCACTAGACCCTAAACCAAGACACCTCCCTCAAGATTTATCGTTTATCCTGCCAAACCTGGTCAAGATATTCCTAGGCCTTTGGGAATGAACCTTGTTACCACCTCCGCCCCGAATTCTGAAATCCATCCGATAATTCCAAAGCTCAAAACCGAGATCAACATCCCAACACACCATGGCATCCGGAAAAAGGCAAGGCTAGGCTGAAAACAGTTGTCATAACCGGACAAAACCATGCCACTGATAAC
Organism: Pinus tabuliformis; assembly: GCA_031772625.1. Taxonomy (NCBI): domain Eukaryota; kingdom Viridiplantae; phylum Streptophyta; class Pinopsida; order Pinales; family Pinaceae; genus Pinus; species Pinus tabuliformis. Next base: position 392,956,877 of record CM062814.1, on the reverse strand, counting down.
AAGAGAACCATATACCAACATGCAAATCCATGCATGTCAAAACCATATAGGAAATCACACATTCAATATGTTACATGAAATTATTCCTGTCGAAGCTGCTTGATCCTGCTCTTCCTTGCTTGATCCTTTCTTTCCTTCCTTTCCTTTTGCTTGTTTTTCCTTCCTTTCTCAAAAGCTAAAGTGCTCCAATAAAAATCTAAGTGTCCAAGAGTGAGAGAGAGAGAAAATAATGAGAGAGCTCCAAAAGTGAACTGACAAAAGTTTACAAACTGATCCTCAAAAGCCTTTTTATCAATAGGCCTCTATTTTCTTCATTTTCCATTATTTTCCTTCATTTTCCTCCTCATGTGCAACCTGTGACCTTTCACCTTACTTTTCTCCTATTTTCCTTTATTTTCATAAATAAATGTGCCAAAAATTCCTTATTTCCTTTTAATGCCTTTGCCTTTGCCTTTGCCAATTTGCTTTATCCATAAACACATCCAGTGTTTCCCACTAGCATATCTTTGCCCCAACATTCAGCCTAGAATAAGTGTCCCTTAACCGTGGCCTTATTTTGCCTTTATTAACTTTTATTAAATAAAATTTTCACCAGGGTTGTTACAACATCTCTTTGGCTGAGTGGCGCCGCTCTCGTGTGGTGGGAGAGAAAGCTGCAGAAAGGCAATAAAAACTTGGGTAATCTTCTTTCTTCCTGGTCCAATTTTGTTTGTGCATTAAAAGATTGGTTTTATCCTTTGGGTTATCAACAAAAGGATTTAATGGAATGGAAATATTTAAGGCAAGGAAAGGGTCAAAATGTACAAAGCTTCATAGAAGAGTTTAGAAAACAAGTCTTGAATTTGGGCATTTCACTTGATTCGCTCAAAACTGTAACAAAGTATGTTGGTGCTTTACATAGTTACATAAGACATTCTTTGTTATTATTTAAGACTACTACTATTGATGCGGCCATTGTGAAGGCCAATCACCTTGAAAGAAAGGGAAAGAATGATAAAGAAGAGCAGCCAAATAAATCATATTTCAAACCTCATAATGGCAAGTTCAAAGGAAAAGGCAAGGGAAAGCACGAGAAGGCAGTTATAATCAAGAAAGAGGAAGGATCGAATCCATCTTTAACACATTGAAAGAAGGAAGGCCATGATGATGAACATTGTTTCAAATTGCATCCGGATTTGAAACCAAAGAGATTTGGTGGAAAAGGAAAGAAAAATATGGTGGCAACCGCGCAGTAAGACCTTGGATCTAATTCTGGTGATGAGACATTGATCACAACATTGGGCACACAAGGTACGCTTTCTCTTCATGATAAGTAAAATTTGAATCACATGCAAGCACAAGTTCTTCAAATGATCCTCTTGTTAATGAACAAAAGAGAATTTAATTGTTCCACATTAGAGTCGTAATGAAACATACTAAAGTGGAAACATTGTTTGATCTGGGCTCACAAGAAAATTTGATTTCAGAATCCTTAGTTAAAAAGTTAGGATTAGAGACCAAGCCTCACCTGAAACCATATCCTCTTGGTAGGGGGTGTGATAAAGAAAAATTACATGTAACCAAGCAGTGTAGAGCTAGATTTGTGATTGCATCCAAACTAGTTGATGAGGTTGATCTTGATGTTGTACCCTTGGATATCTGTGGTATTATAATGTGGAGCCCGTATTTTTATGATAGGAAAACAATTTTATTCCGCCATCAAAACAAGTATCACCTCACAAACAATGAGGTGGAATACATTGTTAGAGCTCATCGCCCCAAAGTTAGTTCTAGTCTTGTAAGTCCAAGTCAGATGAAGAGATTGATTAATTCCAACAAAGGGTGTATGCTCATGGTTGTGAGAGTAAAGGATGTCGAGACATCTTAAGCTTTCCAAGATTGTGATCCCACTCATAAAAAGGAACTGTATCAAATAGTTTCTATGATGGGATTTTTCAGGAACCAAGTGGGTTGCCTCCAAAGTGTCAGATCCAACATGAGATTCACTTGCAGGAGGATGCTCCTTTACTAAACATTGGTATGTACAGGGTTGTAATTTATTGATATGGAGGAGATAAAGAAGCAGGTGAGGGGATTGCTAAACCAAGGGATCATAAGACCAATTTTTCTCCATGCGAATCACTGATCATGTTGGGGCCAAAAAAGGATGGCACATGGAGGATTTGTATGGATTACAGAGCACTCAAAAAAATAATGGTGAAGAATAGGCACCCTCTCCCTCACATTGATGATTTGTTAGATCAATTGAAAAATGTTGTCTATTTAACAAAACTGGACTTGCACAATCGTTATCATCAGGTCATGATTGCAAAACAGGATGTATGGAAGACTGCATTCAAGATTAAAAAAGGGTTGTTGAATGGTTGGTAATTCCATTTAGACTATGCAATTCTCTGACCACATTCATGAGGGTGATGAATGATATTTTGAAGCCTTTTCTTGATGATTTTGTAGTTATGTATCTTGATGACATTCTTGTTTACAGTAGGACATGGGATGAACATGTGTGACATGCTAAAAAAGTGCTTGATGTTTTGTAAAAAGAAATTTTTATTTCAAAATGTCTAAATGTGAGTTTGGGAAGACCTTTTTGGTTTATTTAGGTCACATTGTTGGAGATGGAAAATTGAAAATAGATCCTTCTAAAATTGATGTGATTGTACAGTGGCCTAAACCCACCAATGTTACAGAGCTTCGTAGCTTTTTTGGTGCGCCAATACAAATTATACTAGAGAAGGTTCATTTCCAACTTCTTCGTCATTGCATCCCCCTTATATTCAATGACGAGTGTGAAGAAAACCTTTCAGTGGGGAGGAAAGTAGCATAAAGCCTTTGGTACAATCAAAGAGAAGATCAACACCACACCAGTTTTGGCCTTACTAGACCTTCAATAGCCTTTTGAGATTGAGATCGATGCCAGTGGATACGTCATGGGGGCAGTTTTGATTTAGCATAGGAAACCTTTATGTTACCATTCAAAGACATTCTCCCATGTTGTTGTGAATTATCCCACATATGACAAGGAGTTGTATTCCTTGGTTCAAAGTGCGAAGAAGTGGAAGCACTATTTGATCAGCAAGGAGGCCATCATTCACACAGATCACGAGCCCTTGTAGTACGTTTAGTCATAGACCAAGATTCAACAGGCGCGTCATTTCAGATGGATGGGATTCCTTTAGTAGTTTCACTTGGTAATAAAATACAAGAATGGCACGAACAATAAAGTGGAAAATATGATTTCTCCCCTCCTATTTCTACATCTATAGTTTTGCAAAATGCCTCTTTATCTTTTGAAATTTATGCTGAATAGTATGTTGATGGTGATGATTTTAAGGATATTTATGCAAAGTTGACTCATGGATCACAGGTGGATAATTAATGTTTGTAGGGGAAGTTGTTGTATCACCTTGGAAAATTTTTTATCCCCACCAATGAATGAATAAATGTAATGAGAGAGGCACATACCTCTCTTGTGTTAGGTCATTTTGGTGTAGGAAAAATTGTGTCATTTGAAAAGGTTGTGTTATTGGCCTCGCATGAACAATGTTGTGACTCAATATGTAAAGGGCAGTGTGTTGTGTTCAGTTAGCAAGCCCACTAATATCAAATTGGGGCTCTACACACCACTCCCTGTTCTGAGTCATCAATGGGAAAGTGTGTCAATGGACTTTTTAGGTATTTTGTCTTTGTATAGGAAAGGTCATGACTATTTGTATGTTGTTGTGGATCAACTTAGGAAAATGTGTGTTTCAATGCCTTGTAGAAAATAGGTCACTGCACAGGAGACTGCTCATATCTTCTTCAAATTTGTATAGGTCCACTTTGGGCTGCCCACATCCATTTTGTTTGATCTAGAATCTCACTTTCTTGGAGAGTTTTGGACGAGTTTGTGAAGAATGATGGACACCAAGTTGAAGAGGAGCATGACATTTCATCTGCAGACCAATGGACAAATAGAGGTTGTCAACTACACAGTGATACACTTACTTAGAGGCTATTGTGGCAAGCATCGCAAGTTGTGGGACGAGTAGCATCCTTATGTACAACATGCATACAACCGAGTAGTGCATCCATCCACGCAGATCTCACCATTCAAGAAATGCTTTGGTTATTTACAAAAGGATCCCTTAGACATGGTATTTGGGAGAGATGAAGATTCTAGTGGGAAATATGACAAGGAAAAAGAGCAGAAGTTCATTCACCGAATTCAGTTGACTCACTGGGAAATGCAGGAGCAGTTCGAGAAGAGTCAAGCTCAATACAAAGCCCGACATGATAAGCATCGAGTCGATCAAAAGTTCCACGTTGGATACAAAGTGTGGCTCCACATCAAAAAAACAGAATGAAAGGAGAATGAAAGAAGTTGCGACCAATCCATATGGCCAATTCAACATGTTGGAAAAGATTGGAGACAATGCTTTTCATCTCGATTTTCCAACACACATGCAAATGTACTTTGTGGTGAACGTTGAAAAATTGAAGCTTTATGAGCCTCCATTGATCATGGACACTAAAGAGGTTAGAGAGGTTCCTATAGTGGATGATTTTTCACCTGAATATTTGGACAAGCTACCAGAGGACATCATTCTCGATAGGAAGACCAGGACTTCACGATGGGGAGACGTGGAGTATCTTCGTATTGGATTCAAAGGAATACATCCACGTAAGGGTTGACGGAAGGAAAAGGAGAAAGCGGGGGAGAAATTCCCTCTCTTTCCAATTGACTGATAAATCTTTTGGCAGTACAAAATCTCATTAGTGGTGAGGAATGATCCGAGAGGATCCACAAATACAAGTGCCCTTAAAATAACACAAAAATAAAAGTCATCAAATGGAAGTGAAACCAAGACTAGATCGTAGTGTTCGTCACCATGATTTCAATGGTGTGAATGACACTCAAATCTGAGTTCATATACTCAAGTTAAATTGGTCAAAGTTATAGTCAAACTTGGTGAAGTGGTAGTCTTAAAAAGGCAACAAATTGGCAGAATCTCGGCACACAGACTCTGACCACTGGACGGGCGAATTTGTCACCTACTTAATTTTTCCACTAACCCTTATTTTTTGGTGCAAAATATTTACCTATATTGTATAAAGAAATAAAAAATAAACAATTCGTTTTGGGGTGGCGGGCCACTAACCCCACCATCACCCATGACATTGTTGTATTATATAATAAAAAATAACATGGCAGGTGGGCCACCCCCGATGAACTGGTCTGTTGACCGGTCAACAAAAAACACACACAGATGTATATATATAAACCACCATTGTTACAACATTTCTAAACAACCACATAATATTTAACCACCGAGTTAAAAAAAACATGCCCATTTTATTTGGGGTGGGTGGGGTTGGAACCCCCAACCAACCGTCTCCAAACTTAGTGCCAAACCAATCCGCCAAACAATCCTATGTTGGAAAATTTTCCCACATTATCCTATATAAACCTTCATCACTTGCCATTTGACCACCAACAAAGGGCGGAGGGCGTGGAACCAAGAGCGACATTTTTGGTGTGGAACCATGAGGGAGGGATCTGCAAAGATGCTGAAAAATTTTCTTTAGAGGGCCAGAGCTGCCAGTGTCAGAATATGACAAGTTTGTAGTCGATTCACATTTTCATGCTAGGAATCCATCCGTGTGGTCCATTTCTCTAGCTGAGCTCTCCATTTTCAGGCCATCATCCATATTGGGGGTATAAGGGTCCATTTTTTTAAATTTGCTTGTCTGATTTCTTTGATGCCACTTAATAAAAGAAGGCCTCTCCACTTTTGAGCAAGGCCTAAAGACATATCCCACATTAGGTGAACTCCATAATCAATTCATCGTATCTTTGATCTTATGTTTGCTTATGGTTTTCCGCTTCTTTTCATGTGTTTAAGTTACTCTATTATGATGCTCTTTTATATGAAATTTTGAATTCAACCTTGAAGTTAAAAGATCTGGATCAACGAGGAATGTGCAGAAATTCTTGTGAAAATCCTCAGTCGCACACATATCACATTCTAAACTCAACTGGAACCTTCAGTCACTCCCATGGGCCTGTCTGCTAGCGAATAGAGCCTTTCAGTCACTCTCACAGGCTTGGCTCCATGCGACTGGGGTTAAGGATAAAGAAAAACACCAAGCCTTTAGCTTAGAACCTCTACCACCTATTGTGCTCTTCTTCAGCTCCTATACATTCCTCCAAACCTCTAACATAGCCTCTGACACATATGCAAGTGGATCAAACATGTCTCTTAAGTGTCACTTCCAAATTGACCTAAAAGGCCAACAAACAAGGTTTTCAAGTGTGCCAACAAGTCCTCAACTATCCAACAAACATATGCACAATTCGCAACACCTCTAACATACCTGCAATACTCTATAGCATATCTCCATCATCAAACATAAGGCCATCATGCTACAACAAGTAATATCCATGAGCATAATCATGAAGACTTAGATGAAGACCTAGTTTCCAACTCAACTATTATGCCAATCATCATCTCCATCACATGTAGATTTGCATGATCCACCTGTAGCAGCATCATCAACGAAACCAATTCCATCATTTGACCATCATGAGTGTGACATCGTACTATTGACATCAATTCCAACACAATCATCCCAATGTCAACATAACTAGCTGCAACCATACTACAATGAAGGCATCTAGACATCATCTAGTCTACAAGGGTTAACGTCAATGTCAACATAAGCTAGCTGCCACCATGAACCAATGCCAACATCAACGAGCTAAACCCATTCACACCATAATTCCAACAATCTCCCCCTTTGGAATTGATGGAAACCATACACAAACTCCAAACCATCATTTGTTATCACTCCCCCTTTGACATCAATGGAAAAGGGTCAACTCCATATGAATAGGCACCAAGTACTAAAACACAAATACTGGAGAAACTAACATGGATGAAAAATAATGCATATCAATAATCATCCATGCCTCTCATATTAATAGTAGAAAGCATGATATATAACCAATCATCATACAAAGAATAATACCAACCAACAACCTCTAGCAATAGCAACAATATGAAAACATAAGGCAACCATAAGAAACATATGCAACATCATATACAATAATATGCATATCAAGGCACATCCAACATCTCCATAGCAATCACATAGCAGCAACCTCCAAACATCTTTGAACATGACATGAGGCCAAAAACCCCAATTGTCATATCATAGTATGAGGTACACCATGACACCTCCAAGCGGATCATAATGCCAACAATGTATGGCTGAAATGAATAAGAGCAAGTAAATTCTCCCCCTGAACACGTGCTATATCCAAGCTATAGTGACTGCTTTCACTACGAACAATGATTCCCTTGACAAATAGAAACATCATATGGACCAAGACTCCACATGACCATGACCATATGACATATACAATGATAAATACATTCTCTCATATGAGCATAACATGACCTCATAACTCATGACTTTAAGACCAAAAAGTTAGTACAATACAAGTGCATGGCTTCATGATCATTTTACATGAATATGTCAATAAATACATAGCTTCTTTGATCATCCTCTATGGACCAATGAATCAAATACATGATACATCATGACTATTACATCATCATTATCCCATATATATGGATGCAAAATAAACTCATGATACTCCTCCATAACAAACCTATCACCATTATGTCACATCATACTAAATATTGGGCTTTCAACCAATACATAATGATGATACAATAACAAATACATGGCTCTAGTAATCATCATACAACAACTCATACATGGTTGGTCCATGTCACATGTAATCTCTATACATGGATAGAGGAATGAGTACATTCTATGCATAGCTACACATATTTTCAACCAATCATTAGTGGAAACAGAAACCATTTATGTGGTTGAAAAATGTACTCATTTTCACTCATGAAAAAACACATAAATCTGCTACAAATAGCTAAGTAAAACAATGAAGAATATGCCAAATAATCAAGGCGAACATCATACCATGAATAGCTCCCCTTGAGCTTAATATACCTCCAAGAGATAGGTTGATCCTGTGGACTTGAATGTGCATGAGGCTATAAAGAATTCATCAATTGTTGCTGCAATAATCTCGTACTCATCAAACAACTAAATTCCCCCCCTGAGGTTGTGCACCTCTCATGAATTCTGCAATCCTATATGAATATGTATGAAATAATCATGGACTCCATAATGGAATGTTATTCATTACTTGAAGAATTGATGCTCCTTTCTCCGCACGATCTTTGGCTACTTCTTTTCTTCCTTCATTTGCTTATTTTATTCCTTCACTGGTTTTGTGCTAGGTCCTCTTTGCTTTTGCTTTTGTTGCTTTTGTCAATTTTTCCTTGAGTAACAGGGAAAAAAATAGTCTCTTACTATATGGCCAAAAGTATGGCATGTATAACAGTCCACATGGCCAAGATACGAAACAAGAGGATCAAATATCTTGTTACTTATACCAGATATATACCTTGCATGTAATGTGCTTCTCCTCCATTGGTTAGATCTACAATTAGATGCCTTATGGCCAAACAGGTGACATGAGTAACAATAACCATAAAAACCACAATTATACCTATTGACCAATCTCCTTGGCTACTGAAATTGTTGCAAGCTCCGCTGTTTTGATCTATACATTATGCTACTACAATTAGCTACAACATGTTCATACTTGTGACAACTATAGCATTGTATTTCATGCATCAAAGGAATAAAAGGAATTTGCTTCCTTTCAAATCTAATGGAGCTACCATAGTCATATCTAGAAGTAAAAGTCTTCTGAATGTAGGTGCTCGATATTTTCTTCTTTGGTATTGATTCTGATTGTTTTTATGTTGTTGGTTCTTTTGTTTGCTACTCAACTGTTGGATCTTATTCTTTCTTCCTTGGTTCTCACTTTTTATGTTGATACTGTTTGCTACAGGTTTATTGGGTTCTTCTTCGTTAGTTTTTCCTGCATGCAAACTATACTCTTGCTTTTGAAATCCGTGACCAAATTTATCCAATGGTGATCTTTAGATCTCAAGCAAATTATCCAAGGCTACGACACTCTTCTCCATCTTCCGCTGCTTTCTCAAGGAAACCACTTCAGCTTCTAATTTCTCAACCTCTTCTACATTCACTTGGTATTTCTTCCTCATACGTTCCTCAACCTTTTTTTATTCTTCCAACTTAATCTTTAAGCTAACAATCTTTTCCTTGAGCTTGGCCTCCTTATCATCACAGATTTTCAATATTCTTTCTTGATCCTTGCATGCAGTTGTTAGTCTAGAAATATGAGCTCTAAGACCCTTAATAACATTCTCATGTTCACTATTTCCTTCAACATGATCAAAATATGAATCATCAAAATTATAACTCAAAATAAAATCATTAATGTTTATACCTTTGGGATCATGTTTTTTAATCTCTTCTCATCATTTGTTGAATCATGTGCACTAGAAGAATGAGACTCTTGTGGTTGACCTTCTTGTTTTTTAAGGCCCTTCTTCTTGTTCTTCTTCTTGTTTCTCTTCTTCTCATTTTCCTTATTGCTGTTGATACCATCTACAAATATGGATTCTATCTTGTCCCACATTTTCTTGGCATATTTCAAACCTACTAGCCTCTTCAAATCATCATCGTGAATATTCTTGTAGATTATGCATCTAGATTGTGGATCCTGCTGCAAAACTTCATTTGTAACTTGATCCTTGTTACAACCTTCACATACTACTCTCTAAATGTTAGATCCATGAGACAAAAATTGAAATTTAACATTTTTGTGCCATACCTTGTAATTTGCTGCAGTGAGGACAACCACTCTAAAAAATAAATAAATAAATAAAAATAATAATAAATAAATTAAAAATTAAAAATTAAATTAATTAATTAATTAAATAAAAATAAATAATAAAATTAATTAATTAATTAAAAATTAAAATTAAAATTAATTAATTTATTAAAAATCAATTTCCACCAACATACCCCATATCTACTCTCCAGCGATCAAGTTGCAATCAAGATCCCCGCTCTAATACCAATTATTGGAAACCTTTGAGCACTATTGGGGGGGTGAATCAATAGCGTGATCTTCTTAACAATTTTACCAATTTATTACTTCATTTACTGAATCATACATATAACCAACAACATATTATATCATCACATGAATATAACAATGTAAGCAGCTAAATCAAACAACCATGAGAGAAACAAAACCATATAAACCATCACACAAGAGACATAAGATATCTGGTGGAAAACCCTTCATTGGGCAAAAAACCAACCTTGTTAAGAATGTGCTGCTCTAAATCTTCTATTAAGAAAATATAGTCTTTTACATAGATTTGTTTACTCCCATCAGCATGGAAACTCTACCTCGTATACAATCAGTTGACTCTCATCCTAGAGACTCGATTCTATTGATAAGCTTAGAAGACTATGTTCTCCACAAATCTATGAACTATCGTCTGCTGAAATGCACCATGATCAATCGATCCTCGCCCAAATGCGATTGGACTATCCAACTACCATTGGATTGAAAAATTGTTCATTTTGCTGAAATTTCACAATCACTACTCCACATCCATGAAGTCACTGCTACTCTACTCTATGCGGACCTCCTTTCATCTATTTTCAAACTAGATCCAAGACACTATGCTTAACTTTGATTCATCTCTACAATCATGCTCTCAGCAGCAAGACTCTAAATCATAATAAAAAGACACCACAAACAATGTGCTCTCAATACTATAAAAATAATGGTTCAAATCTATGTATCAAATATGAATACCAAATCACCAGTAACTAAAACAAATCTCATAAAAAACTCTTACACCAAAATATGAATGTTGCATAATATAATAAACAACATATGACACTATGGATATGTGCCAAATGCATGAAAAACTCCTGCAAAAAAAAATGTGAGAGTAACTAATATGGACCTCCATCAATACCAAACACATTTACAACTCTTTGTGTCACCGATATTAAATTTGGAGACCTGAATCAATATTATGCTTCAAAAAATAGATTTTCTCATGTGCTACCATTAGAGCTCATACACCGAAGTAATCAACTCACTATTGGCTCTAAGGAATACCCACACAATGCAGCCTTCTCTAACTCACTATTACTCACCATCCACCATCACACAACTCCCAAGTGATGAATATAAAACATGTAGGGCGAAATTAAGCTTGGGGCTAAGATCAAAGGTGCACAAATTGGACCAAATCGTCCCGCTAAGACCACCAATTGTCCATTAAATAAGTACACATCATTGGAGGACCTTTTCAAACCATTCTCAACGTTTACAACTAATTTTGGAATCCTGTAGGAATTTCTATGCTAATTTCCTTTTGGTTTGCATGAAGAATGCCTAGAAATTCTCGTGAAAATCCTCAGTCACATGCATAACATATGCTAAACTTGACTAGAACCTTCAGTCGCACCCATAGGCCTATCTGCCAGCAACTGGAGCCTTTCATTCGCTCTCTCATGCTTGGGTCCATGTGATTGGGGCTAAGGATGAAGAAAAACACCAAACCTTCAGCTCAGAACCTCTGCCACATGTTGGATGCTCTTCTTTAGCTCCTATACATTCCTCCAAACCTATAACATAGCCTCTGACACATATTCAAGTGGATCAAACATGTCTCCTAAGTGTCATTGCCAAATTGTCCTAAAATGCCAACAAACAAGGTTGTCAAGAGTGCCAACAAGTCCTCTATTATCCAACAAACATCTGCACAAGATGCAACACCTCTGCCAGATATGCAATATTATGTAGTACATTACCATCATCAAACATAAGGCCATCACACCGCAACAAGTCATTTCCATGAGCATAAGCATGAAGACCTATATGAAGACCTAATTGCCAACTCAACTAGTGTTCCAACAATCATCTCCATCACATGTAGATATGCATGATCCACCTGTAGCAGCATCATCAACCAAACCAATGCCATCATCTGACCATCATGAGTGTGACATCAATGCCAACACAATCATCCCAATGTCAACACAACTAGTTGTAACCATGCTACAATGAAGGCATACAAACATCAACTAGTCTACAAGGGTTGACATCAATGCCAACATGAGCTAGTTGCTATCATGAACCAATGGAAACATCATATAGCTAGATCCATGGACACCATAATGCCAACAGGTGAAATTTATTTAAAATATGGACTGTTGTATGAACAACTTCAGCCCAATAAAAAAATTGATATTTCTTTCATATATCATTGCTCTTTCTATGAGGTTATGATAGGATGGGGTTCTGGGCTCTGACGTGGCCGCAGGCGGGCAGGTGGCGAGCGCGTCTTCCTGCACCTGCATAGAGATAGAACTGAATTAATTTGCAGTTATTTTGGGTAAATGCGATAATTGTTTCCCTGTTTCCTCGACTAGTCGACATCCGTCTCACCGTCCGCAGTCAACTAACTCCTTTCCTAGTGGTTTCCGTTTATGGAAGCAATGGATTATGAAGAAGAGGCGATAGATTATTCCCAGGATCCCTTTGAAGGATAGTCCATTTTTTGCGGTCGCGGCGCTAACCCTAGCATAATCGGATCTGCACCTTCTCACCCGGCTTTCTCGCCGACTGTTGCACTCCCTGGATCTTCTGCATCACCACTGCATTTCGGATCACTCTCCTTGGAGACCCCAAGTTTAGACATTCCCCCGCTTTCCCCTGGTACGCTCAATCTTCTCTCTGCTATTATGCCACCCTCGCCCAATTTCGATCCGCTCCCCTCCTTTAACCTGGTGCCCTTCCAAAGATCGCCTCACCTGGTATTGGCAAACCCTAACTCCCTCCCTTCAGGATGCTTTGACTCCCCGGTCATAAACCATAAATCGGCGACTCCCCTGAAGGATGCGAGATTAGATCCATTTACGGAGCACCCATCGGCGCCGAGAACAGGAAAACGAAAGGTTAAGTGCATGAAGAAGTCCACAAAGGATCTTACCATCACCTTTGGTGAAGATATCCCTATGGGCGAGGTCGTGGATAAGGCCAACAAAGTACTTGTTGGACATGTGCGAGGGAGGGCTTACTCAGCAACCAGGCTCATAAATTGGGTACAGGAGATATGGGGTGGAATTCTACAGGAGCTACTAGAGGTACAGAGCCTGGCTCAAGGCTGGTTTGCCCTGCATTTTTCGAAAGCTGAATACACCGATCTAATCCTGGCCAAATATTGGTACATAGAGATGGCACTGGTCCTTCTCAAAGGCTGGTCACCATTATTCGACCCGGAGCGGGAACAAATTGGGGTGGGACCTATATGGGTATGATTACCTGGTCTACCTCGACAATTCTGGTCTGAAGCAGTGTTTATTAGGTTTGGCAATGCCCTTGGAACATATTTGGAATATGATAAAACTTATGTACAGACAAAAAATCGGGCACTGGCAAGAATACTGGTTCACTTGGACACAAGGGAGGGCTTAGAAGAGAAGATCACCCTGAAGTGGAGGCATTACACCAGGATTCAGATCTTGGATTATGAGGGGGTACCGTTTCGTTGTAGAAGGTGTCACAAGGTTGGGCATGTATTCAAAGAATGCCCTCTGCTCTTGAAAACATTGGACTCCCTAGGCTCGCCTGCGTCTCTAAAAGGAAAAGCACCAGTGTCGGCATCCCAAGCCCCGGGTTCGGCATCGCGTATGAGTACACCGGCACCAAAGAATCTCAACTTGGAAGGATCGATGAAGGAGGCAGAAGAAGCAAACAGGGTGCCCTCGCCCCCATTGACCCGGGCTAGGGCCGCAGCAGCTATGGAGGTGGCACAGAGATTGGGTACATCTACTTCCTCCCCTCTGATTTCTCCTTCATTATCACTTTCTGTTGATGCACCTTCAAATGTTTTTGCATCATTGATTACATGTGCAATCTAACCCCCTCTGCCCATCAATGCTCCATCCTCTCCCATTGTCCATTCCTCACCACTTCCTACAGAGGTCGTGGCCTCGTCTAGCCTGATAATGTCACACTCTTACAACCTGCGGTCAAGGTCCTCATCTGGTACCGACTCATATTCTGGCTTGGAAATGGTCTACCCTGGACCCCCTTCTCTTTCATCCCGGGGGCGTAAATCTAACCTATCCAAAGCTATTCAGAAAGCTGGAGCTGAGGTAGTATCGGGCAAGAAATCCACCATGGAAGGGGTCCTTAGAGCACTAAAAACCCCAGAGGGGGTTCCACCATGAAATGCCTTTCCTTTAACTGCAGAGGTCTGGCTAGTACCTCCAAGAAACTAGCCATGCGGAGGTTGATTGAGAATGAACCAATTGATATCCTTATGCTACAAGAAACTTTGGGCAATGCTGATTCCATCGAGCATACCCTCGCCGCCCTGTGACCTAGATGGTAGCACCATGCACTGGATGCCATAGGTAGGGTTGGAGGTCTAGCCATCGGTTACAATCCTCGGACAATAAATGTATCTGCCACTTGGGGGGGAGTGGGATTCATAGGCATGGATTTCTTCTCGGCCGAGCTAGGGGAGACCTTGAGGATTATCAATGTATATGGCCCATGCCAGAGGAGAGAGGAATTCTGGCAGAATTTTCTTGGATCAAGCATGACATCTATAGATCAGATTATCATTGGAGGTGATCTTAATTTCTCTATGGGATTTGGGGAATCCTGGGGATCGCATGCACAGGTTGACCCCTTGTCTGATTTCTTTAAAGACATTCTGGATCAATATCAACTTGCTGATATCCCCATGAATAAGTCGATGCCTACTTGGAGGAACCGGAGAATAGGGGATGCAGCCCTGGCTAGGAGACTTGACAGATTCATGATCAAAATTCCCCTTCTCCAGAGACTGTCCAGATATAGACAATGGGTCGGGGCAGGGGGTAAATCCGACCATTCCCCTATCTATTTGGAAATTTTGGGACCTGAAGCCAAGCCAAGGGCTCCCTTTAAATTCAATCATGTCTGGCTTCAAGACGAAGAGTATTCTAAACTGATCAAGGACTACTGGGTGTCCCACCCTATATCTAACCACAGATCAGCAGCAGAGGGTTTCTGCCATAATCTCTCTCAGCTTAAACAATTAACCATGGCTTGGGCTAAGGAGAAGAAGGCCAAGGAGGATCAGAAGATTCTGGACATAGAAACTAAGCTGGAAACACTGATGGATGAGAGGAATATTGGTTTTACCTCAGCTGAAGAAAAGAGCAAGTTGATCGAGCTTGAGCAGCAGAAAGACAAGATTCTTAAGGAAAGGGAGGAAGTTTGGAGATTGAAGAGCAAGGCCATATGGTTGAAGGCAGGAGATGAAAATACCAGATTTTTCCAGAACTATGCCAAAGGAAGAAAGGTCACCAATACGATCTGGAAGCTGCCCCTTCCTAATGGAGATCTGGCTGACAATTTCCAAAAACTCTCCAGATTGGGCACATCTCACTTTCAGAGTCTGTTCAAAGTACCCCATGAAGCCAACTTAGCAGATATCATTCATGTGGCTGGACTTTTCCCCCTTTTTGTTGGTGAAGAAGAAGCAAATGAATTAACCTCGCCGGTTACACTAGAGGAACTAGAGGGGGTTCTGAAGTGGTTCAAGAAGGATAAGAGCCCGGGACCCGATGGGTGGACTATCGAATTCTATGTGGCTTTCTATGAATTATTGGCCTCAGATCTCCTTCAGGTTGTGGAAGAATGCCATTCATCTGGAAGGATGTTCAATGCTATCAATTCCACCTTCATTTCCCTCATTCCTAAGACTGATTCCCCTGTCTCTTTTGATGACTTTCGTGCCATCTCCCTCTGCAATTGCCTCTATAATATTATTTCCAAAATCATCGTCAATCGTATCAAACCTATTCTTTCTCAGCACATTCTCCCTGAACAATTTTCTTTTCTTGAATATCGCCAGATTCATGAAGCGATTGGTGCTACTCAAGAGGCCATTCATTCTATCTGAGCTCGCTGTCTTAAAGGTATCATTCTCAAAATTGACTTAGCCAAGGCCTTTGACCGGGTGGACTGGACTTATATCAAAATGTTGCTTATTCATCTGGGCTTTCCTCTTCCTTTTACAAATTGGATAATGGCCTGCATATCAACCCCCTCATACAGTCTGCTCATTAATGGATCCACCTCCCCTTTTTTCCATGCTGAAAGGGGTCTCAGGCAGGGATGCCCTCTCTCCCCGCTCCTTTTCCTACTTGTTATGGAAGGACTGAGCAGACTCATCTATCATGAAAAGCATAATGGCAGATTATCAGGCTTGAAGATCACTGATCAATGTTATTTAACACACCTTCTATTTGTAGATGATGTCATCATATTTTTGGATGGGAGTGTTCGGGACACGACCACCCTTGATAAGATTCTCGCCTCATTCTACAGGGCGACCGGCATGATGGCTAACCACTCAAAATCAACTATTTCCCAGGCTTACACTTCAGCTCAAGAATCTGATCTAGCCTCGCATCATTTCCCTTATAACCCTCGACCGTTGGATCAGGGGTTCAAATATTTGGGTTATTGGATCAATCTGATGGGACATAAGATCGCAGATTGGACCTGGATGATCACAAAATTAGAGAAACGGATCTCGCACTGGAGCCATCGCTTTTTATCTAGAGCAGGGAGGTTAGTTCTCATTAAATCAGTTTTGGAAGCTAGCTTCCACACATGTATTCTGGATGGCTTTAGCCTGGATACCTAGAGGTATTCTCGCTCTCATAAAGAAATCATGTTGTAGATACCTCTGGAATGGAAGACAGGATAAACGAGTTTTTGCTTGGATCAGCTGGGATAACATTACTCTTCCTAAGAAATGGGGAGGTTGGGGCGTTAAGGATCTTACACACTTTGCACACGCTTTGGCTGTGAAAATGGGATGGACTTTGCTTACAAAGAAAAATCTTTGGACATCTATCTCATACCACAAATACATTTGGCCCTTACAACTCATGGATTGGATCAGATTACCTGGCTGGAACAGAACAAGTATATCAACAGTATGGAAAGCTCTGTTGTACTCGCTCCCCCTCATTCGCAGCCATCTAACATGGAGAATAAATGATGGATCCAGGGCACGCATCGGACTGGATCCATGGACAGGAGGTGGAGGGAGGTGTTATCTCCTACAAGAGCTTATTCGGATTCTCGAACAACAAAATGCTAGAGTAATAGCTCACATTGTGGATCAGGAGAACTCTTCCATATTCACTCAAGCATGGAAGACAGTTGCGCAGTTAAATCTGCCTCCTGACTGGCACCAAAACTGGGAAGATTACACGAATGCTCTGAGTGAATCTCATATTCACATTAAAGACGGACCAGACGAACTCATGTGGGACAAGGTTGAATATGGATATTACTCCCCCAAGGAAGGGTACATGTGTCTTATTAATTACAAAAAGTCGGAAATATTGCAGAGCTGGTGGAAGATCATCTGGAAATTAAAGACCCCACCCCAGACAAAACTCTTCTTCTGGTGCTTACTCCGGAACAAGGTCCCCACTGGGGAAGTGCTCATGCGCAGATATGTGCATGGTCCCACTTGGTGCATTCTCTACAAACAGCAGTCTGAATCGACCTCTCGTCTTTTTCTTACATGTGGAATAACTAAACAGATATGGCAGGAAGTGACTGCGGAGCTCGGCTTCCAGAGTAACTTGGAGGGTGAAAACATCTCAGTAGCATGGGAGGCATGGTATCGAGCTCACTCCGGTACAAATCGCACGTGCCTTCCCCTCATCATTAGTTGGGAAATTTGGTTGGCTAGGAACAAACTGATCTTCAAAAATGGCTCAATTTGATGGCAATCTGTTACTGCCAAAATTGTTGCAGCATATCATGAACTACCGGAATATACCCCTCCTCGCATTCGCAGACCAACCGCCCCAGACCCCATTAACCACTCCATACCATGGGCTTTTTTCAATGGTGCTGCGCAGCAGCACGGATGTGGGGGGGGCTTCATCCTATTTTTATCAGCTCATCATCATTACAAAGTCAAGATGGGCTTAGGCAGAGGAACGAACAATTTTGCTAAGCTCATTACCTTTAGACACCTCCTGCATTTTGCATTAAATCATGAATGCAGCGACTTACAGATATTTTGGCATTCAAATATTATCATAAACTGGATCAATCTAAAATCTAGATTTCATGCACACACACTCTTAAATATTTTGGATGAAATTATGCACCTCAAATCATAGTTTAATTACATCATTGTTCGTCATATCTATAGGGAGCATAATCACAGTGCCAACGGATTATCCAAGGAAGCCATGCACATTCCAGGAGGACAGTGGATAATCCATGAACAGAGGGGAAACTCACAGTATCAATACTACCACAGGCCCTACATAGATCAAATCTACCCTCGGGTGGATGACCACTAATTTTGCCATGTATATATGATGATGTAGAAATCTAGTTTTACTCATGAACAACATCCTGCGAGGTGCAATTATATATTTTGCTTATTATACAAACATCCTGCGTGATGTTTATTTTTGATAGCTTGATACAGCGTCATCCTGTGTGATGATTTTTTGATTATGAAACAGACATGTAAAGGAGGACCACGGACTCTTAAGTCATGAAGGAAATCCGCATATGCTGAACAGCATTTACTACATGTAATTTTTCACCATATAATGAAAGATTACGATTTTTCCTTTGGAAAAAAAATCATTGCTCTTTCTATTGTAGCACTGGTCTAATTTGTCTTTTAGCTACACCATTGTATTGTTGCATGTTAGCAGTAGTAAATTGTCTTCTTATGACATGTTCTTCATAGAATTTATTAAACACATTTGGAGTGAACTCGCCACCCTTTTCTGACCTTACACACTTAATTTTGCAATCATTTTGATTCTCAACCATGGCTTCAAAAATCTTGAACTTTCCAAATGCTTCATATTTATCCTTTAGAAATGCAACCCACATAAGTCTAGTATAATCATATGTAATTAACATGAATGTATCTCACCACTTGGAGTTTTAGTACTTGTGGGCCCACATAAGTCTATATGAACTAGTTGTAGTGGCCTCATGGATGAATTTTCTTTGGCCTTGAAATGCACTCAGATTTGCTTGCTAATTTGGCATGATTTACAGATTGTGCTGCTTGGCTTAGAAATCTTTGGTAACTCCCTTTTTACTGAGCTTCACAATATGGTTGAAATTCAAGTGTCTAAATAATTTGTGCCACAAACAACTCTCATCAAGCTTCCCAAATAACAATTCTTGTTTTCTTCTTTGAATATGTAGACATTATTTGAGGTTCTCACACCCTTTACTATTACCTTTCTAGTGTTTTCTAAATTTATCTCATAGCCTTTGGAATGAAAGGTAACATCACTCTCAATCACATATTTAACTTGCACATAACAAATTGTGCTTGAACCCATCTGGAAAGGGAACATTCTAAGCTTTGCCTCTTCCATTGTCAAAGCTTGTTGTTCCTTTTCCCCTGATGTTGCCTAGGGTGTCAATGCCAAAAATGACACTTCTTGTCTTACTTCCATTCAGTGACAATAATTTTCTTCTATCACCAGTTATATGATTAGATCATCCACTATCCACATATCAGTGACTCCCTTCGTTTTGGGCATATAAGACAATGGCAGATTCTTCTTTCTTTTCTTCCCTTTTCTACCTCCAGGTCTAGGGTTCTTCTTGTGTTTATTTAATCTGAGAAGTTAATCTGGATTTGGTGGTTCTACACTCAACCACTATATTTCCATAATTATGACATTTATAACATTCAATATCATCAAATAAGGGAGAAAAAGGATTGTTATCCATGAGACTATATATATGTGAATTTACGAATCTAATATTTGTGTTTGACTTATAAGATTCATTTGTTTTATTTCTCATCTGATTTCTTCCAATATATGATTTATAATATACACCTTTAAGTCCAAAATTTGTACATGAAAAACAATAATCATTGAAATCATCTTGGTACCTCGAAGTAAATTTGCTTTGAGGATGTGAGTTGCTTATTCTTTGATGAATTCCTCTTGGAGAGGAACAAAGTCTTTGTTTATTATTCGCTTGATATCTATGGATTTTCATATTTTTGTAATTACTTTAATTTTAATGGTATTGGTTCCTTTCATTTACTTTGACTACATTGTTGGTTGGTCCTTTAAATGCTTCAACATAACTAATTGGTCCTTTATCTTCAACTTTCTTGATGCTTGATTCTCCTTCAAGCCCAAACAAGTTTTGATGAGAGGGGACCTCTAAATACTCTGAATATCATCTAACTTGTTATATCCTTTAATAAACTTTAAGTTTTGGTTTAGCTAACCCTTGTTTTTTCATAATTCCTTCCTAAGGGAGACTATTTCTTCTTCTCATTTTTCAAAATGGTTTCCCTTCTCTTTCAGATGTTGTAGTAAGGTGTAATCAATTTTATTTTATTCTTCCAACTTAAATTTCTAAGAATAAGTCATGAATCTTTAGATTTATCCTTTTCCTCTTCAAATTTTGCAAATATCTCCTTTTTATTCTTATTCTTTTTCCTGAGGCATTGAATTTCTATTAAGGCACTAATCAGTTCACCCTCCAGGTTTACTTCAACCTCTTCTTCATCAAAGTAATTTTGTCTTTCATCTAAAATTTCTAAGGCCATGAACATAAAATCCTTAGTTGTTTATGTTGGGAGTTTGTTTTCATTGATGTTAACCCAAGTAGTATCCAGAAGAAGCCTCGCCTTAAATGACAAAAATAACAAGGAATATAATATTCTTGGACTCAATACCATCTTCATTTGATTCTCCTCATCATGTCTATTCCTACAGTAAGTGGCACACTCAATAAATCCTCACGGTTAAGGAGATATGCCTCGTCAAAGTTGGAGCCCCATTCTATGGTCAAGAAGCCCCAAAGGAGATGTTATAATTAGCTTGATGTTTGGTTTATTAGTGGTATTTGATATCAAATTTTTAATTAAATTATGTTGGGTCTACTAACTCCTTAAAATAAAAAATTTCCTAGCCCCCATTGATTAGCTAAGAAGGATTATATTGGAAGAAATTATTTAATTTCTTGAGAGGAAAAGTCAGTTACAAAAGGGGGTTTTAAGTTTTCAATTTTGAAATTCAAATATTAAAATTTTGGAGGGTTGACTCCATAACCCTTGAGCATGTTGGACCCCTTCCTAGAAGTCTCCATGGCTAGTATATATAAGGCTTGTCTTCCCTCCAAAGAAAATAATCCTATGCACATTTGAATGCACATCTTCTGAGATTACCAAGGTCTTTTTTTGTCATGCTTAACTAGAGGTGCAGGGTAAGTTGTGGAAACATATTTGGATTATTTTTTTCTTTGGTTAATGGTTTTCACTAGGATCATAGCGTAAATCTAAGCAAGGGTTTTTGTGCATTAGTTTGGCCCTATTTTTGGCAAAAGTTCAACCCTCTAAAGAATATACCTAAGGACTCCTTGACATGGGTCTCTGTGGTTACATGTGGCATCAATTCACTGACTCCAACAATCCATCTTCTAAGGTTTAAGTTTGTGACTTCTTCAATCCTTCTCTCAAACGTTTTCTTGAGGTTAGATTCTGCACAACGTGTGTGACTTTGAGGCTAAATTTTGGCCCCCTCTAAGGCCATGTCTTGAGACAAGGGTGTAGTATCTGAGGTATAATTCTGAGGGTTGTTAATTCTAAGGTTGATTCAGGTTATTTTCTCTTAGGTCCTATAGCATTCTAGTGGTAAGTTTTAGTCCTCTTTGCATCTGATTCTGAGGTCGATTAATGGAAAATTAAGGTCATTCCCTATGAACCTATTTAGATCTTTTTGTGGGTTAATAAATATTAACCAGGGATCATCTTCGCCTCCATTTTTATGACAGTTTCAAAGATAAAATTTGGATTAGGACATGTTTTAAGGCTTTGTTTCTTCATACCTAAGGTAGAACCTTGATGCATGGTATTGAAGTTTCTAAGAGAAGTCGAGTAGATGTCTAAGGTGCACTTTTGTGCCACTTGTACTGGGACCAAATTAGGCCTCCTCCAATATAGTTCTCTATGCCATACACTTGCTAACTTTGGAAAACTTGCATCTAAGGATCTCTTCATTGGACAGAGAGAGAACAAGATGCATCTTTGTTGGCCACTTGAGGTTATTCATGGGTTAATTCATGGCTCATTTTTTAGGTTTTTAAGGTATTGGTTCTTAGGAAGATCAAGAATCAACATTGTAGACCTAATTTGGCACATCTTGAGACAAATATCTGGAGAATTTGATTTTGGTTTTGTAGATTAGTTATGTGGTTGATTCGAAGCTTCATTTAAGGGATTTTGTGATAGGCCTTCTTGTATTATTTATGGGGCTATCTTTGGAAAAATCTTTATGAACAATTATGTGTTGTGCTAGACTCCTAAGGCTATTGGTCAAAAATATAAATTGTGAGATCACATTTGAATCTTGTTCGAGTTGACATCAACTATTGTTTTATGGACATGTTAGGGCTTACTCTATAAAGGTTTTTTTTAGTCTTCTTGAAGTCTAATGAAGGCCCTTTTTTAACACTATTTTAAGATGTTTGCACAAGATAAAGGTTGTGTTGAAGAATTGAAATTGTAGAACTGAATTAGAATTGTAGTTGGTTGGAGGCATTTATGAAATTTTCAGACATTGAAATTAGTGACACATAAGTGATAGAAATAAAGGGAAGAAAAGAGACACCTCTAAGTTGGTGGAAAAATATCACTCTAGGGCATATTCAGGCACAATAGTGGCACACCCTACATTAGCAAACTTGAGGTATGAAACTTGTTGTGTGATTTGATTGAAGGCATTTTCAAGTATTGCAACCAAAGAAGTGAAATTCGAAAATATACAAGGGGGTAGTTCTATAGTTTGGCAGTTGACATAGTTGGATCATTATTGTACATCTTGTTAGAGTCGGTCTGGTCATCCCTCTGTCAGAGATCAAAACTCTTTTTGCATTTCATGTTTAGGTGTCCCATCTCACTCGATCAGTTGCATTCCATTAGGAGCATGCCATAAATCTATCGGAAGGGCTTTTGTCATTCATCCCCCTCATGCTTTGCACTGCTGGCTCAGGTATGTCCATCAAAATCAAGTCTTAAAATTCATTTGCAGTCCTGTTTCAATTTCTAGGTCATAATAGTCATTTTAGTCATTAGGTCTAGGGTCAGTCAATTTGGTCTTCAACAAAGTCTAATAAAGCCAGCAGGCCAGAGCGAGGTTCTTGATAAGTTGTTATTTCAAATATTTTTATCGTCATATGGATGGATTATGACTTTTCTTCAAAACTCTGTTTTGAAAACAAGTCGACATTTCGTTTTTTGTAATAATTTTCCAAAATTTTCAGTTCTTGAATTCTTCAGGTGCAGCCTTGGTCTCCTTTGCAAAATCCCATGTCAGTTATTCCTGCAAAAAATTGCCAAGAAATTCATCATTTCAACCAAAAAATCAAGGAGGAAATAAAAAGTTATAGTTGTATTAATTATGAAAAAGTGCCAATTTCAAAACATTACAAAAATGGGTTTTGAAGAACAAAAATCAAATCAATGTCTTTATAAAGGTATTGCTATGAAGATGAATGCCATTCTGCATGCCAAGGTCGAAGAAAAGCATTTCAAAGCGAATTGGGTGAGCAGTGTGTGTTTTGGAGAGAAATAGCTTGCAGCTAGCCGGCGCAGTGCACTGGGAGTTTTCGTCCAATGTTATTCTGAACGCGCGCGGTGCACTGGAAGCGCGCGGCGCACTGGGCTCTTGGCATGGCACATACAATCCAAAGCCTGAAATTGTTTCAAATTTGTCCAAGTAGCTCATTCCTTGCGTGAATTTGCCAGGTAGGCCCTTCTTTTTGATGTTGCATTAAATTTTTGATAAGTGGTGGTGGTTTATGGGTGAAAACGGTTGAAACAAAAAACCCAAACCCTACATCTAAAGTGCCTTCAAAGGGAGATTGTTGTAGGTTCTTAAATCTTTGATTTGTCACCAAGGACTCTCCTCCTTCCCCATTTCTCCCTTGTTTCATCATTTCCTACCCCCCCCCCCCCCCCCCCCCCCTAAGCTCATCAATCCTACATTTTCTTTCCTACATTCAAATCCAAAAACCCCAAAACCCTAGCCCTTATAAAAATCTCCCAACCCTATACAATAATCCCAAACCCTAAACCCTAAACCCTATTCCCATACATAAAATCCCCCTCTTCTCCCTAATAGAATTTATTTCAAATATTCCATAATCCCCTATTGTTTTCCCCTTCCTAACATTCCCTGGTTGCATTTGTTTTTTCCCCTTGGTGGCAGAATCCATATTGCATTACAAACACAGCAGTTTCATACATCATTAAAGAGAAGTCCAATCACAGTTTATATACAGTAGCATCTTTTCTTCAAGGTATATTGTACATTAGTCATGGCATCTCAGCATGCATCGAACTATGAAGTGGAAACCCAAAGTGACTCTCCCTTGGAAGAACAGGTGCCTTGGAGGCCTCATAAAAGTGGCAGACATGTTAGGGAAGAACTGACCACCCTTACAAAATTGCAGGCCTGCCCTCTTGCTATGCAGTGTTTTCAGCATCAGTCATGCTATGAGTTTTGTCAAAAGGTGGCTAGTGTCTAATTTCATCATGAGCTAGCTCATCTGTTCGTGCTACACTTACATGGAGATCAGGCTACCTTGGTTTCACCTTCACGCTTACACCAGAAACTGTCTCATTAGCAACCGGTATACCAAAAATTGGTGAACCATGGCACAAGAAATAGAAGATTGACTGGCAGTATTATGAGCCATACATTAAAACCAGTTTCTTGAGGCAGATCATGAGAGTGTTCCCGTTCCGATATCTGAAAGATGAATATGCTCCACTAATGAAATTGATCATGAAATATTTCAGCTGTGAGGGACGGTTCTCTCGTCTTTATGCTTATCACATCAAGTTGCTCATGCATTTCACCAGGGTACGGATGATGAACATTCCGTATTTCATTTGCTGGAACATAGAGAGGATGACCACCTTTATACAGCATAAAACCCCTCAGCAGCAACTTAACAATGTCTATCATTTTTCTCTTATTAAGATTTTGGTGGTTCATCAGCTTGGAGTACAGGGCATCACTTTGGATGATTTCATCTCTCGTGACTTCTTCAGAGCTTCACAAGGATTATCAGAGGTTAAGTATGAAGGTGAACCTTCTCATCAGTATGAGCACCATGAGACCGCTAGTGTGTCGGTATTCATAACATATCAGAGAGGCACCAGACATTTGTTTGCAACGGCAAAGCGAGTGTTATCTCCACCCGGGGTGGAAGGGGCCTCGCTTCCTCTATCAGCATCACAGGTACAGGACAAAGGCAAGAGGCCAATGCAGGATGAGGGGCCTTCAGGTGAGCCATCAAGTGAACGAGAGACCGACTTCATTCTCATTCATGATGATGATACTGATACGGGTCCACAAAGCGCCAAACTTAGAGAGATCATCCAGGAGCAGCAAACAGAGATCGAAGCCTTATCCCTTGACTTGGAGAGGGCTAAGTAGACCATGAAGTATTTGGAGCAGAGGAACAAACAGCATGAAGATCAACAGGCAATCATGGAGCTACAAAACATTCGTGAGCATCGCCAAGCTGCACAAAGGAGAAGAGTTGAGCTCACGTCATTGGAGCAAGAGATTAATGAGGATCGGGAGGCCAATCTCGAGAGAGTTAACATGCACTTATAGAGGCTATTGGACAAGGCTGAAAAAGATCATGCATTGCTAAGAGACATGGATTTTCACTACATGGCACGAAACAAGGTGTGCAAGGCCCGAATCAGGAATTTGAAGGCAAAATTGAGGAAGGCAATAAAGAAGCAAAAGAGGCAAAGGGAGCTCGATCGTCTTCAGATATTGGCTGAAGCCTCTTTAGCCCAGCATAACACTTAATGAAGAATCTCCAGCCCAAATTTCAAGAAATTTGAGGCATTTTTTGTATTTTTGCAAATTTTTGTACAAAAAACAGGGTTTTTCTCCCTATGCGCCACGCCACGTGGTGCGCGCTTATAATTGGAAGCTACAAATGCAAAAAACTTTATATTTTTAGATTTTTCATGAAAACTCATGACTGTTGGTGCATGGCCAAGAAGTTTGGGCAAGTTTTGAGTCCTCAGGAGGTCAAAAACACCCTAAAAATGACCTCTCTGCCCCTATTTTGACACATAGGAAGCAGTCTTGGGAGATTGAGGTTTTGGAGGGGAAAATGGGCACCAAATTCAGAAATTCCACTTGGTTTGGAAAGTAGACAAGTAGGGCTTTCCAAAAAGTACACTTGGGCTCAATTTGGACTTCAGAAAGTTCCTAAAAATCAGCATCAAAGTGGCGCGACGCATACAAAAATTGGCGCGGCGCACAGAGGTTTTTTGCCCAATTTTTCACCTTCCAGCTCAGAAATTCGGCCAGTTTGACTAGTTTTGCTTTGTAATGTTATTTTTGACTTATCTTGATGTAATTGAATGAACATGATGTAATTTTGGCACTTATTTACTTTTTCTAGAGGATTCGTTCAACAAAAAGTGAAAATTTAATGAATGAATCAGTTTCCTACCTTATAGAGGCAAGTTGTTTTGATTGCCTAGATTTTAGTGCTTTGTTTAGAATTGGTTGAAACAGCTCCTAGAATGATGAGCTCGACCTTTAGAGGCAAGGGAATAGGTTTAGTTAGTCTATATCATGTAATTTCTAAGTCATTTTCAGGGTTGGACTCTTGGGAAAAGTTTCGCACTCTATTGTACATTCACTTCTGCATTTTTGGCAAAGGAAAGACCAGGGTTTTGCAGCATTGTTTGGGATCCATGTGGCTTTATGTTTTGATGGTGTGCTTCTCTGAGTAATTGTAAGTTTATCTTGTGTTATGTGTATCATTTTCAAGCTTCTTCTTCTGAATTTGAACAAATCAGTGATTAACGTAGAATTCATAACTGCTATGCTCTGCCTTTGAATTTGTTTAAATTTTCATGTTTTCATCTGTTTAAGGAGAATTCTTAAGACTCTCTTGATCTCCTTAGCTCCTCACCAGTCTGATCTATCCATCTCACACACTTTAAAGCATCAAAATGATTGCCTTCCTTGCCCCAATCGGAACTCTGCAGAAACTGTGCCTCATCCCAGAGCCCAATTTTGCCTTTCCCATTTTTTTCAACAAAACCCTAAAAAACTCAAATCAAACCCTTGTACTTCATACCTAGCCTAATATTAGCTTTTATTACAGTCATCTCGAGCCCCATCGATTATCTTTTGCCGATATCGACCCGGAGAGAGCCCTCTCCTGTCCTCGTAGGGCTAGCTACGAGGCTAAGTGTGGTTTGATGTGGACCTAGAACCTTGTCTTTTCAGCCTGAGACAAATCTAGGCTCTAACATAGTGGCGACCATACTGGGGAAGAAAATGGTTTGCTTGTTGATGTCATTTGTTTTATAAGCTACAGACGGAGCCTGAAGTTATGCCAGGTAGCCTTCGAAATGCTTTTGCTTTGCATTAGCGGAAGTAGATAAACGTTGCTTCAATCAATCTCCGGTCTAGCTTGTAAACGTGACATCTAACTTGTTAATTGCCCCAGTACATATGTCAAGTTTAGATCTGATTGTTGATGGTGGACAACGATCAGGCATAAGAAGGCTGAAATAATTCACTTGGCGACTTCATTCACTGAAAAGTCCAGAGATCAATGCTTCATGGTGACTCCACTGCAGGAAGATCAGTAGCTTTAAGATTTTCAAGATGGAACGGGTTGCAAGAAGATACACTCCCATGAGCCGAGATCACATTCCAGGCTTTCCAAATAAGATTCCAAAGGTAGATTGGTCAAGGACTTTGCCTACATTTGAAGATGATGGTAGGAAGGATGCTGCTTTACATTTTGTTAGATTTCACATGCATATTCGGAAATTGAAAGTTGATTTTCCCGAAGATTGCTTGATGAAAATATTCCTGGCCACTCTGGAAGGTGAAGCCCAATCTTGGTATGAAATTTTGTCGCCTGCTTGTATTTACTATTTGAAATATTTTCATACCATGTTCTTTGAAAGGTATAAAGAATCTTATCCAACATTAAATTTAGTTCATGATTGTTGCAAACATGCTTCTACTTTTATTGAAAGCCTTGAAAAATATTATGAAGATGATAATTTCATGGATGAAGAGATCATGGAAGCCCTGTATGAAAATCCATTTCAACAGTATAAAGAGAGTGATACTTATCAAGATGATAAGGAAAATTTGCAGCAAGATCAAGTTTGTAGTGCGGTGGAAGATGAAGGAATTTTGCATCTTGACAGTCAACAGGAATTACATGAAATGGATCAGCAGTATGAGGAACATTTGTACACTCCTTCACTTGAAATTAATGAAGACAATCACTGTTTGAGCAAGAGAAAACAAAAAGTATTATCTCCTCTGTCTGAAGACGAGATAGAACAACTCTTGAACGGTCATGTTCCAACTCAAGTTAACGCAGATCTGCAATGTGCACATGGTCAAGAAGGTGATGGTGGAACTTCTTCTTCTTTTGAAAAGGATGACAGTCCTGTAAGCAACTTTATAGATCAGCAGGTTGAAGATGTCCATATGGCTGAAAGTGATGAAAGAAAAAGTGTCGTTTCAGATCTGTCCATAGAAAAAGACAGCATGCCGGGAAGTCAAGTTTCAATTTCAGAATGTGATGAAGTTAAGTCACCCATTTCAGATTCAGATTGTGATGACCAAGAATACCTTGTGCTGAATCTCACGAAGGAGAACTCTGCTGCTGAAAACAGCTGGAATAAAGTAGACAGAGTTATGAATCCGAGTGTTCTCATGTCATCAGAACAAAGCCTGCATAAAGCGGTATTCCAGTCAGTTCATGAACAACAAGATGAGGTCTTCGCTCTAGTAAGTGAAAAGGTTTCTCTGGATGAATTTATGGTAGATGATAGAAATGTTAGTGTTGGGTTTCAAGAATCATTTGAAGTTTCTTTTCTTATGATTGATGAATGTAATGAGAATCTGGCTGTCATATCATATGAAGATGACCTACCATATATTCAGACTTCAGAAGATCAGACCATTCGGGATTCTCTTTCAGATTCTTCCTCATATGTCTCATGTTTTGAAGTGTTCTTTGAAGAGGAAATCTGCTCATCTACTTGTTCAGAATTATTTGAGGACCAGGAACATATTGAAGTACAGTGTGAAGAAAGATCAGAATCAAAGGAGAAAGACACCTTGCTCTTTCAGCAAGAGGAAATACTTCATGGTTTTTAGGATCCAATGGAAAATATGTTGCAGCCGATAGTGAAATTGATTATTGCAGTATTCAGTGATGAAGGAGATCATGGTCAGCTGTGTTTTTGGATGCCCAGTTACCAGTATCTATTGTTGACTAGAAGATCTGATCAGGAGAATCAATCAAGAAGGCATCTGCTTGATTGGTTACATTGGCATTTTGATATAGTTTGATCATATATTGTCTTGTAAGAAACACAGGTGGTCATGTACTACCACCAAGCTTTAAGTTTTAAGTTCAGGTCTTAGTCATTTTGAGTTAGTTGGTTAAAGTCAAGTTTTTCAGTCATTTCAGCAGTCATTCCAGTTAACGTTGAGTTAGTTTGAGTCGAGTTTCCAGTCAATAAATTGAGTCATGTTGGTTTGTCGAAATAATGGACTCCATAGCCCAATGGACGAAGGCACTGTCTAACTCTTCCAGAGATCTGTCGTTCTTGGCACCTCCAAGGAGCTACCATCCCCATTGGAGCCAATGTTAGAGTCGGTCTGGTCATCCCTCCGTCAGAGATCAAAACTCTTTTTGCATTTCATGTTTAGGTGTCCCATCTTGCTCGATCAGTTGCATTCCATTAGGAGCATGCCATAAATCTGTCGGAAGGGCTTGTGTCATTCATCCCCCTCATGCTTTGCACTGCTGGCTCAGGTCTGTCCATCAAAATCAAGTCTTAAAAGTCATTTGCAGTCTTGTTTCAGTTTCTAGGTCATAACAGTCATTTTAGTCATTAGGTCTAGGGTCAGTCAATTTGGTCTTCAACAAAGTCTAATAAAGCTAGCAGGCCAGAGGGAGGTTCTTGATAAGTTGTTATTTCAAAGATTTTTATCGTCATATGGATGGATTATGACTTTTCTTCAAAACTCTGTTTTGAAGACAAGTCGACATTTCGTTTTTTGTAATAATTTTCAAAAAATTTCAGTTCTTGAATTCTTCAGGCGCAGCCCTGGTCTCCTTTACCAAATCCTGTGTTAGCTATTCCTGCAAAAAATTGCCAAGAAATTCATCATTTCAACCAAAAAATCAAGGAGGAAACAAAAAGTTAGAGTTGTATTAATTATGAAAAAGTGACAATTTCAAAACATTACAAAAATGGGTTTTGAAGAACCAAAAATCAAATCAATGTCTTTATAAAGGTTTTGCTATGAAGATGAATGTCATTGTGCATGCCAAGGTCGAAGAAAAGCATTTCAAAGCGAATTGGGTGAGCAGTGTGTGTTTTGGAGAGAAATAGCTTGCAGCTAGCCGGCACGCCTGATCCAGGTGGATGTTGGTGGCCACCCACCTATCCCATTTGGACCCCCACAACTGTCTCTTTCAGTTTTTCAGTTTCCTTAATTATAGCGCAGTTTACTATTTTTAGCAGTTTTTCGGGTCCTAAACTTCCGGAGCCGTTTTGAGGCCCTAAACGACGTTTTTTGGGAAATCTACCTCCATGATTTTTTAGATAAAAAAATCATCTTTTCCGTCGTAGTCCTCGGAGAGATCTTTCCAACGGGCTATCATGCGCGTCAAACGGAGATCGTATGCCAAAGTTACGACCCTGGGAAGTTGATGTACCAATTTACCCAAACGGGGCCCATAGTTTGGCGTTTCATCTTCTAGGGTTAGGTTTTGGAACATTAAGGGTTTTCCATTGTTTCTCAATAATAAATAGGCCTTCGAGCCTCATTGTAAACACAGTTTGAAACAGTTCAGAGGCATGCAGCCGACACATCTCTTCTCAGAGATAAGCTACCATCGCCCTAGCTAGGTTATTTCTATTTGTAAGCATATTTCAGTATTCTCCATTAATGAAATGAAGTATTATTTCCGCTGCATCTCAGTTTTTATGGTTATCGCATCTCTGTATTTATGGTTATCTTTGTAATCTATTGCATTCCTGCTTAAATCTGGATCAGTAGTATCAGAGCGGTCTGCTTTTTCTCTGTTTTTCTTTGCATGTCCCCAACGAGGTCGGGATATAAGGAGTTAGGGCTTGAATTGGTCGAACCTTTGCAAGACCAGCCTCGCAAATCTCGACGACCTCCCATGGCGGATGAGAATAAAGACGAGGGGGCAGGAAATCCTATCAGAATCTTGCTCGAAGAAGCCCTCGAGCGGCAAAGGAACGCGATGATGGATAGCTTTGCACAGATCCTTCAGCGGCTACCCAAAGGCGACGCATCGGTTTCCAACGGCTACTCTGGAAACGCCACACCATTTAAGGTACAAGTTAATTTTGAAATCCCCATCTTCGAGGGTCAAATAGACACAGATGCCATAGATAAATGGTTAAATCTGCTAGATGGGTATTTTTCTATTCATGAATTTTCAAGTCGGGAAAAGATTGTTTTCGCTCTTCTCAAAGTAGCCCCCCACGTCAAGGACTGGTGGGAAACATACTGCGAGCAGAAGGATGAAAGTACAGGCTCACTATTTTCAGCCGCCCCCAGTTGGAATGACTTCCGGGATGCCATCAAGGAGCAGTACTACCCTGTCAAAAGCTATGAGGACAAATACATCAAATGGACCACACTGCGGCAGGGACGAGACCAAGATGTACCAGAGTTCACAAATATTTTTCATACCCTTCACACACAGTTGGGTATCAAAGATTCTGAGCTGCATCTGGTACTCAAATACCGCGGCTGCCTACACAGATACATCCAGGAAGAGATGGAGTTCTTGAACATCTCCTCACTCAGCACAGCATATCGATACGCTGTCAAAATCGAGCAAAAGTTCAAACAGAAGAAGCGAGACTTTGGATCTGCAAATCCGAAGCCTAAAGGAAAAAGCCAAGGCGGGGTGACCCAAGACAACCCCTCTAAGCTGCAAGAAAAGAACAACACCACGAAGCCGAAGAAGGACACAGGAAAGTGGTGTGAGTTCCACAAGAGTCCCACTCATAACACAAGTGAGTGTCGGACCAAGCAGTCGCTGGTGGCCGAGTTGAAGGCTTCCGAATCAGATGCATGTTCTGACTCTGAGCCGGAACCTGACAAGGGGGATGGCAAAGGGGACCAAATCATTGATGCGGATCCTAGTGCCACTATTTCCACTGCCAAGATCCAGAAGAATGAGCCCGAAGAGCCAGAGGAGGGGGAATGTCTTTTCCACTCACAGATGTGGGTGAAGGGTTCGCCGCTGCAATTCATTGTCGATAGTGGCAGCCAAAAGAACCTCGTTTCAGCAGAGGTCGTGAAGCGGTTGGGCCTACCAACTATGCCACACCCACAACCGTACAGTATCGGGTGGCTTCACGAAGGACGAGATCTCAAAGTTCACCAGCAGTGCCGCCTTCCCTACAGCATTAAGCCCTTCACAGATGAGGTATTCTGTGATGTTACACCTCTATATGTTTGTGATGTACTATTAGGCCAGCCATACTTGTGGAGACGACATGCTGTGTATGAGTCAAGGCCTCGCACTGTCATTATTTCTTTGGATAATTCATTATACAGGATACCAGAGGTAGCTCCACCTACCACCACCTCTTTGATCACTGCTAAGAAAGGCAGCAAGCTCATCTCACAGACTAGGAAATTTATTTTCTGTCTGGTTCGCTCCCAAAGTAAGGGGAAGATCGTTGCTACATCCATGACCCCCGAAAAGGGTTCCTCCATGCAGCAGCAGCAACATAGGGATACAGTCATGACAGAACACAGGAACAACTTCTCCTTACAAAGAGGGGTAACACACAAGTTTCAGGTGGGCGAAAAAGTTTGGTTACATCTGCAGAGAGAACGCCTTACCAGAACCCTTCAGAAACTCAGACCGCTTCGACATGGTCCTTACACCAGTAACAAGGTTGTGGGCAACAATGCTTTGAAGCACAGCATTCCTCCATTCCTTCGCTTGCACCGATTGTTCAATGTGGACCATCGCCGACCATGCTTCCCACCATTTTTGGACACATCAAAGATTGCAGAACAGCTCACTGGAGACCCAGCTCAGCAGAAGCTTCCTCATCTTAAGGAGGAACTCAACGCAATGGGGACCATTGCTTCCTAAGGGGGGAGGAATGATCCAGGTGGATGTTGGTGGCCACCCACCTATCCCATTTGGACCCCCACAACTGTCTCTTTCAGTTTTTCAGTTTCCTTAATTATAGCACAGTTTACTATTTTTAGCAGTTTTTCGGGTCCTAAACTTCCGGAGCCGTTTTGAGGCCCTAAAAGATGTTTTTTGGGAAATCTACCTCCACGATTTTTTAGGTAAAAAGTTTTCTTTCTCGTCGTACTCCTCGGAGAGATCTTTCCAACGGGCTATCATGCGTGTCAAACGGAGATCGTATGCCAAAGTTACGACCCCGGGAAGTTGATGTACCAATTTACCCAAACAGGGCCCATAGTTTGGCGTTTCATCTTCTCGGGTTAGGTTTTGGAACGTTAAGGGTTTTCCATTGTTTCTCAATAATAAATAGGCCTTCGAGCCTCATTATAAACATAGTTCGAAACAATTCAAAGGCATGTAGCTGACACATCTCTTCTCAGAGATAAGCTACCATCGCCCTAGCTGGGTTATTTCTATTTGTAAGCATATTTTAGTATTCTCCATTAATGAAATTAAGTATTATTTCCACTGCATCTCGGTTTTTATGGTTATCGCATCTCTGTATTTATGGTTATCTTTGTAATCTATTGTGTTCCTGCTTAAATCCGGATCAGCGGCACACAGAACAGGTGGCGCGGCGCATTGGGAGTTTTCGTCCAGTGTTATTCTGAACGGGCGTGGCACACTGGGCTCTTGTCGCGGCGCATACAGTTCAAAGCCCGAAATTGTTTCAAATTTGGCCAAGTAGCTCATTCAATGCATGAATTTGCCAGGTAGGCCCTCCTTCTTGATGTTGCATCAAATTTTGTGATAAGTGGTGGTGGTTTATGGGTGATAACGGTTGAAATAAAAAACCCAAACCCTACATCTAAAGTACCTTCAAAGGGAGGTTCTTAAATCTTTGATTTTTCACCAAGGACTCCCCTCCTTCCCCATTTCTCCCTTGTTTCATCATTTCCTACCCCCCCCAACTAAGCTCATCAATCCTACATTTTCTTTCCTACATTCAAATCCAAAAACCCCAAAACCCTAGGCCTTATAAAAATCTCCCAACCCTATACAATAATCCCAAACCCTAAACCCTATTCCCATACATAAAATCCCCCTCTTCTCCCTAATAAAATTTATTTCAAATATTCCCTAATCCCCTACTGTTTTTCCCTTCCTAACATTCCCTCGTTGCATTTTTTTCCCCTTGGTGGTAAAATCCATATTGCATTACAAACACAGCAGTTTCATACATCATTAAAGAGCAGTCCAATCACAGTTTATATACAGGAGCATCTTTTCTTCAAGGTATATTGTACAGCAGTCATGGCATATGAGCATTCATCGGACTATGAAGTGGAAACCCAAAGTGACTCTCCCTTGGAAGAACAGGCACCCTGGAGGCCTCATAAAAGTTGCAGACATGTTAGGGAAGAACCGACCACCCTTACAGAATTGCAGGCCTGCGCTCTTGCTATGCAGTGTTTTCAGCATCAGTCATGCTATGAGTTTTGTCAAAAGGTGGCTAGTGTCCAATTTCATCATGAGCTAGCTCATCTGTTCGTGCTACACTTACATGGAGATCAGGCTACCTTAGTTGGTGTCACCTTCACACTTACACCAGAAACTGTCTCATTAGCAGCCGGTATACCGAACATTGGTGAACCATGGCACAAGAAACAGAAGATTGACCGGCAGCATTATGAGCCATACATTAAAACAAGTTTCTTGAGGCAACTCAAGAGAGTGTTCCCGTTCCGATATCTGAAAGATGAATATGCTCCACTAATGAAATTGATCATGAAATATTTCAGCTATGAGGGATGGTTCTCTCGTCTTTATGCTTATCACATCAGGTTGCTCATGCATTTCACCAAGGTACGGATGATGAACATTCCGCATTTCGTTTGCTGGAACATAGAGAGGATGACCACCTTTATACAGCATAAAACCCCTCAGCAACAACTTAACAATGTCTATCATTTTGCTCTTATTAATATTTTGGTGGTTCATCAGCTTGGAGTACAGGGCATCACTTGGGATGATTTCATCTCTCGTGACTTCTTCAGAGCTTCATGGGGATTATCAGAGGTTAAGCATGAAGGTGAACCTTCTCATCAGTATGAGTGCCATGAGACCGCTAGTGTGCTGGTATTCATCACATATCAGAGAGGCACCAGACATTTGTTTGCAGCGGCAAAGCGAGTGTTATCTCTACCCGGGGTGGAAGGGGCCTCGCTTCCTCTATCAGAATCACAGGTAAAGGAAAAAGGCAAGAGGCCAATGCAGGATGAGGGGCCTTTAGGTGAGCCAACAGGTGAACGAGAGACCGACTTCATTCTCATTCATGATGATGATACTGATACGGGTCCACAAAACGCCAAACTTAAAGAGATCATCCAGGAGCAACAAACAGAGATCGAAGCCTTATCCCTTGACTTGGAGAGGGCTAAGTGGACCATGAAGTATTTGGAGTAGAGGAACAAACAGCTTGAAGATTAGCAAGCAATCATGGAGCTACAAAACAT
Organism: Pinus tabuliformis; assembly: GCA_031772625.1. Classification (NCBI taxonomy): domain Eukaryota; kingdom Viridiplantae; phylum Streptophyta; class Pinopsida; order Pinales; family Pinaceae; genus Pinus; species Pinus tabuliformis. The sequence continues at coordinate 392,921,042 of CM062814.1, read as the reverse complement.
TCGTGAGCATCGCCAAGCTACACAAAGGAGAAGAGTTGAGCTCACGTCATTGGAGCAAGAGATTAATGAGGATCGGGAAGCCAATCTCGAGAGAGTTAACATGCACTTAGAGAGGTTGTTGGACAAGGCCGACCAAGATCATGCATTGCTGAGACACACGGCTTTTCACTACATGGCACGAAACAAGGTGTGCAAGGCCCGAATCAGGAATTTGAAGGCAAAATTGAGGAAGGCAATAAAGAAGCAAAAGAGGCAAAGGGAGCTCAATCATCTTCAAATATTGGCCAAGCCTCTTTAGCCCAGCATAACACTTAATGAAGAAGCTCCAGCCCAAATTTCAAGAAATTTGGTGCATTTTTGGTATTTTTGCAAATTTTTGTACAAAAAACAGGGTTTTTCTCCCTGTGCGCCATGCCACGTGGCATGCGCTTATAATTGGAAGCTCCAAAAGCAAAAAACTTTATATTTTTGGATTTTTCATGAAAACTCATGACTGTTGGTGCATGGCCAAGAAGTTTGGGCAAGTTTTGAGTCCTCAGGAGGTCAAAAACACCCTAAAAATGACATCTCTGCCCCTATTTTGACACACAAGAAGCAGTCTTGGGAGATTGAGGTTTTGGAAGGGAAAATGGGCACCAAATTCAGAAATTCCACTTGGGTTGGAAATTAGGCAGGCAGGTCTTTCCAACAAGCAGACTTGGGCTCAATTTGGACTTCAAAAAGTGCCTCAAAATCAGCATCAAAGTGGCACGACGCATACAGAAATTGGTGCAGCGCACATAGGTTTTTTGCCCAATTTTTCACCTTCCAGCTCAGAAATTCGGCCAATTTAACTAGTTTTGATTTGTAATGTTATTTTTTACTTATCTTGATGTAATTGGATGAACATAATGTAATTTTTTCACTTATTTACTTGTTCTAGAGGATTCATTCAACAAAAAGTGAAAATTTAATGAATGAATCAGTTTCCTACCTTATAGAGGCAAGTTGTTTTGATTGCCTAGATTTTAGTGCTTTGTTTAGAATTGGTTGAAACAGATCCTAGAATGATGAGCTCGACCCCTAGAGGCAAGGAAATGGGTTGAGTTAGTCTATATCATGTAATTTCTAAGTCATTTTCAGGTTGGACTCTTGGGAAAAGTTTCGCACTCTATTGTACATTCACTTCTGCATTTTTGGCAAAGGAAAGACCAGGGTTTTGCAGCACTGTTTGGGATCCATGTGGATTTATGTTTTGATGGTGTTATTATCTAAGTAATTTTAATTTTATCTTGTGTTATGTGTATCATTTTCAAGCTTCTTCTTCTGAATTTGAACAAATGAGTGATTAAGGTAGAATTCATAACTGCTATGCTCTGCCTTTGAATTTGTTTAAATTTTCATGTTTTCATCTATTTAAGAAGAATTCTTGAGACTCTCTTGCTCTCCTTAGCTCCTCACCAGTCTGATCTATCCATCTCACTCATTTTAAAGCATCAAAATGATTGCCTTCCTTGCCCCAATCGGAACTCTGCAAAAACTGTGCCTCATCCCCGAGCCCAATTTTGCCTTTCCCATTTTTTCAACAAAACCCTAAAAAACTCAAATTGAAATCCTTTGCACTTAATACCTAGCCTAAAATCAGTTGCTAAATCAGTCATCTCTAGCCCCATTGAGTATCTTTCGCTGAGATTGACCCGGAGAGAGCCCTCTCATGTCCTCGTAGGGCTAGCTACGAGGCTGAGCGTGGTTTGATGTGGACCTAGAACCTTGTCTTTTCAGCCTGAGACAAATCTAGGCTCTAACACATCTAAAGCATACATAAATTGTAAAGGGTTCTATTTAATATATTTGTAAGTGGGTCATTGTCCTTGGTACTAGATCCCACACCTTATTTCTCTATTTTATATTTTCATGGTGGTTAGGTGGTGTTGGGAAGGGGTCCTTGGGGTAAATTTGCTAAATTTTGCAATTTATTTTTGTAAAGATGTAAAGTCTCCATGAAATGTGGAAGCAGAGAACGAAGCTATTCAGAGTCAAAGGGGCTTTAGTCCCTTAGGTGGGTAGGTGATAGGAAGGTTTTAAGACCCGCCCATGTTCCGCGGACCATGGTATTGTAAAAGAAAGGTTGTAAATAGAAGAGTCATAGCGAGTCTACGAGAGCATCTAATTGTTAGAAATATTTGTAATTGAAAGTAAGCTAAGGCAGGAAAGGTCTGTTTCATGTACTTAGGCAAAGGGGAAGGTGGTGAGCACCAATATTGCAGCAAGAATGCTAAAACTCCTATGGCTACCAACTTTACTTTATCAACCCGAGTTTCATACAAACTTGGAGGTGACAGTGTTGTATACACAAGTAAATGTGATGGGTTTTCTCTTTGTCACTGCTAAGCTGGTGATAGACCACTAAGGTTTTTCAAACCAGACTTCTATTGATTCAGAAGAAGCTTGATTACCAATGAGGAAAAGGGAAATCTATACTAAAAGAAATCTTGTCTACTATAGTAAGGAAAAGATTGAAAATCAAATGCTTAAACACACCATTCATCTAATATAACTACTAAGAGGCTTTGCTTCAAGAGAATGCTAAATTATCATATGTGCAATCCTATTGTCCTATGCATGTAATTTTAAACATCAAATATTTTACTGTTGTGCATGTAAATGAACAAAATAACTCCTTTTTCCTTTTTGTCTTTTTTGTGTGAAAGTGTGAAAGCTAACTTCTTTTGGTGATGTGGCAGGTGAATTAGGGATGATGGTGGATGGTCAGATGGCTTGGGAGGAAAGTACGAGTCCTTTTCTAGCTTCATGGGGGCTTTTCCCCCAATTCGACCTCAAAACAGGACACTACAGTTCAACCTACAGGATGTCCTAATTCGTCCTACGGGATGTCCTAATGCTCCTACAACATCCCCTGTATTCCTACAGGATACAGCCGAGAGCAAGAGGAGGGATTTGGAAGGTGATGTAAGGCTTAGAGAAGGTGGATGGTGGATGAAATGAGGTAAGGGAGTGCGTAGGACTCCTTCAGAGCTCAAAATAGAGTTGTGAGATGGTTGGATTTTCTCAACAAGCTTGGAGAAGTATTCTTGTGGAATGATGAATTTAGTGAGGGATTTAGTGAAGGAAAGTGATAACCATGGATGGACGAGGTTAGGATGGGGTTGTTGATCATGAAATCTCTCTATACTGCTGAAACTCCTACACTGCATCAATCATTGACATTTATCCATAAATCATGTAAACAAGAAGGATTTCAATTAACTAAGGAAAACATAATTTCATGAGCTAGTTGCCTATTTCATGCATGGGAAAACTTGCAGAATAATATGAAACCTTGATGAGATCTAATGTAAGACTAAAGATATCAGAAATGACAATTAAATCCTATTCTTGAAAACTAGTAAAATGCTGACCTAAGTAACAGAAAACCCTAAATTCCATGAGAAATCAGAATTTTGTCTTTTTGGGGCTGCATAGGAGTTATTTCCTCAAACCATGGTCCCTGAAGGGAGGAGTGAGGCCAAATCCACCTACTAACATCTTTTTGATATTCCTTTATATTCATAAGCTAATGCTGAAGCAATGCACAAATGGAGGCAAACTAATCAAATCCACAACTACTTGCAATGAAATAATGCTAAAGACAATTCAACCATTAATCTATGAAATCAACTAAGCATAAAAATACAAGAAGAGGAGCCTTTGCTGCTAGGGTTTGGCCCTAATCCAAGAGCTTCATCCCTCTGAGTCAACTCAATGTTGGATCAAGGAAATGCTCATTCTCATTATCAAAACAGAAAATTACATAACAATGTCTTCCACCAGTCTTGAACTCGAAAATGCCTAGTGTTTTTACATCAAAAATTTGAATCCTGAAGAGGCTCTAGGCCTCCTTATTTATACAACTGAAGTCTCCAATGACTTCCTTAAATCTAGGGGGGCTTGGTTCCCAAACTCAAGATGAACTATCTCTTTAAATGTCACTGGCTCGACTACCTTTTGGTCTTCATGACTTGGATGCTTGTAACTCCGAGCTAGTGTGATTGGATGGAGGAATATTCAAATGAGTGAGGAGAAAATGAGGAGGGTATATCTCCTACAACCTCTCCTCCTTGTCTCATTCGAGTTACAACCCTTAATTATCCAAAATTTCCATGATTTGCTCTCAAAAAACTGCAATCAATGCACATTAGTCCACTAGGCATAATATCTCGCTCTGACTCATCTCATTAAGAAAAATATAATCAAAATATGTAAGAAATTATGAGAAGAGTTGATTTGAATAAGCTAGGAGGTGTATTAAGGTCCATATAGTTACCCAATGATGAGGCTCATCATCATCCAGCTACAGAAAGTGTTGCTCATCCTTTGAGAAACTCAATCTATATCCATGTCTTTCATTGCTCTAGTGGCCTCCCTGACATCCCATGCTTTTGTTGTAGTTTCCTCTTCCTGTGCATAAAATTTTGCCTTCCTCTATATCTCCTCCCATTACTTTCTTTCTTCCTCTTCCTTCCTTCCTTACAACATTCCTAAGATCAGTGGTGGACTGAGTCTCAATCCAATCCAATTGACTTTGAGTCTTTGGAGAGCTTGCTTCTACATGGGTGTTCTCTTCAGTGCCTCTCCCATTCTCTGAGGAGAATGGTACTCTCTAATTTTCAAGTTGTAGGGGAAAGTGTTCCATCTCCTTTGGCCAGCTTGCATGCTGTCATCCCCTAACAGCCTGGACATGCCCTCAAAGTGTGTGATTGCTTTCTCTTGGGCAGCAAGGTACCTAGGTGCAAGTTTAGGGTCATTTGCAATCAAGTTATGGGTGTTGATGATAGCCATTGGATTTGATTTCTCAGATCTTATCATGAGGGGTTCTGTTTATTCTCTTGTCATTAATTTCTTCATTTCTGTAGCCCTTGCTTCCTCATGATTCATCCAAGATGCCAAAGCCATCAATTGTAAGTCCCTTAGTTTTGAATTTGGATCCCACACATTTAGATCAGTCAAGGCCAAGTTCTGGAGGTAAAACTCAGACATTTTAGCTCTATCCTCCAATGTGCTTCAATCACAGAGATCAATGAATTGTATTTAGTCTTGGAAGGGCGTAGTGCCTCTCTGTGCTAAAATTTTGATTTGGAACAATAGCCATTGTTCCTTAAGATACAATGCATAGGACTTTGCTGGCAGCCTAAACTGGATTGCCTCTAAGGATAGACTGGCCATGGATGCCAATTGACTCTATTTTTCTTATAGTTGTCGCCTTAACCATGCATTCTCTGCTTCCAACTGAGCTTTCATCATTGCCTCTTTGTCCCTTAGGTTTCTCAGTTCTCTTCCCATTTCCTTTAATTTCTCCTCCATGTGGCCTATATCCTCCACTCCTTTGGATTTGGCAATTTGCATCCACCTATGTTTTCTTGTCCTTTCTTTCTCAAGCTCAAAGAATAAGAGGATGGAAAATTTCTATGGAATGACCCTACCCCCTTCAATGAAACTATAGTAAGACTCAAGGTTGGGTTGGGGACTAGGTTCCCTCAGCTATGGATCCCCCTTCTTTGTTTCTTCTTGCATGATCCCTTCTTTGTCCAATTTCTAAGTTTCCTGTAGGTTTAGCAGAGTTTCCTGTAGGATGGTCTCTGCTTCCTGTAGGTCCTTCTATGTCTACTATAGGATATATTTTCCTTTGGATTAGGCAGATCTAGTGACAGGTCTCCTAACATAAGTTATAGGAGACTTGGAAGAGGCTTGTCCTAATGATCCTTCCCCTTGATTTTTCACAAGAGGAGATATCTTTTCCTGCTATTTTGGTGAGTCTTCCATGACAATAAGAACTTTGGTGGGTGTTTGAGGTTTTCCTTTCCTGATCCTTGTACTTTTTCTTGTCCGAAAGTACAATGGATTTTGTCTATGTCTCTTCTCTTTTTGCTTGATAGGGGTACTTAGGGCAGTGAGGGAAGCTGCTACCTCCTTCTCAATGGGTTCTGGAGATACCCTGGGTGATTCCTCCCCTTATTATCCTTGCATTGTAGACTTTTGTTCTTCTTTGTCTTCTGTCTCCTTGTTTCCGTTCTCCTTCTCACTCTTGTCTTTCTCCTCTTATTCACCCTCTAGTTCCTCACTTTGTTCATCAATTTCTTCCTTTGCATCTTCTTCTGTCTCTTCACCACTTTCCTTCTCCTTTTCTTCCTCTTCTTCCTCCTCTATTGCCTCTTCATCCTTTTCTGTTTCTTCTTCAACCCTTTCACTGGCAGTGGGGATTTTTTCATATTCAAGAGCTTTTATTTCTTCCTCTGTCTGCATGTCTCTGAAAGTTTCCCATGTGATAGGGAGTCTTAGGTTTTGGAGGGAATCTTATATGATAAGTCTAATTAACCCATGATGGGCTAGCTATTGATGGTTTCCTCCCTGCACCTTAATGCTCATATCTATCACTAATTGAAGAAGAAAGTAGGGTATGCTTAGTCTATTTTGAGGAGGTGTGTTTGCTCCAAACCTTAGCTCTTGGAGAAGCCTAAAATGGTACCCATATACCACACTATACCTACCTTCACATGATATATACTTAATGAGGTGGTAGCTAATTTCATTCCAAGGATATGGCAGGCTTGCTCTTCTGACCCCATTTTTGTCTTTTGTTGCCTCCTCTCCTTCCAAAAAGAATTTCTTCTTTGCAATTTGGTTGTTATCCTTATCTTCCTTTCTCCAAGGAAACCCTAAAGGAAGTGTGGTGATTCTGCCTATGATTTTAGTGGTGATTTCTATAGAGAGGCCTTTCACCACAAAAATGGCATGGGTCTTAATCAGTGGTATGAGGGAGAGAGCAAAGTCTCTAGCCACTTCATCATCATATCCCCTAAATTTTTCAAAGAAACCCATCCAATTGTGCCTTGTGAATATCTCTAGTATAGGAGGGTGCTGATGAATTCTCACTGTATTTGTGAGTTCCCTCTTGTTAAATTCCCCTGTCATTTTTCTCTGATCAATTTGGAGGGTTGTATATGTCTGATACCAAATTATAATGGATGAGGAATTTTAAATGAAAATTCTCTATATAATTCCCCTAGACTACAACCTTTTCAACAAAATAGAAGGTTTTTCTATATATTTTTTACTTCGAAAAGGTGGGAAGGTATAGCTCCTACCTCCTTGTCACTGCCTAATGAAGCCAAACTTTGGTTTTTCCCTTTAAACATTCTCATTCCCAATCTTGTAGGTGATTGTTTTGTATCCTGTAGGATCTCCTATTGTATCCTATAGGATCCTGTAAGTTTTCCTGTAGGATCCTGTAGGAGCTCCTGCACTAGAAAAAAAACCGCTCACTCTCTTTCCTGTAGACTGCTTCAGGGCTGAGAGCAACTTTGCTTTGGTGTAGCCTCAATATTTCGAATGCCTCCTATGCATGGGAATCAATGTTTGATTTCCTCATACGGGTTATTTGAGTGGGATGGTGTGCTGGCAACCGAAGTACGAATATCCATTTTTGGACCGTTGGTCCCACTACCGCATCATCATTCTCCTTACCTCGTAATCTACTCCCACTTCGAGCATCCATAACTTAACCACTTGCGACCTCATCTCTTCCTTCTCCTGATTTGACTGTTGCCACGTGTGATGAACTAACTCTATTCTCCTCGTTGACTGACCGAATGTGGCCAAGTTAACTAGCCACCTTTTTCTTGTAAAACCAACTCTTTCACGACTCTACATGTTTGATCATATTATGCTAACAAGAGAGTGGAAGCGAGATAACATACCTGTGGTAATGATGCCTTGATGTTGCTTTTTGGAGAGAGAAGTCCTTATTGTGTATTGGTTGCATGTGTTTTTCTCTTCTTTTTTTATTATCATCCTCCTTTGATGTTTTTCTTTGATGTGCAGGTACTGGATGGTGATGTCGATGATCCTGTTGTTGTTGCTAAGCTCTAGAGGAGCTTCTTTGACCTCTAGATCTCCATTCTGAAGCTGACTGCAACTTGTGAATTTTTTGTTTTATGGGATAGGTTGCTACAGGATGTCCTGTAGCTACCTCTCCCTCAATTTTGTTTAATCAATCCTTCACTTTTGGAGCATGAGGATGGTTGGCATGGGTAGACAAGGGGTCTAGGGAATCGTGAATGAGAGGTATAGCCTTCAGGTGTTGTCTTCTTGTTCTCTATATTTATCCTCTTATATATATATATATATATATATATATATATATATATTGAAAACTGTAATAATTTTTTTGAAACTGACTTTATTGGATGAATGCAAGGGTGATCATGGTGGAGAGAGACATGATGATGAGATGGTGAAGTAGATACTTATTTTTTTGACATAAGCATGTCATCCCCTTGTTCTAGGGTCACTTTGCTTAGGATTCTGAAAACTGTAATAATTTTTTTGAAACTGACTTTATTGGATGAATTCAGGGGTGATCATGGTGGAGAGAGACATGGTGATGAGATGGTGAAGTAGATACTTATTTTTTTGACATAAGCATGTCATCCCCTTGTTCTAGGGTCACTTTGCTTAGGATTCCCAAGCCACTATAATTCCTACAGGTTTACAGGGAATCCTGTAGAAAACACAGAACCTCTGCAAACCGAGCTAGATGATTTCCAAAGTGGAGGGAATGATAGAATGATGAAGGATATGGAATGGAGGAATAAAAACACGAACTGTATAGGTCCTTTTGATCCTCCCTTATTGATCTGATCCTCCTGCTGATAACCTGAAAACAACATTTTGAAAATTTTTTCTCTCTCTCTCTTTTTTATCTCTTTTTTTATTTTTTTTTTCTTTTTTTTTTAAAACAACTAGTCTGCCTCCAAGAGGTTTTCATCCTAGCTGCTTGCCCTAGGTGCCTCAAAGAGGTTTTCACCCAGAGATCTTTTTTTTTTTTTTGAAAACTGTAACATTTTTTTTGAAACTGACTTTATTGGATGAATGCAGGGGTGATCATGGTGGACAGAGACATGGTGATGAGATGGTGAAGTAGATACTTATTTTTTTGACATAAGCAAGTCATCAGCTTGTTCTAGGGTTACTTTCCTTGGGATTCCCAAGCTACTATAATTCCTACAGGATCATCCTGTAGGTTTTCAGGAAATCCTGTAGGTTTATAGGGAATCCTATTGAAAACATAGAACCCTTGCAAACCGAGCTAGATGATTTCCAAAATAGAGGGAATGATGAAGGATATGGAATGGAGGAATAAAAACATGAACTTTATAGGTCCTTTTGATCCTCCCTTATTGATCTGATCCTCCTCCTACTGACTTGAAAACAACATTTTGAAAGTTTTTTCTCTCTCTTTTTTTTATCTCTTTTTTATTCTTATTTTCTTTTCTTTTTTAAACAACTAGTCTGCCTCCAAGAGGTTTTCATCCTAGATGCTTGCCTTGGGCGCCTCAAAAGAGGTTTTCACCCAGAGATCTTTTTTTTTTTTTGAAAACTGTAATAATTTTTTTGAAACTGACTTTATTGGATGAATGCAGGGGTGATCATGGTGGAGAGAGACATGGTGATGAGATGGTGAAGTAGATACTTATTTTTTTGACATAAGAAGGTCATCCCCTTGTTCTAGGGTTACTTTCCTTGGGATTCCCAAGCCACTGTAATTCCTACAAGATCATCTTGTAGGTTTTCAGGGAATCCTGTAGGTTTATAGGGAATCTTGTAGAAAACACAGAACCCTTGCAAACCAAGCTAGATGATTTCCAAAATGGAGGGAATGATGGAGTGATTAAGGATATGGAATGGAGGAATAAAAATGTGAATTGTATAGGTCCTTTTGATCCTCTCTTATTGATCTAATCCTCCTCTTGCTGACCTGAAAACAACATTTTGAAAGTTTTTTCTCTCTCTCTTTTTTTTATCTCTTATTTTTTTATTTTTTTATTTTTCTTTTTTAAACAACTAGTCTGCCTCCAAGAGGTTTTCATCCTAGCTACTTGCCCTAAGTGCCTCAAAATCTTTTTTTTTTGAAAACTGTAATAATTTTTTTGAAACTGACTTTATTGGATGCATGTAGGGGTGATCATGGTGGAGAGAGACATGGTGATGAGATGGTGAAGTAGATACTTATTTTTTTTACATAAGCAGGTCATCCCCTTGTTCTAGGGTTACTTTCCTCGGGATTCCCAAACCATTGTAATTCCTACAGGATCATCCTATAGGTTTTCATGAAATCCTGTAGGTTTACAGGGAATCCTGTAGAAAACACAGAACCCTTGCAAACTGAGCTAGATGATTTCCAAAATGGAGGGAATGATGGAATGATGAAGGATATGGAATGGAGGAATAAAAACATGAAATGTATAGGTCCTTTTGATCCTCTCTTATTGATCTGATCCTCCTCTTGTTGACCTGAAAACAACATTTTGAAAGTTTTCTCTCTCTCTCTCTCTCTCTCTCTCTCTCTCTCTCTCTCTCTTTTATCTCTTTTTTATTTTTCTTTTTTAAACAACTAGTTTGCCTCCAAGAGGTTCTCATCCTAGCTGCTCTTTTTTTTTTTCTTTTTTTTCTTTTTTTTTTAATTGTAATAATTTTTTTGAAACTAACTTTATTGGATGAATGCACGGTTGATCATGGTGGAGAGAGACATGGTAATGAGATGGTGAAGTAGATACTTATTTTTTTTACATAAGCAGGTCATCCCCTTGTTCTAGGGTTAATTTCCTTGGGATTTCCAAGCCACTGTAATTCCTACAGGTTCATCTTGTAGGTTTTCATAGAATCCTGTAGGCTTACATGGAATCTTGTAGAAAACACAGAACCCTTGCAAACCAAGCTATATGATTTCCAAAATGGAGGGAATGATGGAATTATGAAGGATATGGAATGGAGGAATAAAAACATGAACTGTATAGGTCCTTTTGATCCTCTCTTATTGATCTGATCCTCCTCCTGTTGACCTAAAAACAACATTTTGAAAGTTTTTTTTTCTTTCTCTCTCTCTTTTATCTCTTTTTTATTTCTTCTTTTCTTCTTTTTTTAAAACAACTAGTCTACCTCCAAGAGGTTTTCATCCTCGTTGCTTGCCCTGGGTGACTCAAAAGAGGCTTCACCCAGAGATTTTTTTTTTTTGAAACCATTGGGCCGCCTCAAGAGGTTTTTGTAGGAATTTACAGGGTAAGTTCCTCAGACAGAACACCAAAGGACACCGCTCACAAACAGATCACAGATCAATACACCAGTACTTTTGACGTGGTTAAAACCCTCAAAGAGGGAAACAGTCCACGGCCTGAGCCAATGCGGCCACTTCAGGCAATTTATTAATAAAAGAATGAAAATTTACATAAGCTTCTCTCATGGACGGTTAACCTACAAATGACCCTCCATGCTCTTTAAATAGAGATCATGGACCAATCGGGTGTTAAACCACAGATCAAGTGTCGGTAATACCGAGGAGAGAATGAACCGTCAGATCACTACATATCGTGACCGTCGGATTATAAGTTACAAAATGTACATAGTAAAGAAACACACTTTACCTAACTCTATATTAGACCAAGTTATACTTAACTATTTCCTATGTGTCGGAATATCGTAACATCCCCCCTTAAGAACAACTTGGGATAGGATTGAAGGATTTACAAATATGACACAATAGGAGAAAGAAGGAGGCACTAGAGCCTATCCCCCCTTAGTGAAAACTTCCTGAACTCCAACCATAAATCGAAGTTTAGTTAACTTTGCCTCTGTGAGAGCCTTTGTAAAGATGTTTGCAACTTGATCATCTGTTGAACAATATTGCACTTCAAGAACATGGTCGTGGATGAGCTTTCTAATGAAGTGCATGTGCAGTTCAATGTGTTTGTTGCGCTGATGTTGGACTAGATCTTTGCATAGTTGAATGGCACTTTGATTATCACACCAAAGTGTAGTCGGATGCTGCTGCTGAAAGCTAAACTCTGAAAGGATCTGATGAAGCCACAAGGCTTCCTTACTAGCTTCTACGGCACCACGATACTCTGCTTCTGCTGAAGAAAGAGAAATGGCACCTTGTTTCTTGCACGCCCATGTAATAGGTCCTGAACCAAGAGTGAACACATAACCTGCAGTAGACTTCCGATCATCAGGGTCACCAGCCCAATCGGAATCAATGAAACCAACCAATAGAGGAGCTGCTTCGGAACTGTAATGAATCCCAAACTGAACTGTACCTCGAACATAACGAAGTATTCTTTTAGCTGCTTTCCAATGACTTTCATGTGGGTTTGGCATAAACCGAGCAACAAGGCCAACAACAAAGGAAAGGTCAGGACGAGTATGGGTTAGATACAAAAGTTTTCCTACAAGTTGACGGTATAAGGTAGCGTCAACTTCAAGAGAAGTACATGTGACTGAAAGTTTGACTCCAGACTGAAAGGGAGAAGGGGCTGGCTTACAGTCTTCCATGTGAAAATGGCGTAGAATATCACAGGCATACTTGGACTGGGAAAGGGAAATACCTTCCTTGGATTGCAAGACTTGAAGACCAAGAAAATAATGTAAGTGTCCTAAGTCTGTCATTTCAAACTTCCTTTTAAGGCTGGACTTCACATGGCTTATAAGGTTGGGATCAATACCAGTCAGGATAAGATCATCAACATAAAGAACAAGAATGATAAGAGACTTGCCCACTTTCTTGGTGTAGACAGTATTGTCAGAATGACACCTAGAAAAGCCATTTTCTAAAAGAAAGTTATCCATTTTGGCATACCAAGCTAGAGGAGCTTGCTTGAGACCATAAAGGGATTTCTTAAGGCGACATACAAGGCTAGAGTCTGTTTGTATAAAGCCAATAGGTTGTTCCATATAGATTTCTTCATGCAAGTCCCCATGCAAGAAGGCAGATTTAACATCCATCTGATGGACTTCCCATTTGAAAGAGGCAATAAGGGAAAGAACAAGGCGGATAGAGTTCATTTTGGAAACAGGGGAGAAGGTTTCAGTATAGTCAATGCCTTCAACTTGTGAAAAATCCTTAGCAACAAGACGAGCTTTATGTTTATCAACTTTCCCATCTGGTCCATACTTGGTTCTGTAAACCCATTTGCATCTAACAAGTTTTCGTCCCTTTGGTAGAGGAACAAGATCCCATGTATCATTTGCCAATAATGAATGATATTCTTCATTCATAGCTGCTTCCCAATCTGGAAGGCCTGAAGCTTCTGCAAAGGTGTCAAGATTATAATTCACTGAAGCTTGAGCTAGTAAAGAAGAGGCTCTATCGAACTCAGAACGTGTACGTCGCTGATCTGTAGGATCACCAGCAAGATCACCTGCTGCATCCCGAGTAGCACGGACCCATTTTGGAAGCTGAGGAGCTGAAGGAGGATCCTGAGAAGCTGGGGGAGGATTTTCATCCTCGCTTTCATCATCTGAAGAAGAAATATTTTCAAAAGTAGAAGAGATAGGGAGAGGTGGCACATCCGCCGAACTAGGCTCGCAGGCCGATATATTTTCAGCAAACTTTACATCTCTTCTAATGATAACATTTTTGGACTTAAGTGGAATAAGTCTATATCCTTTGACATCTTCAGAATATCCAACAAAAATACATTTTTCACTATTAGGTTCTAAAGCTTTATGTTTCTCATCTGAAATATGGGCCCATGCTTCACTTCCAAAAACATGAAAGTGACTTACATCTGGTTTAATTGAGCTCCATGCTTCTTCTGGAGTGATATTCTTTAAAACCTTAGTGGGAGTGCGATTTATTATGTAATTTGCACAGTTAATTGCTTCTGCCCAATAATTAAGACTAAGTCCTTTAGATTGAAGCATACAGTTAGCCATTTCCTTTAAGGTGCGATTCTTCCTTTCAGTTACACCATTTTGTTGTGGAGTATATGGAACAGTATGTTGCATTTGAATTCCATTCTCAGTGCAAAAGTTGATGAATTTGTTGTTAACATATTCTCCGCCATTATCAGATCTTAGCTTAAGAATTTGATGTCCAGATTGTTTTTCAACAAAGGCCTTAAAGGCCAAGAACATGTTAAATACTTCACTCTTGAGTTTTAAGAAGTATACCCAAGTGCGTCTGGAGAAATCATCAATGAAAGTTAAGAAATACTTGTAGCCAGAGAATGAAACAACTGGAAGTGGACCACATAAATCACTATGCATGAGCTGTAAAGGGGCTGAGGCGTGCCAAGAGGCACGTTTTTCAAAACTGTCCTGATGATGTTTTCTGAGTACACATCCGGAACAAACACCATCTCTGCAAGATACCATTGGAAGACCTGTCACCATATTTTCTTTACATAGATTCTGAAGAGAGCGATAGTTTAAGTGACCAAATCACTCATGCCAAAGTTTGCTCACTTCATCGTTATGAGCAACAAATACTGAGGGAAGATTTGATGACCCAAAGTTGTGAAATTTATACAACCTTGTAGAATCATCAGCAATGCTAGTAGCTAAAATCTTTCTAGGATCTCTTAGGTCCGTAATTACAACATCGTGAGGTGAAAATTCAACGATTTTACCTTCACCTGAATGAGTTATCTGACATATAGATAGAAGGTTGCAGGATAAGGTTGGAACACATAATACATCATTAAATTGACCATTGTCTATATGAACAGTTCCAGTCCCTACAACACTAAGAGATCTATCATCACCAACATATATATTTTTGGTGTTACAATCATTTAAAGAAGAAAACATGGCTTTGTTTTTGGCCATGTGATAAGAAGCTCTAGAATCAATGAGCCACTCATGAGAATGAGAAGAAGAAGATACATTTAGTGCATAGCCAGACCGAGATGCTTGAAAAACACATGCAGAAAGTGCCATTCCTGAAGATGAAGTTGAAGTTGAAGAGTGCTCCAAATGGATGTTATGCTTCTTCATTGCTACTTCCAAGGCTTCCATCTTCTTAAAGCATTTGGATTCTAAGTGGCCATCTCGATTACAAAAGTTGCAATGTCTATCAGTCTTCTTCCCTTTGTTTTTATTTGTCTTATCATTTTGTTGAAATGATTTTTCATTTTGAGGCTGAAATTGCTTAGGACCCTTGTTTGGTTTAGGACCATTCCTTTTAGGATACAACTTCTTAGGATTCTTTGGATTTGGTTGTTGCTGGGCGGCTAACACTTTCTTAGACGAGTTTCCAAGATTAAGAAGACCAAGGTGTAAGAGTTTTTCTTGTTCTCTTATTAAAGAATCACAAAAAGAATCAAAGGAAGGGGACTTGTAGTCTTGTCCTTGAGAAATGAAGGCTTCTCTTGTAGAATCGAAGGTGGAAACAAACACAGAGTAGGTTGGTCCCAACTTAGTGAGAATGGAATAGATAAGGTTACTATCTTCTTTCTTAACCTTAACACCTTCCAAGAGAAGTCTAAGGGTCTTGAACTTGGACAAAAAATATTCATGCAAGAAAAATTATTGGGGTCCAATGTAAGCAACGCATTTTCAAGTTGATGGGCTCTAAGTTTATTTTTTATTCCAAAAACTTTAGTTATCTGTTTCAATGCTTCATCAGGAGTATCAAGTTCTGCAATATGGAATCTAAGATCTAGAGAAATAGACATCCCTATCAACCCACGTGCTTGATCTTGCCTATTTTCCCATTTAGGTGCCTTATCTTCATCTTTTGGTTTGGTTTCTTGGCCTGAGGCTATTCTGTAGAGACCTTTACTTCTAAGTAAATCCACAATGTAGGACCACCATTGGAAGTAGTTGGTGTTGTCAAGAATAAATTGGCATGGACTTTCCATTTTAACAGAAACTGAAGCTGACGAAGTGCGAGAATGTGCGGAAATGAAAAATCCGCCCCCACAAAAAGGAGACTTGACCTCAAGACCTCTACTCTCATAAATTAGCTTTGGACCAAGTGAGTTATACAAAAAGTTTTAGAGAGAGAGAGGGGGGGGTTGAAGCTTTGGGTTGCGTGCTTGCTTTGAGAAAGCTCTTTTTCCCTACAAAACAAAAAACACAAAACCCAACACGGAAATACAAAAAAAACGAACCTTGCAGCTCGAAGTTAGCTTTAGCCAGAAACTAAATATTTTCCTTAATGTTTCTGATTTTCCGAGATCACACTAAGGCGCAGCGGAAAAGAGCATACGCATGAGAAAAATCCTTCCTTTCTGTTTCTCATTTGCCCAGATCACACAAAGTCGCGGGGCAAAGAGCATACGCATAAATGAAAGGTATAGATCCGGTAATAAAAAAGGCTAAATAAACCGAAACCGAAATAAACAGAGAGAAGATAACTGTAAACTGCAAATAAACACTGTATACCTCCAGACCTTAAAAATGACGCAGCTAGGGCTACCGGAAACCTTTTCGCATGAAACGAAAGGGGTTCCTCACTGGAATAGATGATCCCAACACAATAGAGCAGTCCTCTCGGCCCGAAAGTAGTCAAAAACAGTAGATCTAGGAAACGGCAGTCGGATGCAGTTCTACCGACTTCATATTTAGATCACCAACGGATGCGACCCTCAAATAGCTCTGATACCATGTATGAATTTACAGGGTAAGTTCCTTAGACAGAACACCAAAGAACACCGCTCACAAACAGATCACAGATCAATACACCAGTACTTTTGACGTGGTTAAAACCCTCAAAGAGGGAAACAGTCCACGACCTGAGCCAACGCGGCCACTTCAGGCAATTTATTAATAAAAGAATGAAAATTTACATAAGCTTCTCTCATGGACGGTTAACCTACAAATGACCCTCCATGCTCTTTAAATAGAGATCATGGACCAATCGGGTGTTAAGCCACGGATCAAGTGTCGGTAATACCGAGGAGAGAATGAACCGTCGGATCACTACATATCGTGACCATCGGATTGTAAGTTACAAAATGTACATAGTAAAGAAACACACTTTACCTAACTCTATACTAGACCAAGTTATACTTAACTATTTCCTATGTGTCAGAATATCCTAACAGTTTTCAACCCAACAGTGGGACTCAGATGCCTCATGGAGGTTTTCACCTGAGTCTCCTTATTTTTTTCTCTTTTTTCTTTTTTTTTTCTTTTTCAGTGACTTGATGGGGTGGAAGCTAAGACTTTCTCCACTACCATCACTGTCTTGCTGATGCCATCAATGAATTCTTGCTTTAACAAGGGCTTCTTGTAGACCTTCAATCTGTGCCCATTGACAAGTAAAGGAATAGCCTATGCATCAATGGTTCTTATCTGCACTGAACCATTATCATGACATTTCTCTATGACATAAGGCCCTAACCATCTAGTCCTTAACTTGCCTTTAAAATCTTTGTATCTGGAATCATACAACAAAGCCCAATCACCTTCTTGAAATTGTTTGTCCTTTATGTTCTTGTCATGCCAGATCTTCCTTTGAACTTGAGTCACCTCTATGTGCAGGAGGGCCTACATTCTAAACTCATCTAACCCATTTAGCTGGAGAAATATCTCTTGTTATGCACTGGTGAGATCTAGATCTAGTTATGTTTCCATTCTTAATGTGTTGTACTCAAATTAAATGGACAACAGGGCCTTCTTCCCATAGACCAACTCATAAGGAGTGAACCTAGTGGTGGTCTTCCAAGTGGTATTATAGGCCCAAGTGGCCTCAACTAATCTATCTGCCCAACATTTTCTACTGTTGTTAATCACTCTAGTCAGTATGCCCTCCAACGCTCTGTTGGTCACCTCCACTTGCCCATTAGCTTGTGGGTGGTAAGTAGTGGATGTTCTATGCTTGATCTTGTGTTGGCTTAACAAATTTTCAATCATGTGAGATGTAAATTGGTTGCCTTGACCATTGACCAGTTCTTTAGGGTACCCAAACTTATAAAATACATTTTCCTTTAAGAACTCAACCACTTTCTCCTCTGTTGCTACCTTGATTGCCTTGGTTTCGGCCCACTTGGTCAAATAGTCGGTGCACACAATGATGTACTGCTTTTGCCTGGATGGAGGGTCAATAGCCAATGAAATCCATGCCCCACTTGTCAAATGGCTCGAAAGTCACTTGAGGTTTCAGAGGCATTTCACCCCTTGGAGTAGGCTTTCGCATCCTTTGGCACCAATCACACTGACTAGTATACCTTCTCACATCCTGATGAAGAGTGGGCCAATAATACCCAGCTTGTAGCACCTTGAATGTTGTCCTCTTGGCTGCGAATTGACCTCCACAAGGCCCATCATGAGAGGTCATAAGGATGTCAAAGACTTCCTCCTCCCTGACACATCTTCTCAAAATTTAATCTAGGCCTAGTTTGAAGAGGTTGCCCCCAATCCAAGTGAATGGGGCGCTCTTCCTCACAATCTTTCTTTTCTCTTTGGAGGAAAAAATCGGTGGGAACTGTGCAGACACCAAGTAGTTTTCTATGTCAGCAAACC
Source organism: Pinus tabuliformis (assembly GCA_031772625.1). Taxonomy (NCBI): domain Eukaryota; kingdom Viridiplantae; phylum Streptophyta; class Pinopsida; order Pinales; family Pinaceae; genus Pinus; species Pinus tabuliformis. The sequence goes on along the minus strand of CM062814.1, from coordinate 392,902,760 downwards.
ATGGAGAGAGAACTAAAATGGAAAGTAAGTGTTCATCCAGTAACTGATCATCAACCATTTCTTCCTCCCCTGCAGGCAAAGTTAATCTAGATACAAAATCTGCAACAACATTCTCCTTTCCAGGCTTATCAATAATAGTTAGATCAAACTATTGTAATAAAAGTAACCATCTAATAATCCAGGCATTCACATCATGTTTATTAATCAAATATTTAATTGCAGCATGGTTAGTATGTACAAATGTTTGGTAACCTGTAATGTAATGCGTAAAGTTGTTCAATGAATGCACAACTACTAAGAGCTCCTTCTCAGTTACTTTATAGTTCAGTTCGGCCTTTGACAGATTCTTACTGATGAAGTAAATGGCATAAGGTAACTTGTCATCTATCTAGCCTAGAGTTTCTCCTATGGCTTTGTGAGAGGCATCACCATGTATATGGAAAGGAAGGGCCCAATTTGAGCCTCGGAGAATAGGTGCAATGGTCAAATTGTCCTTCAGGGCGTCCAAGGCCTCTTGATAGCCTTTTTACCATAAAAATTTCGTCTTTGGCCAATAACCCAAATAAAGTAGAAGCTAACTCGCTGAAGTCTTTTATAAGCCTCCAATAGTATCCAGCTAAACCTAGAAAACTTCTGACATCTCTCTATTTTTGTGGAGGTGGGATCCTTTGGATGATGACTATTTTATTTGGGTCCACCTGCAGTCCTTTCTAGGATATTGAATGACCTAGAACAGTCCCGGTAGTCATCAAGAACTCACAGTTTTCGTGACTAAGGGACAGGTTGATTTCAATGCATTTGTTCAACACCTTACCTAAGTTGGACAAAGCCTCCTGAAAATCACACCCACATCCATATAAGTTTCTACTGTATCATGGACTAGCTCAGCAAAGATACTTAGGACTTCTCTTTGGAAAGTAGCAGGGGCATTGCATAGGCCAAAAGGAAAGAACCTATAGGTGAAATTACCCCAAGGACAAGTGAAGGTGGTTTTATCCTGGTCTTCCGAGATGATCTAGATTTGATTGTACCAGTTGAACCCATCCAGGAAAGAGAAAAACTTTTTCCCTGCCAAGACATCTAGCACTTGGTCAATGAAAGTTAGAGGGAAATGGTCCTTCTTTGTTTCTTTGTTTAACTCTCTGTAAGCGACACAAATCCTCCACTTCCCATTTTTCTTTGGAAGCAACACCAAAGGAGAGACCCACTCACTGTCAGAGATAGGGTAAATGAATCCCACATTTAGCAGCTTTTGCAGCTCTTCTTTGACTATATCCTTGAGAGATGGATTCATTCACCTTTGGGGTTGTCATACTACTTTGCAGCCTTCTTTGATATAAATGTGGTGAGTACACACCGAGGGGTGCACTCCCTTCATTTCCTTGTAACTCCAAGAAAAGGAATCCAAATGTTCCTTTAGCATGTTGCGCAACTTTTCTTCTTGGTGTACAGAAAGAGATGGGTTGATTTTCAAGTTCTCTCAGGGCCGAATTCTATGGTTTTGACATGGGTAGGGTTTGAACCAGCTAAGCATAGATCAATATGATAGTTATTCTGGGTTTTCTTTACTACTTCCTCTAAGGACAAGGTGCTGGGTGTTGGACTTTGGAGTATGTGTTCAATCAAATCATCTTCATTCAGTTGTCCTCCTCCCATGGTTGTTTTTAAGGTATAGAGTTGGGCTGAGTAGACTTCATCTTCTTCCTCCTCTTCCAGCCATAAAGGTAAGTCATGTTCTAGAGATGGCTGAGCAGGAGGGTACAAGACTAACTACTTGGACATATGCCCATTTTTGATAGTCATATTTCCAGCCCTGCAGCTGATGTAGGCATCAGCAGTGGCTAACCAGGGTCTCCCAAGGATGAGAGGATAACCAGTAAGCTTGGCCTTAGGCTGGAGAACTAGGAAGTCTACAGGGTACTCCCAAGAGTCAATGGAGACCATCACATCCTTAACAACCCCCTCAAGGGTCACTATGGAACGGTCTGTAAGTTGCAAGACTGTTGTGGTCTTTCTCAAGGAACCCTAGATATTGAGCTTGAGAATGGTGTCCTTAGTCATCATTAATGGCAGTCCCAAAATCAATCAAAGTGTGTGGGACAGTGGTGCCATTGATGTGCACATCTACTACAAGTCTTCTAGGGTCCAAGTATTTTGGGTAGATTACCCGCCCCAACATTAAATCAGACATCTATCCAATGACATTAATGGTAGGGGTGTCTCTTTTTCGCCTCCCTGGATGTTTGAAGCACTTCTCCTTAATCAAATTGTTGTAAATAGGTACATCCTTTATGGCTTGGAGAAGTGGAATTTTGACACATAGATTATTCAATTCACCTAGAAGTTCATTCTCTTTGGGGTAGGTTGGACTGGTTGAGTTATACTCTCAAAAAAGGGTGGTGGATTTACTCTAGGCATGCTTTCCTCTATTTCCTCCTCACTCTCCCTAGGTGGAGGTGGAGGTTGGTTGTCTGGGAGTACTCTCCCAGATCTCAAGTTGATTTCCTAAATCTCCATAGCATAAGCAGGATAGGATGTCTCTCCACTGTACACTTTTTGTGCCTGTCTGTTGTTCGGGTTTGGATTTGGCTAGGCAGGCATCTAAGGTTGTTTAGGTGGAGCAGGGTGTAAAAGTTATTGTTTAGTAGGTGGTGAAGGCAATAAATCTAGAGCATTGTTTTATGGGGGCCTCCACCCTTGTGGCGGTGCATTCCACTGAGGCTGTGGCGGAGCATATGGATGAAATGACTGGCTAGTCGGCTGGGAATGGTACTGAGGTGCAAAGGACCAAGGAGGAGGTGTAGATTAGGAGGGATGAGTAGGGGGCCCCCAAGAGGGGATGGATGTGGTCTGGTTAGGCTTATAATATGCATGGGATGACTCTTTCATTCCCTGCTGGTATGGTCGAGGCCCATGAGGTCTCCTTTGATTTATGTAGCAGAGTTGTTCAGTTAACCCATCAATTCCCTGATACACAGCGTTTAGTCCAAGTAGAGAAGGGAACTTGTCTGTGGAGTGGTTTTATTTAGAGACCGAGTAGACTTCAATCCGATTTAATGGAAATTCATTCCTAGGGTGCCTCCTTGTGCATCTAGGGCAGAAAATGGCTAAGGCTCTCTCTGCTTCCTCTTGTTTTCTCTTGATGTGCATAGTGTCCATCTGTAGGGTAAGGGTTTGCAACATTTCACTCTTGAATTCTTCCAACATATTTCCAATTTCACCTTCGATGGATTTATTAGAAGAGGATGGATTAGCCATTGGTTGACTAACCCTACCCTTTTTCCTAGCTTCCCTAGAATGGTTTCTAAAGAAAATCTTGATATCTTCATAGGGTAGTTGGTAGATGTACACTCCTGCTAGTAGGTTTAGGGTATCCAGAAGATCTTCCCTTACCCCTCTAAGCAAGACTAGCTTCAGTGACTCGGGATCAAGTGTGCACCTGGCCCTTTTATAGCTAAGTTGGAATCTTTCTTCATAATCCTCTAGGGATTCATCATGCCCTAAGGTCATCCTAAAAATTTCCTCTTTAGTGTCTTTGGACCTATAGTAGTCTCGATACTTGTTGTTGAATGCTTGTTGCATTTGATCCCAGGTTGTGATACTATCCCCAGGTAAACCCATGAACCGGCGCAAAGTTGCATCCTTGAGAGTGGATGGGAATAGTTTCAAATTCTACTCATCATTGTTGTAATCATAAATTTTGCATATGACAAAAAACTCAAACAAGAAAGTGTCTGGATCTTTTGAGGTCAGGCCATGGAAATGAGGAAGAGCAAAGGGGCTTATGTTTTTCATCTTCGTATCCCCATTTGTTTTTTGATGGGAAAGGCACCCTCAATTATTTCTCTATCTCCTATGTCATTTCTAATTTCAACCATTAGGTCAGTTGGAATGGGTTCTCCTTCTTCTTCTACCCCTGTAGGCTCTTTAAATATCTCTGGGTGTTCACCTAAGGGGTCCTCCAATTCACAGCCATCGAAGAAGAGGGAAGGTTGGATGTTTGAAGCGGTGGGGGTATTTGGTAGAAAGTTTCCTAAGTTATCCCTATTCCTACGAGGCATGAAAGAAGTGTTTTTGTTTTGCTTTGCTTTTTTTTCCAAGCTTTGAGAATAATTGCATAATTGAAATCACAAACTGAATGGAAACTAACTGACTGAATGAAAACTAATTGCTGGAATGAAATCTCACTTACAGAATGGAAAAGAAATCAAACTAAATTACTTTTGCAGAAATGAAGCTACTAGCAGAATGTCAAAGATAAGAAATGGAAGAAAGAAAACAGAAATCACGTATTACTCAAACACCTCCTCGGCAACGGTGCCAAAAAGTGATGAGCACCAGTATTGCAACAAGAATGTTGCAACTCCTGGGGCTACCAACTTTACTTTATCAACCCGGGGTTCGTACAAAATTGGAGGTAACAGTGATGTATACAAAAGTAAATGTGATGGGTCCGCTCTTTCTCACTGCTAAGCTGGCGATAGACCACTAAGGTTTTTCAAACCAGACTTCTATTGATTCAAAATAATCTTCATTACCAAAGAGGAAAAGGGAAATCTACACTAAAAGAAATCTTGTCTACTGCAGTAAGGAAAAGACTAAAAATCAAATGCTTAAACACACCATTCATCTAATCTAACTGCCAAGAGGCTTTTCTTCAAGAGAATGCTCACTTATCATATGTGCAATCCTACTATCCTAGGCATGCAATTTGAAACACCAAATGTTCTACTGTTGTGCATGTAAATGAACAAAATAACTCATTTTTCCTTTTTGCCTTTTTTGTGTAAAGTGTGAAAGCTAACTTCTTTTGGTGATGTGGCAAGTGGATTAGGGATGATGTTGGATGGTCATATGGCTCGGGAGGCAAGTAGGGGTCGTTTTCTAGCTTCCTATGGGCTTTTCCCCCAATTAGACCTCAAAAAAGGCCACTACAGGTCAAACTACAGGATGTCCTAATGCTCCTACAATCCCCTGTATTCCTACAGGATACAGCCAAGAGAAAGAGGAGGGATTTGGAAGGTGATGTAAGGCTTAGGGAAGGTGGATGGTGGATGAAATGAGGCAAGGGAATGCCTAGCAGTCCTTCAGAGCTCAAAACAAAGTTGTGAGATGGTTGGATTAGCTCAACAAACTTGGAGAAGTATTCTTATGGAATAGTGAAGTTAGTGAGGGATTTAGTGAAGGAAAGTGGTAACCATGGATGGACGAGGTTAGGATGGGGTTTTTGATCATGAAATCTCTTTGTACTACTAAAACTCTTGCACTGCATCAATCATTGAAATTTATCCATAAATCATGTAAACAAGAAGGATTTCAATTAACTAAGGAAAACCGAATTTCATGAGCTAGCTGCCTATTTCATGCATGGGAAAACTTGCAGAATAATATGAAACCTTGATGGAATCTAAAGTAAGATTGAAGATAGCATAAATGAAAATTAAATCCTATTCTCGAAAACTAGTAAAATGCTGAGCTAAGTAATAGAAAACCCTAAATTCCATGAGAAATCATAATTTTGTGTTTTTGGGGATGCATAGGAGTTCTTTCATCAAACCATGGTCCCTAAAGGGAGGAGTGAGGCCAAATACACCTACTAACATCTTTTTTATATTCCTTTATATTCCTAAGCTAATGTTGAAGCAATGAACAAATGGAAGCAAACTAATCAAATCCACAACTACTTACAGTGAAATAATGTTAAAGGCAATTCAACCATTAATCTATGAAATCAACTAAGCATACAAATACAAGAAGAGGAGCCTTTGATGCTAGGATTGGGCCCTAACCCAAGAGCTTCCACCCTATGATTCAATTCAGTGCTAAATCAAGGAAATGCTCATTCTCATTATCAAAACATAAAATTACATAACAATGTCTTCCACCAGTCTTGAACTTGAAAATGCCTAATGTTTTTACATCAAAAGTTTGAATCCTAATGAGGCTCTAGGCCTCCTTATTTATACGACTGAAGTCTCCAATGACTTCCTTAAATCTAGGGAGGCTTGGTTCCCAAACTCAAGATAAACTGGCTCTTTAACTGCCACTAGCTCGGTTGCCTTTTGATCTTCATGACTTGGCTGCTTGTAACTCCAAGCTAGTGTGATTGGATGGAGGAATATTTGAATGAGTGAGGATTAAATGAGGAGGATCTATCTCCTACCATCTCTCATCCTTGTCTCATTCGAGTTGCATCCCTTAATTAGCCAAAATTTCCATGATTTTCTCCCAAAAACCTGCAATCAATGCACATTAGTCCACTAGGCATAATATCTCACTTTGACTCATCTCATTAAGCAAAATATAATCAAAATATGTAAGAAATTATGAGAAGAGTTGATTTGAATAAGCTAGGAGGTGTATTAAGGTCCATATAGTTACCCAATGATGAGGCTCATTAGAAGGTTCCTACAGCTGAGTGCGCGGAGACCTTAGTACGTCTATAGGATGATTGCACAGGGAAAGGAAGTCTGTACTTGAATGATCATATCTAATAAAGAAAGTTTTGAGACAATATTTGTGCATCTGTGTATTATTTATTACTTCTGCAAAGTTTCTATATTTTCCCTCTGTATTGCAAATTATATGAATTGATGCTTATCTTGTGCGCGAAAGTGGTAGATCAATAATGTTTATACATGTTATGACTAATTAAAGGCCTTCACGAAAATCTGGAAGTTCTTTAAAAGGAATTTACTATAATAATATGTTTCAAAAGGGTTAGGGTGCTCGAAGATAGAACTAAGGCCTAAGAGCCACAGGAACCTATCACATTGATCTTTGGATGCAGAAACTTGGGTTTGTCATCCCTCAATACTGCTTCGGGTGAGACTGCAGCTTGCGTTACACGGGTTGTTGCCGCGAGGGCTAGCAGTTAGGTTTTATTGGTTGGCACAGCTAATGTTGAACCTAGGTCAGACCCCATCAAGCCAACAGGTGGTTCAATGTAGGAGAGTGAAGTCTCCTTCAGGTTGGATCTCGAAAATTCTTCAGGGTGGTAGTGCTTGGGAAAGTTGGAGCTTACAAGGTGTTGGAGCATCCTTTTAGTTGTAGTTGTTAAAACTAGGGAATTGGAGCATCCTTCCAGTTGGAGTTGGTAAAACTAGGGTTGTTACACAGTAATTTGTCACCGTTTGTCACCGTCCCTGTTACCCCTCTCCTACACCTTGGAGGACTCATCCCGGGACTTGTGAGAAGTGACAAGACTTGAAACCACTTGCATCATTCCCCTCTGAATATGAGCATCACATGCCCTGAAGACATCTCCTAAAGAAACCCCATGAAAATAGCCCTTTTTGCATTATCACGGGTTCACTATGTACTTCCCGCGCCAATGGGAAACTCCTCCAAAGGGGGCGCGCTGTTGGTGCTCTGTCCCGGAGTCGCAATCGCGCCAACCAACTTGGGTAAACTTTTTAACAAATAAACTTCTGAAAGTTCTCTCCAACTCATTCACCAACTGAGTCTATGTTAGGTGAGGATGGTTTGGCTTCGAATCTCCTTGAATGGGAAGTAGTTTGCCACCCTTCCATGGAAGTTTCCAAGTGATAATGCCAAATCCATGATTTATGTGATTGATCTTATCTTTCCCTCCTTCATCTATAAAAGCTTGTCTCCATACCTTGAGCAAGCTAGTAGTAATGGTAATGGTGATGCTGTAAGGAAGATATCAAGAGATCAAGAAGAGTTGCAAGAGCTTTCCTTGTGTCCATAAGGCTTAATCTAAGTAAGGAGATCTTGTTACCAAAGAGAGAGAGAGGCTTGTTCCCCATCCCCTCATGCTTTTCAAGACTTGTGTAGCTGAGCACCCAGCCAGAGGACTCAACGTCAAAACATTGGTTGTATTCTCTTTTGTTGATTATCAATAATAGATGACTACTATTATGGTTCCACTCTCATTTGTCTTTGTAATGGTTAATGTGAGTTATGTCCTTTCTGACTGATGTATAATTTCATTTATTAGATTTCACGCTTGTGTTTGTGTTTCTCTTTGTGTGTGCAGGTGTCTATTCACGAGGATCGTGGAGGATTGTGACCGGCCAAAGCAAAGGAGCGAGGGCGACGTCTCTTCATCAAACATTAGCATTGGAAACCAAGTAGGTTTTCATTGCCTACCTTTTATTTGCAATTAGGAACTTGCATGGTAGCATTGACTGATTGTTGCTAGAACCATTCTGGGCTAGTAGGGATCGCCTCTATCCGTAGAGGGGATTTACCTCTCCAACAATTTGGCGACTCCGCTGGGGAGAGTCTTATCTCTTTGATTTTCTTGCTTGCTTGCTTAAATAGCTTTCTGGATTGAATTTCTTGCTGTCTCTTGCTTCCTGGCTTACCTAGGTACTGTAAACCGAGCTTAGGGTCATCTGTTTTTCTTTTTGATTAGGCAAACTTTATTAGCGCGACTTTTCCTCTGACAGTCGCGCCAGTTGGCGCATGTTGCTAACTAACAACCCGCGCCAATCCCTTTATAGCGCTAGTTACAGCCTGACAGTCGCGCCAGGCCTGTTAACCTTTCCAGTCCGCTTGTTTGCCTGCTTGGTTTGTATCTTGCCACGTCTTTTACAGTTGCTGGAGTGTGTTAGATCCCTGTTTGACTGGTTTTAACCCCCGTCCTCCGGGTGTTTGCTTTTCTCTATTGATTTCACACCTTAGCCCTAGGGCATCTAGTGGCCGTGTGTGTCAAGCCTTCCGTAGGAGTCTTGGGTTTCTTGATTGTCCAGCCAACTTTGTGATTGCTTTTTACACTTGCTCAACGATTGTTGAAGTATTTTTGGTTGATTTCCAAGTGACTTGCTTCCCTCTTGCTTGGGTTTCTTTTTGCCTTGTTGGGCTTAGATCACATAGCTCGTACAAGCCTTTGTTTTTCCTTTGATTTGGAGAACTGTTTTGGTGTCTTGGGGCTTTGTTGTGTTTTTCATTGAGTGATTTTATTTCTCTTTACTCGGTGTTGTTGTCTCTCAAAATTCATTTTAAGTGCATTGTGCCATTGGAAAAGAAATCGAACTAATATCTTTTGGCATTCAATAGTTAATGGGAAAAAGAGTGTTTCATTGATTTGTGTTCTCAAAAGAAAAAGTCTCATTTCCTTGCCATTAGCTGCATTAGATTGTTTGATTGATTGTGTTCATTTTGTTTGATTGAAAATTCTTAACCCTCTCATAGTTAGAATTCATCGAACGAAATGGTATTCTTTGGCATGTAGTTTGCATCTAGGCAATTGTGAGAGATCACACGGTAGGACCTGAAACCGAAACTTAATTCAAGATCAACCATAAAATAAACTGAATAAACCTAAAAACGCATTGGAACTTAACGCAAACAATTAGAGGTCTAGGCTAGAGACGTGCTCCGGCGTCGTTAAACCTAGTCACTGTTGTTTCACACTACGGTTGGGTGATTCCTCCTTTTGTGACTCGATAGTGGTCTAGCACGGACTTGAGCTCCCACGTACCGTCGCGTATATAGGGGAGACTCCACTAGGTTATCATCCTTGATCCATAGGAAGCCGAGTCTGCCGCCTTGCGAGCCGTAACGCACCGAACACAGCATTCGGGAAGATTGACTGCAGTACGGAAAGTCCTTGGTTCTCATACGATTGCCAAGGTGTATAAGCAGTTTTACGGATTGCCTAGTAAACCCTTTGCCTAGAGTCTCCAAAGTAGTCACTTTTGATCCTTTTCAGACTCCTTAAAAGAAAAGGTGCCAGTGAGCATCTTGTCACTTCGTGCTCATTAAACATTCGAAGGAGACTAGAGTCATCTTTTTGTCCTTTTCTCGACTCTTAAAACATGAAAAGGTCAAGTTTAGTTCCTGTCTTAAAAGTTTATTCGGCCACGTTAACACCACCTGGTTAGATCTTGTGTGCGTTAGTTTGAGTAGGGTCCTTTATCGTTAGACTCCCTTAGGTCTTGTTTGAAGTTTGTCATCCTGGCTAACCCGTCAACTCCCATTCCAAGTGATCAAGGCTCTCCATCTTCCGCTGCTCCTGAGGTACCAGTTGTAAGTGATACTCTTCCTGTTATTCCGAGTATCCAACCTATCGATTCTCGTGCCCCGGGCGACGAAGATTACGAAGTCGATTGGAACCCTATCTGGGAGCCTGACGAGGACGATATTCCTGTTACCCCCCCTGGTGTTTCGTCTCCAGTGTCTACCTCCCATATGGATGAGACATCTCCTAGCACAAGTGAGACACCTGTAGTGTCGAACATTGACACTCCCATCCCAGCTACTTCTCCACTCCCCCCACGCTATCAGTCGTTGAGGGATAGGGTAGCTGCCAGGACTCCTGCTTCGACCATGTGGGATCCTCATGTCACTCCCACCACGGGACCTTTTGTTTCACAACCCCATGGTACACCTGTTACCTCAGTTCCGACGAATCCAACTATTTGTGTAGCACATTCAACTCCGGTCGTTAGTACCGTAACAGCGTCTTCATCTTTGAACATTGGTGCTGGTCCCCCTCACGGTCAAGTGAGTAGTGGCCAGCCGGAACTCTTGCCTAGAGTCATCCACCCTGCACAAAGTGCTCCACCCTCTTCTGGTCCTGTTCCAGGAGGGGAGCCACATGATGCTTATGGGCAAGCTGTTCAGGATCCGAACGCGCAAGGTCCACTCTTTTATTACGATTCTACTGGTCAATACCTTCAACTTTCTCAATCCTTGCCTACTCAACCTTTCGTTGAGGTTTCGGTACCATTATCCATTGCTTGGGACTCTACTACTCACTCTTTTCATGGAGGCCAAGCAATTCCTGCACAGCTCCAAGGACCGCCTAATCAAGGCCAGCCACCTTATGTGCAAGCCCCCCAAGGGCAGCCACATTATGGCCAGTCTTACCCAGGACAATCTGGGGGCCCACAAGGACAACCCTATCAGGGACAACCTTCGGCCGCTGGTGGTCCATCGTTTACCTATCTGAGTCAACCTTCTAGTTATCCGGGGCAACCTGGTACCCAGCAAGGTTACCCGTCTGGACAACCAGGACAACCTTATATCCAACAAGGCCAACCTGATCTCCAGTAGGGTTATCCTTCTGGACAAGCTGGTCAAACTTATATTCCACAAGGTCAACCGGCAGTCCAACAGCAGTATCCTTCTGGGCAGGGGGGGCAGCCTTACGTACAGCAGGGCCAACCCACTGCTCAGTCTGGTCATCCTTCTGGGCAAGGGGGGCAGCCTTACGTACAACAGGGCCAACCCGCTGCTCAGTCTATGCATCCTTCTGGGCAAACGAGCCAGCTTTCTACGCAGCAAGGCCAACCCACCGCCCGTTTTAGTCATCCTTCTGGACAGGCTGGCCAACCTCAAGGTCAACCGACCGTCCCGCCCGCTCAACCATCTGTTCCGCAAGGACAACCCTTGGTTGCTCAAGGACAACCTGGTACCCAGCAAGCACATCCTTCTGGGCAAACAGGTCCATCCCAAACTCAACCAGGCCAACCTTCCAGCCAGATGGTCCAAGCCCAACCTGGTCAAGGACATCTTTCTGGGCCCCAAACTCAAATTGGTTATCAAATGCAAGGTGGGCCACGGCCCCAACCTTCTTACCAAGCGCAGCCTTCTTATCAGGCTCAGTATGGAGCTCAGCAAATGTATGGCTACCAGCAACCCCAGGGGCAGACTCAGTTTACCCCTTATCAAAATTATCAACATATGCAGGTCACTCCTTACCAGAATTATCAGTACGTTGCACCTGCAGGTCAAGTTGCTAATCCATGGGGTGTTGGGGGGCAGACCCAGGGTACACTATCTGCATATGGACAGAATCCGTATGGACAGAACCCCTACGAGCAAAATCTCTATGGGCAAAGCCCCTTCAGGCCGGGCCCATCTGGACAAAGTCCATGGGGGCAACCACCACCTGGTTGGAAGCCTGGTACTACCTCTATCCCACAGCCACAAATTTCCTTTAACCCTCAGTTGCCTTTCTTAGCGATGTTGGAACTCTCGGATGTGTCCAAGTTGACGAATGATCCCATTCTTCATAACCCATATTGGCCACCAGTTCCGACCAAAATACCCGGTGATTGCCCAAAATTTGATGGCAAAGCTGGTGAAGATCCTCAAGCCCATGTCATGACCTATCACCTTTGGTGTTCATCAAACTCATGGCTTGATGACTCTATCCGGCTCTGCCTCTTTCAAAGAACTCTCACCGGCTCAGCCGCTAAGTGGTATATTGAGCTGAATCGCGGAACATTTCAAGATTTCAACTCGCTGGCTATGGCATTCCTAACTCATTTTCAGTTACCCATTCGGTATGAGACAGGGACACATCTCCTTACGTCTCTCAAACAGGACACGGCTACGCACATATCCGATCATATACATTAATGGAGACGGCGTCGTCGCTTGATCAAATTTTGGATTCCTGATCAACTCCTGACCGATTGGTTCACGACTTCCTTTGTCCCTGCGATCACGCGAGACATCGCCATGGGAGCTTGTGTAACTGAAGAGCAAGCTATGGCGCGTGCTCAATACCTTGACTTAGTATACTCTCAATTGGGTACTTTATATGATTATTTGCCAAACGCCCCGAGGCCTGGACAATGCAAGGCTCTGCCAAAACCATCTGTTGACGAAGTTATTGGCTCTGTAAACTCGTCATCAAAGAAATCGGTCGCGAACCCTGGGAAGCAAAAACAGAACGCTTCTAATGGAAATACTTCTCAGGGCCAATCTAATTCTGGAAGTACCTCCGAGGTAAACACCGTTCAGTCCACCACGGCGGATAAATCCTCGAAAGGGAAAAAGAAAGGGAAAGCCAAGAATAAATCCGAACAGCCCAAACAAGATTCCCCTAAGCCTCCACCCGAGGAAGGAGCCAAACGAAAACCTAAGTATCCTTGTCTTATCTGTGATGAGGATCACTACACTAAGGACTGCCCAAGGTGGTCCGAAGTTAGTCGATTATTGAAAGGTGCTCCTGGGACTCCTGCCATGCTTAAAGAACCTTTCCCTTCTCAGCAAACTCAAATGGTGGCAGATCCATCGCAACCCTCTTCTTCATTCGGCTCTCAAGTCTTCATGGCTGGAACGATTCCCATCCATGTCACCACTCAAGCGAAAGAATATCCATCTCATGCCGGGAAAGAACCGGAGGTCCCCTCCAGCACTCCTCCGTCCAGTTCTGGTCCTCTCCACATTGAAAGACCCAGCACTGAGACGATCCCCCGACCCCCTCCGAAAGGTGTACTCCGGAAGTCGTCTTACAACCCTAATGCTCGTGCTGCCCAGCATTATAGCATTGTTGAGGACTTAGCTCAGGCTCCGTCTGCTATGTCTGCTCTAGAAGTCCTCCAGAGCTGCCCCTCCCAGAGGAAGTCCTTGCTATTGGCTATCGGTGGCATAGACCCGGCTGATTCAAATTTGATTTCTTTCGATCTCAAGGGTTTCACGCCGAGACTGCCTCACCAAGTCGCTTTCCTTATACAGGTCATCATCAATGGAAAAACGATTCATCGTACAGTCATTGATGAAGGTGCCTCGACTTGCATCATGTATGTTGCTTGTTGGAAGGCTATTGGTTCTCCTACGTTAAGTCAGTCTCCTATGACGTTAGAAGCCTTCGATGGAAGAGAGTCCCGTCCTTACGGTATCCTCCAACGCTTGCCCATCTCTTTGGAAGGGAAGACGGTAGAAGTGGAGGTCGAAGTTGTCGACGCCAATCTTACCTACAACCTCCTCCTTGGACGTAGCTGGACATACGCCATGCAAGCCGTGGCTTCCTCCCTTTTCCGTGTCATTCGTTTCCCTCATCAAGGGAATATTGTCACGGTGGACCAGCTCTCCTTCTTCGCCTCTTCTTCCGAAGGTAATGTGCCTTTCGTGGAGCATACCTCTAAATCATTCGAGAGTGTGGGAGCTGGGCTTTTTAAAGATCCCGCCCTAATGGGTGTTTTTCCCCTTCCACCTCCGAATCTTGCCCCTATTAACATGATTTCCATACGTTCTGATCCGTGGGTCCTCCCTCCCGCTAATCAGATAGACTCCTGGGGTGATATGATGCCGTTGAGTCCTGCCGAGCTCAACTACGTCGAAATCGTTGCTGCATCGGCTCCACCTCCTGAACCTGCTCTTTCGAGCGGTGTTCCCGATTCGTATGTTCATTTCCCTTGGCTTGGAGATGATGCTACGTCGGATCCATTAAAGGAAATATTTCCTTCCGATGAAGCCATCATAGAGACCATGTCTCTCGAAGAGCTCCCTTGGTCAGATCATCACCACCGCTCTTCCTTTCTCCCTGCCCATCAGGAAATGATCGCATGTCTCGAGCGGTTTGCTCCGTGTATCCCATCCTCGCCCCTCCAAACGCCTCTTCAAATTTACCAAGTATTTTCCGAGGGAAATATGGGGAACATTACGCAAACCCAATCTATCGACATCTCTGTGAAACCAGGGATTGTCGAGCACATTCATATTGGAGTCACTTGCACTCCAGAGGAAGTTCAACTCTACACTGAGTTATTTCGCGAATTTCGTGATGTCTTTGCTTGGTCCTATGAAGAAATGCCTGGCATCGACCCTAGTATAGTGGTGCACGAGATCCCTACGTATCCAGGTGCTAAGCCTGTTCGTCAGCGCTTACACCCTGTGCAACCCCGAAAGGCCGCAGCCATCAAAGCAGAAGTCAAGAAGCTTCTCAAGGCTGGTTTCATTTACCTCATTCCACTAATGGATTGGGTTTCTAATATAGTCCCTGTGAACAAAAAGCAGGGCACTATCCGAGTCTGTGTTGATTACCGTGATATCAATCGTGCCTGTCCTAAGGATAACTTCCCTACACCCTTCATCGATCAGCTTATCGATGAGTGTGCAGGAAGCGAAATTTACTTGTTTATGGACGGCTTCTTTGGATATAACCAGATCAACATTGCACCCGCTGATCAACATAAGACGGCTTTTAGCTGTCCTTGGGGCACTTTTGCCTATAAGAAGCTCCCTTTCGGTCTAAAGAATGCCGGCGCTACATTCCAACGTGCAATGTCCAATGCCTTTCATGACATTCGTCACATTGTACAGTCGTACCTGGATGACCTCCCAGCTCATTCAATCAAGCGTCAGGACCATCCCTCCCATCTTCGCGAAATTTTTCTCCACTGTCGACACTACCGTATTAGGCTCAATCCTCATAAGTGTGTCTTCTGCGTGGAATCAGGCCGACTACTCGGGTTTATCATCTCCCGAGAAGGCATCCGTCTGGATCCCCTCAAAGTCGAGGCCATCCTGAATCTTCCTCCCCCTGCTTCTTTGCAGCAGTTGCAGAGCTTGCAGGGCAAAGCAAATTTCCTTAGACGTTTCATCCCGAATTATGCCGAGGTGGCTAAGGGTTTCACACGGTTGTTGAAGCGAGACACACCCTTCCATTGGGATGCTATTGCTCAGGAGTCTTTCGAGCGACTCAAGGGCCTCCTTGTCTCTGCTCCGTTATTAAGACCTCCAAACTACCATCGTGATTATACTCTCTATCTGGCTGCCGCTGATACCACTATCGGCATGGTTCTAATGCAGGATGATGATGACGGCAATGAGCACGTTCTCTATTACCTCAGCCGCAACCTCTTGGATATAGAAACTCGCTACGCTTACGTCCAGAAGTTGGCATTGGCTGTTGTCTGCGTCGTCCAACGTTTCCGGCATTATATCCTGTTGCGCACCACGACCGTGATTTCTGACTGCAACCCAATGACGTACATTTTGTCGCGTCAGTTGCTGGGGGGCAAATACTCGAAATGGATCGTAATCCTCCAAGAGTTTGACTTGGAATTTACTGCTGCCAAGTCTAAGAAGTCTCTGGTCTTTGCTGAATTGCTCTGTTCTTTGCCATCTCCTTCTGCGCCCTCTCTTTCGGAAGAGCATATCTCGGACGAAACGTTGTTTCTAATCAGCACCCTTGACCCTTGGTATGGGGACATCATAGTATATTTGCAGACGTCTTCCTTCCATCCCAATGTATCGAAAGACGCTCGACGAAGGATTCGTCATCAATCTCAACCCTATCGCATTATTGGCGATACCCTGTACCGCCTCGGCGTTGATTCTGTTCTCCGCCGATGTTTGACTCTCGAGGACGCTGAGCGGGTGTTGAATGACTGCCACTCCGGTGCTTGTGGTGGTCACATGTCCGGATATGCCACCGCCCAGAAAATCCTTCGTGCTGGTTATTTCTGGCCTTCTATCTTCAAGGATTGCATCCTCGCCGTCCGTTCATGCCATGAATGCTAGATCTACCACCGGAAAATGCGTGTACCTCCTGCACCACTGCACCCTGTTGTTACCGTAGGTCCTTTTGCCAAATGGGGCATCGATTATACATCCTGTAACCCTCGTTCGGCCGGGGGGCACGGGTATATCATCGTTGCCATGGATTATTTCACCAAATGGGCCGAAGCGATGCCTACATTGAATGAAGACGGTCACACAGCGGTGCAGTTTTTGTTTAATCATGTCATTACACGGTTTGGAGTCCCTCAGGCTATCGTCACGGATCACGGAAAGCATTTCCGTAATCACATGATGACGGAACTAACGACCCAACTAGGCTTGCGTCAAGATAGTTCGACGCCGTACTACCCTCAATCCAATGGCCAAGTTGAAGCCGTGAACAAAGTCTTGATCACAATGCTCCAACGTACCGTTGGTACACACAAGTCTAATTGGCATCTGATGTTGTTCCCCGCCTTGTGGGCCTACCGGACCTCTGTGAAGGACGCCACCAGTTTCACCCCTTTTCAGTTGGTTTATGGACTGGAGGCCACCCTTCCTATTGAATGTGAGATTCCTTCGTTAAAGTTAGTTGTCGAGTTGCTTCCCAACACCACTCCGGTGGAGGAACGGCTTCTTTATCTAGAACGGCTAGACGAGACCCGTTGCTTAGCTTCTCTAGCTATCGAAGCACAGAAGAAGAGAGTTAAGGCTCACTTCGACCATACCATTCAACCGCGTTCCTTTGTTGAGGGAGATCTAGTACTGCTCTATGATCAAGCTAAGGATAAGCTAGGGGTAGGAAAACTCGAACCCATGTGGCTAGGCCCCTATATTGTGAAGAGAGTTTTGCAGAAGGGGGCATATGAGCTGATTGACTACGAAGGAAATCCTCTCGATAAGCCCCGTAACGGGCTTTATTTGAAAAAATACTATGCATGATTTCGTGCACCTAGTTTGTACATACGTGTGTTTTTAGCAAGTGTGTTATGTGTGTATGATTTCACGTTTTGCTTTGGTGTGAAGGAGTGTTTGCCTCTTATTGTGCTTTCTGCTTCTTGTGCAGATGTCTAGTGCACCTTATGTTGGTTTCGTTGATGGTGCCTGCCGTAGTACTTGCAATTTGTCTTCTGCGGTGTGGGCGATCTATGATCCTCACGGAGAGTTGCTAGATCTTCAAGGTGTGTGCTTGGGTCGTACCACTAACAATGTTGCCGAATACAGTGTTGTAATTGAGTTATTAGCCGAAGCAGTTGATCTCGGCATTCGTGCATTGGTGGTGAACCTGGAATCTCAATTTGTCGTCCATCAACTCAACGGGCGGTATTCCGTCAGAGACCAACACATTCTAAGGTTGTATTTACGTGTAAGATTGTTAGAAAGGAATTTTGGTTACATCACATATCAACATATTCCAAGACGATTAAACACATTAACTGATGCATTGGCAAACCATGTATTAGATAGACATTTGCGTAACAGATAAACATTATACAAGAAGACATAGAAAACATAATAAGACCATAGGATAAGCATATGTGTGTGTATATATATATATATATATATATATATATATATATATATATATATATATATAATGTTTGCACCGTGTGCATCAAAAAATAAGTCCAAAAATTAATATATGTTCGAATCTCATATGGCCGGAGACAACGTGTCTCTCAAAAATATGAAAAAATGAAACCTAGGCGTCTAATCACGGTGATTCTCATGATAGTGTAGAAATTTTGAATAATATGACACATATTCAACAGAGATTATCCTGATCATACAATTTAAGCGGAACATGTATAATACATAATCTCCTCTACGTTGATCATCAAATTACAGAAGCAGAGACATCCACAGGCACACATAGAAGCATCAATCAAACTCATAAACACAGTATGTATCCCGGGGAAAGCATCTCGCTAAAAACCCCACACTATCTGTATATTATATTGATTGAATCATGTAACAATACAAAGCATAATACTTCTCACAAGTATCTCCACCTGTTACACACAATACAGATCAGATTTGATCTCCAAATCTCCTCCACTGCTTGCCTGCCTCCACTGCTCAATCCCTGCTCAAGAACTGATGAGAATAGCTTCCCAAACTCGATTTTACACTGCAAAATAGTCACCCACACTATGTTGGACGTGAGCAACAGCTATAATATCATGAAGATACGTGAGCAAACTCATTGGCATACTCAATCCTTTGATTGTGCAAATCATCATGCACAGCTATAGTCACAACTGATAGCAATCTGATCCTCTAACACTTGTCCCTGCTGAACTGAACATGCACTGACATGCAACTGAGTTAACTGATGTATTCTATAGTTGCATTATGAGTTAATAACTTGTGAATTAATTAATAACTAATTCACCCAACTCATCTTTAGTCTATTGATCAGTTAGACTAAATACAACCAGTTTAACAAAGCTAAACTGAACACAACTCCATCAACTGTACCTCCAGTCCACTAAACTCAACTCACTTGAGTTCTAACTGAAGTCATGCATGCAACAACTCAACTGACTCATAAGAAAAACGAATTTCCTTCTGACAGCTGCATGTGCCACTTCTGTAGCTCAAACTGAAGTGCTCCAAGAGAATAAGATTAAGTTTATAGTCCAAATATTATTGTGAGATAATAATATTTGACTTTTCTATTTTTGACTTTGATCACTCACACTGTGATCACTCACACTGTAATCACTCACACTGTGATCACTCACACTTTCATCAAAAATAGAAGTCCATCTATTTTTACCAACTTGATCAATCATCCATAGACATGATCCATATGTCTAAAAATAGACATAGTCTAAAAATAGACTTGCGCCAAAAATAGCCTGCGGGCCCACTTAGTGAAGGCGACTCTTTTCACTAAGCTCCATCATCTTGTTGCACTCTCAACAAGCATTTCTTGTTGCACACTTTTCAACACTCCCTCTCAACAAGAAAGGCTTCCTCTCAAACCCGATCCTGTAACTCTGGAATGTTCTCCATGCAACACATCTGGCTGGTCCACTAGCTCTGTCATCAAAGTCTCTGACTGCTATTGCCTCTGTCGACTGAAACTTTGCATCTCTGTGCTCTTCAGTATCTGACTGCTCTAGCCTCTGTCACTTTGATCTCTGACTGCATCCGTGCTGCTGCTGGTTCTATCTCCCAGCATTGCATCCGCACTGCACCTCCCAACTGACCTCCCTGTTGGGATAGAAACACCCTCTGATGCTGAAGCTCTACCTGCTGCTGACAAGTGCTCCCTCTCTGACATCTGCGCTACTGCAACATCTCCATGCATCTCGCACCATTGCACACCTCTCTGTGCCACCTAGCACTGTGCAAAACACTTGTGCCTCTCGCATTGCTACAGCCTGCTAGCTATGCGCTGTCCTGGGATTCCCTGCACTGTCGCTCTCTCTGCCGCTCCATCCGCATCTGTCTCTACCCAATCAGTCAGTTCCTGCTACTACACATCGGGGCTCCTGTAGCAAGGTCTCATCCAAGAGGTTGGGTACCTCAAGGATCCTACCCCTCCTCCTTGGGACAATCAATCCACATCACCCCACCTCCTACCTGGAGGTATGGATGCATGCGATCCCTCAGCCCACCTGGCTCGAAGTTTCCCCCTACTGGAGGTCTCTGGATGAGTAGAAATCTCTACTCTATCTCCTCTCAGCTTCCCCTGTTGTGGCTCCTCCACAACCTCCTGAAGCTGCTGCACCAATCGTGGCTCCTCCACAATCGTCTGAGACTTCTTCTGGCTCTGCATGTTGAGAGGTAATATACGCTCCCTCTCAACCACCAAGTCTCCATCAGTTGCCTCGTTGCTCAAGGCTTTGCATGCATCTTGAACCTCAAGAGCATACAGGTTCCTGACCCATGAACCAATCTCATGACAACGAAAGCATCGCACCTTCGACTTGTCAACTTTCTTCCCATCACTGGAAGAACAAGATTCGAAAAGAGAAACCTTCTCCTTCCCCTTCTTCGCCTTACTCGCTAAGGCACAATTCTCCTCATCATGCATATATGAAGAACTGTCTCTGGTGCATCGTCTAATCTCCTCCTGCATCAAATCCGACCATGGTCGTTCCCAATTTGGCAGTTTCTCCCTTCCATTCACCGAGTCCTGGTAGCTATGCCAACTCTTAGGAAGGTCAAGGAGTCCTAGACTCACCATCCTCATCATCAACAGTAACCCCAACACTTCCCAGCTCATCTCGACACTGAGTGAACCTCGTGAGATACTGGGGCATACTATCTCCATTCTCGAACTGAATGTTTCTGAGTTTATCTCTTGCTTTGGAATTAAATCCGAATTCCACCAGCTCAAAACTCAACCACTTCCAATCTAGAATTCGTGAGAACAAAGTATTTCTTGTACAGAGATCGACTGTCTGGGCATTCACCGGATATCTCACCTTCCAAAGGAAGGATGAATCCAGAGGCTACCTGGCCCGATTACAGACTCTGCCTGAAGAAATAAAATGTAAACACTTCCTGAATAATAGACCCGATGATCAATCCTCGCTTGATATCCTGTAAAAATCTCTTCTACAAATCAAGCAGCTCTGATACCATGTAGAAACTTTTTCTACAATTATCTAGCTCTGATACCATGTAGAAATTTTGAATAATATGACACATATTCAACAGAGATTATCCTGATCATACAATTTAAGCGGAACATGTATAATACATAATCTCCTCTACGTTGATCATCAAATTACAGAAGCAGAAACATCCACAGGCACACATAGAAGCATCAATCAAACTCATAAACACAGTATGTATCCCGGGGAAAGCATCTCGCTAAAAACCCCACACTATCTGTATATTATATTGATTGAATCATGTAACAATACAAAGCATAATACTTCTCACAAGTATCTCCACCTGTTACACACAATACAGATCAGATTTGATCTCCAAATCTCCTCCACTGCTTGCCTGCCTCCACTGCTCAATCCCTGCTCAAGAACTGATGAGAATAGCTTCCCAAACTCGATTTTACACTGCAAAATAGTCACCCACACTATGTTGGACGTGAGCAACAGCTATAATATCATGAAGATACGTGAGCAAACTCATTGGCATACTCAATCCTTTGATTGTGCAAATCATCATGCACAGCTATAGTCACAACTGATAGCAATCTGATCCTCTAACACCTGTCCCTGCTGAACTGAACATGCACTGACATGCAACTGAGTTAACTGATGTATTCTATAGTTGCATTATGAGTTAATAACTTGTGAATTAATTAATAACTAATTCACCCAACTCATCTTTAGTCTATTGATCAGTTAGACTAAATACAACCAGTTTAACAAAGCTAAACTGAACACAACTCCATCAACTGTACCTCCAGTCCACTAAACTCAACTCACTTGAGTTCTAACTGAAGTCATGCATGCAACAACTCAACTGACTCATAAGAAAAACGAATTTCCTTCTGACAGCTGCATGTGCCACTTCTGTAGCTCAAACTGAAGTGCTCCAAGAGAATAAGATTAAGTTTATAGTCCAAATATTATTGTGAGATAATAATATTTGACTTTTCTATTTTTGACTTTGATCACTCACACTGTGATCACTCACACTGTAATCACTCAAACTGTGATCACTCACACTTTCATCAAAAATAGAAGTCCATCTATTTTTCCCAACTTGATCAATCATCCATAGACATGATCCATATGTCTAAAAATAGACATAGTCTAAAAATAGACTTGCGCCAAAAATAGCCTGCGGGCCCACTTAGTGAAGGCGACTCTTTTCATTAAGCTCCATCATCTTGTTGCACTCTCAACAAGCATTTCTTGTTGCACACTTTTCAACAGATAGCATGTCACCGCTCGCACCAAACGTCTCAGCAGACGGTGGACGCGAGTCGGTACTCCCACTGTGTGCCTCTGGTACGCGAAGGGCACATCCGCCAATCTGGCATAGTCTGGAATCCCTCGAGTGAGTCCCTCAAGGTTCTGTACTAGCTCTTCACCCGCACCACCCTCTACCTGAGGGTCGGCTGCGAGTTGTACCCTCCGTGCTATGTGGGACAGACTAGCTGGTCGCTCTGCACCAGCATCTACATACATATATATAGATGTTGTCAGAGACATGCATGTATTACAAAAAAAAAAATCAAAAACACAAAGAGTTCTTACCAAGCTCCTCATCCCAGTCTTCTCCCGCTGGCAATGGGAGATCTGGGTCTCCAGTAAAATCGGTGCCCGCATAGGGCCAATCCTCTATGACGATCATCTGGTGACGAAGCGATATGAAGAACTCGGGCCGCTAGGCCATCTGCTGGCCCCCTCCTCCTCTGGGCATGAGTGCTGCCCATCGAGTCATCCTCGGTTCCCGTGGCACTGGATCTGCCACTATACCTCCCTGAATCCGGAAAATCGGCAATCGCTCCAAGAAGAAGGATACCACAATGGATCCATACCCGAACTGTTTGTTGCCCCCACGCTTACACTTCGTAAGCTGTCTCTTGATGTTAAGGGTCACAGCTGTGGCCCAGTCAAAGAGAGTAGAGTTGAGACACTCGGTTACCAGCAGTAAATGATTCTTGCTAGCCTCATGGGGCGCCTGTACCCCCGCCGTCCGCGTAATAGTGAATAGTATCACCCGTAGCACTAGGTCTGGAACTGTGGCGATATCTACCTTGGCACTGTTCTGTCCAAACTGTGCCCCCGGACAAACCCGGTCCATCACCTCCCCCATCTTTTCTCCGGAAGGCCTACTTCCAGTCAAAATGGGTCGTGCACCTCTCCGCGATAACCCAGTGATAAAATAGACATCGGAAACATCCAACTCCAATGTCTGATCTCGCAAGCGGAATACCTGATCGTCTATGTCCCAAGCATCCACGATAAATCGTAGTAGCTCCGGTTGTGCATGCAAATAGGAGGTGAGGAAAAACTTCTTTAAGCCACAATCCCTCAAGGCATCCATGCAGGCTTCATCCTCTAGTGCCAGAGCATCCACAGCATCATGCTCTCTTTCTCTCCACTCTACAACCATTTTGACGAATCCCTGCAACCATAAAGTCGAAAATACCATCATTAGATCACTGGTGAAACCATAATTCAAGGAAATTTGCGAAATTAACGGTAAAATCCTTGGGAAAAATAGGTCGCGCGGTTGGCGCGACTGTTTTCAAAACAGTCGTGCCAATGGCGCGCCCCCTTTTGGAAAATAATCCCATTAGCGCGGTCCCGAGTGGGAAACCCGCGCCAATGGCGCAACCCTAAATTTTGCAAATCCCCTTGCAGGGGATCAATCTGTGGATGGAAAACTGAAAAAACAGGACGAAAATGAAGCTAAGGACAAGACCTCTTACCTGCTCCAAACGGCGGCTCGATTGCTTTCCTGGATTGATCACAATCAACGGTTGAAGTTTGCACCCAAAACCCCCCAATGGTAAACTCACAAGGTGAAAACTAAAAAGTGAATTTGTTTTTACCATTTCACTATTTTATAGCATTTTTTGACCTAAAATGCATTAAAAATATTATTTTTTGGGTTAAAATAATGTCTTTTAAGTGTTTTTTTGAATATATTTATGTCAAAAAATGGATTTTACGCTATTTTGGGTATGTTTACAGGTGTTGGTGCAACTCGAGCAACGAAACGAGCTTTTTTTCTACTTTTTCAAGCTCGGTAAAACATGTGAAAAGGTTACTTTGAGGTCCGCTTTCAGCTCTTTTCTGACCCTTTAAAGATGAAAAGATTGCCGAGTTCCCTCTTAACTCGTTAAATGGAAATAAGAGGCGGTCGTCTTCAAAACCCTTTTCCGACCGTGAAAAAACGAAAAGATCGTCCGACCTTTGTTGTTTCCGGTTCGTAAATGGTTACGAAACGACGTGATGTTGATCGCTTTTCTACTTTTTCGGATCGATGTCACTATAATTGAAAATTACTCCTCAATCATAACGGTCGGGCGGTTCTTTTGAGCATTGTTTTATACTTTTTCGGGCTCGAGAGACACAACTTTACGAAAAAGGACCCCCCTGGAGTTTTTCTTTTGCTGTCTTTTCAGACTCTATAAATAGGAAAAGACGCCAAGTTCTTCCTTTGTCAGACTTGTTAAAAATTAATGACATCGGATTCCGTCATACTGACGCTCACAAGCATATGCTATCCCCATCAAGCTTGTTAAAAATAACTGGGGTACTCGCCAGAAATGGTGGGGAAAATGGATCCATAATAGTCATCGTGTCGGCAGTATGTCGCTCTTGAACATGGCACTAGTCTGCATTCGTGTCTGGGTGGGAACATCTCATCTTGTTTCACATTAGCCTCCGTGGGTTTGGGTTATCCTATTTGACCTCTCATTTGCTCATTGCCTTATCACCATGACCTCTGCTCATTTGATGTCAAATACTGCCAAGTCCGCTGTCGTGCCGCCGATATGTTCAAGAGAAGTTGACCTCTGCTAAAATACAACCTTCCTCTGATACCTCGCATAATTTTGATTCACTACAACATCTTTCCTCTGTCTCGTGTCAATGATGTGGGAAACATTATGGCCCACCGTTGATCAAGGTCACTTCCTGTTGACTCCAGCTCATTATCCAGGAAACTGATCTAGAGACTCCCTACCGGTGCCTTGGAGCCTGCATGCCTCAATGGCAGGTTCTTCGTGTTCGACGAGAGGTTTTCATCATCGGCCTCCGATCGAATGATTCTACGGGTGTTCGACGCCAGTTCACTCATTCGCACGCCGTAGATTGTACCTATAGTACCTTGAGGACCATTGTCATTATTGGTGGTACCTCTCGCGTCTGTTAACAGTTTTCATTATTGGCTGGTAATCAGACGATGTTCATGCATGTTCGACTTCAACTCATGTATTCGCATGCTTGAACTTGTACTTTGAACGGGTCGATATGGAGCACAAGACCCTGGTTTTTGTCTATTGAGATCCAGGCTGCGATTTGTGGATTATTATGATTACATGACTCATTCACTGGATGGCTGCGACCATGCCTGAGTCTACTTTTCGATCCTCTCTGGATGGCTGCGTCCATGCCTTGGATCTAGATTATATACTCTCTTATGGATGGTTGCGCCCATACCACATACATCATGTACTTGAGATATCAGTTGTACTTCTTTACGCAGGTTCTCTGGCGGCCGTGTTTCAGTCACGCATGTTCTTGTAAAGCACTTCACCCCTCTATCTCCCTCGGGCCTCATGCTTTAGGGGGCATCTGTTACACAGTAATTTGTCACCGTTTGTCACTGTCCCTGTTACCCCTCTCCTACACCTTGGAGGACTCATCCCGGGACTTGTGAGAAGTGACAAGACTTGAAACCACTTGCATCATTCCCCTCTAAATATGAGCATCACATGCCCTGAAGACATCTCCTAAAGAAACCCCATGAAAATAGCCCTTTTTGCATTAGCGCGGGTTCACTATGTACTTCCCGCGCCAATGGGAAACTCCTCCAAAGAGGGCGCGCTATTGGCGCTCTGTCCCAGAGTCGCAATCACGCCAACCAACTTGGGTAAACTTTTTAACAAATAAACTTTCGAAAGTTCTCTCCAACTCGTTCACCAACTGAGTCTATGTTAGGTGGGGATGGTTTGGCTTCGAATCTCCTTGAATGGGAAGTAGTTTTCCACCCTTCCATGGAAGTTTCCAAGTGATAATGCCAAATCCATGATTTATGTGATTGATCTTATCTTTCCCTCCTTCATCTATAAAAGCTTGTCTCCATACCTTGAGCAAGCTAGTAGTAATGGTAGTGGTGATGCTGTAAGGAAGATATCAAGAGATCAAGAAGAGTTGCAAGAGCTTTCCTTGTGTCCATAAGGCTTAATCTAAGTAAGGAGATCTTGTTACCAAAGAGAGAGAGAGGCTTGTTCCCCATCCCCTCATGCTTTGCAAGACTTGTGTAGCTGAGCACCCAGCCAAAGGAGGACTCAACGTCAGAACATTGGTTGTATTCTCTTTTGTTGATTATCAATAATAGATGACTACTATTATGGTTCCACTCTCATTTGTCTTTGTAATGGTTAATGTGAGTTATGTCCTTTCTGACTGATGTATAATTGCATTTATTAGATTTCACGCTTGTGTTTGTGTTTCTCTTTGTGTGTGCAGGTGTCTATTCACGAAGATCGTGGAGGATTGTGACCGGCCAAAGCAAAGGAGCGAGGGCGACGTCTCTTCATCAAACATTAGCGTTGGAAACCAAGTAGGTTTTCATTGCCTACCTTTTATTTGCAATTAGGAACTTGCATGGTAGCATTGACTGATTGTTGCTAGACCCATTCTGGGCTAGTAGGGATCGCCTCTATCCGTAGAGGGGATTTACCTCTCCAACAAGGGTGTAGGAGCATTCTTTCAGGAGTTGGAGCTTCTTGATAAATTGAATGATTTTCTAGAGTAATAGGAATTTGGAGCTTCCTTTTTAGTTGGAGCTAAGAAATTTTTTACTCATAAATCATATTAGAAAAGCATTTGGTGGTTTTTTTCCCGCAAGGGTTTCCACCTAGAAAATATCTTGTGTACTTCTCTTGTGATGTGTTTAATTATGTTTAATTATTATTAATGCTATTAAATTTAATAATTAACTAATTTGAGTGAAATAATGCTTCACGCCCCTCTCATGATTTCCAACAGTTTTTTTTTTATTTTTTCTTCATCAGAGGATTGTTCACCTTCATCTTCTAAGGATTTGTTGTCTTCTTGAACTTATTTTCCTTCTTTAATTTCCTATATTTATTCTTCTCTTTATGGTCATATTCATTATTTTCTTCATTGTATAGACATTTAGATTCATAATGACCTACATTTCCATAATTAAAGCATTTGAAGGGTAACATAGCTCGGTACTTTCTAGATACTCTTTTCAATTTTCTGGCAAACTTTGCCTATTCTTCATCAGCTAAGTACTTGAGATCTCAGAAGACTTGGATTAAAATGCTATTGTGTGAAAATGAGTGCTGCCTTTAAATTGATGTTTGGAACTACGCGAAGTGGAAGAGCATTCAGAAGAAATGAAGAATTGAGCTCTGAATACAATCCGCTATTAGGATCTTCTGATAGCAACAAAGAAGGTAATATTCTGAGAACGCCGCGAAGTGTGCTACAACTTGTAAGTCAGGGTATCGCAAGAATACCTCATCCATCCACCCCACCTCTGCCTCCACCTCTTCCTCACAGACCTACACCTACACGTCCGCCTTTGCCTCCACTCCCGCATCCATCATTTAATATGGCGAATACAGTGAAGTTGCATGTGTTTATGGGTGTGGGAACTCAAGACCCTGAACAATTATGGTTTGTCGCAGATGTTATATGGACAACACAGCAAATCACTGATGACAATATGAAGAAAGTGCAGCTAGTCATAGCGTTGTAGGATAGAGCACTGAGTTTGTACATTAAGTTCTACACAGATAAGCCCATTGGGCCTATGCTAGAAACCCAACAAGCGCTGAGTAGTGAATTCAAGAAGCCCAACTCTTAGGCTCAGTTTGTAAAAGAGTTCAAGGAGATTCAACAGAGGGTAAATGATTCTGCGTGGGACTTTGATCAAAGATTAAAATGTCTAATTCAGCAGGCTAATATGACAACTACAGATTTTCAGAATAGAGACTGGTATATTGCTTCACTCTACCGCATTTGAGAGTGTCCTTGTCACAACAAAAAATAGGAACGCAAGTAGAAGTAGTGGATATCGCCATGATATTAGAAGCTTCACCAGTGCAGGATACAAATATAGGGGTACATCAGATTCAATCGTAACTAGCAAGCCTGCGCATGGAACCGCAGAGCCTGAAGAAGGGAAAGGAAGCGCGGCTCGAGGGGCGCACAGAAGTTTGGTGCTTGAAGTGTAAAGGCTAGGGTCATGACAAGGACCATTTTACCGTTTATAAAAACTACCTCATTGGGGGAGGTCCTATCCCTATAAAACCGGGAAAAATCGTTGGATTGAGCACGAGAGTACCCTTATGGTGCGCTATCTATCAAGTAGTTGGGAATCACGTGAATGATAACTGTCATCTCTTGCAAAAATTTGTGTAAACACCATAGCAGTTATTTTGTACTTTCTGTAAATCGGTTGGGCATGATGAACGCAATTGCTAGAGCTACGAATTGATGATGGAGCAAACCCATACATATAGAATGCAAATAGAAAATCGGCCTTAAGATCAGGGGGTGGGTGAAGTGTGCGAAGGATTCCAGGGCTGAGGAAGAGGATTACGAGGAGGGGCTACAAGGGGTCATGACCAAATCATTTTTTATAATTGTGGAGAAGCAGGCCATTTTGCGCGCAATTGTCAGAACCCAACGCATCCCTCCTGCCAGTATTTTCGACAGTTTGATCATGTTATAGAAGATTTCCCAGTACTAATAGCTAAGATGCAGGAGAAGAAGACGCAAACACCTATGTAGAACATTCAGATGATGAGGGCGGAGCCTCGTGAAGAAGAGCCTAGAATTAACATAGTAACGCACAGTGGCATTTCCACAAGAGAAGATAAGGGGAAGCAGTTGAAAACTGAAGGATAGGCATGCAAGGCTGTAGAGAAGGAAGTTGGATTCGACCTAAACTGGGCCAAATAAACCTTTATGGAAGCCAAAAATAACTTCACTGAGGCCTCTACCTTAGGAAGTCAGGATGAGTCTAGCGGAAACAACGAAGCAGGATGTAGATCCTTCGCTATTAGGCACCTTTTTGAAGACTTGTATGAAGTTGTTACGAGATAGAAAGGTGGTAGAAGGGCTTCAAGAGCTAATTGATAACTATAAAGGTAAGGTCAAACCTCCTCCAGAACTGCATGTTATACGAAAAATGTGGAAAAGAAAGAAACGAACAAGTCATGAAATGAGGCTAACAGTGCAAATGGGGGAGTATGAAATGGAGAAGATAATTCTTGATCAAGGATCTGATGCGAATGTGCTACCAAAACAAACTTGGGAAAGGATGGGAGAAAAGCACTACACTAGTCTCCTATCCAACTTCATATGGCCAATCAGCAGAAAATCATTCCTATGGGGCTCTTGTATGGGGTAATGGTGGATATTGAAGGAGAAAGTGCTTTGGATGATTTTGAAGTGATCGAGATAGTGGATGATAGTAATCCTTACCCTGTGCTATTAGGCATTGATTGGGCCTTTGATATGGATGCAATAATTAATCTTAAGAAACAAAGAATGAAATTTGAAAGGAAGGAGCTCTAAGTAATTGTTCCTTTAGATCCATCTAAAGGTGTGCAATACACAGAACCCGTTCGCGATTATGAAGAAGAGGACGATCTAGATCAGATATATAAGATCACTGTGCGAGATGAGGATTGGATCAATCCTACATCAGATGGACGAATTATGTGGGATAAAGATAGCTCCTGCACCTCAGATTCTGATGAAGAGCTTGAACATTGGGAGAACATATTACATGAAGTCTCTTCATTGCGCTGCAACATGTTGACCAAATCGCTTCGATGCATATCCACAGAGGTAATAAATCTTCCTCATTATGATGGTTTAGATGATGTTAATTTGTTTTTGGAGAAATTTGAAAGGGAGGTGCCAAAAGAACATCGGTTCGAGGCACTATATCTAGCATTACCCGTTGGTGAGGTATGCATAAGGACAGCTTCGCAAATTGGAAAGAATACAGACAAATGATGAAGCTAAGGTTTGGGCACGCCAATACTCGTATGACAGAAAAATACACTGGAAAAGATGATCCATGTGAACATCTAGCGTAGTGGAATAAAGCATGGGAAGAAAATCCTCAGCGTGAACAGGTACATGTATTTTGTCACACCCTGGATACCATTCCGATGAATTGGTACCTGGAGATGGAGCTATGCCATGGAACAACTAATTGGGATATCCTCAGGGAGAGTTTCTTGTTAACCTTCAACTTTGATGATGGCTTCACATGTATTGATGAAGCGCTCCAAGAAATTAAGGCTACGATCTTTAGAATGCCTAAGGACCTGATAGAATGGGTTCAACTAGATTGGAATACGTAGTTGCACCATGCGCTAGAATGCTATAACATGACGATTTCAGAAGAAGAAGAAGATGATCCTAGAAATATCATCATCCTGGAGTCTAAGGGATAGCGCAAAGTTGAAGGACCCAAAGCAGCAATCCTTAAAATAACAGAGCCTCTAAAGACTAGACAAGTAAACATTGGATCATACGCACAGCCGAAGTTTGCAAAGATAGGCAAATACTAGGATGAGGATACAGTTGATAAGGTCGCAGAAATGTTGCACAAATACCAAGACTTGTTTCCCACCAAGTTCTCAAATCTAAAGGGGATACTATGGGATCTTGGTGTGATGAAGATTACTTTGAAGCTAGACGTGAAGCCCGTAAAACAGCAACCCTACCAATTGAATCCCAAATATAAGGAAAAGGAGCGTAAAGAGTTGGAGAAAATGCTTGAAGCAGGGATCACTGAGCCAGTGGAGGAATCATATTAGGTAAGCCCTATGGTGGTTTAGGATAAAAAGAAACAGGATGAAATCTGGATATGCGTAGATCTAAGGAAGCTCAATGATGCGTGCATTCATGACCCGTTTCCAACACCATTTACAGATGAAGTCCTAGACAATGTTGGAGGGAATAAAGCCTATTCATTCACTGATGGATTCTCGAGGTACCATCAGATCAAGATCGTGCCAGAGGATCGCAACAAGAACACGTTCATGATGGAATGGGGATGTTTTCAATATACGGTAATGCCATTGGGATTGAAGAATGCACCTGCGATCTTCTCACAGGTAGTAATTGCAGCTTTTAAGGAATTCATCCATATGTTCTTAGAAGTATACTTTGACGATTGGATTTTCTTTGGATTAGTAAAGCGCCATGTTACAAGTTTGTGCCTTATATTGGACACCTGTCGCAGACATCAAATTGCCCTGAATTTGAAGAAATGCATTTTATATGTCCCTTATGGAATATTGCTAGATCATGTGGTTTGCAAGCAGGGATTGATGGTGGACCCTGCAAATATTGTCGTTATTTTCAATTTCGAGGCCCCGAAGAACGTAAAACAATTACGCGCGACACTAGACCATATGGGGTATTATAGAAAATTTATTAAGGAATATGCACAAATCACTATGCCAATGGAGAAATTGTTGAAGAAAGACACGACATTCTATTGGGATGAAGAGTGTTAGAAAAATTTGGATATTTTGAAGGAAAAAATGGTCACCATGCCCAATCTAGTATTCATGGATTGGAACAAGGAATTTCATGTGCATGTGGATGCTTCTTGTATAGAGCTTAGTGCGGTGCTAACCCAACGAGGTGAAGGTGATATCGATCATCCTATATCGTTTTCCAGTAGGAATTTGTCTAAGTGGAGAAGAACTACTCAAATACAGAACGCGAGGGATTGGCTATGGTATACACACTACTGAAATTATGACACTATCTTTTAGGCGTTCACTTCAAGATGTATACAGACCATTCTTATCTAGAATACCTAGTCAAGAAGTCTGTGTTGGGGGGGGAAGATCTATAGATGGTTGTTGCTCTTTCAGGAGTATGATTTTGAGGTAATTGTGAAGCCCAGACGATTGAATGTTGGTCCTAATCATCTCTCTTGGATTGAGACTGGTGAAGAGCCTACTAGTTTAGAAGAAGGGTTTTTTGATCTGCAACTCTTTGTTGTTCATGTCATAGACGATCACTTTGCAGACATAATCCTATTTTTAAAAACTAGCACAACCCCAGAGGGATAGTCTATTCAGAAAAAGAAGGAATTGGTGGTTCACGCGGTTGACTTCTCTATGTTCACTAGACGCCTATATAAGATGGGTTGCAATGAGATACTACACCGATATGTTCCAGAGTTTGAACGACAAAGCGTCCTCGTAGAAGCGCATGGAGGAGTGGCAGGAGGCCACTATGCAGGAAGAGCGATCGCGCAGAAGATCCTGCACACAGGACTTTGGTGGCCAATGGTGCATAAGGATGCAAAATAATATTGTAGGGCGTGTGATCCTTGCCAAAGGATGAGGAGACCATCGCGAAGGGATGAATTTCCCTTGAATCCACAAATAACTGTGTGGCCATTTGATAAATGGGCGATTGATTTTGTGGGTCTAATCCATCCACCAGGGAAAAATACTGGAGCGCAATATATTATAACAACAACTGAATGCTTGATGCATGGGTGGAAGTGGAGTTGGTAAAGGACTGTAGCACAGCCACCACTACGAAGTTTATTTTTGAGTATATCTTGTCCCGCTTTGGCTGTCCTAAGATATTAATGAGCGATAGGGGTATGGACTTCTTAAATGAAATGATTTCCGCGATGCTTGAAGAATTCCAGGTATATCATCAAAAAAGTATGCCCTATCATCCTCAAGCTAATGGTATGGTTGAATCCTTCAACAAAATTATGGAGAGCGCTCTAACGAAGGTTTGCAACGCGAAGTGAAATGACTGGGATGTATGCATACCAACAGTCCTATGGGCATATAGAACTGCTTGTAAAAAGCTAACAGGCAAAACCCCTTTCAAGTTAGTCTATGGGTAGGAGGTTGTGATGCCCATGGAATATATTATGTCGAGTCTGCGTATTGCAACGCTGACTGATATGGTTGATCGCGAGACTATGGAGGAGCGCCTTGCGTAGCTGCTGGAGTTGGAAGAGGATCGGTTTTTGGCAGGCTTTCACCAACAGGTTCAAAAGGAGCATGAAAAGGCATGGCACAATCGGCATATAAAGCAGTGCACCTTCTAGGTTAATGATTTGGTCTTATTATATGACAGCAAGTTCATGAACTTCCTTGGAAAATTTCAAATGCATTGGCTGGAACTATATGTGGTCAAGGAAATTACAGATGATGGTGTAGTTCACCTTGCGAAGCTAAATGGAATTGTTTCTGGGAAAAGTCAATGGCAGTCGATTGAAGTTGTACAATGGGACATCCCGCCCGTGCACAATGATTATATGTTGGTGGGATAGTCTTAGTACTCCTGGCAGCTGCAAGGAAGTATGGGACTATAAACTACACTGCTCTAAAATTAGAAAGACGAAGTAAGGAGGTTGTGCGATTGAAGAAAGTAGGGCGTCAAGGGGAGCTGCGCCAAGAAGGATGCGCCATAGAGGTTGGTGTCATGCAGCGGGGTCAAAAGTAGCCATTGGGTGCATTGTAGTAGATGGGATTGCCAAATCCCTGTTAGGCAGAGTAAGGAGGCTGCATTTATGGGACAACTCTTTGGAAATTTGCGGGCAAAGATGCATTAATGATAGAAAATTGGAGGGAACGGTTGGATTTGAATTCAAATTTGCCTATAAATATGGCAATCTGGCCAACATTTGAACACTTTTAATGAGTTTTCCTTAATCTTTGCTGCCAAAGAGATTATTGTATGTCTAAGAAGATTTGGGAAGACATTTTAGCACTACCATAATTCACCAGCTTACCTGAGTGGCACCGAGAGATCATCTCTGAGAGAATGATGGCCACTCTCCCTGAAATAATAGTCGCGCCATCTGAAGATGCACCCCCCACTGAAGTACCACCCCTATGCCTACGACACATAGGTCTCCTAAACTTAAGCCTTCTGCCACTAATAAAAATCAAAAGAAGTCGTAGTAAGTTTCGGTGAGGCAATCACACCAGAAAAACCCCGCAAAGATTTTCCAAAAGGGGAAAATGGACAAATCATAGCAGCCACATGAGCCCCTTGATCTCGATGAAGAAGAGCTTCACGAAGGCATCGAGAGATGGCTGTCGAAGAGGGTGAGCCTATAACTTGGCTCCCAAAGTATATCCCACTACGTAAGAGAAAAGCCAAGGTACCTAAAGCTCTGGACACCGCCAAATTCATGGTTTCTACACCACTGTTGCCAAAGACGGTGGTGTTTGAGGGCGTGCTATTAGGGCGCATTCCTTTACTCAAGCTGGAGGATTGGGGCTTGGCAGACCATGAGAAGTTCCCGCAGCTTGCACCAACTAAATACTTAGTGAAAATTTACAATGAGGAAACCCGAGTAACGCGACTGGAGCCGATGAAGTGGGTCGTAGGGGTTGAGAAAGTGGGCCTGCTGAACATGCTCTTGGTGTCACACTTTAGCTGAATGATCATTAACACCGTGTGTGTTAGACAATTTCGCACCCTGGTGCACGATGGGTGTCTCTGGATGGGAGAACCCATCCCTATTACTAACATGCTGATCCACAGGATAGTTTCTCTACCCTATCAAGGTGTGGATCCCGCAGAGGCATTTGGAGGAAAATTAAAAGAAAAGAAACTCGCATACCAGATGAAGAGCGAGTTTGGATTGGTGAAGAAGTCACGCAGATACTCCACTGATCCATTACAGACAAAGCAGTGCAGTTCTCCACGCAGATCTTGGCCTGCAAGATTATGCACAAGTGTCATGCAGACGAGGCTCCAACGTCGGTGATTTCATTGGCTGCACAATGTGCTAAAGGAGTCCAGTACAACTGGGCTTAGTACCTCTGTAAATAGTTTTTGGCAAACTGTCGTGAAGCCTAGGATGCAGGAAAGACATTTCATTATGCCTAGTTATTATTGTTGATAGTACTGGTAGCATGGAGGATGTCAGAGGACAGCCAGTTTCCTCTGCAAGACCTAGACCTTCCAGAAGCAGTGAAGTTCGCTTCACTCTGGGCGACCAAAGATTTAGCACTGGTCATGAAGACCAACATGTTTTGGGTGCTTGTAGAGATGGATCTCCACATGGTGATTAACCAAAGGCTGAGGCTGTCACCTATTCTATATGAACAATTGGACCCTTATGCAAAAATGCAAGGAGGATTTTCACAATGTTTCTATCTGCGCGAGACGAGATCCAAAGAAGGTGTGGTATAAGTTTCCCTACCTTGTGAGTGAAGCAGATGTACAAGAGATCATTGGTAAATGGCCAAGGGACTGGATGGTTCCATCAGATCCAGGCGTGAGAACAAGCAAGGTCAAGGAAAGTACCTCCATGCAGACCACAGCAACACAAAAAACAGAAGGAGGCAGAGCAAGATGCACCTCGAGAGAAATCTGTGCAGTAGAAGGAAGCTTTTACCAAGGAAGCTATTGCTAAGGTAGCTGCTAGAAAAGAACGGGCGGCCAAGGAGAGCGTAGTAGAGGTTGAGGAGTGTGCTTCTCAGCACACAGAGGACCAGGAGGAGTCTGATGTTGAAGGAGGTGGGGACGGGGAGTAGGGCACCACCTTTTAGTCAAAAAGCAACCAAAAAAAAAACTTATGAACCAAGGAAGAAGTAGAAGTCCACTAGATTCTCCCAGGTGGATCCACTAGTCCTCACTGAGGGGGAATTGGACGAGATTGGCGACAAGGTCCGCAACACAACAATAGAGTTATGGACATAGTTTGAACAGCAGTACCAGCAGGGGTTGGGAAATGTGTAGACGGATCTGTGCGATCTATAGATCCAAACAGGGCAACTGCAAGTGAGCGTTGGCCAGGCGAGTGGGATTCATGCGAGCTTGTAGCAAGCAAGCGCGACCATTCTAGATACAGATCAAACTTTAGATCTCAGAGTCATTGAATTTCCTAATGGGGCCTAACGCACCCAATCAGAGGAAGAAAACACCCAACCGTCACAGATCAAGGATCTAGATGTCAATCTTGCAGCACTTCCTATCCAGACCCTCCACAAATTGCATCAAGGCATATACGACGAGATGACGGTTAGGGAGCAGTGGGCAGCTACTGGTGATCATTGAAGTCAAAACCAACAACCAGCAAATCTTTGCAAAAAAAGGTGCAAACATTGAAGGAGAAAGAAGAAATAGCCACGCGCAACCAACAGTTGGAAGCAATGATTACACAGGCCTGTAATGCGTTGCTTGAATTCAATATTTCCACAAAAGTAGAATCAACGAAGAAGATACAAATGTTGGTTACGACAGTCAGGGAATCAAAGGATGAAATCAACCGAGTCTGATTTGAATTACAACTACAAATTTCGGAGCTGCAATTGAAGTTACAGCCAAAGGTCCGAGAGTAGCGCGGAGCAGCGATCAAGGAAGGAATGGCCATGTGGATGCCGCAGTCAAGGAATACACCGAATTATTTAAGCAAGCCATCGAGCTTCGGAAATCTCTACCAGAGGACCCCACTCTGCAGAAGATTGGCACTGACATTAGGGAAAAGCAACAACAATTTAATGAGATAAGGTCGACTACGCACACTTTGGCGCCTGTACAGTGGTTCGCTTGATTGTAGGAAGGGAAGTAGCTACAGACTGAAATTGAATAGATGTGCAGGAAAGAGGCCATTCTAAGGGCCAGAACTGAGCCTTGGATAGGAAACTAGTCAGCTCACTCTATCCATGTTGAACAAGTTAAAGGGTATCCAACAGACACAAAGGATAATGGGCCTCGCAGTGGAAGGCCCTACTAACATAGAAGCTCGTCGAGGAAGTACAACGGGAAGTTATGCAGGGCACCACTAATTTGCAAGTTCCGAAGATAGAGTTCTGCAAACTCCAGGACAACATTGCAGCGCCAGCTGAGTGACTCGAGGACGAGTCACCAAATTGTGTTGGGATCCTGTTGGGAAGGGTTCCTAGGGTAAATTTTGATAAATTTTGTAATTTCTTTTTGTAAAGATGTAAAGTTTGTTGGGTCCCTATAATACTGGAAGCGGAGCGCGAAGCTGGTCAGAGTCAAAGGGGCTTTAGGCCCTTAGATGGGTAGTTTATAGGAAGGTTTTGAGACCCGCCCATGGTCCACAAACCATGGTATTGTAAAAGCAAGGCAATAAATAGAAGAGTCATAGCGATTTTAGGAGAGCATCTAATTGTTAGAAATATTTGTAAGGGCAAGTAAGCTAAGGAAGGAAAGATCTATTTCCTGTACTTAGGTGAAGGAGAAGGCTCCTACAACTGAGTGCACGAAGACCTTGGTAAGTTCGTAGGCTGAGTGCGCGGGCCCCTGCAGCTAAGTGCGTAAGGAAAAGAAGTTTGTACTTGAATGACCATATCTAATAAAGACAATTTTGAGCGAATATTTGTGAATCTATGTATTATTTCTTACTTCTGCAAAGTTTCTGTATTTTCGCTTTGTATTGTAAATTATATGAATTAATGCTTATCTTGTGTGTGAAAGTGGTAGATCATTATTTTTTATACATGTTATGACTAATTAAAGGCCTTCGTGAAGATCTGGAAGTTGTTTAAAGTGAATTTACTGTAATAATATGTTACAGAAGGGTTAGGGTGCGCGAACTAGGGTGTAGGAGCATTCTTTCAGGAGTTGGAGATTCCTAATAAATTGAATGTTTTTCTAGAGTAATAGGAATTTTGAGCTTCCCTTTTAGTTGAAGCTAAGAAATTGTTTACTCATAAATCATATTAGAAAAGTATTCGGTGGTTTTTTTCCTGCAAGGGTTTCCACCTAGAAAATATCTTGTGTACTTCTCTTGTTATGTGTTTAATTATTATTAATGCTATTAAGTTTAATAATTAAATAATTGGAGTGAAATTATGTTTCACGCCCCTCTCATGATTTCCAACAGTTTCTTTTATTTTTCTTCATCGGAGGATTTCTCACCTTCATCTTCTAAGGAGTTGTTGTCTTCTTGGGTATAGAAACTCTTATTTTTTGAACTTATTTTCCTTCTTTAATTTCCTATATTTATTCTTCTCTTTATGATCATATTAATTATTTTCTTCATTGTATAGACATTTAGATTCATAATGACCTACATTTCCATAATTAAAGCATTTGAAGGGTAGCTTATCGAGTCTGTACTTTCCAGATATTCTTCTCAAAGTTCTGGA
Organism: Pinus tabuliformis; assembly: GCA_031772625.1. Lineage (NCBI taxonomy): Eukaryota > Viridiplantae > Streptophyta > Pinopsida > Pinales > Pinaceae > Pinus > Pinus tabuliformis. The sequence continues at coordinate 392,864,752 of CM062814.1, read as the reverse complement.
AAACTTTGCCTATTCTTCATCAAATACATAGCCCCAGTCTTCTATATATTCTTTTATCTTCTTATTAGCTTTGAAAGTAGCCTCCCTTGATGTATATTTTCCTTCTGAAGTTTTTATTTCATAGATTTTCAGTGTTCCATGCAATCGATCCATTGTCAATGTGTTGAGATCATGCATCTCCTAATGGGTTATACTTTGGCATTGAATCTAGATGGAAGAGATATCAATGCCTTTTGAAATATAAAGGAATCATCCATGCATTTATCAAGTCCTCTTATGGTGTTAATTATTTCATCCATTTGAATAAATAATTTGGCTATGTCCTCATCTTCTTTCATCTTTAATGACTTAAATTGCATTCTATAGACTTGGATTTTGGCTTTCTTTACTTTACTATCACCTTCATAACAAATCATCATCTCATACCATTTATATTTGATTTTTTTGCAGTGCATGAATTGAACCAACTCAAGTTCACACAAACCACTTAGGATTGCATTCATTTCTTTAGCATTATTAGTGAGCTCTAGCTTATCACCTTTATTAACCAATTCACCTAGCTTTTCGTAGCCATTTTGTAATGTGCGCTAGACATATACACCAATAGAAATTATGTAGGTTCTCATTTTTACCTTCCAAAATTCATAATTTGTTATGGTGGACACGGGGGATTTATATGTGGAATTTCCATCCTAGTTATCCATTATCTCAGATCTACCTTCCAATTTCTAGATTGCTACTTGTAGAAATTCTCACTGTAGATTAATCTGACTATGCAATGTACTAAAGCAAAATACTTAATCTACTTCTACAATCAAACTTGTGGAAGCTTAATCAATTTGAGAAAAAACAAACGGAACACATATAACAAAGAAGAAGAATCAATCACACATGAAACACAGAAGAATACTCTGGGGAAAGCCTCAACTAAAAACCCTGCTATTTGTATTATCATACAAGTGGAAATATCTCAGGATTACACAAAGCTTTAGCTCTCATAGCTATCCAGCTCTCAGTAAAATCCCTCTCACTGCTCATAGACAGACTAGACAACTCATATGCCTTTCCCTCTGTCCTCCAAGCCTCCTATTTCCTTGCGTTGTTTTCCCTGGATGTTCCTGTTGTAACCTTGTGTGAAACTAATCTCACACACTACTCCAACACACTGTAAAACTGTGCAAATATCAAGGAATAAATTTCTTCTGCATGCAAGAGATTTTCTTATAGGAAAATTCTAGCAACTGATAGTACACTGTCCCTGCCTTCAATCTCAACTGGTTATTTATCTGAACTAACATGCATGAGTTATTTATGAGAGAATATTCAGTTATCTGGAGTACACTATTTTCATGCATGCATGCATTAAATGATTGAGCTCACAATCAGTTCCACAAATTGTTTGGAACTAATCTAACTGAGCTAACTAATTGCAACTCAAATACAGCTCATCCTTGTCTCCTTAATTAAGGGATAACTTCCTCAATCAAAGGGATAATTGTTGCATGACTTCACAAAGACTTCATGTTGAATTTCTCCAACTAATTAATCCAAGATGAATTAATTAATTATTTTTCAAACAGCTGGTGAGACTAAATTCGAATTTTAATTCAAGGACAAATTAAATTGGAATATCTTGAAATGCTATTTTTAGCATTTCTTGTTGCTATTTTCAACACTCCCTCTCAACAATAAAGGGATTATCTGCCACCCCGATCATGTCTCTATGGAACTCGAATTTACACTTTGACAAAGCCTTAGTCAAAATGTCAGCATCTTGCTCCTCGGTCAAAATATACTACAACAACATGATCCTCCTTGCCACACAGTCTCTGAGATGACGATACCGAATGTCGATATGCTTGGACCTGCCATGAAATACTGGATTCTCAGAGAGTTTGATACAACTCTGATTATCACAATAGGTCACAGTTGGATCCATCCTCTTATCAAACAAACCAACTAGAATTTACCACATCCAAATAGCCTCACATGCTACTTGACTTGCAGCCATGTATTCAGCCTCTGCTGAGCTTAGTGCAACTGACCTGTGTTTCCTGTTGTACCAAGAAACTACAGCTGAACCAAGGTTGAAAATTCCTCCTAATGTGCTCTTCCGATCTGATAGACTCCCTGCCCAATCTGCATCTGTGAAACCCTGTAGCTTCACTCCCTCTGACAGTTTGTACCATAATCCATATTGAGATGTGCCTCTAAGGTATCTCAAAACATGCTTAGTCGCCTTCCAAAACAGCTTGGTAAGCTGAACCATAGCTTGACTCAACTGGTTCACTGCATAAATCTGGTTGTGTGTTCACTAAGTACATCAGTGAGCCCACAAGCTGCCGATACACAGTAGCTTCTACTACTTCTCCTGAAGTAGCATCCTCCTTCCTCCAGTTACCTGCTAGAGGAGTCTGCATGGGCTTGCACTTCTCCATGTGGAATCTCCTAAGTATCTCATTGGCATACCTTCCTTGAGACACAAACAACTCCCCATCCTTCTGCCACACTTCCATGCCTAGAAAGTAGTGCATGAGACCCATGTCTTTCATCTCAAACTCTCTTGCAAGGTCCTCCTTGCAAGACATGATCAACTGATCATCACCTGTCAATATCAGATCATCAACATAAAGAACAATGATCAACTGCTTACCTTCCACCATGATGTGGTACAAGTTCGCATCTGCTTCACTCTTTGTGAAGCCCAACCCGATGAAGTAGTTGTCAATCTTGGTGTACCAGGGACGAGGTGCTTGCTTTAACCCGTACAAAGCTCTCTTGAGTCGGCACACATGCGACTCATGATCGAAGGTCTCAAAACCTTACGGCTGCTCTATGTACACCTCTTCCTCAATCTTGTCATTGAGGAATGCAGTCTTCACATCCATCTGATGGATCTTCCAACCCATCTGTGCTGATAGTGCCAACATCAATCTGATAGATGAGTACCTTGCTACATGAGCAAAAGTCTCATCATAGTCGATCCCCTCGACCTGTGAGAAACAACAGGCAACAAACCTTGCCTTATTTTTCTCCACACTACCATCAGCAGCTTGCTTTACCTTGTAAAGCCAACAAGAACTCACAACTGACTTGTTCTCTGGTCTTGGAACTACATCCCAAACATTGTTCCGAACTATGGAGTCATACTCCTCCACCATAGCATCAACCCAAATTGGCTGTTGCACTACTTCCTCAAAGGAAGATGGCTTGGTCTCAACACATTCCCCAACAAGGGCCATGTATCTAGTGTACCTATCAGGTGACCTCCTCTGTCTGTTCTGAGAAGATGGTTCTCCCACATTCTCTCTCACATCCGACAATAATCTGTCAGCTTTTCTTGTGCGCTTCCACCCATCTCTGGAAGACTCTGATTGAGTGGATGTCTCCACTCCCGGAACCTTTGCATGCGGCTGCTTCGCATCACTCTAAGGTTCCTCCTCCTTAGGAACCAAAATTTCCTCCACATCATGTAGTTAGAGCTCCCTCTCAAGGGAAACTCGCATGGCCTTCTGCTCATCAAACTTGAGATCTCTACGAACCATTGTCCTCTGACTGGTAGGAAAATACACCCAATAGTGGTGGGTTGTATCAGCGTACCCCACAAGTATCCCCAACACTGTTGTCATCTCAAGTTTCTTCCAAGCATCCTTAGTCACACGGTAATAAACCGATGAGCCAAAGATCCTGAAGTGACCCACATCTGGTCTCTTCTCGGAGAAAGCTTCCTCTGGTGTCTTCATCCCAAGAATGCGATGCGGGTTGCTATTCTACAAATAGACCATTGTGTTCCATGCCTCAGCCCACAAATGAAGTGGTAGGCCTTGGTCATGCAACATCGCCCGAGCTACCCCCATAATTGTTCTGTTCCTCCTTTTGGCCACCCCATTCTACTGTGGGTTATGATGTGCCATCAACTCCCGTTTAATTCCTTCTACTGCACAGAAGTCCTTAAACTTTTGAGAGACATACTCTCCACCGTTGTCACTTCTCAAGGCCTTGATCTTCTTCCCTGATTCTTTCTCAACCAAAGCTTTGAACTCTAAAGACTCTGAGAAGGTTTGATCCTTCTTCTACATGAAATAGATCCAACATTTATGAGAAAAATCATCAATGAAAATCACATAGTACCTTCGTTTCATGGTGGATGCTGTCGAGAATGGTCCACACACATCTGTATGAACTCGCTCCAAGATTGCTTCAGCTCAACTGTCTCGATCATGTAAGGAAGACATGGCGTACTTTCCCAAGGTATAACCTTTGCATGTGTCCACTTGCTCAAGTTTACCCTTGGGAAGTCCGATAGAAATCTGTTGCATTATCTTCAAGGCCCCATGATGCAAGTTTCCCAACCTCCTATGCCATAACTCGCCAATGTCTTGGCTTTGCACCAATTCTTCTTTAGAACTCAATGTAGCACAGTCATCTACCTCTAGCTTGTAGAGATTCTTCACTTGAATCCCAATCCTCTTGGTCTAAACCGTGTCTATGTGTCTCAGGAACGCCTTTCCTTTACTGAAGACTACATCATAGCCTTTGTCTTCCAACATCGCAACCAATACCAAGTTCTTCTTCAGTCCAGGCACATAATTTACATCAGTCAGGGTGAGAGGAGCTCCATGTTCCCTTTAAAACAAAACCGTACCTTCACCTGAAACATGGTACTTTCCATCATCGCCCATCACTATGTGCATCTTGAGGTCTTTCTCCTCCACTGAATAAACTCTTATTGTCGGTCATGTGGAATGAGGCTCCATTGTCCAGGTACCAAACACAACCGAGAATCGATGAAACCATGCATGAGATGAGGGTAAAATCCAATTCGAACTAAGAGGCCAGTGCCTCACCTTCAGATCCTTTGGAGGATCCCTTCTTGGAATTCTTCAATGGACAATTAGTTGCATAATGGCCCACCTCATGACAATTAAAGCATCTCACTTTATATTTGTCAATCTTCTTCCCACCATGAGAAGAACTCGATTTAGAATGGGAAGCCTTCCCTTTCCCTTTCCTTGCCTTACTTGCTAAGGCTAGATTTTCTTCATCATCATGCTTAGATGAAGAACCATCTCTGTTGCTCCTCCTGATCTCCTCCTGCATCAGATCCGACCACAGTCGTTCCCAATCTGACAGTTTATCTCTTCCATTCACTGAGTGCTGGTAGCTATGCTAGCTCTTAGGAAGACCAAGGAGAGAAAGACTCACCATATCATCATTGGCTGTCATTATTCCTACACTTCCAAGCTCATCTCTGCAGGTGGTGAGCTTGTTCAGATATGTAGAAATAGTGTCACCCTTTTCACACTTGATTTTCTGAAGCTTGTCCTTGAGCGCCAGTTTCCTCTGGTCACTGTTGTTCTGATATAGGTCCTTCAATGTATTCCACTCTAAGAACAGAGTCTCCTTCCCATGGAGACTCGAGACAATATGGTCTCAAACTCCCTCCAGAAGAATCCTCCTTGCCTTCGCCACACACTTCTTCCATTCCGCCAATTCTTGGGCATTAGCTACTACTGGCTTGGGGATTTCTTGATCAATGAAATCCTTCAAACCATTGTCTTCTAATACCACTTCCATGTGATCCTTCCATGCTATGTAATTCGAGCTGCCATCCAGTGCATACTCGAGTCTCAAGCCATTGAACGCCATTGGAGAACTTAGAGGGGTGATAAGAATTCGATTTTGTACCTGCAATCAAGAACTTCAAACTTCGACTTTTCCTTTCTCAGTATGTTTTTCACAGCTTTGATCACCTTTGCTCTGATACCATGTAGAAATTATCACTGTAGATTAATCTGATTATGCAATGTACTAAAGCAAAATACTTAATCTACTTCTACAATTAAACTTGTGGAAGCTTAATCGATTTGAGCAAGATCAAACATAACACATATAACATAGAAGAATAATCAATCACACATGAAACACAGAAGAATACTCTGGGGAAAGCCTCAGCTAAAAACCCCGCTATCTGTATTATCATACAAGTGGAAATATCTCAGGATTACACAAAGCTTTAGCTCTCACAGATATCCAGCTCTCAGTACAATCCCTCTCACTTCTCATAGACAGACTAGACAACTCATATGCCTTTCCCTCTATCGTCCAAGCCTCCTATTTCCTTGCGTTGCTTTCCCTGGGTGTTCCTGTTGTAACCTTGTGTGACACTAATCTCACGCACTGCTCCAACACACTGTAAAACTATGCAAATCTCAAGGAATGAATTCCTTCTACATGTAAGAGATTTTCTTATAGGAAAATTCTAGCAACTGATAGTACACTGTCCCTACCTTTAATCTCAACTGGTTCTTTGTCTGAACTGATATGCATGAGTTATTTATGAGAGAATATTCAGTTATCTAGAGTACACTAGTTTCATGCATGCATGCATTAACTGACTAAACTCACAATTAGTTCCACAAACTGTTTGGAACTAATCTAACTGGACTTAACTCAATAACTGAGCTAACTAATTACAACTAAAATACAACTCATCCTTATCTCCTTAATTAAGGGACAAATTCCTCAATCAAAGGGATAACTGTTGCATGACTTCACAAAGACTTCATGTTTGAATTTATCCAACTAATTAATCCAATATGAATTAATTAATTATTTTTCAAACAGCTGGTGAGACTAAATTCGAATTTTAATTCTCAATTTTAATTCAAGGACAAATTAAAATTGGAATATCCTAAAATGCTATCTTTAGCAATGCTATTTTTAGCACTTCTATTTTTAGCATTTCTTGTTGCTATTTTCAACACTACTAATATAACCTACTATGATACCAATTGTTAGAAACTAGGATAATAGAGACTTTGCCTGATTCATTATGGATCAAAGAAGCCTGAATATAGAAAATATCCAATATTTCAATTCATTTGAAAATTAATCATGTAAAAACCACATAGCATCATGATCCATTTTTACCTTGAAGTGTCTTCCCATTAGGTAGGGTCACCATTTCTTAAGTGCATGTAGTATCGCCAACATTTCCTTCTCATAAATAGCTTTGTGTAAATACTTTCCTTTGATTGGACGACTTTCGAAAGCAATGGGTCTTTCTTCTTGCATTAAAATAACATCAATTCCATTTCCTGAGGCATCACATTCCACAAAAAAGTTTTTTGTGAAGTTCGACGTAGCTAAGACCGATGCTTGGCACATTGCCTCTTTAAGATGTTCAAAGGCCTTCGTTGCTTCTGGAGTCCATAAAAATGCATCTTTCTTCAATAATGTTGTTAGAGGTGCTACTATTCTCCAATAATTCTTAAAAAACTTGCGATAATACCCTGTCAACCCGAGAAATCCTCGCAGATGCTTTATGGATGTGGGAATTTTTCATTCTTTGATGGCTTTAATTTTGCTAGGGTCTACCTTAACACCTTCATGTGATACAATATGACCCAGATATTCCACCTCCTGTACTTCAAAGAAACATTTCGTGCTTTTTGCATATAATTGTTTCTCCTCCAATAGTTTGAGCACCCTGTCAACATGTTGAACATGATCCTTCCAAGACTAGTATATCATCAAAAAATACTAACACAAATTTTCTAAGGAAGGGTCTGAAAATGGAATTCATCAAACCTTGAAATATAGAAGGTGCATTGGTAAGGCTAAAAGGCATGACCAAAAATTCATAATGACCCTCATGTGTTCTAGATGTTTTTTTCAGAATGTCTTCAGTCTTCATTCTGATTTGATGATATCGTGAATAAAGATCCAACTTGGTGAAGTAAATTGATCCATGAAATTCATCCAATAGTTCATCAATGACAGGAATGGGAAATTTATCTTTAATAGTGAGCTTGTTGAGCTCCCTATAAGCCGAACACATGCGCAGTGATCCATCCTTCTTGTGCACCAATACTACTGGAGCAGAGAAAGAACTTTGACTAGGTTGAATTATACCAGCCTCTAGCATTTTTGCAATCATACGTTCAATTTCACTCTTTTGGGAATAGGGATATCTGTAAGGCCTGATGTTTGGAGGAACACTTCCTGGAATCAAATGAATAGCATGATCATGATCACGAATATGTGGGAGACCTTTGGGAGTCTCAAATACCTTGGAATGGTTGTCCAAGAATTTTTGGAGATCTAGAGAAATAGATGATTTTGATGTGGGAACCTCTAGCGAACATAATTATGAAATTACGCCTCGTTGTTCTTTCTTTATAAGCTTTGTCATTCCAGTAGAGCTTATTATCTTTCCTGGTTTCCCTGCGATACCTCTTAATTCAACTTCCTTTCCTTCCGAAGAAAATTTCATGAAAAGTTCTTGAAAATTAAAATCTATTGTACCCAAGGATTGTATCCATTGGACTCCTAGTAAAACATCAACACCACCCATTGGAATGGAAAGCATTGGGCGATTCAATACATATTCACCCATGGATAGCCGGATATTATGGCACTTTCCAGAGCAATTTATGGTTCCTCCACTTGCAACCATCACTTGAAACTCTGGTGATGGATATAGGAAGCAATTCAATTCCTTGGCTATCTTACAATGAATAAAATTATGGGTACTGCCCGAATCAATCAACACTATTACCTTTTTCTTCTTGATATGTCCTTCTATCTTGATAGTTTGAGGAGTGGTAATTTTGGCCAATGCATTACAAGATATGGTCAGATTCATTTCTTCTTTCTCTAGGGTTTGTTCCTGGTGTATATCATCTTCTTTTGACGTTTCTTGTTCCTTTTCTTCCTCCTCTTCAAAATCTATATAAAATAATTTCTTCTCAGCACACTTATGACCTTTAGTGTATTTGTTATCACAACTGTAACAAAGCCTTTTTTCTCTTTTTTTCTTCCAATTTTTGGGGTGTCAACTTGTTGTGGCCAACAACAACCCCCCTTCTTATTTATTTTTCTCACTAATACTAAATAAGTGGGGACCCTTATCCATAAAATTTAAAAAAAATAAATTAGGACTTGTATTCCCTTTTTTAATAAATCTTACTATCATAACTTAGGAGAATACCCAAAAATCTAAAAAAAAACTTAAATTTTATGATAAGTTCGAACAAAACCATTCTCTCAATAAAAACGTCGCATCGCAAAAAGGTAATAGATGCTTTCCTACAAACAGAATCCTAAGATTGCAAAATCACGATGCGAGATCACATTTTAAAGAAATTCACCGCATCGCAATTTTTATGTGTTTCAAGTATCACTTAAAGTGAAATACCTCAAACCACTGATATGCGATGGCGCGCCTCGCAAATCGCATTTCGCAAAAACATATAGTAATGGATGATTTCCACACATATTGCGATCTGCGATATTGCGAAGCAAATCGCAAAATCGCCTTATCGCATATTTGCAGGGCTCGTCGTTCGAAAAAGCTTTTCCATAAACCAATGCCCAGTTATGCGTGTTAATGTTAATTTAATGAGTTAGTTGGCAATAATTAATGAAATATGGTTTTGATCTGATCGAAGAGCCATTTCACGTAAGGTGATATATTTTATATGATTTCGGCATTTAAAGCTTTCCCGTCACCTTTTTCTTATCATTACTTTTTCCTCATTCGCAAATTGCAAGAGAAAAAAGCAGAGAGGTATACATAGTAGTGTTCAGAATATTATGGGAAAGAAAGGAAAGGCTCTAAGTTCTGAAGACAAAGAAATGACGCCCTTATACACAGACACCACCTGTAACAGAGATGCCGACGTTACTACTTGGGAAGGCATGCACAGTCTACTCGAGGAAGAAAATCCCAGAGTAATGGAGGTTATAGCTACTGCAGACTCACGCGGGTCATCTGAGGCATCAATTATAGAACTAGCATGCTCGTTCTTGCACCGAATAGCGGCAAGGCCCAAGATTCTTCCATACACAGACATGGTCAAATGGGTACTAACCGATAGTTTAAGAATCAGAGCTAAGAACTCATGGAGTCATTCTTTCCACAAAATTTAAGGTTTACATCCTCTAACAAAAAGCGCGCAAGAGGCAAAAAATAGCACCAGGGAAGCCCGGATCAAGAAATGGAGGCAGTTTATGATGCGCGATTGCGCTAGCTAGGCAAAACCTCTTGAAAAGGAAAGCCTCTAATCACTCAATTGCCTGTAAGCCCAAAAAATTGTAGGAAAAAGTGCTAAAGGCGAAAAGCAAAACCCGAGCTCTAAAAACCAGTGGTATTTATCGGGGATATCTTCAAGTAGTATGTAAATTTCTACCAAATGTGCAGCATCTATAGACAAGCTAGAGACAAAAGGCTCAAGAAAGAGCAGAGTCCATCAAAAGGTTAACCAAGTTAAATTGGGATTCTTGCTGGCACTACTTGGTTAAACCACACAGTTAGTGCATGACTCTCAAATGTCTCACTAAATTTGTCGAGAAGATGGGGCCAGCACTTGTCGATTCCGTTTTCGCGGGACAGCTAAAATCAGAGGTCAGCCAGCCAACTCTCCTCAAGCCGATGCTGGATGCTTGCGACTACAAGGAACAGATACATAGATAGTTAATTGCCAGTTTTACTTTTAGATTCAGTTTCCTGAAGTGAGGACGGTCATGTAAACCGCCTCCTATATTTTTGTAATAAACTATTTTTATATTTAGATAGTAGTATTTAAACCATTCTCATGCATTTAGAGAAGGGTCCTGAAATTTATCAAAAACTTGTCCTCAGAACATGCACTTCTGCACCCTCCGAGGAGGTTTTGATGAATGAATGGAACAATATTTATTGACATCTGTGTTTAATATTTGCTACTGAAATTGCACCTTTGTACACTTAGTAGATGTTGAATTAAGAAGAGATAAATCATTATTGCTGGAGCTCATGAGTAGAACTTGTTATAATGGTACTTTTATCTCTTAACAATTTCAGCTTATGTGTTACGGTGATATTCATGTTCAGTTATTTATGTATGAATGCTTGAATGCTTGAGTTATCATTTGGCACTTCTGTACAGTGATAGCCATTTATTTATGCTTAATATATGAGTCACTTATTATGCGATATGTTTTTCACAATTGTTTCGTGTAACTTTTTATACGAAATAATTTATCTTTATTGAATTCTTTTCTCATAGCAATTGAATGATCTTTATTACCAATTGCCATTAGAAATTATTTTAGATCGCATAACTGAAATATTAAATCCCATGTTAGTTTTAGAATTAGATATTTCTGTTCATTAGAATACAATTGCATGTTGTTAAATTATACTTAGAATAAAAGCATTTTACTTATAAATTATTAGGAAGGAAATATCAATTCTCAACACACACACATAAATTGGGAAACTGGTCCCATATCCCCAGTCGGACCCACTACACCAAACGGAAAAGGAGCTGCTAACTAGGGTTCGGACCGGGTGGGTATCTCCCTTGTTGTAGACCCGATTTTTGGGGCTTCAACACAACCCTGTAGGTTGTGGAAGGCTAGGGGAACCTCATGTTGGATGTTATCCTTTAAAGTCCATATGAACACATCAATCATATGCTCCTCTAGAATATCTCTTATCCTTATATTCAATTTTTGGAAGTCCTCAATGTGCTCCATCATTGAACCCTTTTGTTTGAGGTTTATCAATTGGCTAAAAAAAGTGTTGTTTTTTGTATCCTCATAATGTGCTATCATTTCTTCCATAAAGATTGCCCAAGTGACAATTTGTTTAGGAGAGAAAATCCATCGATACCATACAAACTGATTTGGTTCCAAATATAAAGTTTCAATGCATACCTTTTTGTGTGTTTTGCACATTATGGAGATCGAAATATTGCTCCATCTGTAGTATCCATCTTACGGGATCCTTGCCGTCAAAATTCCTCATATCAATCTTTAAAACATGGTGGATCTTCAATCCAACATTAGAGTCTATGAAATCATGATTAACATTTCTTTTCTTCTCATCATGAGTTTCCTTTACTACCCTTTCACCATTAGTAAGCATTTCTTGTAGCAACTTATTCAAATCTATCTTCAAATCTTCCATCTTAGCATCCATATCATTCATCTTAGCTTCCATTCCATCCATCTTAGCTTCCACGCCATCCATATTAACTTGCACGCCATTCATATTAGCTTCCACGCCATTCATCTTAGCTTCCACAACATTCATCTTAGCTTCGATTACCTTTAGTGAGAGTGAAAGTTGTTGCACTTGGTCTCGTAATTTTGATATATCATGTTGCATCTCTTCCTCTTCTTCATAAGTCATGCTAGAGATTTCAGGTTGCTTAATAAGTTTTTCCATTTTCTTTCTTCGGGGCATCAATTAATGATAATTTTGCTTCACTATGCCCTTTGAGCTACAACCTAAATTTTCAACCCAAACTTATTAAAAAAAATTAAAAAGACTACACACCTTTCTTTTGCTTTGTATAAACTCGATATTGAATTTGTTGTATCTTTGTAATTGAGGTCCTCCAAGTTCTGAAATTTCTTCCTGCAATAGCCCTCTGAGTCCTCTTTCCAATGCCACCAGTCTGATCAAAATTGGATTCTCCAAGAAAGAGTTATTCCCAATCTCCCAAGATGACCTGATTATATAATTTTTCAGTAGAGCGAACTTGTATGACATGCCACGTGTTACTATTTCGACCTTCGAATCTGAAAAAGATACACAAAAAACTACATTCTGTCCTCTTTTTGTAACTTCTTACAAAATTTCAATACGATGCTCAGAGAGAAAGTTATGATGATTTTTCCAAGGTTACATGTTTGGAATGTAATTCAGGAATCTGAAAAAAAACCCTAACTTCCTCAGATCATATCTCCGAAAATATAGCGAGACAAGATCTGAAATTTGGACCCGAGGTTCAGAATGATTTCGTCTCAAATGGGTTTTTTTTATCTTCTAAAACATCACAAAAAAAAAAATTATAGCGAAAATTCCACGATGACCTATTTAGTGTAGCGAAACCCTAGAATCCAAAGCTCTGATACCAAATGTTATGAAACCATCTCACAAAAGATAGAAAATAAAGATCAACGCCTTAGAATTCAGCCTCTTCAAGGGGAAAACCTCCTTTACATCACACAAATGAACAATTCTTGGATGATACAAATGACAAAACCTCCTTTCTATATATAGGAGTCTAAGGGGTCACAATATAATCAAAGTTGACATAACAATAATAATATAAGGGCACACAACAATAACATTAGTGGGCTTCTATGGGGAACAATAATAACAATATGGGGATAATAGGGGCACAACAATAACAATAAGGGCTACAATGACAATAGTAATGGGGGAATCACTAGTATTATAGGGACCTAACAAAAACCACTATCAATCCTCCATGCCAATTACAACACATAACCAGATAATCACATGCATACACCATACATACATAAATCAGTAAGGAAAACATACATGCAACATGTAACATGCAAAGAAATCTAGTTGTAGTTGTTGATCCACTTGTTCCCTTGTGCTTTCGTGGTTTCCTTTGCCTTCTTTCTTTGAATCTAATGTATGCCCCAAAGTGCTTCAAGAATACTCTAAGTGTGCAAGAGTAGGAGAGGATGAGATAATAGAAGAAATATCTAAGATAAAACTAAAAAAAGGTCTGTGAATTGATCCTCATAAGACTTTTTATCATTGAGGCCTCTATTTTCTTCATTTCCTCTATTTTTCCTTCAATTTTCCTCACATGGAAATATATGACCTTTCAACTCCCCTTTCTTCTATTTTACTTTATTTTCATAAGTAAATGTCAATTATTGTCACTTTTCCTTTGCCAATTTCGCTATAATAAACCGAAAGTGATCCCCATCATTGTGTTCTTCCTGAAGTTTAGCTTGGAATACATGTATTGTGACCTTGATCTTATATTTTTTACATGGAAAATCAACCTAGGGTTGTTACAAACCCCTCCCCCTTGGGGGAACACCATCCTCGGTGTTCTATGACACCTATGACTAGAAAAATGCTGAAAAAAAAAACATATTGCCTATGGAGCTTTATATCCCAGCTCGTTGTAGTATTTACAATGACCACTGCTAAAAACATGACAATCATACCATTTAATGGAGCTTTATATCCCAGCTCGTTGCAGTATTTACAATGACCAATGCTGAAAACATGACAATCATACCATTTAATGGAGCTTGATAACACAACTCATTGTAGTATTTAAAATATCAACCGCATATATACTTATAGACATTTTCTTCAACCAAAAAATAATCATATTGCCTATGGAGCTTTATAACCACAACTCGATACAATATTTACAATAATATCCACATATACGCATGCACATTTTCTCTAACCAACAAATAAAAGGATATGATGCCTGAATTAATCAACAAGGGAATCTATAAGCTCGCACCTCCACCCTCAAAAGTAGTAACAGGATTCACCTCCTTCCCAAGAATTCCAAAATCCACTTCCAAAGTCAAACCTGCATCCAATGTTTAGCGCTACAATCTTGTGCTACTTTTTCTCTTAGTGAACAGTTATCGACTCATTGTTTCATGGCACACTCCTAATGTGCTTATGATTCCATCTGAAAATGATAATGACCAAAACAAATTCATTCCTCGACCTTCCCTTCTCTACTACATAGTCCCTTGAGTAATGTAGTCACCCCCTTCCGTGCAGTCACACACCTTCCAAGGTATGTTGGTATCCCCTTCTGTGTTACACAGTGCCTCGAGCGATCCATCCCTTGGCTAAGTTTCCTCGCATTGGAAGGTCCAAAACCACGACATATCCCTACCTCAAAACCATCATACCAGTCATAGCATGCTCATGGAAATCAATGGACACTATCAAGTACCAATGTCCCACAATGGCCCTGCACCTGAATGCTTTACCATCATATTGTTGCATATTCCAATTACTTTTTGTTGTTGTTGTTAATTATTACAGTTAGTTTCAACCACCCAAATTGGGAATTTCCATTCTTTCATGTACCAAGCACATAATTTCCATTAGATTTAAAATAAATTCAAATCATACCTCAGAAGTAGCTCTTCAATAAGGTACACCTACAATTCTATTTACTTCTTGTCACAATAAGTCAAACTAACTCTTCTATCAAATCATCTTGTATAAACATATCATATCTAGTTAGCTAAAAACTCAACCATCATAAATTAGAATCATAGATCACATGCAACCATCATAAATTAGAGTCATTGATCATATGCATAATAAAACTTAAATAAAATACTGATACGTAACCTTCGAATAATTCTTTGCTTCTACCTTTGCTCATAGTCCTTTCCATACACAAACTTAATCAGTTGCCACAACTGGCAAGCACCTGGTGCCTTTTCTCTTCTTTAATCACGTACACATACACATATTATACATCACAGGCATACACCCACACACGACGTACCACACAATACATATACCTACACTTAGTGTACAACACATACACCTACACCCGGTGTAAAAGACAATACATATACTTACACATAGTAAAACACAATGAATACACATGTCATAATGCAACGACTATGCAATGCACATAACATAGTATGACATGTACACAACACAACATGTACGACATGTACAAAGTTCCACCTACACAACGTGTACAAAACACCACATGTACACCACCACCTGCACAACGTGTACACCACATGCACGACATGTACACAACACCACATGCACAACATGTACACAACACCATATGCACACAACACCACATGTACAAGATGTAAATAGCACCACATGTACAACATGTACACAACACCGCATGTACAACATGTACACAACACCATATGTACAACATGTACACTGCACCACATGTACACAACACCACATATATAACATGTACACAATACTGCATATATGACATGTACACAACACCACATATACAACATGTACACAATACCACGTATATGACATGTACACAACACTGCATATACGACATGTACACAACACCCCATATATGACATGTACACAACACCATATATACACAACCATACATACAACGTGTACAACATATAAATAATAATACTATTGCACATCCAGACTCTGCCAAGCAACCTTGCCTCTAGTGTCTTTCCACTATCTATGCTTGTCGCAAGATGCCACACATCACACTGTTTTCATTCCGCTGATGTATCCTTCACCATAGCCTATCCATAACATAAACATAGGCACAATTATAAGCACATAATATCAATTCATATCCACATGATACTGACCTCACAGATCTGTCAGGGCTACTCTTCCCACCTGTTTCCTCATAAAACTAGGAAGGTCTTCATGCCATTCACCTACATATGCAATCATTATTCCACAAGCATGATCCCTTACAATCCTGTCAAATAACAACATACATATATACAGACACACACACACACACACACACACACACACACAGATATATATATAAACATTAGCATAAAACAATCATAACACTTGACGACACTGTCAAACAACGACATGCATACATACATGTATACACATATAAATATCAGCATAATCATAATATAACACAATTACCAGATATAATAAGGTAAGGTTAAGGGAACTCCTTTTATTCATTAACAGCATGAACAACATTGAGAACAATAGTTCTCAACTTAACCAAGGCATTTGATACCCCCATGAGTTACCAATGCTTCCAAAGGAAAGCTCAACCTCAACTTCTTCAAGATTTCATGGTAGTATCTTTTGCAATGCAATCCCTTGCATCATACTCTCATAAAAACACAAATGTCAGTGCATAAATAAACATAACAAT
Organism: Pinus tabuliformis; assembly: GCA_031772625.1. Lineage (NCBI taxonomy): Eukaryota > Viridiplantae > Streptophyta > Pinopsida > Pinales > Pinaceae > Pinus > Pinus tabuliformis. Next base: position 392,848,070 of record CM062814.1, on the reverse strand, counting down.
ATACTGGTTACCTTCCCTTGTTGTACCTAGCACGCTGACCTGCAATTGAACACATCCATACCATCTCTCAAGGGAATCTAATTACCCTGTCAAATCCAACCATAACTGGAAACCAACTGTTATACCTATCAAACACATGTTCATAAATATGGCACATATCCACATAATTTCAAACAAAATCAAGGTTAAGAAGACTACCTGTATTCATGAAAATCACTCATTCATTTGGAATTGCAATTTCCAAACTTAGCTAAATGAATTCTCGTCCAATTCCTTTCTCTTACCTTTTCCTTACTGCAATTGAGTCTTATTAGGTGCTATCACATCACCCAACTATTAGTTATATAAAGAACTCAAATATTACCTTGCCATGCTAATACCAAGCATGTTGTCCTGCAACTGTACACACATGTTAGTAACATGTTCCAAAGATCAAGACATCGTGTCTATTAATTTGAAATCAACCTTTAATAAGTCTAGCAATCATGTCATAATCAACAGTCAATTCACAGTCATTAGTCATAAGGCTACAACTAGCACCCACTTGCACTCAAGCGCATTTCAGCCATCTTAGCACATATTGTGTTAGTAGAACCATCTCAAAACAAGATCATTTCTTCATGCAATATTATAGGTACATACTCATATCATTAAATTAATCAAACATTCAAACAACCTATAAACATACCATGTTAGCTAAACCAAATAGACAACATAATCAAACTCATACCTCAATGTATTTAAGGGGAGGTTATCACATCTGCACAAGTCACAATAACACAACTATATCATCTCATACCTGAATATCATAACCATAACCATCTGCATAGGCCAATGCAGACTAGCACAATACATATACCATCAAGATCTTAACTGCAATGACCATAATCATCATGCATATGATTGCAATGCACATAACAATAAGTTATTATCATTGATGATTATTTGATGCATGTGCATATGACCGCATTAATTAACTAACATCCATCATGCATGTAACCACGATAACAATTGAATGACAAGCATGTATATAACCACAACCATTAACTGTCATACATGTATTCCAACATACAAACTTGTATGATGATCTTCTCTTACCCCAAGTTCCAGTGTTGCAACCTCGCTCTGATGGTCTGCATCTCAACCAACACATCGAAATCATAAGATACCAACAACATCATGATCACATAAGACTACAACAATGACCATCACCATGCATACATAACAAACACATCAACAACTAACATGCATGCATGAAAAACACATTCTGCCCATCGAGTCCAAGTGTTTAAACCTGGAAGCACTTATACTAATCTGTAACCACCCCTCCCACATTTCCCCAGTTTCACCGGCCTACCAGGGTAAACATGAGATGAAGAGTTACTATGACATGACCCAACATAGATTCATTTAAGGAAGTGGAGCTAACAACTAACCACATACTGACTACAAATTGACTTCCTATAGGGCTTACAAGACACTTAAAGGCTGGAAAACCAGCCCAGGGGGCCAAACTCTAAGTTGGTACCCCTTTTCTTTGCTCTGGACCCACAATCGCAGCCACAACAAGGCATGTATGCAGTTATAGTCCTCCACCTGCATGCACAACACTACCTCCATGTGATTATAGCCCAATTTCTCTAGTTTTGAGCATGCGGTATCAGGATCAGTGCCACCTTTTTAGGCCTGCCCGTGGAACACTACCCAAAATTGCTTGAGACTTTCCAAAATCACATTTAACATGGATACAAAGATAAACATTCAATATCAACTCAAAAACTTGACCTAGACTACCTAAAATATAACAGACATTTCGTCAAACACATGGCAAACATGTAAGCTACAGGACCTGAATGCATATTTTATCATAGAAGACCGAGATTCATTTGAGAATCACTGAGAAGGCCCTATGCCCTCTCCACATAACTTCAACAACACTTATTATTCCATACATTCACTAACCGATCAACAATTAAACCATTCATGACAAGAGCCATAGAAGATATACATCATATGAACAACATATAACTAGAAAATAACCAACATATAAACCATGGCATCCCACCCATAATATCACCAAGACATTGCCAACAAATATACATGAATCACAATAGAAGAATAACTCTTATTAACATATGAAATTACCAACCAAGTCAGGGACTTCCATGTACCACCCAAGCATAGATTGGGTTGAGCCAAATCTCTCTTTTAGCCAATCACCCCCACGCCATATTCCAAGTATGAATGTGGGATCTCATGGAATAAGCCAAGACAAAACCAAGCCCAATATTTCATTGGCCAAACCACCTCAACCCTCAACCAATGATTCCACCTCACGGTCAGACATCACTATTATCAACCAGATCGGTCTCTACCCAAGTTGTCCAGGGCTCCAAGAACTAGTTACTCAACGACAACCTTCCAGGGCTTCTAGAAAGTTTATCCAACCCGGCTTTTGGGACTAGTAACTCATCCCACCAAGGGTTCCAGAGTGTTTGTCCCAACCTAGGCTCCAAGGCTAGTAACTCAACCCAATTTGTTCCAAGGCTTCTAGAGCGTTGTTCCAACCCACAAACATAAGGAATTATGAACACCAACTAGAAAACAATCAAGTGGAAAACCCACAACACCATGGCTATCCAAGAAATGGCAAGGAAAGGCTAAAACCACTGTCAATCCAGGCAATCCTCCGTGCCAATGACAACACATAACTAGATAATCACATGCATACACCATGCATCCATAAATCATCAAGGAAAACATACATGCAACCTATTATCTGCAAAGTAAGCTAGTTGTAGCTGCTAATCCACTTGTTCCCTTGCGCTTTCCTTTGCCTTCTTTCTCCAAATTTAATGTATGCCAAAGTGCTCCAAGAATACTCTAAGTATGTAAGAGGATGAGAGAATAGAAGAGAACTCCAACCTAACACTGACAAAACATCTATGAACTAGCTCCAATAAAGGTTATATGTTAAATGACTACAATATATACATAAGCTAATAAATGATAAGCATATACTCTACCACATATCATGATAACTAAATAATTCATTTTTAATTAAACCTCTCACTACATATAATAAGTAAACTTCCTACATAAGCTAATAAAAAATATTAGATTAAATACTAAATATTTAAATAAAGGTTATATACATTAACACAATTACATATTAGATTAATTGATATAATATTCATAATAATATTTAGCCGACTAAGTCATTTCCCAAAAAAAATATTCACTTAAATACATATACATATAAATCATTAGCTCCTTTTCATTAAATCTTCTCAAGATATTAGGTGTTCCCCTGATGATGGACTCACTTTGAAGTCCAAAACGTTGGGTTTAAAAATTCTTTAACAAGTCAGTCCACACACTTTCTCAATACACTCCACATGTATGGATTCATTATTTAAAGCCTTTTTATCATTGAGGACTCTACTTTCTTCATTTTCCTGTATTTTTCCTTCAATTTTCCTCACATGGAAATATGTGACCTTTCATCTCCCTTTTCTCCTATTTTCCTTTATTTCCATAAATAAATGTCAATTATTGCCACTTTTGTCTTTGTCAATGCCTTTGTCAATTTCCTTAGCCATAATAAACCGAAAATGACCCCCATCACTATGTTTTTCCCAACATTCAGCTTGGAATATGTGTCTTGTGACCTTGGACTTATATATTTTACATGGAAAATCAACCTGGGTTGTTGCATTTTCCACCCTATCAACTAGGAATGTCTGTCTAACTTCCTAGCCCAGGGAAACTCCACAGGTTCCCTAGCCCTCCAAGCCTAAGTCTAATAGCAGTCATAATGTTTTAAAAAAAATATGCCCAACACTCTCCAACCACAACAAAAATTAATCTCATGAGTTCTCCTTTCTTCCTTTCCCTTTCGTTCTCTCCTCCACCTCTCCCTTCAAAACCCAAGTAAAAGAAATACAAAAACAAAACAAAACAAAAACCTTTCTTCTCTCATCCTCCTTCCTCTTATGCCTCAACTTCTTACCATTAAGGCCATGAATCCCCCCATCACCCCTGTGCCTTGAGTTAATGACTTTGACTCCCCATGCGTCGGATGCCTTATCCTAAAATAACTCTAAGGAGACATATTATCAGATTTAGGGAAATTAAATAATAATAAATAATAACAATATGCTAATATTTAATCCTGAAATAAAATTGAGGAGATAACTTATCAAGTTGAGGGGTGCTAAATGAGGGGGAGCAAGAGTGGGAGGGGTCATTATTCACCCTAATGAACAAATAAAGATGCAATTCGCTTGGGGATTAGAAATATCAACTAATAATCAAGCAGGATTTCTAGCTTTATGGCAAGGATTAGAGATAGCAATAACAAGGCAGATACGACACTTGGTATTCTTTGGTTGCTCCATGATTTTCATACAACAAATTCACAAAACCAAATAGACCTCATAAAATGGCGTCTCTCCATTAATACTTAGAATCAACTTGCAAATCAGGAAATTTGAAAGTGTGGAATTCTTCCACACCAAAAGGCAGAACAACCAAGTGTTGAATTCACTGGAAAATCAAGGAGCTACCCTTGAACAAGGCTTGATCATCCAGGACCAAGGATTCCCAACATTAAGGTTCATTCCATGATTAAAATCCTAAATAAACCTTTTGTTTTCATACCCCGAATCCTTGGAATATGGAGTCAAATAAATTTTGAAGCAAATTGCGTCAGGCCAATTAATGGCCACTCTAATAAGAAAACCTCGAGGATAAGATTGCGATAGCCTTCATCTGAGGTGAACGACACTAGTGGATCCAAAAGATGGTTCGCCAAGGTGAGTATTACCACTCTCTTGGATAGGTGGCAAGTGATCTGTATTGTTTTATTACGCAGAATTATGAACGAACACCACTACATCCCACTAGTTCGGTGGTTGTTAAATGCACACGAATTCTACAGTAGAGGGAATGATACAACCATGGCTAATCTCGTCAAGTGTAGGTAGAGATAGGACTCAAGAATTGAATGTTCTATGGGATCCATTATATGGAGCTACGATGGAATAAGCACCTATATATGGTGACTCCTTGTAGTGGATAATTCATTGAGGTCCTCTATAGAACCATGGAGCGTCTACGTAGCCCAAAGAGAGTAGATGAGTTGTAATCACAATTAGCAACCAGCATCGCTTATATTTCTTTGTTCATTTCCAACAAGGTGAATTGGTGGTCACTGAGGTGAGAGCACATTTCACCCCAGTGAGTTAGAAGCTCGAAATGTTGTAGGCTGAGGTTGATCAGTTGCAGATTGCAGTGAATAGTTTAACTCTCAAAGTGGAAAATATCGAATTTTCCATTGAATTAGTGACCCTTGGAATCCTCAAAGAAGTATTTGGGCTAGTGGAAGACTTGCCAGGTGATTCGAGGGCTTGACAAGAGAATGTGGGACTTATGGAGCAAACTATGACGATGCTTCTCCCCCATAAGCGAAAATTGTTCAAGCTCAACATCTAGAAGCTCTGAAGCTAAAAATAATGACACTAGTTTTGTCTAGGCATCTTAATATATGTTATGCAAGTATTTAGTGTATCTAAGAGTCTTCTAGAGACTCTATAAAATAAGTGCAGTAAGATTCATTTTCAGTAGATGGAAAGGTAGGAAAGGATGTCTTGTTTTGCAATTTTGGAACACAACAGTTGAAGAACTTGCTCAGAATGTAAAGGTGTTGGCCTGCAAGCCAGTTGAATTAATATAAAATAGTTGTTTCCTTTAAAAAACAAAATTGAGGGGTTATAAACAATAAAATAATAAATTAAATAATAATATAATAATATTAAGTCATAACAGTGAATCTTATAGATGCACAAGAATATAATCAATTTAATATTAATACGCTTATTCAAATATAACTTAATAATTATAAGCCTAGATTTTGAGGTTAATCAAACACTAATCAAGACTAGCCATTAATCAAGGTTAAGGCTAACAATAAGTTTTTATCATTAATCAATCTTAACCATTTATTTAATTATTTAACTTTTTAAGCTTTAGAATGCCAGCATATTCATGCGAGATGTGGGTATGTAGCTAGTATATGCATACTTCGTACGTATACTAATAATACTTATTGGAATCAAACACAAAAGTTCAATCAATCAACATGTAGTCTTATAAGATAATAAGATTAGGTAGGGCATTACATACACCTGTCCTTCAGCAAACTTCATCCTGAAGTTAGGGTCAGAAGGATATAAGCAACCAAGAAGTAGTATGACAATAAGGCGTAATAAAATAGAGGGAGAGATATACTAGCCAAATTAAGTAAGTCAAACAAGGATACCACTTCCCATCTAAAGTCTCAAACTAAACTATAGCCTCATATCCTCATGTTGAAGCCCCGAAAATAGGGTCTATAACAACGGGGATACCCACCCGGTCCGGACCTTGGTTAGCAGCTCCTTTTCCATTTGGTATAGTGGGTTCGACTGGGGATATGGGACCAGTTTCCCAATTTATGTGTGTGTGTGTGTGCGAAGAATTGATATTTCCTTTCTAAAAGTTCCTAAGTGAGATGCTCTAATTCTAACTCTAATCTAATAATATGCAAATTGTATTCTAATAAGCAGAAATATCTAAGTCTACACTAACCCAGGGTGTAATCCTTCTGTTATGCAATCTAAAATGATTTCAGATAACAATTGGTAATAAATATCATTCAATTGTTATGAGAAAAGAATTCAATACAGATAAACCACTTCATATAAAAAGTTAGATGAAACAGTTGTGAAAAACATATCGCATAATAAGCTACTCATATACTAAGCATAAATAAATAGCTATCACCATACAAAAGTGCCAAATGATAACTCGAACATTCACGCATCAATATATAAACAGCTGAACATGAATATCACTTTTAACACAAAGGCAAAAATAGTTAAGAGATAGAAGTACCATTTATAACTAGTTCTACTCATGAGCTTCAAGCGATAATGATTTATCTCTTCTTAATCCAACATCCACTAAGAGTACAGAAGTGCAACATCAGTAGCAGATACTAAATACAGATATCAATAAATCCTGTTCCATTCATTCATCAAAACCTCCTTAGAGGGTACAAAAGTGCATGTTTTGGGGATAAGTTTTTGATAAATTTCAGGACTCTTCTCTAAATGAATGAGAAGGGTTTAAATACTACTAACTAAATCTAAAAATAACTTATTACAAAAATGTAAGATGCGGTTTAAATGACCGTCCTCATTTCAGGCAAAAATAAAATAAAATTAAAACTAAAACTGAAACTGAATATAAAATTAAAATTACTAACTAATTATTTCTGTATCTGATCCTTGAAATCGCACGCGTTCAGCATTTGTTTGAGAAGAGTCGGCTGGCCGACTTCCGATTTTAGCTGTGCTGAGAAAACAGAATCGGCAAGAGTTGGCGCCATCTTCTCGACAGAATTGATGATACACTTGAGAGTCATGCACTGGCTGTGTGGTTTTACCAAGTATGCCCAGTAATAATCCCAATTCAACTTGGTTAACCTTTGGATTGATTCTGCCTTTTCTTGAGCCTTCTGTCTCCAGTCTATTTGTAATTGTTGTTCATATGTACATACCATTTTGAAGATATTTCTGACAAATACCACTGGTTTTAGGATTCAAGTTTTACTTTTTACCTCTATCGTTGCTTTCTTACAAATTTTTGGGCTTACAGATGACTGAGCAATTAGAAGCTTTCCTTTTCAAGAAGTTTTGCTCAGCGATCGGTGCCTAAGAAACTGCCTCCGTTTCTTGATCCGGGCTTCCTTGGTGCGTTTTTCGCCTTTTGCGCATTTTCTTTTAGTGGATATAAAGCTCAAATTTTGTGAAAATAATGATTCCGTAAGCTCTTGACCCTGAGTCTCAAACTGTCTGTCCCTGATATCAGTGTTGTCCAGTACCCATTTAACCATGTCCGTGTATGGAATAATTTTGGGCCTCGTCATTATCCTGTGTAAGAACGAACAAGCTAGCTCTATAATGGATGCCTAGGAAGAACTATGTGAGCCTACAGTAGCCGTAACTTCCATCACCCTGGGATTCTCTTTCTCGAGTAGATTATACATGCCTTCCCAAGTAGAAATACCAGCGTCTCTGTTACAGGCGGTGTCTGTATACAAGGGCGCCATTTCTTTCTCTTCAGAGCTCGGGGCTTTGCCTTTCTTTCCCGTAGTATCCTGCGTACTACTTTGTATCATTCTCTGCTCTCCGCTCCTGCAATTTACAAGTGAAGTGGAATAATGATAAGGAAAGGTGACGGGAAAGTCTTAAATGCTTAAGATGTATAAAACATACCACCTTACGTGAAATGACTTCTTGATAAGCACAAAACCCTATTTCATTAATGATCGGCAACTAACTCATTAATTAGCATTAAAGCGCATAACCAGGTCTCGGTTTATGAAAAATACTTTTTTGAACAACGAGCCCAAAAGATCTATGATGAAGCGATTTTGCGATTTGCTTCGCAATATCGCAGATCGCAACATCGCAGAATCACCACATCGCTTGCTTGCTATATCGCATTATCGCAAGAGCGTGGCATATGAAAATTTTCGTTAATTTGTTTTCTGTGAAATGCGATTTGCGATATGCACCATCGCATATCAGCAATTTAAAGTTTTTCAACGTAAGCAGTGTTTGATGCATGCGATGCGATATATGTTTGCAGTCCCGCATCGCGATCTCGCAATATTGGAATTCGGCTTGCAAGGAGGCATCCATGATCCTTTTGCGATGCGATGTTTCCTAAGGAATAATTCTACTTTATCATAAAACTTAGTTTTTTATTTATTTTTGAAGGGTATTCTCCTAAGTTTTTGACGGTAAGTTTTATTGAAAAAGAAAATCTAAGCACTAATTGATTTTTTTAAATTTTGACTAAGGGTCCCCACTTATTTAGTATTAGTAATAACACTAAATAAGAAGGGGGGTTGTTGCTGGCCACAACAATTGGTGATTCACTTGGAAGAACCAGTTATCTCTGCTTTTATTTTGAATTTTCCAAACTTCCAGAACAGAAAATTTTCCAGAAAATTAAACTTTATTATAGTTGAACCATCATGCTTTTACCTATCAATGATATTTTGTTTCTTCTATTTTCAACTTTGATTCTTTACTCCCTCAAGCTAGTCCTTGTATCTACATCAGTCATTACTTGGTTTATAAAGATAAAAACAAAGCCCTCTCTGTAAATCAGTTTTGAATATGCTCATTTGTCGTAGGTAGAGCCTCTGTTGCCAGCAGGCGTTTATAGCCTCGACAAGGTTACCTATTACCCAGCGATGATCCTGTATCCTACTTAGAGAAATTTACAATTTTCAAAGAGAAATCCATATCCACACTTATTGCTTTCATTTTCTTTTTTACCCTTAAAGAACAATGTCTTGGTTTGGTAGCCAATTTATGACACAGTCATTCACTGATTTATAGCTTTGCTGAACAAGTTGGCTCGTGATTAGACCCCTTGTCTTTTGATTGCAACAATCTTGAGTCATTGCCCTGTTGTAGTATGTAGTATTGGCAAAGTCAGCAAGCTATAATATCTATGATCATGATAAGTCGGCTCGTGATGAGACCTCTTACTCTTTAAGTTAAAGTGTATCATTGGATCATTCTCTGAACATTGTAGTTTCCTTGGTGGGGAGGAAGTCATTGTTTCCTTAAGACAACTCTGGATGACAATGATATAGTTTTTGGAAAGAGATTTTCTACAGAGAATCTTCATTTTTGTTATTGATACCTTTCATTGGGCTGATACAAAACAATTTCTTACTAAAAGTCGTTTTTTGTCAAAGTTTATACAGTTGAAACTAGTATCATTTCTAGGCCTAGAGTCTTTAACTGTATCTTTCAATAATAATGATCAATTTTCTAAAATAATTCTATTTATACAAGTGAAAAAACAAAATCTAAAAGAGAATTTGTGTCTTTTTCGTGAATTCCTAATGTAACCATTGACAACCGGTTTTATTATAAAACTAAAACAACTACTCTACAAAATAGAAGAATGATCTCCAATGGAAAATATTTTTTGAGGATCTGTCCGCTAACAGGTAAAGAATCTCTTTTTCCTGTAAAATCCTGTAACATAAAATTTGACGGACCTATGACTTCTATGATTTGAAAAGGGCCAAGACACATTCATTGAAATTTTGTATGTTTCCCTTTTTACTCATGAGCCTTACCCCATTTTAAAACTAGATCTCCCATCTAAAAATATTTTCTGGATATCATGTTGGAATCAAAAGAGGCTTTTAGTAATGCTTGATGATGAGCGTGAGTTATCTTGGCCCATTCTCGTTGTTCTTCTAATTTAATAATTTCCAGTTGCCTTAGTTGTAAGGAAGAAGTTGGTGCTTCATCAATATATTGAACCAAGGCTAAAGAAGGAATTGCCAAATGAGTTGGAAGAACCACTTCTTTACCATAAACTAAATTGAAGGGAGAAGTGCCGATAGAGGCTTTCTACGTTATTCGATCTGCCCATAAAGCATATATTAAAGACTTGTGCCAATTTTTATGATTTTGATCAATGGTTCGCTTAATGATTCTTATTAAGTTTTTATTTGTAGATTCAGCTAACCCATTCCCTTGTGGGTAGTAATTGGCAGAGTATTTAAGCTTGAAACCCCTTTTGAGTGCAAATTCAGTCATTGCATTACCAGAAAAATATGATGCATTATCAAACATTAAAGCAGAAGGCAATCCAAACCTGGTGATTATGAACTGATCTATGAACTTGATGTTATTTTCAGCATTAGTCGTCTTGAGTGGAACTGCTTCTACCCATTTAGTAAAGTAATCTATTGTTGTAAGGATATATCTATGTTGTTTAGAAGAGTGAGGAACAATCTCACCTATTATGTCCAGTCCCCACTGATTGAAAGGTTGCTCAATGTTAACTGGTTGTAGTGGCAAGGATGGTTTCTTTTGTCTCCCAGCAGCGGTTTGACAGACTTGACATTTCCTCACGTAGTTATGTGAGTCTTTGTATAATGTGGGCCAGTAATAGCCTGCGCGTAAGATTTTATGAGCAGTAGTGTCTCCAGCATAGTGTCCGCCTGCTGGCCCATCATGGAGTTCCTGCAAGATTTTTTCAGCTTCAGATTTCTTAAGACATCTAAGGAGAACAGAATCATAATTTATTCTAAAAAGAACATCATTCACGAGCTGATATTGTTTAGATTTCAACCTTAGAGCTCTTTTCTTGGTATGATCGAGGTTTGAATAAGCGTATCCATTCTTTAGATAATAAATGATACAATGTATAATGACTCAACATCATTTAGGCTTACCTCGTACATTTGTATCTCTGCATATGGAATTTCGGACATCAGCGATGCTCCGGCCAGCATTTTGCAAAAGCCTTGACCTTTTACAATTTTTGTTGGTTTGATTTCCACGTCATATTCCTGTAAGGCAGTAACCCAATTGGATCTTTTCTCACCCACATCTTTCTGTACTAGACGATTTCTTACCGCCGGAAACAGTACTCTGATTTTTGTATGTGTTTTGAGTAAAAAGGGTCTGAAATATTTAATTGCTTTGAAAACAGCATAAGCTTGTTTCTCCACATCTGAATAATTTAACTCAGCCCCTTGTAAATTGGAACTGAAAAAAGCAATTGGGGCTTCTGCCTTTTCTTGATTTGCTTGAGTGAGTATCGCAGCATATGATCTATCAGAGGCAAATGTATATAAAACAAAAGGATCGGAAAAATTTGGAATTGCTAAAGATGGAGCATTAACAATGGCTTGTTTGATTAGATTGAATGCCTCATGTTCATCTTGGCCCCATTTAAAGTTTGAGTTCTTTTTAATCATTGCTTGTAAAGGAGACACGATTCTTGAAAAATCTGGAGCAAATCTCTTTACAAAGTTAATCTTGCCAAGAAAAGATTGCATGGCTTTCTTGTTGTAAGGTAGGGGTACTGCGGAAATCTCCTGGATTCTATCAGGATCAATGTGAATTCCAAATTTTGACACTATGAACCCGAGAAGTTTTCCTTCACTTAATGCGAAAAATGATTTTTTCGAGTTAAGTGAAATTCCATACCTTAGACAATGTTGGAAGATTTGTTTTAAATATCTAAGATTATTGTTTCATTTCTTGGAATATACAGTTATATCATCCAAATATATTACCACTGATTTATTAACTAAACCCTTGAATGTGATGTCCATGGCTCTCTGAAATGTGGCACCGGCGTTAATCAGACCAAATGGCATCTTTTGATATGCGTATGTGCCCCATTTAGTTCTGAATGTGGTTTTTAATTGATCATCAGGATGTACCAACACTTGAATGTATCCTGAGAATCCATCCAAGAATGACATTAATTCTGACCCCGCGACTGCCTGCAATATTTGTTCCATGGGAGGCAAAGGAAAATTATCCTTTTGGCAGGCTTTGTTAATATTTCGAAAGTCAATGCAGATTCTAATATCTTTGTTTTTCTTTCTAACAGGGACCATATTGGAAACCCATTTGGAATGTCGAACAGGAAAAATTATTTTGGCTTCCAATAACTTATCGAGTTCAGATTTGATCTAGTTTTCTAGATTGGGATGGATCTTTCTCAACTTTTGTTGGACAGGTTTTTTCATTGTCTATCATTGGAATAGTATCTTGGATGATGGAGGTGTCGTACGTTTTGAGTTCATCGTAATTCCAAGCAAAGACACTTTTGTATTGTCTCAAGAGACGAATATACGCTAATTTTTTTTTAGGAGCTAGACCAAGGCCTAGATTGATATTCTGTGATTTGGTATCAGTTCCTAGATTTACTAATTCATAGTTCAAAGTTGAACTTTGGAGTTTTGAATTGGTAGATTTTTTAAACCGATCTTTCAAATCATAAAGGTCCTCTAACTTGACTACTGACTTAGGTATGGCATTGTTAGTGCTATCTTGTTGCAATTGTCGGTCATGTTGGTCTTCATCAATTATTTGATTGGTATAGGATCCTTCAGATGTGAGGAAACTCACGATATCAGGATCGTTGTTGAAAATCCTCCAATTGGTAATGTTATCAAGAATAGATGGTCTAAAAATTAATTCAATTGAAAATCGATTAGGGCTAAAATCTTCTAAAGGAATGAGCTTAGAAGCTTCGTTAGCTAAGAGGCTTGCACTAGCATTCTGGAGTCTGGGAATTGATGAAATATTAAATGCTATAAAGTGTTCAGTTAGATCTTGAACTAAAGATTGGTAGTGTTTTAAATGACCTAATAAACAATGTATAGTATTACATATCTGTCTGATTACAATTTCCGAATCTCTGAAAACTTGAAGGTATTTGACGTTTAATCTGATTGCTTTGTATAATCCTTGGACTAAAGCCTCGTATTCTGCGGTATTGTTGGTGCAATCAAATTCGAGTCTGTAGGTTAGCATAGTTTTATCTCCCTCTGGACTTATCAACACGCATCCTGCTCCTGCTCCTTCGTTAGACTTAGAACTGTCAAAAAATAATTTCCAAAATAAAGATTTATTTACAGGACTATCTATAAAATTAATACATTTAGAACTATCTCGTTGAGGGAAATTTTCTACTTGAGATAAAACAGAATGTTCTAAGTAAGGTGAAGTATGATCATTAAAATTTCTTAGGAAAGAATCTACTGAGTAGTTGCCAATGATGTTAGAACTATATGCTACTGGTTCATTTTCTCCCTCCAGTTCTGTTACTATGTATTTCTGATGTCTTTCCCGCTCAACTTTTATCTGATTTGGTTTACCATTGTAAGGGAGCCACATGTGCGACCAGTCAGTTGCAAAGTATCCATGAAGTTTTTCTGACCAATCTCTGCTAAGAATTAAGCCATAAAATTCCGGAATATCAGCAACTAAAATGTTGATAACTTGACATACCTTTGGGTTGGATGACAGCCTTATGGTGACCTGATTTAATTCGCCAATCACTTCGACTTGCGATCGATCTAATTGAACTATGCGTACAACTAATTTTTGTGGTTGAACGTTCAATTTTGCACATATTGACTTTGGTAAAATATTTGATGAAGCTCCAGAATCCACTAAGCAATTATGCAAATTTTTATTGAAATTTTCATAAGTAAGAAGAAATGGGGGAGTATGAGACCTTGATCTACCTCCAATTAAGGCGATATCGTTTGGATCAACTTTATTCATCGCATTAGTTGGAGGTCTTCCCATGTCATGGGAAGCTTGAGAGATTACAGCGGCGGGCAAAGGTGCAACTGGCACAGCATGTAATTCTTTCAAAAGTACCTTTTGCTGGTGTTTTAACTTGCTCAATTCGCAAAAAGTGATATTGGCCCTAGTCTTTTTCATGTCTTCTATGATATTATACTCCATTTCATCCGAAACAATCAGCGTTTTAGATGGAGTTGATGGGTCTGTTTGTGTTGGGTCCCTATAATACTAGTGATTACCCCATTACTATTGTAGTTATACCCCTTATTTATATTGTTGTGCCCCTATTACCCCCATATTGTTATTTCTGTGCCCGATAGAATCCCTCTATTGTTATTTTTGTGGCTGTATATTATTATTCTTAGGTCGGCTGGATTATATTGTGTCTCCTTAGACTCCTATATATAGAAAGGAGGTTTTGTCATTTGTATCATCCAATAATTGTTCATTTATGTAATGTAAAGGAGGTTGCCCCATCGAAAAGGCTGAATTCTAAGGCGTTGATCTATCTTTTCTATCTTTTCTTGAGCTGGTTTCATAACATTTGGTATCAGAGCTTTGAATTCTAGGGTTTTGCTGCTCCAAACAGGCCATCGTGGCATTTTCGCTATAACTTTTTTTCTGTGACGTTTCAGAAGTCGCAAAAAAAACCCATTTGAGAAGAAATAGCTCTGAACCTTGGGTCCGAATTTCAGAGATTTTCGCGCGATATTTGCGGAGATATGATCTGAGGAAGTTGGTCTTTTTGCAGACTCCTGAATTACATTCAAAACAGGTGACCTGGGGAAAATCGTCATAACTTTCTCTCTGGGAATAGGATTGAAATTTCGTAAGAAGGTACAGAAAGAGGACGGAATGTAGTTTCTTGTGTGTGTGTGTTTTAGATTCAAAGGTTGAAATAGTGACTCGTGGCATGTCGTACAAGTTCGCTCTACTGAACCAGTCTAAAAGCAAGTCACTGTGGGAGATTTCACATAACTCTTCCTTGGAGAATCCAATTTGGCTCAGACTTCTGGCATTGGAAAGAGGACGCAGAAGGCTACTACAGGTAGCAATTTTAGAACTGGATGATCCGAAATTACAGAGATACATCAGATTCAATATCAGGCTTCTATAAAGTGAAAAAAGGTGTGTAGTTTTTTTTTAAATTTTTGTGTAAGCTTGGTTTAAGGGAATTCAAAGGGCATAGTAAAGCATTATTATCGGTAACTGATGCCCCGAGGAAAGAAAATGCAAACACCTAGTAAGGAACCTGAAAGCTCTAGCATGACTCATGAAGAAGAGGAAGAAATGCTACATGATATATCAAAATTACAAGAACAAGTGCAACAAATGTCACGCTCACAAAAGCTAACAGAAGCTAAGATAAGTGGCGTGGAATCTAAGATAAATGGCGTGGAATCTAAGATAAAGGGCATGGAAGCTAAGATGGAGGATTCGATGGCAGATTTGAAGATAGATTTGAAGACAGACATGGAAGAATTGAAGAAGTTGCTACAAGAAAGGGTCACTAATGGTGAAAAGGTAGTAAAGGAAACTCATGATGAGAACAAAAGAAATGTTAATCATGATTCCATAGACGCTAATGTTGGATCGAAGAATCACCATATTCCAAAAATCGATATGAGGAAGTTTGATGGCAAGGATCCCGCCACATGGATATTACAGATGGAGCAATTCTTCGATCTCAATAATGTGCAAAACGCACAAAAGGTACGTATGGCAACTGTATATTTGGAACCAAATCATTTGTATGGTATCAATGGCTTTGCTCTCGTAAACAATTTATCACTTGGGAAATTTTTACGGAAGAATTGATAGCACATTATGAAGATACAAAAAGCAACACTTTTTTTAGCCAATTGATAAGTCTCAAACAAAAGGGTTCAGTAATGGAGCACATTGAGGAGTTCCAAAAATTGAACATAAGGGTAAAAGATATTCCAGAGGAGCATAGGATTGATGTGTTCATAGGGTCTTTAAAGGATAATATCCAACATGATGTTCGCCTTTGGGAACCTGATTCATTAGAGAAGGCATTCAGGTTAGCAAGAAAAATGGAAAGCAAAATTATGGCAACCAGGAAGCATACCACTCACAACTATAAAGAAGGGAGTGTTGTTGCCCCTAGTCTTCCACAACCTATAAGGTTGACACCACAAAAATTGGAAGAAAAAAGAGCAAAAGGGCTTTGTTACAGTTGTGATAGCAAATACACTAAAGGTCATAAGTGTGCTGAGAAGAAATTATTCTACATAGATTGTGAAGAGGAAGAAGAAAAGGAGCAAGAAAGGTCAAAAGAAGAAGATATACTCCAGGAACAAAGCCTAGATGAAGAACAAATAAATCCGACCATATCTTGTAATGCATTGGCAGGAATTACCACTCCTCAAACCATCAAGATAGAAGGACAAATCAAGAAAAAAAGGTAATAGTGTTGATTGATTCAGGAAGCACCCACAATTTTATTCATTGTAGGGTAGCAAAAGAATTGAATTGCTTCCTATATCCAGCACCAGAGTGTCAAGTGATGATTGCAAATGGAGGAACAATAAATTGCTCTGGAAAGTGCCATAATATCAAGCTATCCATGGGAGAATATGTATTGACTAGCCCAATGCTTTCCATTCCAATGGGAGGTGCTGATGTTGTACTAGGAGTCCAATGGCTACAATCCTTGGGTACAATAGCTTTTAATTTTCAAGAACTTTTCATCAAATTTTCTACGGAAGGAAAGGAAGTTGAATTAAGGGGTATTGCAGGGAAACCAGGAAAGATAATCAGCTCTAATGGCATGACAAAGCTTCTTAAAAAGGAGCAAAGAGGTGTAATTGCACAATTATGTTCGCTAGATGTTTCCACATTGGAATCATCTATTTCTCCAGATCTCCAAAAAGTCCTGGACAATCATTCCAAGGTATTTGAGACTCCCAAAGGTCTCCCACCTATGCGTGATCATGATCATGCTATTCATCTGATTCCAGGAAGTGTTCCTCCAAACATCAGGCCGTACAGATATCCCTATGCCCAAAAAAGTGAAATTGAACGTATGGTTGCAGAAATGCTAGAGGCTGGTATAATTCAACCGAGTCAAAGTTCTTTCTCAGCTCCAGTAGTATTGGTGCACAAGAAGGATGGATCATGGCGCATGTGTCCGGATTATAGGGAGCTCAACAAGCTCACTATTAAAGATAAGTTCCCCATTCCTGTTATTGATGAATTACTGGATGAATTGCATGGATCAATTTACTTCACCAAGTTGGATCTTCGTTCGGGATATCATCAAATCAGAATGAAGATTGAAGACATTCCGAAAACGGCATTTAGAACTCATGAGGGTCATTATGAATTTTTGGTCATGCCTTTTGGCCTTACCAATGCACCTTCAACATTTCAAGGTTTGATGAATTCAATTTTCAAACCATTCCTTAGAAAATTTGTGTTAGTATTTTTTGATGATATACTAATCTACAACAAGTCTTGGAAGGATCATGTTGAACATGTTGACAGGGTGCTACAACTATTGGAGGAGAAACAATTATATGCAAAAAGATCCAAATGTTTCTTTGGAGTCCAGGAGGTGGAATATTTGGGTCATATTGTATCTCATGAAGGAGTTAAGGTAGACCCTAGCAAAATTAAAGCCATTAAGGAATGGAAAATCCCCACATCCATAAAGCATCTGCGAGGATTTCTTGGGTTGACAGGGTATTATCGCAAGTTTGTTAAGAATTATGGGAGAATAGCAGCACCTCTAACAACATTATTGAAGAAAGATTCATTTTCATGGACTCCAGAAGCAACAAAGGCCTTTGAACATCTTAAAGAGGCAATGTGCCAAGCACCGGTCTTAGCTACACCGGACTTCACAAAAACCTTTATTGTGGAATGTGATGCTTCAGGAAATGGAATTGGTGTTGTTCTAATGCAAGATGAAAGACCCATTGCTTTTGAAAGTCGTCCAATCAAGGGAAAGTTTTTAAGCAAAGCTATTTATGAGAAGGAAATGTTGGCAATACTCCATGCACTTAAGAAATGGCGACCCTACCTAATGGGAAGACACTTCAAGGTAAAAACGGATCATGATAGCCTTAAATACTTTTTAGAACAAAGATTATCCTCTGAAGAGCAACAAAAGTGGGTCACAAAGATGTTGGGTTATGACTTTGAAATCATCTACAAAAAAGGGAAGCAAAATGTGGTGGCAGATGCACTCTCAAGAAAGGATGAGGATGTGGAAGCATTGTTGTGTGCCATTTCTATTATCCAACCAGATTGGATAAACGAAGCAAGGGAGGAATGGAAGAATGACGAAGAAGTGTGGGCACTTATTCGAAAGCTACAACAAGATTCCAGTACTTCTGATACATTTAGCTGGCAAAATGATTCGTTATGGTACAAAGATCGCTTATACCTCTGTAAGAATTCCCAGCTAAAACAAAAGATTCTTATGGAATTGCACACTTCTCCCTTAGGAGGGCACTCAGGATTTTTAAAAACTTACCACAGGGTTAAGAAGGAATTTTTTTGGGATGGCCTTAAATCAGATATTCAAAAGTTTGTGGTGGAATGTTTGGTTTGCCAGCAAAATAAAGTTGAAACAATTAAGACACCGGGTCTATTACAACCTTTATCCATTCCAAGCCAACGTTGGGAGGAGGTTTCAATGGATTTTATCACAGGTTTACCCAAGTCTGAGGGAAAGAGTGTCATCATGGTGGTAGTTGACAGACTTACCAAGTATGCACACTTTTGTGCATTATCACATCCATTTAAAGCCAGTACAGTTTCTACTGCATTTATGGAAACAGTTCAAAAGCTACATGGAAACCCAAAGATTATTGTAAGTGACAGAGATCCCATTTTCACTAGAAATTTTTGGACAGAATTATTTTCTTGTCTTGGTACTCAGTTAGCTCATAGCTCATCTTATCATCCTCAATCTGATGGGCAAACTGAGATAGTAAACAAATGTTTGGAAGGATATCTTCGTTGCTTTGTATCTGATAAACAGACACAATGGGTCAAATGGTTGCCTCTGGCTGAATGGTGGTATAACACTTCCTTCCATACAACAACAAAAATGACCCCATTTATGGCACTTTATGGGTATCAACCACCATCCATCACATCATATTTAAGAGAAAATTCTAAGGTTCAGGCAGTGGAACATCACATCGAACATCAACAACAAGTCCTCCAACTCTTAAAGGATAACCTCGTGTTGGCACAAAATAGAATGAAACAACAGGCAGATCAACATCGCAGTGAAAGAAGTTTTGATGTAGGTGATTGGGTATTCCTACGGCTACAACCATATAAGCAAATGTCCCTAAAGCAAGCTAAGAAGGATAATAAATTATCACCAAAGTATTATGGTCCGTACAAGGTGTTGCAAAAGATTGGTACTATGGCATACAAATTGGAGCTTCCTACAGCTTCTCGATTGCACCCAGTTTTCCATGTTTCATGTTTAAAGAAGGTTATAGGTGACAAGCTCCCAATTCAAACAATATTGCCAGAACTTGACGAGGAAGGAAAAATTATATTGGAACCGGAAGCAGTCACAAAAACAAGAACTCGATAGCTACGAAATCGATCAATTTCAGAGTATCTTATCAAGTGGAAGAACTTATCCGCTGAAGATTCCACATGGGAGGATGAGAATTTTATGCAGAAGTATCCAGAACTACTCAAGCGTTGAGGACAACACTTTTTTGAAGGAGAGGGGCATGTTGGGTCCCTATAATACTAGTGATTACCCCATTACTATTGTAGTTATACCCCTTATTTATATTGTTGTGCCCCTATTACCCCCATATTGTTATTTCTGTGCCCCATAGAATCCCTCTATTGTTATTTTTGTGGCTTTATATTATTATTGTTAGGTCGGCTGGATTATATTGTGACTCCTTAGACTCCTATATATAGAAAGGAGGTTTTGTCATTTGTATCATCCAAGAATTGTTCATTTATGTAATGTAAAGGAGGTTGCCCCCTCGAAGAGGCTGAATTCTAAGGTGTTGATCTATCTTTTCTATCTTTTCTTGAGCTGGTTTCATAACAGTTTGGACTAGGTTGGTTTGAGTCGCTTTAGGTGTCGTTTTCTTGGCTGCGACTTTATCCTTAGTCATCGAGCTTGCGCTCTTTGGCTTAGGTGTAGGTTGAGGAGGATCAAATTGATTTCTGTTGAGAGTACTAACTGGGGATGCCTCTTGATCCTCTTCATCTGGGAGGATGAAATCCCACATACCTTGTAACTCTACAACTTCTTCTTCATCGGTATGTTCCTCAGTAGCGATTTCCTCTTCTTCTTCTTCGGATTCAGCACTTGTAATAGCGTTAGGGGGTTTGGAATCGGTCGAAGAGTTTCTTTTAAAAGGTCTGTACGACTTTTTAGAATAAGTTTCTGCCACTTGTTTCTTAATGTCGACCATCTCGTTAGACATGGTCTTCAAAACTTTTTGCAATCCTTCTAAATCGAATGGATCTTTCGATTGTTTTTTCTTGGGATCTTCCTTGAAAGTAACCTTCTTGGATTTTCATTCTCCTATCGTGTTTTTCTTTTCTAGGGCCATAATATGTTTCTCTACTGCTATTTCTTCTTTCATATTTTCAACTAAAGTTGTTTTGTTAGCCCTATCAACGAAGATTGCTATGTTTTATGGTAAAGAAGTGATGTACCATTCACTTCACACTTCTTTGCTAGGCTTGGAAGCAGTAGGAATTTTGCTTAAGATTTTATTGAAACATAAATTGAAATCTTTGATAGGTTCTTTTGACTCGGCCCTAAGGTTAGATAGGTCATTGATCAGTGTCGCCGTAGACCTGTCATCATTGAAATTAGTCAGAAATTGTTCTTGGAAAATTTCCCAACTAGTAATAGATCCAGATGGTAATGAGAAATACCATGATCCGGCTGTTCCTTGCAGAGTATAAGGAAACAGTCGAACAACAACGTCTTCGTTGGTAACTCCATTGAGATTTATGGATAGCATAAAGTTATTTATATGTTCTTACGCTAGCATGCCTGCCTCAGGATTAAACTTAGGCAACCATTTTTCAGGTTGGGCCAGTAATTGACTCAAGGGCGCAGGCATTAAGACTGCCCCTAGGCTATTCCATGGAGATTGGGCCATCGTTGATCTATTAGCAGAGGAAAGTGCATAAGATGATCCCTGCGGTTGACAAGATGAGGATATTACGACTCCAGATGATTGAGAAGGAGATGTAGGAGTACCGGTGGACTGATGGACAATGATCTGAAGTCGAGGAGTGAATGGTTGACTTCGTCGTGAAGAGGTTGAGATGGATGATGATGATGAAAGAGTCTTGCTATCGAACCCTTTAGGAGATTTCCTTGCTCTGTTCCTTGTGGATAGAGGTAACTCGGTTGGCTAAACACCAAACTTTTTGCTCTTTAATCTGGTAAGAGGATGAGCAAGGTTATATTGTGAAGTCACGCTGCCTTGAGATTTATCAGATTTTTTAGGAGATATAGAAAATCGTTGAAGTTTGTGAATCAAAGATTCAACTTCAAGAGGTTCAAGAGTAGATTGTTCTGAAATGTCAGGGTTTGTAGCAGCGGCTGTTGCTCTCGCGACTTCTGGCTCTGGATTTAAATATTCCAAAGGCAATGGAGAAGTTGAGGGAGATGGTGAGGGCGATTTACTCTCAGAATGGTATTTAGATTTATACTTGCTTTCCATTCACAGTTCGAGGCCCTCCTTCTAGCGCCAAATATGTTGAAGCCCCGAAAATCGAGTCTACAACAAGGGGGATACCCACCCGGTCTGGACCTTGGTTAGCAACTCCTTTTCCGTTTGGTATAGTGGGTCCGACTAGGGATATGGGACCAATTTCCCAATTTATGTGTGTGTGTGTGAGAAGAATTGATATTTCCTTTTTAGAAGTTCCTAAGTGAGATGCTCTAATTCTAACTCTAATCTAATAATATGCAAATTGTATTCTAATAAGCAGAAATATCTAAGTCTACACTAACCCGGGGTGTAATCCTTCTGTTATGCGATCTAAATTGATTTCAGATAACAATTGGTAATAAAGATCATTCAACTATGAGAAAAGAATTCAATATAGATAAACCACTTCGTATAAAAAGTTAGACGAAACAGTTGTGAAAAACATATCGCATAATAAGCTACTCATACAATAAGCATAAATAAATAGCTATCACCGTACAAAAGTGCCAAATGATAACTCAATCATTCACACATCAATATATAAACATCTGAACATGAATATCACTTTTAACACAAAGGCAGAAATAGTTAAGAGATAGAAGTACCATTTATAACTAATTCTACTCATGAGCTTCAAGCGATAATGATTTATCTCTTCTTAATCCAACATCCACTAAGAGTACAGAAGTGCAACATCAGTAGCAGATATTAAATACAGATATCAATAAATCTTGTTTCATTCATTCATCAAAACCTCCTCAGAGGGTACAAAAGTGCATGTTCTGGGGATAAGTTTTTGATAAATTTCAGGACCCTTCTCTAAATGCATGAGAAGGGTTTAAATACTACTAACTAAATCTAAAAATAACTTATTACAAAAATGTAGGATGCGGTTTAAATGATTGTCCTCATTTCAGGCAAAAATAAAACTAAATTAAAACTAAAACTGAATATAAAATTAAAATTACTAACTAATTATTTCTGTATCTGATCCTTGAAATCGCTCGCGTTTAGCATTTGTTTGAGAAGAGTCGGTTGGTCGACTTCCAATTTTAGCTGTGCTGAGAAAATGGAATCGGCAAGAGCTGGCGCCATCTTCTCGGTAGAATTGATGATACACTTGAGAGTCATGCACTGGCTGTGTGGTTTTACCAAGTATGCCCAGTAATAATCCCAATTTAACTTGGTTAACCTTTGGATTGATTCTACCTTTTCTTGAGCCTTCTGTCTCCAGTCTGTTTGTAATTGTTTTTCATATGTACATACCATTTTGAAGATATTTCTGACAAATACCACTAGTTTTAGGATTCAAGATTTACTTTTTACCTCTTGCTTTCTTACAAATTTTTGGGCTTACAGATGACTGAGCAATTAGAAGCTTTCCTTTTCAAGAAGTTTTGCTCAGCGATGCGTGATTAGCGCTAGGCGCTATAGGCACTAATCGTGCATCAGAAACTGCCTCCGTTTCTTGATCCAGGCTTCCTTGGTGCATTTTTCGCCTTTTACGCATTTTCTTTTAGCGGATATAAAGCTCAAATTTTGTGAAAATAATGATTCCGTAAGCTCTTGACCCTGAGTCTCAAACTGTCTGTCCCTAATATCAGTGTTGTCCAGTATCCATTTAACCATGTCCGTGTATGGAAGAATTTTGGGCCTCGTCGCTATCCTGTGTAAGAACGAACAAGCTAGCTCTGTAATGGATGCCTCGGAAGAACTATGTGTGCCTGCAGTAGTCGTAACTTCCATCACTCTGGGATTCTCTTTCTCAAGTAGATTATACATGCCTTCCCAAGTAGAAATGCCAGCGTCTCTGTTACAGGCGGTGTCTGTATACAAGGGCGCCATTTCTTTCTCTCCATAGCTTGGGCTTTGCTTTCTTTCCCATAGTATCCTGCGTACTGCTTTGTATCGTTCTCTACTCTCTGTTCCTGCAATTTACAAGTGAAGTGAGAATAATGATAAGGAAAGGTGACGAGAAAGTCTTAAATGCCGAAGACATATAAAATATACCACCTTACATGAAATGACTTCTTGATAAGCACAAAACCCTATTTCATTAATGATCGGCAACTAACTCATTAATTAGCATTAAAGCACATAACCAGGTCTCGGTTTATGAAAAATACTTGTTTTGAAAAACGAGCCTGAAAGATCTGCGATGAAGCGATTTTGCGATTTGCTTCGCAATATCGCAAATCGCAACATCGCAGAATCACCACATCGCTTGCTTGCTATATCGTATTATCGTTTTATCGCATTATCGCTTTGCCACTCTATCGCAACATCGCATTATTGCATTATCGCAACATCGCAAGAGCATGGCATATGACAATTTTCGTTAATCTGTTTTCTGCGAAATGCAATTTGCGATATGCGCCATCGCATATCGGCAGTTTAAAGTTTTTCAACGTAAGCGGTGTTTGATGCATGTGATGCGATATATGTTTGTAGTCCCACATCACGATCTCGCAATCTTGGAATTCGGCTTGCAAGGAGGTATCCATGATCCTTTTGCGATGTGATGTTTCCTAAGGAATAATCCTACTTTATCATAAAACTTAGGTTTTTTTTATTTTTGAAGGGTATTCTCCTAAGCTTTTGACGATAAGTTTTATTGAAAAAGAAAATCTAAGCACTAACTGATTTTTTTTAATTTTGACTAAGGGTCCCCACTTATTTAGTATTAGTAATAACACTAAATAAGAAGGGGGGTTGTTTCTGGCCACAACACCTCCCTAACCTACTTTCACTACCATCATATCCATCATTTGCTGCAATATACTATGGCATCGGCTATACCGATTTAACTCCTGATAGAACGAAGATGGAAAAAGTTTCGACTATATCAACCTAACTTCCCTAGCAAGCAACTGGCAATCATCATCACATGTCTAGGGGAGTATATCCATCACTAGCCTCCCACAATTCCAGGCATGGAGGTTACATGGTGGTAAATTCTGCTACCCCTCCTCAAAGAAATGGGGTCAACACCCTAATATGGACCACACTAGTATGCTAGTTGGATATTTGTCATTGAATTATCTGGTTGAGGAGTCACGTTGCCTGCAATATGCACCTTACCCCATGTCATAATAGTGCATATCAAGTAGATATGAAATGTAATAAAACAACATATGTCATATAATTCCTCATTATATGTCTTAGCATCCCCCAATCACTAGCTTGGATCTTGGCTACCACATAGCTCCTTCCAATCTGCAAGTTAGTTCTAATCCAAGCATATAAATAACAACTATATCATAATTATCATGTTATTAGGTTCGATATCCACATACCCACATTTTTTGTATCAATATGCTGGAAGTAAATCTTACATTAGATAATTCATAACTCTGATAAGTCATGCACGAGATAAATCATAATCAATTAATCCATACATCATATAAGTCAAACATCAAATACTTTAATCAACAAAACATAATCCATCAAGTGTTTTATATAAGTAAGTTCATCTACCCAACCAAAATGCATAAATATTACGTAGCATTCATAAATAAAATAACATCAAAATACAAATAAGGCCTCAATATAGGTAGTTATCTAGGTCAAAATGGGCATCACAAATGGTCAAAAAGTGAGGTGCAGTCACGATATATAGTCTTTGCATCCTCTCATGTAACAGTTCATGAGATATTATTGTCCCCCTGGACCTTAACCTGGTCCACCATGCGGCATCTGAGTTGTTGAATCCAATGGTGTAATATGTGTAACAGTTTAAACATTACGATTCCCTCATCTGCGACCTGCAATTCCATCCAATCAAGTTTGTGAAATACATTAGAAATATAATGTCATAGAACATATACATGGAAAACATCTTGAGTTTTATGCAAATGGGGTGGTAGTACTAGACTATAGGTAACTGGTCCAATTTTATATTTGATTCTAAAACAAAGTCACCGATCAAATGAGCACTGTGAACTCAAAACGAGAATTTTAGACAAAAAAAAAAAATCATGAAAAAATAGCCCAAAAACAAAAAGTGTTGATGCTGGAATAACATCTTTTTTTCGAGGTAAAATTTTCACTTTTTTTTAGCAATGGCATTAAAGATAAAATATCATGACTCTGAAAAACTTTAAAATTCCAACGATTTTCAAGCATGACATTAAAGATAAAATATCACGTCTCTGAAAAGCGTTAAAATTCCAACAATTTTCAGCCATGGCATTAAAAATAAAATACTTATGTTTTCAACCATAGCATTAAAGATACAATATCATGACTCAGAAAAACCTTAAATTTTTTATAATTTTTCAACCATGGAATTAAAACCAAAGATTATGACTACAAAAATCCTCAAGTTTTCAACATGTTTCAACCATGGTATTATGGAAAAATTATTTGACTAAAAAAACTTTAAAAATGGACACATGAATAAATGAGTCATTATACCAAGAGTAATTTCTTTTTTAAATGTTAAAACTATAGCTATTTTAAAATCCTAGGCTAAGACAACTTGACACATTGCAACAAAAAAATTAAAAATCAACCATCAAAATGACACGCAATGTACGCGAATTCGACCCATTGCAATGAAAACTTAAAAATCAACCATGAAATTGACACATTGTGGACACAGACTCGATGCATTATAACAAAAACTTTAAAATCAATTATAAAAATGACAAATAATGGGGTCGAGTTGCTCGTCGACGAACCCTGCAAAAAAAAAAAAAAAAAACAAAGTAATAGATAAATATATAAATAAATAAAAATGAAAAATAGAAAACAATACAAAGATTAAAACATGGAAAAAAATAAAATTAAAACTAAACAAAAAGTTTAAAAATATAATAACAAGTAAATAAAAATATATATAAAAACATAAAATAAAAAAACAAACAAACATAAAAAAATGTTAAAAACAAAAAAAACTAAATGAACTTACACACAATAAAAATCTAAACAAAACAATTGTAATATGTAGCATTGCTACTTAGTGTCTGCCTCTTATGCAAAAAGTAATCAATAGCAATTGATGAATGCATGAACAAATTCATAAATCCAATAATGAAACACATTTGAATATGACAAATGAAAGTAAGAGAAGTAATTAATGGACTAGATAACCTTGGAGCAAAATAAAAATAGTTGCATACATAATTTTGGATGAAACATTAGCTCCAATATCATTGTTTGTTACAAAAGTTAAAGAGTTTATTGAAATGTGTTTGTGCACATTTTATTTCATGTTTAGCTTATGGGACCAAATAAGGAAGACAAATTACAATATATATATATATATATATATATATATATATATATATATATACAAAGCTAATTATTGTAACAAACTGTTTATTTAACTTCAAATTTATACTCATCCTAATTAATTCAACAACAAATAAATAATCTATGGTAAAATCTCTATTTCGAAAAAAATCAAATTGATATGAAGTATCATGTGTCATCTTAATCATGTGACAAAGAATTTTTATGTAATAAAATATCTAATATAAAAAATTACAATGTCTAGTATATTAAAATAATAAAAAAATTAGTTACACAAAGGTTCAAGTGTAAGTGCAAAATATGCTTCTTATTTTTTTTTTAATTATGATTAAAATTGTAAAGACAAAAGAGAAAATTTTATTTATTGTAGTGTTGACTTAAATTTTATTTTTTATATTGCATCATGATTTAAAATTGAATTGTGAAAATATATAATATAGGTAAGATTTATTGGGGAAAATGATTAAAAGTCCATTCAATAATAAAAATTTGCAAGGGAAAAATATGTAATAAAATATCTAATATAAAAAATTACAATGTCTAGTATATTAAAATAATAAAAAAAATTAGTTACACAAAGGCTCAAGTGTAAGTGCAAAATATGCTTCTTCTTTTTTTTTTAATTATGATTAAAATTGTAAAGACAAAAGAGAAAATTTTATTTATTGTAGTGTTGACTTAAATTTTATTTTTTATATTGCATCATGATATAAAATTGAATTGTGAAAATATATAATATAGGTAAGATTTATTGGGGAAAATGATTAAAAGTCCATTCAATAATAAAAATTTGCAAGGGAAAAATATGAAGAAAATATCTAATAAAATATCTAATATAAAAAATTACAATGTCTAGTATATTAAAATAATAAAAAAATTAGTTACACAAAGGCTCAAGTGTAAGTGCAAAATATGCTTCTTATTTTTTTTAATTATGATTAAAATTGTAAAGACAAAAGAGAAAATTTTATTTATTGTAGTGTTGACTTAAATTTTATTTTTTTATATTGCATGATGATTTAAAATTGAATTGTGAAAATATATAATATAGGTAAGATTTATTGGGGGAAATGATTGAAAGTCCATTCAATAATAAAAATTTGCAAGGGAAAAATATGAAGAAAATAAGGGGAAAATCAGTGTAATGCAACCTTATTGCTTTTGTTTTTTAAATCACCTAGTTTCCATAACTAGTAAAAAGCCCAAAACATAATGACAACTTTTTTCTTTTTTAAATGAAAATATTAAACATGGAAAAATCCATAAATTTAAAAAGAAAAAAAAATGATAATTAATTTAGGAGGTCACATATTAGAGGGTTTTTTTTTTTTTAATGAACAAAATTTAATCGTGAAAATTTGATTTTAAACCATATAAAATTAGTCATCCACTAATCAAAAAATAGAAATTCAAATTTAAATAATTCTAAAAAAAAGTAGAAGAAAAAAGGCCTAATATTTAATTTTACAAAAACTTCGGAAATATTTTCTAAAAAATTGCGAATTAATTAAAGTTTAAAGCAATTTTGACAACAAACAAAAAATAAGAATAATACTAAAAAAACGTAATTTAAGGAAAAAATTAACACAGAAAAGCAAAACAATAAATAAATAAATAAATAACCATTTAAAGAATTAAATAAATAAAACATTAAAATCAAATTATAAACAAAAAAATGATTTTTTTAAATAATAATAATAAAAAACATTAAAAAAAATAAATTAAATTAAATTATATTCTAGTGGCTAGAAAACATCTCTCTTCATCTATTTAATCTAATGTCATGATTTGGTTCTTCATCTTGTCCTGAAAATGAATGACACTAGATGGTTTGAAACGCGCCAACTTATAGTTTCTTAATGTTGATTTTTACCGAAAGATCTCTCAATGTTCAAAATAAAAAAATAATTAAATAAGGCCAAGGCCCATGACCCCTCGAGTGTTGGGAGGGTACTTGGCTGATTCCCATAATCGACCAAGCCCCATGTCAATGCCCAAGGTACCATGGGCTAGAGTGGGAGGCTGTGCGCAGCCCCCAACCTGCAAGCCCTTGAGCAGTTGAGCGGGGGCTAGTCGGTTGGGTAGCAACATCGTGGATTATGCGATTTTTGACGTCCATGTCCTCAACCATATTATAAACTTTGAGCTACTTAACAAGTATGAGCCTAACTCTGACCACAGACCTTTGTCTTTATCCCTCAATCTTCTTATGCATACCGCCCACATGCAGGAGACTAGTGAAGTCAAAAGACACATTCGCTTCGATATAAGTAATGTCAACCTTCTCTTAAGGGATTTAGAAATGGATTTAGTGTCCCTGACTTATAATAACAATATTGATCAAATCTATTACCATTTTACTACTACCCATTCCACTACCATTAGCAAGTTCTCTAATAAGACATTGTATAAGCAGAATAATAGAACTTCCAATCCTTGGTATGAAAAAGACTGTAAAATTGCGAGGCAAGCGATCAAAGTCACCCCTAATGAAATCATTAAGCTCCAAAATATAAGTATATACAAAGCTCTCATTAAGAGGAAGAAGAGGTCATATATTAATAAGAGACAAGAGCATCTTCTCCACCTTTCTAAAGTTGCACCCAAAAAGTTTTGGCGGAATGTGCTTGTTCGAAAACTAAATATAATCATTCTATCCCCTTAGAAAATTGGGATAACTATCTTAAGAAGTTGTATGACTCTTCGGACACCACGGTCACCATCTTAAACACTCCTATTAAGGAAGATACATTTTATTTGGAAGACATTGAGTCTGGGATTAATAAGCTCGCCAATGGGAAAGCGAAAGATATTAAAGGATACCAAGTTGAGATATTTAGAATAGGAAGATTTATCCTCATTCCTCATCTCCACAAGTTTTTCAATTTGGTTGTAAAGCATGGCTTCCTAAGCTTTTGACGCAAAGCCTTATTGTGCCTATCTTTAAAAATGGGAACAAAAGCATTCCCTCTAACTACGAGACCATTATGATTAGCCGAGATTTATGGGCTCATTTTAGAAAAGAAGGTTAGCCTTTGCTTGAGAACCAAGGTAAAAGGGCCAAAGGGAAAGATGGATTTAGGAGACAGCAAATCAACTATCGACCACCTTGTCACTCTCAGGATCATTGCAGAGGAATGTCACAACAGTAAAATCGATCTCTTCTTTTTTTTGTGGACTTTAGAAAATATTTTGACACTGTCCCTCGAGATAATCTCTCGAAGAGACTTGAAGAGATCATGGTTCCTCCTGAACTGAGGATTGTTGTGATCTGCCTCTACGAGACTGTCATTGCCAAGCTTAAGACCAACAAAGGGTGGTTTAAAGATATTAAATGTAATATTGAGGTTATGCAAGGGTGTCCCTTATCCCCTACCCTTTTTGGTATTTACATTGATAAGCTAGAGGAGTGTCTGGAAACTGCGGGTTGTAAGGGAACCGAGCTCGCTGGCATAATCATTACTCTTCTCCTTTATGCTGATGATATCGTTATTCTCGCAAAAAGCCATGATGACCAAGACAAACAACTTAACACTCTTCATGCCTACTGCTCCAAGATGGATATGACAGTTAATACCGACAAGACTAAAGTCATGATCATTAAATCCAAAAATATCGCCCATGGTAGTTTTGTCTATGATAACCATTGTCTAGAGTAGGTTTCTTCTTATAAATATTTGGGTATTGATTTTCCTCATCGGCTCAATTGGAATTATAGCATCAAGAAAAGAATTATTGGAGGTTGGAAAGCTTATTATGAGCTTGAAAACAATTGTAAGTTGGTCGATCTTTACATTTGGAGTAAAAAAAGGTTCCTCTTTGAGACTCTCATCACCCCTGTTGTCTTATACGAATGTGAAGTTTGGGGTTGTAGTATATCTAGAGAGTCGTGGAGAAATATTGAGATGATCCAAAAGCAATTCATAACCTATAACCTCAAGATCAAGGGAAATACTCCCTATCTTATCCTCTTGATCGAAGCGGGTCTGTCCCCCATTGAAAGTACAACTATGTTTAGATATTTGATGTATAAGAAGAAGCTTTACAACATGGAATCCAAGAGGCTCCCAAAAATTGCTTCTAACTTTAGTCAAAACCCCCACTTGCGCCTCAAGCGCGGGTGGCATAAGGATGCCCAGTCTTGGCTCAACCTTTGGGGGATTAAGGAGGAGATCATCATGGGAAGCAAGCATAGTATCAAAGGTACTATTACCTCTAATTTTAAGCACATGATGTAGGATGGTAAGGAGTTGGAGGGTAAAAGGAAGCTAAGATATTATAAGGAGGTGATCAACCCCACCCTTTATAACCAGAATTATTTCTCTATGTTGACCAACACTAAGAATAAAATGAACATCGCTAGGATAAGAACTAATTATCATGAGCTTCGAAGTGAGAACGGGCGCTGGTCTACTCCCAAGACTCCCTGGGATGATAGAATCTGTCAAATTTGTGATACTGAGAAGGTGGAAGATGAAAATCACTTCCTTTTAGACTGCCCGACTCTTTCCCACATCCACTCGCAATTCCCTATCATCAGCCACACCTCCAATCTTCTTGATTTATTAATTCAGACCAACTATAGCGATCTTGGAGCATTTCTTTTCCCTTCTCCTTGATCACAGAAACAAGATTTTGAAGAATGACAATTAGACTCTCCTTTTTCTTTTCTTTTCTTGAGGTCCGACAGACCACATTGGTCTTAGTGGACATTAATCATCATCATCACCATCATCACTATTTTTTTTTAATATTTTGAATTTTTATTTTTATTTAATCGGTTTTTTATTTTTTAATGTTGTTTATTTTTTTTTTTTTTGTTTTAATGTTTCATTTATTTTTATTTTTTTCAATCTTATTTTATTTTTATGATTTTATTTTAATTTGTTTTAAATAATTTTTTTAATAATTTTTTTGTAAATTTATATACATACATATATATATATATACTTACTTTTGCTTTTAAAGTTTTTTTTAATTGTATGTTTTGATTTTTTTATTATTATTATTTTTACCTAAAATTATCTGAATATAGAATTCATAAAAAATTCATTATCAGAAAACATTGCAAAAAAATTAAGAAAAAACACAAGTTTGGAAAACCCTTAAAAACCAAACATCTTAACACAAAAAACAAGAAGATGAATAAAACAACTTGAAAAATGGTTAAATAATCAACATTTGAAAAAATATTTGCATACTTGGAACATAAGAAAATTTAAAATGTTATAAAAATGCCTAAAAAAAGGTTGATATTTTTCAAAGTCCACATGAAAATCACCAACATTTAAAAAGAAATCCATACTTAATATATCAAAAAAATTAAAGTGTCAAAAATAAGCCCAAAAATAAAAGGGGTTGATGTTGCATCAACACTTTTCAAATTGGCCTGAAAATCACTAACATTTAAAAAAAAATGTGCATATTTAATACATAAGAAAATTTAAAGTCTAAAAAATATCCTAAAAAAATATGTATTATGAATCAACACTTTTCAAAATCAGATGATTTTTTGTTACCTCTAAAAAATGAGAACTTGGTTCAGTGCCTGTTTGATTGGTAACTCTTTTCCAAAAGGTCCTATAAATCGAGGTGACAACTTCGTCCCTTTCCCAAAACGAATAGTGCTTTTGTTGGGTCAGATATGAATGCAAACTTGGTCTCCCACTTCATAACTTCGATCAATTCGATGTGCATCGACATAACTCATTTTCCTATCTTGTGCTTCGTTTAAGCTTTGTCGAATATGTCTTAGCTATCCTCCATTTCTTGAACTTATTCTGACCCGACTATTACTCTATCCTCCAACCTTTTCTAACTCAATGGTGTCCTACATGGCCTCCCATATAAAGCTTGATAAGAAGTTATCTTGATTGAACTAGGGAAGCTGTTATTATAGGCAAACTCTGCCAATGGTAAGTACCTTTCCCACTAAGTATGATTATCCATGACATGCATTTTAAGCATATCTTCCATAACCTGATTTCCTCTTTTGATCTGCCCATCTATTTCTGGATGATATGTAGTGCTCAAGTTTAGTTAAGTCCCCAATGCCCACTGCAAACCTGTCCAAAATCTAGATGTAAAGCAAGAGTCCTATCAGAAATGATCTTTGTGGGTAACCCATGTAGCTGGATAACTTCACCTATAAATACTCTTGCCACATCAATAACATCATAAGTGTCTCTACCTAGGATGAAATGGGCACTTTGGGTCAATTTATCAACTACAACCAATATGGCATCGTGCCTTTATGAAGTGAGTGGAAAACCCACACCAAAATTCATAGAAATGACCTCCCATTTAACATAGGGATGTCATGTGGTTGTAGGAGTCATACTGGGTGGTGATGATTAGCCTTCACTCATCGACATTCAAGAAACTTGGTGACAAAGTAGACTATGTCACGCTTCACGCCTGCCCAAAAGAAGAGTTTCTTCATGTCTGCATTCATCTTCTTCATGCTAGGATGTGCACAATAGAGTGCTCTATGTGACTCTTTGAGGATGGTTCTTCGTATACCCCATTCCTAAGAGATGTACATTCTCCCATGAAATCTCAATAGTTCATCTAGCTTGACATGACCCTGGTTTTATCTACTTGTTGTTATGGAGTGCTAATGTAACCTTCAAATACCAGCTATCTTCAGAGCGTTTTTCAGCACATACTCCCTCAAATTGACTCTCAGGGATACCAAGGAGAAGGTTTGTGGCCTCCTAATCAGTGCATCGACCACCATAGTCTCCTTTCGCTTGATATACGAAATCCAAAAATCATACTCACTCATGAATTTTCTCCACAACCTCTACCTAACATTTAGATCCTTGTAAGTGAAGAGGTGCTTTAGACTCTCGTGATAAGTTCTTAACTCAAAACTTCTCCTAAGGAGGTAGTGTCTCCACAGTTTTAATGCTAGCATCATTATTGCTAATTCTAAGTCATGGGTAGCGTACAACTCTTCATGTTTCTTCAATTTCCTAGATGCATAAGCTATTACTCTGCTTTCTTGCATCAACACTGCTCCCAATCCTTGCTTCAAAGCATATGTGTAAACAATGAAGTATTTCTCCATGTTAGGCACTTGAAGGATTGGTGCACTAGTTATTAATTTCTCTACTTTCGTGAATATGTGTCACATTCATTTGTCCATTCATAGCTAACCCCCTTTCACTGTAATGTGGTAATGGAATTCAAAATATTTGAAAACCCTTCCACCAATCTTCGATAATAACCCACAAGACCCATGAAGCTAAGTAGCTCATGAGCATTTTTCGGTACTAGAAAATCCATTATGGACTTTGCCTTTTCTGGGTAACCTGAAATCCCTTCTCCCGAGATGATGTGCACGAGGTAATGAATTTTCTTCTAAAATAAAGAACATTTTGACACCTTCCCATACAACTGATTTTCCCTTAAGCATGACAACACAACCCTTACGTTCCCTTCATGCTCCTTTTCATTCTTGGAATACATGAGAATATCGTCCATAAGGACTTGCACAAATTTGTCCAAATACTTATAGAACACATCATTCATGAGACTCATAAACACTGTTGGTGCATTCGTCAAGCCAAATGGCACTACTAGATACTCATAGTGCCAAAACTGAGTTCAAAAAGCAGTTTTTGGGATGTCTCCTTCCTTAGTCCTCAATTAGTGGTATCTAGATCATAGATCGATTTTTGAGAGAATGGTTGCTCTCTTTCTTTGGTCGAAGAGGTCATCTATTATGAGTATCGGGTACCCATTATTTACTGTAGCTCGATTTAAGTCCCTATAGTCTATGCATAATCTTAAGGAACCATCTTTCTTCTTGATGAAAATCATTGACCCACCCCAAGGTGAAATACTAGGTCTAATAAATCCCAAATCTAAAATCTCTTTTAACTGCATCAACAACTCACAAAGTTCTGGGGCTTTCATTGTGTAAGGTGTCTTGGTTGTTGTCTCTACACTAGTTTTTAGGTCGATTGTGAAATCTATCCTCCTCATAGGGGGTAATCTTGGCAATTCTTTGGGAAAAGCATCCTCAAATTCTGACAAAATTGGGTGTTGATCTAGGGAGGGTCCATTATGGTCACTTACAACCTAAGCAACATATATTTTATAGACTTTTCAGAGACACCATTTTACCTTCATCATGGAGATGAATCATAGGGAAACTCCTCTCTTGATACCATAATCTCAACTGACCTACATTCATCATCTAAATAAATCACCTTCTTTTTTAAATAGTATACCAAAGCTCGATGAACTTCTAGCTAGTCCATTCTAATGATTACATCATATGTCCTTGGTGCCATGACATATGCCATCAACTTAGTTCTACACACCCCAAGGTTTACTTGACATTGGTCAACACTAGGTCTTAATGCTTGTTTTGCCCCAAAAGTCATTTCAACTTGTTTAAAGTCATCGTGCTCATAGGCTTACAACCCACATTTTGCTAATAAAATTAGTGAATGTTGGAAATAATACTGAAAGGGGGGGGGGGTGAATCAGTATTATCAAATTCTTTTCAATATGCCTTCCAGATTTATACTTTAATTTATTCTTCAGATATTGATCATTAATTTGTATGTCAGTGCCATATAATAATGAACAAGAGCAAGAAAAATAGATAAGCACACCAAAGAACACCAGATATAAGGTGGAAACCCAATGTGGGTGAAAACCACCTGTTGCAATATGTCTCTATCTTCTTTCAATTAGAAACTTCTTTTACAAGGATTTTGTACTGGTGTAGTCCTTTACTAGTACGCAGGCTACAACCTGCAGAGAGCTACAACTCTCTCTCGTTTTCCAGTCTCTCCTGGAAGGGAGCTACAACCCCCTTTGCTCTTCTACTTCTTTAAGGACCACGTTTCATTAATTTTCAGACTGGATCCAAGAAGATCAAATAATCATCAAGTACATGCAAATCACCCAATCTCCTTATACAATCAACCAATGAATCACCCAACTTCTCAGAATGCTGTAAACATAAAAGTAATACCAGAATCTAAACCCAGAACTCTGCAGCAATAGATAAAAGACAGTCAACAAATGTTTTAAGACAGGTCTGCAACTTCACCAATATAAATCTGTGGATATTCGCAGCCTTTCTGTGCCTCAACTGCGCAGATCCGCACTGGATCCTTCTGCTGCTCTGCGTACCACCGCACTTACTCCTTCTGCTGAACTGCGTACCTCAGCCCAGATCCACACCTTCACTGTCCGTCAGACAGCGTACCTCCGCACTGGTCCTTCTGTGCCTCTGCGTACCTCCGCAATATGCTTTCTTCTGCACTATGTACCCCGCACTGCGCCTTCTGTTGCGCTGCGTACCCCCAGGCTACGTCTTCTCCTGCGCTGCGTACCCCCGCACTTACGCCGTAGATCACCTGCGAACCTCTGATTAGGGCCAAATTAACAATCCTCCAATGTGTCACAGATAGTCAGATCCACAGATCTGATCATGCGCCCGAGAGATCAAGACTTATCAATAGATTCACCTTAAGGTTTCTCCTTGATTTAGATCTAGCTTTGTAAAACCAATCACCCAAAATTTCAGATCTTAAGATATTCAAATTTTCACAAGTGTCTAGCCAAGTGATCTCCTTCCCATTTTTATATTCAAACCCTTATCCACACCATGGGACAAAACCATCAAAAAACAATACAAGGGATCCAAACCGGGGTTCAATAAATTAGATCTATACCACGGGCCAAAACCATAGGACCGTAAAAGACAGGCTAAAAACCAAGGGCCAAACATAGGATACCCCATGTGAGCGCGCTTCTCTGCATTGGAGTGAGTGAACTGGGGGACCGCACCTTATGAATGGTGAACCTGCGGTTATGTCCGCACTCCCTGGACGGCGAACCTGCGGGTCCGCACCTTTTGAACGTTGCACCTGCGAACCTCTTATTTTCCATCATTTTAAGAGCCTGAATAGAGATTTGCCACTTGAGTGAGTTGCCATCAAGTACAACACCTGTACCATAGAGCCAAACCAGAATCATAATGCCAACAGTGAAATGAAACTATGCACTAGAATCAAACAACATTTTAAATTTTACATGGTTTATCATACTTGAGGTTTTTACCACAACGGATTGGTGTTCAACGTGGTGGTTATCAATTGATGCATAGATCTAATGGTGTCTACCTATTGCTCCCATCAATGCTTTTCCTTCTCTATGATGTTACCAAGTTGTAACTCAAGACAATCATGTTGGTAATGAGGTCCCCCGCATCCCCAACAAGTGATGCATGGTAGACTCTAAACATAAGGCTATGGGGTTCTCTAGAAGGAGCTCATTATCCTGGGACCCTTTCCCTTGCTGTAGCTCCACACATATGAACTAAACTTGCACAAGTCCTTGAAGTTGTCGGTGAAGTTGCACTGGTAGCCATTGAAACCCCTACTACCTTTGTTCTATGTACAACCCTATTTCCATATGGTAGTGGCCTCAAACTTCTTCCCCTTGATAAGGTGTGAGGGGCCTTCCCCACAAACCTTGGTTGTTGTGGGAAAATGACTTTGTTCACCCCTTTCAAGTCCAAGTGCTCTTCTACATAGTGAGCATGTTCAATAGCCTCTGCAACTTAGGATGGTTTCTACATCCGAACCATTGCCCTAATCTTAGGGTTTAATCTATAAATGAAGTGATCTGCTTGGTGTTGATCAGTGTCCATGTAGGAGACATACTTATCTAATTCCATGAATTTGATCTCATATTCTTCTACCATGCAGTTTCCCTGTACTAAAGCATGGAAGGCTCCTACTTATTGTTCTTTGTAATATGTTGGTAGGTAGTTACTCCTGAACCTTTCCTCAAATAACTCCCAGGTAAATGTGTCTGGAGTGAGGTGAATTTGTCGCTCCAAGTTGCTCTACCAATTTAGGGTCTTGATCTTGTAGTATCAAGCTATGGGTCTTAGTTTAGAATAAAATTTTCATTATTGAATGTTATTATGTCAGTGTGTGTGAATGATCATGCAAATGGCCATTTATATTCTAAGAGGTCAAGTTATGTGAATCTAGGGTTATGATCCATTCAAGTCATGAGTGGGGGTATGAAGGTCTTGGTCTTTCATCATTGAGACGAGCTAGTGACAGCTTGCCAAGCAATTTTGTGATCAAATTAGGCCTGTACTCTGACATCAGCCTCCAGTACAACAGTCTGAAAGGTTCGCTGCGCAAAGTCTGCAGGGTGTGCTGCACTTTTACTAAGCATCAAATTTTGATCCATGTAGGAGTTTTTTTTTAATATTTGGATCAAATCCAAATCATTTTTCTTAGTCGAAAGATCAATGTTTGGTCAAATCATGAAGATGGAGCCATGCTGTGCAATTGTGTTGCGCTTCTGCTGCAAGAAGAAGGTTTTGGGGTTTGAAGGTTTGTGTTCAGCCTAGATTTTTTCTCATGGATTTGCAATGTTTTACGGACCATTTCATGCCATCCCAGTACACTCAACATGTCAGATGATGGTCGGAGATAGTATAATCTTGGAGCACTACGCTTTCACACAATCACTGTATTTTCACCATATCTATTAAACCTTGTACCTATTTGCCATGAAATTTTGACAGTAGGTGCATGGGGGTGAGATGGATAAGCTCGCTTAATTTCAGGTCAAAATGATTCATTGTTTTCGAGAAACAAGCCATCGTCATCTATAGTCATTTTTGGATTATTTTTTTTCGAGATTCATGATTCAGATTTGACTCAAAATTTGTATGGAGAAGGGTTATAATGATATTAACTTTTTGTAAAAAAAATCAGCTCAATCCGACTTACAGTTTAGGAGATATTCAAAAAATACAAGTGCTGCGCTTTTCTACTGCGTTTTCGTGTTTCTGTTGAACTAGGAGGTTGCGCAACATCGGCGTTGCGTTTCCACATAGTCATCCTTTTGACCGAGATATTCATGCCAAAACTTCTTGTAACTTTTTTTTATGCTCATGATAAATTTTATGAGGCATCTAAGGACTCATAAGCTTGATTTGGACTGAAATTTTAATGTAAATATGCTTGGAAAATATTTAGTCAAAGAATCCCTATTTTTCAGAAAACAGTTCTATTTTCATTGCATTAACTAGAAACAAAAAGGCCTATTGAGGAATTTGGTCCCTAGAGGTGGGAACTGATTTTGTTTTAGTCTAACTATGTTGTAATTGTTATGAATCAAAGGGTTGGTTAGGTTTGAGAAGGAAGAACACTATGTGCATTGTATTTTCTTGATTTTCCAATGAATGAAAGGACAAAGGCCAAATTTTACAAGAATTCCTATGTTAGTTGCTTTGGAGATGTGCTTCTTGATTTTGTAAGTTATCTTTTGTATCAATCGTGGTTTGAAATGTGCCTTCTTGTTTAGTTGAGCAAAGTTATTGACTCAGAATTCACTTCAAATAACGATGTGTTTTAGTTTGCTAAACATTTATGTTTTCTGCTAAAATGAGATTTAGAATTCATCATGTTGTCTGATGCTTTGTATTTCATCTTCCATTTATCTTCCACTCACCCTTCTACAACGATTTTGACTAAAAAACTCCAAAAATACTACCTATCTTTCCCATGTATAAGATCCCTCTTTATCTTCATCTTCCCACTAGAAATCAACAACTTTTAGAACCGTATTTCCCAATGGATCTATCTTCTTTCTTGCTAGCAAACCTCTAAAACTTATACCCCACTGAGTGTGAAAAAACGGTGACCTGATTCCTACTGTAGCAAATTGATGATATTTCTCCTATTTTTCAAATTACTTTGAACAAATTACCTGAATTTTTCTACAACAAACATCAAAATACATACATTGCAACCTACACAAAATAAAACACTATGGAAACTAAATACTACAATGGAGAGAAATAAACACACACACAACTACACTGTTGTTTTTGGACAAACGTCCCCGGAAGACCCCAATGTGGGAAAACCAGTGCAACAGTTGAGGGTTTTATTATTATGCAGTAGTAATATGAGTACAAATCATTGGATACCCAAATTGGAAATCTTATACAGAGAATAAACTGGAAAAGAGGTAGTGAGAAAAATCTCACACTGTCACTGGCAATCTGAATCTGATCTGGGCTCTAGATGGCTAGCCCCACGCTGCCTCTAAGCAACATACACATATCTGTGTCAAAACCTCTAGTGACTGCGTCACCTAACCTTCTGCAGGTTGGAAACTTGACCATCTAGTCCTCTGATCTCACACCTTGGCTTCCAGCACTAGATCTCGACTACTCCTCAGCAGAATTTCAGACTCCCTCTGAAGCTCTGTGTTGCCTGTGTGTGGCACTGCACTGCCTCTCTGAAACTCTCTTTGCCTTCTCTACCTTGCACTCTCTAGATCTAGACAAACTCTCCTCTAGTCTACTATCCCTGCCCCTTTCTCACTGCTTCGACTTTACCGAGTCACTTCCGACAACTCATAGCTGCTACACAGGAAATCGACTTCCCAACACAATCGAATTGTACAAGTATGTTCTCCAAGTGCCCATTGAACTCCTTCTTATACTCGCTCGTTGGAGCACCAACGACCAAGATTAAAACATAATCTATGACTAAGATTAACTCGAAATTGATCCTCTTCTTCTTTTAGAAGATTCGCACCAGATTTAATTAATACTCATTAATTTAACCAGATTTCCTAAGTTTAGATTAGGGAACCATTTTAAAAAGTTAATTATTTTAATTAAATCATCTCCAGGTGGAATTTTCCCAAACAATTTCTGGGTGTTGGAGAATGCATGTGTCTTAGCCTCTCTGTAAAATTTCGATGCTAGAGCACATTTGATGCTACATAAATCAACACTCCCTCTTAGCGAGGAATGTGCTCTAGTGTTGCAACTCACTAAAGCATCATTCTATCTCTGCACCATCTCCTGCTATGTTACTGATGTCTGGCTCTACTGCCCACCAACTACTGCATAACTTTGACTTCTCCATCCATGCTATTATGGGCCCTGCTGAACTGCTGCCAACACTGCAACCCTCTCCAACTGTTGTCGTTGTTGTTGTTGTTGCTGCAACTACAACAACTGCAATAGAAAAGCATCCAAAATACTGAACCAATTGTGTTCAATATGATGCATCTGTCATCCGAGTTCTGACTGCTGCTACCCTCTGCATTGTCACTAAAGTCGTTGTGCTACTGCTGAGTCTGCTCTGTGCCAACTACACTGCTGCCAACTTTGCTCTGCACTACTCAGAATCCGACCGCTACTAGCTACTGCATCTGTCACTCTGGCACCTGATTGCACCAACTGTCACTGGTCCATCTTGCTACTACTAAATAAAGGCTCCCGTAACAAGTTCTTGATCCTAGAGGTGGACTCCTCAAGGATCCTACCCATCCTATAGGTCTCTGGGGCTACAACTCAAGATCACCCCACGTCACCCCCTGGAGGTAACTTGACGATCATGGAAAACTCTTCCTCCAGTCTGGAGGACAACCTATCGATCTTAGCAGATGCAACCTGCTGATCCTACTTCTCCTCTTTGTCCTTCTTTCTGAGAGGACATTAAGTGTTGTAGTGGTCAAGCTTACCACACCTGAAGCAATTGATCTTTGAAATGTCCTTTTTTCTTCTACATTGCTCCTGCTACCCCTTTGATGTAAGGGCCATGTCCTCCTCTTCCTTCACTTGCTTCATCCTACTGTTGCTGCTACCACTAATGGTGGCCTTCACTATATCACGCCTCATCTCCTCCTGCTGCAGATCAGCCCACACACGTTCCTAATCTGGCAGTTTTTCTCTGCCCAGGATACTATAGACGAAAACTTGCCAATCTTCAGAAACGTTGTCCAGTGCTAATCATACAAACTTTGTAGGCTAGGGCATTGATCCTATTGAAGCCAAGTGGTACCAGACATCCTGAAGCCTAGTAAGGAAGGGGTCTACACACTCCCCTTTCTGCATCCTTGTGCATCTCATCTTCTCCTCAAGGTACATCTTTCGCTGCTCAGAATATCCTTCATATAGAATAGCTAGTGCCTCCCACATCTGTCAGATGGTATCTTTTCCAGCTATGTGAGATACCACGTGATCTCGAACCCCATCAAGAATAAACCTCTTATCTCTCACCATCTCTTTCTTGTACTTCTTGAGCAGATCTGAATCGACGGGTACAACTACCACACTATCGACATAAGTTTTGAGATCATGGTCATCTAGAAGGCAGGAAATCCTAGCCTTCCAAATCACATAGTTTGAGGCTCTGTCCAACCGATCTTGATCTCTCAACCCAACTGATGCCATCTCTCCTGAAAAAGTTGAACTGCTTCCTCTTCTCCTCTGCGGAGCTTCTTCCCAGCTATTCACACTCCCTTCTGGAGTGAGAAATCCCACAAACAACTATTGTTGGTCTACTAGGAAAATTTGAACTTCTTGGCAAGAAGTCCTATGAGAAAGGAATTCCCTCAATGTGTGTTCTTCTCTCCTTCTGACGCTATTCTGCCAGCAATTGCTACAAAATCACTACGTCCCAGCTAAAGATATGCTATGTAAGGAAAAATGTGTTGCTCCCTTCTGCGATTGGAAAGCTTTGATCTGGAAAATCAAATTTCTCTCTCAACTCACTCAGAGAAATCGATCTTTCCTCAAAACTCGACCTCCTTGGACCAAGTATTGCGTTGCCTCTGGGGTTTCGAATCATTGCCAAGGCAGAAATTCGAACCTCCTTCTTCCTTTCTGCTCTGAGCTCTCCAGCTTACGATCTGTGCTCTAATACCATGTGAAAAATCGGTGACCCGATTCTTGCTGCAACAAACAGATGATATTTCTCCTATTTGTTAAATTACTTTGAACAAATTACTTGCAGTCTTCTACGACAAACATAGAAATACATACACTGCAGCCTATACAAAATAAAATACTGCGGGAAAAAATTACTGCACTAGAGAGAAATAAACATACACACAATTACATTGTTGTTTTTGGACAAACGTCCCCGGAAAAATCCAATGTCAAAAAATCGGTGCAACAACTAAGGCTTTTTATTATTATGCAGTAGTAATCTAAGTACAAATCATTAAATGCCCAAACTGGAATCTGATATAGAGGATAAACTGGCAAAGAGGTAGTGAGAAAACTCTCACACTGTCACTGGCGATCCAAATATGATCCGATCTCTAGATGGTTAGCCCCACGGTGCCTCTGCATCAACCTACACTGATCTGCATCATAGCCTCTAGGGACTGTGTCACCTCCTCCTCTAATCTTCTTCTGGCTGGAAACATGACCCTCTGGCCCTCCAGTCTCACACCCCTACTTGCGGTAGTAGATCTCAACTGCTCCTCAACAGAATTTTAGACTCCCTCCGAAGCTCGGCGTGGCACTGCACTACCTC
This sequence comes from Pinus tabuliformis, assembly GCA_031772625.1. NCBI lineage: Eukaryota > Viridiplantae > Streptophyta > Pinopsida > Pinales > Pinaceae > Pinus > Pinus tabuliformis. The sequence goes on along the minus strand of CM062814.1, from coordinate 392,804,564 downwards.
TTTGAACCTCTCTTTGCCTTCTTTGTCTTGCACTCTCCAGATCTGGAAAAACTCTCCTCCGGTATACTATCCTTGCCCCTCTCTCACTGCATCGACTTTACTGAGTCACTTATGACAACTCATAGTTGTTACACAGTAAATCGACTTCTTAGCAAAATCAAACTGCACAAGTGTATTCTCCAAGTGCCCATCAAAATCCTTCTTATAATCTCTCGTTGGAGCACCAATGGCCAATATTAAAACATAATCAATGACCAAGATTAACTTGGAGTTGATCCTCACCTTATTCTAAAAGATTCGCACCAGATTTAATTAATACCCTTTAATTAACCAGATTTCCTAAGTTTAGACTTAGGGAATTTAAAAAGTTAATTATTTTAATTAAATAATCTTTAGTTGGAATTTTCCCAAACGATTTTTGGGTATTGGAGAATGCATGTGTCTTAGCCTCTTTGCAAAATCTTGAGGCTAGAGCACATCCGATGCTACAAAAATCAACACTAAGCACCATACCTAGCCTAATATCCAAGTGATTGAACTTTCAGGCAGAGAGAGCACTCTCTGAAGTTGGAAGGGCTAGATTCCAACTTCAAAGTGGTTTGCGATTACCTCTGAGTTTCTCTTTACAACCTAGGGAAATTATAGAGAGCAAACATAGTGACATCATTGTCGGGGAGTAAAAGGTTCCATCTTCCTTGAGAAAGAATCCTAAAGATCAAATTTGACTTATGATGGTGAACATAATCCAAACACATGAAGGTTGTACCATTCACCTGCGACTCCAATCAAGTTTCAACTTGATCCAAAGATTCCACTGGCAGTAGGCCCAGAAATTAGGGTTTTACTACCAAATCTATCAGCTCAAGATGATTTCTATGTTTGCAAGGTACACTACTTTAAAACAATATCACATTCCAGGTTTTCCAAATCACATGCCTCATGTAGATTGGAAAACTTATTTGCCAAAATTCAGAGATCAAGTAGGAGATGATGCTGCTCTTCATTTGGTGAAGTTTCACATGCATGTGCGTAAGCTAAAGGTTGTTTTTCATGAAGATTGTCTCATGAAGATGTTCATGGCTACCTTGGAGGGAAAGGCAAGATCCTGGTATGAAGGATTTCCATTTGCTAGTCTATATTCCCTTAAAGATTTTCATTTAGTATTTTTTGAGAAATACAAAGAATCTCATCCTTCTTTGTCATTGGTTGAGAATTGTTGTGACCATTTTGAGGATTTCATTCAAAATATGGAAAATTATTATGGCGATGAAGAGTTCATGGATGAAGAAATCTTGGAAGCTTTGTACGAGAACCCTTTTCATCACCAAGAAGAAATGGTAGCTTCTCTCTTGGATGAAAATGAAACCGAGCAAGATTTTAATGATGATAGTCATGTTCCATCCTTTGAAGTTGATGAAAATTTGTAGCAGTCTTGTCAGTCTTTTTGTGATCAAAAGTATGAGGATAGTCATTCATATGTTTCTTCTGATTGTTCATTTCCTGAATCTTTGATTCAAGAACAAATTGATCGGAATCAGTTTTCTGAAGCAACAAGTGTAGAAGCTTTAGACACTCAAACATCACATATCATAAAGCTTCAAGAAAGAAACAACCCAGTATATGACGCTCTTCAAACAAAAACACATGAAGATAATGAAGATCATAGACTACAAATTCAATCAAATATGTTATTTTGTCAAGAAATTGTTTATGATGAGTCTAAAAAAAACATTAAGTTTACTTTAAATAAAGATCTCATGGCCACACATGATAGTCGTGGCTTAGAACTTGGGAGAAATAATGAGGAAGAAAGGGTTGTTTTAAATCCCTTTGAAAATGAAAATATTATTCAAGATTATACATTCTTTGAAGTGATAAATTCTGAGATTTTGAAAAAGCAAATTGATATCCCTGATGACTTGAATGAGGAAATAAACATACGGGATATAGTTGTTTCGATTAAATCTTTTCATGAGTATTCAAAGCTTTTACTTGTGGATAATATGAATGAAGATTTTATCAAACAAATTGCTATCTTTTCTTTTTTCAATGATTCTGGGTTTCATAATAAAAGTAGTGAGAACAAAGGAAAAGTCATTCAAGGTTCATAAAATGAGAAGTCTAATGAAAAAGAACAATTAGCCATTATACTTGAAGGTTGCTCCCTTATTTTTGTTGACCATCAAGAAAAGGTAATAATTCATATTTTCAAGATCCTCTTGCCAATTTGTCATAGTCATCAATGAAGGTAGATTTTGCAACGTTCCTGCACCAAGAATATTAGTTTCAGTCACAATTTGAGTTGCCATTCTCTTATTTTTTCTGCCTGCACAAGGAAAGTGTGAGCATAATTCAAGTGAGTGGCCATCTATTTTAATGGCTACACTGGCTCTTTAACTTTACATGAATGAGAAACCCATGTTTCGGTTTAGTAAGTAGGTCTAAATAAACAATGTGCAATCAATTTTACCATTTGGTTTTTAGTCTTTCAAGCAGTTTGTCTAAGTCAATCTTCAACTTTTAGTGTGCAACTTCAATATGGATTTCCAGTGTGATTATTTTCAAATTAGGTTCGTGTGCAATATTGAATTGGTTTTAGTTACCAGTTGGAGAAGGTTTTAGAACAAAAACAGGTAGCAATTTGCGAGATTAAGGTTGGGGTCAGCCCTATGGTCAGGCACATGGTCTACGGTGTTCTTGGCACCTCACAAGGAGGATGCTACCCCCATTGGAGCCAATGTTAGTATCCTATAATTATAGTAGTCAAAAAACAAGTTTTGTATTTCAAATATTTTTGGCAAGTGTGCATAGGTCTTGCTATGATCTTGTAGAGATCAAGCTATGGGTCTTAGTTTAGAATAAAATTTTCATTATCGAATGTAATTATGTGAGTGTGTGTGAAAGGTCATTTATATTCTAAGAGGTCGAGTTAAGTGAGTTTATGGTTATGAGCCATTCAAGTCATGAGTGGGGGTATGATGGTCCCAGTCTTGCATCATTGGGACGAGCTAGTGACATCTTGCTAAGAAGTTTTGTGATCAAATCAGGCTTGTACTATGACATCAGCCTCTAGTACAATAGTCTGAGAGGTTCGTTGTGCAAAGTCTGCAAGGGGTGTTGCGCTTTACTAAGGCATCAAATTTTGATGAGGAATCAAGATTTTTGGCACTTTTGTCCATGTAGGAGGTTTTTGTGAATATTTGGATCAGCTCCAAATCATTTTGCTCAGTCAGAAGATCAGTGTTTGGTCAAGTCATGAAGATGGAGGTGCATCGCGCAACTACAATGCGCTTCTGCTGCAAGAAGAAGGTTTTGGGTTTGAAGTTTTGTGTTCGGCCTAGAAGTTTTGTCATGGATTTGAAACGTTGTATAGACCATTCCATGCCATCCCAGTACCCTCAACATGTCAAATGATGGTCGAAGATAGTATAAGATTGGAGCATTAAGCTTTCACACAGTCACCGTATTTTCACCATATCTCTTAAACCCTGTATCTATTTGCCATGAAATTTTTACAGTAGATGCATGGGGGTGAGATGAATAAGATCACTTAATTTTAGGTCAAAATGCTTCATGGTTTTCGAGAAACGAACCACCGTCATCTACAACCATTTTTGTATTTTCTTGATATCCGTGAGTCAGATTTGGCTCAAAATTTGTGTGGAGAAGGGTTATAATGATATTAACTTGCTGTAAAAAAAAGTCAGCTCAATCTGGTTTACCGTTTAGGATATATTCAAAAAATACAAGCGCTGCGCTTTTTTGCTGTGTTTTTGTGTTTCTAATGAACTAGGAGGTTGCACAAAGCTGGTGCTGCATTTCCACATAATCATCCTTTTGACCTAGATTTTCATGCCAAAAATTCTTGTAATTTTTTTTTATGATCATGGTAAATATTATGAGGCATCCAAGGACTCATAGGCTCGATTTGGACTGAGAATTTAATGTAAATATGTTTGGAAAAGATTTAGTCAAACAATCCCTAGTTTTCAGAAAACAGTTCTATTTTCATTGCATTGACTAGAAACATAAAAGCCTATTGAGGAATTATGTCCCTAGAAATGGGAATCAATTTTCTTTTAGTCTATTTATGTTGTAATTGTTATGAATCAAAGGGTTGGTTAGGTTTGAGAAGGAATAACACTGTGTGCATTGTATTTTCTTGATTTTCCAGTGAATGAAAGGACAGAGGCCAAATTTTACATAGATTCTTGTGTTAATTGCTTTGGAGATGTGCTTCTTGGTTTTGTAAGTTATATTTTGTATCAATAATGGTTTTAAATGTGTCTTATTGTTTAGTTGAACAAAGATATTGACTCAGAATTCACTTCAAATAGTGTTATGTTTCAGTTTGCTAAACATTTATGTTTTATGCTAAAATGACATTTAGAATTCATCCTGTTGTCTAATGCTCTGTATGTCATTTTCCATTTATTTTCCACTCACCCTTCTATAACGATTTTGACTAAAAAATCCAAAAAGACTACCTATATTTACCTTGTAGAAGATCCCTCTTTCTCTTCATCTTCCTACTGGAAATCAACAACTTTAATCACTACATTTCCCAAAGGGTCTATCTTCTTTCCTGCCAGCAAACCTTTAAAACTTATACCCCATTGAGCACCATACCTAGCCTAATATCCAAGTGATTGAACTTTTCAGAAAAAGAGAACACTCTTTGAAGTTGGAAGGGGTAGATTACAACTTCCAAGTGGTTTGTGATTACATCTGAGTTTCTCTTTCCAACCTAGGGAAATTACGGAGAGCTAAGACAAAGAAAACTCATTTGCTCCCCGGAAGTCCTCCAGGTCAAATTTTTGCTAGAATTTTCAACCTAGTAAAACCTCCAATGCTACAGAAGATAGTGGGAAGGTGGTTGAAATACATGAAAGGGAAGAAAAAAAAGAAGAGGGTTGTGTACAAAATACGCATGTGCATGCAATTATATTGGTAACTAGAGTAACACTCGCAGTTGTAATAATTGCTGCTAGCTCTATAAATCATGGATAAGGCATTCATGGCCTTAATATAATTCTATTACATCATTTGCAATAATTGTGAGGTTTCTTACTGGGCTAGTGATAATGCCTATGAATTCTATTGTTTAACAACTTATATTGAAATTATTTGGTTATGTGACTCATTGGTTGCAATTTTTACGTTTTTGAGTGTGCTTCTTTTAGAAGGGAAAATGAAATAGTATGTTTGACGAACAAAGTGAACCTTATTTTTCAATTTTTTTATACATCGTCATTAATAGGGCTTGCTCAATGTCCTGATCATTCTAGGAGAAGGCATACATAAGATATTTTGAATGAACCAAGGGAAGATGAAGAAGTGTGAGTAATCAAGGATGAAGACGTTGTGGTTGTCCAAGAATAAGTATGCAAAATAAGAGCACAAGAAGTTGAGTTTGAGACGTTCACCCTCAAGATTGTACATAGAAAAAAAGTCATACTCAACAATTTATTTATTTATTTATATACTCTTGGATTGAGTAATTTGTTCAAATGCTATGTGTAGATGGTTTAACTTAAAGGACACCAATTCAAATTCTATAATTGATGTTGTTCATTTCCATTTCAAATGCTTTGATTTTGGAGGCAAATTGCAAAATAACCAATGTGATATTTCCTAAAATTGTCTTGAAAATATTTGTATGTGCATGGGATTGTTATTTAGGGCGCCTTATGTTATTGCATGGATACTTTAATAAAATTTTCTTGTTATATATATATATAGTTTTGATACATGACTCGCTTTAAGGAAGACTTCTCAACTCAATTATTGCTGGCCGCTACCATGTTATGTAGTATCTTGGTTTGGCGACATTTAGCAAAGCTATACAAGACTTTTACACATGCATGGATGTTTACTAAAGTCTCGATGAAATAAAGCTTCATAAGTTTGTAAACAAGCATGATCGTGCTGAAAAGCACCACATTCTACGTTTGTACAATTATTTTTACTATCGTGTAAGTTTTATTGATTGGTGATCAAGAAAGTTGCTTCATAGGGTTACATTGAAGTTTTATTTGTTATTCTTGGTTGTTCAATGTTTGATGTAAATAATTGTACTTCACTCATGGCTTCTTGGAAAACACTGTATTTTTTTGAAACAATTAAAAATCAATACAACATGACTAGTTGCAAAATTAATGGCTTTTGATTATTATAAATTTCAGCATTTGAAATTGAAGGAATCTTATGTTTTTTTATAGGAGAATACCAACCTAGAGGAAAAGCCAGAAGATGGAGAGGTAAGTAATTTGAGTGGATTGCATGTAATAGCTTTTACAATAGTCTACAATTAAATATGGGGTGTAAAGTTCCATAATTTTTTTCATTGGTTTTCTCTATTGTTTAGTTGTACACTAAACTCTCCCCCCCCCCCCCCCCCCCCCCCCCCTTCTTTTGTAAGGATCTTCTACAAGTGGTTCTAGGTGGCTAAGGGATGTTATGGTGGGTTTAGGGTGCAAATTTTGAATTTAGCTCTAATATCACATGTGAGGACCCAACTGGGGTCCTCTAACCAAAACTATTTTAGCTACAAAATTTACAGCAATATAATGATTTATTTGCAAAATCCAATGATTCAAATTATTTAACCATAACATATATAAAAAAAAAAAGCAGATTTATTTAATAACATATTTGATTTTCAACCATTCACATGAATTAATTCACAATAAAATACATACCCGACAATGATACGGTGGCTCAGTTGGGTGGCTCTTGCTAGCGCCACCGAATTGAATTTGTCACCATGCCAATTAGGAATGTGTATTTGAATTCCTAGCCCAGGGAACTCCTCCACTCTCTCCCTTTAAATTCCAAGCCAGAAAAAAGGACAAAAGAACCCCCCTTCTTCTCTCGTCCTCCTTCCCCTTATGCCTCCCCAACTCACTACCTCAACCACTTGCCATTAAGGCCCTGAATACCCCCATGTATTTGAATTCCCCCCTGAATGCCTTATCTTGAAATGACTCTGAGGAGACATCCTATCAGATTCAACTAAATGAAATAAGAATTAAAATAATAAATAATATTAAATACTAAAATAAATTTCAGGAGACAACTTGTGAGGATGAGGGGTAATAAGTAATAAAATAATAAAGTAATAATATTAAGTCATATCAATGAATCTTACAGATTCACAAGAATCCAATCAATTTAATATTGATAAGCTTATTCAAATATAACTAAATAATTATAAGCTTAGATTTTACGGTTAATTAAACACTAGTCAAGATTAGCCATTAATCAAGCTTAACCATTTATTTAATCATCTAACTTTTTAAACTTTAGAATATTAGCATATTCATGTGAGGTGTGGGTATATAGCTAGCATACACATACTTTGTATGTATAATAATAATACTTATTGGAATCAAGCACAAAAATTCAACCACTCAGTAGGTAGTCTAATAAGATAATGCAAGATAATAGGATTAGGTAGGGCATCATAGGATCCAATCCCTTCAGGTGCAACCTTTTCTCAAGTTTTGCACTAAAAAAGAGGTTTGCATGTTGAGAGATTTGATCCCTCTCGATGCTTGATAGATCCAGAGTTAAGATGGATCTAAGCTAATTCACACATACACACATATGAGAGAGAGAGAGAGAGAGAGAGAGAGAGAGAGAGAGAGAGATTTTTAGTTTTAATTATACATTTTTTTATTTGATTTTTTGTAAACCATAGGAATTGACAACTGGGTCAACTTTGTACTCGTGTGACACAAGGTTGATTCTGACAGCTACCACTATACCATTTGGGGGCCTACGACCCGTCCTCCTCTTCGTAGACTGGATCACGACTGGGGGATTGAACATGGAATCTCAGGTTGGGGTGCTCCTGCTGAGGCTGCCCGATTGAATTTACCACCCCGCCAACCAAGAATGTCTATCCAAATTCCTAGCATAGGTGACCTCCAAAGGTTCTATATCCCTCTGAGCCCAAGTCCAACAACAATCGTAGTGTGTCCAAAAAAACAGGTTTAACACTCTCCAACCACAAACACAACCAATCTCTTGAGTTCTCCTTCCTTCCTTTCCATTTTGTTCTCTCCTCCACCCTCTCTCTTCAAATTCCAAGCCAAAAAAAAGGACAAAATAACCACCCTTCTCCTTTCATCCCTCTTCCTCTTATGCCTCCCCAACTCGCTACCTCAACCGCTTATCATTAAGGGTTTGAATGTCCCCCATGTCTTTGAATTCCCCACTAAGTGCCTTATCCTGAAATAACTCCGAGGAGACATCTTGTTAGATTCAAGTAAATGAAATAATAATTAGAATAATAAATAATAAAAAATAATAATATTAAATACTGATACAAATTTGAGGATACAACTTGTGAGGGTGATGGGTAATAAACAATAAAATAACAAAGTAATAATATTAAGTTATATTAATGAATCTTAGAGATTCACAAGAATCCAATCAATTTAATATTAATAAGCTTATTCAAATATAACTTATTAATTATAAGCTTAGATTTTAAGGTTAATTAAACACTAATCAAGATTAACCTTTTATTAATTCATCTAACTTTTTAAACTTTAGAATAATAGCGTATTCATGTGAGGTGTGGGGATATAACTAGCATACACATATCTCGTATGTATACTAATAATACTTATTGGAATCAAACACAAAAATTCAATCACTCAATAGGTAGTTTAACAAGATAACGTAAGATAATATGATTAGGTAGGGCATTGCATGATCCAATCTCCCGAGGTGCAACATTTTCTCTAAAAAAAGAGGTTTGCACATTAAGAGATTTGATCCCTTTCGATCCCTGATAGATCCAAAATTAAGATGGATCTAAGCTAGTGTGTGTGTGTGTGTATGAGAGAGAGAGAAATATTTTTTGTTTTAATTATACATTTATTTTTTATTTTTTGTAACCTAGAGGAATTAAAAATTGGGTCAGACTCGTACTTGCATGACACGAGGTTGATTCTGGCCACTACCACTATACCTTTGGGGGTCTACAACCTGTCTTCCTCTCCATAGATTGGATCATGACAGGGGGATTGAACCTCAAATCTCTTAATTTGCACAACTTCACATCACTTTGATCACCAATTGAGTTTCCCCTTGGGACTGTTTTAGTTATATATTTATTAATTGAATATTATTTTATTATTTTTAAGCCTAAATATTATTTCATTATAAACATTATTTTATTATTTTTAAATGTAATACCAAATTGTAGAATATCCATCAAAACAATTAAATACAAATTATTAAAAATATCACGCCGCTTAAGTTTAATAATAAATTTTTTCTTCCAAATAAAAAAATCCAACAAATTGACTATGAAATAGGTAACTCTAATCATTGTCAAACACTATACATTTATTAAAAAACCATAAAAATAAAACACTAAGTCTGACCTCTCAAACTTTGTTAAAGACCACAAAAGCTTGATTACCTTAATTCATTGAACATTTATTTTTATCTAACCGAAAAATAGCAGAGATGACCGTGATCAACTCTTGTTGTTATTATGTATAAGTCAATTTATTATTAACAATCATTATTGATTAAATATTATTTTATTATTTTTAAATGGAATACCAAATTGTAGAATATTTATCTAAACAATTAAATACAAATTGCTAAAAATATCATATTGTTTAAGTTTCCTAGTAAAATTTTCCTTAAAAATAAAATATTCCAATCAATTGAATATGAAACACATAACTTTGATCAAAGTCAAACATTATACATTTTTTTTAAACAAAAAACGCTGTACATTTATTAAGAAAACATAAAAATAAAACACTATGTTTGGCCTCTTCAACTTTGTTAAGGGCTACAAAAAGTTGATTACCTTAATTCAATGAACATTTATTTTTATCTGACAAAAAAATAACCAAGTTGACCCTGAAATGATGAACAACTGCTATTGTTGTTATTATATATCAATATATGAAACACATAATTGTAGGCCAATTTACTATCATCAATCATCCCCTATTTTCATCCATTACTTGTCTCCCTATGCTTATATTATGTGGTTATAATTAAGTAGCAACAATGGCAAGGGCAACACATCACAATATTTATTCCATCTCATAACACATAATGACAGTAGCTCAAGCATTGTTCTCACAACTCTTAGAAAGCGTATGTAACGACCTGTTGCAAGGCAGGCCTTGACAACAACTCATAGCTGATTGCAACTCCTTAAGTAGACGGTGACAAAGGCGAGCAGTAGGATCTACAAGAACTGGGCCTACTTCTGTGTCAATTATCTCATCCTGCTCTTCTTGGTCATGGCTCTTAGCCTTCTATCCCACCCTGGGTCATTGTTCCTCATTGTTGTGCTTTTGGGGTTGTGGACGTTTCTTTATGTGATGAGGAGTGAGCCCCTGCTTGTGCTCAATAGGAGCTACAATGAGAGGGAGATTCTGGTGTTGTACTTCTTTTGATGAAAGATGGGTTGTTTGTTTCTTTAGGCGTTGATTGACGTATGGCATTTGCACTTGGCTTCTGCGCCCAACCAAATCATTCTCTTTGGAAAAAAAGAAAATACATTGGAAATTTATCCTATTAAATACACTACATTAGAGAAGAATATCATGGAAAAAAACATGGGTTAAGAAAACTATAGAAAAAATATAGGTTGTCAAAACCCGAAGTCCGAAAACCACTAATATTTACACGACATAACAACGCTTCTTCTTCCATATTAAATTAAAGAACACCTCTCAACACAATCACCATAATTAAAAAAGTAAGTTATATCCACTTATCATTATCATGCCACTCAAGTGAAGCACTAGGGATGTGAATAGAGACCAAGAAGTAGACGCTTCTCTTCTGCCCTCCATAGAGTTATACCTACTTAGTCGAATTAGGGCACTAGGGCATGTGAGAGACACAAGTAGAGCCTCTATTCTACCCTACATCTTTCTCCTTTCTAAGCTAAAGATAGTTAATCTCTTTTGCTTGGATTCTCAATTTAAGTATGTTTTATATTTAACGCTCATTCCGTAAACGTCGAGTTTTTCTAAAAGAAAAAGCGTTTACTTTTTACAGCGATATTCACAATGTGCTTCGCAGTGACGAAAGCGATTAATACCCCAACTCAGAGTTCGGCGCTTCAGAAATAATCGCTACAAGTACCCAAACAAACAAAGTTACAAGAGAGCCACGAGTACCTCTCTCTTTGCATTTATTTCCGCATCTCGCACAGTAGTCTGAGAGCGTATGCGAATGAGACAGTAAAGCAGAGGAGCAATGGCTTCAGCGGCTGTTATCGCCAAACGCTATGCAATACCGACCATTCTGGTGGTCCTGGCTGTTATATGGCAGCTGGTTATACTGCCCACAAGTTTCTCCAGATCTCACTACGATGGTAAGTCAAGACATTCATCTGCATGTATTCTAATTTTCTGAAATCTTATGATTACCGGGAGCAATAGCCATGTTGTGTCAGTTTCTTCCTTGCTTTTTATAGAAATAACCAAGATCCAGGGATTGAAGGTGTGAAAGGATTCTCCTTTGTTTCTGCTTTTCCCATTGCCATAAATGCATCTGTGCAATTCTACAACACACTAGATGAACCTGTGCATGTGTTCAGACAAGTATGAACTGTTGCAAAGGATGGCCACGAGACAGTGGTCATTGTGCGTGAGTGGCAGGAATATCAATTCAGCTTACCAAACGTATCATGGAAGCATTAAAATGGTACAGATCATATAGGGCACAGGACCCACTAGTAAATCATGGTGTAATCGTGGATATAGTATATCAGCTTGCCGGCCAATTTTTTTTCACACATTGCCAAGGCGGCATTGGTTGACTGGTGAGCTCAATAGATTGTTAAGCCATACACTGGGATTCTATTCGAGTTAGTGTTGCGACAGTCAGACTGAACAATAATTTCGCAAGCGTTGGAAAAGAAATCAAGGAAAAATTGTGAAAGGAGGAAAATTGGCACAACGAAAAAATGAAAAAGACAAAATTCGGCAATTAATTGGCTAAATCACGATTTATTTGGAATAATTACTCTTTTTCGGTGCAGGTAATTTTGATCCATTTTTTCAATCAAGTTCTCGGTTTCCATTTGACTCAGCCATTAATCGGTGAATCCCCATTTACGATAACATTGATTATCATTGTGTTTGCCCCACCCAAACACAATTCCCCGGGTGCATGTTCTCGGCGTCTTTGCCGGAAGAAATATGGCATTAGTTTCAAAGAGATGGGGCCATGTATATATTTGAAGCAAAGTCACACAATTCGGACTCCACAACGACTAGGCAAACTACAAATGGAAAGTCAACTTGGAGACTTGCAGAACTCGCTGCAAATCTCAACTATAACTTGGCTTATTAAAAAGATCATGGAATATAAACTCACAAATCTCAGGGAACATAAACTTATCAACAGTAAGCAAATTTAATAATAAGTCAATAAAACATAACAATAACTTAGCAACAACTCAGCAACAACAATTCACCACCAGAGGGAAAGTCGGGGTGTTTTGTTAACAATTTCAACTCGGCATGCCAATCCTGTAAGCAGTACTTGCCATAGTTGGTATATTCTATTACTATTGTTTCTTGGCTATTTTGGCAGAATATATACCCTTTGATGCTAAACTGAAGGAAGCCCACTTTTTGTGGTGCAGCCCCTCAAGGTATGATTCTTAAAACACTTACGATTTTTTTAATGAAAATCCCATCCAGTTCATTCCAACTTACAATGGAAGAGAAATTGGGATATTAACATATATAATCCTTTAAGAAAAACGTGTCGCTAATATCTAATCGAGTATCCCACTAAGGTGCTATCACATATCCAAAATAATGGTCAACACATACATCCTTGCTGTACCAGTACAGCTCCAATCTCCATCTCTACAATGTCCAGTCTAATCCAGTCTCTGAGCCGGCATATCAGCACACTCATCCGTATTAAGATATTGCACAAAGTTGAAAGCCGTTTCCCAAACCTGTTTCCTAAAAGGTTCAGAATCAGTTTAATACGCTAACGACATCTTATCAATGTTGCTTGCACATAACCAAGGACTTGCTGCATCAGAATGCAATCATACTGAACTTGTCAAGTGGTTTTGGTCAGAAGTCGGCCCTGCTGAAGGAAAGCAGTTGAATCTAGTTCAAAATCTGATTACTAATCTAGGATAGCATGCTTTTTATCAAATAATCTATTTGAATCCACCAAGGATGGGCAAAACTATATGCAGAAGGAACAAGTACGAATAAATTCAAAATAATATTGAATTCATGGAGCAGTCTCTTTTTGAGGCTTAATTTACTCTCTCGTTGAAAGTGGGCAGTTTCAGATGGTGCCTCATAGGGTTTTTAGATTTGGCGATTTCATTTATATTCACATTATTTTCATCTCAGATTGAGAAACGAAAATGACCAAAAAATTATTTGGTGACAGTTTGAGTCTTCACAAGATTTATTGTTAATGCTTTTTGTTGCTTTTTTTTGTTATTTGAGATTTGAAACTAGTGGGCATATTTAGTTAGCCAGAGAAGTTTTCCCCAATGATTTTGTGATGAAACAATTGGGATTCTATTGGTGATTGTGGGAGATTGCTTTTATAGTAAAATTGACACTTCATTCCTCCTTTTGCAGTATCTACATCTCACCTGAATGTTTCATTCTTTAAAGGGCAATATGGAGTTTTGAGGATTGTGTAGCATCTTGACATTTTAGCAAATGTTAAACCATATTTGACTATATGCTTGTCATGACATATGCCGATTACAGATCCATCTGTAACGATCTAACATAGGCCCATTGGTAGCATTTCACTGTTCTCCTTTGAAAATGACTCAAGGCCAAGTCACATGTTGAAAGTGTGACACCAACACTTCTCATAATAAACTTGAAAGGGGAGTTCTAGGCTACTTCACAACCCCCCAAGTTTTGGAGACATGATGGAATATGATCATCCAGAAATTGAGACAGTTTCTTCTAAGTGGGTAGGAAATGATGAGTCTTTAGCCTATGCCATGGAAGCAATTTGTCCTCATCACGCATTAAATATTAAGTGTTAGTGTTATGATTTTGTCTTGTAGTGACATGTTTGGCATTTAGTTTGTCAAATTAGACTTCCAATTCTTTGTGTCAAGTGTATGAAAGGGACCTCCATCTACTTAAATGCATCGTCACTTTTTTTGTTAGCTTTTGGGGTTACTCCATAAGTGTTTTCACCTAACTAGGAGCATACTAGGTTTCCCAGTCCATCAAAGATGCTTGATGGACATATGGATGGCTGAATATGAGTAGATTTTTGACCTTAGATAGAGTGATAGAATTACAGATTGAGTGCTAGCCTGGCACACTTACCTAGGATGTTATTATTTTAATTGACATGATTACTAACCCATTGTGTGTACACAATGGGGAGTTAGCTGCGTGATTAGGAAAGATACCTACCTAGAAGGAGGAGTGCTAGGCACTTAGCTGTATGAGCATGGGACTATGTGACATACACCTTGTGTGAGAGAATGCAACAGGGCAGCTATTAATTCAATTTCTTCTTAACCTTAATAATTGCTTGTGAACTTTATTTATCTTCTTATGTTTCTTTATTAGATCTTCTCGTCAAACAATTATCAAGAACAAATATAGTAAAGACAATGGACCCAAGATATAGGCTCCAAGCTAAGGCAAAACCCCTCCAATGGGACAACCCGGAAATAATCTCTTCTCTTCATATAGGATCTGCTTCAAATGAAAAAATCAAGACTCAAAACCCTAGACCAAGTCCTCCTAGCACCAAGTCAACCCTCCAAGAAGTCCTTCCAATTAGGTCAGAGACCAACCAAATTAATGGGGATCAATTCTGTTTCAACCGGCTTCCAGCTACAATTTCGGCCCCCAACTTCGACTTGCAACTTCGGCCCTGTAGCAGCTGCAGAAACCCCAACGTTTTCACACGTGTGAGAGGAAAATGACCCAAAAACAATTTTTCTTCTTCTTCTTGTCTTCTCCTAGCTTTCTTGACCTTTGCTTTAGCTTTCTTGATGTTCCCAGCTTCAAATCGAACTTCTTGATGGGAGAGATTGAATTGTTGTTAAATGAGGTCGATGCTGTTTTTATTTATACACATCTGAGGGGTTCGAATACCCTCTTTTAGGTCGACTTCTCACTGCCAGGGCCGACTTGTTCTAGGAGGCTTGTAGAACTTTCTAGACTCAAAATCAATATCTTGTACATGTTACAATTTGCTCAATAGAGTTTTATACAATTTACAAGGACTCTCTTAACTCAGGAAAAATATTCTTTTGACATAACAAACTGTTAAAATTGGCAACTAGGGCCAAACTCCATGTGGGTCATCTTATTAATGGTAGCTGATATTTTTCTTGGATCCCTCTCATTGAGAGGTGTAGGATTGATCTAAAGATCATCTGATTCTGATAAGTATTCAGGGAGATATGAATTTATTTGTGTTATGGGACAATTCGTCAAGGTCGGACAGCAACTAAACTGCCCCCACTTGTGCTCCACGTTTTGGTATAAATACAAGTGCCTTGCAAGTCATTTGAACACACAACTCTCTTGAGATTTCTTCTTCTCCACTTGTTTTGGGTTTTTAGTGGAAAGAAGAATCTCTAAGGGAAAAACGCAGTCCTAGAGGATGATTCCCTAGCCGCAGAAGGTGGTCTAGCCGCAGTCCAAGAAGGGTGATCTAGCACCGTGAAGGAGGCCTAACAGCTGACTCTAATGCAGTCCTATCATGCCCTAGCCACAGGTGTTATCATGCCCTAGCTGAACGCAGCCATGCCCTAATCCTATACGCTGTTTTGAAAGGGTTTGAGACAGCCCTTGGACGCAACAAAAAGGGATGCCCTAACCGCAGTCAAGAGATTCTCCTAGCCGCAGCAAAAGACAGATCATTGAAGGGAGATCTATCCACGTTTAGAGGAGCTTATATACACAGCCTAAAGAGGCTCCTATACGCTGCCCAAACCTGCCCTAATCTGTTGCCTAAAGAAAACCCTATTCACAGTCTAGAGAGACCTAATCCAAGGTCATCCATCCACAGTCTAAAGACCCTATTTTGCTGTCCAAAAGGAAGCCCTAGCTGCAGCAAGGAAAGGACTGGACAACATGGACATTTGAGGGCTATTTCAGGGGTCTGTTTAGAGGACAGTATGACTGATTGGAGGAGACTGAGACAAGGAGGGTTTGCTGGAAGGTACAACTATTGTTTGAGGGTGACAAGTCCATACATTAGGCCTGAATCTACCCTAAAGGAACAACGTGACAGCAACAACTAGAAGGAGTATTCAGCGTGGAGAAATAAGGCTGCTCTGAAGCTATTTCAGGAAGACAGTGAGGCTATTTAGGAGGGCAGAATTAGGGGAGCTTAGGATCAGATTTGTTGAGGTATCATTGGAGGATCAAGGATCATATTTGTGCTGCCTAGAAGCTACAGGAAGACCGCGTGTCAGGCCGCAGGCCATGACACCACAGTGAAGGATTTGATGACCGTTAGATAGGACTGTCTTGACATAATGAAGGCTGCCCTATCTGCTGTTAATGCAGCAAATAGATAATGATGGGCATCATGATGAAGTGTAGTGCAACATTGATAAATAAATGCTACAATGAGATGCAGCATGATGGGCACAGTGAGGGTCAGTATGAGGCAACGCTGTTGGGTGCAATATAATGATGAGGTACAGCTTGATGATGCAGCAGTATGATGTGTGCAACATGGTAATGAGGTCCAGGATGATGATTGTGTGCAGCACAGTGAGGAGCAGCATGGTGATGGAGTCACCTTGGATCAATGGAAGCAATATGCCTTCTACTCAGCTCAGATCAGTTACCTCATATGCTATCCTTGTAGAGAAGATCTCTGCTCTTATTTAGATAAGTCAATATGTTGACTTCTGATGTATATGTACTCTCTCTCTCTCTGTTGAACTATTGAAGAACATATAAGAAGAATTGATCAAGGGTTTCCCCACATTGGGGTTTGTCCTTGGCTAGTGCCACATCTTGTGTCCTCTTGTCTTGGCTTGTCTTTTGCAATTTATATTTATGTTCTATCTGCAGTTTACTTTAATGCTGATGTGATTGCTAATCTGGAAAAGGTATCGAGCTAATTGTGAAATTTGAAATAAATTGCTCTAGCATAGAACGTACTTAAATTTAACACAAACCCTAGAAGCATGAAGAACATGCTTGACCTAGATGGCCATAAGAATGGAGCATGAAACCCATGCTTGAAAATAATATTTTTCTTTCTCCCTTTCTTGTGTATTGACAATTATGAAGATCGAAACTAGTTACATTTTCCAACTCCCCCTCTTAACTAGGGAGGTATTCATAATTGTAAACCTGGTACAAGGTTATTCTCAAACTCAATAGTTCTCATAAGAAGAGTCGAATTGGTAAGCCATCATTAAGCATCAACATCATGACCAACATTGTCAACATAGTAAGGCCTTAACTTGACAAGCTCTTTCTTATACATGAGCATAATGCTGGGAGGCTTTACGTGAGATACCACACTACTAAGTTGCAGGAAACGTGGCCCTAGGGGGCGTTTCGCCAGGGGAAACGAAACGAAACGCGTTTCCCCGTACCGTACGGCTTGGAAACGCGTTTCCGGCCGTACGGCCACGTTTCCCGAAACGGAAACGTGGCCGTACGGCCGGAAACGCGTTTCCAGGCCGTACGGGCCACGTTTCCCCAAAAAAAACATTTGTTTTTTAATTTTTTTTTTCTAATGTAGATCTCTTACATTTGTTTGCCCTAGTGTTGATATGTTGTTCATGGTAATGTTAAATTCTTAAAGTAAAAGTGATATTCTCCTTTATTTTTCATTTTCATCCTTTTACTTAAATTTTTAACATTACCATGAAATGACTCAGGATGTTTGAGAGTGGTTTCGCCGTCATTGGATTTCATATGGAGAAAGTAGAATTTTAGATCTTACTCAAAATCCAGCAGACTTATCTGTTTTTCAGGATTTCAGGATTGGGGGGATTTCAATGTTTCCTTTGGATTTTATCATTGCTGCTACTACTGCACTGTGCCTCCTTGCACCGTTGCAACTCTACACTCCGTTGCTCAGAGTTGGCGTTCTAGCCACTGCATCTGTCGCTCCAACACTGCTTTGCACCAATTGACACTGGTCCATCCTGCTACTTCTGATCTGGGCTCCCGTAGCAAGGAATTGATCCGAGAGGTGGGCTCCTCAAGGATCCTGTCCATTTGTAGTTCTTTCGAACTACAACTCTAAATCAACCCACCTTCCTCCTGGAGGTATCTTAGCTATCATGGCAAATTCATCCTCCTCGATCTTTGCAGGTACAACCTTCAGATTGTGCTTCTCATTTTTGCCCTTCTTCCTGAGAGGACACTATGTTGCGTAGTGACCCATTTCACCACACCTGAAGCACTTGATCTTCGAAACATCCTTCTTCCGCCTCCGCTACTCCTGATGCCCCTTGGATGCAAGCGCTGCATTCTCTTCCTCCTCCTTGGGCTTCGACCCACTGCTGCTACTTCCTTCAAGCTTACACTTGACTAGATCTCTCCTCAGCTCTTCTTGCTTGAGAGCTGCCCACATACTATCCTAGTCTGGCCAAGATGCCCTGCCGAGGATGCTCTGGACAAAGACTTATCACTCTTCTGAGATTGAGTTTAGGGCCAATCTCACCATCTCGGAACCTTGAGGTGTAGACCCTATCCTCAAAGAGTACCGTCCTACAACTTCTTTTCCCTGGATTCTTCAATCCATAAGAAGTTCCAACCTTAGATGCTTATCCAATCCTCCGGACTCCATTCTTTCTTTATGGTCTTCACTAAGACTTATGACTATTAGTCTTGTTCTAGTGCATGATCCATAAAGACAAGAACTATCCAACATCACTCCCTCTCAATTAGGGAAGAGATGTCTACCAAATCAAGCTTACCTCTCAGGTACTTAAGCTTCTTGTTTTGTAATGTTTTAGTCAGAATTATGCTACTTGTTCATATGTAGGTAGATAGTGCAGCTCTATGACACCATCACATACCACGCTTCTGATGTAGTGGTATTTATTATTTATATGCTTCGTCCTAGCATGGAACATCGAGGCTTCTATCAATCTTATACAACTTTCATTATCACAATGTATATGTGTAGGGCTAAGTGGTCCTTCAAACAAATCTGATAATAACTTCCTGAGCCAAACAACTTCTCTACAGACTTTGATTGCAATTTGCAACAACATACTCAGCTTCACCACTACTCAAAGAAACTATATCTTGCTTTCTGCTCATCCATGAGACCATGGAAGATCTTAAACTAAAGCATCCATCTGTTGTGCTTCTTCCATTTGTCTCATTGCAATCCCAATCAGAATCTGTATATCCCATGAGTTGAATCTCATTACCATTATAACGAAGGCAATGATGTATAGTTCCACGCAAATATCTTATGATGTGCTTGGCTGCAATCCAATGATCATGTTTTGGCTCCATTCGAAACTGACTAAGGGCATTTACAGCAAAATGTTTGGTCTAGTGTTTACCAAATACATCAAGGACCCAATCAATTATCTGTAGCCACTGGACTAGAATCTGAACTCCTCAACTTTTTTAGATTGGTAATCATAGGAGTCATCATAGGCTTGCTATCCATCATGCCAAATTTCTGAAGAATCTTGATCACATATTTCCCTTGACCAAGATATATTTTACCCGGCTTCTGCTAAACTTCTAGTCCTAAGTAGTAATGCATAATCCCAAGATCATTCATATCAAACTCGACTGCTAACTACTTCTTGCATTCCTGAATTCGATGCTCTACACCTGTAAGAAGTAGATCATCCACATACAAGAGTATGATAATTGGTTCACCTTGGACCACCTTGATGTATAGGTTAGGACCAGTGTTTAAAAAACTGGAACCGGTGACCAGACCGGTCCACCTAATGAACTGGGTTTCGAACCAGGACTGGTCAGGTCTAAACGAACCGGTTTTAAAAAAATACATTAAATAATTAATTTTTAATGAAAAAAACTATTTTTAACATTTAAAACCATGATTCCAAGCTAATAGAGACAAAATATGCAAATATTGCTCATTTATATACCATGTTAAGGTGAATATATCAAAATGGCACTGAGTGCAATACATATCATCGACAAAATACATAAGCAATGAGGCTCTAAATGGCCTCTAGAGTGCAAAAACAAAGCCTACAAACTATGGGGCCACTGGCCTACAACAAGTCTACATATATGATAATAGTGATCAACATTATCACTTGAAACTTCTCATGAGTCATCATGATCAAACTCAGTTGGTTGAGTCTCGACTCCCAAACTTTGCAACTGCTTGAGTCACAAACTTCTCTATTGGTTCAATGACTTGAGTCTCAAACTTCTGAAGGTATTCTGCCCTAATATGCCCTATTGAGTCATTTGGTGCTTCACATGGCTTTACATGGCCTCATATCCTAGCCAAGTGTTGCTTGAACCTGTTAATACCCCCTCCAATAGAGTTTTGGCACTATTTGCAGATCATTTTGCCACTAATCATATCACAATGAGCCCATATCATATCATATCACAAGGAGGCTTTTGGAGGCATGATGACTACTACTTAGATCATCATCAAACTCTTTGCTGTTCCATTACTCCAGCAAAAACTCAACACTCTCCAAGCTCCCAATCAAACTCACAAAAACTCCAAATGAGATGTGTGAGGCAAACAAGGGGGTTAAGCTCCTTTTAAAGGCTTGGAGAGGGTGTTTTTGGA
This sequence comes from Pinus tabuliformis, assembly GCA_031772625.1. Taxonomy (NCBI): domain Eukaryota; kingdom Viridiplantae; phylum Streptophyta; class Pinopsida; order Pinales; family Pinaceae; genus Pinus; species Pinus tabuliformis. The sequence continues at coordinate 392,783,798 of CM062814.1, read as the reverse complement.
GGGAAAGAACCCTTATTTTCCCTGCAAAACACCCTACAAACTTAGAAAACCGCATTGTGTGGGTCTTTTGTGGCATTGGCAGCTAATCGACCTGTTTAGGATGGAACCGGGACCAATTTTTCCCTTTTTTGGGTGAAATGAAGGGTCAAATCGGGTTTTTTTGCCGGTTTGACCTGGTGGGCTAGCTAATTGGCTGGTTTGACCGGTTACCAGTTCAAACGGCCGGTTTTTAAAACATTGGTTAGGATTTGTAGAACTCTTTGTAAAACCAAGCCTTAATAGGTATGCATCCATTCTTGCATGCCAAACTCTAGGTGTTTGCTTTAAGCCATATAGAGCTTTCTTCAGTCTGCAGACATGAGTCTCCCTTTGATTTATTTCAAATCCTTGAGGCTGCTCAATGTAAACCTCTTCATCAATTGTCCCATTTAGAAAAGCTGTCTTAACATCCATTTGATGAATGTTCCATCCCATAGAAGCAGCGAAAGAAACAAGAAATCTAATTGTTGTATATCTAGCTGTAGGAGCAAAGGTTTCTTTGTAATCAGTGCCTTCTTTCTGTGAGAAGCCTTTTGCTACAGACCTTGCTTTGTATTTATCAATGCTCCAATCCGCAACATGCTCTAATTTGTATTACCATTTTGAAGTGACTATCGATTTGTCACTTGGCCTATGAACAATTTCCCAGACATCATTCTTCATAATAGACTGGTATTTTTCCTGCATAGCATTCCTCCACTCTTGATGTTTAGCTGCATCTCCATAGGAGTACAGTTCAACTTCAATGAGCTTTGTCATATATGCAACATATCCAGAATACCTCTTCGGTCTTTTGCTTTCTCTAAAGGTCTCCTTTGCTGTGTGTCGTTTTGCTTCTTGTAGAGTAGTTCTCAAATCTCAACCAAGCAGGCCTCTTTCGATTTTCAAGAACAATCACTTGTTGCACAGGCTCACTAAGACCTTCAACATCCTCTTGAATCAAATCTTGATCATCATTGTCCCTCGAGATATCCGGAAAGATAGGTATCTCCTCTTCATCAAAATCGATTGGAACGTCTTTTGATTTCTTGTAGGCAATACTTTCATCAAAGATGACATCCCTGCTTACCTTGATCTGACGATCCGCCTTAATATAGATTGTGTAAACTTTTGGTGAAGCACTATACCCAACAAAGATGCCCTTCATACTAGTAGGATCCAACTTCTTCCTCTTGTCCTTTGGTATATGAATATAAACATAACACCCAAATATTCGAAGATTGAGGACTTTGCTTTTGCAAATAAACAACTGTCACACATGCTTCTCGCCATAGGAATTGAGGGAGATCTTGATCATGTAGCATGACCCTGGTGCATTCTTCAATTGTTCTATTCTTCGTTTTGGCCACACCATTTTGTTTAGGATTGTAAGGAACAATAAGCTCCCTCTTAATCCCTGCTTCATTGCAGAAAGCTATGAGTTCTTTGGAGGTATATTCTCCACCATTGTCGGACCTCAAAATCAAATTTGTGAAACTTCTCAAACTCTTCATCTTTGTTCTTGAGGAGGTATAACAATGTTTTCCTTGAGAAATCATCAATGAAGGTTACATAGTATTGATGTCCACCCAAAGATTTTACTACTGTAGGACCACATACATTAGAGTGTATGAGATCTAAAACTTCCTTAGATCTAGTATCACTTCTTGCGAATGTTTTCTTCACGTTCTTGCCTAGAGTGCAACCCTTACAAGTTCTTTCATGTTCTTCCTTCAATTTGGGGAGATGCCATTGACCATTTGACTTAGAGATGGACAAATTCGATAATGGTGTCCATACCTTCTATGCTATAGTTCAAAAGGGTTCACATCCAAGTGAACTAGGTCTTGAGATAGAGGTGTAAAAAGTCTATATAATGTTCCCTCACGAATCCCAACTACCCTAGCATCGTCAATACTAGAGCCCTTACCCCAAACCAAAACCTTGCCATCAATAAAAGCTATTCTATCACCCTTATCCTCTAGACAAGAAATAGAAAGTAAGTTTTTCTTGAAACCTAGAACATATAGGATGTGGTTAAGATGAATACTTCCACTAGATTTGAGCTCCAACGAAGTAGATCCAATCCCTTTCATTGGATAGCTCTTCTTGTCTCCAAGTTCAATTGAATGAGAGGAGGTTCCTTTTGACAAATTCTGGAGCTGGCTGCATTCTCTCGTCATATGTCTAGAAGCACCATTGTCGATAACCCATACATTCTCATCCTTGAAAGTCCCAGACAAAGCGGAAAATAAATTTCCATCCATTACTTCTAGCTTGGAAATGATCCTTATGTTGAAACCCTTAATGGATGAAGCGAGATCCCCAACAAACTTGAAACCCTTCGTTATAACCCTTGTCATATTGCCAAATAGGATGCGATCTTCAGTCTCCTTCATGCACCTTAGCTCTGATACCATGTTGGAAAATCAGGAGACTTGTAGATTATAAATGATTTTCCTTAACTTGATAATTACTTGTGATGTTAGTTGGTCTTTTGTTATTTCTTTAGTTCTTGTTCATCAAGCAATTACCAAAACAATGTAGATCACAAGGAGACAAAATACACAAGATATAGGTTCCAAGCTAGGACAAAACCCCTCCAAGGGGAAAATCCAAAAAGAAATGCTTTTTTTCTTATAGAATCTTCTTACAATGAGACTTCCAAGACCCAAAGACCAAAGCCCAAAATCCTCCCAAGCGCCAAGTGAGCGCCCAACAAGATCTTCTTCAAGGCATCTTCCAAACTTCGACCTTCTGTAGCTTTGCTCTAGAATTTTGGCCCTACAACTGCTCCTCAGAATTTCAGCCCTGCAATTTTGGCCATTGCAATTGCAGCGACTTAGAAACCCTAACTTCACACGTGTGGATAGAGAAAGAGATTATCCCAAGAAACTTTGATTCTTCCTTCTTTTCTTCGTCCTTCTAGCTCTTTCTCTCCTTCACTATTGTAGATCAAACTTGTGATGAGTGAGTGAGTCAAATGAGGTTGAGCTCCTTGTATTTATAGCCTCCTTGGGGGGTCCAATAACCCTCCCTTAGGCCGACTTGTTCTTGAATGGGGCTGACTCGGTCTTGGAAAAATAAATGGATTTTTCTTGACAAAATAAATATTTTTTCTTTGTTACAATGATTCCAAATGGGACTATAATACATGACATAATTTCTTCTTTGTCCTAGAAAGACCTATAAGCTCGAAGAACATGCTTTTGACCTAAACTTATCATGAAATCCATGCTTTACATAAAAATAAATTTTATTTTCTTTCTTTATACAAAATATACAAAGTCATGATTATACATAGTTCATTATGAAGACCAAACCTAGTTACAATTTCCACTAGGGATAGCATCCGACCACAAAACAGCAAGGGAGAAACCATTGAGATAACAGTGGTTGTGGATCCCATTGTTTCCCTAAGACCTAGATCACCTAATGATGCTTTGCACTAGGCTGCTAGATTTTGCGGTAATAGGTAGTAGAAATATTCAACTATTCACTTTTACCTGCAATTTGCCATCTTCATCAAATCTAAATCTCAAGGTCTTCAACTTTCCATCATTATAAACAGGAATAGCATGCATTCAAGGGTAACATGACAAAATACCCCTCAACTTAAACTCTGTTTCTTTATATAGCTCTGTAGGTGCCATGCTTATTCCCTCTTTTAATGTGCATGAAATAATGCCATTGAGATTTCTCTAATGGTCACAAGCCATATCATCAACAAAACTTGAATAATACACAAGCTTGATCACCATCACAATTCATTACCCCAACAAAAGTTTGGAGTGTAACAGCCCCGAAATAAAAACATGCAATTAAAAAACAAAGGTTAACACTTATTTGTATGAGCTTTATGATTTATCTTTAAATTAATCATTTTAACCAAACTGAACAATAGCACCATGAAATGCAATTACACAAGATACAAGAGATTGCTTAGTTGTAGATACTAGCTAAAATCAAGGTAGAGATCACAATGTTGCAGAGTATCACTATACATTCAAGTTGTGTGTGGAATGCCACCGTGGAGCTTTATCTCACAAGGTATAATAAGAATTCACTAAGTTCTCATCAAAGAACATTTACAAGAGCACATGGCACATATTTATACATGGAAGGATGATCAAATCATTAATGGATGTGGTTCCTAATGGTTGGCCTTGTGCCCTATAAATGATGATGACCTGTTAATTTTAGGCAACAATGGCATGTTCCATGCTTTAGAGCAATTTTACTTCAGTTTCTTTATTAGCCCAGTATCAATGTTCAGATTAGCAATCACATCAACATGATAGTAAAATGCAGATTTAACATAAATATAAACAGTAGAAGACAAGCCAAGACAAGAGGAAACAAGATGTGGCACCAACCAGGGACAAACTCCAATGTGGGGAAACCCTTGATCAAATCTTCTTATAAACTTCAATAGTTCAACAGAGAGAGATAGTACAATTTACAAATCTGATATTTTGTAAAAGCAGTAAAAGAGCCCTAACCAGAAAAGTCAACGCTGGTCAATAGGGCAGATTCCTTCCTCAATTCAGCTCGGTCAAACTTAGTGAACTTAGGCCTCCACCAGCAAGTCTAATCAGCCCAAAACAGTGCAAAAAAGTCCAGTCAAAATTGGTCAACAAAAGTCAACCCTACGGCCAGCCCTAGTATAGTCAATTTTGGTCAAAACAGAGGTAAGATTGCCTCGGTTCTTGTGCCCAGATTTGCGGCCTACTAGGACAGAGATTCCTCACCCAAACCGAAGTCAAAATAGGTCAACGCATCAAGTCAACACAGTTAAACATCCTTCCAGCAGCTCGGTCAACGCAACAAACAAAATTATGTCCTCCTTTCCTTCGCATGTGTGAGAGAGAAGACTGCCCAGAAATGCCTACCTAATCAGATGAGGAGAGAGAGAGATGTATGTGAATGAGTGTGTCCAAATGAGGCTCAGGCATCGTGAATTTATAGCAAACGTTGAGGATGAAGAGACGTGACTGTTGGGCTTCTGAGCCTACATAAATTTGCTGGTTGACCTTGACAATTTTTCCATAATCAAAATAAATTCATAACTTCATTTGTACAAGTCGGAATCAGATGATCTTTAGATCAATCCTACACCTCTCGGAGAGAGGAATCCAAGAAAAATATCAGCTGTCATAAATAAGATGACCCACGTGGAGTTTGGCCCTAATTGCCAATTTTAGCACTCCCTCTCAACTAGGGAGAACTCCATCTGCTAATCCATCTGCCAATCTGTACTATCTCTGCCATCAATGTACTGCTCTGCTCTGCTGAACTATGAAGAATAAGAAGTGATCGAGAATGTATCATACCATTCTCTACTGACCCGAAGTCAGTTCCAAATAAAAGAGAGTGTCTCATACCACTCTTATTGACCAGTAGTCAGTTCCAATCAAAAGAGAGTGTGTCATACCACTCTTACTGACCCGAAGTCAGTTCCATTGATCCCAGATCAATATCGGTTATCCTAGCATAGGGAGTACGGTAGTACACGATGCATCCATTGGTAGTACTATGGTCCTTATCCTCATTTCCCTACTCATTGGCCAGATGAGAGGTACTTTCCATGAGTCCTAGACTGCATGGGTAGGATGTCTCAGCAGGAGAAGGATGAATCACTCATCCTGCCAACATGTCGCTAAGGGGTATCACAGGGGAAGGCTGAACCACTCACCTTGTACACAGCAAACCACTAGGGGAAGGCTGAACCACTCACCCTATGGTTGCTCATCGCTCCAAGAATTACCCCAAGCCCCCCAGAGCTCCCAGAGCTCAATGCCCATATCATATAGGACCCTCATAAGAGGGTCTCTCCATGACTCCAAGTCGTTTTCGGAAGGCCAAGAACTTGAGCTTCCCCAGGGGCTTTGTCAGAATATCGGTGACCTGCTCATCAGTACCAATGTGATGGAGCCTTTTTGCTCCTCGTTGTACCATATCCCGAATAAAGTGGTACCTGATATCTATATGCTTGGAGCGATCATGAAACACGGGATTCTCTGATAATCGGATCCCACTTTGGTTGTCGCAGAGGATCATGGTGGTATCCAACACATGTCCAAACAACTCACTAAAGAACTTCCTCAACCAGACAGCTTCACAGGAGGCCATACTAGCAACTATGTATTCGACTTCGGCGGTGCTCAAGGCAACCGATTTTTGCTTCCTGCTTATCGAGGATATTGAAGTAGAACCCAAAGAAAAACAACATCCAGAAGTGCTCTTGCGGTCCACCACACTGCCAGCCCAATTAGCATCAAAATAACCATGCAGCCTCACATCTCCGGCAGTGTATCTTAGTCCATGAGTGATTGTGCCCCTAAGATACGTTAGAAGATTCTTGGCACCAATCCAATGTATATGATGAGGCTCAACCATATATTGGCTCAATGTGTTAACTGCAAAACATATGTTTGGATGAGATTTCACCAAGAACATCAGTGCTCCTATGAGTTGATAATACTCAGAAGCATTTCTCAATTCAGGTCTGGTAATAACTTCTTAAAGTTAAGTTCCATCGGGGTAGTCACAAGCTTGCAGTCTACCATCCCAAATCTTTCCAATATCTTCACAACATATTTTCCTTGAGATAGGAAAATTTCACCTGGCTTTTGCCAGACCTCTAATCCTAGGAAGTAGTGCATCGGTCCTAGGTCCTTCATCTCAAATTCAGAAGCCAACTCCCTCTTACATTTGTGAATGAGAGGGTCTGCACTTGTTAGAAAGAGGTCGTCCACATAAAGTATCAAAATGTGAGGTTTATCATTTTCAACCTTAAAGTAAAGGTTCGGATTGGCTTCACTTCTAGTGAATCTCAACTTCATTAGATAGCTATTGATCCTCTCATACCAAGCCTGGGGTGCTTGCTTCAAACCATAGAGAGCTTTCTTCAACTTGCATAAACGAGATTCCCGGTCATAAACCTCAAACACCTCGTGTTGTCCCACATGGACTTCCTCTTTGATCAAACCATGCAAGAAGGCGGTCTTCAAATCCATCTGATGTAGGTTCCATCCTTGCGAGGCAGCAAGGGCTATGATCGAGTAGATGGTGGTGTTTCCGACAACAGGTGCTAATATCTCATTGTAATCTACACCTTCCTTTTGAGAGAAGCCTCGAGCAACAAAGCAAGCCTTGAACTTTTCTGTACTTCCATCAGCTCCATGCTTGATTTTGTAGAGCCACTTTGAGGTGACAACCAAATAGTCCTGGGGTCTAGGGACCACATCCCAGACATCATTTTTCATAATTGACTCATATTCTTCATTCATAGCATTCTTCCAGACTTGTTGCTTTACGACTTCTTCAAATGATGAAGGCTCATTTTGAATGATAGTCCTCATGACGGTCAAGTATCCTTGATACCTGTTCGGCTTTTTGCTTTCTTGAAAAGTCCCCCTTGGTGCAATATGTCTCTGGGCATCTTCGAGAGTCTCCCTAAGCCATGAGGGTCTCCTCTTGGAGGAGGAGGGCTCTTGAGGAGGAGGATCAATAGGATCCATAGGTTCATCGACATCCGACATTGTTTCATCTTCTTTTGCACTCCGTTTTCCGGTGTCATCTTCTTTGTCCTTCCTTGGGATAGGAAGGTTGTTGATCTTTCTGAGGGCTATATCTTCGTCGAAGGTGACATCATGACTTATCTCAACTTCTCTTTGACCAACCACATAAATTCTATATCCCTTAGAATTTTCACTATAGCCCACAAAGAGTCCTTTCTTCGCAGATGCACCCAATTTGCTTCTTTTCTCTTTTGGCACATGAAAATATACAGGGCTTCCAAAAATTCTGAAATGAGAGACATCAGTTTCTTACCAGTGAACATTTTTTCGGGAGTCTTGGAGTCCAATGCGTGATAAGGGCATCGGTTTTGAAGATACACGACGGTATTTGCAGCTTCAACCCATAGGAACTGCGGAAGCCCTTGATCATGAAGCATGTCATGAACAACTTCTACGATAGTGCGATTCTTCCTTCTAGCCACACCATTTTGCTCGGGAGTGTAAGGCGTTGTAGTCTCCCTCTTAATGCTGGCTTCTCTGCAATAATATTGGAATTCATTGGATTCATACTCGGTCCCATCATCAGTCCTCAATATATTGATTTTCTTCTCGGATTGGTTTTCGATCAAGGCTTTGAAGTGTCGGAACTAGGTGAACACTTCATCCTTCTTCTTCAAGAAGTAGATCTAGGTCTTGCGAGGATAAGCATCCGTAAAGGTGAGATAGTATAAGTATCCTCCCAAAGAGTTTACGGGCATCATACCAGAGATGTAGGAGTGGATCAATTGCAATATATCTATGGTCTTGCTATTACTTGAGGGGAATGGTCCCCTTGTAAGTTTTCCTTCGGCACATCCTGGACATACACCTTCATGCTCTACTTTGAATTTGGGCATACCTGTCACCATCTGTCTCACATCGGGTAGGGCCTTATAATGAAGATGGGCAAACCTTCGGTGCCATAGTTCAGATTGTAGAGATGTGTTGCAAGACATGGCTCCCAATGGACTTCCTCCAACTTGATACAAAGTGTCAACCCTGAACCTAAGAGTAAAAGCATCTTTAAAATTTCTTTTCCAAACACGTACCTTTCCATCGATGAATGCCACCTTGAATCCTTTGTCTTCCATTGCTGAAATGGACACCAGGTTCTTCTTGAGATCAGGTACATATAGTACTTCTTGTAAATGAATAGTGTTACCTTGATTCAATTGAAGGGTAACATTCCCTACTCCCTTCACGGGATAGGTGGCATCGTCTCCAAGGATGATCTCCAAGTTTTTTTCCTTTTCTATCAGATTAGAGAGAACTTCCTTGTATCCGGTGAAGTGCCTTGAGGCACCACTATCAATTAGCCAATTCCCCAAAGTGTCCAATGGAGAGGCAGTGGAGAGAGTCAATATAAGATACTACTCCTTTTGCTTATTACTAACAGCATTTGGTTCTTCATTTTTGGAGTTCCTTGCTTTCTTGGAGGGTTGACCATTTCCTTGATGTCCCACATTCCTTTTTCCCTTGCCATTCGACCTGCCATTCCTTTGATCGTAGTTGTTGAAGTTGCCCCTGGAATGATTGTGATCATCATCATGTGATGTGTCCCTTCTATTTGGACACTCCCTTGGATAGTGGCCAAACTTATTGCAAACAAAGCACCTGTCCTTCCTTCCTCCCTTAGATCCAGGCTTTCCATTGAAATGACCTTTGGACCTTGCATTATTTCTCCTTTTGGCATGAGCGGAGAATGCAGTGGGGTTGCTTCTATTAGAAGGCATTTCTTGCTCCACCATTCTTGTTTCTTCTTGAATGGATTTCGACATCAATTCTTCAAACCCTGGAATTCGATCATTGTTGAGTATGGTGGTTCTAAATACATACCACTCAAGTGGGAGTCCTCCAAGGGTGGTGAGAGTAAGTTCCCTATCAAGAATGACTTCTCCAATTGAAATCATATCATTCTTAATCTCAGTGATATTTAAGAAGTAGGATTGAATATCCTTGTCCTTGCCCTTCTTAATATCCTTCAACTTATTTTTGAGAAATAGAATTTGATTAGCATTACTAACTTTGAACATGCTGATCAACCTGTCGTAGATTTCCTTGGAGGTCTTCAATTCAGAGACGTAGGCCAGTAGACACTTGTCAATGGAATCTCTGATAATCTTCTTTGCTTTGACTTCAGCCCTATTGTACTTGGTCTTCGCAGCAGCTGGTGCATTTGAAGGAGGCTCAGGGATTTTACCCTTCACATAATCCATTACTTCTTGTTCTTCCAAGGTCAAATCAAGAGACATCTTCCATCCATGATAGTCAGATTTATCATGGAGCTTGTCTTCAGCCAAGAAGTGGGATGAGGAACCCATTATGCCTTTTGTCTTTGTCTAATTGTCTTTGGTGATTGCTCTTTTACTCTTGCTTGGGCTTTGTCTTCACCTCAGCTCTGAAACCATGTTAATTTTAGGCAACAATGGTATGTTCTATGCTTTAAAGCAATTTTACTTCAATTTCTTTATTAGCCCAGTATCAATGTTTAGATTAGCAATCACATCAACATGATAGTAAAATGTAGATAGAACATAAATATAAACAATAGAAGACAAGCCATGACAAGAACACAAGATGTGGCACCATCCAGGGACAAACCCCAATGTGGGGAAACCCTTGATCAAATCTTCTTATAATCTTCAATAGTTTAGCAGAGAGAGAGTACAATTTTCAAATCTGATATTTTGTAACAGCAGTAAAAGAGCCCTAACCAGAAAAAGTCAACGCTGGTCAACAGGGCAGATTCCTTCTTCAATTCAGCTCGGTCAAACCCAGTCGACTTTGGCCTCCACCAGCAAGTCTAATCAGCCCAAAACAGTCTGAAAAAGTCCAATCAAAATTGGTCAACGGAAGTCAACCCTGCGGCCAGCCCTAGGACAGTCAACGCTGGTCAAAACAGAGGTAAGATTGCCTCGGTTCTTGTGCCCATATCTGCGGCCTGCTAGGACACTGATTCCTCACCCAAACCGAAGTCAAAACAGGTCAACGCATCAAGTCAATGCAGTCAAACAGCCTTCCAGCAGCTCAGTCAATGCTGGTCAATGCAGCGAACAGAATTCTGTCCTCCTTTTCTTCGCACGTGTGAGAGAGAAGACTGCCCAGAAATGCGTACCCAATCAGATGAGGAGAGAGAGGAATGAGTGTGTCCAAATGAGGCTCAGGCATCATGAATTTATAGCAAACGTTGAGGATGAATAGATGTGACTGTTGGGCTTCTGAGCCTACATAAGTTCGCTGGCCAACCTTGACAATTTGTCCATAATCAAAATAAATTCATAACTTCATTTGTACATGTCGGAATTGGATGATCTTTAGATCAATCCTACACCTCTCGGAGAGAGGAATCCAAGAAAAATATCAGCTGCCATAAATAAGATGACCCATGTAGAGTTTGGCCCTAGTTGCCAATTTTAACATGATCACTGCTTCATTCCCTGTAATTAGGTTGACTTGGGTCTGCACTGACTTGGTAAGATCACTGACACTTTTCTTAAATTGATCTCATCAACTTTGTTCACTTAACTTGTCTGTCACAATCGTCCTCTAAGTTGTGGTGTGTCGCTGACATGGAGCACCACATTGTCATGTAGGTGGCACTGTGAGCTAGTTGTTAATCTGGATGTTGAGCTGGTATCAATCAGATTGAGCACTGGGGTTGAAAGATCAATGTGTTGAAGATCTGGCACTGTTTGCAAGAAGGGTCTGGCACATTGAAGGATTGACATTGGTTGTGCAGGAAGGCATCACAGTGAGCGTTAACGTTATGTTGCGGTGATGATTTGGCATGCTAACGTTTGAAAATAGTTTGGTACATACTGGGAGTGCACAAATGCACGGATTAAAAGGAGCAATATGGTTTCCCCAAGGTTGTCGACACCTACAATTGTTTTCAGGCTAAAATACACTTGAAGATAGATATTGCAAGTTAGTCAAAACTATCTATATACAAGTGTTTTTGGCCATCTGAAATATAGTCTTATTGGCACGTTCCACACATTCCTTATTCTGAACTTGTTGACAGCTGTTTTCGTTGTTCAGGGATAAAATTTTCCACATTTCCAAATCATCCTTTTGAGGAGGGCCAAGAATATCTATGTTCCAGTCCTAGCTGTGGCAGCAATTTAATATTTTTTTCATCAGTTGTCTATGTTTGTTGCTAGAACTTTTTGGTGGTTTAAGACATTTGGCATAAATATAGTAGTAAATCTTGGACCTTGCACCTTGCCCTAGTTATGATGCCATATCTACATTTTCTTATCAAGGTTCTGTATTGTAAGATGAACTATTTGTTGATCAAGGATGTTGAGTAATGCTTTAGACACTTCGAAAGATCATAGCAAGTCTTGGAGCTACAACTTATAGAATATAGCCAAGTTCATAGACAATTTATGAAGAAATTCCTCTTCTTACCACCACTAACTGGTCTAATAGCTCAAGGGTGTTCACCTCGAGCTATAAAATAAATAAATAAATAAAAACTTTTTATTCAATGTCTGTCATTGTTTTAGCTTTTGACAGGAAGTCCATCAATTTGTCCTTGAACAGTAATTTCTTTCTGTGTCTGAAAATGCTATAGATGATTTTCCTAGATTCAACTCTCTGAAAAACTAGAATGATTTTTTTTTTATATTTATGCTGCGTCTGACTATCACATTTCTGCCCAATCTCATAAAGTAGATTTATCTGTTGTTATCAGTTTATTCATGTCCAGTGTATATAGTATAGATTGTGTCAGCTAAGAAGTTTGACGTGCAAGAGGACTTTGGGCAGTACCAAAACATATGTTTTGGAGTATCTCAGTTTTCTATATATGTAGAATGCAGAAATAAACCCTACATTGTCAACTTAGTTTGGTGGTACTTCATTCCATGTGGGAGACTATGTAGTTGAGATGGGTCTAAGTGTGGGCATTAGGTTCTTTGGCAGCTCCTCGTTTTCTGGTCAGATTGGGTCCATTGGTAACTCCTTGTTTTTGGTTCATTTTGTAATAAACGCATCTCTGATTTTCTGATTTTCCTTTCATTAATAATGCCATTAATTTATTATTGTTCACATATAATGATGGCCATCAAAGTTATAGCAAGATGGGATGAATACATGGCATGACTTAATACTGCTTTTTGTTGTGACCAGTTATTGGAGTAAAACAAAATTCTACTAGTGAGGAAATTATTGAAGCATATCAAAGGCTGACCTTGCAATGGTAATTCCTTGCTTTACTGGCACGCTTCTGTGTTTTTCTTGTTTCTGAATTCATTGGTTTCTTGTTTGATGTTTTTATGATGCAAGAGATTGTATGTTGTGCTCTTGAAATTGGATTTGCATGGTCTGAAGTTTTCCAGTTGGAAGTTAATGCCATTCTGTAGGTGGTTTCTCTCTTAAAATGACCTCACATGCTATTTATTGGCATTTTCAGGCACTCTTACAAGGACACAGAAATCATCACTGAAAATGTTATTGAGGTAATTTAATCAAATATTTTTAGACTTTCCATGTGTTACTGATTTAAGTGTCTTTTAATTGACTTCCATCTCATTATTTGCATATGGAATAAGCAAAACATATATGTCTTATGATATCTTCCCAAATGGGGATGGAAAATTGAATAAAATTGGGTTAGAGAATCATCTAAAAGACTAAATGTCATTACATAAATGTGCGAACATCAATGTGATTGGAAACTTCACTGGCACCCCAGATCTCAAGAAGAACAATTTAGAGTGTTTAGATTCAATTTTAATCAGAATTGAACAATGGTTCTTTTTATTCTTCTATTTGCGAGAAAGAGAATATAGATGCATTGGAAATAAGAGGAGGTCACTCAATAATTTAAATTGCTTTAAAGGAATTAACTGGAAGAAATATTCTAGAATAACAAAGTCAATTATGAGAAACATAATCATGCACAAAGCACTTGATCTTTTAAGTGTCTTCCATATTGGTAATTATCTTTGATGATTATGATCTTTTAAGTTTTTACACTGTTATTCATTAATTCCATCATTCAGTAATTACACCAAAGGCATCAACCATACAATAAAGAGACAGCCACACCAAGAGCACAAAGTTTTACGCTGCGAAAACCCTCAATGGGTAAAAATGCAGCCAACCTTTTCCTTAGAGAATAAACGCAACAAGAGATACATCAAAGTCAACCAACCTCCAAAGACCAAGTCTGCCCTCCATAATTCTGTTCACAAGGATCTCTGCAACAAGGTCAAGAAGACGTTCGCCAAGTCTGCTTCAGATCTTGCACTATGCCACTGAGATCATCCTTTAACCATAGAGATATAGCCTCAGACTCTCGCGCTGCTCCACAGAGTATTAGCCTCAGAAAATGCACACTGTTCCACAGTATGTGCCTCAGAAAATGCGTACTGTTCCACAGAAGATACAAGCACTTCAGATCCGTGTTGAAGAATGTAACTTGTGTTGGTCTTCATAATTGTATTTGAGTCAAGATGTATTGTATTTGTCAAATGAAAGAAAAAGGAATTTATTTATAAAAGAAAATTATTTATTAGCATGGGTTTCATGCTCTTATTATTTTATTTCTAGGTCAAAAAGGTATAATTATTCTTCATTTGAATTTTGCTTTGTATTACTAACTCTCTCGTGTCTAGGGTTTTGAATCATAAAGATTCTTGTCAGGGTGATTAATATCTAGATTGAATCTACCCTTGTCATACTATCTCTTGTCATTTGTACATTTCTAGTGAAACCCTAATATTTGGGGTTCACTATAAACCCTAGTCTTCTAATGCTTAGGCTATATTATCCATAAAACCTGTCTACTCAGGTTTTGTTAATGAAAAGTCTAGAACATATGATTAAATCCCTCTATTAATGTGGGTTTGTTGATGTTATAGAACTCTAGCCTTTTAGGGTTTGTTGTTGATGTCTAGAAACCCTAGATTTTTAGGGTTCAATAAATTAGGGTTTATGACAAAGCCCTTGGTATAGTCAATATAAAGTCCTAGGAATGAAACCCTAGGTGTATGTACTTCTGTATGATTGAAATCGTAGCCTAGCCAAAACTATTGTATGTCTAATTTTGGAATTTGATGTTTGTATCTAGGGTTTTTACATAAAAAAACCCTAATAAGAGATTGATATAAGTTTCTAGGGAATAATAATGAAACCCTAGATATGAAATGCTAGAATACTAACTTGATTTTTGATATTCTTTTGTTGATGAATTCTGGGGTTTGTCACAAAACCCTAGTAGTATTTGTCATGAAATTCTAGAGCACAATGGTAAATGCTATGATTGGATTGTTAACTTGATTTAATTGCTAATATCTAAGACTTTAAGTATTGCTAATGGAATCTACGGTTTGTGACAAGACCCTAGCAAAATTGTTGAAGTCTAGGATATAAAAGGTGTAACACTTGTTGATTGTGTACCTAACTAGGTTTAGGCTTTGGATATCTAAAGTTTGATTTTTTTGATGCTTCCATTGTAATGACATGATAACTCTATGTTGATATAGTTGACTTCATGGTTTTTGTATATTTTCACTTGGTTGTACTCGCTGTACATAAGCTTCAAGACATTGAAGATGACTTGATAACACTGATGAGCATGATGGATAAAAGGGAGCTCTAAGAATGATGATGACATAAAAGATGAATAAATGACCTGGTTGCTAGAAGAGAGAATGATTTTCCTGAAGAAATGAAGCTTTGAAAGGTCAAAGTTTCTCCGATGGTATAAGAATGAAGCTGTTGATCTCCCTAAGTTGAGAGGGAGCTTGGATGAAAGAAAGGGTATATTTCCCTAGTTAAGAGGGAGGGCATATTATGACAATTATAGTGAATACCTTGAAAGAAAGAATAAGACCAAAGAATGAAAGTAATGCAGATGGACATTCTTGATTCATGAAGTTACAAACAAAGACCTAGTTGTGTTGAGTAGTACTGAGGCTGAGTTTGGCATTGTTGTAAGAAGTTAAAGAAGAAAGCTTCCAACGAAGATGTGTTTGGATAGTATGATGATGACCTAAGCAATATCATTATATTTTAAGATCCTATAGGTTTGTGTTAACTTGTATATAGTTGAAAGTTTATTGCTAATTGGGATTGTGATTGTATAGGTTAATCTCTCCATAAAAGGGTTGAATATTTTGAAGCATGTTGGAATTGATGGACATATATGATTTAGTTTATAGGGAGAGATGAAGCTTCTTGGGGTGACAAGATGCTTGGGAGGACATCTGGCCGACTTGTGATGATGTCTAGATCTTGAAGTAGGGAGGGTGGCGTTGGTCTTGGAGCTTTGACCTTGGATACACACCTAGATCCCTGGGTTGGTGTTAGAGTGGAAGCCTGATGGTACCTAGAGTGGCTGAAGCTTGGAACACACCTTAGTCCCAACTGGATTAGATACCTTGGTCAAGTATCTAATCTATAGCACTGAGTGTGCTGTAACTCTTCATAGAACATCTCATTTTGAGATCTTCCATGTACCTCTATATATATGTAATTATGAATACCTCCCTAGTTAAGAGGGAGTGTTGAAGAATGTAACTAGTGTCGGTCTTCATAATTGTAGTTGAGTCAAGATGTATTGTATTTGTCAAAAGAAACAAAAAGGAATTTATTTATAAAAGAAAATTATTTATTAGCATGGGTTTCATGCTCTTATTATTTTATTTCTAGGTCAAAGCATCAATTGTTAGCTTCTAGGGTTTATGTTAAGAGTCCTTGTCCATGTCATCATGTAATAGACCCTTCTTGGGTTTTGTATATCAAGAAAGAAAATTAATTTTATGTAAAATGAGTCAATCAACCCTCCACCGAGTCTGCCTCAAGTTCTACAGTTGGCCTCAAACAGTTGCCAGAAACAACGAAAAATAGGCAACTACTGGACTTCATTTGGACATTCACTCAAGTAAGTTTGATCTGAAGCTGTAGTAGAAGAAGAGGAGTGAGAAATACCTAAAAGAGGAAGCAAATAACCTAGCGAAGAAGAAGGGACCCTAGCGAAGAAGTTTTAGGACTATTTTCTCTCTCTTTTGACTCACACGTGCGAAATTCTGGAGTTGCAGGAAGGATGAAGTCACAAATCTGTAGCAGGGCTGAAATTTTGGGAGCTGGAGGACCGAAATTCTGTGTAGCAGCTGGATTGAAGCCGGTTGACGAGAAGAGACTACTAAAGTTTGCTTAATCATCTTGGAAGGCTAACTTGGTGGAGTGAGGAAGGTATTTTGATCTAATCAAAGGTCTTGGTCTGTCTTAATCTGATTTGAATCTATTAGTGGAAGAGTTTCACTGGGTTTTCACTTGCATAGGGTTTTTAGCCCTGGCTGAGTGCCTACTTCTGGTGTCATTGATCTTCATGCTTTTGATTTGATGATTGCTTGATGAAAAGAAGATAAAGAAGAACATAAAGAAATCTAATAAGAATATAAGAATATCACAAGTAATTGTCAACATAAGAAAATCTTTCTGTCTTTTCATTTTTCTAACAATCCGCCTTGTGCCTTAGGAACCTCGCACTTTGCCTCAGGAACCTCACATTCTGCCTCAAGAACCTCACACTCTACCTCAGATCAGATCATCCAAAGTTTGTGTCTTTTTGAATGCGAATAGGCTCTATTTATAGTTGTTCGTCCATGCGAAGGGGCACGTCTCTTTGGCAGGCCGACTCGATCCTTGGAGGGATGACTTGGTCTTTGTGGAGGCAAAATACAAATTTAAACGTTCATTTTCCCGCTCTTAAAGAGCATACAAATAAATAATCTATTTTTCCTGTGAGCATGAAGAACATGCTTCATAAAATTTTCTTTTGCAAATACAATGCATGTTTCAATATTACAAGTACAAAAGAATATTATGAAGATCAACCATAACTACAAAATTCAGCACTCCTTAGCTAGGGAGGTATTCATAATGACTATCCAGATGTTCTCTGTATGCATGATCTCTCTGAGGAAAGGTTTATCTCATAGACAACATCATCATCAACCTTTTAATCACTAGCATCAACCTCATTTCCATAACCCAGTCAGTTCCTGGGACGTATGGCACATATGAATTGTTTGATATCCACCAAGAGGCCTCAACAAAAAAGCTCACTCTAGACAGAGATCCGAGCATGATACCAAAATAAGCTCACTCTAGAAAGAGATCAGAGCACGATGCCAAAATAAGCTCACTCTAGAAAGAGATCCGAGCATGATGCTGGGAGTCTTCTGCTCACTCTAGAAAGAGATCCGAGCATGATGTTGGGAGTCTTTTGCTCACTCTGGAAAGAGATTCGAGCGGCCTCTAGTACTATTCTCCAACCATGGTCTAACTGACACAGGGAGAATATCCTTTGCTAGACCATTCTTCAAACAATGGTCGAAGTGACACAGGGAGAATTCATTCTCCAACCAAGGTCAAATTGATACTTGAAGAATGTTAGTTCGCCAAACCATTCTTCAACCAAGGTCAAAGTGACACATGAAGAATTTTAGTCCACCAAACCATTCTTCAACCAAGGTCTCTATACTTGACACAGGGATAACCTCCCTAATCAGGTCAAAGAACATGACACAAGAATGTTAATCCATGATGCTATTGTTAGTTTTTGGTAGCGTCAGATGTGCTCTAGCCATGAAAATTGGTGGGGAGGCTAAGGCACATGAGTTCTAAAGAACTCATAAATCATTTGGTGAAATTCCACTTGGATTGTATTTTATTAAAATAATTAATATTTTTAATGAGGTTCCTAAGTCTAGACTCTAAACTGAGGAAAATTAAAGTATTAATGGGTATTAATCAAAATATGGGTGAGAATGTTCTAGAAAGCGGATCAAGTCAAGTTTTAATCTTAGCCGTTGATTAGAGACTTAATCTCGGCTGTTGAAGTCTCAATGAGAAAAGTATAAGGAGGCTTGGGGTTCATTTAGAGACACACACGGAGAAAATGAATTCATTTGGAGTTCGACTTCTGGGGCTAGGAAACTGAGAATTCGAACTGAGTGATCATTTCGCAGCAGAGGGGCAAGGATAGTTCAGGAATATTGTGCAGAGAGCCACTAGTGGAGGAAGCGCAACAACTAGAAGGACTGACGTTGGTCCAATGTGGGCCCACGCAGGCTTGACGTAGAGCCAGAAGGGCAAGTGCAGAAGTGAAGTTGCCCTCACGCAAAAAGCCGGAAACTGCCGGGGAACTTCCAGAACAGTTGGGAAGGTTGACGCAGAAGGCAAAAGAGACATCGCAGGGGTGACGCAAAGCCTACGCAGGGCCAACATAGAGATAGCCGGGGTTAGCCAGTTCCGGAATATGTCGGGTGAAGTGAGGTAAACTCACTCATTTTTCCGCCATTATGTTTTCTCTATCACTGGATTGCCGGGAGGGCATCCAACATTATATTCAGAATTACTGCTTAATAATAGAAAACCCTCAGAGCTGCTGCACCGATTTTCCCGCATTGGGTTTTTTTGAGGACTATTTTGTCCAAAAATAACTGTGTCCTATGTATCTTGTTCTTTGCTCAGTTTCTTGTTTCATGTAATCAAATTAATTTGGTGTAGGCTGCAGAAAAAATTTACTTCAGTATTATTCAAAAAATAACTTGATAATGCATATTAAAATCAAGTAGATGAAGTAAATTCAGTGTCACTGCAGTAGGTGTTCCTTGAGGATAAGAATTTTCACATGGTATCAGAGCATTGATTTTGAAATAAGAAGAGCAGATCTAGCGTTGAGCAGAGAGGCCAATAGCTGCATTTGGCAGCAATTTGAATCCCCTTGAAGGGATTGTGTAGTCCTTGCTGGGAAGTAGAGATTCTGAGGAAATCTCTCTCTGAGAGAGTCGACAACTATGAAACTAGATTCGTTCAAAATGGCCGACGTGTAGCAAATCCGTTGAATCCGACACGATTTGTACCAAATCGTGTCCGGAAATCGGGACATATCATGTTCGATTAGGACACGATCAAATCCGGATCGTGTCCCAATTGGACATGATGTGTCCCGATTTTCGGACACGAATCCTGAAAAAGTCACCCCCGTGGCCTTAAAAAGGCGGTTTCGCTGCTGTTTTATTTCACTTTGTCTTCTCTATTTTGCTGTGAGTGAGCTGTGGGTTTGCTATGAGTGTGTTGGAGCAAGGAGCAAAGGGTGTGGGAGCGTTTTCAAGGAGATTCAAGCAACAGGTAAGTGCATTTCCTCTCTATTTTTTTTTGCATTTTTATTACAACAATTTGCTTATGCATTTCTTTTACAAATTTGTGTACTTTTGTTTTATTTTTTTACAGTATTCATGGCTCAACCAAGGGCAGCAGGGAAGGGGCAAAGGAAAGGGAAGAATGTCCCCATTAGAGATGCCCCTCCTCCCCCAAAATCATTAGAGTTTGCTGTAGGTATTCCCTCCATTGCAAGTAATGTTGAGGGAAGACATCCTCCTCAATGTAACATTGAGAAATATCCCTTGTGGAAATATGTCACAAGAGAGCAAGGGCCAAGCAGCAAGGTGAAGGGAGGAGGCAATGTGAATTGGAGATGCAACTTTTGCCACAATACTTTCACGAGCACATATTTCCATGTGAAAGGACATTTGTTGGCTTTACCAGGTTGTGGAGTTGGAGCTTGTACAAAAGTGCCTTTACCAAAGAGGAAAGAAATGGAAAGAGAGTCCAATGTTGGTATGGCAAATGTGGCTGCAAAATAAAAAAAACCAAGAATGATGACCCCCTTCCATTTTTGAGGAAAGACAACAACAAATTCCCATTTGAGAGTTCTAGTGGGGGAAAAGCTGCAAAAAGAAAGACAATTTCACTTGGTCCAGTGGACATGATTTTTCAAAAGGAGAAACATGAAGAGCTTGATCTCACCATTGCCTTTTTTTTCTATCAAAACTTCATATCCTTTAATGTTGCACGCTCACCTCTATTTATTGAGATGTGCCGAGCTCTAACTCAAGGGGCTCCATTAGGGTATGTGCCTCTTGGTTCAGAGAAGCTTAGAACCACATTGTTGACGAAGGCAAAAAAAGAGGTGCAAAAAATGCTTGAGTCTATTAAAGCATCATGGCCAACATCTGGGGTTAGCATTGTTTCTGATGGATGGACAAATCTAGCATGGCACCTACTCATCAACTTCATGGTGTCTTCCTTGAATGGTCCAGTTTTCTTGAAAGTAGTGGATACACTTGGAAAATACAAGGATGTACAATGTATGGGTGAGTTGTTTATTAAAGTTATTGAAGATGTAGGTGTTGATTCTTGTGTGCAAATCATTATAGATAATGCACTTGTTTGCAAGGCTGTTAGCATGATTGTGGAAGCTAAATATCCACAAGATTTTTGGACACCTTGCATTGTCCATTCATTGAACTTGGCACTGAAATCCATTGCTTCTGATGTGCTTTGGATTGGTAACATTATTTAGGATGCACGACATATCCGTAACTTCGTACAAAATCATACAAATGCCCTCACTATCTACAAGGAGTACAACAATCTATCATTGTTGAAGATTGCGGAGACACGGTTTGCCTCTTCATTCATCATGTTGAAGAGGTCGAGGGAGGTCAAGACCACTCTTCGGGCCATGGTTATTTCAAAGTTTTGGTCTTTTTGGAGAAAGACAGATCAAGTAGCCTCTAAAAGAGTGAAGGATACAGTGCTAGATGATGCTTGGTGGGAGAGGGTAGATCTACTTATTCAGATCATGGATCCTATCCAACGTTGCAGGAAGCGCCCCCCCCGGATCTTAGGCCGGAATCGCGCCCCGTACGGAAGCGTTCCGGAAGCGCTCCAGGAAGCGCGATTCCAAAAATCCCGAAGCGCAATTCCGTGTTTTTAAGGCGCTTCCTGGTTTTTATGAAGCGTGGGCCCCGAAGCGCGCTTCGGAGGGCGCTTCGGGCCTTCGGAAGCGCCACGCTATGGGCCCGGAAGCGTACGCTTCACGAGCGCTTCAGAGCGCTTCCGAAAAAACCGCGCGGGCCAAGGAAAAATACTTCATTTTTTTTAATTTTTTTTTAAAGTTAACTTAACTAAGCAATGAGGGGGTGGGTTAGGGTGAGTTTAGGGTGAGGAATGAAAAGCATAAAGCTCCCATTCATTCCTCATTTTCTCACTTTGAGTTTATGAGAGTTGGAGAAGAGAAGAGAGGAGAGGAGAAGAGAAGATAGGAAAGGAGAGGAGAAGAGAGGAGAGCTTGGAGGAGTGAAGAAGGAGGAGCTAGGAGAAGGAGGAGGAGCTTGGAGCAAGAGCTTGGAGGACTTCATCTACAAGAGCTAAAGAGGTAAGTTCAAACCCCAAACTCCCTTGTTTTTTTGAAAAAAAATTTGTATTTTTCTCCTCCCTCTCCTACTCTTTCCCATTGTTTCTACTTGCTCCTTTATTTACAGGTTGTCCACCACCTATATCCATATTCCAAGATGGTGTTCTTTTGGCTTCTATGTATCATTCCACTCTTGGTTTTAATGATGGCAAGGGTGAGGAATAGAAGGGAAGAGGAAGGGGATGAACTTGGTCCTAATAGTAGTGACCCAATGTATGATGAGGAGGAAGGGTTTGAAGAGGAAGGGGATGAACTTGAAGGGGACACTGAAGCACAAGATGGGAAAGGTACATCAACACCCTTGTGGAACTATGTGACCAAACTTGATGGGGGAAAGGGTGGTGGATCTTACAAATTTGTGTGCCCTCATGGTTGTCATGGAGGAAAACCATATTGTGGTTCATATACCCGTCTGAGGAGGCATCTTTGTGGGGTGCTGGACAGTGATGAAAAAAAGGGTTCTGTGGGGGTACAAATTTGCCCAAACATTTCAACTGAAGAAAGAAGAAAATACATCCAAATAGAGATGGCTGCACAACAAAAAAACAAGAAACAAAAAACTCATTCTGAATCAAGTGCAACCTCTAAATTTGGTAGTTGCCCATCTCCTCATGGTACTTCTGCAACCTCTGGAGGTAGAAGAACAATAGGGGATTTCCTTAATGTTGCTGGGAGGGATGATGTGGATGGAAAGATAGTCCGTTTTCTTTGTGCTTTCGGTGTACCATTCAATGTGCTTCGCTCTCCCTATTGGCATGACATGGTAAAGGCCATCAATGAAGCCCCAAAAGGATACAAGGCCCCCAACTATGAGAAAGCTAGAACAGTGTTATTAGAAAGAGAAAAAGCTAAGGTTCAAAGAGCTTTGACACGTTTTACACATGAGTGGGTGGATTCTGGGGTATCCATTGTATCAGATGGGTGGACAAATATTAGAAACCAACATTTGATAAATGTTCTTGGTGTTTCTTCTAGTGGTGCAGTATTTATTGCATGTCATGACTCCTCCTCCATCAGTGCAACTGCACAAAACATTGCAAATCTCCTATTGAAATCAATCAAAGATGTTGGTCCGAATAATGTGGTTCAAGTGATCACAGATAATGTAGCAAATTGTAAGGCAACAGGAAAAATTATTGTGCGTACTCATCCACACATCTTTTGGTCTGGGTGCCTGGTTCACACATTGAACCTTTTGATGCATGATATTGTGAAACACAAAGATTGTGGGTGGATTGCTGAGGTTTACAGGAAAGGGAAGTAACTCATTAAATTCATCACAGGGCATACAAGGGTAAACTACTTCTATGGCACTTACTCCAAGTTGCAATTGCTTAAAATTGCAAAGACAAGATTTGCTAGTTATTACCTCACCTTTAGGCGGCTAGTGAGGGTGAGACAAGCTTTAACTAATCTGGTGTGTGCTGAAACATGGGATGAAATTAACACTGACACAGATGGTGCTAATGCAGTCAAGGACACTGTTCTTGACAGTTACTTTTGGTCATAGGTTAAATATGTTTTGCAATTCACCAAACCAATTTATTACATGATCAAGTTTGCAGATTCAGATCGACCAGTAATTGGGGAGGTGTATGAGCAAATGGATAGCATGTTGGGGCAGATTAAAGACATTGTTGAGCCTAGAGATACCACCTTGTACAATTATATTCGTGTAGAGGTGCAAAACCGATGGGAAATGCTAAATATTCCATTGCATGCATTAGCATATGTTTTGACACCTAAATACTATCATCCATCATGGCTTTCAACACCAGCACCTGGGGGGGGGAAGCAGGAAAAAACCACACCAAGATAGAGAGGTTCACGAAAAATATATGGCTGCATTGAGTAAATTAATCCCTGATGAGGAGGAGGCTGCATTGGTACGGAGACAGGTGAGCAACTATACGCTCAACACTGGTCCATTTGGGAGCATGCATGCAATTCAAGATCGAGAGACTTTTTCTGCTCTTGAGTGGTGGAACATGCATGGAGGGGGTACTCCACTTCTACAGAGTTTGGCATTGCGGGTGCTATCACAGGTGGTAAACACTTCTTCTGCAGAGAGGTGTTGGAGCTCTTATTCTTTCATCCACAGTGTTAAAAGGAACAGGTTGAATTTAGACCGGGCAGAGAGCTTGGTTTATGTTCATTACAACTTGCGATTGTTGTCCCATTACTGTGAAGATGCAAAGTCTAATAAAGACTTGTTGATTTGGGACAAGAATCCAGAGGAGCCCAATTTGGAGGATGGAGTGTTGCGACTAGAGCAATTAGAGGATGCTCTTATCTAGGTATGTCCATTGTGGTATGAATTTTCCAATTTTCCCTTATAAAGCATTTCTCTAATTCATGTTTTTAATTTTTTTGTTAACTAGTGTTTTTTTTTTTTGCATGAATTTTTTGAGCGATTCTAGGATGATGATGACCGTGTTGATATGCCACCACCCCCACCTCCATCTGGTCCCTTGGTTCCTAGGTTCCATGGTTCAACACCAATAGCAGGGGGTTCTTCTTCATCAGTTTCAGTGCCACGACTTACACAGGCACCATCTTCTTCATTGCCACCACGTGGAGGCCTGCCACCACGTTCTATTCGTGGTGGAAGGAGGAGAGATTAGTAGATATATTCACAATCTACTACTTTTTGTCATAGATTACTCATTAGACTTGTAGACTTGTGAATTTGAATTTTGAACCTTTTTGGCTTGGCGGTGACCAAGTGACATATTTTGTAAACATTATTATTTGAATTTTGGACATGACAAATGTTGACAGTTGCTCACTTGCTAGATAAATCATAATATGCTCTATGTTTTATGTTTTATAATATGCTTAAATGTTTTATGTTTTATAATATGCTTAAAAATTTGATGTATGTTTGTAATAGCTAGAATATAGATGATTGTTGTACATACTAGTAACTACAATGGAATCATGGATGCCATATCTATCTTGATTTATGCAAAAATATGCATGTTTTCATGTCTTCTACAATTAATTTGGTATTTGGGATGTTTGTTTTGAGTATAAATGCAAAAAAATATAAAAAAAATATATATATATATAGCAGACGCTTCCGCGGACGCTTCGCTTCCTAGATTTTTGGAAAATGACGATTCCGCGCTCCCGCTTCTGCGCTCCCGCTTCCGCTTCCCTCCCGCTTCGTGCAACATTGATCCTATCATTTCTTTGCTTCGATTTGTAGATACAGACCAACCCATCCTAGGAGAGGTTTATCAGGGATGGGATTCCATGATTGAGTCTGTGAGGAGCATTATTTTACAGAGTGAGTGCCCCAAGTATGAGACATCACCAGAGGCCTTCTTCACCACGATACATGATATTCTTGTCATCAGATGGGACAAGAATTGCACACCTTTACATTTTTTGGCTCACTCATTGAACCTAAAATACTACAGCCATGAGTGGCTGAATGTTGGACCTTCTCGCAAATTCCCTCCTCACATGGATGGGGAAGTCTCATAGGGAAGGAAAGATGCATTCAGGCGGGTTTTTCAGGATAGAGCATTGCTTGATGAGGTGGAGGATGCCTTTGCAGAGTTTTCGACTGGCACTGGTCGATTTGCAAGATATGATCTGATTAGAGACAGGGGGGGCGAAGAAGCCCTATTCTTGGCGGGCAAATCATGGGGCAATAAGCCCTCCTCTACAGCAGTTAGCCATGAGGCTCCTCTCTCAGGTGACTTCATCCTCTTGTTGCAAGAGGAATTGGAGCACATGTGGGAATTTGTATAGTGTTAAGAAGAGTAGGCTTGAGCAGTCTAGGGCAGAGACAATGGTGTATGTGCACACCAAATTTCGCCTTATTTATAGGCAGAGAGAAGAGTGGTTGAAGGGAAAGACAAAGATGTGGGATGTCTTTCTTGATGATATGGGTCTGGACAACAATGTTGAGTTGAC
The DNA here is from genome assembly GCA_031772625.1 of Pinus tabuliformis. Lineage (NCBI taxonomy): Eukaryota > Viridiplantae > Streptophyta > Pinopsida > Pinales > Pinaceae > Pinus > Pinus tabuliformis. Next base: position 392,758,007 of record CM062814.1, on the reverse strand, counting down.
ATTGGCCAACATGGATCTCAATGATCCAGTGCTAGAGCTTGTCAGATTTGATGATGGTGATACTATAGAGGGGTCATCCTCCACACCAGCAGATGCAAAGATGACTTTGGATACAGGGGAGGAGGATGTAACAGAGGAGAGCAGTGGTGGCCATGATGATGAGGACAGTGATGCTGATTTTGATGATGACTATGAGGATTGATGACTCATGAGTCATGAGCGACCTACTGCCTTGAGGCTTGTATACTTGTAGTTGTTTTGTATTTTCTATTTCTATTCGCCATTGGCATTGCACTACCTATGTAACACATTTTGATTTTGATGACTTAATGAGAAAACTGCAACTGTCCGTATCTTTATCTTACTATCTTGTCTTTCTCCTATTGGACCATTGATGAATTGAATATGTATTATGAATTCAGAATTTATGATTTATCATTTATGTGACATATCACAAATTACAATTATATTTGAATTTTGTATGTACTATCACTATGCATAATGTTACTAACTTTGTAAACGGTAAAACTTACATCTAGATGAAGATCTATGTTTGAAATCAATGAATTTGTATCATGAATGAGAATTTGTGCAAGAAATATCAAATTTATATATATATATATATATATATATATATATATATATATATAGAATGTATCTGAACATGTCATGTTCCGAGGGGTCAACGTGTCCATATCCGACACTCGAATCCCCTTATCCATCGAATCCCAAATCCACGTGTCAGTTGACTTAGGTCGATAGAGAGGTATGATTTTCGGTTTGTGAACTTGCAGAGGCAGAGGGAGCGACGCAAAGCCTCAACGCAATGCTTGAAGAGCGCAGTTTCTGCTGGGGCAAAATCCATCGGAAAAGAGCGAAGACACATAGAAGGGGAATTTTCCCCTCAGAGGACTCTTCTCGCCAAAAGTCCGAATTCTTCACTTGCCGGACAAGAGATCAGTGCTGAGTAGTGACTAGAGGAGTCAATTTGACAGTTTGGGTGAGATGGCATCACATGGGCTCAAAGATCAGGACAGGTTGGAAGGAGCTTCCAACTATGTCATATGGAAGACTAGAATCTTAGCTGTTCTGGAGGAGTACAATCTCGAAGCTTACGTCAAGAGTGTTGTGGTTGCTCCTACAGACAACGACCAAAAGAAGAAGTACAAGGCTGAGCAGGGGAAGGCGAAGAGGTTCATATTTGATGGAGTTCGAGATCATGTGGTCTCATACTTGCAGGGCAAAGATACAACGCGAGAAATGTGGGAAGCTTTGTCTTCACTGTATGAAGGTTCTTCCGAATAGTGGAAGATGTACTTAGAACAAAAGTTGCAGCGGACATTGATGCAAAAGGGAGAAGGGGTTAACTCCTATCTTCAACGTCTTCAGGACACTAGAGACCAACTTGCTGCAGTGGGGTCTACTCCTTAGTCTACCGCGATGGTAAGGATGAACCTGAATGGAATCTTAGATGAATGGCAAGTCTTTGTCCAAAGTATAACGGGCAAGGAAAGACTACCTTCATGGGAGGAGATGTGGGCAACCCTTCAACAGGAGGAATTAAGGAGGGATCTAGTTAAGGTCAACTTCAATGGTAGCAGTGGGAGTGGCATGAAGACCAAGGAGGAGGAGGAGAACATAGCTCTAGCATCAAAGGGATAACAGAAGCAGAAGTGGAAGAAGGACATTTTGAAGGTGAAATGTTTTAGATGTGGCAAGATGGGGCACTTTACATCCCTGTGTCCTTTGAAGCAAAAGGATAAAGATGAGAAACATGATCCTAAGGTTGCTACAAAAATTGACGAAGGTGAGTTTGCCATGAGTGCCCACGCATCTCCAAGAGGGAAATGGGGCGATATTGAATTGTAGTTTGGAGGACTACATGTGGGCAGGATCCTTGAGGAACCCACCTCCTGGATCAATTCCTTGCTACGAGAGCCCAAGATTCAATAGTAGCGAGATGGAATTAGTGTCAGATGATGCAGTGGGTTGTTTGGAGAGACAGATGCAGTAACCTGAGATCAGAGACTGATCAACGCAGAGCAAGGTTGGTAGCAGTGCAGAAGTCAGCAGCAATGCAAAAGATTCAGAGGGTCAGAATCTAGTAGTAGTCAGATTCCAACATTCACATGGTATTATGCTGAACACAGTTAGTTCAGAAATTTTGGATGCTTTTACGTTGCCAAGCTACAACAATTGGAAAATGACGCACTGCAGAGCTAGCAATGGTAGTGTTAGCAACAGATCTAGAGGGAGTTGTAGCAGTGGCAGTGTCATGGGCAGCGATAAAATAACAGCAACAACACAGTGTTGGTGGCAACAATAGTGCGGAAAGGAGATGCTTCAGAAATAGAGCAACATGCAGTTGGACATTGTTGCTAGAGAAAATTCCTCGCTAAGAGAGAGTGTTAGTTTTTGGTAGCATTGGATGTGCTCTAGCCATGAATATTGGTGGAGACGCTAAGCCACATGATTTCTGAAGAACCCAGAAATCGTTTGGTGAAACTCCATCCGGATTGTATTTTATTAAACTAATTGATATTTTTAATGAGGTTCCTAAGTTTAAACTTAGGAAAACTAAAGTATTAATGGATATTGATCAAAATATGGGTGAGAATGTTCTAGAAAGTGGATCAGGTCAAGTTTTAATCTTAGCCGTTGATTAAAGACTTAATCTTGCCCGTTGAAGTCTCAACGAGAAAAGTATAAGGAGGATTGGGGTTCATTTAGAGACACACACGGAGAGAATGAATTGATTTGGAGTTCGATTTCTGGGGCTAGGAAGCTGAGAATTCGAACTGAGTGATCATTCTGCACCAGAGGAGCAGGGATAGTTCGGGAAAACTGAGCAGAGAAGCGGAGAGCCACTAGTGGAGGTAGTGCGACAGCTAGAAGGGTTGACGTTGGGCCAATCTGGACTCACGCAGGTATGACACAAAGCCAGAAGGGCCAACGCAGAAGTGAAGCTGTCCTAAGGTCAAGTTTTAATCTTAGCCGTTGATTAGAGACTTAATCTTGCCCGTTGAAGTCTCAATGAGAAAATTATAAGGAGGCTTGGGGTTCATTTAGAGACACACACAGAGAGAATGAATTGATTTGGAGTTCGATTTCTGGGGCTAGGAAGCTGAGAATTCGAACTGAGTGATCATTCTGCAGTAGAGGCGCAGGGATGGTTCGGGAAAATTGAGCAGAGAAGCGGAGAGCCACTAGTGGAGGTAGTGCGACAGCTAGAAGGGCTGACGTTGGGCCAATCTGGACTCACGCAAGTATGACACAAAGCCAGAAGGGCCAACGCAGAAGTGAAGCTGCCCTCACGTAGAAAGGCGGAAACTGCTGAGAAGGTTGATGCAGAAGGCAGAAGAGGCAGCACAGAGCTGACACAGAGCCTACGCAGGGCCAGCGCAGAGATAGCCGGGGTTAGCCAGTTCTGTTGCTGGATCAGCCAGAATCTACTGGGTGAAGTGAGGTAAACTCACTCAGTTTTCCGCCATTAATTTTTCTCTGTCACTAGATTGCTGGGAGGGCATCCAACATTGTATTAAAAATTACTGCTTAATAATAGAAAACCCTCAGAGCTGTTGCACCAGTTTTCCCGCATTGCGTTTTGGCGGGGACTATTTTGTCCAAAAATAGCTGTGTCTTGTTTCGTATAATCAAATTTATTTGGTGTAGGTTGCAGAAGTAATTTACTTCAGTATTATTCAGAAAATAACTTGATAATGTATATTAAAATCAAGTAGGTGAAGTAAATTCAGTTTTGCTGCAATAAGGGTTCTTGGAGGATAGGTATTTTCACAGCTATGTAATCTGTCAAACCATTATTTAGCCAAGGGCATAATGGCAGGGAGAACTTCTCCAACCAATGTCATAATTGTTGAAAAATGTAACTAGGTTCGGTCTTCATAATTGTACTTGTGTCAAAATGTATTTCATGTAAAAGCAAAAAGAAGAAAAATAATTTTTATTGTTATTTTCTAGTCAAAGCATGTTCTTCATGCTCCTAGGGTTTATGGAGTCAAAAAGAAAATTTGTCACGAGTCAAAGTTCCATTTTGCACTGTTTGTAAGAAAAATATATATATATATATATATATATATTTTATTTTTATTTTTTTGAATTGAAAGGGTCAATTTTGTCACCACAAGACCAAGTCAACCCTCCAAATGGACAAGTAAGCCAACCCATAAGTTATGTCTCTTCATATGGTTGAACAACTATATATTTGTTGATTTGGGGTAGCATCAGATGTGCTCTAGCCACGAAAATTGGTGGAGAGGCTAAAGCACATGAGATCTCCAATACCCCGAAATGGTTTGGGCAGATTCTAAACAGTTTGGGAGATATTAAAATAATTAATATTTTTTGGAGTCCCTAAGTCTAAACTTAGGGAGAATAAAATATTGATGTGAATTAATATAAAACTGTGTTAGAAGGGTCCAAAAGTCATGGATCAAGCCAAAGTTAATCTTAGCCGTTGATTAGGGACTTAATCTCGGCCGTTGAATTGTCAACGAGAAAAGTATAAGAGGAGGCTTGAGGGTCACTTGGAGAACACACCGAGTTGAACAAGAATTTGATTTTCTGGGGTAGGGCTTGCTGAGGAAATCAAAGGAGTGATCATAGTTGTAGTTGAGGGGCAGTGAATACAGAAGCAGAGAGGCAAAGAGGGTACCGGGAGCATCAACGCAGAAGCCGAGAGAGAGGGACGTAGAGCTAGCTAGAGGCCACGCAGAGCCAGTCAGGGCCCACGCAGAGGTAGCCAGGAGCGGTGCAGTGCTTGAGAGAGCCAGCGTGGGTGACGCAGAGGCTCTAGAGGCTGACGCTGGGCAAGTTGGGGTGACCCTGGGCCAGAGAGGCTGACGCAGTCCTTAGCGGCAGACACTGGGGATTTCGCGGGGCAGATTGGAGCTGAGAGTTGTGGGATTGTTCATTCGGGGTTTTCGTCGGAATATTTGTCTCCGATTAAGAGGTACCACTGCCGAGATCATTCTCTGTTGGGTGAGTCGGTTTGGCACCCAGATTATATTCTGAAACTGCTTAATAATAAAACTCTCAAATAGTTGCACTGATTTTCCCGCATTGGGTTTTTCTGAGGACATTGGTCCAAAAACAACGGTGTCACTTGTGTGCTTGTTTTTCTTTCAGTTGATGATCTGTAATGTGTTGAGCATGTACTTGTATTTATTTTCAGTATTTACATGGTAAATAACTTGTTAATTAAACAGAACAAGTAGGCAGAAATAAATAAGAAAGTACATGAAGGATTTCTAACAATTAGACTTAGAAATTCCAAAAATATTGGCAACTATGCTCCACATTTTGGCTACCAATTCGATTTCTGTGCAAGCAAGAAGAAGAATTTCAGTTAAAGTCAAAGGAGAGAGAGAGGAAAGTCAAAGGAAAGAAAAGTTTTCTGCCCTAGATCTGCTCACATGTGCGAATTTTTTTGAGGAACTCCAGGCCTGAAATTTCAAGAGGGCTGGAATTACACGAGCTGAAATTACAGGGCCAAAATTTTAGGAGGTGACCAGATTTCAGATGTTTGACCAGAGTTCACTCTGTTGACTCTGAATTCATGAAGAAGCTTTGAAGGAGGGTTGACTTGGGTTTGTGTGGCAGTTATTTGTTTTGGTCTTGGTTATTTGATATCTCACTTTGATCTGATTCTATAAGAAGAAAATTTTCTTGGGTTTCCTCCCTTGTGGGGTTTTTTCCCTAGCTTGGAGCGTATATCTTGGTGTTCTTTGTCTCTTGTGATCTTGATGTTTTGAATTTTGGTAATTGCTTGATGAAGAAGATAACTGAAATTTAATAAGAAGCTAACAACATTCACAAGTAATTATCATGACAGAGAAATTAACCCTAATCTACCAGTGTCTTAATTTCTCAACGTGGTATTAGAGCTAAAGTGAAGGGAAGGAAGTCTGAAGATCACATATTGTTGGCATATCTAATATACCCTTACAGCAGTTATATCTCTCTCTATCAAGGGAAGAAGGTTTAAAGAAGACATCATTGTACATATTGATGTAGCAGCTTTTAATATATGTCAAGAACACCTGTAAGATAGCAAAAATGTTGAAGAGCATTCAAGTCACATGTCTGACAGTGAAATTCTGAGGCTACTATGAAAGGTATCAAAGTGATTAGATCAATATAATCTGAGTCCATTGATGGTTGGAAGTGATTGCTAAGACAAATCCTAAAGGAATCTAAGTTGAATCCAAGAAAAGTGATTCAGATCTCTGTAATGAAACTATATATTTCTGAACTAATTCATCTCTGCAATTTACAAAGTCACTATGAAGGTTGAAGACTGAAATCTAGAAGAAAGAATATATATGATCTTGCTCAGACAAGAAATAACTGATGTAAATTTTGTAACACATCTACAGTGATCTGAGTTTCTGTAGCATGTCTCTCAATACTGATACAAATAATAAGGCATGCTTCTTTTGACATCTACATATACATATAAACAGATTGGCCAAAATGTCTCTATGGACAAGTTCATGATACAAAATCTTTAGAAGCCTGCTCTATGCAAAATACTGGAACTTGTATCTATGAGAGTCGAATTTTCTGTGATGGCACCCAAACCTTCTATGACATCTCTTCATTTTTAATCAAGTTCTGTGGCATAAATCTGGAACATAAAAGGAAGTGTATCTTCAGTGGCATCTTCTATCCTTATGAAGCAAGTGCAAATTTCTCTCACTATAATGTGAAGTTTCTATGATAATACAAATTTCAGTGATGAAGCTTTAGCAACATAACTCTAATCTTTCTGGACATATATATATATATATCAAGCAAAGGAGCAGATCAGAAGGTGACTATGGTGACTTGAAACTTGGACAGCTAAGTTAACTGTAGCATTATATATCTGAAATCCGAGATCCGAGTTATCCAAGTTTATACCAAGAACAGGGAAGATGTGACACTATGTTGCAATAACATACTAAACTTTCCATGTCACTGTGACTATATGCAAACTCTGAAGGACAATATTTATATAAAGAACTGGATTGTGTCATAAAATCTCATCGTATGCATTGTTAGGATATTCCGACACATAGGAAATAGTTAAGTATAACTTGGTCTAGTGTAGAGTTAAGTAAAGTGTGTTTCTTTACCATGTACTTTTGTAACTTACAATCCGATGGTCATGATATGTAGTCATCCGACGGTTCATTCTCTCCTCGGTATTACCGACACTTGATTTGTGGCTTAACCCCCAATTGGTCCATGATCTATATTTAAAGAGCATGGAGGGTCATTTGTAGGGTAACCGTTCATGAGAGAAGCTTATGTAAATTTTCATTCTTTTATTAATAAATTGCCTGAAGTGGCCGTGTTGGCTCAGACCGTGGACTGTTTCCCTCTTTGAGGGTTTTAACCACGTCAAGAATACTGGTGTATTGATCTGTGATTTGTTTGTGAGCGGTGTCCTTTGATGTTCTATCTGAGAAACTTACCCTGTAAATTCCTACATGGTATCAGAGCTATTTGAGGGCCGCATCTGTTGGTGATCCAAATCGGAAGCCAGTACAACTGCATCCGACTGTCGTTTCCTAGATCCATTGTTTCTGACTGCTTTCGGGCCGAGAGAACTGCTTTATTGTGTTAGGAGCATCTGTCGCAGTGAGGAACCCATTTCGTTTCACGTGAAAAGGTTTCTGGTAGCCCTAGCTACGTCATTTTTAAAATCTGGAGGTATACAGTTCTTTTTTGCAGTTTTAGCTATTCATCTCTCTATTTATTTCGGTTTATTTAGCTCTCTGCTTTTTATTACCGGATCTATACCTTTCATTTTTGCGTATGCTCTTTGCCCCGCGACTTTGTGCGATTTGGGAAAATCAGAAATAGAAAGGAAGGATTTTTCTCATGCGTATGCTCTTTTCTGTTGCGCTTTAGTGTGATCTCGGAAAATTGGAAACATTGAGGAAAATATTAAGTTTCCGACGAAAGCTAACTTGAAGCCATAAGGTTTGGTTTTTTTTTTGCATGTCCGTGTTGGGTTGTGTGGTTTTCTGTTTTGTAGGCAAAAAGAGCTTTTTCAAGTAAGAACGCACCCCAAAGCTTCAGTGACTTAAAAAAAAAAAAACCCTTCCTCTTTTCCAAAAATTACTAACCTTTTAAACTAGCTCACTTGGTCCAAAGTTACTTTATGAGAATAGAGGTGTTGGGTTCAAGTCTTTCTTTTTGTTGAGTTACTTTTTCAAAAAGCACACGTAACTTATGTTTTAAAGTTACTTTATGTAAAAGTGTTTTCACCCATTATAAAAAGTGAGTCACCTATAATTCTAAAGTCTCTTTATCTTTTATTTAAGTTACAATTTAGTGGGTAGCTCGTAAAATACCATTGTAAAAGTGACTTTCACTTATTTATAAAAATGAGTCACATAATTTTTTTTTTTTAATTTTTTTTTTATTAAGTGAGTTAATTAGATTAAGTTTGGAAAGGGGAGGGGGGGGATTCTTTTAAAATATAACATTATCATTCATTTCCGCACATTCAGGGACTTCGTCGGCATCTTCAACAACTTTTCTTCAAAAAGTCATAACTTCTTCATCCAGAAGTCGTTTTCAGAGCCGTTTTTTTTGAATCAGCATAATTTTTCTAGCTCTTTACATTGGAACACTTAGTTTCAGCGTCTACAGCTTTAGTTTCTGTTAAAATGGAAAGTCCATGCCAAGTTATTCTTGACAGCACCAACTACTTCCAATGGTGGTCTTACATTGTGGATTTACTTAGAAGCAAAGGTCTTTTCCGAATAGCCTTGGGCCAAGAAACTAAACCTAAAGATGAAGAGAAGGCAACCAAATGGGAAGATAGGCAAGATCAAGTACATGGGTTGATAGGGATGTCTACTTCTCAAGATGCAAGATTCCATATCATAGAACTTGATACCCCTAATGAAGCAATGAAATAACTCACTAAAGTTTTTGGAATTAAAAATGAAATTAGAGGCCATCGACTTGAAAATGAGTTGCTTACGTTGGACCCCAATGATTTTTCTTCCATTGAAGATTTTTTGTTTAAGTTCAAGACCCTTAGACTTCTCTTGGAAGGTGTTAAGGTTAAAAAAGAAAATGGTAGCCTTATCTATTCCATTCTTACTAAGTTGGGACCAACCTATTTTGTGTTTGTTTCCACTTTCCATTCTACTAGAGAAGCTTTTATTTCTCAAAGACAAGAATACAAGTCCCCCTCTTTTGATGCCTTTTGTGATTCTTTAATAAGAGAATAAGAAAAACTCTTACATCTTGATCTTCTTAATCTTGGAAACTATTCTAAGAAAGCCTTAGCTGCCTAGCAACAACCAAATTGAAAGAATCCTAAGAAGCAGTATCCTAAAAAGAATGGTCCTAAACCAAACAAGGGTCCTAAGCCATTTCAGTCTCAAAATGAAAAATCATTTCAGCAAAATGATAATGCAAATAAAAACAAAGGGAAGAAGATTGATAGACATTGCAACTTTTGTAATCGAGATGGCCACTTAGAATCCAAATGCTTTAAGAAGATGGAAGCCTTGGAAGCAACAATGAAGAAGTATAACATCCATTTGGAGCGCTTTTCAATTTCAACTTCATCTTCAGGAATAACACTTTTTGCATGTAGTTGTCAAGCATCTCGGTCTGGTTATGCACTAAATGTATCTTCTTCTTCTCATTCTCATGAGTGGCTCATTGATTCTGGAGCTTCTTATCACATGTCCAAAAACAAAGCCATGTTTTATTCTTTAAATGATTATAGCACCAAAAATATATATGTTGGTGATGATAGATCTCTTAGTGTTGTAGGGACTGGAACTATTCATCTAGACAATGGTCAATTTAATGATGTATTATGCATTCCAACCTTATCCTGCAACCTTCGATCTGTATATCAGATAACTCATTCAGGTGAAGGTAAAATCGTTGAATTTTCACCTCACGATGTTGTAATTAAGGACCTAAGAGATCCTAGACAGATTTTAGCTACTGGCATTGCTGATGATTCTACAAGGTTGTATAAGATTAACAAATTTGGGTCATCAACGCTTCCCTCGATATTTGTTGCTCATAATGATGAAGTGAGCAAACTTTGGCATGAGCGATTTGGTCACTTAAACTATCGCTCCCTTCAAAATCTATGTAAAGAAAATATGGTGACGGGTCTTCCTTTGGTATCTTGCAGAGATGGTGTTTGTTCCGGATGTGTACTTAGAAAACATCATCAGGATAGTTTTGAAAAATGTGCCTCTTGGCATGCCTCAACCCCTTTACAACTTGTGCATAGTGATTTATGTGGTCCACTTCCAGTTGTTTCATTCTCTGGCTAGAAGTATTTCTTAACTTTCATTGATGATTTCTCCAGGCACACTTGGGTATACTTCTTAAAACTCAAGAGTGAAGTCTTTAACATGTTCTTGGCCTTTAAGGCCTTTGTTGAGAAACAATTTGGACATCAAATTCTTAAGCTAAGATCAAATAAGGGCGGAGAATATGTTAACAACAAATTCATCAGCGTTTGCACTGAGCATGGAATTCAAATGCAACATACTGTTCCATATACTCCACAACAAAATGGTGTAGCTAAAAGGAAGAATCACACCTTAAAGGAAATGGCTAATTGGATGCTTCAATCTAAAGGACTTAGTCTTAATTTTTGGGCAGAAGAATTACATTGTAAATCGCACTCTTACTAAGGTTTTAAGAATATCACTCCAGAAGAAGCATGGAGCTCAATTAAACCAGATGTAAGTCACTTTCGTGTTTTTTGAAGTGAAGCATGGGCCCATATTCCAGATGAGAAACATAAAGCTTTAGAACTTAAGAGTGAAAATTGTATTTTTGTTGGATGTTTTGAAGATGTTAAAGGATATAGACTTATTCCATTTAAGTCCAAAAATGTTATCATTAGAAGAGACGTAAAGTTTGCTGAAAATATATTGGCGTACGAGCCTAGTTCGGCGAATGTGCCACCTCTCTCTATCCCTTCTACTTCTGAAAATATTTCTTCTTCAGATGATGACAGCGTGGATGACAATCCTCCCCCACTTTCTCACGATCCTCCTTCAGCTCCTCAGCTTCCAAAATGGGTCCGTGCTACTTGGGATGTAGCAGGTGCTCTTGCAAGTGATCCTACAGATCAACGACGTACACGTTCTCAATTCAATAGAGCCTCTTCTTTACTGGCTCAAGCTTCAGCGAATTGTGATCCTGACACCTTTGCAGAAGCTTCAGGCCATCCAGATTGGGACGCAACTATGAATGAAGAATATCATTCATTATTGGCAAATGATACATGGGATATTGTTCCTCTTCCAAAGGGACGAAAACTTGTTAGATGCAAATGTGTTTACTTAACCAAGTATGGACCAGATGGAAAAGTTGATAAACATAAAGCTCGTCTTGTTGCTAAGGGTTTTTCACAAGTTGAAGGCATTGACTATATTGAAACCTTCTCCCCTGTTGCCAAAATGAACTCTGTCCGCCTTGTTCTTTACCTTGCTGCCTCTTTCAGATGGGAAGTCCATCAGATGGATGTTAAATCTGCCTTTTTGGATGGGGACTTGCATGAAGAAATCTATATGGAACAACCTCCTGGCTTTATACAACCAGACTCCACCCATGTATGTTGGCTTAAGAAATCCCTTTATGGTCTCAAGCAAGCCCTTCGGGCTTGGTATGCCAAAATGGATAGCTTTCTTTTAGATACTGGCTTTTCTAGGTGTCATTCTGACAATACTGTCTACACCAAGAAAGTGGTTAAGTGACTTTGTTAGGCCCCTATACTACCAGTGTAACCCCTTATTGTTATTAGTACAACCCACTTATTATATTGATGTACCCATGTAGTGCCCATATTGTTACTATTGTGCTCCATAGAAGCCCACTATTGTTATTATTGTGCCCTTACATTATTATTGTTATGTCGGCTTTGATTATGTTATGACCCCTTAGACTCCTATATATAGAAAGGAGGTCTTTTCATTTGTATCATCCAAGAATTGCTCATTTATGTAATGTAAAGGAGGTTGCCCCCTCGAAGAGGCTGAATTCTAAGGCGTGGATCTCTCTTTTCTATCCTTTTGTGAGCTGGTTTCATAACATTTGGAATCGGAGCCGACATAACCATAATAATGTAAGGGCACAATAATAACAATAGTGGGTTTCTATGTAGCACAATAGTAACAATATGGGCACCTGGAGCAGTCACAGAAACAAGAACCCGACAGCTACGAAATCGATCAATTTCAGAGTATCTCATCAAGTGGAAGAACTTACCCACTAAAGATTCCACATGGGAGGACAAGAATTTTATACAGAAGCATCAAGAACTACTCAAGCGTTGAGGACAACGCTTTTTGAAGGAGAGGGGCATGTTAGGCCCCTATACTACTAGCGTAACCCCTTATTATTATTAGTACAACCCACTTATTATATTGATGTACCCATGTAGTACCCATATTGTTACTATTGTGCCCCATAGAAGTCCACTATTGTTATTATTGTGCCCTTACATTATTATTGTTATGTCGGCTCTGATTATGTTATGACTCTTTAGACTCCTATATATAGAAAGGAGGTCTTTTCATTTGTATCATCCAAGAATTGCTCATTTATGTAATGTAAAGGAGGTTGCCCCCTCGAAGAGGCTGAATTCTAAGGCGTGGATCTCTCTTTTCTATCTTTTTGTGAGCTGGTTTCATAATAGACTTATCATTCTTGTTCTTTATGTTGATGATCTTATCCTTAGTGGTAGTAATCCCAACCTTATAAACCATGTGAAGTCCAGCCTTAAAAAGAAGTTGGAAATGACAGACTTAGGACACTTGTATTATTTTCTTGATCTTCAATTCTTGCAATCCAAGGAAGGTATTTCCCTTTCCCAATCCAAGTATGCCTGTGATCTTTTACGCCACTTTCACATGGAAGACTGTAAGCCAGCCCCTTCTCCCTTTCATTCTGGAGCCAAACTTTCAGTCACTTGTATTTCTCCTGAAGTTGATGCTACCTTATACTGTTAGCTTGTAGGAAAACTTTTGTATCTGACCCATTCTCGTCCTGACCTTTCCTTTGCTGTTGGCCTTATTGCTCGGTTTATGCAAAACCCACATGAAAGTCATTGGAAAGTAGCTAAAAGAAGAGGTACAGTTCAGTTTGGGATTCATTACAATGCAGAAGCATCTCCTTTATTGGTTGGTTTCACTGATTCCGATTGGGCTGGTGACCCTGATGATCGGAAGTCTACTGCAGGTTACGTCTTCACTCTTGGTTCTGGACCTATTACATGGGCTTGCAAAAAACAAAGTGCCATTTCTCTTTTTTCAGCAGAAGCAGAGTATCGTGGCATCGTAGAAGCTAGTAAGGAAGCCCTGTGGCTTCGTCAGATCTTGTCAGAGTTTGGCTTTCAGCAGTAGCATCCGACTACACTTTGGTGTGATAATCAAATTGCCATTCAACTATGCAAAGATCTAGTCCAACATCAACGCAACAAACACATTGAACTACACATGCACTTCATCAGAAAGCTCATTCATGACCATGTTCTTGAAGTGCAATATTGTTCAACCGATGATCAAGTTGCAGACATCTTTACAAAGGCTCTCACAGAGGTGAAGTTTACTATACTTCGATTTATGATTGGAGTTCAGGGAGTTGTCACTAAGGGGGGATAGGCTCTAATGCCTCCTTCCTTCTCGTATTGTGTCATATTTGTACATCCTTCAATCTTATCCCAAGTTGTTCTTAAGGGGGGATGTTAGGATATTCAACACATAGGAAATAGTTAAGTATAACTTGGTCTAGTGTAGAGTTAGGTAAAGTGTGTTTTTTTACTATGTACTTTTGTAACTTACAATACGACGACCATTATATGTAGTGATCTGACGGTTCATTCTCTCCTGGGTATTACTGACACTTGATCCGTGGCTTAACACCCGATTGATCCATGATCTCTATTTAAAGAGCATGGAGGGTCATTTGTAGGGTAACCGTTCATGAGAGAAGCTTATGTAAATTTTCATTATTTTATTAATAAATTGCTTGAAGTGGCCGCGTTGGCTCAGGCCGTGGACTATTTCCCTCTTTGAGGGTTTTAACCATGTCAAGAATACTAGTGTATTGATCTGTGATCTGTTTGTGAGTGGTGTCCTTTGGTGTTCTATCTAAGGAACTTACCCTGTAAATTCCTACATGCATTGTAAGTATGCCTATAAAATAAACCAAAAACTCCGAAGAATCTCTGAAACAATAACTAGACGAATAAAGCAAGCCTTATCTCTATAAAGGATCAAGCCTCTTTATGATATACCTTTGTGCAAAATTCTATGATCAACTCCATGCTACAGAACCGATAGACAGAGGAACTAAATCTATGAAAGGGACCAAAATCATCATTAGAAGCCAAGAGTCCATGAAAAAGAGACAAATTATCTGCCAAGCTTGATAAGACCTATACTTGTGAACTCTAATCATCAGAAGCAATGTTATATCTCCTTGTAGAAGATCTATGTCAAGATATCTGAAGGTTGATGAAGCATAAGCAGCTACCAAGACTCCTTTCCTATACGTAATAGAATATTGAATGACACCATCATAACAGGACCTACTACATCAATTAAGCCGACCCGTTTGAAAGGGACCAAGATAAACCGAGCAGCTCAGCAAAGTTTCTGTGATTGAAGAAATTGAAGCACCTTTGTTTAAGAAAATTGACGCTTAAAGATAAAACAAACGGCTGGATCTTTGCAAAGAAGAGGTAAGGTAAGGTTGTAGAGGTATGCATTATTTTTGTGTGCATTTCATTCACTAGGTGAACTCTTGATGACAAAGTATGGCAGTGAACTTGTTTTGTGATAGTGACACACTAATTTGTGACATATAAAAGACAGTGACAAAACTTGTATGACAGTGAACCCTGATGTAGTGAAGACATCCTTTTGACTGTAACCTTAGGTGTATAATAGAGACATGATATGGCAGAAATATTGTATGGTCATTCCAGTGATAATGATGCTTGGTGAGACAATGTTAATGTATGACAATATTTCTGATGTGACAGTGATATGAGTTAGGGTACAATGTGATGATTGCATCAGTGAAGGTTTGACTAGACAGAGCTTGATATTATCTCACATTAAGAAACCTAACGATCTAGGGTTTGACATATTTGACATTGAATGCAGTAACTTGGTTGATGCTTTAAGCAACACAAAAGATAAGCTAGGGTATTGATTACCTAAGATGTTGTACAGTGTCATGACATGACTTGACATAACTGTGACTCTATAACAATGGCATTTGATAATAGTGACCTTGTGACAAGTGACCCTAGACAGTTTATAACATCGTGATGTATGGCAGTTCTAGAGCAGAGGATTTGATGTCTCGAACAACATTGGCAGATTTGATTATGACAGGTTACTTGGCAGAGTTGGGTTTGGTATAGCAACAACAATGATAGTGAGAGTGTAACAGTGATGTGCATCGATTAGATTTGATATTGAGATTGAACAAGTTGAGTTGATCAACAACTATGGTTTCATGTGAAGATTGAGCAAAAGCAAAGCTATTTGTTGACAATTGCACAACGGTTAGATTTGTTACTGAGATTGTGTAGAGTTGAGTAGTGAGGTTGCTAGGGTTTGATATTGATAGACATACTAAGCATAAACAACATAGATTCTATTGCAGTTCTTTTGTATTCATTTTGAGCATAGGTGGATCTAGTTTGAAAATTTTGAAATGCTGTCCACCCGCTGATCAAGGTGGTAGGGTGGTGCAAAGCAGGAGAGTGGAGTCTCCTTCAGGTTGAAGCCTAAGAACACTTCAGAGTGGCAGGGTGGTGCTAGGGCGGGTTGGAGCTTGCACAGGGCGTTGGAGCATCTGTCCATTTGCAGCTGCTAAACAGGGTGTTGGAACATCCTTCAGGTTGGAGCATGTAAATCAGGATGTTGGAGCGTCCTCCTAGTTGCAGTTGGTAAACTGGGCGTTGGAGCGTTCTATAGGTTGGAGCATCCTTCAATTGGAGCTGAAAACATTGATGTAACTTTTATTGAAAGACAAATATTACCAAGTGTTCGATGGTTTTTGTCCCGGAGGAGTTTCCACCTAAAAATATTTGTCTACTGTCTTTATCATTGTGCATTATTGAATGGTGTTGATGAATGTTTATATATTCTTGATGCTAATATCAGTTAATGATTTGTGAAATTAAAAATATATTGATTGTCAGAAATACTGATTAACCCCCCCTCTTAGTATTTCTAACAATTGGTATCAGAGCAGGTTCCTTCAATAGCAACTTAACAGTCGGAAGGCAAATCTCAGAGTGTAGAGATGGGAAAACCAAAGAGCAATCTGCGAAGCATTCAAAGGAATCAAGGAGGCAGTTCTCAAAGTGCGCGTTCAGCCTTGGATTGATGAAGCCTTCACTATCATGGAAAATATCGAGGGAAAGCTTGTGCACATACAGGGGATGCACACATTAATGCAGAGTAGCACCCCAAAATCATAGGTCTCAGAACAACGGATGCACCAAATTTAGCAAGCAGCGGCTCAGTGCGTTGCGGACCTCAGTATAGTTTGAGAACAACTAGAGGGACTTCGCGCCAAGATCGTTGCGCTGACAGAGTGACCCGAGGGCGAGTCATGATGTTTGTGTTGGGGGCCTGTTGGGCATGGAATCCCCCCAAGGCATGTTTTGGGGCTCAAAGCCCAAGTTTTGACTTAATCTTGTTGTAAAGACTCTGCGAATTACAGGCGCGAAGCGCGAAATGCATGATAGAGTCACATGGTTGTCCGCCATAGTCTTGTAATGTAATGTCGGCCTACCCATGGTCCGCGGACCATGGGATTGTATAAATAGAGCGAGGCTCTAAATGTAAAAGATAACGAAGTAATAGATGGAAAAAGTATAAGCGAAGAGCAAGAGTCTAAGTGTATCTTGGGTTGTAGAGTAGGAGAAGGCTTCGCAGAGGCCTAGTAGTCCACAGCTGAGTGCGCGGACCCCTGCAGCTGAGTGCGGAGGGTAGAGGCGAGTCTGTAACCAAGGAAGATAATAATAAAGAGAAGTTTTATCTTAATTCCATGTGTCTGTTCTTGGGTTATTACCTGTTTGATATAAATTGCAATTATACTGTTTATTTACTCCGCGCACCTGTATGAATGATTTATATTGCTACGTATAACTTAAAGCATGCAAGTAAGCTAAGTTAATCAACTAACAACGGAATACTAGTAAAGGCTTGGGTAATAACAACATTTGACCCTTGAGTAGGGCTGCGCGAAGGCAGCATATCAGGCTGCGAGGTATGGGTAAGTGTGCACAGGGACGGACCGTAGACCACTTGAACTCATCAGACATCTCCAGGGTGCAGAAACCTGGTTCTAGCACCCTCCCATACTACTTCGGGTGAGAACTCAGTTCGCGCTCGGCAGACTGTTGCCGTAAGGGCCAGTAGTATTGGGATTTGTTTGGCTAAATCACCTCTGAACTTGGGTTAGGCCCCAACAAGCCAAAACAACAGTATAGGTTGTACAATGTAGTGTCAACAACAACACATATGCAACATGGTTAAGCTACAATTAGTAGCAGATGAATTAGAGTTAACACAGTGGTTGATGGACAGTGGCAAGCAACTACAGTTGTCAGACATCAACAATGTGTATGGGAGGATGATGTAGATACAAGGTGTTGTAGTAGTGTAGCACTAGAAAATACCTTCCTCGCTAGGATGGAGTGTTAGTTTTTGTAGCATTGGATGGTGTTCTAGTCTCAAACTTTGTGGATAGGCTAAAACACATGAGTTCTCCAAAACCTAGAAGTCGTTTATGGAAATTCCACCTAGAGATAACTTAATTAAATTAATTGACCATTATTTAAATTTTTCCTAAGTCTAATTTAGGAAAATTGGTTAATTAATAGTAATTAATTGGGAAAGGTGAGAATTCTCTAGAAACTCACATGGATCAACTTGGAGATGATCTCAACCATTGATTAAGTTTTAACCGTTGCTGTTGAAGTCTCAACTGGAGATTATAAGAAGAGGTCGTTGGGTAGATGGAGAAAAACACTAGTAGAGTGATTTTCTTGGTAGATCGAGCTACCCAGTTGTAGAGATCGAGCAAGGGAGAGAAGTTCGAGCTAGAAGGGCCACATGTGTAGTTGCAGCAGTGGCCGCAACAATAGCAACAATGCATTTGCAGCAGAACAACATTGCATTTGCAACAGTAACAACAAAGTAGCAACAGAGATTCCGGAGGAAGTTTTCCAGTTCTAGAGAGGCAACAACAAGTGACAGAGGTATTCCACACTGGGGTTGCGCAAAAGCTTTAGTAGAGTAGTTCGGTTTAGCTGGAGAGGGCGTCTATTCAGCTTCCAAAGGGTGGGAAAGTCTTCCAGAGGTCTGGAGAGTCACTTCCAGTAGCAAAGACAGGTAGGACGACTTGATCAGAGGAAGAACAGAGCCACACGTGTGAGGGTTTGCACAACATTGATGTAGAAGGGCTTGTGCAGAGGTTGGATGACTAGTTTTCTGAGAGGGCCAAGTGTTGAGATGACAGGTAGAGAGAGAAATTTTCTCTCTAAATATTTTTGTCATATTTTGCTGATTGGATCAATGTTGCAGGAATCAGGATCTACTCCCCCCCCAAAATGATCAGGAGGTGGAACTGTGTCCTGTACAAATTCCCCATTGATCCTTTGGCGGAAACCGTGGATCTGGAAATTAGATCCATGGTTCCGCCATTTTTTTGGTGATTCCTACAAAATCGGATCTGCAGGGGCCCGAACCATAGTTTCGACTACCCGTTCTGAGGATCCAGAAAGGATTGGGTGCGGATTTGTGGAGGTTCAGGGGTGTATCCACCGTGGATCCGAGAGAAGGTGGACAGTTCACACGGTTCTGCGGGGATTTTTTTGTTTTTTGGAAATTTCGAACTGTTATGTGAGGAACTATGCTTTTCGAATACTCTCAAGGTGCCCCTTGATGCTCCCTAGAAGATTCCTAGATGTTCCCTAATGGTAATGTTAAATTATTAAAGTAAAAGTAACATTCTCCTTTATCTTTCATTTCCATCCTTTTACTTAAATTTGTAACATTACCATGAAATGACTCAGGATGTTTGAGAGTGGTACCAACCTCATTAGACTTCACATGGATCATGACTTCATTGTAATAATCTCATATCTCATCAATTCTTTATATAATATTCAATGTACAATTACTTGTCCTACAATGGATGTCTTTGTCTTCGAAGTATTCTGAAGATTACTCCGCTGCATACACGAACCTTGTTTGTTACATTGGTATCAAAGCATTCCTTTGAAGTATACAAACTTTGTTCATTACAAATAACTAGTTGGGCATCCAAAGATTGTACTCAAATTTCACAGCTGCATGATAATAAATCCCTTAGCGGCTGCGCTGGTTTTCCCACATTGGGTTTTTCGGGGACATTTGTCCAAAAATAGTTGTCATTTTTATGTGTTCGCGCTAGCATATTTCTCTGTTTTTAACATTTTATTTTCCGCAACGTTTATTAGTGAAGGAATTGCAGTGTGATTAATTAGATATTTTGCCGTAACAAAATAAATTGCATAATAATTTATTAGTCAGAAGAATTAATTCCAATTGATTCATTTTAAGGAATTTTCACAGGTTCATCAACCATGTGACAATGTTGTCTTTTGACGAAATGCGTCATCCTTTTTTTTTTTTTGTAAGTCAGGAGATTATATTATATAACAAAATATAGTACAAAAAATCCGCGAAGGCGGATCGAGAGCAGGAAATAACAGTGAACCATAGCTACACCTTTGCTCAAAGTTTTCTCCAAAACATGACTATGAACAGCATACCTCGCAGGGCAGCTTGACCTTAACTTTTTCCTAACAGCCGACATAAACAACACATAACAAAGTATGGCAAACACATAGATAGACTGGAACAAAGACATGACAAACTGTAACAGAGGCACAGGAAGAGCTAAAGAGAGCCACACCGGGACTGAAATTAGATAAATTTGCCCATCTGGCTGATGGTATCCAGCCCCATCTGCCGCATATGGGTGTTCATTCGGGCTTGCATTGCTTCCAGAGTTTCATTTTCCTCTGCCCCTGTTTTGGCAGGTTGAGAGGCTCCTGGGGCAGCATTAACCGTGTCTCTCAGGATCTGAATAAGGAGGGTGAGCTTCCTGTTAACAACTTGAACAGCGTCATGGACTGTGTTAATCCGCCCTTCCAGAGTATTGTTGTAGTTTATAATCTTCCCCATCTGCTCGTCTGTGACAATCACCTCGGTAACTATATTCTGCTTTTCTTTCTCCACAGTCTCCAGGGCTTTGGCAATCAGCATCTTAGTCCTCCAGCTTTCCGCCTTCGTTCTTACAAACTGCATAGCCCTCTTCGACGGCGTGCCGGGGTCCCTTAACCAGTCCACCTCCGCTGCAATCTCCTCAACGGTACGCCCGTCCTCCGCTTGCTTTACCTGCGCTTCCAGCTCCTCCACCTTGCGTTTATTCCTTGCGGCCGCCCGGGTCTCATAGCCCTGCCTTGCTTCCAACAGGTCCTGGTTAGCAGCATCATTCCGGCACCCGCTGGCTTCCATCCTGGCCACGCTCTTTTTCCTCCAACCAGAAATCCTCTTGCTTTCTAAAGGTGAGTCTGCCCTCTGAAATGAAACAGTAATGAGAGCAGAGCGAAGACCCATGGTTATATAGCCATCGCGGATGTTGATGCAACCGAGTTCGGGCTTGATTTTGTTGCAGATGAGGGTGCTGTTGCCGTCAATTCGATGGCGGTTCGCACACGCGGAGCTGAAGCCGAATGACATAAAATGACTATGGTAGCGCGAGAACCATTGATTAAATTGCCAAGTATGCTGTACCTCCGAAGGATCGTTATGAACACTGATGGATTCGGACAGGCTCTGTTTACCCTTCTTCCGCTTTCCCATACTGTGAGTGCTTGTCTTCCCTGACTGCATTCCCACTACCATAAATGCTACTGATTCCTTGTGATACGGTGGGTTGCCAGATGATCTGCGATAAATGCTCTCGGTATTGTGAAACTTGTGGCACGATCTGTGATGATCGTTGAGATGGCTGGTTTGTCGCCGCCATTTAACCCTTCTTCCGTTGCGTTCCATCATTATATGAAACCTGGCGTAAGTGCTCGCTAATCCGCCGTAAATTTCCATCCGGTGCCGTATATCTAAGCCATTATCGGCTAGACGAAATGCGTCATCTTGAACACCACTTGTCTCCTTAATTTCCTTCAGCAGAAGCCAAGCTCAATTATCGATGACCACTGGATCTTGCATCATGCCCTCACCTAAATTTTCTCTGATTTTGTTCCAAATAACTTAATAACTTTTCATTGATCATATATTAAAAAATTCTGAATCATACCAGGGCCTCTCCATATCAAGACCACTCCTAGGGTTTCTCCCAAACCCTAGCTTCCATTTGCAAGAACAAAAGACTTCCCTAGGGTTTCCTTCAAACCGTAGCATTCTTTTAGGTCTCTGCCATCTTCATCCCTTTCACTCTGCTTGACCATAAACTCCATAGGTGTCTTCACGGGGGTGATACCAGCTTTGCCACGCGCAAGAGATAAATATGGAGGACTTTATTTTCCAGTACCCCATCTATTATGAGATATGGAGACATTTCTATTATCTCTTCAAGGAATATTGGAACTCCCTCTCAATCTGTTCTAGGTATCTAGAGTGATAGTGTTTAGCCTTGCTTATGAGAGAGGCATTTGGGCTCCATTTTCCCATGCTTTGCCCACCCTCTCGACCAGACACTACTAGGATGCTCACATCCTTCTTTTTAATGCTCCTAATAGATAAGAGCACCTAGAGGCAGGCAGATAGCAACACCATTCAAGCAAGGTCTAGACCCTTGAGACCTCATGGGGTCCACTCTCCTCTGCTAGTGAGACCCTTGCAGGGTTGCCAACTTAGAGTTCAGGACAGTTCTTGCCTTTTCAGCTGGCAGTCCTCCACATCCAGAGTTCAGCAGCCATTTGCTTCCTTGAGATGACGTGACTTGTTGGAAACAAATCCTTCTTCTAGCTCTCCTTGAGAATGTTCTATCATGAGTTTCTTCTTTTGGCCTCATGCAAAACAACCACACATACAGAGGCTGATAGGCTGTAGAAGAGCATCCTTTCCTTCTTTTTAGGTGACAGGTTCTGAAAGCATTGAGACTTCTCCCCTTTCTGTTGTACCCTCTTTGGAGGTACTCCTTCCAAAGCAATTGGCTCTAGCCCTTCAAATCAAGGTACATGTACCATTTTTGTTTTTCACATAATTATTTTCTCTCATAGAGATGAGATCTTAGAGTAGATCAGTTTTTGGTTTATACAGGAGTGGCCCTTGTGCTCCAACAATGCATTGATATTTTTGTACTTAGCAGTCCCATTGTTGTGGTTGTTTGTTGGACATTAATATAATTATCTTATCTGAGTATCTTATCCTATCTTATCTCTCGTGGCTATATCTCCTATCTCGAATATCATTCTAAGACTAATTTCTAGCTCTTTCTGAACATTGGATGGCTAGAAAGGGGGCAAACATTTTGGAATATAATAATTCAACAGCAAATAAAATATATCAATGGTATTCCTTTCCCATAATGCACAGAATTTCTGATTAAAATGTAAAGGAAAAAGAAAAAAATATTCTGATTGATTTTATATCAGACTTTTATTTTCCGCAGAATATATTGGACTTTTCTTGTGTATGTGAAGAAAGAGAAATGGTTTTCATCATGACTTATTTATGAGATGCAATTAACGAATTATTATTTACAGATACAACATGCCTTTGAAGTGCTGTCTAACCAATTTAGGAGAAGAGATTATGACTTATTTAACGTTGATGAATTACAGGTATTGTCTACTCTATAATCACCATTTGTAAAAAATAGTATCAGTTAATGTTTCAAGCAATCTGGTCTTGCTATCTGATCTTCTTTCCTGGTAATTAGTTCAAGCATTTTCATACTTATTTAACTTTGAGAAACCCTGACGTACACATATCTGTCATTTTATTAACTACAGGATGTTGCTAAAGCAGCCAAGAAACAGTATGCTGGGGACAAGTTTTCAAGGTTAAAACTGCCATTACTAAAGATGCCCGAAACTGGTAAGTTGTAGATAAAATTGTAATTTACCCAAAATATAGGGGCAATCTAGCCTGGCCTGTGTATCTAAAGTTGTCCTTTGTGGCTGTCTGTGCAAATAATATACTAGTTCTCATAGTCTTTGTGAGGCAATCTATTTTACATGAACCATTTCCATAATATCAAAAATTCAAATGCCATGACCTGTAGAGCACACTAGATCAATCTTTTTGGGGCAGAAGTGCATAGGAAAAGGTTTGTTTTTTGTTTTTATTGGGGGAGCTTTTGGATAATATGAAAACTGCAACAGATTTATGGTATACACCAGTGTCTTGTCATAATCCGATGAGAATTGGCATTTAGAAAAAGCCTGAATGGAACATTGGAGAAACCATACCTTAAGCTCAAAATCAGAATTCTTTTGAGAAATACAAAATGCATATTAAATAGCTTATTAGAGCATATGAAAAATATCAATATATCTGCTCACAGAAATTATAAGCAGCATGATTTTGTATCTTCGCATGTGATAAAGTAACCTATCTAGGCAGCAAGGGGATGGCAGGTTTAGCTATTGCTAGCTCTTTTATGTCCTACCTTCATGTGCTTATGTTTAGGAACAAATTAACCTGAACAATGTACAGGTCATGGCATTTGAAATTTTGATATCATGGAAATGATTCATGAGCATTGGAGAAACCACATCTTCTGCTCAAGATCATGAATTCTTTTGAGAACTGCATATGAATATTAAATAGCTTATTAGAGCATATGAAACATGTCAACATGTCTGCTCATAGAAATTATACGCAGCACAATTTTATGTCATCATGTGCTATAAGGTAGCCCATCTAGGCAGAAGCAAAATGACAGGTGTAGCTGTGACTAGCTTTTTCATGTCCTACCTTCATTTCTTATATTTATGAACGAATTAACCAAAATGATGTACTAACATTGACTATTCCCATAGATAAGGATCATGTGGTCCTCTGGATGGTTATTGTGGATGGACCAGTACTGTAGGCTGTTAATGCGCTGATCACCTTGTTTATAAAGTATCCACAATTAGAATGCACAGTTAATCTTGTATATCTTAGTTATTGGTATTGCGTTATCTAATTAGTTTCATTTGCTCACGTAGAGTTTATTATGCTGACAAGCTTTTAACTTGTAGCAGATGTCATCAGTAATATTTCTGATGAACGAAGCTTTTCAAATTTCAATTCTATCTGCTATAAGATGCATGTATTAGGTCTCTTGCTTACAAATGTTTGGCAGTTGTAATTAAGAAAAAGAAAGACTTTTAACATTTCATATTTGTTTTCTATGTTTAGATCTGATAGATGACAATAGTGAAGTT
This sequence comes from Pinus tabuliformis, assembly GCA_031772625.1. Lineage (NCBI taxonomy): Eukaryota > Viridiplantae > Streptophyta > Pinopsida > Pinales > Pinaceae > Pinus > Pinus tabuliformis. The sequence goes on along the minus strand of CM062814.1, from coordinate 392,733,520 downwards.
CTTACTGCTGAGAACTTCAGATCTATGCTTGGAGAGGAAGGGACCTGGCTGATATTGGTATTGCATTCTATTTGAACAGAAATTCTAGATGCATTTTGCTCTTAAATGGATCTGATTCTGATTGTGAATTTTTCATCAACTTTAAGTTTGTCAACTCAGTATCACTATCTGTTAGCAGCAGGCAGAAGTTGATATAGTACAAAATGTCATGAATTAAGCTTAATATTTTTAGCATCAGGAATAATTTGATACAGCACAGAATATAATATTTCTCTTCTTCTAAGAAGATTCCATTTGTTTTTAAGACAAGGTCAAATTCTTATTTTTTTTTTTTCTCTTTTAATCATAACTAATGACAGTGGCTTTACCTATGCATTATTCTCTTAGCTGCTGACATTGGCCTTGTGTTAGGTTTATTCTCTTGGAAGTGGAAATTCCCAGCAGTTTGCTCATAGCTGGAAAAGAATTGGTATGTGCTAGAAGTAGAGGTGATTTTCTTCTTAGGTTATGTGAGAGTTTTGATTTAGCAATAACTTTCTTGTATATGTATGCAATTTGGCTTTAATAAAATTTACATTAGCATAATGAAATATATTCACTAGAAGTTTATAAGTGTTAATGGCAAGTAATGGTATAGTTAAACATGAGAAATGTTATTGCCTGAGAAGAGGGGTCAATGAAATGAGCTAGACTCTTTTATGAGAATGATTAAAAGAAACTAAGACCACTTAAGAGGGATTTATTGCAATGAGAATATTGTAAACAGTGTTGTGTATATTATTATTGGCAATTTCTTGGCCAGAGATCTTAAACTTGGAATGTCTGAAATATGGGGGAAAATATTGAAAAACTTAAAGAAATACTAAATATATTCATTTTTTTCATTTAAAAAGTATACAAACTAATAACATAAAATAATTATTTTTTTTACATAAATATGAAAATAAAACAAATATATTTGATGTATAAAATGTCAAATGATACATTACACATTAACTTTTGATAGCTTCCAGTAAAGACTCGAAACTGAACTGACAGTACAATATTACATTGCATTTAATAAATCTATCTCATCGGTCATCCACATTGATCAATCTACTTTCAATTTTCCTTTGCCCCTTGTTGGAAATCAGGAAAATAATGAGGGGGAGGGGGGGGGGGCAGGAGTGTGGGGGAATCATATTTTACTATTTTATAAATTTTGACAATTATTTAGCCAATCAAACACATTCAACAATACAATAGTGCACTAATCACATAAAGCTTGAACAAATGATATTTATGTGGAAACCAATATGTGAGAAAACGACAAATCTTCTTTTAATTTAAATGTAAATGCAAGCACCAACTTCGGTTTACATTAGATTTGTAGGCACCAACTTGTCGATCACTGAAGTTGCATCTAAAATTTTTGAAGGCTCCATGCCCGAAGATATGTTAGAGGCTTCGTGTACCATCAGAGTTTCTATCTCATCATCAAAGTTTTTTATCTCTAATTTCTTTTTCTCATGTTGTACTCAGATTCCACAAGTCCTGCAATGATGATATAAAGTGATGCTAGTGTGATGAATTGAGTCATGTAACAATCCTAGGTAACTTGAGACATTGTAATCAAGTGAGTTTACTCCGAGAGGTTTTTTTTACTTGATTATTATTAGGTGCTTTCGAAGACTTAATAATTAATTGAGTTTTTTCCTCCAAGCATAACCCCAAAACCGGAGTGTGGCTTGATGGCAAGGCCTTGGTTGAGTCCTAGTGTCTAGAGTCATTGTATATTACCATACTAGATCACTTGTAAAATTTCGTGGAATTTGAATAGGTATAGGGTCAATTTTTTAATTTTTTTTAAATTTCCCACAAGGCAGAAGTTTGAATAAATTCTGAATATAAATTGTAATAAGTGATGTCTAGAGAATTTTTATGGGGTGAGTGTGCTCAAAATTACACCTCTCACCCTCAACTTTCTACTATGACACACTTTGAGGGGTAAAAAATGAGTTCTAGACCCTCAAAAACCAATTTTCCTAAGTTTTGTGGAAAATGTGTCACAAAATTAGCCCAACAATTAAATAAATTGGAGAAAATAAATATTTGCACATGTTAAATGATGTGGAAAACCATCAAAGAGTCAAAAGACCGATGTGGACTCCACCATGGACCAAGAATCAAGGAGAAACATGTGACAAAAAAGGCAAATCAAATTTCTTCAGAGAAGACAGTGAGTTCTCAAGGACATATCCTACGATTTGTGGAAGTTAGCTCGAGTTTCAAGCTCAAGTCTTGAGTTTGATTGGAGTTCACTTGATTGAGGTGGAGAGTGGTCCCCTACCACTCCACTTCACTCTCCCACATGTCCCCTCATCTCAACGAAGTCTCCCTCATTGAGGATTGCGTGGGCCTCTAAGGAAGAAATTGTTAAAATTGGCAACTAGGGCCAAGCTCCATGTGGGTCACCTTATTTATGGCTATTGATATTTTTCCTAGATTCGTCTCATCGAGAGGTGTAGGATTTGATCTAAAGATCATCCGATTTTGATAAGTATTTATGGAGATATGAATTTATTTTGATTATGGACAAATTGTCAAGGTTGGCCAACAAACTTGTGTAGGCTCAGAAGCCCAATAGTCACGTCTATTCAGCCTCAACGTTTGCATATAAATACAAGGTGCCTCCTCCTCATTTGGACAATTCATTCACTCATCCTCTCTCTCTTTCTCACACATGTGGCTGAAAGGAAGACATCCTAGGGCAAGGAAGACGCAAAAAGGATGCTAGGACAACAGGTCATCTTTTTGCCAACGTTGACCAAGCATTGACCATCCAGAAGTGCAGATTGGGTGTGGTTGCCTTTCCTAGGCAGGCCGCAATTTTTGGCACGAAAACTGAGGTGATTTGACCTTTGGTTTGATCGGTGTTGACTGCCCTAGTTTAGGGCTGCAAGTTGACTGTACTTTTGGGGCTGTTCAAGCGCTGCCTCTTCAGGCTGTTCGAGGACAAGTTGACCAGAAATTGACCAAGCATTTTAGAGGTCAATTTCAATTAGTTTGACCAAGTTTGACTTTGTTGATCTAGGGTTTGCTGCCGCTGATATAAAATTACAGAATTCAGATTTTGTACTATTTCTCTCTGCTGAACTATTGAAGATAAAAGAAGATTTGATCAAAGGGTTTCCCCGCATTGGGGTTTGTCCCTGGCAGCTGCCACATCTTGTGTCTCTTGTTTTGGCTTGTTTTCTATTGATCATTTAATATTGTATCTGCACTTTACTTAATGTATATGTGATTGCTAATCTGTGGGTAATAAGAAGAAAAATAAGTAAACTGTTCTAAGCATAGAACATACCATAATTTAACATGGTATCAGAGTTGAGGTGAAGTCAAAGCCCAAGCAAGAGCTAGAATAAGAGCAATCACCGAAGAGAAGGTTGGCAAGGCTATCTTAAAGAAATCATGGGGTCTTCAACACACTTTCTTGCTGAAGACAAACTCCGTGAGAAGTTTGACTATCATGGATGGAAGATGTCTCTCGATCTAACATTAGAAGAGCAGGAAGTGTTGGAGCATGTGAGAGGCGGGATTGTTGAGCCTCCATCAAATGCATCCGCTGCTGCTAGGAACAAATGGACCAAGGGAGAAGTCAAAGCAAGGAGGATCATCCGGGACTCTATCGACAAGCATTTGGTGGCCTATGTTTCCGCGCTGAACACCTCCAAGGAAATCTACGATAGACTGGTGAGTTTACTTAAAGATAATGATGCAAATCAAGTCTTGTTTCTTAGAAATAAGATGAAGGAAATTAAGAAGGGCAAAGATGAGAGTATGCACGCATATTTCTTAAGGATCATCGAGATCAAGAACAATCTCCTATCTATTGGGGAAGTAATTCCTGGTAGGGAAATGACACTCACAATTCTTGGAGGACTGCCATCTGAATGGTATATATTCAGGACTACTTTTCTCAACAATAACGTAATTCCTGGATTTGAGGAATTAATGGCCAGATGCATTCAAGAAGAAACAAGGATGGAAGAACAAGAAATGCCCATACTTAAACGTCATCCCTCTGCCTTTTCTTCTCATGCTAAAAGAAGAAACAATTCCGGAGCTAAATTCAAAGGAAAGGCTGGACCAAAGGGTGGAAGAAAAGGACGGCGTTACAATTGCGATAAAACGAGTCACTATGCAAGGGAGTGCCCTAATAAAAGGGACTCACACCGGGACGATGATCAAAATCCCTCTCAAGGCAATCAAAGGAATGGCAAGTCAAATGGCAGAGGTAAAAGAAGTGCCAGAAATCAAGGAAGAGGACAACCATTCAAGAAGGCAAGAAATTCCAGGTATGAATCTAACACTGTTAACAATAAGCAAGATGAATATTATCTACCAGTAGCTCTATCTACTACTGCTCCCCCGGACTCGTTGGGAAATTGGCTTATTGATAGTGGTGCCTCAAGGCACTTCACTGGTTACAAAGAAGCTCTCTATAATCTGATAGAGAAGGAAACCAACCTGGAAATTGTTCTTGGAGATAATTCAAAATATCCCGTGAAAGGTGTAGGAAATGTCACTCTTCAATTGAATCAGGGAAATACAATCCATTGACAAGATGTATTATATGTACCTGATCTAAAAAAGAACTTGGTGCCCATTTCGACAATGGAAGACAAAGGCTACAAGGTGGCCTTCAGCGATGGCAAGGTACGTCACACGTGTATGGAAAAAGAACTTTAAAGATGCTTTTATTCTTGGGTTTTGAGTTGATTCATTATATCAGGTTGGAGGAAGTCCGCTGGGTGTCATGTTGTGTGACACATCTCTTCAGTCCGAATTATGGCATTGGAGGTTTGCTCACCTTCATTATAAAGCTCTACCCGACGTGAGAAAAATGGTGACCTGGATGCTTGAGTTCAGATTAGAGAAAAAAGGTGTATGTCTAGGATGTGTCGAAGGAAAGCTCAAAAGGGGACCATTCCCCTCAAGCCAAAGCAAGACCTTCGATATATTGCAGTTGGTTCACTCAGACATATCCGGTATGATGCCTATGAACTCCTTGGGAGGATATTTATACTACCTCACTTTTACAGATGATTATTCTCGCAAGACTTGGATATACTTCTTGAAAAAGAAGGATGAAGTGTTCTCCTGGTTTTGGCACTTCAAAACCTTGATCGAGAATCAAACCAAAAAGAAGATCAAGACCTTAAGGATTGATAATTGGACTGAATATGAATCCAATGAGTTTCATGACTTTTGCAAAGAGGCTGACATTAAGAGGGAGACTACTACACCATATACTCCTGAGAAGAATGGTGTGGCGGAAAGGAAGAATCGTACAATTGTGGACGCTGTTCGTGCTATGCTCCATGATCAAAGACTTCCGAAGTTTCTATGGGCCGAAGCTGCAAATACTGCCGTATATGTACAAAACCGATGCCCTCATCAAGCATTGGGTTCCAAGACTCCCGAAGAAATGTTCACCGGTAAGAAACCTGACGTATCTCATTTTAGAATTTTTGGAAGCCCTGTATATTTTCATGTGCCTAAAGAGAAAAGGAATAAATTGGGTGCATCTGGAAAGAAAGGAATCTTTGTGGGCTATCGTGAAAATACTAAGGGCTATAGAATCTATGTAGCTGGTAAAAGGAAAGTCGAGATTAGTCATGATGTCACCTTTGACGAAGATATGGCTCTTAGCAAAGTAGACAATCTTCCTACTTTAAGGGGATCTAAAGAAGCTGACATCGGGGAACCAAAGGAAAAGGAAGATGAGACGATGCCCGATGTGGAAGAACCTATGGATCCTATTGATCCTCCTCCGCAAGAGCCTTCCTCTTCTAGGAAGAGGCCTTCATGGCTTAGGGGGACACTTGATGATGCTGAAGGACACATTGCACCCAGAGGAACCTTCCGTGAAAGTAAGAAGCCGAATAGGTATCAGGGATACCTGACCATCATGAGCACGATCATCCAAAATGAGGCTTCGTCATTCACAGATGCTATCAATCATCAAGTATGGAAGGATGCTATGACCAAGGAATATGAGTCCATCATGAAAAACGATGTTTGGGATGTGGTCCCTAGACCCCAGGACAAAGTAGTTGTCACTTCAAAATGGCTTTACAAGATAAAGCATGCAGTTGATGGAAGTGCGGAAAAGTATAAGGCCTGTTTTGTCGCTCGTGGCTTCTCTCAGAAGGAAGGTATAGACTATGACGAGATATTTGCACCTTTTGCCCGATATACCACCATCCGCTCGATCATAGCCCTTGCTGCTTCGCAAGGATGGAACCTACATCAGATGGATGTCAAGACTGCGTTCTTACATGCTTCAATCAAGGAGGAGGTCTATGTGGAGCAACCCGAAGGATTTGAGATTTATGATCGAGAATCTCATGTGTGTAGGTTGAAGAAGGCCCTCTATGGGCTAAAGCAAGCACCCCGATCATGGTATGAGAGGATCGATAGCTACTTGATGAAGCTGTGATTCACTAGGAGTGAAGCCGACCCTAACCTTTACTTTAAGGTTATAGATGACAAGTCTCTCATACTGGTGCTATATGTTGACGACCTCTTTCTAACAGGTGCAAACCCTCTCATTCACAAATGTAAGAGGGAGCTGGCTTCTGAGTTTGAGATGAAAGACCTAGGACTTATGCACTACTTCCTAGGACTGGAAGTCTGGCAGAAACCAGGGGAGATTTTCCTATCTCAAGGAAAATATGTGTTGAAGATATTGGAGAGATTCGGCATGGTGGACTGCAAGCCCGTAACTACCCTGATGGAGCTTGACTTCAAGAAGTTAAGCGGTAGTGTTGTCGGACCTGTTTTACGAAATGCTACCGAGTATCGTCAACTCGTCGAAGCATTGATGTTCTTGGTGAACTCCCGTCCGGATATATGCTTTGCAGTCAACACATTGAGTCAACATATGGTTGAGCCTCACCACTCACATTGGATTGGTGCCAAGAATCTGTTGAGATATCTTCGTGGCATAGTCACTCATGGGTTGAGATACACTGCCGGAGATGTGAGACTACTTGGGTATACTGACGCTGGTTGGGCAGGCAGTGTGGTGGATCGAAAGAGCACTTCCTGGTGCTGTTTCTCTTTGGGATCTGCCTCGATATCCTGGATGAGCAGGAAGCAGAAATCGGTGGCTTTGAGCACCGCTGAGGCAGAGTACATTGCTGCTAGCATGGCCTCCTGTGAGGCAGTTTGGTTGCGAAAGATCTTCAGTGAGCTGTTTGGATTTACATTGGATACCACCGTGATCCTGTGTAACAACCAGAGCGGGATCCGTTTATCAGAGAATCCCGTATTTCATGATCGCTCCAAGCATATCAATATCAGGTACCACCATATTCGAGATATGGTGCAGCAAGGAGCAAAAAGGCTCCAACATATCGATATAGATGAACATGGCGCTGACATTTTGAAGAAGCCCCTAGAAAAGGTCGAATTCCTGACTTTCTGGGAACAACTTGGTGTCGTTCAGAGACCCTCTTATGAGGGTCGAGTATGATGTATTGAGCTTTGGGAGCTCTGGTGGGGGCGTAGGGTACTTCTTGGAGCAACATGTGACCACTGGGCGACTCACCATCCCCTATTGGAGCACTATGTATAGGGTAAAAGGTTCAACCTACCCGTGTGACACCCCGTGGCGACTGTGGAACAGGATGATTAGTTCTCCTGTGGGCCAGGATGATTCGTTCTCCGTGGCGACTGTGGAACAGGATGATTAGTTCTCCTATAGGCCAGGATGATTAGTTCTCCGTGGCATCCACTGGACAGGATGATTCGTTCTCCTGTGGACAGGATGATTAGTTCTCTTGTCGAGGCATCCTACCCATGCAGTCTGGGACTCATGGGAAGTACCTCTCATCTGATCAATGAGCAGGGAAATGAGGATAGGGACCATAGTAGTACTATCGATGCACACATTGCTGTATCTACTGTACTCCCTATGCTAGGATGGCTTCCATTGATCTGGGATCAATGATACTGATCTGGGATCAGTGAGAGTGGTACACACTCTAAGACTGACTTTGGGTCAGTGGAGTATGGTATGATACATCCTCGATCATTTCTTCTTCTTCATAGTTCGAGCAGAGCATAGTGGAGCAAAGCAGAGCAGAGTGGGGTCAAGCTGTGCAGGACAATGCATTTGATGGATGGATAGCAATGACGGTCTGACGGATTGCAGATGAAGTTCTCCCTAGTTGAAAGGGAGTGTTAAAATTGGCAACTAGGGCCAAACTCCATTTGGGTCACCTTAGTTATGGCTACTGATATTTTTCCTAGATTCCTGAGCCCTCTCATCAAGAGGTGTAGGATTGGTTTAAAGATCATCCGATTCCGATAAGTATTTATGGAGATATGAATTTGTTTTGATTATGGACAAATTGTCAAGGTTGGCCAGCAAACTTGTGTAGGCTCAAAAGCCCAACAGTCACGTCTATTCATCCTTAACGTTTGCATATAAATACAAGGTGCCTCCTCCTCATTTGGACAATTCATTCACTCATCCTCTCTCTCTCTCACACGTGGCTGAAAGGAAGACATCCTAGGGCAAGGAAGACATAGAAAGGAGGACGCTAGGGCAACAGGTCATCTCTTTGACCAGCGTTGACCAAGCGTTTACCATCCAAAAGTGCGGATTGGGTGTGGCTACCTCTCCTAGGCAGGCCACAATTTTTGGCACGAAAACCGAGGTGATCTGACCTCTGGTTTGACCGGTGTTGATTGCCCTAGTTTAGGGTTGCAAGTTGACTTTAGAAATCTGCAAATTGGTTGTACTTTTGGGGCTGTTCAAGGGCTGTTTCTTCAGGCTGTTCGAGGACAAGTTGACTGGAAATTGACCAAGCATTTTAGAGGTCAATTACAACTAGTTTGACCAAGTTTGACTTCGCTGATCTAGGGTTTGCTGCTGCTGATATAAAATTACAGAATTCAGATTTTGTACTATCTCTCTGCTGAACTATTGAAGATAAAAGAATATTTGATCAAAGGGTTTCTTCGCATTGGGGTTTGTCCCTGGCTAGTTGCCACATCTTGTGTCTCTTGTCTTGGCTTGTTTTCTGTTGATCATTTAATGTTCTATCTGCACTTTACTTAATGTATATGTGATTGCTAATCTGTGGGTAATAAGAAGAAACATAAGTAAACTGCTCTAAGCATAGAACATACCATAATTTAACAGAAATTGAGTTGCCACCTGGGAAATTCGAATTGCATGGAGGAGCATTGAGATTGTCACCCATTTGCTTTGAGATTCTAACCATTTTCCTTGGGATTGAATCCCAAATTTCTATTTAAGTGAGCAATGGGCTCTCATTATGTATTCAGGTTATGATCTATTGGGCTTGAGGAAACTCTTCCATTTTGTACACTTGCATTTTGCTAATAAAAACAAAGACTTTGGGGCAATTCTTATTGAGAAATCAATGCTAGTAGGATTAAGGTTATATTTCTCTTTCTTGATAATTACTTGTGAATTATGTTGGCTTCTTTTACTTATTTGTTATATTATCTTTCATCAAGCAATTACCAAATTATGTGTGCATGATGATCACAAAAAACGCAAGACACAAGATGCAGGCACTTTGCCAGGGCAAAACCCCTATTTAGGGGAAATCCCAGTCAAAAATCTCTTCTTTCAATAGTTTTCCTCTAGACTCTTCTACCTAGACAAAGACCTCCTCCACCCCCAGCCAACCTCTCCTTCTTCGATCCAACCTTCAACCTAGCAACAACAACACTTCAACCCAGTAGAAGCAACACTTCGACCTTAGAACTTCGACTTAGCAACTTCCGACATCAGCAACAACTTCGACCTAGACTAGTGTTGAAAAGTGTAACTAGGTTCGGTCTTCATAATGACATGTAATTATGATTTTATGTAATGAGATGTAAAGAAGAAAAATAAAATTACTGTATTGCTTGCTTCATGGGTTTCATTTTATTTTTGAGTCAAGACTCCCATTGAGAGTCTTTAGGAATTGTTTGTCATCTAGTCATAAAATGGTAGAGTCATTGTCATGTAATGAAGTCATGTTACACATTGTAAAAGGTCAAACTCGTCTATGTAAAGTATCCTGCAAGACCTTATCACTTATCCTCTTCAAGTCTGCCTACAACGATGAAGGAACTTGGTAGAAGAAGTTGGCTTTCCTACTTGTGATCATGTTGGCCTATTCGACATGAGATGAGGTGTATAAGTAGCCACACTCGACCTCACTTAGAGGCAAGGAACTCAACAAGCATTTGATCAAGAAGAAGTGTGAAGTAGAGTCCAGTAGTAGAAGTGCAAAGAAGGTATAGCGAAGGAAGATTTCTTATGGGATAACGAAGGTACGATTCTTCTGGGTACAAAGAAGGAAGGTTTCTTCTAGGGATAGCAAAGAAAGGATTCTTCTGGGATCAAGGAAGGAAGGATTCTTCTGGGGTTTATATTGGGTTATATACTCTCCCACAAGCGAAGGAAGAAGGAACGAAGGCATCGAAAAAGGACCGAAGAGAAGCAATATAAGTCTCTCTTAAGGAGACGAGGGTTTCTGATCTAGGGTAAGCCTAAGAGACTGAGATTCTTTGGGTGACCAAGATAATAGAGATTGAAATTCTCTAGAGAAGACCAATGAAAGCCTAGAGACCGAGATTCTCTAGAGGAAGCCAAGAAAAAGTATTGTGAAGGATAGAGACTGAGTTTCTCTAGAAGAAGTCGAGGAGAGTAGTTCGAGACCAAGAAGGAAGTCAAGACAAGGAAGAGGCAGAGCATCAAGGTTAGTGACAATGTTCTTGGGGAGATACTAGTGTCAAGGGTCTTTGTCATGGTCTTGGTATTCGTCTATTGAAGATCTATAAGAAGAATTTCTAATCGGGTTTTCCACTCAAGAGGTGAGAGGTTTTGGCTCTAGATGACAAACCTACATATTGTGTCACTTGTCTTCTATTGTGCATATTGGTAATTGTCTTGATGAAAAGAACAAAATAATAATATAACAAAGAAAAAACTATAAGCTAAAAGGTAAAAGCATATCACAAGCAATTATCAAGTAGAGAAATCTTTTAACTCCTTATGCCCTTGATTTCTCAACATGGTATCAGAGCTTAGGTGCTGAAGTCAAGAAGGGGCATTCAATCAAGAAAACATCAAACAATGGAAGAAAGATTGTAGCAAATTCAAAGGGTACCAAGGGAAAAATCTTCAAAACCCTAGATCGAAGAAATCTACACCAGCAAGAGTCTTGAAACAATCTTCAAGAAAGAAGGAAGACTAAAACATTCAAGAAGGATCGTGAATCAAACTCTCTCTCATCAATCTCTCAAGAAGCAAATCCTCTATCGACATCAAGATTAAGTTGGAAGCAAGCATCAATTTCTCAAGTACGTCGATGACTATATCTGATAATAATAATAAAATGTCTTTTTGCAAGAAATCAATAAATTGGTTGGGGCTGCAAATTTTCATGCATGGAAGAAAAGGACAAACCTAAATCTTATTGAGAATGAGGTCATGGATCACATCAAGGGGTCGATAACCCAACCTCCAAAGGAAGATACTCAAGCACATGCTAGATTCATGAAGGGAGAAGTAATAGCCCTGAGGATTCTTATAGAATCTATAAAAGACTCTCTAATCCCATATGTATCAAAGTTGGAGACTGTAAAAGCTATATATGACAAATTGGTAGAGTTGTTTTTTGTAAGTACTGCAGGAGAAGTAATCTCATTAAGGCATGAACTCTACATACTAAAGAATGTCGAAGGAAGATGTTCCAGGAGAGACAATGATGAGTATGTCTATAAATCATTGGTCCGCCAGCATTGAGCTCAGATCTTGTGGAGAGATAGAGCTGTTAGTCAAGGTCTTGCTATGTGACAATGCTGGTTGATATGATGCTATACAAATGAGTTACCAATTCGAATTCTTCTTATGAGAAATTATTCAGATTGATGACCAAGTACCATTATGAATACCTCCCTAGTTAAGAGGGAGTGTTGAAAAGTGTAACTAGGTTCGGTCTTCAAAATGGCATTAATTAAGATTTTATGTAATGAGAGGTAAAGAAGAAAAATAAAATTATTGTATTGCTTGCTTCATGGGTTTCATGAGCAAGAGATTTTATTTTTGAGTCAAGACTCCCATTGAGAGTCTTTAGGAATTGTTTGTCATCTTGTCATAAAATGATAGTCATTGTCATGTAATGAAGTCATGCTACACATTGTAAAAGGTCAAACTTGTATATGTAAAGTATCCTCCAAGACCTTGTCACTTATCCTCTTCAAGTCAACCTACAATGATGAAGGAACTTCCTAGAAGAAGTCGACTTTCCTACTTGTGATCATGTTGGCCTAAGGGACTGAGATGAGGTGTATAAGTAGCCACACTCGACGTCACTTAGAGGCAAGGAACTCAACAAGCATTCGATCAAGAAGAAGTGAGAAGAAGTATAACGAAGGAAGATTTCTTTTGGGATAGCGAAGGTAAGATTCTTCTGGGTACAATGAAGGAATGTTTCTTCTGGGGATAATGAAGAAAGGATTATTCTAGGATCAACGAAGGAAGGATTCTTTTAGGGTTTATCTTGGGTTATATAATCTCCCACAATTGAAGGAAGAAGGAACGAAGGCATCAAAAAAGGACCGAAGAGAAGCAATATAAGTCACTCGTAAGGAGACTAGGGTTTCTGATCTATGGTAAACCTAAGAGACCAAGATTCTCTGGGTGATCAAGGTAATAGAGACCGAGATTCTCTAGAGATGACTAGTGAAAGCCTAGAGACTGAGATTCTCTAGAGGAAGCCAAGAAAAAGCAGTATGAAGGATAGAGACCGAGTTTCTCTAGAAGAAACCTAGGAGAGTAGTTCGAGATTAAGAATAGAGTCGAGACAAGGAAGAGGCAGAGCATCAAGGTTAGTGACAAGGTTCTTGGCAGGATACTAGTGTCAAGGGTCTTTGTCATGGTCTTGGTATTTGTTGTTTGAAGATCTATACGAAGAATTTCTGATTGGGTTTTCCTCTCAAGAGGTGAGAGGTTTTGGTCCTGGCTAACAAGCCTACATACTGTGTCGCTTGTCTTCTATTGTGTATATTGGTAATTGTCTTGAAAAAGAACACAATAATAATGTAACGAAGAAAAGACTACAAGCTAAAAGGTAAAAGCATGTCACAAGCAATTATCAAGAAGAGAAATCATTTAACTCCTTATGCCCTAGATTTCTCAACAACTAGGAGACTTCGATCTCCTAAACCAACCCACACGAGAGAGAGCGAGAGAGAGAGAGAGAGGAACCAAAATTTCGATTTTCTTTCTGTCCTTCGACCAAACTCACACTCCTTTTAGACCCTTCCTTCAACTTCGCACTTCTTCACAGCTTCCAGCTTCCAGCTTCCAAAGATCGAACTATGCTTGAGAGAGTGAGATGCACAAATGAAGTCGAACTGCCTTGTATATATAGCCTTCCAATGAGGTTGAATTGCCTTCCTTGAGGCCGACTTGATCTTCTTGAGGCCGACTTGGTGTGGAGGTTACATAATTTATTTTTGACTAAAAAATAATTCTTTTTACATTGTTCGAAAGCCCAAGAAGTTTCTCATAAAATATATAATGACTTTATTGAATCCTTGTTAATCCTAAGAGTCCTCAATGGGGACTTTGACTAATAAAATGATGACCCAAGCATGAAGCCCATGCTTTAAGAAGTCATTGTAACAATAATAAAAATCTTTTTACAAATAGATTTTATGAAGACCGACATTAGTTATATTTTTCAACATTTTTGGTGTTCTCTTGGCACTTTGAGGTGATTTCTTTCCATACTATTGTTATCGTGCTTCAATTTCTTATACATTTGAATGTTTGTAATAGTCCTAATAGAAAATTTGCAGTGATAACGAAGATATGTAATAAATTTCAAAATAAAATTTGTTCAACAATTTACACATATAACAGAAATTTCTCCTCAAACACCAAACTGACTAATTTTCATTAATATAATGGCTGGAGTATAATAGAAGGTGGAAGATGTGCATACGGGCTTGCACAAGGCAAGCTACAAGCCTTAGGTGATCAATACAAAAATGCCCAACTGTTGTAGAAATGTTGCTCTCCAGAAAACTGCGCTGGCCCCCTAATTCTACATTGCTGGCTGACTTCAGGGTCTGATTTACCCCCTCAAAACAACCCAAAAATTCTATAAAATTAGGAGTGCGCTCCTTGCCAAAAACCCAAAAAAATCCAGAAAGGGCTTTCCCTAGTTTTGACCCTCCAAATTCGGCCTCCTAGAGCTTGGCCCTGCTCTAAACCAGAAACCTGCACCTCTATCTAGAACTGCTATTTCTTTCTCCCAAAATGCCAAGAAACCCCTCCAAGTATGCCTCCCAATAAAATCCCAACAACCCAACTCCTCAATCCTCCGGGCAAGGCTCTCTCCAAACAACCCACACCATAGTCTGTGTAGTCTTGGGGGAAAATGACACAGTCCCTTGAGCCAAAAATTCGACCTGAGTGCTAGGCTCCTCCTCCTGTTGAAATATCGCTCCTCTAAGATGGAAATTGGACAAGGATCACTCCGACAACACTTCTCACCCAATTCCCAACACCTCTGCTCCACCAAAACAGTGTGGCTTCCTCCACTGTGTCCTTGCTGAGCCAAGGCAGCGTAAATCTCTGTAGAATGTAACTCTCTCTGTCTCCAAATGAAAAGGGAAGACCTTCCTAGGGTGGCACTCGAGGTCCACTGAAGAAAGGGTGAGCTTCACTCCTTGGGAAGCTCTTGTGCTAAGTAGCACGTTGTAGCTCAGTTGAACAACTAAAGCAACAATGAATTCTGAAATCATTGAAAGGCCCCAAATGTTGCTCCTCTTCTCCTATTTATGCTGTCTCCCTTGAGTTTCATGTGGGTCCCATCAATAATTTCGATCCCCACCTAGGAAAATCGAACTATCTTCAAGGGGTGCACATTATTTGTGGGTGAGTGGCGCCCACATTCCATTAAAATGCACATCGACCCCCTTTTTCCTAAGTTTCTCCACCAAAATTGCATTAAGCCAAAAATGACAATAGGGAAAACAGTTAGGAAGGGACATTACAATTCTTCCCTCCCAGATGTTGCTTGTCCCCAAGTAACTGCAAAACCGGATGCTGCAAAATTTGTTCACTCTCCCATGTGGCATCCTCTTCTGGCAATTCCTTCCATTTGACCAAGTGCTCCCTGATCACCTTGTTTGCCAACCTCCTCTCCCGGGTCTTCAATATGAACTCAGACTTCAAAATTAATTGCCCCTCATCATTCAAGGGAGGCAACTTAGTTGTTGCTGTAACATGTTGCCCTAGCGCCTTTTTCAGGCATGGGACTTGGAACACGTTGTGGATTTGGCTCTCCAAAGGTATCTCCAACTCATAAGCCACATCTCCAACCCTCTTGACCACCTTATACAACCCATAAAACCGAGGTTGAGGCTTTTCTGCCCACTTTTGCTTGAGTGAAGATTGTCTATATGGCTGCAAGCGTAGGTAGACCATGTCCCCTACCTCAAAATGTCTCTCCACTCTGTGCTTATCAGCATACATCTTTTGCTGATTTTGGGCCACCTGCAAGTTGTTCTTGAGAGCTCGGAGAATCTCTTGGCTCTCTTGAACCCAATCCTTTGCCCCTGGGGCCCTGCTATCTCCAAACACCATGTCAGAAAAAGAAAGTGCATCATATCCATAAAGTGCTCGGAAAGGAGACATACCAATCAACATATGATAAGTGGTATTGTAGCAGAATTCTCCTAGATGAAGCCACTTGACCCACGCTCTCTGCTGGCCTGTCACATAGTTGCGCAGGTACCCCTCCAACCACTTGTTCACAATCTCGGGCTGCCCATTTGTTTGGGGGTGATAGCTAGTACTGGGTGTAAGATCTGTCCCCACCAGCCGAAACAACTCCTGCCAGAAAGCCCCCATAAACTTGTTGTCCCTGTCACTAATGATGGTCTTGGGGAGACCATGTAATCGGAAGACCTCCCGAAAGAATAACTCGGCCACCTGGGAGGCTGAAGATCTCGATGAGATGGTGAAGAAATGGGCAAACTTGGTCAACTTGTCAACCACCACAAAAATGCAATGTTAATTTTAGGTATGTTCTATGCTTAGAGCAATTTATTTCAATTTTCATAGTTAGCTCAATATCTTTTCCAAATTAGCAATCACATCAGCATTAAAGTAAACTGCAAATAGAACATAAACATAAATCGCAAAAGACAAGCCAAGACAAGAGGACACAATATGTGGCGCTAGCCAGGGACAAACCCCAATGTGGGGAAATCTTTGATCAATTCGTCTTATATGTTCTTCAATAGTTTAGCAGAGAGAGAGAGAGAGATAGTACATTTACAACAGAAGTCAACACTTTGACTTATCTAGATAAGAGTATAGATCATCTCTAAGAAGATGATACATGAGATTAGTTGAAGACATGCTGCTTCAACTGATTCTCCAAGGTGACTCCTTCACCTATCATTGTGTTGCATCTTGTCATCATGCTGCACCTCACCGCACTGCACCATGTTGCACCCATCATTATAATGTTGGACCTCATGACCATGCTGCACCCATCATCATAATGCTGGACCTCATGACCATGTTGTACACATCATATTGCTGCACCTTATGTTGCAATGCTGTCCCATGTTCCATGTTGTCATACAACATGTCTCATGTGCTTGCAACACCATGCTTGCCACTGTTATCCGTGTTGTCCATGCTTGTCATGTTGCACCATGCTTGCTATGCTGCACCATGTTGTTCATGCTTGCCATGCTGCACCATGTTGTCCATCCTTGTCATGCTGCACCATGGTTGCTGCTGTCCATGCTTGCTGTCCCATTGTGCCACTGCTGCACAATGTCATTGTTGTCCCATCATTGTTCTGTCTCATCATGCTGCTGCCCCATTGAACATTACCTTAGCATCCCTTTGCTGTCCCATTTACTATGCAGGTGTCCCTTGCTACTGCTGCCTAGATATATTGCTGTAGCTGCTGTCCCTAACAGTCATGCTATACCTTGCTGCTGTCCCCTTAGTCTTGCCATACTTTGCTGCTGTCCCATGTGTCCTAGCAGCACCATGTAGCCCAGTTGTCCCATTTACTAGCACTGTTGTGCTAGGCATGTTTGAGCCCTCAAACTCTCCATGTTGTCCCTGTTTTGAGGTGGTTAGGACTGCGGCCTACCACAGTCCCACATTGTCACCTATAGCCCACCTTTTTGCTGCCCCAAACAACCCTTCTTCAACTCGGCCTTCCCTTGGCCTCCTTTCAGCTGCTCGGTGCCTTGTTTTAGGCCTTAAAACAGTTCTCCCTTTCGGCGACATTAGGCCTGCATCTAGGGCACCATATGCCTGCGGCTAGCGCACCATTGGTCTGTTTAGGACAACGTCTATCTTCATCTTAACAACGGTAAGACAACGTAGGTTGGGGCTGCCTTTGGATTGTGTTAGGGCTGCCTTTAGGATAGCGTTAGGGCTGCCTTTAGGATAGCATTAGGGCTGCCCTAGAACAGCATTTAGGGCTGCCTTTAGGACAACGTTTAGGGCTACCTTTAGGACAACGTTTAGGGCTGGATTAGAACAACGTTTAGGGCTGCCTCTAGGACAGCGTTTAGGGCTGCCTTAGAACAACGTTTAGGGCTGCCTTTAGGACAACGCATAGAACCCTTCCATCGCTTCGTTGGCTTGCCTTCTTTGCTGCGGCTAGGGCAACCTCTCTTCCTCCAATGTCTAGGGCTTCTACTCCTAGATTTCTCTTCCACTAAAACCCAAGACAAGTGGAGAGAAATCAAGATAGAAGTGTGTGTGGAAATGACTATCAAGTCACCTCTTTTTATACTAAATCGTGGAGCACATGTGTGGATTATTTGGTTGTTGGCCGACCTTGACGAATTGTCTTATAACACAATTAAATTCATAACTCCATGAATACTTATCGGAATCGGATGATCTTTAGATCAATCCCACACCTCTCAATTAGAGGGATCCAAGAAAAATATCAGCGGCCATAAATAAGATGACCCACATGGAGTTTGGCCCTAGTTGCCAATTTTAACATGTAGTCTTGCCCCTGCATAGCTGAGAGTCCCGTGATAATATCCATAGACACACTCTTTCAGTTCCTCTCCGAAATGGGAAGTGGTTGCAATAAATCGGCGGGATGTGACAACTCCACCTTGTTCCTCTGACAATCTATGCACACCTACATGTGCCTCAACACATCTCCTTTGAGCCCCCGCTAGGAAAATCTCTCTCTGATACCATGATATGCCTTGAGGAAGCCCTGGTATCTTGCTAGGGGGGAATCGTGAGAGGCCTTCAAAATCCTCTCCTTAAGTTGAGATCTTGGCACCAAATATATCCGGTCTTTGTAGTAGATCACGTCATCCATCACTCGAAACCTGTCATCCCTGTGGGTACTGTCCAAAATCTGACAAGCCTGTTTGTCCTTGGAGTACTCAGCCAAGAGTTGAACCTTCCAGTGATGCGTAAGGTCCATCAGAGATAGTGTTGCAGGCCTCCTAGAGAAGGCATCTGCCACCACATTGTGCTTGCCCTTCACATACTCGATCTCAAAATTGTAAGCCTAGAGCTTACTCACCCATTTATGCTATCTCTCCTCTAATGACTGCTACTCCAAGAAAAATCGAAGACTATTGTGATTAGTCTTTACCTTGAACTGGTTTCCCTCCAAATACTGCCTGAACTTGGCCAGTGCATGCATCACGACCAACATCTCCTTGTCATACACTGAGTACAACCACTCATGTGGTAGCAGCTTCCTACTCTCGAATGCAATAGGATTGTCTCCTTGTGTCAACACGGCCCCAACTCCCTCGCTCGAGGCATCACACTCCAACACAAAAGGCCTCGTGAAGTCCAGTAAAGCCAAGACAAGACAGCTGCTCATAACCATCTTGAGGTGCTCAAAGGCCTCCTCGGCCACCTGCATCCAATCAAATTCTCCCCTTTTTGTCAAATTGGTGAGGGGTGCTGTTAGCTGTGAGAATCCCCTCACGAATCTCCTATAATATGTGCAAATGCGCAGGACCCCCCTTAGCTATGTCATGTTCCTGGATGTCGACCAATCCAGTATGGCTCCGATCTTCTCCTGGTGTACCTTTACTCCATCCTCCCCAATCATGTGCCCGAGATACAACATCTCTTTTAGCCCAAATTCACATTTGGACATCTTTGCACGCCTCAACTGCCCATGAAACACGTGGTTCATACAAGAATGGAATGTAGCCAAAGCGTTTGTTAGCCTAAAGGGCATCGCCAAGAACTCGAAATGTCCATAGTGGCAACAAAAGGCAATGTTTGGGATATCTTGTTCCCTCACTCGTATCTGATGATATCTCGAACATAGATCTCTCTTATAGAAGTATTTCGCCCCTCTAAGCTCATCCATCAGCTCGTCAATGCACGGAATGGGATATCTGTTCTTCAATGTTTTCTTGTTGAGGGTCCTATAGTCATACACATTCGTAGTGCCACATCCTTCTTCTTCACCAGTACCATGGAAGAAGCGAAGGGACTCGAACTCAGCTTGATGTGACCCAACCTCAACAACTCCTGGATGGCCATATCTATCTCTTCGTTATAGGCCTTTGGGTGCCTATATAGGGTGGTGATGTGTGCGTTCACTACATCCTCCAACTCAATGGTGCTCAAACCCACGATCTGGTGCTCTGCCTGGTGGGATCTCCCCCAAAACCCCCTGGTGCCTCTCCAGCAAGGCCAATTTATTTGGATGCACAGGCTGTTTCGGAGCCCCCGTCTCCCAAATCCTCAACTCGATTGCCCACTCTATGTCCCCATGTTGTAGATCTGCCTCCATCCGGTGAGATGAAACTGTCCGTGGAGGGTAAGAGTGCATTCCCCTCAATAACACCATCTTCTCATTTGGCCCCAAAGACTCCATCTCCAACTTTTGCCAATCAGTGGTGACCTTTCCCAATGAATACAACCATTGGACACCCAACACCACTTTGTTGTCTGGGACATCATCTACACAAAAGTGATCAGTGAGCGAGTAGTTCCCCATCCCCACAGTCAGCCCAGGAACATATTTTGTGCACTGCATGGTCCGATCTCCTGGCACCAATACAGAAAACCCCTCAAATGTCTCTGTTTGGATGCCCCTGCGCTCCACCATTTGAGCATCAATAAAGTTGTGGGTGTCCTCACTATCCACTAGGATAGACACTCGTTGCCCCTGTACTGTCCCCCTAATCCTGAGTGTTAAATACTTCGGGACTCCTCGAAGTGAAACGAGGACTCCTCGGGATGGGGCAAACGGTCCTCCTCTCAGTGGTGGTGACGGTAGCCCTCCTAATGTCTGCCCTTCCTCCTCTCCTTGCTCGACTCCTATCTTGGCCTCCTCATCGAGCTCACTGTCTGAATACACCTCAATGAAATGGGCCTTGCTCGCGTGAAGCACAACCTCCTCCTCCGAAGATCTCTCAGGCTCTCGTCATCTAGCTGGCCACGTCCTCCATCTCTCTGCAGTGGCCTGGTGTCTCGGTTCCCTTGTGGTGTTGTGGGTCTAGAGGGAACGAAAGCTCGAGTCTTGGGCACTGCATCAATCATATCTCGGGTCCTAGAGATAACATCCAGAAGTGATGTGGGTTTGTAAGCCCTCACCCAACCATGCAAAGGCTCAGCAAGCCCCTCCATAAATAACATAATCAGTTGGGCCTCTGAGATGTCTGTCACCATCACTGCCAATCTCTGGAACTTCGTAATGTAAGCCTCTGCGTTGCCAGTTTGCCTCAGATGGGCTAACTCCTTGAAATGCAACTTTGGGTCTTTCCTCTCAAACCTCTCCAACAGCCTCTGGGTGAACTCTGTGTAAGTGGTGATATGGATGTGTCCCAATGTGATCAACCCATGATACCACCACTCTTGGGCATCCCCCTCCAAGTGAAGAGTAGCAAATTGTATAAAATCAACTTCTCGCATGGGGTTCAGGTGGAAATATGTGTCTAGCTTATGGATTCATGCCCTGGCCGAACTCTTTGCTGACCCATCAAAGTTCGGAAGTGTAACCTTCCTTGCTAACTTCTGCACATCTTGGTTGGATGTTCCCCCTCTGTAGTGGGCTCCAACCCCTGTAGTGCACCTCTCCTTGAGGTGGATATACTCTCCAAAAGACATCACCCGCTTAATCCGGGTATCCAACCCCTCATACTCATCAATGCTAGGTGTAATTGAGTGGACCAAATCTGCAACCGGGTCTGGCTCCCTCTCCAGCTTGGTCTCCACAAAGTGAGGTAAAGTAGGACGGCTAGCCTGCCCAGGTTGGGGAGTATGTGGGAGTTGATAAGTACAATTGCCTCCTCTTGCTCTAGAGCCCCCATCACCTTGAGGCTTTGCCTTGGGCTTTCCACCCATCTGCAACCCCATCACCTGATGTATCATGTCCATCATGAGCTGCCCTTGCCTCAACATCTTCTGATTAGTCCTCAACAACTCCAAAACTTGGTTCTGACCCATTGGCTTGGGTTGCTCGTTGTCCTCCTGGTTGTCCATCCCTCCTCTACGGTTCTCCACCTCGGTACCTGGAAATGGATCCGGGCCTTCGTCTCTACCTTGATCCCTGCCTCTGCCTCTGCCACTACCATGCCCTCTCTGGAAGACTACCCCTTGGTATCGTGGTGGCATCACCTGTTGCTATTCCCCACCCTGGCCAAGAACATGCTCTGATACCACTGTAGTAGTCTTGATGGAAAATCTGCAATGACAACAAAGACATGTAATAAATTTCAAAACAAAATTTGTTCAGCAATTTACACATATAACAAAAATTTCTCCTCAAACACCAAACTGGCCAATTTTCATTAATATAATGGCGGGAGTACAATAGAAGATGGAAGAGGTGCATCTGGGCTTGCACAAGGCAAGCTACAAGCCTCAGGTGATCAATACAAAAATGCCCAACTACTGTAGAAATGCTGCTTTCTAGAAACTGCACTAACCCTCTAATTTTGCATTGCTGGCTGACTTCAGGCTCGGATCTACCCCCTCAAGAGTCAAAACAACCCAAAAAATTCTATAAAATTAGGAGTGTGCTCCTTGCCAAAAGCCCAAAAAAACCTAGAAAGTGTTTTCCCTAGTTTTGACCCTTCAAATTCGGCCTCCTAGAGCTTGGCCCTCCTCCAAAGCATAAATTTGCACCTGTCGCTGGAACTGTTGTTTCTTGCTCCCAAAATGCGAAGAAACCCCTCCAAGTATGGCCTCCCAACAAAATCCTAGCAACCCAACTCCTCAATCCTCAGGGCAAGGCTCCCTTCAAACAACCCACACCATAGACTTTGTAGTCGTGGGGGAAATGACACAGTCCCTTGAGCCAAAAATTCGACCCGAGTGCTAGGCTCGTCCTCCTGTTGAAATATCGCTCCTCTAAGCTGGAAATTGCACAAGGATCACTCTGGCAATACTTTTCACCCAATTCTCGACACCTTTGCTCCACCAAAACAATGTGGCTTCTTTCATTGTGTCCTTGTTGAGCCAAGGCAACACAAATCTTTGTAGGATGTAACTCTCTTTGTCTCCAAATGAAAAGGGAAGACCTTCCTATGGTGGCACTCGAGGTCCACTGAGGAAAGGGCGAGCTTCACTCCTTGGTAAGCTCTTGTGCTAAGCAACACGTTGTAGCTCAGCTGAACAACCAAAGCAATAATGATTTCTCAAATCATCAAAAGGCCCCAAATGTTACTCCTCTTCTCCTATTTATGCTTGCTCCCTTAAGTCTCATGTGGGTCCCATCAATAATTTCGACCCCCACTTAGGAAAATCGAATTGCCTTCAAGGGGTGCATATTATTTGTGGGTGAGTGGCCCCCACATTCCACTAAAATGCACATCGACCCCCTTTTTCCTAAGTTTCTTCACCAAAATTGCATTAAGCCAAAAATGACAAAATTGTTTTTCTCACCTTAGGGAAAATAATTAGGAAGGGACATTACACTGTTGTTAGCTTCTATTTCCATCTATTTTAGATTAATATGTGCAAACTATCTTGCACATATCCTTGATTTTAGAGTAGTATTCTAGGAGTGAAATTGGCAATTGATTTTTGGAGGAATATTTGGTCTATTTCACCCATTGTGTTGCTGTAATTCCTTTTGCAACCTAATATTTGTCTTCAAGTGTATAGGGAAAATCTATTTGAATTGTGTGTAGGAATCCATTTGGGCGTGGGAGAAGTCTCACATAGATCAACTCACTCCCGGATTCAAGGTTGCTCAAGACCCATCGACTTTCACTTCAAGGCTTTCATCTAAAGAGAAGCAAGAGGGGAGTTCTCTTTCCCATTATCTACTTGAATCATTTATAAATTTAAATTACATGCTTCTTTTGATCTAGAGCTTTAAAAGATTTCATAAGCTAATTAAGAGCAATTTTCTAAACTAGACAAGTATGGGGGTTCACTCCCTTCACTTGGTTTGGTTTCTTGTATATTGGTATGTACCATATTTTGTTTTCTTTGCATGCTATCTCCACTTCATTTCATCTAACTTTTCATTAGGGACACCAACCACCTTAGCTTTACCTAGGAGAGAGCTTTAACGGACAGAGTTGGGAATAGTTGACAATCCCATCTCTTAGGTTTGCCACCAAGCCACACCTTGTGGGGTTAAGGACTTTTCCCACATTAACCAGGTGTGCAAGCAAGGCAACATCAACACAACCTGCAAGAGGCACCAACCCCCTTTTTCTTTGCAAGCACTCACTTGGTGGAAGCACCTTCCCACTTGTTTGCAAGCACCGTGTAATATCCCTCTTGGGAAGATTGCCCATTAGGGTGCAATTTTGAGCTAGGGTTTTCAATAAATTATGAAAGAATTGTACTTCATAACAATAATGCAATATTCATCAATCTATGAAACAATGGCGCTCTTTATTGAATACACAAGTAGTTTAGGAAAGAACCCAAGTAACAATAGATTCCATAAGCAACCATTATAAAATAGGTCTAATTCAACAAGTAATTAACATACTTACAAGGTCAACAATCTCCCAACAGGGATGTCAAGTCAAACAATGGTTTCTAGACTACAAACTGTAGCTACCCCCTTGCTGCCAAAAAACCTATCAATAGTCCTTCATGCTAACTTGTGTCCTTAATATTGTCTCTGGAGAAGTTATCTTGGATCAATGAAAGGATTATTCATGCATGTTATCTTGTAAGTGAGCCTTGTCATTGATAAATTTCTATTTTACGTCTAATCTATGGAATATATTTGTAATCTAGGGTTTTTCTATTGTGCCTTAATTTGTTGAAGCTCAATTGCATAGAAAGTAGATGGCAATATTGCATGCATTACTCATGAATAATATGTGAATGGTAATCCCCTTGGTGAATCTTTGAATTAGTTCTCCCAAGTGAATATTGATCGCTCACAAAGATATTAGTTAGTGTTTGGGTTTTAGGGCATCAAAATATCCTTACTCCTTTGCAAGTTTTGGTTGATTTAGCAATCCCATAGATTCCATCCACCCAAGGACCAGGCATTGGTCTTTTGTCTAAAAGGTGATCAACCTTTACTTTACCCTTAACTTGAATTTCACACCTCTTCTCTCTCTTGTTTTAGCCCTCCCAAGGATAAGCAAACTCAATTAGGGCTTAGTGCGAATTGGTCTAGGAGGGAGATTTTTGGTATTAGAAGGATTGAACATTGAGAGTAGTATGTTGGAATTTCCATGCATCATAGATCTGGTCTATGCCCTAGCTAGGAAGACAAACATACTAGAAGTGCCCAACCTTAAACAACTTTGAACAACAGAACGTAACAACAAACAAATCAATAATAGGACACAATATTTTAGGCCCAAAACATGTTCCTTATTAGTCCTTCAGTAGGAAAGCCTTAGGGATTTCGTACTAAGGATCATGGCCCTTTACAAAACCCCGTACAAGCTATAGTACACAGTTAGTTCTTTGACCAATACAACTGGTCTAAGCATTGATCCAGTTCTACCAACCCTCAAAATAGGGCTCAATTACCTCAACAGACCTCAATCTTGTCTTCATCTATGACTGCGACTACCTCTTGCTTGCTTAGGTTAAGTCCTAGCCTCCTCCACACAAATGAAATACTTCTCATTTGATGTGACATTTAGCTTCTCCTTTGGATAGTATATATAACTATCCATAGGTCACTTAGGGAACCCTTGGCCCTTTAGGGTTTTGCCCACTCAACCTTTTAACAATTAATTAGAATATAAAATTTGTTTCCTTGGGTTCCAAGCTCACTCTTTTGGGTTAGAATTAAGAAACCCCAAACTCAACCTTTTAACAATTAATTAGAATATAGAATTAGTTTCCTTGGGTTCTAAGCCCTTTTTGTGGGTTTTCTTCACTTGGAAATAAGAAAATAACCTTTTGAGCTACCCAAATTTCAACGTAGTAGTGGTTACCTGAAAATCATTCCTATTGGTGGCTAATCTTTCCATTTTTCTCTATAATTTCTCTTGCCCTAGCTTTTTGCCCTAGGAGAAAACCTGGTTTGGTTAACCTTCAACTTGAGGGATTTTTGAAGGTTTCATGTGCCATTGTCTTGTTGGGATACATTCTTGGAAACCTTTTCTTGGTACCTTGACTTTAGGCCACTCCATTTCACACGCTATTTATCAAGCCCTAGGTCAAGCGTGCCCTATTTAAACCTCTCTAAGGGAAGCAGATTGCCTCTCCTCATTGCTTGAGCCTTATACCTAGGTTGTGTCATCGATCAATGACCTATTATGCCACCTTTTACCTTTAAGCCTAGAATATCTCTTAGGTGACTTATATATTGGGACTCCTCCCATTGGTGAAAGAGTAGGGGTTAGTAGTTGTGGTGACAATGGGCTACTACCTTGTTGTTGTCACCAGGTTTAGTGATTGCCTTGCCAGGTGCCCCTCTACAACACCTGCTATATTTTGTGTCAATAAGCCTAAATTTTACTTACCCATTTTTGTTCTCTTTCATTTAGGTCCTTTTGTTGTAGGAGGTGTCGTAAGCTATTGTGAACTGTTTTTGAGCACAAACTTGCCCCTTACCAAGTACTATTTGAACTTCGTTAAAGGATGCATAATGCCAATAGAGAGCTTTGTAATTGTTCAATCTTTTTTTCTTGTTTATTTTCAGTCGCTGAGTTATACGACTGCCCTTCATCATTTGTTTCGATGCATTGAGCCATTTTAAGGGCTTCTTTGCATGTTTGTACTTCGTGCATCCTCATCAGTCCTCAGATATTCTGTAATAGACTAGCAACGCACCATTGGACTAGTAATGCTTCATGAATAGTATATGGGATCTGACTTAACAAACCTTTAAATCGTTTATCATATTCCCTTACGGTCTCATTTGGATACTGTTTAATCTCTTTCAATTTTTGAGCTGCGAGATGCTTGGCATCTTATGCTTTGAAAAAGGAAAAGAAACTTGTTTTAATATCGTTTTTACTTTTTGATTGGTTTTTTGTAATATTCATAAACCAAGTGCTCACTTCTGAAGAGCAGCTGCAAATTGGGTGTTGAAGAAAGTGTAACTAGCTTCGGTCTTCATAATGACATGATCTTTCTAAATGATGAAATAAAAGAAATAAAATTAATTTTATATGCCTTGCTGCATGGGTTTCATGAGCAAGAGGTTTATTTGGTAGTGGCTCCCATCGAGAGCCTTAGGATTTATTAATAAGTTAAAGAGTCAATGTCATGTATGAAGAAGCTGTTCTTGAGCCTATGTTTAAGATATACAAGTCTATAGGAAAGTCTAGAAGCTCTTCAAAGACAAGCACAAATCCCTCTTGAAAAAGTCGGCCAACAAATCGAATTAAATACACTCATGTCAGCTCACTTGAAATGACACATCTCTTCATGAATACAAGTCGGCTTATTATGGAGATGAAACCATTATAAATACCCAGCCAGGGTTTGCGCAAAAGTATAAAACAAAACTCAGATTATCTGTAGTTTTCGGATGGGTACAGGAAGTACAAAATTTTGGATGACAAGTGTATAATACTTCGGATGGGTACAAACCAGCATCTCTGTAATTTTTGGATGATTATAGTGAGTAAAGTATAAAAACCTCGCAAATATTAGAAGATCTCTGTTCTTCGGATGGGTACTATGAGGATGAGGATCTCGGTGCAGGGAGAGAATACACTCTGTCTCGGCATAGTAGACAGTCTCAACATATTTATAATGAAAAAAATCTCTATGCCGGGAGAAAACATAGTCATGGCCTCGGTATATTTGTGATGAGAAGATCTCACAGTGACACACTATGTCTTGGCATACTTCTAGATGCTGTCATGATCTCAACATAGTTTCAGTTATGATCTCGGTATAGACATAGTCATGATCCCGACGGAGACATAGTTACAAGGTGAAGATCTCAGTGAAGATGTGGCAATGGTGCAACGGTAACGATCTTGTTGTTATGATGAATATCTCACTGAAGGTGTAGTAATGATGACCTCGATGAAGCAACAGTGATGAAGATGATCTCAGTAGTGACAAAGAAGAGGATTGATGTCTTGGTCTTGGAGTGGCCTAATAGGTCAAGGGTCATGGTTTTGGTATTCATCAATTGGAATCTATATAAGAATAATTTTGTGTGGGTTTTCCTGTCAAAGAGTGAGAGGTTTTGGCCTTGGCAGAAAGCCAACATCTTGTGTTCTTGTCTCTTTTGTTTTGGTAGCTATTTGATGAACTAAGAAGACACACTCTAATAATAACAAGTGAAGATTGTGCTAAGAAGAAAAAGTTAAAATACCTCACAAATAGTTATCATGGCGAGAAGAATCTTATTAAACTTAATTTTCCCTAGATTCTTCAACATGGTATCAGAGCTAAGGTGCTGAAGTCAAAGGAAGGGAAACAAAAAGAGACATTCAAGGATCAACATCAAAGCAAGTTGAAGGGCTTTTTGTTTCAAAACCTACATCAAAGATTGAAGGAGATAGTCTATTAGAATATGTCTATTTAGTATTTAATGCTCAGTCTTCTAGCTGTTGCTAATTCTATTCTTTTAGCAGTTTCTTAGATGAAACTGTTTGTACATAGAAACCTGATGTTTCTATTATTGTAAATATCTTTGTATTATCATTGAGCTGTTTGCTCTTTGTGAATTAATTCATTCAATATTCTTTTACATGAGTGTTTCGAACTGTTTTATGGTATCAGAGCTCAGGGATTTTTTTTTTCGAAATAATTTTTCATAGATTGAAAAATTCAGTAGTTCATTTCGAAACTGCTCTCAGGGTCTGCAGATTTCTTGATCTTCATTCCTTTCTAAGGTCGAGCCCTCTGTAAGCCAGGTAGCCTTCACTGAGTCTTAGCCTCGGCTTTGCTCATTGTGATAAAAGCTTACAGTCGTCAATCTCGATACAGAAAGGGATTTATCTCCTGCATTATCGTGAACAATTTATTTGTTTTGAAGTCGTGAAGGACCGCCGACGCTTTTGAAGAATCAAGATTCGAAATAGATCTGTAGGGTCTGTTCTGAGGAGGGTTCCGGATCCATACGGGAACGTGACAACACTCTTTCGTTGCGGCTTTGCTCCTACTTTCTGCTTCATCAGCTGCTTCCCAGTCGTTGAAACATCTCCAGTGATTCAATCCCGGGCAAAGATTTCAATACAATCGATAAACAAAATGTTGAGTACTTGCGATTGTTCGCGGAAGATATCAGCTGGTCCAACAACCTGGTGCTTGGGCTGCTAGTACCCCGAAGCTTTTTGGTCGCCTCTGCCTAGGGTTTTGCAGACATGGCTTCGTAACTATATTGCTGGAACTCTTGTGTATTTTGTATTCGGAAGCCTTTGGTCCTTTCATATTTATTACTGGAAGCACAATATCTACATTCCGGCAGATAGAGCCTTCGTTCGCACGACAGCACAGTGTCAACGAGCAAGAAATTTGCCGGAACAAGCAGCGAATATGCTGCCCTGAAATCGCCAATCGATAAACCACAGCGCGTAAAATTTTATGTCAGGCGTCAAGTTCACGTTGTGATTGAGCAAGGAAAAGCCGAGAAAAATCTTAACAAATAAAATACGCAGGTTAAAATACGCAAGTGGCTCTGTCCGAATGCGTTGTTTGGCTCGTTGTGTTCCAGCGATTCACGTCTCTCTGCCCAGCTACGTCAATTACGTATTTCCAGCGATTACGTGATCGATCCATCTATTAACAGTTGTCGCAATTCTGCGTATCGTTTGAGCTACGGCTATTTCCAGCGATTAAGTGCAGAAGCACGATCCAGATTCACGGGACGGGATTTTCCAGACGGCAATCACGTAAAGGTGTAAAGGTATTTTTCCAGTTCAGTCCGGTATATATAACGCATTTTTTTTGTGTGACGGCTTTCTTCAGCTCAGTCCAGTTTATATATCACGCATATATAAAAGCGTATATATAATCGATCCATATATAACAGCATATATATATATATATATCACGCACTCAGATTATAGTGACAGGACCAGAACAGCGTATATATAATCGTGGACAGCTTCAGTCTACGTAGTTTTATGAAGATACATGTGACCTCTTGTCATATTTTTCATCTGGTGTTTTGATCTGGTACAGCTCTGAGTTATTGTGAAAGCCTAATTTTTTTTCCAAAGCAGAATTTGTTAAGGTTTGGTACAGTCATCCTGAAAGAGGGATTTTAAGCAGGCAGCTATATTGTTTTTTTGTGTCAGACTTCTGTATTGTCTTTGGGAAAATGGCCACGCTCACAAATCTGATGTTAGAAGGAAATCAACGCTTTAATGGCAGCAACTATAACATTTGGAAACAAAGAATGCTGACCATTTTTGAATACAGGCGTCTTGATCAACTCATTTTGGGCAAAGAGTCTCGTCCCGGTACAGCTGGTACCGATCAAGATAAATTTGATGATCGAAATCGAGAGGCTGTTATGCTTCTCAAGCTCTCTGTTGCTGATGATCAGTTACCACAGATTCCTTCTGGCAAGACCGCTGCCGAAATCTGGCAACAGTTGAAAGAACTGCATGAGACATCTGACAAAAGCAGAGCATTTTTTCTCAAAAATCAGTTGTTCTCCATCATGATGGATGACCATATGTCTTTACAGGAACATCTCAACAAAATTAAAGACATTCGAGATCAGCTCGAAGCTATTGGTCGGACCATGGAGGAAGAAGATATGGTAGTCATTACTCTGAAAAGTCTACCGAAATCTTATGAACACTTCATCGAAACACTCAACATTACAACCACAAATGTTGATCTGAAGTTTCCAGATTTATGTACCAAACTTCTGCAGCAAGATAGGTGGAAACAGCAGTTTGGTAGTGGTACTTCATCAGTGCCCTCGGAAAATGCATTTGCTGCAAAATACCAGTCCTCTCAGTCTTTTCAGCAGAAAGGCTCTCCTCAGTCTTTTGATCCTGCCAGGAAGAAAAGTGTGCAGTGTAATTACTGTCACAGGTTCGGTCACATGAAGAAAGATTGCCGACAGAGGATTGCTTCGGAACAAAAGAAACAGGGAGGGCCACATCAGACAGCGAATGTTGCAGAACATTCCGAGCAGACAGATTCTGCCTTTTACGCCTTTATGGCTAAAAGGTCTTCAGAACATGTTCCTTCCTCTGCATGGTACATTGATTCTGGTGCATCACGCCACTTCTCTCACAGGCGTGACTGGTTTATTGACTTCTCACCTTTCAGTGATTCAGTGGTATTTGGGGGAGGTGAAAAGTACAATGTAGCTGGCAGGGGTACAGTTCAAATTCAGTCTGGTGGACGCACGCTCATATTTCTAAATGTATACTATGTTCCTGGTATGGAGATTAATCTGCTCTCTGTCAGTCAGATTATGAGGAATTCTCCTCAGCTTGATGTTGTGTTCAGTGCACACAAGTGTTCCATCATTGACAGGGAGACCAGTCTAACAGTTGCTGTTGGCCTAGAGGACCATGGTCTATACAGGCTACTTGACACCGGTGACTTTCCAGAAGTGGCTCTAGCAGCACTTGTCTCTCCCATCAGCACTCTATGGCATCAGCGATATGGGCATCTCAATATGCAGTATCTCTCTCAGCTCTCTCGGGAGGGACTTGTGTCAGGATTACCTGATATTCAGACTCAGCAGTTGGGGGTATGCAGCGCCTGTCAAGCGGGAAAGCAACATCGATCTTCATTCAAAAATGGAGAATCTTGGCGCGCATCCAAGGTACTTCAGTTACTTCATGCTGATATTTGTGGTCCTATGAATACAGCTTCTATCACTGCTTGCAAATATTTTTTACTTATTGTAGATGACTTCAGTAGAAAGATGTGGGTGTATTTTTAAAAAATAAATCTGATGCTCTTAGTACTTTTCAGAAGTTTAAAACATTAGTTGAAAACGAATCTGGTTGTCATATCATGACCCTTAGGACCGACAATGGGGGGGAATTTTGTTCCTCAGCTTTTGCCAACTTCTGTGATATTCATGGCATCAAACGTCAATTAACCACACCTTACACTCCCCAGCAGAACAGTGTTGTCGAGCGTCGCAACCGCACGGTTGTTGAAATGGCTCGTTCCATGTTACAACACCGGAGTGTTCCAAACAAATTCTGGGCTGAAGCAGTATTTACTGCTGTTTACCTTCTTAACCGATCACCTACTCAGGCTGTTAAAGGGAAGACTCCTGAAGAAGTGTGGTCTGGTCGTAAGCCTAAGATCAGTCATCTCAAAGTTTTTGGCTCAGTTGCATATGTTTGGATTCCATCTGCTAAGCGCTCTAA
Organism: Pinus tabuliformis; assembly: GCA_031772625.1. Taxonomy (NCBI): domain Eukaryota; kingdom Viridiplantae; phylum Streptophyta; class Pinopsida; order Pinales; family Pinaceae; genus Pinus; species Pinus tabuliformis. Next base: position 392,701,735 of record CM062814.1, on the reverse strand, counting down.
GTTGGATTCCAAAAGTCAGAAACTCATGATGACAGGTTACAGTGATCATCACAAGGCCTATAGGTTGATAGATATAGCCACTGGTCGACTTAGCTTCAGTCGAGATGTAGTATTTGATGAAGACAGATGATTCTTTCAGTCTTCTTCTTCTGAGCAGCGTTCTGAGGATCCGCCTCACAATGTTCTTCTCCCAGTCAGTCCACCTGATGGGAGGGATGATGTAGCATCAGGATTTGATACTACTCTATCTGAGCTTCCTCCAGAAGCTAATCCTCCTCTTGCTGTTCCTATTGCTCTTGAGCCTTCTTCTCTTCCTCCTGATATTGGTTCCTCTAATCCTGATATTGGTTCTTCTTCTCTTCGGCCTAAATGGTGGGCTAAAACCATAGGTGATCTCCGGGATGATGAGCTCCTTGAAGGTAGAACTTCTAGGCATAAGAACAGACAACAGTCTACAGTCAATTTTGCTCTTATGGCTAACCTTCACAGTATTTTTGAGCCTCAAACCTATTCAGAGGCTAAGGGTACATCTGAGTGGGAACAGGCTATGGAAGCCGAATTCCAGAGTCTTCAGAAGAATCACACCTGGACACTTTCTGATCTTCCTGCCGAAAAAAAGCCCATAGGCTGCAAATGGGTGTATAAAGTAAAATACAAAGCTGATGGAACCATAGACAAGTATAAAGCTCGTCTTGTGGCTCGAGGGTTCTCACAGAAGGAAGGCATCGATTATGAGGAGACTTTTGCTCCTACAGCCAAGATGAGTACCATAAGGCTTGTTCTTGCCCTAGCAGCTCAGTTCAATTGGAAAGTTCATCAGATGGATGTAAAGAGTGCTTTCCTAAATGGTGATCTTCAGGAAGAAGTCTACATGACGCAGCCTCCAGGATTCAAGGTTGCTGGTCAAGAACAGAAAGTATGCCGGTTAGCTAAAGCAATCTATGGATTGAAACAAGCTCCTCGCGCTTGGTACATGAAAATTGATCAGTATCTGACAGATCAGGGTTTTCAGCGGAGCCCATCTGATGCAAACCTGTACATCAAGCATACTGGTGCTGATATCTTATTTGTTGTTGTCTATGTGGACGATCTCATCATTACTGGCAGCTCTGCACATTTGATCCATGGGATCAAACAAGATCTATGCAGAACTTTTGAGATGACAGACTTGGGACTTCTTCATTACTGTCTGGGGGTTGAAGTTTGGCAGACTGAAAATCAGATTTTTCTCTCTCAGTCCAAGTATGCCAACAATCTTGTGGAACGATTCAGAATGCAGGATTGCAAACCGGCCACGACTCCTATGGAACCAGGGCTCAAACTTTCAGCACAATCATCCTCTCCTCTTGTGGATGAAACTTTATTCAGGCAATTAGTGGGCAGTCTCATCTATCTTACTGCTACCAGACCTGATATCAGTTTTGCAGTAAGCTACATTTCTCGCTTTATGTCAGCTCCTAAAGCTGATCATTGGATAGCTGCAAAGCGGGTGCTACGCTATGTGCGTGGTACTTCTGATTATGGCCTCTTATATACTCGCAGCTCCAATCCTATTCTCAGTGGCTACACTGATTCTGACTGGGCCGGTTCGGTTGATGACCGTAAATCTACAGCTGGGTATGTGTTTAGTCTAGGATCTGGTGCTGTTACTTGGACTAGTAAGAAGCAACAGGCAGTGGCTCTCTCATCAACAGAAGCAGAGTATCGGGGAGCAGTTAAGGCATCCTGTGAGGCAGTTTGGCTTCGCCGTATGCTTGCAGATATGCATGTTTTTCAGACAGGGCCTACTTCTTTGTTTTGTGATAATCAGGGAGTGCTCAAACTTGCCAAGAATCCAGTCTTTCATGAACGAACAAAGCATGTGGAAACTCATTGCCACTACATTCGCCAGCTGGTTGAAGACGGCTCAGTTCAATTGCAATATGTTCCCACAACAGAGCAGCTCGCCGACATTTTCACCAAGCCGCTTGGTCCTGATAAATTTGTAAAATTCAGAGGGTCTATTGGTGTTGTAAATAGATTGAGCATTAAGGGAGGGTATTAGAATATGTCTATTTAGTATTTAATGCTCAGTCTTCTAGCTGTTGCTAATTCTATTCTTTTAGCAGTTTCTTAGATGAAACTGTTTGTACATAGAAACCTGATGTTTCTATTATTGTAAATATCTTTGTATTATCATTGAGTTGTTTGCTCTTTGTGAATTAATTCATTCAATATTCTTTTACATGAGTGTTTCGAACTGTTTTATAGTCTACAACAACAAGACAATTTAAGTCCTACATTAAGACTGATTTGGATCATTATCTAAAGTTCTCGGATAGTTTACCTCAAGCTCAAATTCAGAGTCCCTTCTGAAATCTTCGAATGGTGACTACAAACCTACAATTCGGGTATGATCACATTCTCCCACAGTTTGAACTCGGAACACAGTCAAAAGAAGAAAACACAGTACCTCTCACAGTCTTGGTGCTCATTTAGTCTCTCTATTCCAGTCTTGAAATAACCACAGTGCTAGCCACAAATTTGGTGTTGTTACAATCTCTATCATACCACAGTGGTCTCAACAACTTATAGTCTGGAGCAGTTTTGGTGCTTGGTGTTGGATAGTGCAAGGTCTCAAAGATATTTGAAAAAGGATTTTAGTTGTTCAACTCAATCAAGGATCTACAATAAAATCACATCAACTCGAAGATCACCCGGAGGAAGCATCAATTCATCTTCAACATGATCAAGGTGAAGATTCTATCTTCACATGTCAAGTAAGTATTTTAATTTTTCATTAATCAATTTGGTAAAATGACTTCATGATTGCAAGGAGATCTATAGGTTGGGTGGGTTATCAAAGGTCCTTGCATGGAATAAGGAGGATTGTCATAATCCTCATAGATAAGAGAAGTGAGTGAACGTATCAAGGAAAATGGTCTCCTTTGAATTCATGGGAGGGAACTCTTAAGGTCCTCTCATCCCTATGTAGCAAGAAAGGAGACATCAAAGATATATATGACATACTAGAAGATATATTCTCTGAAAAATGTAGTAAAGAAGGTCACATCACATAGACCCGATCTACACAAAATCGAAGGTATCAAAGAATGAAGGAATATCTTCATGAGATCTCAATTGAGAGATCTGGGAGAGATGATAAGAAGATAATTATCATTGTTCTGAAATGCACTAACTGATAAGCAAGGTAACAAATGAAAAAAAAGATACCTCATCCAACAACTTGTGGTCTCCTTACTAGGTAGAAAAAGACAAGTTGAGGGAAAAAGTGTTGAAGGTTAAAGGACTCAAACATTTGCAGAAAGGAAAGGGAAGTTTGGTCCTCAAACAAGATAAAACAATGCTATGAAAAGATTATGAAAAGAAAGCTTGTATCGCTGGAAAGATGGAGGAAGCCGAAGAAAAGGGCCAAGGAAAGAGGGATTAACAAATCTGTACTATGAGTGAAATGGTATCCCTCACAAAAGGGTCCTATCATAATCTCCTAAACCTTGTGTTATAGATATGACCATGATAATAAGATGCATCGTGGCATCATGGAAGCATTAGAAACAAGAGCTCGTGACATCACCATGAGAATCATGAAGGACATAATCTGTGGCAGTGAAACATGAAGGATAGAGCTCTTGGAAATCTCGTTGGACATTGAAGGAAAGGAAAAAGTCATCCAAGATAAGGCTCATCATATATCAAGTCAAAAAGGAAACATTTCCCAGATGGGGATACGCAAGATCCTCAAGATTCTCTGAAGGAATCCTCATCAGAGGGTTCACTAATCTAGAGAGGAAGCAAGTGTTTTATCAAGAAATCCAACTTACGGAATTCATGAGATGATGGTATGATGACATGAGAAATGAAGCAGATTAAGGGATTGAATATCTTTTCAATCAAGGAAGCTGCTGGAAGAAGCCTAGATGACCTAAAGGTAAAATTAGGTATGTATGCTTGTATTTAATATTATAATGTCATGTCATATGGTTGCAGGTAACCTGGGTCATTACTTCTATCTTGAGAAGCATGATCAAGAGAAAAAGGATCTCCTCCTTTGAAAAGATGCAGGAAGGCATAAGTCACACTAGATGAAACCAACGTAATATGTCCTCATATGAAGTATGAGGTGGTTGACTACAATTAAGAAACTCTAATTGAAAGCACCTGGGAATGGAATGTGTGAGGAAGGAAGAGATCATGAGATATGCAACCTTGATGAAGGCGATCAACATCCAAAAGACCAAGAAGACTTGATTAGGAAATCTCCTAGAAAGATATGAAGACTTTGATGGAAAGATGAAGACCCTTGACAATGGATATCTTTGGGAGATGTGTCAACATGTATGCATGACGCTGATACCTACAAGAAGATGTCATGATGAAGAGCCATCTTGAAAGGTACAATTTAATTTAATGTTATGTTTTGATTTCTTGAATAATATTTGGATGAGTTCATGCAGGGCTACTGGCATAAGAGTTGTAAGTACAAGTACAACTAGCATTCATGTGGTGCATGGAAATTCCTGAAAGAAACATTATGAGTAAGAAGTAGCCATATGATGAAGGTTCTAGATATGTATCAAGAAGGCCACTTTCCATGAAGAAAGGAATGAAATGACGAACCAAGAAGGAAAGTGATGGATGGCTAATGCCCTACAAGGAAGAAGCTTCACTTGATTTCATAACATAAGGGAAAGAAATTGATCAAACAGCTGAAGGACCCACGAAGAAGAAGCTGCTGATGAAAAGGAGAGTCCCTAGTTAAGAGGGAGCTCGAACAAGTCCCTAATTGAGAGGGAACTTGGGCAAGTTCTTGGGTAGACGGAACTTGGGTGCATTCCTTTACAGGAATGGGCATATCTTCCCTAGTTGAGAGGGAGAGATAGACACAACATTCTTGTCTTCATTTGGGAAGAAAGAATGGAGGATTGGGTAATCATCTGGCATCCGATGCTCTTTGAGGATGTGTAGGGCATCCAAGATAAGAGTAGGCAAGAGGACCAATATTCTTTGAGGGCTGGGAACCCAAGATAAGAATAGTCCTAGAAGGTCATACTCAGTGAACACCCAGGTGGGTATGTACCTTGAGAGACAATGATGGTGTCTATAGTCATTGGTCTCGCCAACATTGTGCTCTAATCTGATGAGAGATAGAGCTGTTAGTCAAGGCCTTGCTGTGGAAACAATGTTGGTTACTATGATGATATACATATGGGTTACCAATTTGATTCTTCTTATGAGAAATTCTTCAGATTGAGAATGACCAAGTACCATTATGAACACCTCCCTAGTTAACAGGGAGTATTGAAGAAAGTGTAACTAGGTTTGGTCTTCATAATGACATGATCTTTGTAAATGATGAAATAAAAGAAATAAAATTATTTTTATATGCCTTGTTGCATGGGTTTCATGAGCAAGAGGTTTATTTGGTAGTGGCTTCCATTGAGAGCCTTAGGATTTATTAATAAGTCAAAGAGCCAATGTCATGTATGGAGAAGCTGTTCTTGAACCTATGTTTGAGATATACATGTCTATAGGAAAGTCTAGAAGCCCTCCAAAGACAAGCACAATCCCTCTTGAAGAAGTCAACCAACAAATCGAATTAAATACACTCATGTCTGCTCACTTGAAATGACACATCTCTTCATGAATACAAGTCGGCTTATTATGGAGACGAAACCACTATAAATACCCAACTAGGGTCTGCACAAAAGTACAAAACAGGACTCAGATTATTTGTGATTTTTGGATGGGTAGAGGAAGTACAAAATTTCGGGTGAGTACAAGGGTACAGTACTTCGGATGGGTACAGACCAACATCTCTGTAATTTTCGGATGATTACAATGAGTACAGTATAAAGACCTCGCAAATCTCAGAAGATCTCTGTTCTTCAGATGGGTACTATGAGGATGAGGATCTCGGTGCAGATATAGAATACACTCTATCTCGGCATACTAGACTGTCTCAACATATCTATAATGATGAAGATCTCAATGCAGGGAGAAAACACAGTCATGGTCTCGGTATATTTGTGATGAGAAGATCTCACAGTGACACACTATGTCTCGACATACTTCTAGATGCTGTCATGATCTCAGCATAGTTTCAATTATGATCTCGGTATAGATATAGTCATGATCCTAATGGAGCTGTAAGTTACAAGGTGAAGATCTTCGTGAAGATGTGGCAATGGTGCAGTAGTAATGATCTTAGTGAAGATGTGGCAATGGTGCAGTAGTAATGATCTTAGTGAAGATGTGGTAATGGTGCAGCAATGATGATCTCAGTGAAGATGTGGCAATGGTGCAGTAGTAATGATCTCAATAAAGATGTGGCAATGGCAATGGCTGCAGCAGTAATGATCTCGTTGTTATGATGAATATCTCAGTGAAGGTGCAGTAATGATGACCTTGGTGAAGCAGCAGTGATGAAGATGATCTCAACAGTGACAAAGAAGAGGATTGGTGTCTTGGTCTTGGAGTGGCCTAATAGGTCAAGGGTCATGGTCTTGGTATTCATCAATTGGAATCTCTATAAGAATAATTTTGTTCGGGTTTTGCTTTCAAAGAGTGAGAAGGTTTTGGCCCTGGCAGAAAGCCAACATCTTGTGTTCTTGTCTCTTTTGTTTTGGTAGCTATTTGATGAACTAAAAAGACACACTCTAATAATAACAAATGAAGGTTGTGCTAAGAAGAAAAAGTTGAAATACCTCACAAATAGTTATCATGGCGAGAAGAATCTTATTAAACTTAATTTGCCATAGATTCTTCAACATTGAGCCATTTGTTTGTCTTGATCAGTAATGTCATTGGCGGCCCAAAATTTTTCATAGACAAACTAGTGTTTCTTTGAATCTTCATCTCCTTCATAAAGGGGGATATGATTTAACCCCATTTTTACTCACAAAGGTGTAGTTTTTAGTGTTACCTTCTAACAGATCGACTGGTCAGTCTTATTGACTTTGACTATAGGCTGGTGTGTCGGGAATGGGATATTTTCTTGATTTATGACTTCGACTTCTACAAAATTTATTAATATTTCATTGGTTTGGTAGCCTTTGTCTATATATTTAGTGAATTGACCTGTTCCGGGTCGTGACTCTTCGATGTTTGGGCTTGTATCTTCTTGATCTTGGGTAGATAATAATTGTGGCAGTGGGATACATTCATGAGATCTCAAATGTGGAGATGTATGTCTTCATTTCCTTGATTATCAATCAAAGTTTGGTTTACAACATGAATTTCAATTTCTTTTCGATCACTTAAATTACCTTTTTCATCTCTTATATACCAAACTGTGGATGTTTCCGAATTGATATGAACTCATTGTTGGAGGAATTCTCTAATAGTTGGACTTGATATTGATGTGACCGGTGAACATGGTAGTGCTGGACTAGAGTCGTTAATTTCCATCTCGTTTACCTGCCTTCCAGGACTTGTAGACTATTAATGTCTGTTAGAGTGGGCAGTGCTACGCCTCTCAACCCATGATGTCGAGCATCAAAGGAGTCCCGTGCATCTTCCCTCTCACGCTCTCTAGCTTGAATTTTCCTTCTCTGGTATTCTTCTCCTCTCTTTTGTCTCTTGTCCCATGCTAACTTTTGAATATCGATCGATTGTTTATTTAGTTGAGAACAGTCTAAAGACTTTCATCTATTTTCTTCATCTTGTCATTTCTTTGCAGCCGACTTCTTTCCTCCCATTCTTGCTTTACTTTATACTTCTCCTTTTTCTTCTTTTCCTTTTCTCTTATTTATTTTTCATGAATCATTACCCTCCCATGCCGAGTTGACTTACTGTCGGTGGACGAGGGTAAAATCAACACCCACTTTTTATTTGCTCAAGCAATAATCACACACTTTTTTGTACTTTTATAGCAAGCGTAAAGAAATTTCTCGTAGTCTATCTGTCTCTAACGACGGTCAAAATTTAATGGTTCCTAAAGGGGTGGTTGATATTCTACTATGTGGTTGACCCCTTTGTCAAGGAGAAACTTGTGTAACAAAACATGTATGGTAAAGAAGAAAAACTCGTGAAAATTGTCGAAAGACCATGCTTCGATTCATTTAATAGAAGTTCGTTCTTCTATTGCTTTGTCCTCATCTAGTAGGGGCAGCTATTCGACCCTATTGGATGTGTATATATATAAGACAACTCTGACCAGTTTGGAGACCGATCTCTCACTCATCATACACATCGATTTCTATGCAAGAAAAGGAAGAAAAATCAGCGAAAGTCAAAGTAGAGAGAGCAAGGTCAAAGGAGAGAGAAGGCGAGCTAATTCTTCCCTAAATCTATCCACATGTGAGAGTTTTTCTGCGTTTTTCCGGAGATGTTACAAGGCCGAAATTTGACCTTTATTGCAGGATCAAACTTTTCTATGTTTTGACCAAAATTATAGAGATTTGACTAGTGTTGACTTTGACTTGGTTGGAGGTGACTTGGAGGAGGGTTGACTTGGGATCATTGTGGCAGTCTTGGTTTTGGTCTTGGGTCTTGGATATCTCACTTTGATATGATTCTATAAGAAGAGTTTTTCTTGGGTTTTCCTACTTGTGGGTTTTTGCCCTGGCTTGGAGCCTAATTTCTTGTGCCCTTTGTTTCTTTGTGATCTTCATGTTTTCTACATTTTGGTAATTGCTTGATGAAGAGAATATAAATTTAATAAGAAGCCAACAAACATTCACAAGTAATTATCAAGTTAGGAGAAATCAATCCTAATCTATTAGCACTCTTGGTTTATCAACATGGGATCAGAGCTAAGGTGAAAGGAGGGCAACTTGAAGATCACTTTTTGTTGGCATATTTGAATATACTTCTACAACAATTATCTCACTCTCACGACACACTTGCAGCAACTACATTTGAGGACTCTTATTGCAACAATTATACTTGAAGATATTCTCTTTGGGGGCAAAAAGAAGAAGATCCAAAGGTCATCATCTTTGTAGCAATCATCACTCACTTTTGAAGAAGACCATTGTAATAGCAATCTCTCTCTTTTGACATTATTGAAGGCTTTTGGAAACGTTTTCAAGATCTTGCTCATTCATCACCCATCATTAAAGGAATATTTATAACAGCTTGAAAACATTATCATTGCAGTGTTTGAAGACATCACTATAGTATCCACCACTCAAGAACATCTTTGGAGACTCTTGGAAGCATCATCAACATTCTTGGAAGCACTCTTATATCAACCTCTTCTCCTTTGACAAGTAAGTACTTTACTATAATCTATGTCTCAACCTACGAGTCAAATGGCATCTATTTATAAGGAAGGCAACAAACTTGATGGAGCCTATAATTTCAAGGCTTGGAAAAAGAGAATTGATTTGTTTTCATAGAAAATGAAGCCATGGATTTCGTTTTAGGCAAAGTTCTAGAACTAGACAAGGACGATGCTGAAGAAGTGACTAAGTACAATAAGGGAGAATTTAGGGCTCAAAGAATCCTCTTTGAGTCTATCAAGGATCATCTCATCTCTTTTGTGTTAGGTCTGTCGACATCCAAAGAAGTCTATGACAAATTGGTCAAACTATATTTTGTTAATACTACCAGCCAGAAGATCTCACTAAGGAATCAACTTTATAGAACAAGGATATCAAAAGATGAAGATGTGGCCTCATACCTTATGAAAGTCTCAAAATTAAAGGAGCAACTTCAAGGGCTCAGAGAAATCATATCTGATTCTGAATTAATCATTTCCATACTCATTGATCTACCTCTAGATTGGAGTAGTTTTGTAAGTAGCATTTATTCAAGAAAAGATACTCCAACATTTAAAGAACTTTGGGCTCTATGTGTTCTATAAGAAGCAAGGACGACACCGAACCCAATAATGAAAATGCTCAAGCTTTTGTTACTAGTTCAAGGAAGAGGTTTAGAAGATTTGGAAGACTTAGATTTCATCATAATAATAACAAAAACTGTTGAAAAGTCAAGGGCAACTAGATTATGGTGATTTTTCTTACTTTGATAACTGCTTGTGATGATCTTTTACTTAATTTGATGTACTTGTAATTAATTTCTTTTTTCACTTGATTATTATTGTGTTCTTATCATCAAACAAGTACCAAACTGTGAAGATCAATGAGACAAGAGGACACACAATGTAGGCTGCTAGCGAGGGCCAAAACCTCTCCTCTTGAGAGGAAAACCTACAAGAATTCTTCTCTTCTTATAGAATCTTCAAATGACGAATTCCAAGACCTAAGACTCTTCTCAAAGACGCCTCCAAGACCAAGTCAAACTTCTTCTTGATGAGCTTGTTCTTCCCAAAGTCAACCCAATTCAATACTGCATCACACTTCAAATTTCAGCCTCACTTCAAGATTTCAGCTACTGCCTCAGATTTGCACTTTTCGGCCCTCCTGCAACTTTGCATGTGTGAGTGGTTTAGTGACTGAAATACTCTTCTCTCTCCTTCACTCAATGTGCTTCCTCTTCCTCAATAACCCAACTTCCTTTCTTGATCTTCTTTGCTTCAAATTCGACTTCTCTTGGCAGGTCTGTAATCCGGTCTTGTTGCAATGAGATGATGCCCTAGATCCTCGCACGTGTGAGATAATGTGGTCCAAAACAGTCCAAAACACTTCGCTTTCTCTTCTCCTCTTCTTTGCTAGACTTTAGGCTTCTTTTCTTGTCTTGATGTGTGCTTCGACGAACTTGATGGATGCCTTTTGATGAGGTTGAGTTCTTCCTTATATATAGGTTTTCCATGGTGGTTGAATAACCCTTATGAGGCCGACTTGATCTTGGAGGGAGTCTTTTGACTCTTTTGACACTAAATATATTCCTCTTACATAATACAACATGCCCAATAGGGTCTTTGATAAATGACAATGACTTAATTGAGTTCTTTACTCTATGACCAACCCTAGAAGCACTCAATGGGTGCTTGACCTAGAAATAAATTGACCTTAAGCATGAAACCCATGCTACAATAACAATATTTTTTTTTTACAATATACAAGAATCAAGAGTACATTTCATATTTATGAAGACTGAACCTAGTTACATACTTCAACACTCCCTCTTAACTAGGGAGGTATTCATAATACATACAAGGTACTTGGACATTCTCATACTGAAGAATTCTCATAAGAAGAGTCAGATTGGTAAGCCATCTCATAAGCTATCTTCTCAGCTTATATCAATGCATCTCATCATATCAACCAACATTGTCACATAGCAAGGCCTTGACTAACAACTCTATCTCTCCACAAGATCAAAGCACAATGCTGGGGAGACAAATGATTTATAGACACCTTCATCATTGTCTCTCAAGGCACATACCCCATCCGAATGTTCACAAGGTATGTCCTTCTAGGACCATTCCCATCTTGGATTTACACATCCTCATGGAATTTCCTCTTCGACTACTCTTACCTATTGGATGCCCTACCTCATCCTCAAAGAGTATCGAAATTCAGATGCTTACCCAATCCTCCATTCTTTCTTCATAAAGAAGACAAGAATGATGTGTCTATCTCTCCCTCTCAACTAGGGAGTATCTATTCATTCCTATAAAAGGAATATACCCAAGCTCTCTCTTAACTAGGGACTTGTTACCAACAACAACTATCTGCCTTTCGGTGGAGATAATCGTACTATCAACTACTTGTAGGGCTCCTCTTTTTTGCATCATCATGTCATGGATGAACTTCAACTTCTTTATCATGGAGCCTTCTTCTTCCAAAACTTCTTCGTAGGGCATCAACCATCTTCTCCATCACTTCCCTTCAACGAAACATAGCATCGAACCAATAGTCATGTCATACTTCTCTTATCGGAAAGTGATCTTCTAGTTCACATTTGGCTATCCTTCATACGACGATCTCTTCCAAGTCATGTTTCCTTCAGGATCTTCCTTCCATTTTTAATTGTAGATGAACTTCGACAATCCTCTTTCACTAGCCCTGTTACAACCCAACCAGATGCTTTTTCAAAAGTGAAAATGAACATTAAATCAAAGTTACCTCTATATGATAGCCTTTCGTCATGACATCAGCGTGTTGCAACATCAACATCCTTTCGCATATCGTATGAATCCATCTCCAAGACATTCATTGTCAAGGTTCTCCTTTTCCAGCATACATATCAGGGTCTTCATACCTTCTTGATGGAGATGTTATAGCTAATCCTTCTAGATATCAAATGTTGATCACATACGTGACTATAGATGCATCTTTCACGAACTCTTCTTTCATCTTCTTCACACATTGCTTCTTCAGGATCTTTTATACATTGTTCCTTCATCATAGGAACCATAGCTGCCAACCACCTCATATTCTTCATGAGGTCATATTATGTTGATTTCATCTTGTCACTATGTAGAATAGTTTAAGGCAAATTGTCTACATGCCTTCATGTATCATTCTAATGGAAGGGTTTCTCTTTTATCATGCTCATGAGATAGAGTATTCAACCATTCTCTTTGCAACTATATGATGACATGACTTTATCTATCTATTACCAAATATATACATACCTCTTCCTTCATTTGGTCATCTAGACTTCCTTCTAGCAACTCCCTTTCCTTGCTTGAAGATGAAAATACTTTAACCAACTTCATATGCTGGATATCTTTGTCATCATACTATCATCCTTCTAAACTATGGATCCCATACAAGGTGGAATGTAGACTATTTGCAAGACACTTGCTTCTTCTAAGTAGAGGTGAACCTTTTAACAAATATTCCAATGGAGGATCTTGATGATCCTCATTTTGCAAATGCTTCTTTTTAGTGATGATGACGCGAGACAAACTTCTATCTTCCTATTTTGCTAGATGACTAGCTTCAATTCGATTATCCTTATATGCTTCCAATGGAGATGCTATGTGCTATTTCCTTTCTATTATGATCACTCCTTCAACCATATAAACGTCTACTTCGGCTATCCTTCCATGCCTCTATGATGATGTTGTTTCAATCTTTGCTATAATGCATCATATCATGACTGAGATGCTTTCTACTTTTACTTGCTAACTATAGTGCACTTGAAAATGAGATACCTTCTAATAATGGAGGTCTATAACTTCTTCCTTCTTTGACTTCTTCTTTTTTGGTTCTTCTACTTCTTTGGTGACATGGGCTTCATTCCTTTCTTTATCTTTTTGTTGTCCTTCTTGAGTTTAGGACAATTCCTTTTGAAATGCCTAATTCATTACATTCATAGCATTGAATCTTTGACATGTCGATTTTCTTTTGAAACTTCTTTCGAGACTTAGACTTTTCAAATTTCCCTTTCTTCTTTGCTGTTGCTGCATATGCTTGAGCTTGTTCACTTGATCCAATGTTGTTCTTTGTCTTCAATCTGGTTTCTTCAATCTTGCATAATGACCATAGATCATTGAATCCATAAATACTTGATACAAAGTTGCCCCATTCATCAGGTAGTGCATTGAGCACAATGGTGGTCATTTCACGATCAGACATTAGTTCTCCTAGCTCTTGTAGTTGATCTCTTATTTGAGATACCCTCATAAGGTATGAGGCTACCCCTTCTTCCTTTGATACCTTAATCTTATATAGTTTAGTTTCCAATGATATAATTTCTACAATGCTTACAGAGAACAATTCTACCAGATTTTCATAGATCTCTTTTGCTGTCTTCAACTTTGCTACATAAGGGATGAGAGAATCCTTGATTGACTCAATAAGGATTCTTTGAGCCCTTATTTCTCCTTTCATATATTTCGATAGAGCTTGAGATTGCTCTTGAGAAGGTTTGGTGATTGATCCTGTGACATATTCACTAACTTCATTTTCTATGAGGATCAAATCTATTCTCTTCTTCCATGCAAGGTAATTCGATGACCCAACAAGTTTTTTGTTCTCTTTGATGATGATATCTTCAACTAGATGCCTTCTTGATGATGTTGACTTTCACTATTTCTTTGACAATTGAAGATGCCTCCTTGATGATGATGGCTTGATGATCTTCTTCAAGGATGTTTGAGATGTGATCCTTTCTTCAATGTGAGGGAGATCACTTTGATGATGAAGTGCTCTTTCTTGCTTCCTTTGGTTGATGATTGTAGAATGTGTAAGCATTCCCAAGAATGCTTCAAGTGTAGAGTCCTTCTTTGAATGGAGGTAGGGTCTTTGAGGTCTTCTTCTTCCAAGAGTTGTGATGATGTGATCCTTGTGATGTGATGGATAGTCCTCCTTGATGCTTCTTAGTTTTTCCTTGATGATCTCCTTGTGCTCGGCCCTTATGTATCCTTCTTCAATTAGATGATCTTCAAGCTGCCTTTCCTTGTTGTAGTCACCTTAGCTTTGATACCATGTTGAAAAATCAAGGGCAGCTAGATTAGGGTGATTTCTCTTACTTTGATAACTGCTTGTGATGATCCTTTACTTAACTCAATGTACTTGTAATTAATTTCTTCTTTCACTTGTTTATTATTGTGTTCTTATCATCAAACAACTACCAAACTATGAAGATCAATGAGGCCTAGCTAGGGCCAAAACCTCTCCTCTTGAGAGGAAAACCCACAATAATTCTTCTCTTCTTATAGAATCTTCAAATGACGAATTCCAAGACCTCACACTCTTGTCAAAGACCCCTCCAAGACCAAGTCAAACTTTTTGCCCCTCCTGCAACTTCTGCAATTTCGCACGTGTGAGTGGTTTAGTGGCTGAAATACTCTTCTCTCTCCTTTGCTCAAGCTGCTTCCTCTTCCTCAATAACTCGGCTTCCTTTCTTGATCTTTGCTTTTCAAATTTCGTCTTCTCTTGGCAGGTCTGTAATTCGGTCTTGCTGCAATGAGATGATGCCCTATATCCTCGCACGTGTGAGATAATGTGGCCCAAAACAGTCCTCACAACTTCACTTTCTCTTCTCTTCTTTGCTAGACTTTAGGCTTCTTTTCTTGTCTTGATGTGTGCTTCAATGAACTTGATGGATGCCTTTTGAAATGTTTTCTGTGCATTTCCATTTTCGGAAACAGTGCAGAAATGTTTCCAAGGCAATGCCTATCCTAAAACGCCAAATTAACGTGCTTCTCAAATCAAAAGTGAAATAAAATAAAAAAGAAGGCCCAAAAGGGTATAACCCATGCATGCCTTGTTTGTTTAAATAAACCTAAAACAGAAAAAGTCCTTAAAATTCCAAAAACCAAAAAAATGTAATATGATTTTTTTTCAGTTTTTATTCTTTTTCAATATTTTAGTATGGGGTTCCCTTCTTTTAATAAATTTTGAAAAAGTGTTGTTTCTGAAACTAAAACGGTTTTGCTGTTTCAGGTTGTCTTTAATGAATGAATGATATTCTTTCTTCTTCTTGCAGTTTCATATACTCGTTCATTATTATGGTTGTCTCATTTGCATATCGTGCAAGTTCAATCCCAGGCATTGATTGTTTTACTATTTTTAATTAAAAATTTAAAATATCATGTCATAAATTTAGCTTATATTACATTGGAAGCACTTTAGAAGAGTCTGATAAAGTGTAGGGTAAATTTTAGAAACAATCCTTATAGGAAACTTACTTTTTATCTCTTTCTGCCTGGCCTGCCTCAATGTCTCTCTCCAAAATATACGTGCACACAATAATAAATTAATAATATAATAAGAAAAACTGTTAAATGATGGATTGGACTCCATTTATCTTTTGTTTGCTGCTGTCAGAGGTTGATTGTTTTTGTTTTATTGTGGGAATGCATCTTGCCAATGCTCAGTTGATGGATACAATTCTGACAATATTTTTATCCTTAGTTGGTTGGCTGGATGGAGTTGCCAATACTGGAAAATTGGAGCTTGGTGAAGTCCAGCTTGCATCGTACCTTGCAGAAAGAGATCGAGCTACAGGCCACCCTTTCTTCCGATATGGTAAGTCATGAGTATACAGTAGGCTCTGCTTTATATGCATTTCTTTTGTTGCCATGAATGCGGGTTCAAACTTCAAACATATACTGTGAGAACAAATACTTGTAGCGAAAATGGGGCTTCAAAAATTTTCAATGTTGGCTATAATATTATTTGAACAATTTTTTTTTTTGGCTTAGGGATTGTTTCATTATCAGAATTATTTCCATTATGGACTTGACAGAATAATGCGTAGGAAACACATCTGGGAAAGTTTTCTCAGACATCTTCCAGCAGATTCCAGTGTCAAAATTTTGTTTCATATCTGTAAAAACAAAAGCAATAATCTATATAACAATTGATAGAAGTTATTTTGGAAGTTCATACTCCACACCTATATGCATACCATACAAATTAAAATGCTCCTTCCTAATCATACATCTAGAGATAGATATGGCTTTTCCATGTTTCCTCAAAGTTGGAAGCGCTCTTTCTGAAACTTGTACCATATCCAAAATTCGTTTCCTTAATTCTGGTTGACATAGAAAGCAAGGAATAGCTGTGACTTGGTCTGAGAAGATAAATATCCCTGTACTTAGAAATTGTTTGTGGCATTGCTAGAGTATTCGGCATTTGCAAATACAAGGCACAATCATGCCAACAGCCTTGCAAACAGGTGCATTATCTGTAATGATTTGCAGTTGCACACAAGAATAAACACCTACATCTTCAATAACTTTAATAAACAACTCACCCATATATTGTGCATCCTTGTATTGTCCAAGTGCATCCACTGATTTCAAGAAAACTGGATGTTAAAATTGGCAACTAGGGTCAAACTCCACGTGGGTCATCTTATTAATGGTCGCTGATATTTTTCTTGGATCCCTCTCATCAAGAGGTGTAGGATTGATCTAAATATCATCCGATTCCAATAAGTATTCATGGAGATATGAATTTATTAGTGTTATGGGACAATTCATCAAGGTCGGCCAGCAACCAAATAAACCCCAATCGTGCTCAACGTTTTAGTATAAATAGAGGTGGCCTTCAAGTTATTTCTACACACACTTGGGATCTCTTCCTCTCTACTTGTCTTTGGGTTTTAGTAGGAGAAGAGATCCTAAGGGATAATGCTGCCCTAATGGAGAAAGGCTCTATGCTGCCCTAATGAAGAAGCCCTAATGCAGTTAATCAAAGAAGGCTCTACGCAGTCAAAGGGAGACCCTCACCGCTGTCATGAAGGAGATTGAAGTAGGCTCCCTCGCTGTCCTATAAGGGTTTACTATATGCCCTAAACTGCTATGCGTTCAAGCCCTAGCCCTAGCCGCAGGTCTAAAGGGAGATCTCTGTTTTGAGGCCACAGCATGGGAGGCTAGGGCAGCATGGGTTGGAGGACTGTTTCATGGGTTGAACAAAGTCCGAAGTCTGTTGTAGGAAGCCGTGATGCTTGTTGTGCTAGGCCGAGGCCTTGGGAGCTGAACGCTAGCTTGTTTAAAGGCTAACGGATGGTTTGTATCATTGTTGGAGGGTGTCGTGAGCAGCAGTAGTGTTGTGTGGTAGGCCACATGCCATACCACTACAACAAACCTAGCATGGGCAGATTTGAGGGTTGTCTTGAGCCCTTACCTTCAGCGTGGAGGAGGAGCATCTCTCCTTGCCTAGTCCGCAGTTTTTGAAGGGTTGTTCGAGGACTGTTGAGAGGAACTTAGGGCTGCAGCAGTATGCCCAAGTGCCCTAAACAGAACAGTTAGGAACAACAAAGTGTCAAGCAGATTTGAAGCAGTGTTAGAGGTGCATTGGGTCAAGGATATTGACCAGATTTGGATCAGACTTGGAACAGCCTGTGGGAGCCACATGTTGGGTCAACATGGAGTGATGAATACCCCAAAGGAGTGCAGCCTGATGTGATGAATGCTGTGACATAGACAACATAGTATATGACAGCTGTATACATAGTACAACATAGTGCTATCAACATACAGTGATGGGTAGAAATGCAACATAATGTAAAAAATGGTGTAGCATGGTATGATGCATAGTACAGCTCTATGTATGATTCAGCTATATGGTTGGATGCTACATGTCTTCATGCAGCAGTTAAATACATCAAGCTTATACATGGGACAGCTGCAAGCTTGGTGACACATGGCACAGCTGCAAGCATGAAGAATCATGGACAGCAACAAGTACAGTGTAGCAAGTACATTGGGACAACAGTAAGCATGGTGTAGCAGTGGCACTATGTACAACAGCGCTGAACACTGGGACAACAATAGCATGAGGTCCAGCGTTGTGATGATGGGTGCAACATGGTGTAGCACGGTGAGGTGCAGCATGATGATGAGATGCAACACTATGATAGGTGAAGGAGTCACCTTGGAGAATCAGTTGAAGCAACATGTCTTCACACTGATCTCATGTATCATCATCCAAGGAGATGATCTATGCTCTTATCTAGATAAGTCAAAGTGTTGACTTTTGTTGTAAATGTACTATCTCTATCTCTCTTCCTCTCTGCTGAACTATTGAAGATCATATACGAAGAATTGACGAAGGGTTTCCCCACATTGGGGTTTGTCCCTGGCTAGCACCACATCTTGTGTCCTCTTGTCTTGGCTTGTCTTCTGCAATTTATATTTATGTTTTATCTGCAGTTTACTTTAATGCTGATGTGATTGCTAATCTGGGAAAGATATTGAGCTAACTGTGAAAATTGAAATAAATTGCTCTAGCATAGAACATACCTAAATTTAACACTGGACCATTTATGGAAAACACCATGAAGTTGATGAGTGGGTGTCGTGTTGTATTTGTCCATCCATCAGAAACAATGCTAACCCTAGATGTTGGCCATGCTGATTTAATAGGCTCAAGCATTTTGTCTACCTCTTTCTATGCCTTCGTCAACAATGTGGTTCTAAGCTTCTTTGAGATAGGATGCACATACCCTGTTGGAGCCCCTTGAGTTAGAGCTCAACACATCTCAATAAAGAAAGGTGAGCGTGCAACATTAAAGGATATGGAGTTCTGATAGAAAAAATGCAAAGGTGAGATCAAGCTCTTCCTGTTTCTCTTTCTAAAAAATCTTGTCCATTGGGCCAAGTGCTGTTGCCTTTTTTTTTGCTGCTTGTCCCTTACCAGAACTCTCAAATGGAAATTTGTTGCTGCTTTTCCTCAAGAATGGTAGGGGATCATTATTCTTGTTTTTTTAGACGTTGCAGTGACCTTTTCCATACCAACATTGGCCTCTTTTTCCATTTCTTTCCTCTTAGCTAAAGACACCTGTGTACATGCTGCAATTCCACAACTTGGTAAAGCCAACAAATGAGCTTTCACATGGTAATATGTGCTCATGAAATGATTGTTACAATAGTTTCATTTCCAAGCAACATTGCCTCCTCCCTTCATCTTGTAGCCTGGCCCTTACTCTCTTGTGACATCTTTCCACAAGGGATATTTGTTATCTTGGGGCTGCTGTCTTCCGTCAACAATTGAAGACGCTGTTGTAGCCCCACTTCCAATAGAGGGAACACTTGCAGACCCTGATGAAATTGGAACAGGAGGGGGAATCTCTAATGGGGACATTCTTCCACTTCCTTTGCTCCTTCCCTGTTGCCCTTGATTGAGCCATGAATGCTGTAAAAAAGTAAAGAAAAAATGAACAAATTTGTAAAAAAAATGCACATGCACACTGTTGTAATAAAAATGCAAAAAAAATAGAGACAAAATGCACTTCCCTGTTGCTTGAATCGCCTCCAAAATGTTAATTTTTCATAGGGCTACATTGTTCTTTGCTTTGATAATTGCATTTCTTCATTAATACATTATTCAGATCTACACCATTATAAGTTAACCCCATATCATCATTACATTATTAAGATATACATCATTATTCATCAACATATGCAATTATATAGAAAGAACAACATCATCATCATCAATGTAGCGAAACATGAAGGAACAATAGAAAAAAACATGCATACACATAGAGACACCAAGATTGGCCCGAGACTAGGGCAAAACCCACTATGGGGAAAACCCTTACAAATCTTCTTCTTCTTAGATCGTCATCAAATGATTCAACAAAAGAGAGTATAATGATCCATAACTTTATCTATGCAACAAAACAACTATGATATCCATGAAACAGATCTATTCATGCTTATAATCACAATCCTGATTTTGATCACTGTAATGTGTTGTCACTCACTGAAGTCAACTGCTGGATACTGTTGTCATTGAGCTGAACATTGCTGCACACTGATAACTCATCTTTAGGTCTTGGACAAAACGAGGAGGCACTGTGCGAGCATCTATAGCAATTCTGGACACTCTCTATGAACTGTATGTTAGCGTCTAAGGTAGCACGTACGCTCCCTAGACCATTTTGTGCATGTGTCCAACGACCAATTCACCCAGATCTGCTCCAAACCCTCAGACACTCTCTTCCAATTACTGTGCGTGCGTCCGGGACTATCTAGACGCTCTCAGGACCACTTTGTGTGAGCGTTCGAGTACTGACACCTCTAGGTCTGCCTTTGAAACCTTGGACACTCCCATAGGCTTTTGTGCTAGCGTCTAGGGCTCTCTGGACACTGTCTTGACCACTATGTGCCAGCATCCAGGGACTAAAATGCCCAGTTTTGTGCCAACATCTAGGAATAAGAAAACCCTAGATTAGTGCGAGCTTCACCCCTGAGATTTCAGACCCTTGCGCGAACTTTCCTCTGACAAACTTGTGCGAACCAAGACAATAAGAGAAGAGAAGATGGCTTGATCAATGTGTCCAAATGAACTTGAGGTATATTCTATTTATAGGCTTTCATGAGGGTCCACTTGGGGTTGAGGCTGACCTGTCCAATTTAACATGTGCTTAGGGCCAACCTAACCCAATATACATGAGTGAATAAATAAATTCAAAAACCAACTTTTGCTTGTCCAAATAAGGTGATCTTTAGGTCGATTTTGGTCCTCTCGAAAAGAAGAATCTAATGCAATCATCATCTCGGTCATTTGAGCTGTCCAAGGTGGAATTTGACCGCAGTTGCAAAAATTAACATTCCCTCTCTTCTAGGGAGAATTCCACCTGCCAATATCTGTCCATCGATCAATATGCCATTCTTGTGTCTTCAAGTGTCATCACATATCATTTCTGATCATCTCTGTCATGTAGTCATCATACCATGACGACCTCAAGTATCACAAATAATCAATGTACATCTCGATCTATCCCTTGCTTGTCCCTGCTTATCTCTTGATTTTTCCTGCTCATATGCTGAACATTCTCAAATCTAGAAGAAGAAGAATTTGTTACTGGAGGGGAGCTTAAGCTACCACCCTCTATCCATCAGGCTGCTACCTAGAATCTCTACCAGTGGGCTACTACCTGGAATATCATCATCAATCGTCATCGAAGAGCATATCATCAAGGAGCACATCTCAACTTGGAACCACATCAGGGAACACATCTCGACCTAGAATCTCATGGGGGAGCTATACATATACAACCCCATATCGAGCAATAGGATATCCAAACACACAAGGGAGCACATCTCGACCTTGGGATCTCATCAGGGAGCTCAATCTCAACTTGGAATCGCATAGGGTTATCTCAACCCATCCTATTGCCTACTGATCTTCCCATCAATGACCTTGAATAGTCATGTGGTAGAACACTTGCATCATAATCGACTTGGGTTGTACACCCCAAGTACACTCTCAACTCGTTGGCCAAATGAGGAGTGGTATTCCCGACAAGCCCTGCTTGTGGGTATGATGCCAACTAGGGTATACTCTGCAACGACCAAACAAGGGAGCAACATTCTCCAACCCTATGAAGATAGGGGAGCAACATCTCCAACCCTATGGGTAACAGATAGGGGTCATACCCTATTGTCTAGAGTTCCCTCAACCCCAGGAGCCCTCCATCTCAATTCCTCACCTTGGGAGCTCAGAAAGGGAGGAAGAGTTGGCTCAATGTCTTCGATCAACGCTGCTCTCATCATACTCAAATCTAGTATCAGCTTGTCTCAATAGCAGCTGTTTCCTCGTCATACATGACATCAACTCAGAACATAAATAATCATATAAATCACAAAAGAATACCATAATCATCTTCCCTCTCAAGGAGGTGCCAACCACAACCCTGAGCTTGTTTTGAACAGCTGCATTGTCTCAATATATGAGAGTATCTCGGTCCCAACTATAAATATGGGACTTTTTGCCAATTGGATCACAATGTATCCATGTCATATCCATATCATACACAAACAACTCTCTAAGGATCTTTTGCATCCTGCCTCACAACTAGCCATGCTAGCAACATCATACTCATCCTCAATCATACTATGGATCTCTCGTCCAAGATATCATGGCAGATCTCTTATTGAAGCAACATCCAAATGTGCTTAACAATAATCTATATCAACAACAATACATCCATGCAGTCACATATCATAGGAGAAATATTTCATCTTCAAAAATAGAATATCTCATACAGATATTTCAAAGGATGCTTGGTGGCAACTCTATGTGAATGAAGCAACTCACTCATGAATTTATTCTGGTTCTATGCACATGATATATATACAGATGATTGTTTAAAACAGAGCATCAATGCTTCAATCAATAGTTGGATGTCATGTCAAGTTCAACATCTTTGAACTTCAAATCAGAGTATCCAAGGATTTGCATTGTCAATATTCAAAAATATTTTCCAATAGCTTTGTAATATATAATTTCTTTTCCAAATTCTAGAAATCGATTCATCATGCCATGATACATCATTTCGAGCTTCAGAAGCTATCTCCCTTTGATTTAGCTCATTAGAGGCTCATCACTTGTCAAGAGTAGACCATCAGGATATAAAACGAAAACCATAATCAAAACCAAAGCCATACCTTGGAACTCATCATCCTAACTTCATAAGATAACTATCAAATATAGACATATTTGGATCGGGGAGCTTGCTTCATGCAATGCTCTAAGCATAATAACTTGCTAAGCCAACATTACATAAATCAATGCTGTACAATCACATCAACAGAGTCAGTTTATCAAAGTTTTGAAGTCAAATCACAACCATTATAAAAGTCATTATTATCACAGTATCAATACTTTCAACTGGGTGATAGGGAGAGCTCATATCAAGTTCTGACTTCATTTATTATTATGTCAACAAATTGTCATCAACCATGCATTATCAATCTGAACTTTATCAAGTCATTCTCATAATCATAATACAAGTCATTTCTGTCACTAGGTGCAAATGCATACACCAAGGATGAGTCATGCAGGTTTCAATTTCATGCTGAATCACAACTATCAATACCTCAACCATTGTGCTATGAACGAGGAGGCCAATACAAAATCATTTTTCCAAATACCCACATAAGTCATTATGCCCACATAGCATAGACATCAGGGAAAATCAACAATCGTCAAATTAGATCATTAGTCATCAGGTCAAGGCCAAATTCGCTATCATAGAGAGATCAAAACATATCTCAATCATCAATTCAAAACGCCAAGTTATTGTCAAGTATCATGACACAACACTAAATACTGCTTATCTATATCAATCAGCCAAATCATGCCAAACTCTTGTTAGCACAAACACTTGACATATCTATATGTATGTCCCGGTCACCTGCAAACACAAGTTCAGCCTGCATGTTCATGTTATTGAAAACATTCAAGCTCTTCTTGCTTCTAGATCTTGTTATCTGCAACATGTCTGTGGAACTGACATCTTCTAGGTGACCATCCGATTTCTTGCACAATACTTCATTTTTATGTGATCAACAATTTAACCCAACAACTTTGGAAATTAGATTACAGTAGCAGAATATGTCAGAGACACCTTGGTTTAGAGTTCGGACAACGTCAAAAAGCTTCAGATGATGGTCATCTCTAGTCAAATCCCTAGATGCTCCCTTTAGGTTAGCATGGGAGCGTCTTTAGTTGCTTGGACGCTACCTGGGCCTTATCATGCATGCGTCTAGTGACGAGATATCCTAGTTCTGTGACTAAATCCAGAAAAAACCCTAATTTTTGTACAAGCTTCAGATCTGAGACTTTGTTGCAGATCAATAATGTCAGATGCACATAAATCATATTTCAACAGTACAAAATGAAAATAGTAGTTTGAGAAGAGATTCTCCCTCTGACTGGGGATCTACTTCATTCATCTTCATTCATGTCATCAGCTTGTCTCTACTAGAGTCATGCAACAACAAATCTGTTAGATCATATATCTATCATGGCTTATTAGCATTATGGAATCAATCAAAGGTTAGACTCAAGGCATCAGATAGCAACATCATATCTCAGAGATTATGAACACAATGACACTTTCTATCAAGATACTCCATCAAGTTAGGACTTTCAATTTAACCATATGTCATCAAGACATGACCACAGGTAGTAAGAGATCTAGAATATCAATCTCATAGTTATACCTAAGAGAAGAGAAGATGGGTTGATCAATGTGACCAAATGAGCTTGAGGTCTTCTGTTTGTAAGCTTTCATGAGGGTCCACTTGGGGTTGAGGCAGACCTATCCAATTTAACATTTTTTTTTGGGCCAACCTAACCCAATATACATGAGTGAATAAATAAATTCAAAAACCAACTTTCGCTTGTCCAAATAAGGTGATCTTTAGGTCGATTTTGTCCTCTCGAAAAGAGGAATCTAATGCAATCATCATCTCAGTCATCTGAGCTATCCAAGGTGGAATTTGACTGCAGTTGCAAAAATTAACACAAAATGCTCCCACACCCTTTGCTCTTCGCTCTCACACACCCACAACAAACCCACAACAAGAGAAATGAGAAATGTGATGTTAGAATGGCCCAAATCTTCCTTTTATGGCCGCGTGTCAGTCCAAAAATCGGGACATGTGTGCTGAAATCAGGACATGATCATGTCCCGATGGAACATGATCCGGAGGACACGATCATGTCCTGATGGGACACGATCCAGAGGACACGTGTGAAGGAATTTACAGGGTAAGTTCCTCAGAAAGAATACCAAAAGGACACCGCTCACAACCAGATCTCAAATCAATACACCAGTATTTTTGACGTGGTTAAAACCCTCAAAGTGCAAGGAGGGAAACAGTCCACGGCCTGTCCCAACGTGGGTACTACAGGCAATTTATTAATCAAAGAATGAAAATTTACATAAGCTTCTCTCATGCACGGATTACACGAACAATGACCCTCCATGCGCTTTAAATAGAACTCATGGACCAATCGGGTGTCAAGCCACGGATCAAGTGTCGGTAATACCGAGGTGAGAGTGAACCGTCGGATCACTACATATCGTGACCGTCGGATTGTAAATTACAAAATGTACAACGGTAAAGAAACACACTTTACCTAACTCTAACCTAACTCTATACTAGACCAAGTTGAACTTAACTATATCCTATGTGTCGGAATATCCTAACATCCCCCCTTAAGAACAACTTGGGATAGGATTGAAGGATTTACAAATATGACACAATAGGAGAAGGAAGGAGGCACTAGAGCCTATCCCCCCTTAGTGACAACTTCCTGAACTCCAAGCATATATCGAAGTTTAGTGAACTTCGCCTCTGTGAGAGCCTTTGTGAAGATGTCTGCAACCTGATCATCTGTTGGACAATATTGCACTTCAAGAACATGGTCATGAATGAGCTTTCTGATGAAGTGCATGTGTAGTTCAATGTGTTTGCTGCGCTGATGCTGGACTGGATCTTTGCATAGCTGAATGGCACTTTGATTATCACACCAAAGTGTGGTTGAATGCTGCTGCTCAAAGCCAAACTCTGATAGGATCTGACGAAGCCACAAGGCTTCCTTACTAGCTTCCACGGCACCACGATACTCTGCTTCTGCTGACGAAAGAGAAATGGCAGCCTGTTTCTTACAAGCCCATGTAATAGGTCCTGAACCAAGAGTGAAGACATAACCGGCAGTAGACTTC
The DNA here is from genome assembly GCA_031772625.1 of Pinus tabuliformis. Classification (NCBI taxonomy): domain Eukaryota; kingdom Viridiplantae; phylum Streptophyta; class Pinopsida; order Pinales; family Pinaceae; genus Pinus; species Pinus tabuliformis. The sequence continues at coordinate 392,675,953 of CM062814.1, read as the reverse complement.
CGATCATCAGGGTCACCAGCCCAATCAGAATCAGTGAAACCAACTAACAGAGGCGCTGCTTTGGCACTGTAATGAATCCCAAACTGTACTGTACCTCGAACATAACGAAGTATTCTTTTAGCTGCTTTCCAATGACTTTCACGGGGGTTTTGCATAAAACGAGCAACAAGGCCAACAGCAAAGGAAAGATCAGGACGAGTATGGGTTAAATACAAGAGTTTTCCGACAAGTTGACGGTATAAGGTAGCATCAACTTCAGGAGAAGTACAAGAGACTGAAAGTTTGACTCCAGACTGAAAGGGAGAAGGGGCTGGCTTACAGTCTTCCATGTGAAAATGACGAAGAATATCACAAGCATACTTGGACTGGGAAAGGAAAATACCCTCTTGGGATTGCAAGACTTGAAGACCGAGAAAATAGTGTAAGTGTCCTAAGTCTGTCATTTCAAATTTCTTTTTAAGGCTGGACTTCACATGGTTTATAAGGTTGGGATCACTACCAGTAAGAATAAGATCATCAACATAAAGAACAAGGATGATAAGAGAGTTGCCCACTTTCTTGGTGTAGACAGTATTGTCAGAATGACACCTAGAAAAGCCAGATTCTAAAAGAAAGCTATCCATTTTGGCATACCAAGCCCGAGGAGCTTGCTTGAGGCCATAAAGGGATTTCTTAAGTCGACAAACAAGGCTGGAGTCTGTTTGTATGAAGCCAATGGGTTGTTCCATATAGATTTCTTCCTGCAAGTCCCCATGCAAGAAGGCAGATTTAACATCCATCTGATGGACTTCCCATTTTAAAGAGGCAGCAAGGGAAAGAACAAGGCGGATAGAGTTCATTTTGGCAATAGGGGAGAAGGTTTCAGTGTAGTCAATGCCTTCAACCTGTGAAAAGCCCTTAGCAACGAGACGAGCTTTATGTTTATCAACTTTCCCATCTGGTCCATACTTGGTTCTGTAAACCCATTTACATCTAACAAGTTTGCGTCCCTTTGGTAGAGGAACAAGATCCCATGTATCATTTGTCATCAATGAATGATATTCTTCATTCATAGCTGCTTCCCAATGTGGATGGCCTGAAGCTTCTGCAAAAGTGTCAGGATCATGATTTACTGGAGCTTGAGCCAGTAAAGAAGAGGCTCTTTCAAACTGAGAACGTGTACGTCGCTGATCTGTAGGATCACCGGCAAGATCACCTGCTGCATCCCGAGTAGCACGGACCCATCTTGGAAGTTGAGGATCCTGAGAAGGTGGGGGAGGATTATCATCCTCGCTTTCATCATCTGAAGAAGAAATGTTTTCAAAAGTAGAAGAGATAGGAAGAGGTGGCACATCCGCCGGACTAGGCTCGCAGGCCGATTTATTTTCATCAAATTTTACATCTTTTCTAATGATAACATTTTTGGACTTAAATGGAATAAGTCTATAACCTTTTACATCTTCAGAATATCCAACAAAAGTACATTTCTCACTCTTAGGTTCTAAAGCTTTATGCTTTTCATCTGGAATATGGGCCCATGCTTCACTTCCAAACACACGAAAGTGACTTACATCTGGTTTAATGGAACTCCAAGCTTCTTCTGGAGTGATATTCTCTAGAACCTTAGTAGGAGTGCGATTGATTAGATAATTTGCACAATTAATTGCTTCAGCCCAAAAACTAAGACTGAGTCCTTTAGATTGCAGCATACAATTAGCCATTTCCTTTAAGGTGCGATTTTTCCTTTCAGCTACACCATTTTGTTGTGGAGTGTATGGAACAGTATGTTGCATTTGAATTCCATTTTCGGTGCAAAAGTTGATGAATGTGTTTTTAACATATTCTCCACCATTATCAGTTCTTAGCTTAAGAATTTGATGTCCAGATTGTTTTTCAACAAAGGCTTTGAAGGCCAAAAAAGTGTTAAATACTTCGCTCTTGAGTTTTAAGAAGTATACCCAAGTGCGTCTGGAGAAATCATCAATGAAAGTTAAGAAGTACTTGCAGCCAGAGAATGAAGCAACAGGAAGAGGACCACATAAGTCACTGTGCACAAGCTGTAAAGGGGCTGAGGCGTGCCAAGAGGCACGTTTGTCAAAACTGTCCCGATGATGTTTTCCAAGTACACATCCGGAACAAACACCATCTCTGCAAGACACCATAGGAAGACCTGTTACCATATTTTCTTTACATAGATGCTGAAGGGAGCGATAGTTTAAGTGACCAAATCGCTCATGCCAAAGTTTGCTCACTTCATCATTATGAGTAACAAATACTGAGGGAAGATTTGATGACCCAAAGTTGTGAAACTTATACAACCTTTTGGAATCATCAGCAAGACCAGTAGCTAGAATCTGTTTAGGATCTTTTAGATCCTTGATTACAACATCATGAGGTGAAAATTCAACAATTTTACCTTCACCTGAATGAGTTATCTGATAGACAGATAGAAGGTTGCAGGATAAGGTTGGAACACATAATACATCATTAAACTGACCATTGTTTAGATGAACAGTTCCAGTCCCTACAACATTAAGAGATCTATCATCACCAATATATATATTTTTGGTGTTACAATCATTTAAAGAAGAAAACATGGCTTGGTTTTTGGCCATGTGACAAGAGGCTCCAGAATCAATGAGCCACTCATGAGAATGAGAAGAAGAAGAAGATACATTTAATGCATAACCAGACTGAGATGATTGACAATGACATGCAGAAAGTGCCATTCCGGAAGTTGAAGTTGAAGTAGGCTCCACATGGATGTTATGTTTCTTCATTGCGGCTTCCAAGGCTTCCATCTTCTTAAAGCATTTAGATTCTAAGTGGCCATCTCGATTACAAAAGTTACAATGTCTATCAGTCTTCTTCCATTTGTTTTTATTGGTCTTATCATTTTGCTGAAATGATCTTTCATTTTGAGGCTGAGATGGTTTAGGACCATTCTTTTGAGGATATGACTTCTTAGGATTCTTTGAATTTGGTTGCTGCTGGGCGGCTAACGCTTTCGTGGAAGAGTTTCCAAGATTAAGAAGACCAAGGTGTAAGAGTTTTTCTTGTTCTCTTATTAAGGAATCACAAAAGGAGTCAAAGGAAGGGGCCTTGTAGTCTTGTCCTTGACAAATGAAAGCTTCCCTTGTAGAATGGAAAGTGGAAACAAATACAGAGTAGGCTGGTCCCAACTTAGTAAGGATGGAATAAATAAGGTTACCATCTTCTTTCTTAACTTTAACACCTTCCAAGAGATATCTAAGGGTCTTGAATTTGGACAAGAAATCTTCAATGCAAGAAAAATTATTAGGATCCAAAGTAAGCAGCTCATTTTCAAGTTGATGGGCTCTAGTTTCATTTTTAATCCCAAAAACTTTAGCAAGTTTTTCTAATGCTTCATGAGGAGTCTCAAGTCCTGCAATGTGGAATCTAAGATCAGGAGAAATAGACATCCCTATCAAACCACGTGCTTGATCTTGTCTATTTTCCCATTTTGCCGCCTTGTCTTCATCTTTTGGTTTCTTCTCTTGGTCTGTGGCTATTCTGAAGAGACCTTTACTTCTAAGTAAATCTTCCATGTAGGCTACCCATTGGAAGTAGTTAGTGCTGTCAAGAATGACTTGGCATGGACTTTCCATTTTAAAAAAAACTGAAGCTGAAGATGCTGAAAGTAAGTGTTCCAATGGATAGATCTCGAAAAAATAGGCGGTTTTAAAAAAAACGGCTCTGAAAAAGGCTTCCGGATGAAGAAGTTATGGCTTTTTGAAAAAAAATTGTTGACGTTGCCGGCAAAGTGCGCGAATGTGCGGGAAGGAAAAAAATCCGCCCCCACAAAATGGAGACTTGAACCCAAGACCTCTACTCTCTTAAAATAGCTTTGAACCAATTGATCTATACAAAAAATTTGAGAGAGAGAGAGAGAGAGAGAGAGAGGGGGGGGGGGGCCTTGGTTTGCGTGCTTGCCTTGAGAAAGCTCTTTTTCCATACAAAACACAAAACACAAAACCCAACACAAATATGCAAGAAAAACGAACCTTGCGGCTCGAAGTTAGCTTTAGCCAAAAAACTAGATATTTAAAAAAAAAAAAAAATCTCAAAGTTAGCTTTAGCCGAAAAACTAAATATTTTTCTCAATGTTTCTGATTTTCCGAGATCACACTAAGGTGCAGGGAAAAGAGCATACGCATGAGAAAAATCCTTCCTTTCTGTTTCTGATTTGCCCAGATCGCACAGAGTCGCAGGGCAAAGAGCATACGCAGAAATGAACGGTATAGATCCGGTTAAAAAAAGGCTAAATAAACCGAAACCGAAATAAGCAGAGAGAAAATAACAGTAAACTGCAAAAACACTGTATACCTCCCGATCTGAAAAATTATGCAGCTAGGGCTACCGGAAACCTTTTCGCGTGAAACGAAAGGGGTTCCTCACTGGAACAGATGCTCCGAACGCAACAGAGCAGTCCTCTCGGCCCGAAAGCAGTCAGAAACAACAGATCTAGGAAACGATAGCCGCATGCAGTTCTACCGGCTTCAGATTTGGATCACCAACGGACGCGGCCCTCAAATCGCTCTGATACCATGAAGGAATTTACAGGGTAAGTTCCTCAGAAAGAATACCAAAAGGACACCGCTCACAACCAGATCTCAAATCAATACACCAGTATTTTTGACATGGTTAAAACCCTCAAAGTGCAAGGAGGGAAACAGTCCACGGCCTGTCCCAACGTGGGTACTACAGGCAATTTATTAATCAAAGAATGAAAATTTACATAAGCTTCTCTCATGCACGGATTACCCGAACAATGACCCTCCATGCGCTTTAAATAGAACTCATGGACCAATCGGGTGTCAAGCCACAGATCAAGTGTCGGTAATACCGAGGTGAGAGTGAACCGTCGGATCACTACATATCGTGACCGTCGGATTGTAAGTTACAAAATGTACAACGGTAAAGAAACACACTTTACCTAACTCTAACCTAACTCTATACTAGACCAAGTTGAACTTAACTATATCCTATGTGTCGGAATATCCTAACAACGTGTCCCAACGAATCATGTCCGATTCGCCCGATTCGGGACATGAGGGTGCCTGGGCACAAATCTGGTTTCTTAGGTTTGTATCTGAAGGAACCTAGATATTTGTGTTCACAAAATTCCTCAAACCATTCATTTTTAAAACTATGGTTATTCGCACCTTCTAGGGACTAAATTTAGTGGCTCCATCCAAGTTGTCTTCATATTGCAAACTACTCAGTGATGCCATTTCTCAAATCAACCTTGACCACAAAATCCCAACTGCAAAAATAAAAAAATAATTCTGTTGCCGTAAAAAGAGCTAGAAAATCAGAAAGGCATAAATTTTTTCTTATTTTTGATAACACCTTGTGATCAAACTTTGCCTCTCACTCGTAGCCTTTTTTTATTGAATACCTTTCTAGGGTGTATAAATTCACAAGCTCCTTAGAGAGCCACTTGTCTTAGGATTCCTTGGTCATCTAACCTCTTAAGTCTTGTTGGGAAGCCTCCCTTGTGGGGATAGCATCCAACCACAAAACAACAGGGGAGAGGCCACTAAGGTGACAATGGTGACTGATCTCATTGTTGCCCTATACGTAGAGTGCCTAGTGAGGCTTTGCACTAAGCTGCTAGATTTTGTGATAACAAGGCTCTATGGAGATGTGGCTAGGATGACCACATCATGTGCAAAGATAAGCAATGATATCATAGGATGGTGAATAATTGAAAAGTCATGTGCATGAGGTGTCTCTTTTAGAAATTGCTCCAACATATCAATATAGAGACCAAAAGGAATGGGATAGACTAGGCAGGGATCCCTGTTTAGCCCTAGTGGTGTTATTGATATAGTTTGATAATTCCTGAGCTGTATGACAAAATCTCATAATGTCGAATGATAACCTCTAGAAGTTCATAAAATCTAACAACATGAAGGATTTCAAATAATGAGTGTCTAGGAATCAAGTCATGGCTAGACCTTTTCACAACTTTGGTATGGTATCCTCAACTATTGCTTTTGTTAGTAAGCTGGCACAAGAGATGTTGATTTATGTAGCTTGGGAGGTACTCCCACACCCTAGGGTACAAGGTTTGGGAGAAGTTTGACCCACATGGGCTTTGTGGGCGAAGTACCAAGCAGTGACTTTTGCACCCAAAGTTGTGCGCGCAAAACCAATAGCAGTTTTGATGATTTGACCATTGCTGCAAGTGGAGCATCCTTAATGGAGCAAGGGGCAACTAAGGCAACCATGGAGGCATTGATCAAATGATTTTTTTTTTTTTTTGTATTTATAAGAGTTGAGCTAATGACATGAAGTTCAAGTCGGCTAGGTTTGAAAGGTGCCTTTTGGAGGGCTAGTCGTTGCACCAAGAGAAGATATAAATAAAGAGTTGAGTCATTTTATTACACACAACACATCCAACTGCAACACATCATAGGAGAAAGACATCTGAGGAGCCGCAGGCCTATAGGAGCCATTCCATGTCAAGGAAGGACAAGCTGGAACATCTTTTCTATGTTTTGGAAGAGGCCGAGTTTGGGCAGACTGTTGGCCGAGTTTGGAGAGGAGTTCTGAGCAGATTTCTGTGCAAGTGAATGGGCTATTTCTCTATGTACAGGCCACAGCATATCACTGTGTTTTTCAGGAGGACCAAGCCCCTGTTCAAGGTTGAACAGAGGTCATATGATTTGTAGCAAAGGGGCTGAGTTGTTTTGAAGGATAGTGCAGGAGGACCAGGCCTTGTAGAGGAGGATTGCACAGCTGTTCGAGGAGTTTTGAGGCCAAGTTTTAGGGCTTATGTGGGCTGTATGGGTGCCCCAACTAGGGCCAAAAACCCCAGGGAAATGCCACAGGACCGTGACCTAGAAATGCAGAAGAAGATTGCTGTTTGAGCCTTGAGGTTTGTTACATGTCTTTTCATGTTGATGTTTTGCTAGGTGCTGTAGGTCCAGATTGGGCAGTTGTATAACAGCTTGTGTACAGTGTTTGGAGGGCTGTTAGAAAGTTGCTTGAAGTGCCCTAAGTACAGTTCCTTGTGAAGGACAAAAGGGTTGTTAGTGGATAGGTGGTTTGGGCCCTAGATCATTGACCTCAAGGGTGAAGGTTTGGTAATAAGAGGGTTGTCATTTGTGCCCTGGTTCAGTGATTGGCAGTGGGTCAACTTCAATGATAAGAGGGCAGTCTCCAAGCCCTAGGTCCTGCCATCTTTGGAGCAGCAGAGAGGCAAGTAGTGGGTAGTTGGGAAGACCCTATTTGCTGGTGTCCTTGAAGGGGCAAAGGAGCAGCTAGTGTGCAGATTTGTGTTGAGCCAAATTTCAGTGACACAAAAGGAGCTGTGATCATTGATAGTGGCAGATTGTTGAGCTTGAGAAGCACACTTTCTGAGGGAGCAGAAGTTGCGTGATCAGCAGAAGGGAATGCAAAAGGGCCTGCTAGGTGTGTTCAAGGTCCATGGACTGAAAGGGCTGTGGAAGAGCTACATCAACAAGTAGGTCCAGTGTGCTTTTTAGTTTTTTCAGGGTAGATTGGTCATCATAGTTGTTGATACCAAGCCCTAGTTGTTGTCTTGTATCAGGGCTGATTGTAAGGGCCATGATCCCTGGTATGGGAGCCCTAAGATTGTTGTATTAAAGATTTGTAATATAACAAGTGTTGGGTTGGAAAATTTGTCTTGTGTACTAGTTGATTCACTGTTGTATATTTTCTGCTGTGCAAAGTAGAAGTGTTGTGGCATTTGAGTGTGTTTGTGATTGTGATTTTAGACTTAAACCAGATTCTTGAGTGCCGTGGAAAATTCAACAAGAGGGAGGGAACAAAAGAATATGAAAGAGATGACAACTTTTATTTAAGTGAGCTATAACACTTGATACGCTGTCATATTTTATTATGGGGGTGAGTTGCACCCTTAACCATCATATAAAAATAATAATGGCTAATGACTTGTAAATAAACATTGTCTCCTAAACATCCACCTACTTCTAATGTTTATTTCTGTTATACCCATTTTTTGGAAAAATGTTTCAAACCTTTCTTTGCCTTGTTCTTTTGTGTAAATGTTTGTGGCATGATCTTGTCTCATAATCAATCAACTTGATCTCGTTGTTCTTAACCTGCTCTCTGATATCATCATAGTGAACTTCTATGTTCTTAGTGTCATATGGAAACTGACAATTTGCCAACTTGATGGTACTTTGTTTACTCCACTTCAGTGGTGTTGTTTCAGATTGCTGAAGATTCATGTCTTCCAATATTTGATGAATCTATTCAGGTTTACATGTTGCACCCATTGCAAGCTGCACTCTGCTTTAGCAGATGTAAATGTGGCTATTGACTGTTTCTTGCTAATCCAAGAAAGCCATCTAATTGCTCGTATCATATTATGGCTTATACAATGACCATACAACATTATATTATCATTTGTATTTCAACTCTTCTCATCTATTTCAAGGATCAGTATGCATAAACAAATGATGGATGCATAGAGGGGTCAATTTTTTGTCTTCTGGAATTGTTTATGTTTTCTAAGTAGGTCTTGTGATGTATCATCTTTGTGAGTAGGTACAACATACATACAAGTGGTCATTTATATTTCATCTTGTCTTTTATTTGCAGGGCTTCCTTCTATTATTGCATTTCCTAGGACTTGCAGGCGCCTTGATTGTCTTTTACGGTAAAGTTCCCATTTATATGTCTGTTTGACATGGGACAAATATTAGGACCTGTTTCCATACAACAGAACTCCTTGGAAATGTCATTTTAATTTCTTTTACATAACTAACTGGGATATTAGAGGCAGCTTGGTTTGTTTTCACTGTTAGTTTATTTCATACGAATTTCACGGTCAGCAATATATTTAATTTCATTTATTAATTTATCCTTCAGGTTTTGAATCTGATATCATCTTTCTCCAGGTACTCAGGAAAATTAAATGTGGATGCTATTGTAGACTGGATTGCAACAGATATTCTTGGACTCCCTCGTATTCCCTATTACTCACTGGAATCATTGGTAATATTAATGGAGATTACTTGTTCTATTATTTCAGCGGTTGCATTATGTCATCCCATTGTTTAGTAATGAGTGAATTTAATTGGAGTTAAAAGCATCTTTGCAAATGGGGCCATTTCAGATGGTTAGATATCCACAAAGAGCATGAATACTAATATTTAGTACAAAACCAAATGAAAAAGTTAATAAAGTTGTTAATATGTGTAATATTGCCTCATGACAACTTATGTGATGTAACATTTTATGGAGACCTTAATTGCACCTTTCAGCAGTTGTTTGGGTCATTATTGCTCCATAGTGGCCTTCTTATGCGGCTGCATGGATGCATTTTAAGGAGTTAGTTATGTTGGCCTACAATATTTTATTATATTTTAGTGGATGCCTCTAGAAGGCAAGCTATGTATTGTTGGAAAATGTAACTAGGTTCAGTCTTCATAATGTCTTATGTAATCTTGATTTTTGTATTTGATGTAAAAGAGAAAAATAAAATTTATTATTATTATTATAGCATGGGTTTCATGCTCTAGGTCATTTTATTTATAGGTCAAGCACCCATTGTGTGCTTCTAGGGCTTTGTCATAGAGTCAAAGAAGTCAAAGAGTCATTGTAATATGTAAAATACCCTATTGGGCATTTTGTATCAAGTCAAAAGAATTTTTGTAAGTCAAATTTGAGTCATAAAGTCCCTCCAAGACCAAGTCGGCCTGCAAGGAGACAAGTCAGCCTACAAGTGACAAGTCGGCCTTAATAGGGAACTCGACTTCATTTGAAGAACTCACTCAAGCAAGTTTGATCACAAGGACAAGGAGAAAAGAAGACTAATAAGAAGCGAAGGAAAGGAGAGCAAAAGGAAAAGGAAATCGAAGTTTTGAGGATTGTTTTAGGGCTAAAATCTCCCACACTTTCGAAGGAGTTAGGGCAACATTTATTACAACAAAGACCGAATTGCAGAAGGTAAAGTTTGATGTCATAAGGATCAAGATTGAAGGCCGAGTTACTAAGGAGAAAGAAGAACCTCAAGCGAAGGAGGAAGGAAACCTATTTCACCATATTCCACCCACATGTGCGAGCTAGGGTTTCTGTAGTTAGGCCGAAATTGCAGGTCCGAATTTGTGAAGTCGAAGCAATTCCGAAGCAGGTTGACTTGGGTTGACTTTGAAGAAGAAAGTTCATTTGAGGAAAATTTGACTTGGTCTTGGAGGGGCCTTTGTCAAGGGTCTTAGGTCTTCGAATTCATCATTTGAAGATTCTTTAATAAGAGAAAAATTCTTGTGGGTTTTCCTCTCAAGAGGAGAGGTTTTGGCCCTGGATAGCAGCCTATATTTCGTGTCCTCTTGTCTCATTGATCTTCATAGTTTGGTAGCTATTTTATGCAATGTGGGAAAAGTCGAAGTCGGGATTAATTCAACAAGGGTCCAAAAGTTGAAAAACTCATTAAAGTTGGGAGTTTTTTGAAAAAGTTGGCAAAAAGTCGGCAAAATTAAAAAAACACAAAATTATTCATTTTTTTTTTTTTTTTAACATCTAGAGCATCCACAATATCAAATAAATGCATTTCCACATAAACATGTAAAGAAAGCTAATATATAATATGTATATGAAGTCTAGTGCTACATCACATATCAAAATAGTGAATCAAATCCTAAATCTTGAGTCCTGTCTGAGTCTGAATTCTCAAGAGTCAAAATATCAACAAAAAATATAATAAATGTATATCATGAGTCAGCTAAAAGTCATCAAGTAATCAGTCACTGAGATCCTCTTCCCCTTTTACAGGAATAGGGAACAACTTTGCCTTTTCCTCTAGAGGAAGAAGGCCCTGCCCCTAGGGATACAAATGGACTCAATCGTCCTCTAGAAGTTGATGGAAGAGGTGGCCTCTGTCCTATGCTGTTGCTGCCCATCCTAGATGGTGTCACCTCCTCCTCATCATCCTCAACCAGCTCTGCCTCCTGAACTTGATGTTGCTCCTCCTCCTTTACCTTTGGCTCTCTGTCCCCTGCAACTGCTACATCCTCTAGATCCACACCTAACCAATCCGGGATCGAGTCCATGATCGACCTCTCAGTCTCGACCCTCCATGCAGCGGTGGTATCAATATTGTCCAATGAGATGGCTTCCACATCAGTAGGTGTTTGAAGGTGTTTCACCCACAATCGAAGATTGTATTAGACGTAGACCATGTCATTGAGGCGTTGGGACTCCAATTTGTATTAGTGTCATAGATTGTAAATTAATACTTAGAAAATTTAAATATTAAAAATAATCAAATGAATTAAAAAAATTTAGTTTGAAATTTTTTTACCTGTTGCGCTTTTTGCTGTGTATTTTGTCAAATACACTCCAGTTGCGCTCACACCTAGAGGAACTGCATGTTTGGCTAAGTACTCGAATGGCAAGCTTTTGGAGATGGGGTACTTTGGCACCATAGCTTGTCCACCAAGCATCTACAAGTTAAAAGAAAAATGAGAAACATAAAAAAACATTGAAATTCTAAACTTGAAAGTTTGAAACAAACTGAAGCTTACCTGACATTTTGATCGTCCTATTTTTAACAGCCTTGGTAAAACCAAATGTGCCACCTCCCATCCTATAGACGTCCATTTCTTTAGAAATATCTTCACGTTATTGCTCAGATGACACCATCCTCTCGACACAAGTGAAGAATCCATCCATCACCTCGGCATCAAATCTGAAACCATAGGCGTAAGAAAATGCGGGGTTGAGGTAGATACCTGCAACATGAATGGGGCGATGGAGGGTATTGTTCCATCGCTCATCAATCACTCTCCATATGACCTGTTGTTTCTCTAACCCCTCGTCTCCCTTATCTTCATAATAAGCACGAATGGCTTCTTTGGCCCTATCCATGACCTCATACAAGCAGCCCATTGCGAGCTTGTCTCCATCAACCAATCGAAGAGCCCTTACCAAAGGTTCTGAAATGGCACACACATTCTCTACTCCTGCCCAAAAGCTCTGATCATATGAAACTAGTCTGCGTATGCCCTCTCCCTCTGGTTTGCGGCTAATAGATAAAGCACGCCAATCTGCTGAAAGAAACATGCTCTTCACATCCCACATAGAATTCAATAGAGACTGAAGAGATATGAAAGTAGTGGCAAATCGTGTAATGGCAGGATGCACCAACTCTTTGTTTTTGGTGTATTTTCTCATCAAGCTAAGCACAGATGCATGATTATATATAAATTTTGTTATACTCCTGGATGATTCAACAATATCCCTCACAATAGGAATCTTACATATATCCTCCAACATCAAGTCAATGCAATGAGCAACATAAGGTGTCCAAAACAAGTTAGGATACCTCTCCATAAGCAACTTGCCAGCTGCAACATAATTTGCAACGTTGTCCGTTATGACTTGGACAACATTGCTTGGGCCTACTTCTTGAATGAAGATGTCCAACAACTCACAAAATGTACGTGCATCTTTAATGTGTGCAGATGCATCAACATATTTCATAAACATTGTCCCCTTGGGACAACTAACCAAGAAGTTAAGAAGGGTCCTACCCTTCTGGTCAGTCCAACCATCTGACATGATTGTGCATCCAATTTGTACCCATGATGCCCTAAACTCCTCCAATCTAGAAGTGCAATCAGTGTTTTCATCTTGAATAAGAGACCCTCTCAATTCTGCAAAGGTGGGGGCTTTGTACCTCGGGCCAACGACAGCAACAGCATCAAACATAGGCTGTAGAATGGGTTTGTTTTGGCAATGTTGAAAGGAACATCACTCCATAGAAGACACTTATTGACCAACCTGTCAGCTTCTGCCTTTCCCTTTTTTTTTTAATTGCTGATTTGATGCCAGGTTGTGCACCAGCTTTGGTTCTAGGAACAAAAAAAGATGAGATAGATGAGGGGTTGGGACCTATGGGTGAGGAAGGTGATGCTGAATAAGCACTGCCACTCTCATTTCCCCCCACTCTTGAGGCCCCTACAAGTTGGAATTTTAGTGCTACCTAGTGTCTTTTCCCTCCTCGTTATCCATCAATGATTGAATGGCCCGTCGGATGATTTCTGGAGTTGTATTTGGGCAAAGGTCAACATTTTGCCCCAGAATTCGCCCCAAATGGAATTTTAATCTGTTGATACCTCCTAACATATGCTTGCCACACAACTTGCAAGTCAAATACTTTCTATTGATCCCCCTAGATTCGTGTATAGTATTAGGTTCACCATATTCCCACATAGCGTCCAAAAGCCTTGGCATTTTGTTTTAAACTTTGAACTTGAATTTAAACTTGGGCACAAAAAAAATTGAAACAATTAAAAATTTCCCATCACATAAAAAGCAAACACAAATGCAATGGTTGATTTAAGATTTTAAATGCCTCTTCTCAGTCACTTGAAAACACTCAGATTCAGTAAACAAGGGTTTGAATTTTTGTCATTTTATTCTTGAAAGTTGAAGTTTTGCTTCAATCTAGATTCTAAACAATGTTTCCTTTTCAAAATTCTAGGCAAAATTAAGACATAAACAAACTAATAGAATTTTAGAGAAGTATAGAAAGATTTAAGAAATCATGTGTAAAAAAACTAAGAGAGAAATTAAATTACATACCTGGCAGCAACAATTCGACACTTTGAATCTCCCACAATGAGCAGTGGAAAAATCTCCAAATCTCCACCACAAAACTCACAAATATTCTCCTCTAGGGCAATGGCAAACCCCTATGAATCTCCACAACGCCGAATGGGAGAGAAAACAATAGAAAATAAGATCATTTTCGCCTTTGCGGCCTCTTTATCCGCGGCCTGGGAAAGGAGGCCGACTTTTTGGGTCGAATCCTGACTAAATCGGGAGTATAACGATAAAATCACGATTTTTTCCTTTGTGAAAAAGTCGCCAAAAAGTCGGGGGATTAAATCGTTTAGTTCAAAAAATTGCGTTTTTAGGATTAAATCGCGATTTTTGCAGACTTTTCCCACACTGATTTTATGATATGAACACAATAATAATCAAATGAAAGAAGAATCTAATTACAAGTACATCAAGTTCAGTAAAAGAACATCACAAGCAACTATCAAAGTAAGAGAAATCACCCTAATCTAGCTGCCCTAGATTTCTCAACATGGTATCAGAGCTAAGGTGACAGGAAGAAGAGGCAGCTTGAAGATCACTCCATTGAATTAGGATACATAAGGGCCAAACATGAGAAGAGCATCAAGGAAATCAAGTCATCAAGGAGAGCTAAAGGGCATCAAGGAAGAGTAGTCTACACATAATCTTGAAGAAGGAACTCTCGATCCGTGGCAAGAAGATGAGCTCGATCTAGTTTTCCTAACACATTATCTTGTCGACTTCCTAGTTTAGGGCACAACACAACGCACACATCACAGCGTAGTTCATGGGCCCCAGCCACGGAACAAGTAGTACAATGAAAACTTGATTCGCTTCCCATTGGAACCCTTCATAGATTCACCTTGCACACAGAGCATGGTAGCCCTCAACCCATGATATTAACTCCGGTCACTGGTTGCTGCATCTGCCACAACGTCGATACGCATCCAAACCAGTGCTTGCCGACACAACTGTTTGCATAGTCTATGCGGCTGATCCTATGCTCGCCTTCCTCCCACAACACTGTCAAACCCGATATCTAGTGCCTTATTGGTATTTGCCTGATCCATTCTTTGCATGGTTTGACAATTGTGACCCCTGCGATTTGCCTTCACCTGGCCATTGACCACTCTTTGACTTGTGCGCACCTTAACGACAACCTTGCGGCTGTTGCGGTTGCTTCGGCTTGCAAACGTCTCTTTTGCCTTCCCGATATTTGCTTTCATGTCAGCTGAGTGTTGTTGGTTGCAACTATTGTAGATGGTCGACCAACCGGCTCGATGGTTTCTGACTACCCTGGCAGCAACGACCCTGACAGCTAGCTGGCTCGGTTGTCGGCCACCAACAGTAGACTCACCTCTATCAACCCCTTTTTTATCTATTATTTTTTTCCTTTAAAACAAATTTCATCCCTAATCGAAGGATTATCTCGCTCGAAATTAAAAAATCTTTTGTTGCCTTAATAAAAATATCCCGTTCGTATAATCCCAACCAATTTGGCTTTGGGGTTTCGACACAAACCTGACACCAATAATTCCGAGATTGATTCAGAGTTAGGGCTCTGACACCATGCTAGAATTTACCAAACCCAACACTCGGTATTTAGTTCCAAACAAATATTAAATGAACAAACACAACCAAATTCCTAACAAAAGAAATACAACGAAAGCAAAACTTCGATTTGAATCACATATACAAACATATTTTTTCCCAATCAACAGTTCTTCATTAATAAATCAATCACAAAACTTACTTGGGCTCCCGTCCTAGGATAATGGCCCAATTGAGAATATACAAATTACAAAACTCTAGATTTGATCCAACAAGTCTGCTCTCTCTCTTAGATCCGGATCTATAGAGTCTCTACACTCCGTCGAACCCAACACACGCTCACTGAGAAGCCTCTCTCAATCTTGTGCTATTGTTATATGTCTTCTCCTCACCTTAGCCTTGCTTTATAACTTTACATTTAGCCGAAACCCTAATCCTAATCCTAATCTTAACCCTAATCTCAAAGTGAGGGACAACCAAGATTAGATCTTGCCTCACTTGAGATCGATGGCTGAGATTAAAACTTAATCACAAAAGTAAATACTTTACTTTATCGAAGTCTTTTGTTACCTCAATAATCCACCATAAAGTTATGTGTTTTTTTTAAAATTAAACTTAAGCTAAGTCACATCAACAAATATATTAAGGTAAAATGTGGGTGATTTTTGCATGCCTAGACACAAACCCTGTGCAAAAGTACCTGCCTAAGCTACAAACTTCAACAAAAGCTACATGATATTGCAACTATGGAAGACAAAATATGTAAGGCAAAAGATGCAGAGAAAGAGTTAGAAAGATCATCATTACAAACATTCGATAAGACTCATTCACGACGAAAAGAAAGCAATTGTAGGTTTTGTGGAGACAAATGGACACTTGGACACGAATGCGTGACCAAAAGATCATTTGGATATGAAGCAGAGAATGAAGTTGACTCCAGTATCAACTCTGAGGAGGAAATAACAAGGAAAGAAAACAAGTGTTGAAGATGTAAAAAATCAGCTTCAAGCAATAGATGTGATTCCAACCACACATATTTGCAAGATTACAGATACAGATGGGAAAGAAGTGCAGGGAGTTTTTGAAGAGACACGTTGGACAATGTTGAGGATGACAATCCACTCAAGGTGTCATTGGCCTCAGTCACATGCATAAAATAAACTAATGAAAATAAGTCAAAGGTTTTAGTCCGGGAAGAAAAATACAACCACCTATAGTATGTTATACTCCACCTCATCTAAGGAAGAAGGATACTATATGCTGTAGTCTAGGTGGAAAACCCATGATTTCGCTTCACGAAATTACAGCTAAAATGAAACCAAATACCCTAAAGATCAAATGAATCCTAAAAGGGAAAGGTATTATAATATTAGTAGATTTAGGAAGCACCCATAATTTCGTAGACATTAATATCTTTGCAAGACAACTAAATATTTCTGTATACCCTATAAAGAATCTTATGGTTACAACTGCTAATGTTCATCCAATTGAACTGGTGGGATGATACCATAAGGTTTCAATAAATATACAAAACTTGGAACTGTGAACTAGATATCATGCCCTACCTTTTCGTGGAATGGATTCAGTGTTGTTGCACCCATTTTTCAACATTCCAAGGAAGCAGGATCCAAAGACTTGAAGGAATTGTTTCAAAGTTTAGAATCATCATCCAACAGTGTGTCATGTCATTGTATACCCATTCTGCAAATTTATAATGTAAATGATGCTAATACGACCATTTAATTATGTAACAACCTAGGTAAGCCTATGCTTTTGGTGACGAATTTCATTCTAGGAGGTTTTTCGTCTCACTGATTATCTGTGTTTCTAAACACGGATGATCAACAAAGTTTTTCCCTCTAGCCTCCCCCAAAGCTAGGGTGGAATTTATCGTCGAATTTCTAGGTGAGTCGTAATGTTTTAGTCAGTCGATTGTAAATGTGATTTGGGAATAATTTACGCTAATTGGCTAAATTATTTTATTACAAATCACTTGGTCTACTAGATCATATTGTGTTACAAAATTGGATATGTTTTTTATGAGGGTTGAATTATTGTAATATCTGATGTCAAAAATATTTTAGTACATGGTCCCTCATTCTTAGACACCATGGCTAAAATATTTGAGGGTGAAAAAATAATGAATCCCGTCATGAGTCAATTAATTATTTTTTTCTGGCAAAAATAAAATTAAAACCTAAGCCAAAAAATTAATTAATTTAAATTTTAGAGTCAAAGTTAAAATGTTAGAGAAATTAATTTCTCCAATTGGAAAAATTCGTGGGTCTAAAAAGAAGTTAATTTTTGGAGGCCCCCCACTAAGGGAATATTGGAAATTTCAAGAAAATTTTGACCCTTGGACTTTGGTGGTTAAGTCAAAGTCAAATTTTTGATGAAATTAGTTCAAAATAACTATTTTTGAACAAATAAAAAATGGTTTTAATGAGAAATTCGAAAATTCCTCAAAAATAAGTATTTTCGATGGCAAAGATTAAAAGTTGATCAAAGATTTATCAACGATCGAGATTATTTGGACGGGGATCAAACCAACTAGCTGTTATTTTCCACTTGGAGGGATTTCTCTATAAATAGAAGGAATTTTGCTTCTATTATCATCTTGATCTTGAGCTCTGCTCTGATGTAACTTTGTAAAAGCTAGTGTAAAGCCACTATCCCTCTGGGAACGTTTTGATCATCATAATAAAAGACTTTGGGGTGCAGTTCATGGTGTCTTTGTCTCGCTGATTTGTGATATGGGCTGGGTAAAACATTCCTATATTGTGCTTCAAATATTAATTGAATCGTTATTTCATTTGTAGATGATAGGATGTTAAAATTGACAACTAGGGCCAAACTCCATGTCGATCATCTTATTAATGGCAGCTGATATTTTTCTTAGATCCCTCTCATCGAGACGTGTAGGATTGATCTAAAGATCATCCGATTCCGATAAGTATTCATAGAGTTATGAATTTATTTGTGTGATAAGACAATTTGTCAAGGTCGGCCAGCGACGAAATAAACCCCACTTGTGCTCAACGTTTTAGTATAAAAAGAGGTGGCTTGCAAGTCATTTGCACACACACTCTTCTTGTGATCTCTTCCTCTCCACTTGTCTTTGGGTTTTGGTGGGAGGAGAGATCCTAAGAGTATACGCTGGCCTAAGTCTTATGATGCCCTAGCCGCAGTAAGGAGGATGCCTTAGCAGCACTCTAGTCGCATTCAAAGGAGGAACATCTAGATGCAATCAAAGGGAATATGCCATGCTCTAATCCGCATTCTTTGAGAGACCTTAACGCTGTCATGGAGGAGAGAAGAAGTCTAAACGCTGACCTAAAGGGAGATGCCCTAACTGCTGTTTTATATGAGATCAAGGCACAGTGCAAAGAGAACGCTGTACATAGTCAAGGAGGGAGCTCTATATGTACTTAAGGGTCGCCCCAATTCACTGTTGAAGAGACCCTTATACGCTGTCCTAAGGTGCCCTAATCCGTAGTTTGTTGAGCCCTTATTCACAGCTAAACAGTGATCCTATTCCACAGCAACTGGGCCCTAATACACAACTAAGAGGATGTTCTATACACAACTAACATATGCCCTAAATGAAGGCCCTAATCCGCAGTTAAGAAAGGTCCTAATACGCTGTTCAAGGGATACTTATACGCAGTCCAAAAGGGGCCTTAATATGCTGTTAATGAAGGCCCTAATACGCTGCCTGAAGCAGCCCTTATCCACAGTCCTAAGGGAGCATTCATCCACTGTCAATGAAGAAACAAAGGTAGCCCTATAACGCAGCAAGGAATGTCTTATCACAACATTAAGATGCATGTTTGCTGTAGGTGACTGTGTGATAAAGGAAGATGATATAGACATGCCTTAAGGATTGTTTGATAAGCTATAGTTATAAAGTAGAGGAAAGCATTGAAGTTTGCTCCTTAGTGTTGCTGCGTTAATGATGACATTTACTTCAGAGTTGCTATGTGCTAGGCCATAGGCCATAGCATCAAAGCAAGGGTTTCTTAGTGACTGCGTGGAGGGTTGTTAAATGCTACAACTAGGATGAGTTTGAAGAAAGGAGGACGCAGGTTTATGTGGGTAGTTTTAAGGTAACGGAAAAAGCTGTTTTGGTTGGCTGTAGGTGACAATTAGTGCAGCAGCATGATGACAATATGTAGAGCAACATGTATAGGTACAACTGTAATGATTATAGCATAGTAGAGGCAGTATGTACAACATCATGTATGGGTACAACTGTGAGTGGTGCAACGTAGTGCACCATGATGGGTACAACCATGACTAGTTGCATCTCAGTGACAAGAGCAGCTCAGTTAATGGGTGCAGCACAATGACGGGTGTAGCATGATGATGAGGTGTGGCGTAGTGAGGTGCTATATGGTGATGGAGTCACCGTAAGAGGATTTGTTGAAGCAATTTGCCTTCACCTAAGTTCAGATCAGCTACCTTATGTGACATCTTCTTAGAGAAGATCTTTGCTCTTATTTTGATAAATCAAAATGTTGACTTCTGATGTATATGTGCTATCTCTCTCTTTGCTGAACTATTGAAGAACATATAAGAAGAATTGATCAAGGGTTTCCCCACATTGGGGTTTGTCCATGGCTAGCACCACATCTTGTGTCCTCTTGTCTTGGCTTGTCTTTTGCGATTTATGTTTATGTTCTATCTGCAATTTACTATTTTGCTGATGTGATTGCTAATTTGGAAAAGATATTGAGCTAACTGTGAAAATTGAAATAAATTGCTCTAAGCATAGAACATACCTAAAATTTAACATAGGGACATTTTATTGGTAAGTTTTGGGTTTATCTTAAGTGATCCGATTCATTGTATGTTCTAACGGTTTCTTCTTGAGAAAATATATAGTTTGTAGGTTCCCCAGTCATTGGCCTCCAAGTTCACAAACTGTGGGCATAGGTCTATTATGTTTCGATTCTGAATATTTTATGTGATTTTCTAACTTCATTAAGGCTGTGGTTTGACATTTATCTTTCAAAATACATCTAGCTATTGTCAAGATTAGGGTTGCGGGTGAGCAGCCGCCCCTGAACTCGCTCCCTTTGAGAGCGCGTTCCCGAAATTGCTCCCTGTAGGGAGCGAATTTCGGCAGCGACCGTAGTAACATTCCAAATGCAATTATTTTCAACGAAACAAATAATTTTTGAGTGGGAAGCCTAATGATCAAGCCTATGGCCCTAGCATTGATATGTGATTCATGGTAATGTTAAATTCTTAAAGTAAAAGTGACATTCTCCTTAATCTTCATTTCCATCGTTTTACTTAAATTTTTAACATTACGATGAAATGACTTAAGATGTTTGAGAGTGGTTCCAATGTCATTGGATTTCAAATGGAGAAAGTAGAATTTTAGATTTCATTCAAAATCCAGTAGACATATCAGTTTTTCAGGATTTTAGGATTGGGGGAATTGCAATGTTTCCATTGGATTTTGTCATGTATTAGGATATGGAACTTGTATTTAATCAAAAGAACCAAACCTTCTATGTACCTTGATGCTAGTGACATTTGGTTGTCAAACTCCTCTATCATGACCCTAGTAAAAATGTACCCATTAGTCAAAAAATATATGACAATTTAAGTTTGAAGTTTGAATTTGGAAAATATAACTCATTGGTAATAAATTATGAATATGATGCTTTGTGAAAGTCGAAAGTTGTTTCATTTCATTTCATTTTATAACATTTCATTCATGTTAGATATTCTTTGTTGTAATGGTTACACTTAGATTACAAGTACAATTTTGGTGATCAATGATGATAAATGCTATATATTGAATTTTGAAAGCTTGAAACTTTAGGATTGATGAATCATGACTCTCAATATGTTGTATGTTACTAACTTGTGGACGTGGTTGATGAAATTATAACTTCTAGATGATTGATGTTATATGGTTTAATCTATGTGTGTTTTTTTTTTAATTTTTATTTTTTATATCTAATTCATCATTCTACATGCTTTTGTTGACATATATGCATCAAAATATAAAAAATTATATATTATATAAAAATTTGTTCCCTGATTCACTCCCGAAATGGGAGCTTCTGAAAATGTCACTCCAGCTCCTACTCTTGCTCTTCATTTTCACTCCCGCTCCCAAGTAACCTTGGTCAAGATCTACAAAAATTCTATTTTTCGAAAATTTTCTCAAGCATTGTATATTTGTATATTGTAAATTATTTTTGAAAGATAATTTTTTGTAAATAAAATTTTCTAACCCTTGTTTTGCAGCGATTGGGATTTGGGGTTTTTATTTTATTTTTGTATATATTGGGTTTTTTGGGAAAATTTATTTTTATTTGTGTAGGTGAAATCTCTCAAGGGATCAAAGGAAGGAGTAAATTTTTGAAGTTTCCAACTCTTAAAAGTCCTAGATGTCTAGGGTTTTTGAGCCCATTTTTGCAGGTTGCTTATTTTCAAATTGGGGAAGAAACCCATTTTTTGAAGGCCCTAGCCCTTACCCAACCTAAAAAGCTAGTGTTTGGGACCTATTTTGCAAGCATTAAGAAGACTGTAAGCCCTACAAGGGCTAGATCTCATTGCAAACAAGAGTTTCTTCAAGGGATTGGCATTTTATCTCTAATAATTTGTGATTGCAGCAGTCATAACGGTCCGATCTTCGGGTTTTGAGCTAACATTTTGTGAGTGCAGGTGTTGAGGAGTGATTTCGCTCACATCTCCAAACTTGGGATAGGCCATTAGGCCTTGGTGTTTGCTTCTATTGCCTTCATCTCTCATTTTAATTGATTGAATAATTTATATCAGATCTGATATATTGATATAACAGTGGCATAACCATTATAATACAAGTCTAAAAACCCACACATTAAGCTAATAACTCTTACAAGACATTAAAATAAATTACAAGGGTTTGATATATCTATTTTATTGTTTTATGTTGGATGTCATATAATTTTTCAAGGTTTGATTTGAAATTACAGAGGTTTGATCTGAAAGTTTAAGGTTTGATATAATTGTTACAACAGTGTATTCAGGGCACAGACACACGTAAAATAAGTCTAAATTCATTAACAAGTCACTTAAGGCATTGAACATTAATCTTGTGGGAAAATTGATTGCATATAAGTTATTTTTGAGAACTATTGGCAATTTCCAGATCTGATATATTCGCTACAACCATTTATGAAGTCATATAAACTAAATAAAAATCATCAAAATTCACTGAAGATCATCTAAATGTCACTCAAATTGATTAGCTAATCGTTGGAGTTTATTTGGCATTAATATTTAGGCACCTTGTTGGTTTATTAAACACTGAATCATTGATTTTCTGAGTTATTACAGATCCGATATACATCATCTTGAGGTTTGATCTGAGCATAATAAATCTGATCTATACTGTCTAAGCAGTCCTATAGTCAAGTGAATATCATTGGAAGCTAACTGCATTGATTTTCTAGCTTATCTTTGGCATCTTGCATCACTTCTTGACTACTGATATAAAATTGCAGACCTCTGAATACAAGGTTGCAACGATAATAAATCACATATAAGTCTCTAAAACTGGGTAAGGAAATTTTGCAATTCATAATTATTCATGGTTGAACTGATTTGGGCTTAATTTTAGTCATTGGCATCTTTTACACTCTTGCATTCACACAAGTGCTCTAATCAAGTTTATACGTGTTTAATTGTCTAATTGCTCTAAGTGACATTGTGGATTAATGCTCTTAATTTCTCATTTCCATTACTGTCATTGAGTGGATTCATTGCTAAATTTCTCTCTTGTATATAAGTGGCATATTAGTGATTTATTGAATATAATTCTGGAGATTGTTAATTGATTTAAGTAGCATTAATCTTGTCTGTGCCACATTTCTCTAGCACTGTTAAGCTTGAACACTTTCTCTTGTGGTTGAGATTTTATTCATTTATTGTTTAAGTACCTTATTGTTCTTAGTTGAAAATCATTGTCATTAAGTACGTAACAAATTAAGTAATCTCACTTTAAGAGCATTCATCTCTTGCATTTTCATACTAGGGATAGCCTCTTGCATTAATAATTTACCCCAAGCATAAGCTTGGTGATAGAGAATAGTACCACCTTTCTCAATTTAGCTTGAGGGGCTTAGCACCTCTTTAGTGGTTAACACTGTAACCTTGCAGTTGTCAGAGCCACAGGCTCTGCAACGTCGGAGGCATCGGGTGGTTAGAACACAGGGGGAGGTATCCTTAATCAAACCTCTGCTTGCTTGTCGTTGGCTTCTATCCTACAATCTACTCTAGAGACTAGTTCCAAAATAGTTAAAAGGAAGGTTACACTTAGAATAGACATCTAACTTAAAATCAACCAAGAATTGTATTTCACCTAGCTTGTAGGATTTGCACTTCATCTATGATAGCCAAGCATCCAAGCAACGATTGTTCATCTGGTTATGACATCAAATTGATAATAAGCAAGAAGTTGACTTTTTAAGGCATTGGTGCACATTTAAGTCTAATCTAATCTTTAAATCCTGCTAAATTTAACCAAGTAGCTAGGCCATTCAATCATGTCTCTCAGACTTGCTGGTTGCCTTGTCCTTCATCTTCACATTTCCATAGGGACTACCCCCCATAGCTTGCTGTTGAGAGACAACTAGAATGAAGAGGTTGGGGATCAGTGTGACAACCCCCAACCTGAGTCATTGTCGCAGTGCCTGTACAATCTGAGCGACAACAGGTGTTAGGAGAAGAATGGTTAATGCAATTAGGAACCTATGCCACAAATTTGTAGAAACAATTCATGGAATTCAAATCGCAGGGAAAGAACTACAAGTTATATGGCTCTAGATGTTAAATGTTTTGTGAAGAGAACATGCAAATCCCATGCTTCTGCTACAAACAAGCCTTTTCTTGAAGGGCACCAAGGCACCTCCTTTATGTAAATTTATGAGGGCCTTCATTCTTGTAAAAGAATATTTCCTTACTACATTCTTAAAAGCATTATATATATGTATCAGTGAAGCACTACCCGCATAAGACGGGCGAGTCTTATGCTGGGCCGGGTCACCCGCATAGAACTCGCGGATAAGACCCGGAGCCGACGGGTTGAGCATGAAACCCGGTTACCCATATACAACCCACGGGTAGCCTATTAGACCCTCATCGGACCCATATAGGACCTGTCGAGCCTCAAAAGGCACAACTTCTTCAAAATTTCAATTTTTTTTTTGATATTTTTGACTTTTTTGGAAATGAGGTGGAGGGAAAGGGAAATTGGAGGGAAACAAATACTTTATAAGCACCTCTCTCCCTTCCATTTCTCGTTCACTTGGTATTTGAGTGTTTGGCTAATTTTATGAGTGTTGAGCAGTGAAGCTAAAGGAGGCTAAAGGAGCTTTTGGAGGAGGCTAAAGGAGGTTTCATCGGATCCGACTCAGCTTCAGGTAGGCTTCATGAACCTTGTTTGAATGTTTTCCATGTATTCAATTTTGTTTTGTTTTTGTTTTTAAAACTTTTTATTTATGTTTTTAATTTAATTTTTAATTTTTAATTTTTTTCTTATGTTTGCGCTGCCTGTTGCTGAGTTTCTTAGCCACACAACGACCCTGTGTGGCTGAGAAACTTAGCCATAGGGCGAAAAACTTTGCAAATTAAAAAAAAACCTAAAAACCAATTTCTTCTAGATTTTGTCACCATGCCACCAAAGGGTTCTAGCCAGTCTCGTGATTCGGCATGTGCACATGGTCAACGAATCATTGCTGGTAATGACCACCATATCAAGTGCAATTATTGCAATGCCACAATGCATGCAGACATAAATAGTTTGAAATACCACCTAGCCAGAATTTCTGGGAATGGTGTGGCATGTTGTCAAAGTTGCCCTGATGAAGTCACCACTGAAATGGCAGCTGCTTTGGAATCCATTAAAGAAGAAAGTTCTAAGGGGGCAAGAAGGAAGGATGAGATTGTTGGGATAGGTAGAGCGTCATCTCAGAGTGAAACACAATTTCAAAGTCCAGGTATTGGTAACTCCTCTTCAAGTGTTGTGGCAAACAAGAGTATAACCTCATCTTTCTTCAGTCCTTGTAAAACTTCAGGATCTCAACCAACCTTGGGGAGTTTTAATGAAAAGAAGAGGAAGGAGACAAATATGGCAGTGAAGAGGCTTTGGTACCATAACAATCTTTCATTCAACTATGCAAAGTCTTATTTTTATCAACCCATGGTGGATGCCATTGCAAGTGTTGGCCCAGGATACAAAGACCCATCTTATAATGCCCTTAGGGGGAAAGAGCTAGATGAGGATCTTGAGTGTGTCAAGGAACAATTGGAAAGCATTAAAAGTTCATGGAAATTTACAGGTTGTACAATTATGTGTGATGGGTGGACAGATAAGAGGGGTAGAACAATAATAAATTTTGTTGTAGCTTGCCCTAAAGGAACCATGTTCCTAAAATACATTGATGCATCTGCGAATGTAAAAGATGAACATTTGATTTTTTTCATTGTTGGCTAATGTGGTGGGCGAGTTGGGGTTGCAAATTGTAGGAATTTACAGGGTAAGTTCCTTAGACAAAATACCAAAGGACACCTTTCAGAAATAGATCACAGATCAATACACCAGTATTGTTGACGTGGTTAAAATCCTCAAAGAGGGAAACAGTCCACGGCCTGAGCCAACGCGGCCACTTCAGGCAATTTATTAATAAAATAATGAAAATTTACATAAGCTTCTCTCATGAACGGTTAACCTACAAATGACTCTCCATGTTCTTTAAATAGAGATCATGGACCAATCGGGTATTAAGCCACGAATCAAGTGTCGGTAATACCAAGGAGAGAATGAACCGTCGGATCACTTCATGTCTAGAACATATCGTGACCATCGGATTGTAAGTTACAAAAGTACATGGTAAAGAAACACACTTTGCCTAACTCTACACTAGACCAAGTTATACTTAACTATTTCCTATGTGTCGGAATATCCTAACATCCCCCCCAAGAACAACTTGGGATAGGATTGAAGGATGTACAAATATTATACAATAGGAGAAGGAAGGAGGCACTAGAGCCTATCCTCCCTTAGTGACAACTTCCTGAACTCTAACCATAAATCGAAGTTTAGTAAACTTTGCCTTTGTGAGAGCCTTTGTAAAGATGTCTGCAACTTGATCATCTGTTGAACAATATTGCACTTCAAGAACATGGTCATGAATGAGCTTTCTGATGAAGTGCATGTGCAGTTCAATGTGTTTGTTGCGCTGATGTTGGACTGGATTTTTGCATAGTTGAATGGCACTTTGATTATCACACCAAAGTGTAGTCGGATGTTGCTGCTTGTTGTCGCATAGAGTGTTTAGGCAGCGCGACAACGCTCAAAGTAAGGGCTGTCAATCCTGATCTTTACTCACTCTATTTAGACTCTCTCCTAGACAAGTCAAGGGGGGTAGTCCCTAAGGTAAATGGATGAGAAAGCTTGTAGATCATGGGCTCTAGAAGATTTTAATGATGGACAGCTTGATAAATCTAAATGATTAAATCAGATTGATAGATTAAACGCTAATGTAACCAAGACACGACCACAAGATAGAAACAATTATAGACCAGTGCCTTCAATATTTGAATTAACCATCAATAAAACAAGTTATCCAGAACGATTTTCAATATGTGACGAAAAGTGACAATCATAAATAATCCACAAAAAACACCCAACATTGTATCACGCAAGATATTCCAGATTGAAGACGATTATCACTGACTGCCCAGATCTAGATTTAATAAATTAACAGCCAAATATGATTTGAAATGTTTACTGCACCTTGACCATAGGAAAATCATAAAAATTGCATTTAATGACCAAATGACACTAAGGAACTTTAGGTTAATTTTTTTTTAATTATTCTTTAGGAACTTAATTTAATCAAAGGGTTAAAAAATAAAAAAAAATTAATGGGCCATAGGCCACATTAAAAATTCTAAATTTTAAGCAAATAAAACCCTTAATTTTATTTATTCTCAGTCACAAAATATTTTGAGATTTTCTTAATCTTTAAGAAATTTTTAATGTTTTAATTTTTTTCTAATTTTATATATATATTTTTAAATGTTTTTGGATTTTAAATATTTTAGATGTTTTTAGACTTTTGAAATTTTATATTTTTTAGATTCAAAATTTTTTAATGTTTAGGATTTTTAGAAATTTTTAGATTTTTTAATTTTTTTTAATTTTTTTAATTTTTAGGATTTTAACTCTTTTTAAATTTATTAGATTTTTAGGACCTTTTTTAATGTTTTTTTTGGATTCTCTAACTTTTTTTTTAAAAATAAAAAATCAAAATCATCATAAAACAAAAATAAAATCTAAACAAAATGACACAAAAATCGAATCCCAAATTTTTTTTATTTGTTTTAGATTTTAGAATTTTTTATTTGGAAATTTTTAATGAAAATCATAAATAAAAAAAATTGAAAAAAAGAGAATCAAATCAAATTACAAAATTAGAATAAAAGTCCAGAATAAAAAAAAATCTAATTAAAGACTATGTAAATGAAATAAAAAAATAACGAATGTTAACTCTAACCCATAAATAAAATATCGAAGTGTTTTTTCGTTGTTTTGTGGCTGTTGTGGTTTGCAGGTTTGCAGGAGGGTCGACAGCAGCGTGGAGAGGGTTCGACACAGGTTGAGAGGGAGCAAACAACGGATGGGGGAGGAGTTGAGCAGCACTGGCAGTGGGAGACAGGGTTCGAGCTGCGATTTAATGGTTACAGGTTTGCGGAGGAGATAGCACGCTAAAGGGAAGAGAAATTGCGGAGGCTGTAACTGCAACGAGGATGTCGAGCGAGGGGTATGGTAGCATTGGAGCTGCGTGGATGAGGAAAGGATAGTGTGGAGACTTTAGGCAAGCAAGTGATGGAGAAGCTGGAGCGAGGAAAGGAACGGATGTTGAGGGTTGATGAAGAGATCTGTGTGCAGGCTTGGCAGCAGTCGAGGAAGCTGCATGGAGATTAGCAGATTTGGGAAACACAGGTCAGCAGACAACGATGATAAGCAGCGTAAAGATGTCAAAAATCGATGGCAGAAGGGAGGATGCAGGTTGGGAAAGAAAACTCGGATTGTAGGCAGAAATGGCAGCGACGAATTTGATGCCAAAGAATGAGAAAATACAGGGTTTGGTGGCAGCGAGGGCCTTTTAATTTTTTTTTTTCAAAATTGCACAGTAAACCCCAAAAACCAATCAATCTGCAAAATGGTGGCCCAGAACTTCCACTTGAACCTCTAAATTTTTTTTTCCAGAAATCTGAATTAATTTTTTTTAAATCGCTTTACCTCAGATTTATGAATGAAACACTCACGAAAATTTCCAGATCTGAAAATAAATTTAAACCCTTGGACTGAGAAATTTGGATATGATTCTTGCCAAAATGATGTTGATGGACCCTCAGAGATCTGGATCTTACCCTCCAGGGCCTAGATCTGGACTCTGCACAGCTTTCAGCTTCAGATCTATAACTACAGGACAACAAGGAACACCCAAACGATATATACAATGACCCAAAAAACACTAAAACCTTGAAAACCAAAGTTAGAAAACTAAAATTAATTACAGATCTATGTACACATATGGCAGATCTATCAGATCTAGGGAGCGTGAGTCCAATTCAGTTCCTAGATCTGATGATCTGAGGCTCTCAACAGCCAGATCTAATGATTTAGCACAGAAAAATTAAAATTTTTTGAATTTTAGAGGAGGAACTAAGCTCAAAACCCTTCATGCATCACCCATAAAAAAAATATCTTATGATAAGCCCGGGATCAAATTCAAACTGGGCTCTTCAGAAAACACGGATCAAGAGTTGGCTGGTTCAGCCGAGAACTTCCCCGAACGCCTGATGATCTAATGATCCAGGATTTCCTGCAAAACTCAATTCAGCCGTCAACATAGAGCGAGATAACAATAATAAAATTCAGATCTAATAGAGATACCTGCTATTATATTCAAAACTTAAATGATCATTCAAACCCCAGCGACTGAGCAAGATCCTTGTACTCGAATCGCTCTTCAAAAGCTATTATTAATGGCAAAAAAGAAATTACGCACGAAAATAATACATCTTACAACATTTCCATGAAGAGTAACACCAGCAGAAATTTAACCCCAAAGTCTTTCTTTATTGCTTAGAAAAAGATTACAAGAGAGAGCTTTTCGCCTAGTACACGATCAAAAGATCAGATGAATCTGACTGACAAAATAACCTCCTATTTAAAGATAAATCTTCCAATGGCTAGTTCAAGTGATCCTTGTCAAGGTGATATCGACCGTTGATGAGGATCAAAATTTCTTTTAATCTCATCCGTCGAAATTTTAAATATTGAGGAAATTTCGAATTTTACAATTCAATGCATTTTAATAAATTCAAAAATTAAAATTTTGCATTTATTTCCTCAAAATTTTGACTTTGACTTAACCCTAGGGACCCAAGTCATAAAATTTAGCAAAATAATCAATTAACCTTTTGGACCTATTAAGATTTAATTTTTTAAAGGATCCACGAATTTTACCTCTGGAAAACTTAAATTTACCTAGGACCTAGGACCTATGAGGGGATAAATTATTTTTCTAACCCTCAAAACACTTTACATCATGATTTTTTACATTTTTACATCTTAAGGGGGAAAACCCATTTGCAAAAGACCCTCACAGACTACCTAGTTATGCGACACAAATATAATCTAGCAGATCAAGCAATTTTTAATAAAATAACCTAACCAAATAGCTAAGAATATTCCCAAATCACTTTTACATAGACTCAATCTTGAACACGGGGACTCCCCTAAGATTCTAGTGACAAAATCCATTCCAAATTTGGGGTAGGCTGAAGGAAAACTTTGCCGACCATTCGAGAATGGATCGGTGAGACAAAAAACCTTTCGGAATGTAGATTGTTACCAGAAAACTAGGTTTACCTAGGTGATTACATACACGACACAGGTCTGTTGAAATTATTTACATTATACACATGCAGACTGGGTTTACATTATAAGATGATCCTCAGGCTGACGATGATAGTTGGATGGCAGGAACACGTCGATCAGATGCTATGCCTTTTGCAGGAAGGGGGTTTATTGCTATGGGTCATTGACACGTAGTGGTCAACATCTGGCTCTGCTTGGGGACACATTGCTGCACTGAAGGAATGTGAGAATCCAGAATCTGCATCCAAGCAACACACAACAAAATATAAGTAGTGTCCATCCAAAAATCCTCATATAACGTTAAGCACAGGAAAGATATAAGCTCTTCATTTATTAATTAGTCTAACAACATGAAAAACCAAATCTAACTACAAAGTGAAACACTGAAATAACAGGGCATAAGGTTAGAAATATCAGATGTGTTCAATATAGCGCATACTGAGCATTTGCCTGCTTTTAGGCAAGTCTGTCGGCTGTTTCTCGGATGTGCCATGTCCAATCTTTCATACAGTAGGACTTTTTCCTATCCGAAAATCAAGCTGCTTACGGCTATCTGATGCATCAAATTGCTTTCTCATTCTCTTTCTCTTGCGTCTTTTCTTTGTGGCAGGCTGTATCACCGATGACGTGGAACATTCTGCTTCAAAACTCTCAAATGAAGTATGTAAGATATGCGTGACATGTCTTTCTTCATTCTGCATTTGATTCTTATCAATTTCTGTTTTATCCGGGTCACCTTCAATTAGCCTCTTTTCAATGGAGCAAATGACCTCATAATGATGGAGCTTGTTGCAGTAGATAGGGAGGCTTATGATCTGTTGACGTTTCCTTGTTTCTTTCATCCTCTGATTGATGCTGAAGTTTCTGTACCTGTATTGTTATGGCATCCATCTAGCTAGAGTGTTCAACCTTCATAGCACTGACTTCCTTGGCATGGTCTTCCTCCATGTTCAATAACTTATTCTGAAGACATATCTGACTAGCTTCCATATCTTTTATTACTTTGTCATTGTTTGCTTTTATGGTCATCAAGCAATGTTGCATAGAGTTTATCTCTTTCTTATGATTTGCTTGCATGGTAGCCAACTGATTATTATAATCGAATGTCATGATGGTCATTTCTTCATCCATAGTTAATAACTTGTTTTGCATAGAATTAATTTCCCTGTCATGATTAGCTTTCATGGTTTCCATCTCCTTATCTCTCTTTTCTAGGTGGGTGTATAAAATTCTCAATCCTTGACGTAATCAGTTACAAATTTTTCTTGATTAATCTCCATACTTTTTACCAGCCGCATTAGTTCTTCTGTAATTTGCTTCTCATTTTCCCTTTCATTGTCGACACTGATTTGATAACTTGTTCCCGCTTTCCCACTATCATGGATTTGCTTTGCAACGGTACAGGTCGATGGCACATTCTGATATGGAGAATTGTCTTGAAATCTTTCATCAACAGCTCGATCATTCACAATATCACTTTTATTTTGTTGCATAATTTTAGGGGCATAAGGCGAGCTATCTTGATAACCATATCTATCTTTTAAAGCATTAACGATGTCTTGTAATGAAGCGAAAGAATCTTCAGGAGAATTATTAAACCAATTCAAAGCATCGCCCTCTAAAGAAAAGGAAAATAGGCACATTTTGACATCTTCATGATCATATTGGGGAGAACTACAATATATGAGCATTATAGGAGTAAACCTACATAAATGCTTTCTAATAGCGTCTGAATCACCACTCGAGAACAAAGACAATTTATGGATGGCCACTTCCGGAATATCATGGAGAACATCAGTAAAATGACACGGGGTAAACGAATAATCCATGAAGAATAATGAGGGACCAAATGGATGATAGACAGAGACCTCTGCTCAAGAAATTCAGGAGATCCACAAGAAGGGAGCTTCTAGTAGAAATGAAAGAAGTGGAGTCGCCACTTGAACATAACTCTAGGATCCAAAAGACAACAAACAACTGGATATAAGGGAGGGCTTCTTGTCTGAGAAAAAATAAATGAAAAGAAATGGAGTGGCCACCCAAACAAGAAACAAACCGAAATATCTAGGTGCTAAAGGTGCAGATGAAATGATTAACGAGATGACGAAAGATAGGGTGATGAAAAGATCAAATGACGCCAAGAAATGCTGTGCCGCTTGACAAGCTAAGGAATGGCGGAAAAGATGAGATGATTAAAACGATGAATGATGAGGAAATGTCGTTGAAACGCCGAGAATAAAATTTCCCAGCAACGGCGCCAAAAATGTTGTCGCACAGAGTGTCTAGGTAGTGCGACAACGTTCAGAGTAAGGGCTGTCACTCCTGATCCTTACTCACTCTGTTTAAACTCTCTCTTAGATAAGTCAAGGGGGGTAGTCCCTAAGGTAAATGGATGAGAAAGCCTGTGGATCATGGGCTCTTGGAGATTTTAATGATGGACAACTTGATGAATTTAAACGATTAAATCAGATTGATAGATTAAACGCTAATGTAACCAAGACATGACCACAAGATAGAAACAATTATAGACCAGTGCCTTCGATATTTGAATTAACCATCAATAAAACAAGTTATCCAGAACGATTTTCAATATGTGACAAAAAGTGACAATCATAAATAATCCACAAAAAACGGCCAACACTGTATCAATCAAGATATTCCAGATTTAAGACGATTATCGCTGACTGCCCAGATCTATATTTAATAAATTAAGAGCTAGATATGATTAAAAATGTTTACTGCACCTTGACCATAGGAAAATCATAAAAATTGCATTTGATGACCAAGTGACACTAAGGAACTTTAGGTTAATTTTTTTTTAATTATTCCTTAGGAACTTAATTTAATCAAAATGTTAAAAATAAAATAAAATTTAATGGGCCATAGGCCACATTAAAAATTCTAATGTTTAAGTGAATAAACCCCTTAATTTTATTTATTCTCAGTCACAAAATATTTTGGGATTTTCTTAATCTTAAGAAATTTTTAATGTTTTAAAATTTTTCTAATTTTATATTTTTTTAAAAATGTTTTTGGATTTTAAATATTTTAGATGTTTTTAGACTTTTGAAATTTTATTGATTTTAGATCCAAAATTTTTTAATGTTTAGGATTTTTAGGAATTTTTAGATTTTTTAATTTTTTTAAGTTTTTAAATTTTTAGGATTTTAAGACTCTTTTTAAATTTATTAGATTTTTAGGACCTTTTTTAATGTTTTTTTTGGATTTTCTAACTTTTTTTTTTTAAATCAAAAATCAAAATGAACATAAAACAAAAATAAAATCCAAACAAAATGACACAAAAATCGAATCCCATTTTTTTTTTATTTGTTTTAGATTTTAGAATTTTTTATTTGGATATTTTTAATGAAAATCATAAATAAAAAAAAATGAAAAAGTGAGAAAAATCGAATCAAATTATAAAATTAGAATAAAAGTCCAGAATAAAAAAAATAATCTAACTAAAGACTATGTAAATGAAAAAAAAAAATAATGAATGCTAACCCTAACCCATAAATAAAATATCGAATTGGTTTTTTGTTGTTGTTGTGGTTTGCAGGTTTGCGGGAGGGTTGACGACAGCATGGAGAGGGTTCGACGCAGGTTGAGAGGGAGCATACAGCGGGTGGGGGAGGAGCTGAGCAGTACTGGCAGCGGGAGACAGGGTTCAAGTTGTGATTTAATGGTTACAGGTCTGCGGAGGAGATAGCACGCTAAAGGGAAGAGAAATTGCGGAGGTTGTAACTGCAACGAGGATGCAAAGTGAGGGGTATGGCAACATTGAAGCTGCGTGGATGAGGAAAAGATAGCGTGGAGACTCTAGGTAGGCAAGTGATGGAGAAGTTGGAGTGACGAAAGCAATGGATGTGGAGGGTTGATGAAGAGATCTGCGTGTAGGCTTGGCAGTAGTCGAGGAAGCTGCGTGGAGATTAGCAGATTTAGGAAATGCAGGTCAGCAGACAACGCTGATAAGCAGCGTAAAAATGTAAAAAATCGATGGCAGAAGGGAGGATGCAGGTTGGGAAAGAAAAATCGGATTGTAGGCAGAAATGACAACGATGAATTTTATGCCAGAGGATGAGAAAAAACAGGGTTTCGTGGCAGCGAGGGTCTTGTAAAAAAAAAAAAAATTGAAATTGCATAGTAAACCCCAAAAGCCAATCAATCTGCAAAATGGTGGCCTAGAACTTCCACTTGAACCTCTAATTTTTTTTTCCAGAAATCTTAATTAAATTTTTTAAAATCGCTTTGCCTCAGATTTCTAAATGAAACCCTCACGAAAATTTCCAGATTTGAAAATAAATTTAAACCCTTGGACTGTGAAATCTGGATATGATCCCTGCCAAAATGATGCTGATGGACCCTCAGAGATTCCGATCTTACCCTCCAGGGCCTAGATCTGGACTCTGCACAGCTTTCAACTTCAGATCTGCAACTACAGGACAACAAGGAAGACCCAAATGATATATACAATGACCCAAAAAACACTAAAACCCTAAAAACCAAAGTTAGAAAACTAAAATTAATTACAGATCTATGTACACAAATGGCAGATCTATCAGATCTAGGGAGTGTGAGTCCAATTCCGTTCCCAGATTTGATGATTTGAGGCTCTCAACAAGCAAATCTAACGATTTAGCACAAAAAAATTATTTTTTTTTGAATTTTAGAGGAGTTACTAAGCTCAAAAACCTTCTTGCATCACCCATAAAAAAATATATCTTATGATAAGCCCGGGATCAAATTCAAACTGGGCTCTTCAGAAAACACGGATCGGGAGTTGGCTGGTTCAGCCGAGAACTTCCCCGAACGCCCGATGATCTAATAATCCAGGATTTCCTGCAAAACTCAATTCAACTGTCAACATAGTGCGAGAGAACAATAATAAATTTCAGATCTAATAGAGATACCTGCTATTATATTCAAAACTTAAATTATCATTCAAACCCCAACGACTGAGCAAGATACCTGTACTCAAATCGCTCTTCAGAAGCTATTATTAATGGCAAAAAAGAAATTACACACGAAAATAATACATCTTATAGCATTTCCATGAAGAGTAACACCAATGGAAATTTAACCCCAAAGTCTTTCTTTATTGCTCAGAAAAAGATTACGAGAGAGCTTTTCGCCTAGTACATGATAAAAAGATAAGATGAATCTGACTGACAAAATGACCTCCTATCTAAAGATAAATCTTCCAACGGCTAGTTCGAGTGATCCTTGTCAAAGTGATTTTGACTGTTAATGAGGATCAAAATTTCTTTTAATCTCATCCGTCGAAATTTTAAATATTGAGGAAATTTCGAATTTTTCAATTAAATGCATTTTAATAAATTCAAAAATTAAAATTTTGCATTTATTTCCTCAAAATGTTGACTTTGACTTAACCCCAGGGACCCAAGGCATAAAATTTAGCAAAATAATCAATTAACCTTGGTCCCTAGACCTATTAAGATTTAATTTTTTAAAGGATCCACGAATTTTACCTCTGAAAAACTTAAATTTACCTAGGACCTAGTTCCTATGAGGGGATAAATTATTTTTCTAACCCTCAAGACACTTTACATCATGATTTTTTACATTTTTACATCTCAAGGGGGAAAACCCATTTGCAAAAGATCCCCAGACTACCTAGTTCTGCGACACAAATATAATCTAGCAGGTCAAGCAATTTGTAATAAAATAACCTAACCAAATAGTTAGGAATATTCCCAAATCACTTTTACATAGACTCGATCTAGGACACTAGGACTCCCCTAAGATTCCAGTGACAAAATCCATTCCGACTTTGGGGTAGGCTGAAGGAAAACTCTGTTGACCATTCGAGAATGGATTGGTGAGACAAAAAAACTCTCGGAATGTAGGTCGTTACCAGAAAACTAGGTTTACTTAGGTGATTACATACACGACACGGATCTGCTGAGATTATTTACATTATACATATGCAGACTGGGTTTACTTTATAAGATGATCCTCAAGCTGATGATGATAGCTGGATGGCAGGAACATGTCGATTAGGTGTTATCCCTTTTGCAAAAAAGGGGGTGTATTGCTATGGGTCGTTGACATGTAGTGGTCAACACTGCTAAAAGCCAAACTCTAACAGGATCTGACGAAGCCACAGGGCCTCATCACTAGCTTCTACAGCACCACGATACTCTGCTTCTGCTGAAGAAAGAGAAATGGCACTTTGTTTCTTGCAAGCCCATGTAATAGGTCCTGAACCAAGAGTGAACACATAACCTGCAGTAGACTTCCGATCATTAGGGTCACCAACCCAATCGGAATCAGTGAAACCAACCAATAGAGGAGATGCTTCTGCACTGTAATGAATCCCAAACTGAAATGTACCTTGAACATAATGAAGTATTCTTTTAGCTGCTTTCCAATGACTTTCATGTGGGTTTTGCATAAACCGAGCAATAAGACCAACAACAAAGGAAAGGTCAGGACGAGTATGGGTTAGATACAAAAGTTTTCCTACGAGTTGACGGTATAAGGTAGCATCAACTTCAGGGGAAGTACAAGTGACTGAAAGTTTGGCTCCAGACAGAAAGGGAGAAGGGGCTGGCTTACAGTCTTCCATGTGAAAATGGCATAGAAGATCATAGACATACTTGGATTGGGAAAGGGAAATATCTTCCTTGGATTGCAAGACTTGAAGACCAAGAAAATAATGCAAGTGTTTTAAGTCTATCATTTCAAACTTCTTTTTGAGGCTGGACTTCACATGGTTTATAAAGTTGGGATCACTACCAGTAAGGATAAGATCATCAACATAAAGAACAAGAATGATAAGAGACTTGCCCATTTTCTTGGTGTAGACAGTATTGTCAGAATGACACCTAGAAAAGCCAGTTTCTAAAAGAAAGCTATCCATTTTGGCATACCAAGCCCGAGGGGCTTGCTTGAGACCATAAAGGGATTTCTTAAGCTGACATACAAGGCTGGACTCTGTTTGTATAAGGCCAGTAGGTTGTTCCATATAGATTTCTTCATGCAAGTCCCCATGCAAGAAGGCAGATTTAACATCCATCTGATGGACTTCGCATTTGAAAGAGGCAGCAAGGGAAAGAATAAGGCGAATAGAGTTCATTACTTCATTTTAGCAATAGGGGAGAAGGTTTCAGTATAGTCAATGCCTTCTACTTGTGAAAAACCCTTAGCAACAAGACGAGCTTTATGTTTATCAACTTTTCCCTCTGGTCCATACTTGGTTCTGTAAAGCCATTTGCATCTAACAAGTTTTCGTCCCTTTGGTAGAGGAACAAGATCCCATGTATCATTTTCCAATAATGAATGATATTCTTCATTCATAGCTGCGTCCCAATCTAGATGGCTTGAAGCTTCTGCAAAGGTGTCAGGATCATAGTTCGCTGAAGCTTGAGCCAATAAAGAAGAAGCTCTATCGAACTGAGAACGTGTACGTCGCTGATCTATAGGATCACCGGCAAGAGCACTTGCTGCATCCCGAGTAGCATGGACCCATTTTGGAAGCTAAGGAGCTGAAGGAGGATCCTGAGAAGGTGGGGGGGGGGATTGTGATCCTTGTTGTCATCATCTGAAGAAGAAATATTTCAAAAGTAGAAGGGATAGAGAGAGGTGGCACATTCGCCGAACTAGGCTTGTAGGCCAATATATTTTCAGCAAACTTTACATCTCTTCAATGATAACATTTTTGGACTTAACTGGAATAAGTCTATATCCTTTGACATCTTTAGAATATCCAACAAAAATACATTTTTCACTCTTAGGTTCTAAAGCTTTATGTTTCTCATCTGGAATATGGGCCCATGCTTCACTTCCAAAAACACAAAAGTGACTTACATCTGGTTTAATTGAGCTCCATGCTTCTTTTGGAGTGTTATTCTTTAAAACCTTAGTGGGAGTGCAATTTATTATGTAATTTGCACAGTTAATTGCTTTTGCCCAAAAATTAAGACTAAGTCCTTTAGGTTGAAGCATACAATTAGCCATTTCCTTTAAGGTGCGATTCTTCCTTTCATCTACACCATTTTGTTGTGGAGTATATGGAACAATATGTTGCATTTGAATTCCATTCTCAGTGCAAAAGTTGATGAGTTTGTTGTTAACATATTCTCCGCTATTATTAGATCTTAGCTTAAGAATTTGATGTCCATATTGTTTGTCAACAAAGGCCTTAAAGGCCAAGAACATGCTAAATACTTCACTCTTGAGTTTTAAGAAGTATACTCAAGTGCGTCTAGAGAAATCATCAATGAAAGTTAAGAAATACTTGTAGCCAGAGAATGAAACGATTGGAAGTGGACCACATAAATCACTATGCACAAGCTGTAAAGGGGCTGAGGCGTGCCAAGAGGCACGTTTTTCAAAACTATCCCGTGATGTTTTTCAAGTACACATCCGGAACAAACACCATCTCTGCAAAATACCATTGGAAGACCTGTCACCATATTTTCTTTACATAGATTCTGAAGGGAGCGATAGTTTAAGTGACCAAATCGTTCATGCCAAAGTTTGCTCACTTCATCATTATGAGCAACAAATACCGAGGGAAGATTTGATGACCCAAAGTTGCTAAACTTATACAACCTTTTAGAATAATCATCAATGCCAGTAGCTAAAATCTGTCTAGGATCTTTTAGGTCCTTAATTACAACATCGTGAGGTGAAAATTCAACGATTTTACCTTCACCTGAATGAGTTATCTAATACACAGATAAAAGGTTGCAGGATAAACTTGGAACACATAAGACATCATTAAATTGGCCATTGTCTAGATGAACAGTTCCGGTCCCTACAACACTAAGAGATCTATCATCACCAACATATGTATTTTTGGTGTTATAATCATTTAAAGAAGAAAACATGGCTTTGTTTTTGGCCATGTGATAAGAAGCTCCAGAATCAATGAGCCACTCATGAGAATGAGAAGAAGAAGATACATTTAGTGCATAGCCAGACCGAGATGCTTGACAACCACATGCAGAAAGTGCTATTCCTGAAGATGAAGTTGAAGTAGAAGAGTGCTCCAAATGGGTGTTATGCTTCTTCATTGCTTCTTCCAAGGCTTCCATCTTCTTAAAGCATTTGGATTCTAAGTGGCCATCTCGATTACAAAAGTGGCAATGTCTATCAGTCTTCTTCCCTTTGTTTCTATTTGCCTTATCATTTTGTTGAAATGATTTTTCATTTTGAGATTGAAATTGCTTAGGACGCTTGTTTGGTTTAGGACCATTCTTTTTAGGATACGACTTCTTAGGATTCTTTGAATTTGGTTGTTGTTGGGCGGCTAAGGCTTTCTTAGAAGAGTTTCCAAGATTAAGAAGACCAAGGTGTAAGTGTTTTTCTTGTTCTCTTATTAAAATATCAGAAAAGGTATAAAAAAAAGGGGACTTGTAGTTTTGTCCTTGAGAAATGAAGGCTTCTGTTGTAGAATGGAAGGTGGAAACGAACACAGAGTAGGCTGGTCCCAATTTAGTAAGAATGGAATAGATAAGGTTACCATCTTCTTTCTTAACCTTAACACCTTCCAAGAGAAGTCTAAGAGTCTTGAACTTGGACAAAAAATCTTCAATGGAAGAAAAATTATTGGAGTCTAAAGTAAGCAACTCATTTTCGAGTTGATGGGCTCTAAGTTCATTTTTAATTCCAAAAACTTTAGTGATCTGTTTCATTGCTTCATTAGGAGTATCATGTGCTGCGATATGGAATCTAAGGTCTGGAGAAATAAACATCCCTATCAACCCATGTGCTTGATTTTGCCTATTTTCCCATTTGGCTGCCTTATCTTCATCTTTCAGTTTGGTTTCTTGGCTCGAGGCTATTTTGTAAAGACCTTTACTTCTAAGTAAATCCACAATGTAAGACCACCATTGGAGGTAGTTGGTGCTGTCAAGAATAACTTGGCATGAACTTTCAATTTTAATAGAAACTGAAGCTATAGATGCTAAAACTAAGTGTTCCAATGGAAAGGTCTCGAAAAGTTAGGCTGAATAAGAAAAAACGGCTTCCGAATGAAGTTGTTATGGCTTTTTGAAGAAATCTTGTTGAAGATGCCGACGAAGTGCGTGAATGTGCAGAAATGAATGATAATGTTATATAAAAAAAATCCGCCCCCTTTCCAAACTTAATCTAATTAGCTCATTTAAAAAAAATTATGTGACTCACTTTTATAAATAAGTGAAAGTCACCCACTAAATTGTAACTTAAATAAAAGATAAAGAGAGTTTAGAATTATAAGTGACTCACTTTTTATAATGGGTGAGAACACTTTTACATAAAGTAACTTTAAAACATAAGTTACATGTGCTTTTTGAAAAAGTAACTCAACAAAATGAAAGACTTGAACTCAAGACCTCTATTCTCATAAAGTAACTTTGGATCAAGTGAGCTAGTTTAAAAGGTTAGTGATTTTTGGAAAAGAGGAAGGGGTTTTTTTTTGTTTTTTGTTTTTTGTTTTGTTCTTTTAGTCACCAAAGCTTTGGGGTGCGTGCTTACTTGAGAAAGCTCTTTTTTGTCTACAAAACAAAAACCACAAAACCCAAAACGGACATATAAAAAAGAAACACCTAGAAACTAACAATTTTCCTCAATGTTTCTGATTTTCCGAGATCACACTAAGACGCGGCGGAAAAGAGCATACGCATGAGAAAAAAAACTTCATTTCTGTTTTTGATTTGCCCAGATCGCACAGAGACGCGGGGCAAAGAGCATACACAGAAATGAAAGTTGTCGATTCGGTGATAAAAAAAAGAGATAAATAAACCAAAATAAACAGAGAGAAAATAACTAGAAACTGCAAATAAACACTATATACCTCCAGATCTTAAAAATGACGTAGCTAGGGCTACTGGAAACCTTTTCGTGTGAAACGAAAGGGGTTCTTCACTGGAACAGATGCTCCTAACACAATAGAGCAGTCCTTTCGGCCCGAAAGTAGT
This sequence comes from Pinus tabuliformis, assembly GCA_031772625.1. Taxonomy (NCBI): domain Eukaryota; kingdom Viridiplantae; phylum Streptophyta; class Pinopsida; order Pinales; family Pinaceae; genus Pinus; species Pinus tabuliformis. The sequence continues at coordinate 392,634,931 of CM062814.1, read as the reverse complement.
CAAAAATAGTAGATCTAAGAAACGACAGTCGGATGCAGTTCTATTGGCTTCAGATTTGGATCACCGATGGATACGGCGTTCAACTTGGCTTTGATACCATGTAGGAATTTACAGGGTAAGTTCCCCAGACAAAACACCAAAGGACACCGCTCACAAACAAATCACAGATCAATACACTAGTATTGTTGATGTGGTTAAAACCCCAAAGAGGGAAACAGTCCACGACCTGAGCCAACGCGGCCACTTCAGACAATTTATTAATAAAAGAATGAAAATTTACATAAGCTTCTCTCATGAACGGTTAACCTACAAATGACCCTCGATGCTCTTTAAATAGAGATCATGGACCAATCGGGTGTTAAGCCACAGATCATGTGTCGGTATTACCGAGGAGAGAATGAACCGTCGGATCACTTCATGTCTAGAACATATCGTGACCATCAGATTGTAAATTACAAAAGTACATAGTAAAGAAACACACTTTGCCTAACTCTACACTAGACCAAGTTATACTTAACTATTTCCTATGTGTCGGAATATCCTAACACAAATGTTGTCCAAGTAATCACAGACAATGCAACAAACTATGTGGCAGCTAGAAGGTTTCTTTGTGCCAAATATCCCACCATTTTTTGGACTCCATGCATTGCCCATTTCCATAGACTTGATGCTAGAGGACATTGGGAAGTTGGAGTGGGTGCAAGATGTTGTGCAAGAATGCAAGCGGATTACCAAGTATATTTATAATTATGCTTGGGCGTTGAACCTTATGAGGGAATTCACACAGGGTGAGCTTAGTCCCCTAGCTGTCACACGATTTGCTACAAACTTTCTTTCCCTCCAAAGCCTTTTGTATGAGTGCTAAGCTTTGAGAAGAATGATTTGTAGTTAGCAATGGGTATTTTGGAAAGATAGCACAAAACCAGAAGCATTGTCTGTGAAAGCATCTGTCTCTGGTGATAGTTTGTGAGACAGAGCCACTGAGATTGTCAGCTACACTGAGCCCCTTGTGAAAGTCTTGAGATTGATGGATGGAGAGAAACCTGTAATGAGATATATTAATGAGGGCATGGACAGGGCCAGAGGGGCCATCAAGGCTTTCTATAAGGGAAATGAATCTAAATATCTCCCTATATGGCAAATTATTGATTCCAGGTGGGACAGGCAACTACATTCACCATTCCATGCAGCAGGAGCATATCTCAATCCGAGCTTATTCTATAATGGGGGGTTTAGCATTCAAAGAGATCCCGAGGTGATGAGAGGTGTCATGGTATGCATTGAGAAGATGTTCTCGGATCAAGATATTCACGACAAAATCAACATACAACGAGATATGTACAAGGAAGCATCTGCCATGTTTGGATTCAACTCAAGCCAACGTCTCAAGGACAAGAAAATGCCTTATAAGTGCAAATTGTTAGAACTTAGCTTGTAATTTTGCTAGTTCTTCTTTATATGTTTGGTATTGCAAACTGATAATCTTTGTTGTTATTTTTTTACAGTTCATTGGTGGATAGATTGTGGCGCTGAGGCACCACAAATACAAGAATTCACCATCAGAGTTCTGTGTCAACCCTGCAGTGCTTCTTCTTGTGAGCGGAATTGGTCAGTGTTTGAGCACATCCACAGCAAAAAGAGAAACAGGTTGGAGCATGAGAGGCTGGAGAAGTTGGTTTTCATCTACTACAACCTTTGAATGCTCACAAAACAAGTGCAACCAAAGGATACAAATCCAATTTTATTGCATACTATTGATTTAGAGTTTGATTGGGTTGTGGAGGAGGAGGCCCCTGATTTGAGTTGGCTTGATGAAGAGACTGAGGATCTCTCTACTTTTCCATCTCAAATGGAGACTCCAAATACACTTGCCTTACAGTTGGTTCAGCCTTCTGATGTTACCACTAGCTCCATGAGGGCTTATTGTAGGTGTGGTCGTCCATGAGTGATGAGACTCAAGATTGTTATGAGACTATCACTTATCATTTATGACATATGTATTTGAATTTTGAAGTTGCTAACATTTTTTTTATTTTAATTATGGAATCATGGGTCCTTTTCTTATTCGGTATCTAAATGTTTTTCTTACAAAAATCGAATATGTTGTGTTGTACTTTTATAGATATGAGATGATGTTATGAATTATTACATATATTGTGGTTTTTTTAACTTATAAGGATTGGAATTGTCATTAGTTTCTCTTTTGTGCTTAAAATTTTACCATATTTTAAGTTTTTTTTTTGTTGTATTTTGACGAGTCTTATATGAGTCATAAGGGTCGTTCCCGAGTCTTATACGAGTACGAGTCGTGCAACATTGATATATCTATATATATATATATATATCAAGTACATACAAATTTTGTTTATACCATTCTTGATGATGGTTGTGTGGTGATAGTTATGGAAAATTTAGGTGCTTAATCTGATATTCGTTTCCATGTTTAGAAACTTGCTATTATTGACAGGTTAATGTACCACAGTCAGGGAGCTTGTTCTTGAGTTTGAGGAGGTATTTCAGTTCAATTTCTGGACTTTATCTTTAGGACCTCGTTATGATTGGAATCCTGTAGGGTATTTATGTTGTATGTGTTGATTTGGGGTAGCACCAAATGTGCTTTAGTCACGAAAATTGATGGAGAGGCTAAAGCACATGAGATCTCCAATACCCAGAAATGGTTTGGGCAGATTCTAAACAGTTTGGGAGATATTAAAATAATTAATATTTTTAATGGAGTCCCTAAGTCTAAACTTAGGGAAAATAAAATATTAATGTGAATTAATATAAAACTGTGTTAGAAGGGTCCAAAAGTCATGGATCAAGCCAGAGTTAATCTTAGCCGTTGATTAGGGACTTAATCTCGGCCTTTGGATTGTCAACAAGAAAAGTATAAGAGGGGGCTTGAGGGTCACTTGGAGAACACATCGAGTTGATCAAGAATTTGATCTTCTGGGGTAGGGCTTGCTGAGGAAATCGAAGGAGTGATCGGAGTTGTAACTGAGGGGCAGTGAATACAGAAGCAGAGGCAAAGAGGGCACCGGGAGCATCAACGCAGAAGCCGGGAGAGAGGGACGTAGAGCGAGGCCACACAAAGGCAGCCTGGAGCTGCTCAGTGCCAGAAAGAGCCAACTTGGGTGACGCAGAGGCTGACACAGTGCCTCCAGAGGCTGAAGCAGGGCGGGTTGGGGTGACGCTGGGCTAAAGAGGCTGACGCAGTCCCTAGAGGCAGATGCTGGAGATTTCGTGGGGCAGATTGGAGCTGAGAGCTATGGGATTGTTCATCCGAGGTTTTAGTCGGAATATCTGTCTTTGACTGAGAGGAACTACTACTGAGATCATTCTTTGTTGGGTGAGCCGGTTTGGCACCCAGATTGTATTCTGAAACTACTTAATAATAAAACCCTTAGATAACTGCACCGGTTTTCCCGCATTGGGTTTTTCCGGGGACATTAGTCCAAAAATAACGGTGTCACTTGTGTTCTTGATTTTCCTTCAGTTGATGATCTGTAATGTGTTGAGCATGTACTTGTATTTATTTTCAGTATTTACATGGTAAATAACTTGTTAATTAAACATAACAAGTAGGCATAAATAAATCAGAAAGTACATGAAGGATTTCTAACAGTTAGACTTAGAAATTCCAACATGGTATCAGAGCGAGGTTGCAAATCACAAGAGAACTAAGGGCATCAACCGAGTAGAGCAACAACAATAGAAACAACTATCCCAAGTGACAAAAGCTATTCCTAGCAAAGAAGCAGCAAGGAAGGGGTGACGCAGTGCCTTGCGTCATCAAGTTTGAGCCGGGAGGAGGATTAACGCAGTGGCAAAAGGGAGCAGACTTGACCTACGTAGTGCCCAGTCATCTTTCTCAGTCAGGAAGGATTGACGCCCGTGGACAGGAGGTGTGGATTTTGCTGGTGCTGGGATTGCGCAGGGCCTAGAAGCTCTAACCTTCAGTTTGCTGAGGCACAGGAGGCTGTGGGTAAGTTGCAGAGTGAAGCTGATGGGGTACTGTGGTCAGAACAATACCTAACAGGGCAAGACCAAGGAGGAGGGAGTTGTTGCCGAGGATTTCTAGCCAAGAAATTCAGATCAGTGGTGTAGCTGCATTAACGATCGAAGTGGGGGCATCTCGACATTGGCAGAGGGGTTTCTAGGAGGGAAATCGAGGCTCAGAGGGAGTCACAACGAGAACTTCCAGGAGGGAAGTAGAGGAGCAGCGAAATGGCAGTGAACGGGGTAAGAGACTAGGATAGACTGGATGGAGCCTCAAACTTCGTAGTCTGGAAGGCCATAATCTTGTCCGTTCTGGACAGGAATTGTCTCAAGCACTTCGCCTTGAAGACGATAGCGATCCCACTTGACTCGATTGAGAACGACAAGTACGAGGAGGCAATGGCGAGGGCCAAGAGCATCATCTTTGACGGGGTCAAGGACCATGTAGTACCACATATTGCCGAAAAGGAAACGACAAATGCGATGTGGGAGGCCCTGACGAAATTGTATTAGCATACTTTCGTGCAGAGGAAGATGCTACTAGAAAATCAGCTTTGGTCACACCAGATGCAGAAGGGAGAACAGATCGACACCTTCCTCGGTCGATTGAAGGAGATCCGGGATCAACTGACTTCCATAGGGGTCACACCAGATCAAGAATTGATGGTGAGGACAACCTTGAATGTAGTTTCAGAACACTGGGAGGTGTTTGTCCAGAGCATACTGGGCAGGTCGACCCTTTCAGATTGGGAGGAACTGTGAGCGACTCTTCGCCAAGAAGTGATCAGAATGCTGACCAAGGTGGGAAGCAATGGCAAGGGGGTTAGAATCAAGAAGGAGGAAGAGGAGGATGCTGCCCTAGCATCTGAGGGAAAGCAGGGGAAACAAAAGAAGAAGGACCTCTCCAAGGTCAAATGCTTCCACTGTGGGGCACTGGGTCACTATGCGAGCCATTGTCCGAGGAAGAAGAGCAAGGGAGAGGGTTCCAAGACCAAGGCTACGACAGCAAGGGCGGAGAAGGAAGTGGAGACAGATGATGATTGTGCATGAGTGCTCACATGCCACTTGAGAGGAAGTGGGGAGACATCGAGTTGTAGTCAGATGGACTACAGATGATGAGGGGCAGGATCCTCGAGGTACCCAACCTCTTGGATTATACCTTCCTATGGGAGCCTTGAAGAGTAGTAGTATTGGCAGATGTCAGTAGAGACGGATGCAGATGGAGCTACAGAGGGAGCTACAGTGCAGGAATCCTAGGACAGCATGAGGCATCAGTGCGAGATGCATGGAGTTGTTGCAGCAACGTAGAGGTCAGAGAGGGAGCACTTGTCAGCGATAGAAGGAGTTTCAGCATCGTGGGTGTCTCTAGACTGATAGAGATGTTAGAGTTGGGAGTTAGTTACTTCTTAGTAACTGAGTTGTAGTGCAGTAGTTAGCAGTGGCAGTGTTAGGGGCAGCACGATGTAGCCTGATGAGAGGGAGCTACCGTACGGATGCAGCAGTGGTAGTGGCAGGGCCATGGGTAGCAGTACATGATGCAAAAATACAGAGGATGTTGGGCAACAGGCCTAGCATCAGGACCAAGACTAATGCCGGATGATCAGGGTGATGCTCAGTGAAGAGTATTACTAGAGTACAATCCTCGCTAAGAGGGAGCATTGATTTGGGGTAGCATCGGATGTGCTCTAGCCACGAAAATTGGTGGAGAGGCTAAAGCACATGAGATCTCCAATACCCAGAAATGGTTTGGGCAGATTCTAAACAGTTTGGGAGATATTAAAATAATTAATTTTTTTAATGGAGTCCTTAAGTCTAAACTTAGGGAAAATAAAATATTAATGTGAATTAATATAAAATTGTGTTAGAAGGGTCCAAAAGTCATGGATCAAGCTAGAGTTAATCTTAGCCGTTGATTAGGGACTTAATCTCGGTCGTTGAATTGTCAACGAGAAATGTATAAGAGGAGGCTCGAGGGTCACTTGGAGAACACACCGAGTTGATCGAGAATTCGATTTTTTTGGGGCAAGGCTTGCTGAGGAAATCGAAGGAGTGATCAGAGTTGCAGCTGAGGGGTAGTGAATACAAAAGTAGAGAGGCAGAGAGGGTATTAGGAGCATCAATCCAGAAGTCGGGAGAGAGGGATGCAGAGCCAGTTAGAGGCCACGCAGAACCAGTCAGGGCCCACGCAGAGGCAGCCAGGAGCTGCGCAGTGCCAGAGAGAGCCTACGTGGGTGACGTAGAGGCTCTAGAGGCTGATGCAGTGCCTCCAGAGGCTGACACAGGGCGAGTTAGGGTGATGCTAGGCCAAAGAGGCTAACGCAGTCCCTAGAGGCAGACGCTGGAAATTTCGTGGGGCAGATTGGAGCTGAGAGCTGTGGGATTGTTCATCAGGGGTTTTAGCCAAAATATCTGTGTCTGACTAAGAGGTACTACTGCCGAGATTATTCTCTGTTGGGTGAGCCGGTTTTGCACCCAGATTGTATTTTGAAACTGCTTAATAATAAAACCCTCAAATAGCTGCACCGATTTTCCTGCATTGGGTTTTTCCGGGGACATTAGTCCAAAAATAATGGTGTCACTTGTGTTCTTGTTTTTCCTTCAATTGATGATCTGTAATGTGTTGAGGATATACTTGTATTTATTTTTAGTATTTACATGGTAAATAACTTGTTAATTAAACAGAACAAGTAGGCATAAATAAATTAGAAAGTACATGAAGGATTTCTAACAGTTAGACTTAGAAATTCCAACAGTATGTTTCCCATACCTTCTTTGTGCTTATTTCTGGTGCTATCATGGAGATTATTTGCTGATTGGAGACCTATTCTTAGTTCATCTAGAGAGTGCTTTTCTACTGTTCTCTCATTGTGTCATCAATGCTTAGGTGCATAGCATGCATTATGAACATAAATATATCAAATAACAATAATAATAATAATAATAATAATAATAATAAAAAGACATTAATATTAATATTAGTTAATAATTATGAAAAGACATCTTTGATAGTTTGAGACATGAATCTTCATGAAAGGGCATCCTGCCTAGTATATATAGGGCACCCTCATTTGTACTTCTCACAATATCAATTCTCATACATTTATTCAGTATGTATTTATTCAATATTCCAAGGCTTTTGGATAATTTATTGGTAAACCATAAACTTACAGGGTTTTCGTAAATCAGGTTTTTGACCATAATCGAAATCAGGTCTTTGATCATAATTTGTCATTTGGCCATTTGTAGAGTCCTATGGACGAAAAGTGATTTTGTTGCTAAAAGAAATTGATAATTCACAATAAAAAATTTCTTTTGAAATTATTTAGAGAACACATTGAAATTCAAATATAAAAAGGAATAGTAAATTCACTAGTTGTACACGTTTGATTGGTCGGGGGTGCAAATCAACTATAGCCGCCGACATATATCGTACAATTCAATAACAACCGCTAGTAGTTGCTGTACAATTCAATTAAAGCTGCATACAATCGTACAACCACTGACTTGTCGAATATTGATCCGTGCAAAAAAAAGCGTTTTGTAAAGCCAATTAAATTAAGGCCCAAGCAATGTAATGTCCACCAAACAACGAATTAATTCACCATACACAACATCGAGTTGGCATAGTCCAGCCATACATCTAGACGATGTCGTCATACAACACAATCCTTATGATTGATTGAATCAAAAATAGTACAGTGAAATTAATTGGAAAACTTGTGGTACGTAGACATTTGTGTTGCCTTTTTTGTTCTATACAAATTGATTTAAACGACACTGATTATTGGTCCGGACTCCGTACACATTGAGCCGTCATTGGTGCTTGTACATTGTTTGTACGAATTTGCTGCTACGTTGATTCATACTCATGCAGAATCCCAATTTCCATACATTTGGTTGGAAAACAAATGTCACAGTCACTTTAGTTATGTGGATTACAAGCACGTGCTTGTGCTTGAGTCATTTCTTAGAACTGACACATTAAAACTACTGCAGGTATCTAAAGAAGCATCATGCACCATGATAATTCCTTTCAATTAACCCCAAATAAAGTTATTATATTAAATATTAAAATAGTTAGGTTTCAACTAACAATGTTCGTATACTCAACAAAATATTTGGAATATTGTAATATCCATAATAGGACAATCAACAAAATATTTGGAATATTGTAGTATCCATAATTGGACAAATAATATTTATATATAAGAATGTTGATTGTATAAGATATATGATATGTTATGATTACAAATGAGTACCCGTTTATATACCTAGGCTGATGCCCCTTCATGAACAATTATGTCCTTTTAAGGCATGTCCTTTCAAGACATGTCCTTTCATAACTAATTACACTTATTAATTATTAATCATGATTCATTTTATTTATACATACCAAAGAAAAATAAGTTATATATATAAAACAAAAGTACAAAGGGAAACATTCTATGTTGGATACTTACAAAGAATTTTAGAAGTGAGTTAGTGGGAAATAATTATATTTTAATAAAATATCAAGGTTTTAATAAAATAATTTTAAAAGAAAAAAAAGTTATTAAGTTCTTTAAATATATATAAAATATAAATTAGAAAAAGCATTCTAAATTAGTGAAGCAAGTAGACTATTATTATAGTCCAAGGACCTTGGGTAATTAAAAAAAGAAAAATTTGTGGTTCGATATACTAGAATAATATTAAAATAATAGGGGAAAAACTTCAAAAGTAATTAATTATAAATATTCTAGACCAAGAATGGCTTATAAAGTCGGAAATGAAGGAAGGAAGATTCGCTTTTAAAGGTAGCATGATCTCATGTTACAGATTATGTACATTAAAGGGGAATATTCAAGGAAAAGAGATTAATATCGTTATCAATGGGAATCGTGAAGAAAATTACATTAATGTTAATTTTGCAAATTAATTATTAATTCCAGAACCAAATATAATTGAGAATAAAGATGCCTCTTATTTCGAAGCAGAATACAAAATTAATAACTTGCAAGTAATTATTGATGACTATGAATGCATATCTCAATTCAATGTTCTAACTATGTTTAAAGAAGAGATTAACATAATTCTCGGCTTACCATGGTTTAAAGAGTTGGGTACCTTAATGTTAAACATGGATAATTTTTTTTTTGATGTTTTCCTATAAGAAGACGATGATGACATTCCAGGGCATTATATTGAAGTTGGAATTGATAATAATTTCATTAGAAGGTTTTAAAGATATATGTTATGAACAAAGTTCATAAACGCAACAAAATGCTTAGAAGATCTGAAATATATAAATATCCATGATAGGACAATAATATATTATATAAGAATTGTACAGAAGATGAAATATGATATGTGATTGTTACAAATGAGGGTCCATTCATATAACTAGGTAGCAACCCTTTTATGAACGGTCTTGTCCTTAGGGACATGCCTCTTCATTAAGTAATTACTATTTAATTAACTATTCTTTATATATTTATATTGTTTTTATGAAAATTATATTCATGATATTGCCTTTCACTTCAGAAAGCTTTGTCCTCAAAGCTTATTGCTGACAAGACATGTCATCTGTTTTTATTTGTATCTTCGAAATTCTTCGAGTTGTCATCTTTGTTGATACAAGATGATAGGATCCTCCAAGTGATAAACAAAATTGTTGAATTGAAAAGGGATTTAACCATCCTAAATCAATCTTTTGTGAAATCTTGCAGTTATCAGATACTTCGTGTGAATTTTTATCAAAAGACTGAATTGCACTGGCATTAGTAGTTTTCAGAACATAAGTTCATTGCTTCTATTTTGAGCGATACAAATATGCATATTGATTGAGTTGTCTGCTCTTGTGATTCAGATGCCAATAAGTTCTTGTGGTTTGATTCTTCTTTATCATGCGTGTGGCATCTTTTTGATTTACTTAAAGCACTGTTGTTGTTGAGTTGGAAAAATCTTCATTCGGATTTTCGATCGTTTGAACTGCATTGTCAAAATACGTTTTTTCTTCAACTAGCTTGTCATCTTCTTGAGTTGTGATATTCACTAGATCAATATTCATTCCTTTTTCTTCAACTTGAATTTCTACATTCGATGCTCCCTTCTCAATAAGCTGTTGTACCTTGATTTCCGATGACTTTTTGTCCTTCTTAAGCTTTTTAATTTGCATTAATAATTTTTCACTATGGTCGTTAAGCCGATTAACTTCTTCATTTTTGTCAGTGGTGATTTTGTCAACTTCCCTTTGCAGATTTTGTATTGCTTTTTTACTTTCTTGGAAAATTACTTTTGAGATATCTTGTATGTCTTTTGGTGCTACTAAATTTGGCTTCAATGTAACATCCTGTAGGATTATTTTTTTGTTTTTGTAGGAAAATATCAAAAACTTTTTTTTTTGTATTTAGGATGAAAGACCCTAGTGTTTCCATCTAGGGTGAACCCAAAATTATGTCACCTCAATCACTCCATAGGGATTGGACAAAGAATTTTGATATAAATGTATAGTCTCCAATGTTTACTTGTAAATCAATTATGTCATATTGTATGGTGTTCCAAAGGTATAATATTTCAATTATATTTGACTCGGAAATCACCAATTGGTTTAGTGAATTTAAGATTTTTATAATTCTTATCTTCAGCGAGTGAGATATAAATAATAATATATTTTTCAGCAAGAGTCCCTTTAATTTTGAATAGCACTTAAGCATAGTTATATGAGGTTTTGAAAATATTCCTTTCTTCATTCCCAAATTAGACTCCAGTTTTATTTGTCGATAATTTTACATTAACAATATTTTAACGTCAACGATAAGTCACGCTTTTAATATATTTTTTATATTCCTTTTATACTTCAAAACTTTTAATATCTTGAACACCTTAAATTATACCTTCTTGAAACTTGGAGAATTAAATAATTTTTTTTTTCAATTTTTTTAATTGCCCTTTTTCTTACATAAGCTTTGAGAATATCTTAATATAAGGATATATTCTCTTTTTATTTTTTATTTTTTAAGCTTTCAAACTTAAAACTTAACTGACATAGCCTTATATATATCAGCGTTGATAATATCGATATTGGCAAAATATCGGCGAGGGTCCTGTTGTAACATAAATGGTTTTGATAAGTTAGATATTTATAAAATAGGGTAAAAAAAAATAGAATAAAAGAATGAAAATATATTTTTTTTTTTGAAAAAAATGATGAAAAGAACCCCATGAAAAGAGAAACAAGTGTACAAGTGAGCAAGCTCAAATGACACTAGAAATAATTCCAGTTTGAATCATATAGTATAATCATTATCAAACATCGAAATTTATGTTTTTAGATTAGGAAATAATTCAACCAAACTGTCTAATCTTGGTTGAAATTAGTAGATACGATAGGTTAGAGAAAAAGTGACCAAAGCATTTAAACTTGGTCGATTGCATTATATGCACTAGAATAGGGTTAGAAGTAACCTTAGGAAATAAAAAGAGGGTCTGCTAGATCAAATGCACCCTTAGGATATATTAATCATACTTTAAATAGATTAATATTGGTTAAATAATGAACTAATCATGTAATTTAAACATGATTAGCAATTTATAATAAGCATTAAGCATGGGGTTTTATTATAAGGTCGAGAGACGATAAGATTTTTTGTCGGCTTGTAATATCGCAAAGGCACCTTTCAATGACCATGATTTTCCTTGCCCGGATCAACAACGGGGAAACAACTTCGCACCCCCTGATCCCATTTCTTGTTAAAGGCAAAGGGGGGGTTTTAAAAGCGGTATTGCTTTTCGTGGGCCCCACACAACGTGGCGCTTCCTCACGACTTCGCACCCCCCTTGCCGGAAACCACATATCACCACTCTCCCCTCCAAAATCCACCTATATTTCCTCCGCTCCCGCCATTGGTCGCTACATCACCTCCCGTATCTTACCTACTGTTAATTACACTACACCACTTATCATTCTACCACTCGCTTACCACCAATTCCCGTTGCTATCTACCCATTATACATCTATTTGTTGCAAATTTCTCGTTGCCCATTAATTCATCTGAACCCCGTTCTGTAACGGTTCTAACCGCAACGGTAATTGATCTTATAAAATCCACCTCATCTCATCCCGCACGACTCTCCTAGCTGCGTTGTTATTATTTTTAATTGCAGGTATTGTTTTAAGCTCTCGCAACCCCTACTATTGTAGAACCTGTCAATCCCAACAAATTTTAGAGCCCACTACCATTGACAGATATTCATCGCTTATTTCACGCCGGATCTCTGTTATCTTTTCCTTTTTCAAATTCCTCAGACATGGCACCAAAGGGAAAGGGCCAATCCTCTAGTAGCAAATCAAAGAGTGAGGATAACCCTAAAATCTCTGCTACCCTGGACCTCGACCATATGCCATTGGCAGACTAGTATTACAAGATTGTTGATATCGAGTGTGAATTTGACCTGTTTGAATTACATCACTGGTTGAAGCAAAACTACCTAGACCAGCAAGATGAAATTAACCTTTGGGAATCCCTGTTACCCATGTTCATTTTCCCATGGCCACTATTTCCCTGATCTTGTCATGTGGTGTCAAGCCAAATACAATCCACTGCAAAGAACCATTGTGGCCCAGAATGGAGACATTCTAATCTCAATTGCACCTGAAACCATAAACCAGATGTTTCTTATTCCTGAAAATGACTCCCTCAGCCACTTTTCTGTAGTTGTCCTTATGGATTTGTATCATAAGCTCACCTTTCCTTAGAGAGCCCAGATTTTCGAGATTTTCCTTCTAGAAGATTCTCAGCTTCCCAAGAAAAATCCCCCTTATCCAACTTCTATGTTCCCAGAGAAAGCCAAACAAATCATTGCTTTAGTTTCTTGCCTTTTAGGGTATCAATCAGACCAATGGGTAGATGAGCCTATTCTAGGCTTTCTATCTATTTTCTCTAATGAACATAAGCCAACATTCATGTTTAATTTTAGTCAATTCTTGGCTGATAATATGCATGAACAAATGATGAAGATTACTACAGAAGGCATGTTTAAATATGCATCTGTATTAGTCTATATGTTTCTTTTTCAGCAAGGAGATAAGTTTCCAATAACTTTACATAAACAAGATGATCAAGGCATCAACCAATCAGTGATACAATGGACTTCATTAGTCAGGAAAAACTCAATAGAGTTTAAATTTGCAGACTTCATAGACAATTTTGTTCATACAGTTGCAGGGCTTCTTAGTAGTCAGAGTGAGCCAAGGATCAATTCAGAGATTAAAAGGGTTTTGCACCTGAGTGAGCAGACAAAAACTAGAGACTAGTATCTATACCAAAATTATATAGAGATAAGGGTATATGGATGTGAGCTGGCTCCCTACAAGCTGCCTAAATATGTTCTAATGAGGATTTTCTCTCTAGAATACATAAGGCAGATGATCAATATGGATGAAATCCATTTTGTCTCAGGTAAAATAAAATCACAATAGCTGCCTAAATATGTTCCAATGAGGATTTTCTCTCTGGAATACATAAGGTAGATGATCAATATGGATGAAATCCATTTTGTCTCAGGTAAAATAAAATCACAATTTAAGATCAAGACCCAAGTGGGACCATTCATATGTAATACCAGAACAACAGGAGATGAGGCAGACTCAATCCTCAAGCAATTCAATTTTCAGCCCAGTTTCACCTAGTCATATGACCCATTCAACATAATTTCTAATTTAAGGGTGGAACTCAAAACCACACCTTATAATCATACCCCCAAACCAGAGATCGAGAAGTTCATGAATCAAGACCAGTGGGAGGAAAATACACTACAAGAAGCAGAAGAGCAGATTCTATCTACAACCACCCTCCACACTCTAGTACCTCAAGATAAACAGGGAAAAAGGCAAAGGGAAGAACCTTCATCTTCAACATGTACAGAAATAAGTGCCCAAGAATTCATCATTCAACAAAAAAAGCAGAGGACACATCTCAAAGATGTCACCATTCAGAATGAGGAAGAACAAGAAACTATTGTTATGTTTGGTTTACAGGTTCCCACAGTGTAAGAGGAACTCTTCCTTGATCCCCATCCTCCTCGGCCTCACAGAATCCTTTAGAAAAATCACAGTCAACAGAATTGGGTGAACATGATGATCCCAATATCTTCAGTAAGTTTTTGCAAATTAAGCAGAAAAATGAAACACTCAAAGCCAACACCTATGCTCAGTTTTGGAAGCAGACTTCTACCTCCCAGCATAGGTTGTTAACAACATTTGATAGTGAGAAAGGAAGGATGAAAATGGCATTCTTACAAGCTCAAGTACCATCTCCAAAAACCCCTTCAGACTATAAGAAGACTATCTTCTCATTTGATGCAAAGCAAATACATCCCATTGATCAAATGGAAATGATTTTCTCCACCATGACAAACACTGTTATGGCACTTTCAAAGAGACATCTCTCACTAATGTCCAGTCACAATTAAAATTGGAGAAAATTTCTTCATTAGCAAAGGACACTAAAATCAAAATATTGGAAGATTTGGTGATCAAGCTTGGTTACGATCCCAGTGATGTCAAAGTAGTGGAGGAGATCCTCAAGAAAAAGAATGCAAACATAGCAGCACTCAGGAAACAACTGAAGTTACCTTCTATAGAGGATCCACAAACAAAAGAGATAGAAGAAAGTGAGCAACATAAAGAAGACATGCTCAAATTGATCATTGAGCAAAATATACAGATAAAGGTTATGGAGGTACAATTGACTATAGCTCTAGTAACAACCATACCAATTACAGTTGCAGGGACAACAAGGGATTTGACATCAGTACCAGATGATTTGAACAAAGTTATGTAGGACCTGTCTCTTCAGAGACAAGAAAATGATAAGCTCCAACAAAAACTAAAGAATCTAGAAGCACAGAAGATAAAAAAATGATACCCTCTTGGTGGAAGAGATGCAAAAATCTCACCAACTTGCCAAGAAGATTGATCAATTAGAAAATTAGTCACTAATGGCTCACACCTTGGCCCAAGCCAAGGAAAGAATTTGGCTAGATATAAATCATGCCATAACTGAGATTTGGTCATCCATTCAGATTATTTTTGAACAAGAAGAGTTAATTGACAAGTGCAAAACAACCATTGAACAAGTCAGAACAACACTGGGACAAAAACTAGCTGAGGCTACATCCATGATCAAAGTGTTGAACTCAAAGACTAGATCAAAGTTAGAGCAGATCCAGATTGCAGATAGGACAGAGACCATCCTAGAAATCAAGAAGGTATTGCAGAAAAGGAATTTAATGACTCAGTTGGAGACTAAGTGTCAAACTCTGGAAAATGTTGTCCAGAGATTTCATGTTAAGTTTAATTTGCTGAATCAAAGAGGATTGCCAGGGTTAGTAGCTCCCAATAACAGATTAATCAACTTGGAATATTACTGTGAGAAACTTTACACTATTGCAACAGATAAATCCAAGTTTGCAGGTATCAAAGGACATGTCACAGGTAAATATTTCTTAGAAGCTTTGGAGTTTGATTTAACTATCAAACATGAAATCAAGCACATTTTCATCAACAAGCCAACTTTCGAGAAATATACTGAAGTAGATGAAGTTTATAGAAAGCTAATAAATCTTTCTATACCCAATGATGAAAGGTGGGATTAGTTGTGTGATACCATCGAGTAAAATTTTCTTATCTCCAACAAAGAGACAACAAGACATCACATTTTGGGGCCAAGTCATCAACAATTTCCTCGAAGATAGTGCCAACAACCTCAACAGTTTAAGCATTCCTACATTTTTGTACTATTTTTGTAAATCAGTTAAATATTTATAGAATCCAAATATTTTTGTATAAATAAGTAGCAATTTGATGTATTAAGGGTTGAACCCTTGGATGAGTTTTCTAAAGTAGAATTGTATCAAACTGAAATGGCTTCATATTAATGAAAGGATTCTGGATTTGCTTCAAACAACTTGTCACTTTGTGAGTTTTTCTTATGTTTTCACTTCATTTTGTTGTTCTACATGTATTTAAGTTTTTATGAAGAAAACTGGGTAAGAGAAAACTGAATATCAGTTTATCTTAAATCCCCTTTGAAGTTATAATCTATTTTAGAGATTGGTTTATTGCACTGTTTATCTTTATAAGCTCCTAGACATTTATAAATTGTCAATAATCTTCATAAGATTAAATATATTTTGTTGGGTTGTAAACATTGTTTACTTGCATTCTTTCTTATGATTAACTAAAAATTCAGTTTGAATATTTAGGAAATCACAACTTCTTACATCTCTGCGTTTACACACATTTTTAAATCAAATTATTATTCAGTGGTAAAGAATCAGTCCTTTCTAAATATTTAGTATTAACAAGGTTTAAGCACATGCCTTAATCTGCTCATAACATTGGTCATCCAATTTTTTTTTAAAACAACAAAACATTTTAGATGCTCTAGCACAATTACTTAACCTAAAATTATCTCAGAGGACGGAAATATTGGCGAAAATATTGGCAAAATATCGACAAGCATAAAAAATGCATAATATATTCATTATTTTCAGATTTTTAAACATATAAAGCAATAACAACATGAAGTAAACACATTGACACAGAAATATGAAGAAGGCAATGATATATATCATGTCAAATAGAAATGATACATCAAAGGCGATACCAAATCCTGCTGATCCTTGATAATGGTCCAATCAAGGACTCAAATGTGGAGAACCAATACAAAATAACATCACATATATAAAAGTATCTCATCATCATGAGTTATATGTAACAAAACAAATAAAACTAGCAGCGATTTGTCTGAAATCAGTGCCCTCTCCCCCTTTTATGGGAGAACATGATGGGTTGTTCTCTAGGGCTGCCCCTAGCAGTAGAAGGCCCTGCCACTGCACCTAATGTCAAATAATGAGTGCTAGGTATGGAGCTGTTCTCTCCTATATCTATAGCAGATGGCGCTGATGTTGATGCTCCCACAGTCTCCTCCTCCTCCTTGTGTTGCTCCTCCCCCGAGTTCTCCTCCTCTTGCTGCCCCTGTTCTAATGGATCATCTGGCTCTAACCATGAAGGTGACTCCTCCAAGATGGGCACCTCAGACTCCACGCTCCACTGAGACAATACATCAATATTGTCTAAGGAAATGGCATCTGGATCCATTGGTGCTTCTATTTGCTTTACTCGAAGTCAAATATTGTAATGCACATACACTAAATCATTGAGGCGTGCGAACTCCAATATGTAAGAGTGTCAAAAAAACTAATGAGTCTTGTGTCTTGACTCTTGACACTTGAGTGTCATAAATTAAAAATTAAAAACTACAATAAATATAATTGCTCAACTAAAGGCTAAAGCTCAAAGTTATGCTTTTTTGAGTGTATTTTCTCTAATACACTCCAATTGCGTTCACTCCCTGAAGAGCTACATGTTTGACTCGGGATTCTTATGGCCAATTTTTGCAAATTTGGTGCCCTTGCACCATAGCTTTGCCACCAAATATCTACAACAAAATAAATAAATAAAAAAGTCAAAAACTTAAAACATAATTAAACTTAAATAATTGAATTTTAAAAATCTAGAATTATAAATAAGGAAATTCTAAATTGTAAACTCTAATGAGTGATGACTTGTCACTTACATGGCATGAAGAGGGTCCTTTCCCTAATAGCATCATCAAAGCCAAATAGGTCAACACAATGTCGATAAAACTGTATCTCGCAATTGATTTTGCTATGAAGCTCAGGATCAGGTACCATCCTCTGAATACAAGAATGGAGCCCTTCCATCACCTCGTTATCAAAATCAAAGGTGCATTTGTATGGAAATGCGGGGTTGAGGAAGAGTGCTACTACATGAATGGGTTGATGAAGCATCCCTGTCCACCGACTATCAATCACATCCCATAACATCATATGCCTATCAAGCCTAGAAGAACCCTTGTCTGCATAATAAGAATGAATGGCCTCCTTGGCCCTATCCATGGCCTCATACAAATAAGCCTACAAGTCTAATGATTAATCTATGACAAAAGTAGTAAATTGTGAATATATCTACTGTTTTCTCCTCCTTCCACCACGAAGAGAACGTGGCGGCGGGCCTCCACGTGGTGGCAATGAAGAAGATGGTGCCTGTGGAAGTTGTGGCACTGACACTGATGAAGACGAACTCCCTGCTGTTGGTGTTGAACCGTGGAACCTGGGAACCAAGGGACCAGATGGGGGTGTCATCTCAACTCGATCATCATCATCTTGGAATCGCTCAAAAAATTCATAAAAAAAAACTAGTTAACAAAAAAAATTAAAAACAAGAATTAGAGAAATGCTTTATAAGCAAAATTCATACCACAATGGACATACCTGGATAAGAGCATCCTCTAATTGCTCTAATCGCAACACTCCATCCTCCAAATTAGGCTCCTCTGGATTCCTGTCCCAAATCTTAAGGTCTTTATTAGTCTTTGCATCATCATAGTAATGGGACAACAATCACAAGTTGTAATGAACATAAACCGAGCTCTTTGCCTGGTCTAAACTCAACCTGTTCCTTTTAACACTATGGATGAAAGAATAAGAGCTCCAACACCTCTCTGCAGAAGAAGTGTTTACCACCTGTGATAGCACCCGCAATGCCAAAGTCTGTAGAAGTGGAGTAGCACCTCCATGCATGTTCCACCACTCGAGAAGAAAAAGTCTCTTGATCTCTAATTGCATGCATGCTCCCAAATGGACCAGTGCTAGGCATAAAGTTGCTCAACTATCTCCATACCATGGCAGCCTCCTCATCAGGGACTAATTTACTCAATGCAATCATATATTTTTTGTGAACCTCTTGATCTTGGTGTGGTTTCTTCTTGCTTCCCCCCCAGGTGTTGGTGTTGAAAGCAACGGATATAATTGTACCATTTCCCATCGGTTTTCCACCTCTGCACGGATATAATTGTACAAGATGATATCTCTAGGCTCAACAATGTCTTTAATTTGCCCCAACATGCTATCCATTTGCTCATACACCTCCACAATTATTGGTCGATCTGAATCTCCAAACTTGATCATGTAATAAATTGGTTTGGTGAATTGCAAAACATATTTAACATGTGACCAAAAGTACATGTCAAGAATAGTGTCCTTGGCAACATTAGCACCATCTATGTCAGTGTTAATTTCCTCCCATGATTCAGCACACACCATATTAGTTAAAGCTTGTCTCACCTTCACTAGTCGCCTAAAGGTGAGGTAATAACTGGCAAATCTTGTTTTTGCAAGTTTAAGCAACTGCAACTTGGAGTAAGTGCCATAGAAGTAGTTTACCCTTGTATGCCGTGTGATGAATTTAATGAGTTGCTTCCCTCTCCTGTAAAGCTCATTAAGCCACCCCCATTCTTTATGCTTCACAATATCATGCATCAAAAGGTTCAATGTGTGAACCAGGCACCCAGACCAAAAGATGTGTGGATGAGTATGCTCAATAACTTTTCATGTTGCCTTACAATTGGCTGCATTATCTGTGATCACTTGAACCACATTATTCGGACCAACATCTCTGTTTGATTACAATAGGGGATCTGCAATGTTTTGGGAAGATGCATTGATGGAGGAGTCATGATATGTAATAAATACTGCACCACTAGCAGAAACACCAAGAACATTTATCAAATGTTGGTTTCTAATATTTGTCCACCCATCTGATACAATGGATACCCCACAATCTACCCACTCATTTGTAAAACATGTCAAAGCTCTTTGAACCTTTTTTTTTCCTCTTTCTAATAACACTGTTCTAGCTTTCTCATAGTTGGTGGACTTGTATCCTTTTGGGGCTTCATTGATGGCCTTTACCATTTCATGCCAATAGGGAGAGCGAAGCACATTGAATGGTACACCGCAAGCACAAAGAAATCAGACTATATTTCCATGCACATCATCCCTCTCAGCAGCATTCAGGAAATCCCCTATTGTTCTTTTACCTCCAGAGCTTGCAGAAGTACCATGAGGAGATGAGCTACCAAATCTAGAGGTTGCACTTCATTTAGAATGAGTTTTTTGTTTCTTGTTTTTTTGTTGTGCAACCTCCTCTATTTGGATGTATTTTCTTCTTTGTTCAGCTGAAATGTTTGGGCAAATTTGTATCTCCACAACACCCTTTTTTTCATCATTGTCCATCACCCCACAAAGATGCCTCCTCACATGGGTATATGAATCACTAAATGGTTTTCCTCCATGACAACCATGAGGGCACAAAAATTTGTAGCTTCCACCACCCTTTCCCCCTTCAAGTTTGGTCACATAGTTCCACAAGGGTGTTAATGCAGCTTTCCCCTCTAGTGTTTTAGTGTTCCCTTTAGGTTCAACCTCATCCCCTTCCTCATCATCATACATTTAGTCACTTATATTGGGACCACTATCCTCTTGTTCTTCTCCCCTTCTATTCCTATCCCCCCTTGCCATCATTAAAACCAAAAGTGGATTGGTACATAGAAGCCAAAAGAACACCATCTTGGAATATGGATATAGGTGGTGGACAAATTGCAATTAAATGAGCAAGTAGAAAGAATGGGAAAGAGTAGGAGAGGGAGGAGAAAAATACAAAAACAATGTCAAAAAATGAGGGAGTTTGGGGTTTGCACTTACCTCTTTGCTCTTGTAGATGGAAGTCTTCCAAGCTCCTCCTCCTTCACTCCTCCAAGCTCTCCTCTCTTCTCCTCTCCAAGCTCTCATAAAATAAAAGTGAGCTAATGAGAGATGAAAGGGTCTTAAATCCCTTCACTCCTCACCCTAACTCACCCCCAACTAAGGAAAAGAAAAAAAAAGCGAAAAAAATTAAAAGAAGTCGCCTTTTTTTGGCCCGTGCGGTGGAAACGACCACTTACCCGGCGAAGCGGTCGTGATCTGTATGGATCTGATCTGGATGCGCCATTGATCGTATAGCTGATCCACTGTACGAAATGCGGATCGACCATATGGTTCCGAATTGGCAGGAAGTGTATTTATCAGCCCAATTTGAGTTTCGGAGGGCAGATCACCCACGGATCCGTACAGATCGCGGATCGGGCTTTTGATCCAGTGGGGGGGGGGGTTTCTTGCAACACTGGTATAGAGTAAGTGCAAGTTTCCACAGAAAAATGAATTTGGATGGTTAGATCATTTTTCATCTCAACAATTTTGCTTAGCACTCAAAAGTTCATATTGTCTTGTATCATTGAAGATGATAGTTCCAAGATTTGGGAAAATATGCAAAGACATTATGAGATAGAAAATGAATTCAAGGTTTTTCATCAATATGCTTTGAGACAAAACATTTCTAAAGGGGAAGACAATGTTATGAACATAAATATATCAATAAATAACAACAACAACAACAACAATAATAATAATTTATAACTATGTAAAGACATTTTCGTTAGCTTGGGACATAACTATTCATGAAAGGGCATGCCGCTTAGTATTTATATGGGGCCTTCATTTTTAATTCTCACAATATTGATTCTCATACATTTGTTCAACATATATTTATTTATCCCAAGTGGATACAATTTTATTCCAAGTCTTTTGGATACTTTATTGGTGAACCATATTTGGTTATCATAGCTTGTGAAGACCTGTTCACTTTCCATTTTACTTTACTTGGTTTGTAATCAATTAAAGTAAGATGATGCCCACTTGCAGTTATTTGTGCACGTTCTAGCAGTTATTTTAGGATGCTCACCTTCCTTGAGGGATAAATGGCTGTTGCATGCTCATGGAGAAGCTTTTCTTGGAGTTCTTCCTTGCTTTCTCGTTCTTATCTTAGTAGGAGGAGGGAACTCTCCTTGGACTATTCTTATCTTGCTTATTTTTACTCAGTCTTGGTCACTTACCTTTTAAACTCCTTTGCCTTTTATTTATGTATAAGGGATGGGGAACTCTATTGAGAAGGAGGATCATAATTTGGCTTGAGTCTTATTTTCTATTATTTTTTTCAATTAATCTAGGGAGTGAGTGCATCTTGCATGGGGGTTTGGAGGAGAGTTCCCTCTTAGTAGGAGGAGGAACTCTCCTTGGACTATTCTTATCTTGCTTATTTTTACTCAGTCTTGGTCACTTACCTTTTAAACTCCTTTGCCTTTTATTTATGTATAAGAGATGGGGAACTCTATTGGGAAGGAGGATCATAATTTGGCTTGAGTCTTATTTTCTATTATTTTTTTCAATTAATCTAGGGAGTGAGTGCATCTTGCATGGGGGATTGGAGGTCGCTTCTGTGGAGATGCTCTAATCATATTGTGTTTCTAGGCAGTGGTAAAGCGACTGGGAAGGACCCTATCCCCTCGGTTTCTTTGGATATATAACTTTAATATTTGGAAGTTGCGTTTATATCTTTGGAATAAAGGTGAAGTATCATGTTGAAAATAGTAGCTAGAAAGGTCCTTCTTTGAATTGTGCCTTAGTCACACAGACTAGAAGCAATTTTTCCTTATCATGCACAAGTTCCTATAAGTTAGGAATCAATTCCTATAAGTTAGGAGCTAATTCCTAAAAATTAGGATGAGTTCCTAAAATTTAGGGCAAATTCCTAAAAGTTAGGACGTGTGCATGAAGCACTTTGACTAGTGCAGATGTGGAAGGCTTAGTTGTTGTCTTCTAGTGCGAGTTAATTTGGGAAAGGACGAGCTAAGAGAGCCTTAACTTCTAAATTAAGGCAGGATGAGTTACAACAACTTGATAGCCTTTGTTAACTCTTCAACCAATAGTTCGATTTCTTAAAATAAAGACTTGCCAGATTTAGCCTATTTGAAAAGCTTAACAGAAGGATCAAGGTACATATTCATTATCTTTTGTGAGCATGATTTGGTGAGACAAGGCAGTAGAGAACACATATTTGTGTTTGTGTGTGTGAGCTTGTGAGAGGATCAACGTACCAAGAGAGGCTTGTGCACAAATTTATAGGAGAATTTCCTTGGGATTTGTGGAAGGAAATAGCGAAGCGGGGATCAAAGTCATGCAAGGAGTGTTTCAACTTAGTACAAGTAGAGAAAACCAAATTGGTTTCTATTGAAACAAGATTGTTTTTGTAAGAGATCTATTGCTCATTCTTTTATCAATAAAATTCTCAATCAAGTAGAGGGTTTCCTAGTTGGGTTACCTAGAAAAACAAGTGTTTTTTTTTTTCCAATGAAAAAAGCGTAATTTTATTAATATAGAAAAATAAAATTACATGTTGTACTCGCGAGAACAAAACAACACCAGCCGATGGCTGATGGTAAGCAAGAGCGTCAAAAATAAAAAGAAACTAATATACAATGGGCAGAAAACTACGTTTTCCGCCCTTTTTTCTTCTCAACCTTGCGCCATCCCCCCTGCGGCTGAGTGGTAGTGACTAGAGCAAGCCGAGACTCATCAGGTTTGTGGATGTCTTTATCTGAGTCTGAAGTGTCTGATGAGTGTATCTGCTTGTACCCTCTTGGTTCCAATGATTTTGACATAACTATTGGTTGTGATTCCATGGGTTCTTGTTCCCCCTAGGATTCTGGTGCCTGATTGTCCTGAGTTTCCTTGGGTACCTGAGCGAACTCCTGTTTTTCTGGTGCTTGTGATGTCTGGTTGTTCCCAGGAAAGGGGAGGTCCACCTCAGCCTCGTCTTCCTCCATTTCCTGTTGGGATGGGAAGAAGTTCCATCCTTTCTGTTGTTTCCCATTTTTCTTCCTTCTGACATTGTTTTTTTTGCTTCCGGGCATATGTTTTGAAGATGCCCAGTTTGTTTGCAGATTCTACATCTGAAGGCTGTGTTTTCATAATCTAGGTTTTGAGTCCAGTTCATCTGCTTGTGGATTAGCTGAATACGATCCGGCAAACCTTTGCTGAGGTCCACATCCACACAGATCCTCGCAAAGGTGAAGATCCTTTCTTCCAACCTTTGGGAATCCATTTTGAGATATTTCCCAATGCTGTTCCCGATACCAGAGAGAATGCATTCATTCCAGAAATGCAGAGGTAGGTTGTGTAGGCGAATCCACACTGGCATTTTGGAAATAACCATGGTGTTTGCATCAAAATCTGGGAACCATGGGGTGATGAAAAGACCAGTCGATCCCTAGAACCATGGCCCTTCCTGCAGAATATAGTCTATGGCAGCAGGAGAAGGGAGTTTTACTATAAAAAAACCTTTTGAGCAAAGATGTATTTCACAATCGAGGGATCAGTGGCTCAAAATCCAGTGACAATGTTCCTCTGGTTTTGGCCAAAATAAGTTAAATCGGCAGATGATGGCTTGTGATGCAAAAGAGGCACAACTCACGTCTGCCTTAGAATTGTCTATATGTAATTCCGGAGTTGAGTTCATTAGCTCCACTATGTATGGGCTAGTGGCTGAACCTTCTTGTTGTTTTTTATCCTATTGTTCTTTTTCTTTTTCTGTCGCTGATCTTTTCCCTTGGAGAATATGTTTAAATGAGGGGCCTCCGAATGTTTGGTTCATTTTTTCTTCTAGAAATTTCAAAGGATTGCTCCCAGAAACCTTCCCAGCCATAGAGGGATGTATTACGGTCCTTGCCCCCCCCCCAATCTCAGGTTGAGGACAATGGTGGATGCCGGATGGATATCATAATTTTGCAGTTGCCTAAAATCCTGTAAGGCTCTGCCTCCATAAATTAAATTTTGTAAGTTTGCAGGATATCCAATTTTCTGCGAAATGGAATGTTTCAGGGAAAGAACATTGTCTGCTACACTAATCCAAATTAACAGGGAAGGCCCTTCTGGGGATTTTATATAAATTTGAAAATGGGAAGGGTTTACTGGGGACAAGGAGCCAACTTCCTACTTATTGCCTACTGTCCGCGTGTTGGGGGGAGATCATGAGGCGTCGAATATCGCAATGAACAGAGTATTTTGGACCAAGTCCCTGCTACCTGGCTCCAACGGGTCGGCAGCAACAAGGGGGACCCCGACTTGTGCATGGGAGGACTTTGAATCAGGCAAAGTTGCAAACCGCATTCATAGCAGTTGTAGAAGCCACCTGGAGGACAAAGGAAACGCCTTCTGGGAAGGCGGGAGTCCGGAACAGGTAGAGCAATTGACCTGTATCCATTTCCAAAAAAATGAAGCCACCCTAAACCCACCGCAAATCCCCCTGCAACCTTCAATGCGCAAAAATTATTTGAGCCCGACTACCAGGGTAGTGGCCAAGCAGAACCCATGTTAGGTCTGAAACTTGAGAACAAAAACACCTAAGAAGAGGAGTCTGCGTCGTCCACTGGGGAGCCGAGCCCATCTGGGGCAGTGAGCAGCGATTCCAGGACTTCCAGCTGCCACAGTCCATGAGGAGCCTTTGGGGTAGTTCGGGAGGAGGAGCCACCACAACCCAGTCCACCCATTGTCGCCATGAACCAGGGGCTTCATCTTCTCTCTTCGAGCCCTCCAACGAACTGAAAATGGCGGCCACATCCAGAATCGCCTTCTCGCGCAGAATAAATCCTAGCTCCATGTTTCCCTCTAAAGGCCTCCGAAACAAGTGTTTTTATATTGTGTGATTGTGTTATTTCTATTCCTATTCTGCTGCAAAATTAGTAGAGAAAATTCTGTGTCTTGAGTTGCAAGTTAGGTTCAAATTTGTTCATTCAAGCAGATCATAATTTTCGTGGAATATTTTACATCGTATCAGAGCATGAATCCAAATAAGGACCAACACATAACAAGTGCAACACGTCCAAGGAGAAGGAGATCTGATCAACCGTAGCCTTAAGGACTAGGGTGAGTTGAGGAAGAGGATTGGAGGACGAGTTCTGGAGAGTTTTGTGCTAGTTTTGTGGGTCAATTTTCTCAAGAATAGGCCATAGGATTCTGTGCAGGTGTTTGGCTTTTGCAGCTCTATTTTGGGAGGGCCGCAAGGCTAAAAGGGAGCTAGAACATGTGCTGAATGAGCTCAAAGGGCAACACAGGAACATATGTTTCCCTCTAAAGGCCTCCGAAACAAGTGTTTTTATATTGTGTGATTGTGTTATTTCTATTCCTATTCTGCTGCAAAATTAGTAGAGAAAATTCTGTGTCTTGAGTTGCAAGTTAGGTTCAAATTTGTTCATTCAAGCAGATCATAATTTTCGTGGAATATTTTACATCGTATCAGAGCATGAATCCAAATAAGGACCAACACATAACAAGTGCAACACGTCCAAGGAGAAGGAGATCTGATCAACCGTAGCCTTAAGGACTAGGGTGAGTTGAGGAAGAGGATTGGAGGACGAGTTCTGGAGAGTTTTGTGCTAGTTTTGTGGGTCAATTTTCTCAAGAATAGGCCATAGGATTCTGTGCAGGTGTTTGGCTTTTGCAGCTCTATTTTGGGAGGGCTGCAAGGCTAAAAGGGAGCTAGAACATGTGCTGAATGAGCTCAAAGGGAAACACAGGAACAAAGGTCTGTTAGGAAAGGAGCGAAATTTTTTGTAGTAGTTCAAGGCCAAGCTAAGGCTGTTTTATAATGCCACAATCAACCCTAACTAGAGGATCGAAAATTGCAGTCTTGAGTGGATGCACAAGATCAAAGATTTGGGATAGAAGTTAATGTCTCAGGTATGGTAAATCTCCTTCTAAGTTGGTGTTGTTTGCTAGGTTGATTGTCCAGATTTGGGACAATTTTATGGGCAACTTATGTACAGGTTAGAGGGTTGTTAGTAGTTTCCCTATTCAGACCTAAGTTCAGTCCTTGTGAAGGACTACAAAACTAATAGGAGAGGCAAAATTATTTGAGCCCTAAGAATAGCTTCTTGTGAAGGATTACAAGGCTGTTAGTGGACAAGTGTTGGAGAGCTCTCTAAGCAAGCAGAATGGTGTGTCAAGGATTGAGAGATGAACATTGCTTAGATGGAGCATCAAACTTTATCTCTTGGAAAGGGAGGATCACGATAGTGCTGGAAGATAATGGGGTGGGAGAGTTCATCAAGCAGACGATAGTGCCACCTCAAGATCCCCAACAATTGGCCTAATATAATAAGAATGATATGAAGGCAAGGAGGATTATTCTAGAAGGGGTCAAAGATCATATAGTACCTCATATCCATGAGAATAAGACAACTTATGAGATGTATCAAGTACCAGTGATACCAAGAAGCTTTCTCTTAAGGAGAATCTAAGGAGTATCCAGATGAAACAAGATGAGCCCATTGTCACATATTTGTCAAGGTTTACTCAGGTTCAAGATGAACTAGGTGGTGCGGGTGAAGTTGTATCTGATCATGACCTTGTGAGTCTTGCCTTACTTGGACTTCACAAGTCTTGGAAACGGTTTCAAGATCTTGTTAGTGGGAGAGACAAATTTCCTGATTGGGATAGGTTTTGGATTGGCTGCATACAAGAAGAGATCCAAAGAGGAACCATAGAAGGGAGATCAGTCAGGATTGAGGACAAGGAGAATTTTTCTCTTGTAGGTAAGGCCAAGGGCAAGAAGGGCCAAGGAAAGGTCGAGTCCAGTTAGAAGGGCAAGAAGAAGGATCTAAGCAAGATCAAGTGCTTCCATTGGCATGAGTTTGGACACTATGCCACTAAGTGTCCTAAGTGGAAGAAGTCCAGTAAGGATCATGTAGTTGCAGCACTGGAGGTAGATGCATTTTCTGCCTAGTCCAAGAAAGATTTCTCATTGATTGCTTGCATGGCAAGCTCAACTGACAACAATATTTGGTATATTTATTTAGGAGCATCCTTCCACATGACCAGGAAAAAGAAGAGTTTCAACCACCTGAAGGAGAAAGACATGTAGTTTCAGGTTGAGCTAGGAGATGATGGTCAGAATATAGCTAGAGGAGTTGGTACTATCAGCGTTTAGAAGGAGTTAGGTAATCTTCTTCATCTTAATGATGTTCTCTATGTTTCAGGATTGAGGCAGAATCTTGTTTCGGTAGCTACCCTTGAGGACAAGGGATATGATATCATCTTCAGTAGAGGTAAGGTGTACCTCCAACACTTAGCTTCTGGATGTAAGAAGCAGATAAGTGTGAGGGTGAAGCTTCTGGATGTAAGAAGCAGATAAGTGTGAGGGTGAAGAATCTCTACAAGTTGCAGGTAGAGACAGATGCAACCTTGAGTAGCAAGGCAGGGAGGGCTCAGAGTAGAGAAGGGGGGATTGAGCGAGAGCAGGATAGAGCTCTCAAGATGGAGCCTCAGCCAATATCTTAGTTTGAGTCTAAGCTAGTTAGCAGTTGGGCTAACCAACAGGATGACGAGGAGCATAGCCTAGGGCGAGTGGAGGCAACCACTTAGTCAAAGACTTCCAGTATAGAGAGAGTTCAAGGCAAGTGGGTAAGGTATTTGGTTAAGGGAGATTAAAAGAGAGTTGAATCTTCCAGTGTCACCTTTAGCCAGAAGAAGCAGCCACAAAGGTACATAGGGTACATGGAACTTATGACTGAAGTGATGGACTCGCAGAACATGGTGGGAAATAACAGGTCTTTAGATTAGGTTCTGCAAAAGAAAGCAGGGAAGTCTTCTAGTTCAGAGGGAGTAGTTGCAACAACGAAGAACATGGTAGTGTTGGAGATAGATACAGGTGGATGAGGTTCTTCCAAAAGCGCCTTCCTTGCTAAGAGGGAGTGTTGAAAATAGTAGCGAGAAAGT
This sequence comes from Pinus tabuliformis, assembly GCA_031772625.1. Lineage (NCBI taxonomy): Eukaryota > Viridiplantae > Streptophyta > Pinopsida > Pinales > Pinaceae > Pinus > Pinus tabuliformis. The sequence goes on along the minus strand of CM062814.1, from coordinate 392,606,377 downwards.
TCCTTCTTTGACTTGTGCCTGAGTCAAAGAGACCAGAAGCAACTTTTCCTTAACATGCACAAGTTCCCATAAATTAGGAACCAATTCCTATAAGTTAGGAGCTAATTTCTGAAAATTAGGATGAATTCCTAAAATTTAGGGTGAATTCCTAAAAGTTAGGATGTGTGCATGAAGCAGTTTGACTAGTGCAGATGTGTAAGGCTTAGTTGTTGTCTTCTAGTGCGAGTTAATTTGGGAAAGGACGAGCTAAGAGAGCTAAGAGAGCCTTAACTTCTAAATTAAGGCAGGATGAGTTACAGTAGCTTGATAGCCATTGTTAACACTTCAACCAGTGGTTCAATTTCCTAAAATAAAGATACGCCAGATTTAGCCTATTTGAAAAGCTTAAAAGGAGGATCAAGGCACATTGTTATTCATTGTCTTGTGAGCACAAGTTGGTGAGACAAGGCAGTAGAGAACACAGATTCGTGTTTGTGTGTGTGAGCTTGTGAGAGGATCAATGTACCAAGAGAGGCTTGTACGCAGATTTATAGGAGAATTACCTTGGGATTTGTGCAAAGAAATAGGGAAACAGGGATCAGAGTCTTGTAAGGAGTGTTTCAGCTTAGTACAAGTAGAGAAAATCAGATTAGTTTCTATTGAAACAGGATTGTTTTTGTAAGAGATCTATTGCTCATTCTTCGATCAATAAAATTCTCAATCAAGCAGAGGGTTTTCCCAGTTGGGTTCCCTAGAAAATAAAAGTGTTTTTATATGATGTGATTGTTATTTCTGTTCCTATTCCACTGCAAAATTAGTAGAGAAAATTCTGTGTCTTGAGTTACAAGTTAGGTTCAGATTTGTTCATTCAAGCAGATCATAATTTTCGTGGAATTTTCTACATATCATCAACAGTCACTTGGATATATTGGTTTAGTTGTGCTAGTATTTTAAATGGCATAACCTACATCTAGTGTTTGCTTATGCCAGTTTTCTATTCTTCTAACTCCGCAACCCTTGAGATAGAGCACTGATTTGTTTATAATTAATACCCAACATTTCATTCACATTTTACAGCAGTAGTACTTTCAAATATGTAGTTTTATCTTGCAGATTTGATTGTACAAAAAATCGATTTGCATGGAAAATGAGTTTCAAAATATAAATTTAAGTGTAAATCTGCACCTTTTAGCTTGCTGTACCCTCAATTATTACACAGATCTGTGTTTGTTTTGGCAAGTTTGCATTCATGTTTTGGCTGTGATTATCCAGGAGATCCCTGCTGTGGCCAGCATGCACTAGCCCAAAACAGATAGGAATTTGTGGTGATGGTAATCAGATTCCTAGTTACCATGTTACTGGACCATTTCAAGTGTTAAAGGAGATTTGGGTGGGCTGTTGGTATTTCTGAATATTAGGTGTGATTTTCCTTTCGCCACTTTGTTGAATTTGCCAACCATCTTTATCATTGAAAACTTTAGGGATGTTGCTTGAAGATTTGGTATTAGAAGACTTAACATTCTCCTTCTTTCTTTCTACTACTTGAACCCTCTATTGAACCATTGCATTGGAATTGTGCATCCTACCCATACGGAACTGGAGCCTTTGCATCAGGCACCTTGTAAGGTTTCAACATCTTTTGGTGGAGGCAATCCTTGCCATGGTGATCAAGTGCTTGATAGGCGAAACAAGTCTTATGATAAATCAAATACAACATCTTTGGTACAAATATCTGACCTCCATTAACAAGTTTAATGCTTCAATGTTGGGTGGGGAAGGAGGGGGCTGGTTACCCATTTTTGATGAAAACCTTGATCACATATGAGAAATGTTGCCCAACAATTCTGCCATCGACTTTACACAGATTTAGCCTTGTCTAACATATTCATAAACTTAATCCACATTGGAAAATGATCTTGACTAGGGTTAGAGGGATCAAAATCATCATGCCTAAACCAGCGTTCAGCAAGTGGTGTGAGCAGTGATTAAAGAACAAGAATGATATATCCCTGGAATCTTACTCGGGTCTTGGATTTTGTTACTTTCCATTAATCTTTGCAACAAAAGAAACTGATAGTTTTGAACTTTTTTGCAAACAATGGTAAAGCATTTTGTAAAATAAGCCTTTTCAATTCATTTATCTAGTAGGGGATATCTCTAGTTTAGTACTTCCCATACAAGGGGAAAAACCTCTTTGGGATTGATAATATTTGTTCATTTTGAGTTGTTGTTGACATTTGAAGATTTGTTCCTGGAAGGTGTCCTCATTCTTGATGTTTATATCATATGGTATTTGAAGATGCCTCTGGAGGTATCAAATTAGATATATTTTTACCCCTTTCCTTGAAGGGAATGATGAAATTGATGATGTTTTCCAACAAAAAAATAATCTGTTTTTTTGTCATTTTATAAATTGACAATTTACAAAAAATCCACATCGAGTCTTTGTATCAGTCATTTGTAATCTGAAAGCTGTGAAAGAAACAAGCTTTTCATAGAGTGATTTGATCAAATGGAAGTCTGAAAATGTGCTGAAGTACTGTGTTTGCATATTTCAGTTTACAGAGGTTATCCGCAAGGCTGGGCCACATAAGGTATGTGCAATATCATTAAAGCCTGTTATAATTACTGAATGTAATAGGCTTACAAGAAGAAATACTCAACCATTGGTTGACAGTTTTGTATTTATTAGTGGTGATTTTAAATTAGATTTTTTCTAGAATGTGATTTATATTTTCGATGTCAAATACCCAGCAATAGTATTAGAAAAGGTAGAGAAAATCCAAGGCTTATGATGAATTGAGATAGAGATTATACTTGATCATATGGCAAGTGAAAAACATTTTGGTTGTAGAGTTGTGATTTAAGCTATCTTAGGATATTAAGGGTTTTTTTCAAGATGTATTCAATTCAACTTAAAGGATTACCGTGACAGATAGATTTTATTTCCTAGCATCTTACCTTGCTCCATGAGATACCACTAAGGCTTCTATTTTGTTTGATCATTCAAGTACCTAACAAAGAAAAGTATAGGTAGGTATGATATTGTGGCCATTTTTTTATGGTTAATGGTGTGGAAGCTTTCCAGTTAATGCATATGCTATTGGTGTAATTGAAATGAAGGTGTTTATTTTGTGAGCTACATCATTGAATACATGACAATAAAATTCATGAGAATGCATTATCAAGTCCAATTCATACCGATTCATAAGAACATAAGCAAGTTGGAACATCTGATATGATTTTGGCTGGAATATTATCGCATGTGGAATAGCTAATTAGTTTGAGTGTTACAACTCTATCTAAGACAATCCATGTGGGATATGAAACGACAAAAGCACATTTAATACTTCAAAGGCAGCCTCATTCAAGGAAAAAATTAAAAATAGTTAATCTTAGCATAAGAATAAAAGAGAAGAAAACTAGCAATAAATACTAATAGTAATGCCCTATATGAAGTGTAGTTGACCTAATGAAATGTAAACAAAATGTTGAGGCTTGTGGTAGCTTGCCCTATATGAAGTGTAGTTGACCTAATGAAACGTAAACAAAATGTTGAGGCTTGTGGTAGCTTTGGAAGGTCTTCTGCATAGGCTTGGTGTCTTAGCACGTGGAAAATGATTTATTACCTCTTTAGGTGCTTGCTTGGTGGTGTAAGTGATTTATGTCTTCTTTCCTAAGTCTAGCTTAGGAAAAGTACAATAATTTATGTCAATTAATTATTGTGAACTAATAAGTCATTTTCTAAGGATAAATAATTTAATTATTTAAGTGACTTAGAAAAAATCTCAACAATTGGTCTCCAAGATATTTTAGAAGGGAGATTAGGGTTAGGGATTTAGGCTTAATGAAGATTATATAAAAAGTCTAGCAAAGAGGTGGAGATAAAAGGAACACAAGAGAGAGAGGCAGTGGCAACACTTTTGGGAAGCGATTTTCTCGATTAGGAGAGAGAAAATCGGGAGTGTGAGGCTCAATTTGATTGAGGAGAAGGAAGAAGAATACAAAGATAAGTTCGGGGTGTTTCCAAGAGGCTGATTGGTTAGGAATTGGAGAGGTTGAATTGCTGAAGTGAGAAGGAGGCGCAGTTGTTGGGGAGGCCAATTGGCCAGAGCCAAGTTGTGAGTGCATAGAGGCCAAGTGAAAGCTAGGCGCAAAGGCCGATTTTCTTTAAGTCTAATTTCTCTCTTAATTATCTTTTCTTATCATCGAGATTAATGCCAAGCAACAAATAGAAGAGAACACAAGATATAGGCACGCTGTCAGGGCAAAACCTCCCTTAAGAGGAAAACCGAGTCACAAATTCTTCCTTCATTAGATTCAAGATGAGACGACCAAGACACTTACAAATTGGACTAGAATCCCTCCATCAAGTCATCCTTCATCTCTGTCAGCATCACATTCTTGTCATTGAGAGGGTACCAAATTCTTGTCTCTGTGGTAGCCTTATCACTGTTATAGCATTGAGACCTTGTACCTATTTCATTGAGACAGTACTGAGATTTCATCACTGTGTTTAACATTGAGACAAACTTGTGTTGAGACCTTCGTTGTTGTAACACCGAGCCCTTCCGAGACAGAAATAGCATCAAACCTGTGTTAGCATACGACTTTTGTGGTAATACCAAACTGCAATCCGCATCACCATTCTGAGGTTGACTGTAATTGCACCAAAGTATGAGATTATCCGAACTTATCTGCTATAATAACACAGAAACATATCTCTCTGAGATCCACGAGTTCATTTCTGTGATTTTGGTCGAAGGTTGCACTCCTATTTATAGTTGTTCTCTATAGTTAATAAGTCGACATGAGTACTTTGAAGAGTGGTGTCTCCACATAATGTTAGGCCGACTTGTAGACCGATTGGTAGGCCGACTTTGATGAAGATTTGTTTGACAACAAGGAGACTTTGACTTGATGGAGGAGTCTTCACAAATTGACTTTGACAATACCCTAAAGCCTACAATGGAGGCTTGACCTATACATTTGACCCAAGCATGAAACCCATGCTTTAATAAGTCAAATAAGATAATAATAAAATTCTTTTTGCTTTTCTTTTGACAAATATATTACAAGATGACTCTAATACATTAAATGAAGACCGAACCTAGTTACATTTTCCAACATTGGAAACATACGTGGCACTTATATAAAGGAAAAAAGGTCATCCAGGTCAAAACTCATCATACATCAGTTAAAAGGAAACATTTGCTAGATGGGGATACTCTAGATCCTCAAGATTCTCTGATGGAATCTTCATCATAATGTCCACCGATCAAGAGAGGGAGCAAGTGTTTCATCAAGAATTCCAAACTTGTGGAATTCATGGGATGATGTTATGATGACATAAAAGGTGAAGCAGATCAAGGGATTGAAGCTCTTTCAATTAGGGAAGTTGTCGCAGGAACTCTGGATGACCCAAAGTAGAATGAGGTATGTATGCTTATATTCAATATTGAAGAGTCATGTCATATGGTTGCAGGTAACATGGATCAATGCTCTATCTTGAGAGCATGATCAAAAGAAAAGGGATTTCCTCCTTTGAAAGGATGCACGAAGGCATGAGTCACACATTGTCTAGATGAAATCAACATAATATGTCCTCATATATAATATTATGTGGCTGAGAACAACTCGGGGAATTCTGATTGGAAATTCCAAGAAATGAAATGTGTGAAGGAAGGAAGAGATTGTGGGACATGCAACCATGGAAAAAGACCATCAACATCCAAAGACCAAGAATATTTGTTAAAATTGGCAACTACGGCCAAACTCCATGTGGGTCATCTTATTAAAGGCAGCTGATATTTTTCTTGGATCCCTCTCATCGAGAGATGTAGGATTGATCTAAAGATCATCTGATTCTGATATTCATGGAGTTATGAATTTATTTGTGTTATAAGACAATTCGTCAAGGTCGGCCAACAACTAAATAACACCCACATGTGCTCAAAGTTTTAGTATAAAAAGAGATGACTTGAGAGTCATTTCACACACTTCTCTCTTGATTTCTCTCCACTTGCTTTGGGTTTTAGTGTGAGAGAAATCTAGGAGGAAGTAGCCATGAGACGCAGGAGGAAAGGAGGCTTAACAATCTGCCCTAGCCGTAGTTCTAAAGAAGCCCTAGACGCAGTCCTAAGGAAGTCCTAGACGCTGTCCTAAGGAAGCCCTAGCCACAGTCCTAAGGAAGCCCTAACTGCTCTCCTAGAATGCCCTAGACGCAGTCATCTAAATGAGGTCTGTTCACACCAGGGTAGGCCGCATTTCATAAGGAAAATTCTGGGCCAGATTTGAGGACGGTTAGGGACTGTTGTGTGCCCTAACCAGTCCCAGAAATTACAGCAGTAATGAAGTGACAAACAACATTGTTTGTATGGTGTGTTGGCAACAAAGGAAGATGGGACAGCAAGGTCACATGGTGCAGCAAAGGAAGATGGGACAACAAGGTCACATGGTGCAACAAAGGAAGATGGGACAGCAAGGTATCTAGTGCAGCAATGTACATGGGACAAGGTATCTAGTGCAGCAATGTACATGCGACAACAAGGTAACTAGTGCAACAATGTACATGGGACAACAAGGTACCTAATGCAGCAATGCACATGGGACAACAAGGTAACTAGTGCAGCGATGTACATGGGACAACAAGGTATCTAGTGCAGCAATGTACATGGGTCAGCAAGGTATCTAGTGCAGCATTGTACATGGGACAACGAGGTACCTAGTACAACAAAGATACATGGGACAACTGACAACTGGCTACATAGCGCTGCAAAGATACATGGTGCTGAAAAGATGCATGGGACAGCAAGGTCACATAGTGGATAATATTGATGAAGCATTACGGTTGGCTAGAGTGGTTGATGCAACATGTTAAGATACAACCTATGGATGTAGCTACATATCTAGATGCAACAGTTGGATGCAACATGGTGTTAGAGACAACAGTATAGTGCTGCATAATTATCGAGTGCAACCCAGTGATGGGAGCATGTAATGAAGTGCAGCATAGTGATGATGGATGTAGCATGGTGTAGCACAGTGAGGTGCAACATGATGAGGAGGAGCAACATAATGATAGGTGCAGCAAGGCAATGGAGAATCAATTGAAGCAATATTTCTTCAACTTAGTTCAACTACCTCATGTATCATCTACTTAGAGATGATCTATGCTCTTATTTAGATAAGTCAAAATGTTGACTTCTGTTGTATATGCACTATCTCTCTCTCTCTCTCTCTCTGCTCAACTATTGAAGAACATATAAGAAGAATTAATCAAGGGTTTCCCCACATTGGGGTTTGTCCCTAGCTAGCACCACATCTTGTGTCCTCTTGTCTTGGCTTGTCTTCTGCGATCTATGCTTATGTTCTATCTGCAATTTACTTTAATGCTGATGTGATTGCTAATTTGGAAAAGATATTCAGCGAACTATGAAAATTGGAATAAATTGTTCTAATCATAGAACATACCTTAAATTAACAAGATTTGACTAGGATATCTCCGTGAAAGATATGAAAACTTTGATGGAGTCTGAAAAAAGAAAGAGACCCTTGACAATATATATCTTTGGGAGATATGTCAATGTGTATGCAGGATGCTAATACAAATTAGGAGATGTCATGTGAAAGACCATCAAAAAGGTAATTTTAATTTAAGTATTCATTTATTATTTTTGAACAAATATCTGGATGGGCTAATGCAGGATTGCTGAGGGAATATCTATGGATGTCTTCCACCACCGATGCCCATGTAGTAGGATGAAAGATCCTAAAGGACACATGACATGAAAAAGGAAGCATGGCATGAAGGAAGGCCAGATATGGACAGATGGATCACTTTTCGATGATATGACTGACTCATGGATGAAAGTGATGGATGGTTTGTGCCCTATGAAGAAGTTCCAAACATGAAGACTCCTAGATAACGAAAATAAGTTCATGACATCCCGAGGAGGAATTCTTCAAGCAACTAGTTGTCCCGTCATCTCCACCTAAGGAGCTGCTGTAGGTCCCTATTTAAGAAGGAGCCTGGAAACAAGTTTCTTACTTTGAAGAAACTTGGAAGCAGAATTCCTAAGCAAAGAGGGAGCTTAGGTACATTCCTTTAGTAGGAATGAGTACATTCCTTCATTGAAGAGGTATGTCCTCCCTAATTAAGAGGGAGAGATAGACACATCATTCTTGTCTTCACTTGGGAAGACAAAATGGAGGATTGGGTAAACATCTAGCATCCGATACTCTTTGAGGATGAGTTAGGGAATCCAAGATAAGAGTAGTCGTAGAGGACCGATATTCTTTGAGGATTGGGAATCCAAGATAAGAATAGTCTTGGTGGAACACACCTTGAGAACCCGTGTGGGGTGTGTTCCGAGAGAGACAATGATGAGGGTGTCTATACATCATTGGTCTTGCTAGCATTGTGTTCAGATCTCGTGGAGAGATAGAGTTGTTAGTCAAGGCCTTGCTATGTGACAATGTTGGTTAATGTGATGGTAAATAGATGGGTTACCAATTCGACTCTTCTAATGAGAATTCTTCAGATTGAGAATGACCAAGTACCATTATGAATACCTCCCTAGTTAAGAGGGAGTGCTGGAAAGTGTAACTAGGTTCCGTCTTCATAATGACATGTGTAAATGTGATTTTATGTAATTGATGTAAAGAAGAATTTTTATTTTTATTTTTATAATGCTTGTGTCATGGATTTCATGAGCAAGGAATTTAATTTTTAGTAATGGCTCCCATTGTGAGCCATTAGGATTGGTCATAAAGTCAAAGAGAGTCAATGTCATATATAAAGGACCCTTCTTGGGTATGTTAGATTTTTGTATGAGTCATTAAATGTACAAGAAGGCCCTCCAAGACCAAGCACAGACACCTCCTACAAGGTGGCTACAAGATGGAATAAAAGGTCTTCACAAAATGACATGTCGGCTCACCCTCCAAAAGGTCGGCCTAATTGATGAGGAAACAACTATAAATAATGCAGTTCAGATTTCATTTGGAGCAGATATTTTTGGTTAACAAGTCTGAAATCAAGAAGTGCGAAGATCATTTGGGAAGGAGCCTTATCACCTACAAAGAGAAGAGGAAGAAGAGCGAAGTCCTTGATCATCATTTTTGGGTTTGTTTGAGGGTTGTTCTTCTATCTCGTGTGAAGAAGCTTGGGATCATCTACTGCAGGAAGGCCGAGAAGGTTAGAGTCATCTAAGGTAACTGAATTGGAAGAAAAGGACAAGTGAAAGGGAAGCCGAGTTATCAAGATGAAGTCTCCTTCTAAAGTGAAGATAGTTAAGGGTCAAAGTTGGTCAACTATATGAGCTAAGGCTTTTGATCTAGAACCAAAAGTTGTAGACATAAACCAAGGGGCCGAAATTCTGAAGGATAGCTGAGAAGAAGGAGAAGCAAAGGGTTTGACTATCGTTGAGTCAAGGAAGAAGAGGAAGCTTCGTGTCTTGGTCTTGGAGTGGCAAATAAGTCAAGGGTTTTGGTCTTGGTATTTGTCAATTGAAGTCTCTATAAGAAGAAGATTTTTTTGGGTTTTCTTCTCAAGTGGGAGAGGTTTTGGCCCTGGCTGATAGCCTACATTCTGTGTCTCTTGTCTCTTTATGGTTTATGCATTGATAACTGTTTGATGAAGAAGAATACTAATAATCTAAGTAAAAGAAGATCCTAATATAAGAAAGTAAAAAGCATTCACAAGCAGTCATCTAACGAAGAGAAATCACTTAATCTCGATGCCCTAGATTTCTCAACACCAGAAAGAGACCCTTTTGTCTTAGTGATACATTACAAGATGCCAAAAGATATGTTCTTGCCAAGGGAACCTTTAGAGAAAGCAAGATGCCATGTTCGTACCAGAAATACATTGTAGCTATGAGCACCATCATCCAGGTTGAGCCTCCTACTTTTGAAAATCTCTGAAAGAGCAAGTTTGGAAGGATGCCATGGTCGAAGTGTATGAGTCTATTATGAAGAATGATGTATGGGGTGTTGTACTGAGACCTAAAGGAAAATCTATTGTGACTTTGAAGTGGCTATACAAAATCAAGCATGGAACTGATGGAAGGATTGAGAAGTATATAGCAAGGTTCGTGGCTAGAGGTTTCTCCCAAAAAGGGGGAGAAGAATATGTTGACATATTTGCACCAGTTGCCCCGATACACTAGTATTCGTTCTATTGTTGCCCTACTGCTAGTCAAGGATGGACCCTTCACCTGATGGATGCGAAGACTACATTTCTTCATGGCATGCTACAGGAAGAAGTATATGTTGAGAAACCTTAGGGATTTGAAGTGAAGGACAGGAAGACTCATGTTTGTAGGTTGAAGAAGGCACTTTATGGCTTGAAGCAAGCCCCCAAAGCTTGGTATGCCCGCATTGATAGTTACTTGGTGAAGCTTGGATTCACAAGAAGCAATGCTGACCCGAACCTCTACTTCAAGGTGGTCCAAGGTATGCCTTTGATTTTGGTTTTATATGTTGACGATCTATTCTTGACAGGTAGTGAGCCTTTGATGGTTGAGTGTAAGAGGGAGTTGGCCCTTGAGTTGAAATGAAGGATCTTGGTTTGATGCATTACTTCTTGGGATTAGAAGTGTCACAAAGACCCAATGAGATTTTCCTTTCTCAAGGAAAATATGTCATGAAATTATTATAGATTTGGAATGGTAGAATGCAAGTCCCTGGCCACTCCGATGGAAATGAAATTCAAAAAGTTATTTGGAAATTCTACTGAACCTAAGTTAGTGAACCCTCTGACTATCAACAGTGGATTAGGGCATTGATGTTCCTTGTGAACACTTGTCTAGACATATGTTTCGCAATCAACAATTTGAGTCAATCCATGATTGAGCCTCTTCATGCACACTAGGTTGCTGCCAAGCATGTGATAAGATATTTGCATGGGATGATTAATCTTGGTGTGAGATATACTGCCAGAGGTGTGAGACTTCATGGTTTTACTGATGTTGACTGCGTAGAAATGTTATTGACAAGAAGTTTACATTAGGGTGCTGCTTTAGTTTGGGTTCTTCCATGATATCTTGGATGAGAAGGAAGTAGAAGTCCGTAGCTTTGAGTACGACAGAGGAAAAGTATATTGGTGCTAGCATGGCTAGTTGCGAGGCAGTTGGTTAATGAAGCTCTTTGAAGAGCTGTTTGAGCAGGTCCTGGATACTTTAGTGATATATTATAACAATAAGAGTGGGATCCAATTAGTGGAGAATCCCATGTTCGATGACAAGTCCAATCATATTGAGATCAGGTATTAGTATATTTGAGATATGGTGTAGAGAGGAGTAGTGAGGCTTCACCACGTTTCGACTGATGAGTAGATAGCAGATATACTCACCAAGGCTTTGCTGAAAGGGAAGTTCTTGGTCTTCAGAGAGAAACTTGGACTAATGGATGTGACCCTCCCAGGTAAGGGCCCTGGCTGATCAAGAACACTGAGCTATGCTCTTCCCCCCTGTTTGAGCTCACAAGGAGAGGAATTGAGCCAAAGAGCTCTTGGGGTTGACGAAACTCTGGACAATAGAATAGTCTATGATCCTTACCTTAATGGTAAGTGGTATCCTTCCTATTGTCTGACAATAGGATAGCCTGTGATCCTTGCCTTCCATGGTACGTCATCTTGCTTGTTGTCCCTCATTGGACTTGACAGAGTATACCCCAGTTGGCATCCTACCCACAAGTTGGGCTTATTGGGATTGTTTCTCACCCATCTGGCCAATGGGTGCTGGTTGCTTGAGTTAGGCACAATTCTTACCGTTTATGGTAAGTAGTATCCCGCTCAAGTTATGGGATGCAAGTGTTCCACAACTGACTCTTGAGGGTCAAGTTGGGAAGATCAACAGACAATAGGATAGTCCGCGATCCTTACTTCATGGTAAGTAGTATCTTGTATATTGTCGCAGGTCAATAGGATAGAATGTGATCCTTACCCTTGTGGGAAGTCATCTTCAATAGGATAGAATGTGATCCTTACCCTTTTGGGAAGTCATCTTCCGCTATTGTCCTTGGATAGAGGGTAGTAGCTTGAGCTACCCTATGATGTCAAATTCTTGTTCTTTTAGATTCAAGAGTGTTCAACAAATGAGCAAAGATGAGAGGAGACGAAATTTGACTTGATGATGACGAGACATTTGAGATGGGACATATGTTGCAGTTGGAAATTTCTCCCTAGCTGATAGGGAGTGTTAATTTGGCAACTTAGGGACAAATTCCCTAGTTTGGACAACCTTCCTCATCCAGAGAAGTCCCTCTTTGCCCTTGGAAGAATTTAATTTGGTTAAGGAAAAAATATATTTTTAATGTGAAAACCCACAAGGACACAAAAGTTCAGGTCGGCCTAAAGACAAAATTGGGTCTTCGAAGTCACATATAAATACAAGTCAAGGAAACCTCATTTGGACACACATCACACACATCTTCTTCTTCTCTTGGAGGTTTGTACAAGTCCGAAATTGCAGGTCTTCTTTCACACGTGCAAGTTGGAGAGAGAGAATTTCAGATTGGGTTGAAATCTGTCTTTGACCATCCTTTGACCGGCATTGAAGTTTTGGAGTTTTGGAGTGGTTTGACTTGGGATTTTGGATTTGTTTTGGAGGCCGAGTTCTAAAGTGGAGAGATCGAACTTTTCTGGGTACTTTTGACCATGGTTGACCGCCGAAGTTGACTTTGACTTTGAACAATTTTGGAGGCATTTTTGGTACTATTTTGGCTTGACTTTGGCCAGCATAAGAGGCCGAATTTTCTGCTTCCAAGAAAGATATTCTTGGAGCTGATTTGACCAGTAAATGTTGACTAGTTAGGGCATCATCTGTTGCTGTTGAGTGGTGTTGACCAGATTTGATTTGTTGACTAAATTTGACTTTGAGGCTCATTTATTGGATATTGGATGGTAGATCTCTTGGATAGTCAAAGAATCGACTTGGACTCTTATGTTGATGAATTGATTCATTGTCTCTCTACTAAACATTTTATGACAATGTAATAAGAAGAAAAATTTGAAAGGGTTTCCCCCCTTGTGGGGTAATCTTGTGTCTCTTATTGCTCTTGATTGTCTTCTATTGTACATTGCATTTACTGTTCTATCTACAATTGCTATTTGTTACTAGAAGATTAAATTGATTTGAAAGTGATTCCTAATTGAAGAAAAGAATTGGGCTAAAGTGATTGTAACAACATAGAACAATGGAAAATTAAGAACAAGTACCTTTTTAAACTTGTAGATTAGCTCACAATCCTCTGTAATAATTTATCCCTTTATTTCTTGATAAAGAGCATCAGTGTATTCCTCCAAAATCACTAAGAGAAATAATACATACCTTTTGATCTAGGGATTGCAACGCAAACATACCTTAGTAAACTTATTGAAGACACCTTCGCTGGCTTTGTCATAGATTGAGGCATTTTCAACTATTTTTGATCACCTTCTGAGATTCTTTGTCCTTTGAATCTTTTATTTGAGGTCTTTTGATTTGATTTCTCCACACATTAGAGTTAACACTTCACACCTCTCGATCTCATCCTCACAAGATTTGATATGGTATTTGGAACAGAGAAAAATCAGAACACCACTCGTTCAATGTTGTCTCCTCGATCATTGTTCCATACTCACATAATCATGTCTGAAGCTTTTCGGCCTGTCTAAGGTTGAACTAAGGCATTTTCATAGTCTGTCGACTCTGGACAAACCCTTGTGTTGAAGGAAATGTAACTAGGCTAGGTCTTCATAAATGTAATTTTGATATTTGTATTTAAAAGAGAAATTATTTTTGTAATATTTGTTAATGAGTTTCTTGCTTATTGAAAAGAGGTCAAGCACATTTTTGTGCCTATGGAAAGTCAAAGTCAAAATGTAATTATGATAAGACCCTTTGAGGGCATGTTACATCAAGTCAATGTACAAGGTCATGGGAACACCTCCAAGATAAGTCAAATCCTATCCTAGCACCAACGAACTCTACAAGCAGCAATTAAGGATGAAATATAATGTAACTGTCAAGTGGGCCTAGAAGACAGTCAAGTCAGCCTAAAAGAGGAGGGACAAACCTCTACTTATAGAGGCTGTCCACTCCTCATTTGACACACAATCAAGCTCTAAAATCTGCAAGCAAGGAGGACAAATTAAGACGAGGAAAAAGGCAAGGAAAAGGGCTATGAGGACAAACGTGTTAAGGAGATAAAACAACGAGGGAAAGAAGACAGTTTCTAGGTGTTCACACAATCACACATGTCAAAGTACAAGATCATGGGAACACCTCCAAGATAAGTCAAATCCTCTCCTAGCACCAACGAAGTCTACAAGAAGCAATAAAAGATGAAATGTAATGTAATTGTCAAGTCGGCCTAGAAGATAGTCAAGTCGGCCTAAAAGAGGAGGGACAAACCTCTATTTATAGAGGCTATCCACTCCTCATTTGACACACAATCAAGCTTTGAAATCTGCAAGCAAGGAGGATGAAGTAAGACGAAGAAAAAGGCAAGGAAAAGGGTTATGAGGACAACGTGTTAAGGAGATAAAATAGCGAGGGCAAGAAGACAGTTTCCAGGTGTTCACACAATCACACGTGCGGAGGAATAAAGGTCTGCCTGCGGTTACTACAACAGGAAATCACAGTGGCAAAATATCTCTGTTATGGGCTAACATACAAGGCCTATAAGGCCTCCCCATCCAGCGAAGAACGAAGGAAAGATCAGTGACGAAGAGGAGACAGTTCTAGGGTTTATGTCCACATGTGCAAAGATATCAGAAGTAGACTGTTGCAGACTTGACAGCAGATAAAGGCAGCATATTGAGAGACCTCACTTGAATGTATAACAAGGTCTACAAGGTCTCCAAGGAAAGAGAAGAAGGTCCTCCTTATAGCGAAGTAGAGAAGCCCTAATATTCTAGGGTTTCCTAACTTAGACAAGCAGCAGAAAAGGACGAAGTACTAAGGAGCAGAAGTGCTGAAAGACAGAGGTCCATGTGTCGGAAGCTATAGTGCAGAAAGAGGAAGGATTTGACTTGTGCTTGGAGGATCACATAGTCAAGGGTTTGGCGGTTTTTCAAATAAGAAGGTTCAATAAGAGAAATCTTACAAAGGGTTTCCCTCTCAAGAATGGAGAGGGTTTGTCCTTGGCAGAGAGCCAAACTTTGTGTTCTTGTTATTTTGTTTTGGTAGCAGTTTGATGAAACACACACACTAATAAGAAGAAGAAGATAAATTGTAAAAGTACATCACAAATTGTTATCAAGTAACGAAGAATCATCACAACACTACTTTGCCCTAGATTCTTCAACATGGTATCAAAGCGTAGGTGACACATTAAGGAAAGGGCAACTTAAGAACACTACAAAGTTGAAGCATCAAGCATAGAAGTCTCAACCACTTAAAGAACAAGAAGGGTCTACAATCCATCATTCATCAAGGAGGTCTACAAAGCTAGAAGAAGAGCCTTACATAAAGGCACCTACAAAGAAGAGAAGGTTGGAGCAGGACCTACAGCAAGCTACAATTCATCAAGAAAATCTCATCATCAAGAAAGTCCACTTGAAGAAGGCAACTTGAAGAGCATCAAGATCCAGGGAAGACAAGCCACCAAGCCTTCAAGGAGGAAGCAATTCCATTACATCTCAAAATCTATCAAGTAAGTACATGTCCCCTTCTGAATATACATCAATGTCTTTTTGTAAGGAAAGCAATAAATTGGTAGGTACCAATAAATTTCTTGCATGGAAGAAGAGGACTGATCTACTTCTCAAGGAAAATGAACTCCTAGAGCACATCAAAGGGAATATCACTATCCTTGCTAAGGAGAAAACTCAAGCCTTAGCCAAGTACAATAAGGATGAGACAAGAGCTCAAAGGATTCTGATAGAATCAATCGAAGACTCTCTCATTCCCTATGTCTCCAAGTTTGAGACATTGAAAGAAATTTATGAGAAGCTAGTAGAGCTATTCTTGGTATCCACCCTCAGAGAAGTAATATCTTTGAGGAATGAATTACACAAGATGAAGATAACAAAGGAAGGAATAACTCCCTACTTCATGAAAATCTTTGAAAAGAGAGATTAACGTCAAGAGCTTGGAGAAGTCATGTCTGACAGAGAGATGGCAACTATTGTACTCAATGCTCTACCTGAGAAGTGGGGAAACTTCACATCTAGCATTTATGCCAAGAAGGAAGCAACCACTCTTAGTGAAATGCAGTCTCTACGCAAGACAGAGGAAACCAGACTTAAGGCAAAAGAAGATGTGGGATCAAAGGAGCAAGCATTTGCTACCATGGCCAAAAGAAAGGGTAAATTTGGCAAGTTTGGTCCACGAAGAACAAACAACAAAGACATGTCCAAAATCCAATGTTTTGGATGCCAAGAATATGGACACTACAAAAGGAATTGTCCTAAGCTTAAGAAGGACAACAATAACAAAAGGAAGAGGGAAGAAGCTCACATAACTCAAGAGATGAAAGAAGAAGGAAAGAAGCAAAAGAAGGAAGATCCTCCGGATCTCTACTATGACTAGGTCAAACTCTTTACTTCTAGACTTCTTTCAAAGTTTTGAGTAGAATAGGAGCATGTAGGAATAAATTAAAATTGCATGGCTAGAATCACCCTCTAGAATCTAGCAACATAATGTACATAGAGTTCTAGACACTCATGTAGATGTAGCATTTATGATAAGAACAAAAATGCATAAGTAGAAATATCTTCTAGAATATAGGAGCATGGCAAATATAGCTCAAGATATTCATGTAGAAGGAGCATACCTAGTATAGGACCTCATACATAATGAAAGAAAAACTTGATCATAATAAGAATCTTAGAAGACCTAAATCGTCAAAGGAAGGAAACATTTGCAAGGCAAGGATCTTTAAGATTCTATGATGGAATCTTCAAAACAAGATTCGTGAACCAAGGCAGATGTCTCATTGGGAATCCCATTCATGGATTCAAGAAAAGGGATGATATATAGGTAGGCTAAGATGAAGCAAGAAGGGCCACACCAAAGGATGATCAAGGAGGATCAAGATGAGGTATGTATGCATCAAAGTTTAAGTCATGTTTTCAGTTGTATATTATTAAGTCATGGGTATAGTTCTATAACATGATCAAGCATGAAAGAATCTCTTTCACCAAGAACATGCTCGAAGGCATGTACCACAATGCAATGAAGGCCAACAAAAGAACATGCTCACATAAGGAGCATAAGATTGTTGACTAAGAAGCAAGAAGAAATGCTGACAAGTCCAGAAAGCAAGCAATGAAGGAATGCTTCCACAAGAAGCATTAGATGGTTGACCTATCTATCTGAGAAGAAGCAAATGAAGAAAGAGATCAAGCATGCGAAGAACACCATGATGACCAAGAATCATTATCTGAAAGAATGCCTTGAAAGACATCTCCCAGAAGAAGGTAGGACAACTCTGATAAAGGAAGAAAGGACCCTTGACACCTATGAAGGCCTTGGAAATATAAAAGGTGCGGATCACTGATTCTACTCTATGAAGATGTCGTGATGAAGAAGCCATCCAACAAAAGAAAAAGCAATGTTGAAGCAATATTAGGATGAAGTCATGATGGGCTACTAGGTCAAAGCATGTAACCTAGCAAGTACATTGAAGCATCCATGAGAAGAATATTCCGAAGCATGGACAAGATGACAAAAGAGTAGCTAAGATGATAAGAAAACCTGATGAATGACAAGAAAGCCACTTTCACGAAGGAAGCAAGGCATGAGAATCCAGGAAGGAAAGTGATGGATGGATGATGGTGCCCTACATAGAAGAAGCTCGATTGAAGACTTCATGACATCAAGAAAGGAAGAAGATCAAGCAAGCTGAAGGACCCATGAAGAAGAAGCTGCTGATGAAGGAAAGAGTCCCCAGTTAAGAAGGAGATGTGACAGTTCCCTGATTAAGAGGGAGTTTTGAATCACCCCTTATTACAAAGGAGTGACAATTGTGTCTTCCATTTCATGGGTGATACACTAGACTAGGACTAACAACCGTAAGTCTAGATGAAGGCCATGAATGGAAATGTAGACACAAGATAGACACAACATTCTTGTCTTCACTTGGGAAGACAGAATGGGAGGATTAGGTAAGCATCTGACATCCAATACTCTTTGAGGATGTGTAGGGCATCCAAGACAAGAGTAGGCAAGAGGACCAATATTCTTTGAGGGCAGGGAACCCAAGATAAGAATAGTCCTAGAAGGTCATACTCGAGAACACCTGGGTGGGTATGTCCCTTGAGAGACAATGATGAAGGTGTCTATAAATCATTGGTCTCGCCAGCATTGTAGCTCATGGTCTCATAAAGTGTTAAGTTTAGGTATGTTCTATGCTAGAGCAATTTATTTAAATTTTCATAGTTAGCTCAATATCTTTTCCAAATTAGCAGTCACATCAGCATTAAAGTAAACTACAGATAGAACATAAATATAAATCGCAGAAGACAAGCCAAGACAAGAGGACACAAGATGTGGTGCTAGCTAGGGACAAACCCCAATGTGGGGAAACCCTTGATCAATTATTTTTATATGTTCTTCGATAGTTCAGCAGAGAGAGATAGTACATTTACAACTGAAGTCAACACTTTGACTTATCTAGATGAGAGCATAGATCATCTCTAAGAAAATGATACATGAGATCAGTTGAAGACATGCTGCTTCAACTGATTCTCCAAGGTGACTCCTTCACCTATCACCGTGTTGCATCTTGTCATCATGCTGCACCTCACTGTGCTGCACCATGCTGCACCCATCATCACAATGCTGGACCTTATGACTGCTGCACCTAATGCTGTACTGCTGTCCCATGTGTCATGATTGAACCATGTTGTCCATGTTAGTTGTCCCATTGCTTGTTTGTTGTCCCTTGCATGCTTGTTGTACCATTGCATGCTTGGTGTACTTGCTGCTAAGTACCATACAACTGTCCCAATGTTAGTTTGTTGTCCCTTGCATGTTGTTGTACCATTATGTCATTGCTGCACAATGTCATGGTTGTCCCGTTGTGCTTTGCCATACCATAATAGCACCATGAATTTGCTGCACTAAATACTAGTTGTCCCACATTGTACCATTGTACCATTGTTGTCCTGTTGTGCACTATATGCCATTGACCATTGTTGTCCCATTGTTGTACCATATGTTGCACCATACTGCACCAAGTTGCCTTTGCTGTCCCATTGCTTATCATTGCAGCACCATGTAGCATTGTTGTCCCACTGTTGCACCATACTTCACCAAGTTGCCTTTGTTGTCCCATTGCTTATCATTGCAGCACCATGTAGCATTGCTGTCCCACTGTTGCACCATACTTCTTGCTGTCCATACTGCTGCACCATACATCTTGTTGTCATATACTATGCTGTCTATAATGTTACAACATTCATCATAAGACTTGGATCTATCATTCATGACTGTGATTCAATCCAAACGGCAGATAGAGCATCCTTATTTAGAACAGCATTAAGGATAGTTGAAGGTGTGGCTTCTTTATCTCAACGTTTACATGTGAGAGCATTCCTTCCATGACAACAATGGTATTCATTTCATGACTGCATATAGGATAAGGGCTTTTCCTTTCATGACACAAGGGTATTCCATGTGTAGAGCACTTCTTCTAGGACAACGTTTAGGTGCCATCTCCATTAGGCAGTGTAGCAACTAGGTTTAGGTCATCTCTTCTCCTTAGACATGCGGCTAGGGTTTTTGCCTTCATTTCCATGGTTGCGTATTATTACTTCTTCATAGGGCAACGTTAGGGCTTCTCCATACGGCAGCGTTAGGGCTTGCTGTTAGGCCTCCTTCACCGTGCTAGATCTCCCTTTTCTCCTGCGTCTAAGGCTTCTTCATTAGGACAACCTAGAGCCTAGGGCACTCCCTATAGATTAAGGTAGCATTATCCCTTAAGATCTCTCCTCCTGCTAAAACCCAAAGACAAGTAGAGAGGAAGAGATCCCAAGTGTGTTGAAATGACTTGAAGGCCACCTCTATTTATACTAAAACGTTGAACACAAGTGGGGTTTATTTGGTTGTTGGCAGACCTTGACGAATTGTCCCACAACACAAATAAATTCATATCTCTATGAATACTTATCGAAATCGGATGATCTTTAGATCAATCCTACACCTCTCGGTGAGAGGGATCCAAGAAAAATATCAGTTGCCATTAATAAGATGACCCACATGGAGTTTGGCCCTAGTTGCCAATTTTAACACTCCCTCTCAACTAGGGAGAACTCCATCTGCTGGTCCATATGTCTGATTGTACTATATCTGCCATCAATGCCTTGCACTACTCTGTTGAGCTCTACTATGCTTTGTTGAACCATGAAGAAGAAGAATTGATCGAGAATGTCTCATACCATTATCCATTGACCCGAAGTTAGTTCCATATGAAGAGAGTGTGTCATATCACTCTTACTGACCCGAAGTCAGATCAATATCACAAGAGAGTGTCTCAAACCGCTCATACTGATCCCAGATCAATGGAGGTCATCTTAGCATAGGGAGTATGGTAGATACAACGATGTGTCCTTCGATAGTACTACTAGCAGTGTTCCACGGGGACGCGTCCCCCAGGGTCGGGTGCGCGCACCCCTCGCACCCCACGCACCCGGGACGGGGAGTCTCTTGGGGGTGCGTTTCCCCACGCACCCTTTTTGGGGAGTCTTGGGGAGACGCAAGGGGGTGCATTTCCCCAGTGTGGGAGTCTAGACTCCCCAAGAATCCCCAAAAAGGGTGCTTCTGGGCATCCCCCTTCAGTATGGGAGTCTAGACTCCCCAAAAAGGGTGCGCCTGGGCGTCCCCCTTTAAATTTGTCTAATAATACTTAAAAATTCAAAATTCAAAATCAAAAATTCAAAACTCAAAACCATTAAATTTTATTTTTTTTAAACTAAATAACTAAAACTTAAAAGTCTAAAAAAAAATTAAAATTAAAACTAAATAACTAAAACTTAAAAGCCTAAACCTTAAATTTAAAAGCTCATTTCATTTCAACCCAAAGTCATTTCCATTTCACTCTTAACTATTTTTGAGTTTGAACTTTGAAACTTTGAGTTATATAGATTTAGTGTTCAAACTTTGAAAATATACTAGTATGTTTTGCTTTCAATTTAGATTCTAGAATGATGGATGATGAATTTAGTTTTTAAATCAATGTAGATTGTAGAATGATGAACCATTGAATGATGAATGATATCGATCAATGTATTTGAATATTTTATTATTGATTTTTATTTTTGTTTTTCGAATCTCATGGTATGTATGAATAATAATTAATTCAATAATGAGACTTGTCACTTGAGTATGTCATATGAATGATGTATGTATCAAATTGAATGATGAGGATGGATCAATGATTCAAATTTCAATTGTCTATTTAATATTTTTATGCTTTCATTATTGAACAGTGAACAATGAATATGAACTTGAATTATATATATATATATATATATATATATATACACCTCGACGACTCCCCGCATCCCTGAAATTTCCCTAAAATTTGAGGGTACTCCCACACGTCCCCCCTGTGCGTCTCCCCGCACCCGCGTCTCCCCGCATCGGAGTCTTGGTGGAACATTGACTACTAGGGTACCTAACCCCATTTCCCTACTCATTGATCAGATGAGAGGTACTTCCCGTGAGTCCTAGACTGCATACGTAGGATGCCTCGACAGGAGAACTAATCGTCCTGTCCCATAGGAGAGCTAATCATCCTGTCCCACAGGAGAACGAATCATCCTACCCCAAAGTCGCCACAAGGCATCATAGGGGAAGGCTGAGCCATTCACCCTGTACACAACGCACCATTAGGGGAGGGTGAGTCGCCCTATGGTCGTGTGTTGCTCCAGTAAGTACCCCAAGCCCCCTTCAGAGCTCCCAGATCTCAATGCATGCAACATGTAGGATCCTTATAAGGAGGTCTCTCAACGACTCTAAGTCAATGTTGCACGAAGCGGTGACGAAGCGGGGACGTTGTTTGGAAGTGGGGACGCGGAAGCGTCTGCTATATATATATATATATATATATATATTTATATTTTTTTTGCATTTATACTCAAAACAAACATCCCAAATACCAAATTAATTGTAGAAGACATGAAAACATGCATATTTTTGCATAAATCAAGATAGATATGGCATCCATGATTCCATTGTAATTACTAGTATGTACAACAATCATCTATATTCTAGCTATTACAAACATACATCAAATTTTTAAGCATATTATAAAACATAAAACATTTAAGCATATTATAAAACATAAAACATAGAGCATATTATGATTTATCTAGCAAGTGAGCAACTGTCAACATTTGTCATGTCCAAAATTCAAACAATAATGTTTACAAAATATGTCACTTGGTCACCGCCAAGAAAAAAAGGTTCAAAATTCAAATTCACAAGCCTACAAGTCTAATGAGTAATCTATGACAAAAAGTAGTAGATTGTCAATATATCTACTAATCTCTCCTCCTCCCACCATGAAGAGGATGTGGCGGCGGGCCTCCACGTGGTGGCTGTTAAGTTATGGTATGTTCTATGCTTATAACAGTTTACTTCTTTTTCCTTTTATATTCCACCGATTAGCAATCACATGTACATAAAGTAAAGTGCAGATAGAACATTAAACGATCGACAGAAAACAAGCCAAGGCAAGAGACACAAGATGTGGCGGCTAGCCAGGGACAAACCCCACAATGTGTGGGGAAACCCTTTGATCAAATCTTCTTTTATCTTCAATAATTCAACAGAGAGAAATAGTACAATAAATCTGATTCATATCAGCAGTAGCAAACCCTAGATCAGCAGCATCAGCATTAGCGGCTTCATTATCAAACTAGGGTAGACGATATCTCACAAACCGACCGTCGGATTGACTTCATTCCACCACCAAAAGTTTCGGCTTCCAGAGGAGGTTCAGATGAACCTACAACACAGTTCAGATGAGGAGATCTTCTAGGCCACGCAAGTCAATCTTTACTTTTGCAGTTGCAGTTTCAGTTTCAGCAGTTTCCGGCTTCAAACTAGGGCAGTCGATATCTTGCAAACCGTTCATCGGATTGACTTTATTCCACCACCAAAAGTTGCGGCTTTCAGAGGAGGTTCAGATGAACCTATAGCGCAGTTCCAAAGAGGAGATCTTCAAGGCCACGCAAGTCAATCTTTACTTCTGCAGTTGCAGCTTCAAATTCAACAGCTTCCGGCTTCACATGTGTGAGAGAGAGACCCATTTCAGCGCAGTAGAGAAGAGACTCGTTCTGCGTAGTAGAGAGAGAGAGAGATGTGATGAGATGAGTGAGTTCAAATGAGGAAAAGTCCTCTTATATTTATACACAACGTTGGTGGGTGAATAGATGTGACTGTTGGGCTTCTGAGCCTACATGAGTTGTAGGTCGGCTTGATAATAATTCCATAATCAAAATAAATTCATATCTCCATGAATACTTATCGGAATCGGATGATCTTTATATCAATCCTACACCTCTCGACGAGAGGAATCTAATAAAAATATTATCAGCCATGAATAAGATGACCCACATGAAGTTTTGCCCTGGTTGCCAATTTTAACACTCCCTCTCAACCATGGAGAACTTCATCTGCAATCTGTCTATCGGTCGTTACTATTCATCCATCAAATGCACTGCCCTGTAAAGCCTGACCCTTGCCCTGCTCTGCTCTATTCTGCCTGTTCTGCTTTGTCTTGTTCTGCCCTGCACTGATCTGTACTGTTTTGCTATGTTCTGCTCTGCTCTTGCATTGTTCTGTTCTGCTCTGCTTTTGTCCGAATTATGAAGAAGAAGAAATGATCGAGGATGTATCATACTGACTCAAAGTCAGTTTCAGAGTATGTACCACTGGTCCCAGACCAGTCTCAACCAACCCGAAGTCAGCGTCATAGTGAGTACAACTCCACTGGTCCTAGACCAATATCATCCTCCACTGACTCAAAGTCAGTCTCAGAGTGCGTAGCACTGGTCCCAGACTAGTCTCAGCCGACCCGAAGTCAGCTTCCTAGTAAGTACCACTCCTACCACTGGTCCCAGACCAGTATCGCAGTCTTAGAGAGTGTACCACTGGTCCCAGACCAGTCTCAACCGACCCGAAGTCAGCGTCATAGCATGTACCACTCTCACTGGTCCCAGACCAGTACTGCACTGACACAAAGTCAGTCTCAGAGTATGTACCACTGGTCCCAGACCAGTCTCAACCGACCCGAAGTCAGCGTCATAGTATGGTATAACTCCTACCACTGGTCCCAGACCAGTATCGCAGTCTCAGAGAGTGTACCACTGGTCCGAGACCAGTCTCAACCGACCCGAAGTCAGTGTCATAGTATGTACCACTCTCACTGGTTGCAGACCAGTACTGCACTGACACGAAGTCAGTCTCGGAGTATGTACCACTGGTCCCAGACCAGTCTCAACTGACCCGAAGTCAGCGTCATAGTATGGTACAACTCCTACCACTGGTCCCAGACCAGTATCGCAGTCTCAGAGAGTGTACCACTGGTCCTAGACCAGTCTCAACCGACCCGAAGTCAGCGTCATAGTATGTACCACTCTCACTGGTCCTAGACCAGTACTGCACTGACACGAAGTAAGTCTCGGAGTATGTACCACTGGTCCTAGACCAGTCTCAACCGACTCGAAGTCAGCATCATAGTATGGTACAACTCCTACCACTGGTCCCAGACCAGTATCATTGATCCCAGATCAATGGAGGTCATCCTAGCGTAGGGAGTACGGTAGATACAACGATGTGTCCATCGGTACTACTATGGTCCCTAACTTCATTTCCCTGCTCATTGATCAGATGAGAGGTACTTCCCATGAGTCCCAGACTGCATGGGTAGGATGCCTCGACAGGAGAACTAATCAATCCTGTCCTCACAAGAGAACACATCAATCCTGCTACAATCGCCGTTGAGAACACATCAATCCAGGCTGCCATGGAGAACACATCAATCCAGGCCTCACAGGAGAACTAATCATCCTGCTACACAGGAGAGCGAATCATCCTGTTCCACAAGAGAGCGAATCATCTTGTCCCACAAGAGAGCGAATCATCTTGTTCCAGTGTGCACCACCAGGGGAGGGTGAGTCACCCTGTGGTCATATGTTGCTCCAGTAGGAACCGCAAGCCCTCAGAGCTCCCAGAGCTCAATGTATGCAACATGCAGGGCCAAGTCGTTTGGGAAAATCACAGATTAGATCTTTCCTCGGGGCTTTGACAAGGTGTGTCAACCTGTACATCATCTTAATGTGATGGAGCTTCCTTGCTCATCGACTACCATATCCTAGATGATGTCTATCTGCTAGAGCAATTGACGAATACAGGATTCCTCAATAATCGAATCCCACCTCTCGTATCACAGTGGTATCCAATGTAAATCCAAACAACTCACTGAAGAGCTTTCGCAACCAGACTGCCTCACACGAGGTTATGCTAGCAACGATATATTTTGCTTCGGCGGTGCTCAAAGCCACCGACTTCCACTTCCTGCTCATCCAGGATATCGAAGCAGATCCCAAGGTGAAACAGTACCCGGAAGTGCTCTTACGGTCCACCACACTGCCTGCCCAATCAACATCAGTATATCCAAGTAGTCTCGCATCTCCGGCAGTGTATCTTAATCCATGAGAGATTGTGTCCTGAAGACATCTCAGAAGATTCCTGGCATCAATCCAGTGAGGCTCAACCAAATATGAGCTCACAATGCTAACTGCAAAACATATGTTCGGACGGAGGTTCACCAAGAACATCAATGCGAATGAGTTTTTGAAACTCAGAGGCATTTCCCAAGTCTGGTCCGACATCACTACCATATAACTTCTAAAAGTTAAGATCCTCGAGGTAGTCACAGGCTTGCAGTCCATCATACCGAATCTTTCCAATATATTTACCACATATTTTCCTTGAGATAGGAAAATTTGCCTTGGCTTCTGCCACACTTCAAGTCCTTGGTCCTTCATTTCAAATTCAGAGGCCATCTCCCTCTTACATTTGTGAATGAGAGGGTTTGCACCTGTTAGAAAGAGGTCATCCACATACAACACCAGTATGAGAGGCTTGTCATCTTCAACCTTAAAGTAAAGGTTAGGATCAACTTCACTCCCAGCTTCATCAAGTAGCTATCGATCCTCTCATACCATGCTCGGGGTGCTTGCTTCAGCCCATAGAGAGCCTTCTTCAACCTGCATACATGAGATTTTCAATCATAAATCTCAAATCCTTCAGGTTGCTCCACATAGACCTCTTCTTTGATAGAACCATGCAAGAACGCGGGCTTAACATCCATCTGATGTAGGTTCCATCCTTGTGAAGTGGCGAGGGCTATGATCGAGCAGATGGTCTTATATCTGGCAACATATGCAAATATCACATCATAGTCTATACCTTCCTTCTGGGAGAAACCATGAGCAACAAAACGAGCCTTATACTTTTCCATACTTCCATCTGTTAGGATATTCCGACACATAGGATATAGTTAAGTTCAACTTGGTCTAGTATAGAGTTAGGTTAGAGTTAGGTAAAGTGTGTTTCTTTACCGTTGTACATTTTGCAACTTACAATCCGACGGTCACGATATGTAGTGATCCGACGGTTCACTCTCACCTCGGTATTACCGACACTTGATCCGTGGCTTGACACCCGATTGGTCCATGAGTTCTATTTAAAGCGCATGGAGGGTCATTGTTCGTGTAATCCGTGCATGAGAGAAGCTTATGTAAATTTTCATTCTTTGATTAATAAATTGCCTGTAGTACCCACGTTGGGAAAGGCCGTGGACTGTTTCCCTCCTTGCACTCTGAGGGTTTTAACCACGTCAAAAATACTGGTGTATTGATTTGAGATCTGGTTGTGAGCGGTGTCCTTTTGGTATTCTTTCTGTGGAACTTACCCTGTAAATTCCTACATGGTATCAGAGCTATTTGAGGGCCGCGTCCGTTGGTGATCCAAATCTGAAGCCGGTAGAACTGCATGCGGCTGTCGTTTCCTAGATCTGCTGTTTCTGACTGCTTTCGGGCCGAGAGGACTGCTCTGTTGCGTTCGGAGCATCTGTTCTAGTGAGGAACCCCTTTCGTTTCACGCGAAAAGGTTTCCGGTAGCCCTAGCTGCGTCATTTTTCAGATCGGGAGGTATACAGTGTTTCATTTGCAGTTTACTGTTATTTTCTCTCTGCTTATTTCGGTTTCAGTTTATTTAGCCTTTTTTTTAACCGGATCTATACCTTTCATTTCTGCGTATGCTCTTTGCCCTGCGACTCTGTGCGATCTGGGCAAATCAGAAACAGAAAGGAAGGATTTTTCTCATGCGTATGCTCTTTTCCCTGCACCTTAGTGTGATCTCGGAAAATCAGAAACATTGAGAAAAATATTTAGTTTTTCGGCTAAAGCTAACTTTGAGATTTTTTTTAAAAATTTCTAGTTTTCTGGCTAAAGCTAACTTCGAGCCGCAAGGTTCATTTTTCTTTGCATATTCGTGTTGGGTTTTGTGTTTTGTGTTTTGTAGGGAAAAAGAGCTCTCTCAAGGCAAGCACGCAAACCAAGGCCCCCCCCCCCCCTCTCTCTCTCTCTCTCTCTCTCAAATTTTTTGTATAGATCAATTGGTTCAAAGCTATTTTAAGAGAGTAGAGGTCTTGGGTTCAAGTCTCCATTTTGTGGGGGCGGATTTTTTCATTCCCGCACATTCGCGCACTTTGCCGGCAACGTCAACAATTTTTTTTTCAAAAAGCCATAACTTCTTCATCCGGAAGCCTTTTTCAGAGCTGTTTTTTTAAAACCGCCTATTTTTTCGAGATCTATCCGTTGGAACACTTACTTTCAGCATATTCAGCTTCAGTTTTTTTTAAAATGGAAAGTCCATGCCAAGTCATTCTTGACAGCACTAACTACTTCCAATGGGTAGAATACATGGAAGATTTACTTAGAAGTAAAGGTCTCTTCAGAATAGCCACAAACCAAGAGAAGAAACCAAAAGATGAAGACAAGGCAGCAAAATGGGAAAATAGACAAGATCAAGCACGTGGTTTGATAGGGATGTCTATTTCTCCTGATCTTAGATTCCACATTGCAGGACTTGAGACTCCTCATGAAGCATTAGAAAAACTTGCTAAAGTTTTTGGGATTAAAAATGAAATTAGAGCCCATCAACTTGAAAATGAGCTGCTTACTTTGGATCCTAATAATTTTTCTTGCATTGAAGATTTCTTGTCCAAATTCAAGACCCTTAGATATCTCTTGGAAGGTGTTAAAGTTAAGAAAGAAGATGGTAACCTTATTTATTCCATCCTTACTAAGTTGGGACCAGCCTACTCTGTATTTGTTTCCACTTTCCATTCTACAAGGGAAGCTTTCATTTGTTAAGGACAAGACTACAAGGCCCCTTCCTTTGACTCCTTTTGTGATTCCTTAATAAGAGAACAAGAAAAACTCTTACACCTTGGTCTTCTTAATCTTGGAAACTCTTCCACGAAAGCGTTAGCCGCCCAGCAGCAACCAAATTCAAAGAATCCTAAGAAGTCATATCCTCAAAAGAATGGTCCTAAACCATCTCAGCCTCAAAATGAAAGATCATTTCAGCAAAATGATAAGACCAATAAAAACAAATGGAAGAAGACTGATAGACATTGTAACTTTTGTAATCGAGATGGCCACTTAGAATCTAAATGCTTTAAGAAGATGGAAGCCTTGGAAGCCGCAATGAAGAAACATAACATCCATGTGGAGCCTACTTCAACTTCAACTTCCGGAATGGCACTTTCTGCATGTCATTGTCAATCATCTCAGTCTGGTTATGCATTAAATGTATCTTCTTCTTCTTCTCATTCTCATGAGTGGCTCATTGATTCTGGAGCCTCTTGTCACATGGCCAAAAACCAAGCCATGTTTTCTTCTTTAAATGATTGTAACACCAAAAATATATATATTGGTGATGATAGATCTCTTAATGTTGTAGGGACTGGAACTGTTCATCTAGACAATGGTCAGTTTAATGATGTATTATGTGTTCCAACCTTATCCTGCAACCTTCTATCTGTCTATCAGATAACTCATTCAGGTGAAGGTAAAATTGTTGAATTTTCACCTCATGATGTTGTAATCAAGGATCTAAAAGATCCTAAACAGATTCTAGCTACTGGTCTTGCTGATGATTCCAAAAGGTTGTATAAGTTTCACAACTTTGGGTCATCAAATCTTCCCTCAGTATTTGTTGCTCATAATGATGAAGTGAGCAAACTTTGGCATGAGCGATTTGGTCACTTAAACTATCGCTCCCTTCAGCATCTATGTAAAGAAAATATGGTGACAGGTCTTCCTATGGTATCTTGCAGAGATGGTGTTTGTTCCGGATGTGTACTCGGAAAACATCATCGGGACAGTTTTGACAAACGTGCCTCTTGGCACGCCTCAGCCCCTTTACAGCTTGTGCACAGTGATTTATGTGGTCCTCTTCCTGTTGCTTCATTCTCTGGCTGCAAGTACTTCTTAACTTTCATTGATGATTTCTCCAGACGCACTTGGGTATACTTCTTAAAACTCAAGAGCGAAGTATTTAACACATTTTTGGCCTTCAAAGCCTTTGTTGAAAAACAATCTGGACATCAAATTCTTAAGCTAAGAACTGATAATGGTGGAGAATATGTTAAAAACACATTCATCAACTTTTGCACCGAAAATGGAATTCAAATGCAACATACTGTTCCATACACTCCACAACAAAATGGTGTAGCTGAAAGGAAAAATCGCACCTTAAAGGAAATGGCTAATTGTATGCTGCAATCTAAAGGACTCAGTCTTAGTTTTTGGGCCGAAGCAATTAATTGTGCAAATTATATAATCAATCGCACTCCTACTAAGGTTCTAGAGAATATCACTCCAGAAGAAGCTTGGAGTTCCATTAAACCAGATGTAAGTCACTTTCGTGTGTTTGGAAGTGAAGCATGGGCCCATATTCCAGATGAAAAGCATAAAGCTTTAGAACCTAAGAGTGAGAAATGTACTTTTGTTGGATATTCTGAAGATGTAAAAGGTTATAGACTTATTCCATTTAAGTCCAAAAATGTTATCATTAGAAGAGATGTAAAATTTGATGAAAATAAATCGGCCTGCGAGCCTAGTCCGGCGGATGTGCCACCTCTTCTACTTTTGAAAACCTTTCTTCTTCAGATGATGAAAGCGAGGATGATAATCCTCCCCCACCTTCTCAGGATCCTCAACTTCCAAGATGGGTCCGTGCTACTCGGGATGCAGCAGGTGATCTTGCCGGTGATCCTACAGATCAGCGACGTACACGTTCTCAGTTTGAAAGAGCCTCTTCTTTACTGGCTCAAGCTCCAGTAAATCATGATCCTGACACTTTTGCAGAAGCTTCAGGCCATCCACATTGGGAAGCAGCTATGAATGAAGAATATCATTCATTAATGACAAATGATACATGGGATCTTGTTCCTCTACCAAAGGGACGCAAACTTGTTAGATGTAAATGGGTTTACAGAACCAAGTATGGACCAGATGGGAAAGTTGATAAACATAAGCTCGTCTCGTTGCTAAGGGCTTTTCACAGGTTGAAGGCATTGACTACACTGAAACCTTCTCCCCTGTTGCCAAAATGAACTCTATCCGCCTTGTTCTTTCCCTTGCTGCCTCTTTAAAATGGGAAGTCCATCAGATGGATGTTAAATCTGCCTTCTTGCATGGGGACTTGCAGGAAGAAATCTATATGGAACAACCCATTGGCTTCATACAAACAGACTCCAGCCTTGTTTGTCGACTTAAGAAATCCCTTTATGGCCTCAAGCAAGCTCCTCGGGCTTGGTATGCCAAAATGGATAGCTTTCTTTTAGAATTTGGCTTTTCTAGGTGTCATTCTGACAATACTGTCTACACCAAGAAAGTGGGCAACTCTCTTATCATCCTTGTTCTTTATGTTGATGATCTTATTCTTACTGGTAGTGATCCCAACCTTATAAACCATGTGAAGTCCAGCCTTAAAAAGAAATTTGAAATGACAGACTTAGGACACTTACACTATTTTCTCGGTCTTCAAGTCTTGCAATCCCAAGAGGGTATTTTCCTTTCCCAGTCCAAGTATGCTTGTGATATTCTTCGTCATTTTCACATGGAAGACTGTAAGCCAGCCCCTTCTCCCTTTCAGTCTGGAGTCAAACTTTCAGTCTCTTGTACTTCTCCTGAAGTTGATGCTACCTTATACCGTCAACTTGTCGGAAAACTCTTGTATTTAACCCATACTCGTCCTGATCTTTCCTTTGTTGTTGGCCTTGTTGCTCGTTTTATGCAAAACCCCCGTGAAAGTCATTGGAAAGCAGCTAAAAGAATACTTCGTTATGTTCGAGGTACAGTACAGTTTGGGATTCATTACAGTGCCAAAGCAGCTCCTCTGTTAGTTGGTTTCACTGATTCTGATTGGGCTGGTGACCCTGATGATCGGAAGTCTACTGCCGGTTATGTCTTCACTCTTGGTTCAGGACCTATTACATGGGCTTGTAAGAAACAGGCTGCCATTTCTCTTTCGTCAGCAGAAGCAGAGTATCGTGGTGCCGTGGAAGCTAGTAAGGAAGCCTTGTGGCTTCGTCAGATCCTATCAGAGTTTGGCTTTGAGCAGCAGCATCCAACCACACTTTGGTGTGATAATCAAAGTGCCATTCAGCTATGCAAAGATCCAGTCCAGCATCAGCGCAGCAAACACATTGAACTACACATGCACTTCATCAGAAAGCTCATTCATGACCATGTTCTTGAAGTGCAATATTGTCCAACAGATGATCAGGTTGCAGACATCTTCACAAAGGCTCTCACAGAGGCGAAGTTCACTAAACTTCGATATATGCTTGGAGTTCAGGAAGTTGTCACTAAGGGGGGATAGGCTCTAGTGCCTCCTTCCTTCTCCTATTGTGTCATATTTGTAAATCCTTCAATCCTATCCCAAGTTGTTCTTAAGGGGGGATGTTAGGATATTCCGACACATAGGATATAGTTAAGTTCAACTTGGTCTAGTATAGAGTTAGGTTAGAGTTAGGTAAAGTGTGTTTCTTTACCGTTGTACATTTTGTAACTTACAATCCGACGGTCACGATATGTAGTGATCCGACGGTTCACTCTCACCTCGGTATTACCGACACTTGATCCGTGGCTTGACACCCGATTGGTCCATGAGTTCTATTTAAAGCGCATGGAGGGTCATTGTTCGTGTAATCCGTGCATGAGAGAAGCTTATGTAAATTTTCATTCTTTGATTAATAAATTGCTAGTAGTACCCACGTTGGGACAGGCCGTGGACTGTTTCCCTCCTTGCACTCTGAGGGTTTTAACCACGTCAAAAATACTGGTGTATTGATTTGAGATCTGGTTGTGAGCGGTGTCCTTTTGGTATTCTTTCTGTGGAACTTACCCTGTAAATTCCTACACCATCTGCTGCATGCTATATCTTGTAAATCCATTTGGAAGTAACAACTGTCTTGCCCTGGGGTCTGGGAACTACTTCCCAGACATCATTCTCCATAATAGACTCATATTCTATGGTCATAGCACGCTTCCATAGTTAATGCTTGACGACATCTGAGAATGATGAAGGCTCATTTTGTATGATCATGTTCATGATGGTCAGGTATCCCTGATACCTATTAGGTTTCTTACTTTCACAAAAGGTTCCTCGGGGTGCAGCATGTCCTTCAGCATCATCAACTAGGCCCCTAAGCCATGAAGGCGTCTTCCTAGAAGAGGAAGTCTCATGTGGAGGAGGATCAATCGGATCCATGGGTTCTTCTACATCAGGCATTGATTCAACAGCCTTTTCTTTCGGTTCCCTGCTGTCGGCTTCTTGAGAGCTCGTCAAAGTCAGAAGATTGTTCACCTTGCTGAGAGCCATATCTTCGTCAAAGGTGACATCATGAGTAATTACGACTTCCCTTTGTCCGGCTACATAGATTCTATAGCCTTTAGTATTTTCACCATAGCCCACGAAAATTCCCTTCTTTCCAGATGCACCCAATTTATTTCTTTTTTCTTTCGGCACATGAAAATATACAGGGCTTCCAAAAATTCTGAAATGAGAAACATTAGGTTTCTTACCAGTGAACTTTTCTTCAGGAGTCTTGGAACCCAATGCTTGATGAGGGCATCGAATTTTGTACATATACGACAATGTTTGTAGTTTTAGCCCATAGAAACTTTGGAAGTCTTTAATCATGTAGCATGGCCAGGATAGCTTCCACAATCGTGCGGTTCTTCCTTCCCACCACACCATTCTGCTCAGGAGTATGTGGTGTAGTAGTCTCCCTCTTAATGCCAACCTCAGGTATGCCTGAGTGAACCAACTGTAATATATCGAAGGTCTTGCTTTGGCTTGAGGGGAATGGTCCCCTTTTGAGCTTTCCTTTGGCACATCCCGGACATACACCTTCTTTCTCTACTTGGAATTCGGGCATCCCTGTTACCATCTGTCTTACATCGGGTAGAGCTTTGTAATGAAGGTGGGAAAACCTCCGATGCCAAAGTTCGGACTAAAGAGTTGTGTCACAAGACATGACACCTAGCGGACTTCCATCGACCTGATATAATGAATCAACACTAAACCCAAGAGTAAAGGCATCTTTAACATTATATACATACCTTGCCATTGTTGAAGGTTACCTTGTAGCCTCTGTCTTCCATTGCCAAGATGACACGAGGTTCCTTTTGAGGTCAGGTGCATTTAATACATCCTGGACTTTCTAGCCTTCTTGAATGGTTGTCCTCTTCCTCGATCTCCAGCGCTCCTCTTACCTTTGTTGTTGAATTTGTCATTCCTTTGATTTGCCATCAGAGGGATTTTGATCATCGTCCCGGTGTGAGTCCTTTCTTCTCTTTGCATGAGAAGAAAAGGCAACAGGAGGACCTTTAGGCATGGGCATTTCTTGCACTTCTTCCCTTGTTTCTTCTTGAATGCATCTAGCCATTAATTCCTTGAAACCAGGAATTACATTGTAGTTCAGAAGAGTAGTTTTGAACATGTACCATTCGGATGGTAATCCTCCAAGAGTTGTGAGTGCCATTTCTCTGTCAGTAATAGTTTCCCCAATAGATAGGAGATCGTTTTTGATCTCGGTGATTCTTAAGAAGTATGCTTGCATACTTTCATCCTTACTCTTCTTGATTTACCTCAACTTATTTCTAAGAAACAAAACTTGATTTGCATCATTAACTTTAAATAAACTCACCAGTCTATTGTAGATTTCCTTGGAGGTGTCCAGTTCAGAGATGTAGGCCACAAAGTGCTTGTTGATAGAGTCCCGGATGATCTTCTATTGTTTTGACTTCTCCATTTTTCCATTTGTTCCAGGCAGCAGCGGATGCATTTGATGGAGGCTCAATAATATTGCCTCCAACACTCCTTGATTCTCAAGGGTTAGATCGATAGACATCTTCCATCCGTGATAGTCAGCTTTCTCACGGAGCTTGTCTTCGGCATGAAAGAGTGTTGAGGACCCCATAGTTCTTTTAGGATAGCCTTGCCAATATTCTCTTCGATGATTGCTCTTGCTCTTGCTCGGGCTTTGTCTTCACCTCAGCTCTGATACCATGTTAAGTTATGGTATGTTCTATGCTTATAATAGTTTACTTCTTTTTCTTATTATATTCCACCGATTAGCAATCACATGTACATAAAGTAAAGTGCAAATAGAACATTAAACGATCGACAGAAAACAAGCCAAGACAAGAGACACAAGATGTGGCGGCTAGCCAGGGACAAACCCCACAATGTGTGGGCAAACCCTTTGATCAAATCTTCTTTTATCTTCAATAATTCAACAGAGAGAATTAGTACAATAAATCTGATTCATATCAGCAGTAGCAAACCCTAGATCAGCAGCGTCAGCATTAGCGGCTTCATTATCAAACTAGGGAAGACGATATCTCACAAATCGACCGTCGGATTGACTTCATTCCACCACCAAAAGTTTCGGCTTCCAGAGGAGGTTCAGATGAACCTACAACGCAGTTCAGATGAGGAGATCTTCTAGGCCACGCAAGTCAATCTTTACTTCTGCAGTTGCAGCTTCAGTTTCAGCAGTTTCCGGCTTCAAACTAGGGCAGTGGATATCTTGCAAACCATTCATCGGATTGACTTCATTCCACCACCAAAAGTTGCGGCTTTCAGAGGAGGTTTAGATGAACCTACAGCGCAGTTCCAAAGAGGAGATCTTCAAGGCCACGCAAGTCAATCTTTACTTTTGCAGTTGCAGCTTCAAATTCAACAGCTTCCGGCTTCACATGTGTGAGAGAGAGACCCATTTCAGCGCAGTAGAGAAGAGACTCGTTTCTGCGTAGTAGAGAGAGAGAGATGTGATGAGATGAGTGAGTTCAAATGAGGAAAAGTCCTCTTATATTTATACACAACGTTGGTGGGTGAATAGATGTGACTGTTGGGCTTCTGAGCCTACATGAGTTGTAGGTCGGCTTGATAATAATTCCATAATCAAAATAAATTCATATCTCCATGAATACTTATCGAAATCGGATGATCTTTATATCAATCCTACACCTCTCGACGAGAGGAATCTAATAAAAATTATTATCAGCCATGAATAAGATGATCCACATGAAGTTTTGCCTTGGTTGCCAATTTTAACAGTGGTGGGCCTCCATGTGGTGGCAATGAAGAAGATGGTGCCTGTGGAAGTTGTGGCACTGAAACTGATGAAGAAGAATCCCCTGTTGTTGGTGTTGAACCATGGAACCTAGGAACCAAGGGACCAGATGGGGGTGGGGGTGGCATATCAACACGATCATCATCATCCTGGAATCGCTCAAAAAATTCATGCAAAAAAAAAACACTAGTTAACAAAAAAAATAAAAAACATGAATTAGAGAAATGTTTTATAAGGAAAAATTGGAAAATTCATACCACAATGGACATACCTAGATAAGAGCATCCTCTAATTGCTCTAATCGCAACACTCGATCCTCCAAATTTGGCTCCTCTGGATTCTTGTCCCAAATCAACAGGTCTTTATTAAACTTTGCATATTCACAGTAATGGGACAGCAATCACAAGTTGTAATGAACATAAACCAAGCTCTCTGCCCGGTCTAAACTCAACCTGTTCCTTTTAACACTGTGGATGAAAGAATAAGAGCTCCAACACCTCTCTGTAGAAGAAGTGTTTACCACCTGTGATAGCACCCGCAATGCCAAAGCTTGTAGAAGTGGAGTACCCCCTCCATGCATGTTCCACCACTCAAGAGAAGAAAAAGTCTCTCGATCTTTAATTGCATGCATGCTCCCAAATGGACCAGTGTTAAGCATATAGTTGCTCACCTGTCTCCGTACCAATGCAACCTCCTCCTCATCAGGGATTAATTTACTCAATGCAGCCATATATTTTCTGTGAACCTCTTGATATTGGTGTGGTTTTCTCCTGCTTCCCCCCCCAGGTGGTGGTGTTAAAAGCCATGATGGATGATAGTATTTAGGTGTCAAAACATATGCTAATGCATGCAATGGAACATTTAGCATTTCCCATCGGTTTTCCACCTCTGCACGAATATAATTATACAAGGTGGTATCTCTAGGCTCAACAATGTCTTTAATCTGCCCCAACATGCTATCCATTTGCTCATACACCTCCCCAATTACTGGTCGATCTGAATCTACAAACTTGATCAAGTAATAAATTGGTTTGGTGAATTGCAAAACATATTTTACCTGTGCCCAAAAGTAACTGTCAAGAACAGTGTCCTTGACTGCATTAGCACCATCTATGTCAGGGTTAATTTCATCCCATGATTCAGCACACACCAGATTAGTTAAAGCTTGTCTCACCTTCACTAGCCGCCTAAAGGTGAGGTAATAACTAGCAAATCTTGTCTTTGCAATTTTAAGCAACTGCAACTTGGAGTAAGTTCCATAGAAGTAGTTTACCCTTGTATGCCCCGTGATGAATTTAATGAGTTGCTTCCCTCTCCTGTAAAGCTCAGTAATCCACTCACATTCTTTGTGCTTCACAATATCATGCATCAAAAGGTTCAATGTGTGAACTAGGCACCCGGACCAAAAGATGTGTGGATAAGTACGCTCAATAATTTTTCCTGCTGCCTTACAATTTGCTGCATTATCTGTGATCACTTGAAACACATTATTCGGACCAACACCTTTGATTGATTTCAATAGAAGATCTGCAATGTTTTGTGCAGATGCAGTGATGGAGGAGTCATGACATGTAATAAATACTACACCACTAGAAGAAACACCAAGAACATTTATCAAATGTTGGTTTCTAATATTTGTCCACCCATCTGATACAATGGATACCCCAGAATCTACCCACTCATTTGTAAAACGTGTCAAAGCTCTTTGAACCTTAGCTTTTTCTCTTTCTAATAACACTGTTCTAGCTTTCTCATAGTTGGGGGCCTTGTATCCTTTTGGGGCTTCATTGATGGCCTTTACCATTTCATGCCAATAGGGAGAGCGAAGCACATTGAATGGTACACTGCAAGCACAAAGAAAACGGACTATCTTTCCATCCACATCATCCCTCCCAGCAACATTAAGGAAATCCCCTATTGTTCTTCTACCTCCAGAGCTTGCAGAAGTACCATGAGGAGATGAGCAGCTACCAAATTTAGAGGTTGCACTTGATTCAGAATGAGTTTTTTGTTTCTTGTTTTTTGTTGTGCAACCTCCTCTAATTGGATGTATTTTCTTCTTTGTTCAGTTGAAATGTCTGGGCAAATTTGTACCCCCACAGGACCCTTTTTTCATCACTGTCCAACACCCCACAAAGATGCCTCCTCACACGGGTATATGAACCACAATATTGTTTTCTTCCATGATAACCATGAGGGCACACAAATCTGTAAGATCCACCACCCTTTCCCCCATCAAGTTTGGTCACATAGTTCCACAAGGGTGTTAATGTAGCTTTCCCATCTTGTGTTTCAGTGTCCCCTTCAGGTTCATCCCCTTTCTCTTCAAACCCTTCCTCCTCATCATACATTGGGTCACTCATATTGGGACCACTGTCCTCTTGTGTTTCTTCCCTTCTATTCCTATTCCCCTTTGCCATCATTAAAACCAAGAGTGGAATGATACATAGAAGCCAAAAGAACACCATCTTGGAATATGGATATGGGTGGTGGACAACCTGTAAGTAAAGGAGCAAGTAGAAACAATGGGAAAGAGTAGGAGAGGGAGGAGAAAAATACAAAAATTGTCAAAAAAATAAGGGAGTTTGGGGTTTGAACTTACCTCTTTAGCTCTTGTAGATGAAGTCCTCCAAGCTCTTGCTCCAAGCTCCTCCTCCTTCTCCTAGCTCCTCCTCCTTCACTCCACCAAGCTCTCCTCTCTTCTCCTCTCCTTTCCTCTCTTCTCTTCTCCTCTCCTCTCTTCTCTTCTCCAACTCTCATAAACTCAAAGTGAGAAAATGAGGAATGAATGGGGGCTTTGTTCTCTTCATTCCTCACCTTAACCTCACTCTAACCTCACCGTAACCCACCCCCTTTATGCTAAGTTAACATAAATTAAAAAAAAATGATTTTTTGCCTTGCGCGCGGCCTCTTCCGGAAGCGTAGTATGCTTCCTCCTCCGAAGCACCATGCTTCAGACGCCCGAAGCGCCGTACGAAGTGCGCTTTGGGGGCCTGGAAGCGGCGCTTCCGTACCATGCTTCCGAATTTCTAGGAAGCGGCAAAAAATTCGGAAGCGACGCTTTCGAATTTCAGAAGCGCGCTTTCGGCCAAGCTTCGTAGGCGCTTCCGCACGGGACGCGCTTCGGGGCTTGGAACCGGGGGTGGGGGGGACGCTTCGTGCAACATTGCTCCAAGTCGTTCGTGAAAGTCACAAATTTGACCTTTCCCCGGGGCTTTGACAAAATGTTTGCAACCTGTACATCAGTCTCAATGCGATGGAGCCTACTTGCTCATTGACATACCATATCCCAGATCAGGTAGTATCTGATGTCTATATGCTAGAGCAATCATCGAATACGTGATTCCTCAACAATCGAACCCCCCCCCCCGGTTGTCACAGAGACATCACAGTGGTATTCATCACGTGTCCAAACAACTCAATGAAGAGTTTCCACAACCAGGCAGCTTCACACGAGATCATACTCGTAGATATGTATTTGGTCTCAGCGGTGCTCAAAGCAACCATCTTCTGCTTCCTGCTCATCTAGGATATCGTAGCAAAACCCAAAGAGAACCAACACTCAAAAGTGCTCTTGCGATCCTCCACACTGACTACCCAGTTAGCATTCAAATAATCATGCAGCTTCACATTTCCGACAGTGTATCTCAATCCATGAGAGATTGTGCCCCGAAGATATCTCAGAAGATTCTTGGCAGTAATCTAGTGAGGCTCAACCATATATGAGCTCAACATGCTAACTGCAAAACATATGTCTGGATGGGAGTTCGCCAAGAACATCAATGCTAGTATGAGTTTATGAAACTTAGAAGCATTTCCCAAATCAGGTCCGGCATCATTACCACATAACTTCTGAAAGTTAAGCTCCATCGAGGTAGCCACGGGCTTGCAGTTTACCATTCCAAATCCGGAATCCAACTCTTTCTTACTTTTGCAAATGAGAGGGTCTGCACCTGTCAGAAAGAGGTCGTCCTCATAAGGTGTTGGTACGAGAGGTCTATCATCCACAACCTTCAAGCAATGGTTTGGATCGGCTGCACTCTTAGTGAATCTCAACTTCATCACGCAGCGATCAATACTCTCATATCAAACCTGGGGTGGTTAGCTTCAAGCCATAGAGGGCTTTCTTCCACCTGCATACATGAGATTCCTGATGAATCTCAAACCCCATGGGTTGTTCCAAACCTGTGGACCTGTTACATGAGGGGAATGGTCCCCTTGTGAGATTTTCCTTTGGTACATCTCAGACATGTACCTTCATGCTCCTTTTGAATTCAGGCATCTCTGTCATCATTTGACTCACAGACCTCTAGTGCTATGTGTCAACTGACATCGCCCCCAATGGATTTTCTGCAATTTGATACAATTTGCCAACCGTGAACCCACGAGTAAAAGCATCTTTGAAAATTCTATTTTCCAACACTTACCTTTCCATTGATGAATGCCACCCTGAAACCTTTGACTTCCATTGCTGAAATGGACACCAGGTTCTTCTTGCGATCAGGTACATAAAAGAGATTCTGTAAATGAATCGAGTTACCCTCATTCAATTGAGGAGTAACATCCTACACCCTTTTTGGAATAGGTGGCATCGGCTTCAAGTATAATCCCAAGATTGTTTCCATCTCTACCAAATTCGAGGGAGGACCCTTCTATCCGATGAGGTGCCTTGAAGCACTACAATCAATAAGCCAGATTCCCAAAGAATCTGAAGGAGAGGGCCCATACAAGATAACGCCTCTTTATCTTATGAGAAACAACATTTGATTCTTCATACTTGGGTTCCTTGCTTTCATTGAAGAGTTGGTTGTGTTGTCGCGCAAACTGGCACGACAACGCTCAGACCGGGGGCTGTCACTCTGATCCTCGGTCTCTCCGTTTAAGCCTGTCTCCCACGGCTAAGGGGGGTAGACCCTGAGGAAAGACAAAGGCCAACTGCCACAACAGTTGGGCCAGGAGACGAAAAGCACTAAAATGACTTGACGAATTGAGCAGACCAGTGCCTTTAAAGATCTAAATGATCACTAACTAGATGATCAAAGAAAATGAACCACGACCAGCAATCATCAGGAAAAGAGAGCAATGCTTTAAATATTCAGTAAAACCACAACGCTCCTCAAATAACGATATCCAGCGAACTAAAAGAAATCAATTTGCTTCAGACAATAGAGAAACCAGATATCAATTTCGTGCTCAGATCTGAGTGTGAAAGGTATAGCATAGGTGAAAAGTCTGAGACTGGCAAAGTGATTTTCCACAAATTTTTTATTTTTATTTTTATTTTTTAAATTTTTTTTTTTTTTTTTTTTTTGTGAAACTATTTAGAAGAAAAATTAAAATTAAAGCTATGCCTAAAAAAAAAGTCTTTTTTATTTTTTTTTATTTTTTATTTTTTTTTTATTTTTTTATATCATGGAAATCTAAAAAAAAAATACAAAAAGAACTTTAAACTAAACTAACACAAAATTAAAATCTATTTTAATTTATGAAACAAAACTAAAAAAAAAATTAAATCTAACTCTAACAAAACCAGAACATTCTTTTTTTTGATTTTTTATTAAATTATATCTAACAAATGAAACGATAGCCTAACTTACGTCTGACACTAAACTAAACAAAAAAAAAGTAAATTGAAATCTACGCTAATTATTATATGTAAAACAAAATCTACAAACGCATGCCTATGATATCAAACCACACATCGAAAATAAAAAATGAAAGCGTAACAGGGCACTTTAGAAATGCGGAAACCCTAGCCGTCAACTACATGCATCCAACAATATGGTTTATGAAAACGACTGCAGGGAAAATGCTGCGATATCGTATTGGCCCGGGCAGCACTAGACCGACTCAACGCCACTATACACGCATTTGCTGAGCTGAAACTCGTGGGTGCCTGGTCAATAATGGAGATACAGCGAGGAGCTTAGGACGGAAATGAAGTCTACGTGGTGATTGAATGCTTAAACAGTGAAACACAACCTGGACTCCTGCGTAAATCAAAACTGCAGCAAGATATGGCGACTTCAGGCTTGAAACACGCAGACGTGGGCTCAGCAATGAGTATCAAATGAAAAACTCAGAAAAACGGCCAGCAAGCACGTACAGATCAAAGGCGGTGGTATCCAAGAGAAATCCGGAAATGGAAAAAACAAAACAACTGAAAATCGTAGCCACGTTTTGATGCTCAAACCAACGCATAAATGAAAGACAAGAAACGGCTCTCGAATGAGAGGTTCAGCCCTAGCTCAGAGAGGAGAAAACGATGCATAAATGGGAGAAACCGACTAGTTCTGGAATAAAATCGATTTAACATTGCCCGGATTGATGAAATTACTCCATACGTTTCACCAGGAAACAAATCATAAACTGCCCAAACTGAAAACCAAAGGTGTATATACAGTCACGCTTCTATTATGTTTTCAAAAAAAAAAAATAAAATTTTCTGTCTTTTTTAATAATGTGCTTGCAGGTTAATGAAGACAGCAGGATTTTGAGGTACCTGGGATGATTTAGTCATACAGAAAGCACCCTCATTCACGCTTAATTATCCCGTTGATGCAGCGTGAGATGTAAGCCAGTTCACCCAATTACCGATTTGTCGAATGCCAAAGTCAGAAAACGGCTGTAACCCTGATGACAGATATCCTGCAGAAACAAAAGAAATTTGGCAGATATCCACAGAATTTGCAGTAAAACCCTTGAAACTTTGCCCCAAAATCACAAAAATTATAGCTCTGTACAGCTAGATTTGACAATAATGACAGTAATGTTCTTGAAATATCAGAAGTAAATTCACTGTGAACTTCACTGCAAATCAGAAAAAATTTCTCAATGTAAAACATGCAATAAACTTTAACAGATTAACCCGGGGCACAATCAGCTGGGCTCTGCACAGAACAGCCTGTGGGAGTCGGCTGGTTCAGCCCAGAACTTCCCCAAACGCCCACAAATAACCTTCACCCTAAAGTTTCCTGCACACCTCAAGCAAGCATCAGCAAACAAGGGCAAGAGATGC
This sequence comes from Pinus tabuliformis, assembly GCA_031772625.1. Lineage (NCBI taxonomy): Eukaryota > Viridiplantae > Streptophyta > Pinopsida > Pinales > Pinaceae > Pinus > Pinus tabuliformis. The sequence goes on along the minus strand of CM062814.1, from coordinate 392,563,713 downwards.
TGCTAGATTTCAAAGAAAATGGAGATACCTGCCATTTTCCAGAAACCCTACAGCATTCAGACCCTAGCACGTGAGCAAGATACCTGTACTCACAATGCTCTGAAAAAAATCAGCTATTTTAACTGTTGAAAACTGAAATATGCAGAAATTCAAACACCTCACAGCAGTTCCAGAGAGTAACACCAGCCAGTTTGAAACCCCAAAGTCTTTTTATTAATCAGAAATCAGTTTACAAGAGAGCTTTCAGTACAGACTCACAGATCAGATAAACCTGAAAATGACCTCCTAAGACCCTACATAAAGGAAATGATCCCAACGGCTAGTTTTGGGTGATCCACAAAAATATTATTATTTTATTGCTTAGGGTTTTTGCTTTATGCTTTTTTATTTATTTATTTTTTTTATTATTTTTTATTTTTTCAAATTTTTTAAATTTTTTAATTTTTTTTAATTTTTTAATTTTTAATTATTTTTATGAATTTATTATTTTTATTCATTAAAAAAAATTTTAAATTTATTTTAAGACGGATCATCAAACCCAGCCGTTGGAATCATCACCTAGCACCTAGAACCTAGGACTCATGAGGGGATTTACAACATTTTCAACCCTCAAGACACATTTCATCATGATTTTTTACAATTTTTACAATTTACATCTCAAAGGGATGAATCCACTTTAACATAGACCCTCATAGACCACCCAGATCTGCGACACAACTATAATCTAGCAGAGTAACACGCTAGGATTCTCCTAAAGTCCTAATAACGAAATGCATCCCGGCTTTGGGGTTGGGTTTGAAGGAAAACTCTGCCGATCCATGGATCGGTGAGACTAAAAACCTCCCGGGACGCAGATCGTCATTAGAAAGTTAGGTCCACCTAGGCAATTTTACATACATGACTCTGATCTGCTTAGATTATTTACATTTCAAACATGCAGACTGGGTTTACATAAAAATGATCAAGCTGTCGATGACTGTAGGCTGGCACGGACATGTCGCTCAGGAGCTATCCTTCTCTGCCAACAGGAAGGAAGTGTACTGCATGGGTAGTTGACCAGTAGTGGTCAACATCTGGCTCTACTTGGGGACACGTTGCTGCACTGGTAGGAATGTGAGAATCCAGAATCTGCATCCATACAACACACAAATAAAAATAAGTAGCGTCCATTCCCAAATCATCATATGCATTAAGTACATGAAAAATAAAAGCTCTTCATTTATTGACTAACTAATAACATGAAAAGTAAATCTAATCCTAAAAACAGAAATAAAATGCTGAAAAGACAAGGAGTAGGGATAGAAATACAATACAAAAGATGCCCCATGGCATCAGATATCATCTCTGAATAACAGCTTGAGCATTTGGCTGTTCGCTGGTAGATGAAGTGGTTCACCATCCAATCTGCTCAAGTGGAATGAGTTTGGTCCAGCTATATCTCTAATGATGTACGGTCCCAACCACAAGCTGTCAAACTTTTTATGCTTTCCTGGTTTTTCATTTTTGCGATCCCAAAGTAAAACCATATCTCCAACCTGCAAAGATCTAGATCTAGAGCATTTATCAAAGCTTTTCTTAATATTAGATTGATTTTTGCATATAGTTTCAAAAGCTGTCCGACGAGTCTCATCTAACTCCACAATCTGATCTATCCTATTCTGAACAACATCTTTATCAGTGGAAAAATTTTGGAGGAGCTGATAGGCTGGCAATTTTAGGTGCACAGGTAAGGTAACATCCAAGCCATAAACCAATTCAAAGGGAGATTTACCAGTAGACTTCTTCTTAGTAATTCTGTCCTCCCACAAAGCATACTTGATTTTGCTGTCCCAAGACTTCTTGTTATCTCCTACTATTTTCTTGATAATGGTTATGAGATTTTTATTACTTGATTCAGCCAAACCATTACCCTGAGGATAGTAATTCGACGAATGAGATAAGATAATGCCATATTTGAAACAGAAAGATGTAAACTCTGAGGAACTAAAAGCCTTGGCATTGTCCGTAGTGATTTTAGCGGGGACACCAAATCTAGTAATGATGTTATTCTCAATGAAATCCATAATCACCTTTTCAGTGGCATTCTTAGCAGGAATGGCTTCTACCCATTTAGTGAAGTAATCAGTAGCAGTCAAAATCCAAGAGTAGCCATTGCTAGAATTTTCATGGAACTTCCCTATGAAGTCCAGACCCCAATGCTGAAAAGGTGCCTCTACAATAACCGGTTGTAGAGGAAGGGCAGCAAGTTTCTGTTTCCCAGTGAACAGTTGACAGGCTTGACACGTTCTAACATACTTGTGCACATCAGAAAAAATCGAAGGCCAATAATAGCCAGCTCTCAGGATTTTGTGGGCAGTAGTTCTAGCGGCATAATGACCACCACAAAATCCTGAATGAAATTCGGAGATTAATCCTTTGGACTCAATATCGTCAACACACCTAAGCACTATGCCCTCAGGATTTCTCCATCCAAGGCCATCCTTCATAAGGCAATACTTAGTGGCCTTTAGTCTAAGAGCCCTTCTCTTATGAGCGACTAAATGGTTAGGACACGCAAGATTTGTCAAATAGTAAACTATGTCCTTATACCATTCATGCTCAGCTAACCTTCTTAATTCTGGTGAAGAAAGATCGTCAAGGCAAAACAGACCAAGAGTCTTTTCATTACTTTCAGCTAACATTTGAGCTAAACCTTGGCCTTTGATCAGCTTAGTGGGTCTAATCTCTAAATCATACTCCTGTATCTTAGTAACCCACCTAGCACGAGTCCCTAAGCAATCAGTTTGAGTTAATATGTCCTTAACAGCAGAATGTGGGACGAAAGCAATGATCTTAGAATAACCCACATAAGTTTTAAAATGCTTAAGAGACTTAACCAGGGCATAAGCCTGCTTTTCCATGGTATTGTACTTCAATTCGGAGTTTTGAAGCGCTCTACTCATGAAAGCGATAGGCTGCTCGTGACCCTCTCTATTCTTTTGAAGTAAGACACCGGCAATGGTATCCTCAGAAGCGAAAGAAAAAATCATGAAATCTTTGGAGTAATCAGGACTAACAAGGACAGGAGCCTTCGCGATAGCAGACTTGATTTCTTGGAAAGCCCTTTTGCCCTCTTCTTGCCAGACAAATTTCACATCCTTCTTCAGAAGACTTTGAATGGGCTTAGCTATTTCCGCATAATTCGGGATAAATCTTCTAATAAAATTTATCTTTCCAAGGAAAGACTGAAGGGACTTGAGGTTGTGCGGGAGAGGAATCTTTTGAATTGCTTCAACACGTTCAGGATCGACCTTGACTCCCTCCTTAGAAATGATATGACCCAGAAGTTTCCCTTCAGTTACCCCAAAGACAGATTTAGCCGGATTCAAAGAGATTCCATATTCTCTGCATCTATCGAAAACTTTCCTAAGATGATCTATATGGCTGATACCATCTTTAGAGAAAACAGTAAGATCGTCTTGGTAAATTTCGATAATTTTCCCGATTAATCCTTTGAAGGCATAATCCATGGCCCTCTGGAAAGTAGCCCCAGCGTTTGTTAACCCAAATGGCATTCTGATGTATTCAAAAGTGCCCCATGGTGTTGTGAATGTGGTCTTGTGTCGATCTTCCTTTTTAACCCAAACTTGATTATACCCAGAAAAACCGTCTAGCAATGACATCATTCCAGACCCAGTTACTCTTTGCAACAAAGTTTCCATTTTTGGCAAAGGGTAATTATCCTTCTTGCACGCTAGATTAAGGTTCCTAAAATCGACACAAAGTCTTATTGTACCATTCTTCTTCCTGACAATCACCAAATTCGAACACCATGTCGAATGCCTAGTTTGAGCGATGATTCCTGCTGCAAGCATCTTCGCAAGTTCTTTTTGGACCAGGGGGGCTAACTTAGGATTAATCTGCCTAAGTTTCTGCCGAAAAGGTTTAGCATTTTCGTCTTTTAAGGGAATAGTATGCTCCATAATATCTTCCCTGTAGCCCTTCAACTCATCATAGGAAAAAGCCAAAACATCTCGATATTCATGAAGTAAACCAATTAACTTTTTCCTTTCCTCCAGACTAGTACCTTTACTGATTTTAACCATTTTCGGACTTTCAAAAGTACCAATGTTAACTTCAAGGTACTCGCCTGGGTCCAACTTGTCTTCTTCTCTCAGCTTCGTGGCATCATGCCGATCAAAATATTGCTCTAAGGCAACTACATTTCTGGGAGTGGGATTTATGATATGTCCTTGATCTAAAGACCCATCCTCGCCAGAAACTAGCCGGAAATCCTCAAACTCGTCTAAACTATTGAGAAAACGAACGACTTGCTTTTCATCATTAAAAACTTGCCAATGCTCTGAATTGTCTGGGACAGATGGTCTGAATATTATCTCCATTTTAATTTTATCGTTGATTAACTCATCAGACAACTGGAAAGTGCTAGCAGCTACGGCAAGTTCATCTGCCGAACTATTTAGCTCTCTAGGAATTGCTTCAAGGTTAAGGGCATCGAAGTGCTCCATAGTATCCCACACAGCATTTCGATAGTTTCTTAATCTCTGATTTCTACATGTGAATTTGTTCTTAAGCTGCATGATAACCAGATCGGAATCCCCCTTTATGTTAAGCAATTTAATCTTCAAAGCTTTGGCCAATTCAAGGCCCAACAATATGGCTTCATACTCAGCGACATTGTTGGTTGCTTCAAATTCTAGACGATAGGCAAACTTGAATACGTGACCAAGGGGAGACTTAAGCACAATCCCAGCACCCTTACCATGACTAGAGGAAGCACCGTCGAAATACATATACCAGACTTCATCCTTAAGATCTTTAATCTCATCATCGGGAGGAATTATGAAATTGGACATGATAGCATAGTTCCCGATGTCAGATTTTTCTTTAATTATCTCGTTATGAGGCTTTTTAGGATTTTCAACATGAAATTTCCTCTCAGGCTCTCTATTTAGTCTAACAAAACCGTCTCCGCTAGGAGAAGGAATCATAGCATATGACCAATTCATCTGAATGCTTCCCCCTAGATCAGAGGCCCACTTCCTAGATAACAGCATACCCCAAGCATCAGGTACATCAACGACAACAATATCCATAACAACCATGATGTCTGGGTAGACCGAAAGATGAACTTGCAAATCCTTGATTAAACCATGTACCTCGATCTTCTTAGAATCCATGGCGCATATATTATAGTAGGGTCTGGAAACTCTTAAGTTAAGCTGTTCCATAACCCTTTTAGTCATAACACAAGCAGATGCGCCTGAATCCAACATACAGTTATTCAATTTATACCCATTGACTAATAAGGTGATAAAGAAGGGTTGATGATCCTTGTTATCAGCATCTACGCTTTGCAGATAAATAGGAGCATCATGATAGTCAACCTCACGAATCTTCTGCTGAGAAGCGTTGACTTGAGGACCCTGAATTGCTTTTAGTAATTTGTCTCTTTGGGAAGGGATCTTAGCGATCTCAGAGACGGGAACCCAGATTTTAGCATTATTAAACCAACTCCCCAAATCGATATCTATTCCCGAATTTATACCAGGGTTTAAAGTTCGAGGAGGAATTTGATTCCCTTTCTGATCCTTATCCCTTCTCTGGTATGTCAAACCCTTATCTCTAGCAATTTCCAGAATTTTCTCAGGAGAAGGTTTCTCACCATATAACCTAGCCAAAATGTCATCTTCGTCTTCAAGGTTATTTATGCTAAAAGCGGATTGAGGATTCACAACATCATAGCTCCTTTCCTTAACCTCTATCCAATCATTCATGGGCAAAGGGAACTTGCTCCCTACTACGTTTATTTGCTCACCTGTCCCAAGCATTCCATTATCGAGAAGTCTTCTGATAATGGGACAAGAGGACTCTTCGTGAAAATCAGCACAAGCACGACAGTAGGGAGGAGCATCATCCACCAGATTGGTAAGCGGATTAGGGGGCCTCTGCTCACTAGTTTGACCCTTTCTTTGCCAGTTACTATTTCTGTTATTATTATTTCGAGGCTGAAAATTTTGCGGTTGCGCTCTTTCCATTTGAATTAACCTATTCTGCAAAGTGTTTATCTCCTTGTTATGATTAATTTCCATGGTTTCAATTTTCTGAAGCAATTTGAGAACAAGTTCATTTTCAGGCTCTTGGGCTGCTTTTCCCTTAGTTTCCTTCAGTTTTGTAGCAGCCCTGTCATAACCTGGGATTTCAGACTTCCCAGAAGCTGCCTTGTCCTTCTCAAGTTCTACAGCTAAGGTTTGGCAAGCTCGATAATCAGTAAGTTTAGCACGCCTTAACTCATAAGATGGCTCAGGACCAAAGGCATCAATATAAAAATCCTGGAGAGTTTTATCTGAAGGTTTATAATCTTGAGGTAGTTCTTTAATAATGCTATTAAACCTTCTATTAAATTCCTCAACAGTTTCGTCTTCTCTCTTTCTCATCAGAGTAAGAGCTCTTACAAGATGTCGTCCCTCTCTTTTATCTCCATATTTTTCTCTAAATGAATTAATGATTGATTGTAAAGAGTCAAAAGAATTAGGAGGTTTTTCTGTAAACCAGTCATGAGCATCACCTCCTAGAGTCAAGATAAAAAGGGTCATCCTGACATCCTCATGATCAAAATCAGGAGATCTAGCGTACTTAGCCATCCATATGTTGAAATCTCGCAAATGGGAATTAACAGTAATGGCATTATCTCCATGAAAGCTAGGCAATTTGTCTATCCCAACAGATGGAATATCATTGGGGGCTCCAGGAATGTTAGAGAAATCACAAGGACCCAACAGACTCATGGTGTTGTGCCTAACCTGACCCCTAAAGAGCAGATGAGCGTCAGAAAGGGCTTCTTGTCCAAGATTTGTAAGGAGTGCACGAGAAGCGAGTTTGTGTGATCGCACCCTGTAAACCTTTTCAGGATCCGGAGTGGGGTTGCACAGACTGCCTGGATGTCTTCTAGTGTACACTCTCGCAGGTAATAATGGAAGTGGAGTCGCCACTTGAACAAGAAGCTAAGCACGGGAAAGCTTGAAAAACAAGGACCAAGGACAGAAAAATTCTATCCCCGGCAACGGCGCCAAAAAATGTTTTCAAAAAAAAAAAAAAAAAAATTTCTGTCTTTTTTAATAATGTGCTTGCAGGTTAATGAAGACAGCAGGATTTTGAGGTACCTGGGATGATTTAGTCATACAGAAAGCACCCTCATTCACGCTTAATTATCCCGTTGATGCAGCGTGAGATGTAAGCCAGTTCACCCAATTACCGATTTGTCGAATGCCAAAGTCAGAAAACGGCTGTAACCCTGATGACAGATATCCTGCAGAAACAAAAGAAATTTGGCAGATATCCACAGAATTTGCAGTAAAACCCTTGAAACTTTGCCCCAAAATCACAAAAATTATAGCTCCGTACAGCTAGATTTGACAATAATAACAGTAATGTTCTTGAAATATCAGAAGTAAATTCACTGTGAACTTCACTGCAAATCAGAAAAAATTTCTCAATGTAAAACATGCAATAAACTTTAACAGATTAACCCGGGGCACAATCAGCTGGGCTCTGCACAGAACAGCTTGTGGGAGTCGGCTGGTTCAGCCCAGAACTTCCCCAAACGCCCACAAAAAACCTTCACCCTAAAGTTTCCTGCACACCTCAAGCAAGCATCAGCAAACAAGGGCAAGAGATGCTGCTAGATTTCAAAGAAAATGGAGATACCTGCCATTTTCCAGAAACCCTACAGCATTCAGACCCTAGCACGTGAGCAAGATACCTGTACTCACAATGCTCTGAAAGAAATCAGCTATTTTAACTGTTGAAAACTGAAATATGCAGAAATTCAAACACCTCACAGCAGTTCCAGAGAGTAACACCAGCCAGTTTGAAACCCCAAAGTCTTTTTTATTAATCAGAAATCAGTTTACAAGAGAGCTTTCAGTACAGACTCACAGATCAGATAAACCTGAAAATGACCTCCTAAGACCCTACATAAAGGAAATGATCCCAACGGCTAGTTTTTGGGTGATCCACAAAAATATTATTATTTTATTGCTTAGGGTTTTTGCTTTATGCTTTTTTATTTATTTTTTTTTTTATTATTTTTTATTTTTTCAAATTTTTTAAATTTTTAAATTTTTTTTAATTTTTTAATTTTTAATTATTTTTATGAATTTATTATTTTTATTCATTAAAAAAAATTTTAAATTTATTTTAAGACGGATCATCAAACCCAACCGTTGGAATCATCACCTAGCACCTAGAACCTAGGACTCATGAGGGGATTTACAACATTTTCAACCCTCAAGACACATTTCATCATGATTTTTTACAATTTTTACAATTTACATCTCAAAGGGATGAATCCACTTTAACATAGACCCTCATAGACCACCCAGATCTGCGACACAACTATAATCTAGCAGAGTAACACGCTAGGATTCTCCTAAAGTCCTAATAACGAAATGCATCCCGGCTTTGGGGTTGGGTTTGAAGGAAAACTCTGCCGATCCATGGATCGGTGAGACTAAAAACCTCCCGGGACGCAGATCGTCATTAGAAAGTTAGGTCCACCTAGGCAATTTTACATACATGACTCTGATCTGCTTAGATTATTTACATTTCAAACATGCAGACTGGGTTTACATAAAAATGATCAAGCTGTCGATGACTGTAGGCTGGCACGGACATGTCGCTCAGGAGCTATCCTTCTCTGCCAACAGGAAGGAAGTGTACTGCATGGGTAGTTGACCAGTAGTGGTCAACAGGTTGTATCCTTGAGTTCCCAATTTTAACATAAAGAGATGGTGCTGTTAGTCAAGGTCTTGCACTATGACAATGCTGATGAATATGATGCTATAACAGATGGATTGCAAATCCGGTTTCTCTTATGTGAATTCTTCAAGATTGAAAATTGCCAAACACCTTGTAATGTTGTATGAAATTTGAATACCTCTCTAGTTAAGAGGGAGTGTTGAAGGAAATGTAACTAGGCTAGGTCTTCATAAATGTAATTTGGTTATTTGTATTTAAAAGAGATTATTTTTGTAATATTTGTCAATGAGTTTCTTGCTCATTGAAAATAGGTCAAGCATATTTTTGTGCCTATAGAAAGTCAAAGTCAAAATGTAATTATGATAAGACCCTTTGAGGGCATGTTACATCAAGTAAGTCAATGTACAAGGTCATGGGAACACGTCCAAGATAAGTCAAATCCTCTCCTAGCAACAATGAAGTCTACAAGTAACAATAAAAGATGAAGTATAATGTAACTGTCATGTGGGCCTAGAAGACAATCAAGTCAGCCTAAAAGAGGAGGGACATACCTCTATTTATAGAGGCTATCCGCTCCTCATTTGGCACACAATCAAGCTCTGAAATCCGCAAGCAAGGAGGATGAAGTAAGATGAAGAAAAGGGCAAGGAAAAGGGTTATAAGGACAATGTGTTAAGGAGATAAAACAGCGAGGGCAAGAAGACAGTTTCCAGGTGTTCAGACAGTCACACATGCGGAGGAATAAAGGTCTGCGTGCGGTTATTAATGCAGGAAATCAGAGTGGCAAAATATCTCTGTTCTGGGCTGACATACAAGGCCTATAAGGCCTCCCCATCCAATGAAGAAAGGAGGAAAGACCAGTGAGGAAGAGGAGACTGTTCTAGGGTTTCTGTCCACATGTGCGAAGATTTCAGAAGTAGACTGTTGCAGACTTGACAGCAGATAAAAGCAGCATATTGAGAGACCTCACTTGAATGTATAACAAGTTCTACAAGGTCTCCAAGGAAAGAGAAGAAGGTCCTCCTTATAGCGAAGTAGAGAATCTCTAATATTCTAGGGTTTCCTAACATAGACAAGCAGCAGAAAAGGACGAAGTACTTAGGAGAAGAAGTGCCGGAAGACAGAGGTCCATGTGCCAGAAGCTATAGTGCAGAAAGAGGAAGGATTTGACTTGTGCTTGGAGGATCCCATAGTGAAGGGTCTAGGGTTTGGCAGTTGTTTAAATAAGAAGCTTCAATAAGAGAAATATTACAAAGGGTTTCCCTCTCAAGAATGGAGAGGGCTTGTCCCTGGCAGAGAGCCAAACTTAGTGTTCTTGTTATATTGTTTTGGTAGCAGTTTGATGATACACACACACTAATAAGAAGAAGAAGATAAATTGTAAAAGTACATTGCAAATTTCTATCAAGTAACGAAGAATCATCACAACACTACTTTGCCCTAGATTCTTCAACACCTTGTTAGGGCATGGTTTACACATAGTAAAACTTGGCCTGAACAGAGCCCTAACTTGATTTCTCTTCCATAGAAAGTTCATCCTTCCTGTGCTAACTTGGCTTCTCTTTGACCTTACACCTTCAAGGCTGCTCTTCAACCATAGCTCTGATTCCATGTAGATTTTTGAATTTTCATAGGATCTTCTAAACTGATAATTACTTCTTGTGATTTTTTTAGTTAATCTTTTCTTGCATTCATATTCATCATAAAGCAATTACACAGAAGATCTCAACAGTTAAAATCAAAATGCCTGTAGGTTTATAGAGAGACAACAAAACAGGAACACGGGCATTTTACCTTGGGAAAACTCACATGGGGGAGAAACCCAACAACCTTTTCCTTAGAGAAATCATTCAATTCAACAGAGATACATCTAATCCTTCAAGTCAAACATGAAGTCAAACTAACTATTAACCTAGCCCTGGTCAAACTGTCCTCTAGACAAGTTAATCTTCAGCTCAAACAATTCTGCCTGATCTGCTTCAGAATTCGGCCTTCTGCTTGCCTTAAAGTTCGGCCTGCTGTCTGCCTCAGTGTTTGGCCTCCTATGTCAGAATTCGGTCTTCTCAGACCATGTACTCGCCCACAATTTCAGTCTGTCTAGAAGATGGATTTTGGTTGCCACAGAAGACTCCTTTGCCTGTATAAACTGAAGATTTTACATAATCATAGTGCGTGATCCAAATGAGTGAGACAAGCTCTTTATATATAGTGATCAAGTAAGACAAATAGGTGTGTCTATAGGGGCAGGCCGACCTGTACTTCTGGGAGGCTGACTTTGCTTTCTTGGAGCCAAAAATCTATTTTTTAAATTCAAAATTTCTCTTTTGAAACTGGCATGAAGAACATGTCATATATTTCTAGGGCTAAAAAATAAATTATGAAGACTGACCATAGCTACAAAATTCAACATCAGTGTATGACAAATCCATTTGAATATTGCCTCTTACATCTGCTACCCACTTCTTGGACACAAGCATGTCTCATTATACAAGGAAATCTATGACGACCATATCCATGGTCAAATTTTTGTCCAAAAGCTCTTACAATTGGAGCTCAAGGCTGTTGATTAACCCCACAAAATTGTGCTTCACATGAATCCATAGCTTGCACATTTCTATACGGTTTAGAAGTTATTAATCCTAATTCGTTCATCACCTCAGGATTCATAATATTACTTGAGGCTTTTGAATCTATCATGCAATTGCGAAACAACAAACTATTAACAATCGAAGAAATTTAGAAAGGAAGGGGTTCATCAACCTTATTCATACCTAGATATGCATGTGGGTGGCCGTTCGATGGATCAATAGAACTTCCTAAAACCAAAATGTTGCTGATGGCTTCCTTCTGTCTAGGCATGTGGAACAACTCTTTAAGTGACACCGGAATTTTAATCTGGGGAAGCCATCCACTAACTGTCACTCGTTGTAGTGGGCTTCACTTGTTGGCCACTCAGTGCATTGCCTTTTCTGTCAAGTCTTGGTTATTTCAGCCACCATGTCTGCGGTGGCATAACTCTTGGCTATTAAATCCAAAAAATGTTAATCATGGAAATGTGAACTGGATCTGATGACAGAGAATTTGATTATTGGCAGATTTTGTCATTCCAGTATTCAGGTTTCAAAGATCATTTAAATTTTGCATATCAATAAATTCATTGGCTTATTTGCATCCATTACTCTTGAATCAAATAAAAGTTGGGTATAGTGCTCATTCTGTTTGGAGATATCACAAACAATGGGCACATTCAAGCATATGTTTCTAAAATTTCAAGTACTGAAGTCCTGAAGAATGTGCATAGCCATTAATATCATATAATTGTCTGAGGTATCAATTGCCAGGTTACATTTTACTTAGATGATTCTTTCAGAGAGGTAAATTAGCTTCTTTACTTCTCACTCATTTTAGACATTTTATCTAGAGCTGTATTCTTTTCTAAAAGAAAATCTGCCTTTGTTGCTTTCATTAAGTCTAGTAGAAGTTGTCTTTTGAGAATTGCAGGTCAAAGTAATATGCTTCTCAAAGACTGGACAGCGTGCAGCCCCCTTCCTAAGACAGGCAGTAAGAGATTATTCAGCATATGCCTCTTTTGGGCTTGTGCTATGGAGAGAAGAGAATGCTTCCGTATGGTGGAACATGTAAAAGTTCTTTCTTGTTTAGTCAAAACTTTCCAATTTTTGTTATTATTTATTTAAATTTAATTGTGCAGTATAAAATATTCAGCACTTGATAGTGCAATGTCCTTAAAATTCTTTACTTGTTATCAACTTTTTTTTACAATAATGTAATATGGTATGGAAAAGTATTTGAGATGCCAATGAAAATAGTAAAATGCATATAGCTTCTCAGCCTGCCCAACTTTTTCTAGTTGTATAACATTAAACTGTATATATCACATCTTGGTAGAGTATCCCATGGAAATATATATATATATATATATATATATATATATTATAGTCGATTTGTCAGTGACATGCAACTAATGTCATATTTAAAATCAAGATTAGAGGTTAGGTGGTTGAACCACCATAACGAAGTTGGAGTGATATAAATGATGTGATGTGACATAATAAAGATGAGAGAGTGATACTTGTATTTTTGGGTAACCTGCAGCATTGAGCATGATTATATTGGACACTTATTATTGTCTCTACATTTATGTATTTGTGTTGTATTATACACATAAAAGCCTACAGTTGTCACAAATTAAGGAGCAATATACAGGAGAGGATCCTTTTAGATTGTGGGTATGCCTTAAAAATATAGGACATTAATCTCTGGGCAAGGATCTTGTTGAAAAGCTGTATTCTTAAAGGAAGAACAATTGCCTAGATAAGAAATCAACGGTGTTATTAGTAATCCCATTCTTGTATTTAGTGAGAAGGTTAAATGCTACGTGGAAGATATCCACTTGGTATACCTTGCTTGTTGCAAGTTGCTTTGCATCTACAAAAACTGCAAAGTATTGTGATTGGAATGGATCACTGTCTCCTTCCATGTGTTGTAAGCTCTGGAATCAGTTTCTTCTCTTGCTTGCACATTCACCAATCTAGCAATTCTGCTATCCTGAACTGAAGGGGATGCCCCTGGGCCTCTGGTATTTTTGGGTGCTGGTTGTTCATGTTGTTGAGTGTGACCAGCTCTCCTCTTTCTTGCTTCAGCTACAATCCTTGGCTCAATGTTAGATGGAGCTTGAGTAAGGTCATCATGCCTTCTCTTAGTACCATCCGCCTCATCTTGCTCTCTTTGATATGCCCTCCTTGCCAATGGATCTGATGTTTTTGTGCAACCTGAAATCCCCTGTCCTCCTCCATGCAATAGATGTGCCTTCACTCTTGGGTAGGAGCCCTTGTACGTATTATTGCAAAGATTGCATCGCCATTCTCATGAGCCACCACCTCCACATCTTTGAAGCTTCGTCACATGCCTCCAAAGAGGATAATATTCAGCCCTTGGGTTGGCCCTAGGGCTTGAACTTGCAGCGGCACTTTGGCTGGAAGCAATTGCTGCAAAAATAGATTAAAAAAACAAATCTGTAAATAAAAAAGTTAAATAATAATAACGTTTTTCATATTTTTGGCTGTATAAACCCTAGAAAAATTGAAGAAACAGTAAGAAAAAGCTAAGAAATGAATGTGGCTTACCCAAATTAATTTTCTGTGGCTGAAACTACCCTAAAATGCAAGAAAAGAGGAGAAATATGGCTGTAGCTGAGCCAAATCTGCTGCAAAAATAAATTTAAAAAACAAATCTACAAATAAAAAACGTTTTTCATATTTTTGGCTGCATAAACCCTAGAACAATTGAAGAAATAGTAAGAAAAAACTAACAAAATGAATGTGGCTTACCCAAATTAATTTTCTGTGGCTGAAACTACCCCGAAATGCCAGAAAAGAGAAGAGAAATATGGCTGTAGCTGAGCCAAATCTGCTGCTACTGAAATCTCTTGCTGAAATCTCTTTCTCTTGCTGCTGAAATCTCTTTCTCCTGTTGCTGAAATCTACTTTGCTCACTGCTCAAAACACCCAAGCTGAAACAACTGTCAGTCTCCAAGAGAAACGACTTGCTGAATAGTGTGATGAGAGAATGAGACAAACTTCTCTTTTATAAGTTTAGAATAGGCTTCTAGAATTTACCGGAAACCTAAAAAGAAAAAAAAAAAAAAAACACATTACAACTGGGAAACGTGGCTTGTACGGCCGAGAAATGCGTTCCCGGCCGTACTACCACGTTTCCGTTTGGAAACGTGGCAGTACGACCAGAAACGCGTTTCCTGGCCGTACCAAATGCGTTTCCGTGTTTCGTACCGGTTTCCAGCTGGAAATGGCCCCCCCCCCCCCCCCCCACGTTTCCTGCAACATAGGTTTTCGGGTTTTAGTGCTTTTTGGGTCATTGTGTATATCATTTTGGTGTTTTCTGCTGTATTGCAGTTTCAGATATGAAGCTGAAAGCTGTGCAGAGTCTAGATTTAGGCCTCGGAGGGTAAGATCTAGATCTTTGGAGGTCCATCAACATCATTTTTGCAGGAAATTATCTGGCATTTTGTAGTCCAGTGGTAAAAAATTTAAAATTCTTAAATTTGGAAAAAATTTTAAAATTTTTCAGGGTTTGATTGGTGATTTTTTAAGCTGAAGTATTTTCGATTTTTCTGGGAAAGTCGGTCTATTCGCTGCCATCCTCTGCGTCTTCATTTCTGATCATTGTCAAAGACTAGTATATAGCAGCACGTTGCCCTCATCCATCGATCTGCGTCCATTTACCACCTACGCTGCCCTGGACCTGCAACAAACTCTCCAGCCATTTCACGCATTCCCTCACTGTCCTACGCTGCAGCCTTCCTCACTTGCGTATTACCTCCAACTCCTCACTCTTTTCTCCACCGAAACCCTTCCTTGCTGCCCTCTATACGCAGCCCTATCTGCTACCATTTCCGTTGCTCAAACCCTCCAGATTCGCAGCACCTGCTGTCCAACCTACAAACAAATTCACGCAGCTCCATCCTTTGCACGCTGCCATAAATTTGGCCGCCTATCCAACCTGCAAGGGGAAAACGCGTTATGTATCCCTCCGTTTACCCACAACCCCTCCATGCATTCCTGTTGCCACTGCCACACAACCATATATACGCTTCTGCCTACTCCATCCTCTCCTCAACGTTGCCGCAGTCACGTTCTTCTCTTTAGCTCCCTCGAAAGCATTTGTAGTCCCTCATTTTGCGTACATCTCTACTCTTCGAATCATCCATTCCCTTTCTCTGTCTGCTGCTGTCCATTTCTGCTATAAACCCTCATTCCACGTAGCTGCTCTTCAATCTTGCACACAACAAATCAAATACGACTTTCCTTCGTTTTCTTTTTCTTTATTTCATAGGTTTCATATATGCGTTAGTTTTTTTTTATAAAGTTCAGATTTTAAAACATTCGATTTCATTACATTTACTTTGTATTTTGTATATAGTTAATTTTTCATTTGAATGCATTTGGTTTACGTTGGTTTAGTTTTAGGTATATAAATGGTTAGGATGTATATATTAGTTTCATTAAATTTTAACTTAGGACTTCAACAAAAATAAAAATGAAAAAAATTTGATTTAGTTTATTTAGTATATATTTTTTTTAATTATTTCACCTTTTTACTTTAATTTTTCATTAAAAAATCTAAAACATTTAAAAAACCCCATTAAAAAATTAAAAAAATCTAAAAAAAAATCCTAAACATTATTTTTTTTTTTCTATTCCAAAAGTCCTAAACATTTAAAAAAAATCATAATTTTTTTTAAAACTTTGGTGACTAAGGATTTTAAAATGGAATAAAAAGGGTTTGTGCTTTAACGTCAAGAAAATTTAAATGTGGCCTATGGCCCATTAAAATTTTTATTTTAGGCCCTTTTCATTTTTCCATCGCATTAAAAGATTTTAAAATTTTCAGTTAACATTAAACATTATTGCCTAAGGAATAATAAAAATTCGAATTTAAAGTTCCTTAGTGTTATTAAATGCATTTCTCATGATTCTTCTATAGTCTAGTGCGATAAATCATATTGGCTTTTGGAGAAGATTGATTAATTCCTGGTCATTAATGATAATCATTTTAGATCTAGAATTCTTTGCATGCCGCAGTATTATTGTCACTTTTTCATCAGATATTGAAAATCGATTTGGATAACTTGTTTTATTCAAATATCGAAGGCACTGGTTATTTCTATCTTGTGGTCGTGTCTTGTTTACTTTGGCGTTAATTTATCAATCTGGTTTAGTCATTTAAATTCATCAAGTTATCCATCATTAAAATCTCCTAGAGTCTGTTTTTCACAAGCTATCCTCATCTATTCACCTAGAGACTACCCCCCTTGACTTGTCTAGGAGAGAGTCTAAACGGAGTGAGTAAGGATTTAAGAGTGACAACCCTTACTCTGAGCGTTTTCGCGCTGCCTAGACACTTTGTGTGATAACATGACCTATTTTCTCTCACATGTGCGAAGGATAGGGCTTTTGTAGGTCCGATTTACAGGAGGTTGAGGATTGCAAATCCAAGTTGCAAGAGGGCCGAAATTTGAATTTGACCTAGTTTGACTCTCGTTGACTTTGGAGACATTGTCTTGCTTGAGATTTTTTGGAAGGTTGACACATGCTAGAAAGAAGCGTTTCTGCTATTCCAAAGGATCGAAGTTTGACTTGGATAGAAGAAGCACATCATCAAGAAGGTCTGGCTTGGTCTTTGAAGGGTATTGGTCTTGGTTTAGAGGTCTTGGAATTCGTCATTTGAAGAATCTATAAGAAGATAGGAGATTTGTGGGTTTTCCTCTCAGGAGGAGAGGTTTTGGCCCTGGCTTGTAGCCTACATACTCTGTTCTTGTGTACAATTGATCTTTATGTTTTTGGTCATTGTTTGATGATAAGAACAACATAATAATAAGTGAAGAAGCTAATAATCAAGAAAAAGTAAAAATACATCAAAAGTAATTATCAAGTATAAGAGAAATCATTCTAACTATAGCCCTACCGATTTCTCAACATGGTATCAGAGCTAAAGTTGACAAAGGACATGATGAAGATCAGTGCATTGTTGAAGAAGTCATGGAAGCCATCTTCTATGATGGCGAGTCATCTCAAGCAAGGCATTAAAGCATTTTGGAATCTCCTATTATCTATCAAGAATCATATGACCATGACTTCTACTACAAAGGACAATGGGTTATTCTTAGCACTTACATGTATGTTTGAAGATGAAAATATATGGGTATTTGACAGTGGAGCATGACAGGTGAGCAAAAACAACTAAAGACCCTATCAAGAGGAAAATCTTCTGACTTTGTTGAACTTGGAGACAAGAAGAGCTATTCTGTAAAAGGAATTGGATCAACTTCTCTAGAGCTAGAAAATAGAGGAAACATACATCTCAACAACATTCTATTCGTACTAGGTTTGCGAAAGAATTTACTCTCTATTTCATGTCTAGAAGATAAGGGAGATAGAGTCGCTTTTATAGATGGAAAAGTTACGGTATGGGATAAAGGCTCTAGCATCAACAATGCAAAAATCATTTGCTCATGTGAGCTTTGGCATAGAAGGTTTGGACACCTTCACTGCAAAATCTTACCAACTCTAAACACAATGGTGAATGGCATCCTTGAACTAAAGGAGGATCATGATGGAGCGTGCAAGGGATGTGCATTAGGTAAAGATGTTAAGAAACCATTTGGAAGCAGTGCTTCAAGATCAAAGGAAATCCTGGATCTCATTCACTCTGATGTTTGTGGTCCTATGTCCAGAAAGTCTCTTGGAGGTCATTTATACTATGTAACTTTCTTTGATGAACACTCAAGGAAAACTTGGATCTATTTTCTGAAGTCCAAGGATGAAGTATTCAAAAAATTTCAAGAATTCAAAGCGGAAGTAGAAAATATTATAGAAAGAAGGATAAAAATAGTGAGATCTAACAGTGGAGGAGATTACACATCAATGGAGCTCATAGCTTTCTGTAAGGAGACTGGAATTAAGAGGCAGCTGATAGTTCCATATAATCCAGAGCAAAATGGAATAGCAGAATGAAAGAATCACTCAATTGAAGAAAGTGTTAGAGCTATGTTACATGATCAAGACTTACCTTAATTTATGTGGGGTAAAGCATCCAAAACAACTGTCTAAATTCAAAATCGAAGTCCTCAAAGATCCCTTGACAACATGACTCCTGAAGAAGCATTCATTGGGAAGAAACCATGTGTAGACCATCTTCAAATATTTGGTTGTCCTGTCTACATTCACATTCCAAATGACAGAGGAATGAAGTTGGATCCTATAAGCATGAAAGGCATATTTGTTGGCTATAGTAATACCTCAAAGGCATATAGGATCTAAAAGAAGGGCACCGAATTGAAGTAAGGCAATATGTGATCTTTGATGAAAGTGTTGCATATAAGAAATATAAAGATCTCCCGATTGATTCTGATGATAAAGAACTACTGATATTTGAAGAATGTTCTAGGGAGGAAGAGGATTCCAATCATGAAGTAGAAGGTCCTAATGAACCTATGCACCAAGTCATCATTCCTGTAAATAGAAAGAGACCTAATTAGTTGAAGTCTACTCTTCAAGATGCAGAAGGATATGCATCAGCTAAGGGTACATTCAGGGAAAGCAAGAAGCCTAAAAGATATTTAGGGTATATGATAAAGTTGATTGAAGTAGAACCATCCACCTTTGAAGAAGTTTTCAATCATTGAGAATGGAAGATGTTATGAATTAAGAATATGAATCAATAAGGAAGAATGGAGTTTGGGAAATCGTTCCTGGGCCGAAAGACAAATATGTGGTGACTTCCAAGTGGCTCTACAAGATTAAACATGTAGTAGATGGAAATATATATATATATATATATATATATATATATATATATATATATAAAGCAAGATTTGTGGCTAGGGGTTTCTCCCAACAAGGCATCGATTATGAAGAAACATTTGCACCTCCAACTAGATACACAACTATATATGATCGTTGGTTTCTTTGGCAGCATCAATGGGATCGAGCATCCATCAAATGGATATCAGGACAACATTCCTGAATGATACTATTGATGAAGAAGTCTATATGGAACAACCCTTGGGATTTGAAGTGAATGATAGAGAGACTTACGTCTGCAAGTTGAAGAAGGCACTTTATGGGCTTAAGTAATCTCCAAGGGCTTAGTATGCAAGGATGGACACATATATACAAAGATTGGGCTTCCCAAAAAGTTTTGCTAATCCGAATCTCTATATCAAAGTAGTGAAGGATGAACCTGTAATCATTCTTCTATATGTGGATGAGCTTCTCATGATAGGTGTCAAAGGTCATATTCAAGAGTGTAAGAAGCAATTGGCAACAAAATTCGATATGAATGTTCTGGGGCTAATGCACTATTACCTGGGGTCGGAAGTTTGGCATGGACCTGGCGAGATATATCTAGGTCAAGGAAAATATGTGATTAAGATGCTGCAAAGGTCTAGCATGATGGATTGCAAATGTATGACAACCCCCATGATCACAAATTTGAAAAGGCTAAGAAGCTCTGATTCAAGCCTTGTGGATCCTACAAGGTATAGACAATTTGTTGGCTCTTTGATGTATATAGTGAACACTCGACCATACATTTGTTTTGCAGTGAATATTCTTAGTCAATGTCAGATAGAGCCTTAATATGACCATTGGATAGCAGCCAAGCATATACTGAGATATTTGTGAGGAACAATCCCTTTTTGCCTGAAGTATGATAGAAAGAATGATGTCCAATTGATTGGATATACATATTTTGATTGGGGAAACAATGAGACAGATGGAAGAAGTACTGCAGGAGGATGTTTTACCTTGGGATCCTCTATGGTATCATGGATGAGTAGAAAGCAAGAGTCAATTCCTTTGAGTAGTGTTGAAGCTGACTACATTCCAACATTTGAAGTTAGTAGAGAAGCTATCTGGTTGAGGAAGTTGTTGTCTAACTTGTTTGAAGGACCGATTGACCCTACAGTTATACATTTTGATAACGCTAGTTGCATAAGGTTGTTTGAGGACCCAGTATTCCATGGAAGGACAAAGAACATAAATAACAAGTATCATTACATACGAAAATTGGTGCAAGATGGAGTGTTGCAGCTACAATATATCTCCACCGATGAGCAGGTAGCTGACATTTGGACAAAATCTCTTCCTAATAAGAAGCTTGTATATTTGAGAGACAATCTTGGATTGGTTGATATCTCCTCCCTAGTTTAGAGGGAGAGATAGACACATCATTCTTGTCTTCACTTTGTGAAAAAAGAATGGAGGATTGGGTAAGCATTTGGTTTCCGACACTCTTTTATGATGAGTTAGGTGTTGATTTGGGGTAGCATCAGATGTGCTTTAGCCACAAAATTTGGTGGAGAGGTTGGGGCACATGAGATCTCCAATATTCAGAGAAGGTTTGGGCAGATTCTAAACAGATAAGGAGATATTAAAATAATTAATATTTTTAATGGAGTCCCTAAGTCTAAACTTAGGGAAAATAAAATATTAATGTGTATTAATATGAATCTGTGTTAGAATGGTCCAAAAGACATGGATCAAGCCAGATTTAATCTTAGCTGTTGATTAGGGACTTAATCTCAGCCGTTGATATGTCAACAGGAAAAGTATAAGAGGAGGCTTAAGGGTCACTTGGAGAATACACCAGAGTGATCAGTCATTCTATTCTCTAGAGTGAGGTTTGCTAAGAGAGATAGAATTAGTGATTGGGTGATGCAGCTGAGGGGCATTTGAGTACAGAGAGACAGAGAGGCAGAGATAATGCCGGGAGAGCAACGCAATAGCCAAGGGGAGTGACGTAAAGCCAGCCAGGGCTCATGCAGGGCCACGTAGAGGTTGTTGGGGGCTGCGCAGAGCATCAAGGAGGCAGCGTTACTGACGCAGAGGGCCAGAGGGCTGACGCAGGGCATCCCAGGGATGACGGAGACCTATCCGGGGTGACGCAGGGCCAGCGTGGGACAAATAGGGGCTGATGCAGTCTAAAGAGAGGTTGACGATGGGGTTTTTGGGGCAAATTTGCACCGAGTAGCTGCCGAAAGGATTATCCGGGGTTTCAGCCAGAAGATTTGTTAGAAACTGAGAGGTATTACTGCCAAGGAAATTCTCTGTTGGGTAGTCCAGTTTTGGCACCCAGATTGTACTCTGATATTGCTTAATAAGAAAAGCCTCAGATAGCTGCACCAGTTTTCCCACATTGGGTTTTCTCAAGGACATTAGTCCAAAAATAATGGTGTCATATGGTGTGTTTGTTTCCGTTTCTTTTAGTTGTTAATCTATAATATGTTTAGCATGCACAAGTGTTTATTTTCAGTATTTACATTGTAAATAACTTGTTAAGGAAAATAACAAGTAGGTAGGAATAAATCAGATAAAGTGCATGGAGGGTTTCTAACTAGTAAACTTAGAAATTTCAACATGGTATCAGATGGTGATTGCAAATCACAAGAGGACTAAAGGAAATCATTCGAGCAGAGCAATAGCAGCAGAAAACAACTGTCCTAAGGTGACAAAAGCTGTTTCTATCAGAGTAGCAACAAGGAAGAGTGACACAATGCCTACATCATCAAGGGTGAGCCGGGAAGAGGCAGTGCAGAGGCTAAGGAAGGCAAGAGAAGCCTCACGTAGAGCCACGCAGTAGCTGGGAGGGCTGACGCAGTTGGCTAAGGAGGCTGGGTTGCTGGTGCCGGGATTGCATAGAGCCTAGGAGCTCTCACCTTCAAGTTGCTGGGGTTTAGAAGGCTGCGGGAATATTGCAGAGTGGAGCTGGTGAGGTACTGTAGTCAGAACAATTCCTGACAGAGCAAGGCCAAAGGAGTTGCTACCGAGGGTTTCTAGCCGAGGAACCCGGATCAGTGGTACGGTTGCACAAGACAATCAGAGTAGGGGGCATCTCGACAGCCGCAAAAGGATTTCTAGGAGGGAAATCAGGACTCACAGGGAGTCCAGAAGAGAACTTTTAGACGGGAAGTAGAGACTCAAAGGAGTCGAACAAAGAACTTCCAAGAGGGAAGTATAGGAGCGTCATGGCACTACACGAGTAAGAGACCAGAATAGACTGGACAGAGCATTGAACTTCGCAGTTTGGAAGGCCATAATCTTATCCGTACTTGACAGGATTCGTGTCAAGAACTTCGCCTTGAAGGTAATAGCTATCCCAATCGACCCCAATGATAATGACAGGTACGAGGAGGCGACGGTGAGGGCCAAGAGCATTATCCTTGATGGGGTCAAGGATCAAGTAGTACCACACATAGCCGAGAAGGAAACAACATTTGAGATGTGGGAGGCTCTCAAGAAGTTGTATCAACATACTTTTGTGCAAAGAAGAATGCTGCTTGAGAATCAGTTGAGGTCGTATCAAATGAAGAAGGGAGAACCGATTGACACCTTCCTTGGAGGACTCAATGAGATCCAAGATCAGTTGACTGCTATAGAGGCGACACCGGATCAGGAGCTGATGGTGAGGACAACCCTGAATGCTATCTCAGAAGACTGGGAGGTGTTTGTCCAGAGTATACTGGGCAGAGGGACTCTCCCACCTTGGGACGAGATGTGGGCAGTTCTTTGCCAAGAAGAGATTAGACGGTAGTCGAAGACGTGTAGCAGCAGCAAGGGGATCAAAGTCAAGCAAGAGGAGGAAGATGTGGCCCTAGCATCTAAGGGAAAGCAGGAAAAGCGGAAGAAGAAAGATCTCTCCAAGATCAAGTGCTTCCACTGTGGGGAGCTGGGTCATTATGCGACCCAATGTCCAAGGAAGAAGAGTAAGGGAGAGTCTTCTGAGACGAAGGCAGCACCAACACAGGCAGAGAAAGAAGTTTTGACAGACAATGACTGTGCCATGAGTGCACACGCACCACTTGAGCGGAAGTTGGGAGAGATCGAGCTGTAGTCAGATGAACTATAGGCGATGAGGGGCAGGATCCTCGAGGTACCCAGCCTATTGGATTAGACCTTGCTACGGGAGCCCCGAAGAGGAGTGGCAGGACTGACTGAGTCGGGTAGAGATGGATGCGGATGGACCAACAGAGAGTGCTACAGTGCAGGAGTCTCGAGACAGCGCAAGGCTAGTAGGTTGCAGCAGTGCGAGAGGCACAGGAGTGTTGCACCAGTGCAGGATGGCACAGAGAGGTGTGCAACGGTGCGAGATGCAGGGAGTTGTTGCAGTTGCGTAGAGGTCAGGGAGGGAGCACTTGTCGGCGGCAGAGGGAGCTTCAACATCAGTGGGTGTCTCTAGCCCAATAGGGAGGTCAGATTGAGAGATTAGTTACTTACTTCTCAATAACTGAGTTGTAGTGCAGCAGTTGGCAGCACGATGCAATATGATGAGAGGAGGTGTAGTGCAGATGCAGTGTTGGGAGAAAGGACCAACAACAACACGGATGCAGAGGGGGCTGTCATAAAGATGCAACAGTGGCAGTGGCAGAACCATGGGCAGCAATGCAGGATGCAACAGTGCAGAGGATATTGGCAGGAAGGCATAGCATTAACACAGGTACCGATGCCGGATGATTAGAGTAATACTCAGTGAGGAGTATTGCTAGAGCACAATCCTCGCTAAGAGGGAGTGTTGATTTTGGGTAGCATCGGATGTGCTCTAGCCACAAAATTTGGTGGAGAGGTTGTAGCACATGAGATCTCCAATACCCAGAAAGGGTTTGGGCAGATTCTGAACAGATAAGGAGATATTAAAATAATTAATATTTTTAATGGAGTCCTTAAGTCTAAACTTAGGGAAAATAAAATATTAATGTGTATTAATATGAATGTGTGTTAGATGGATCAAGGCAGATCTAATCTTAGCTGTTGATTAGGGACTTAATCTCGACCGTTGATATGTCAACAGGAAAAGTATAAGAGGAGGCTTGAGGGTCACTTTGAGAATACACCAGAGTGATCAGTCATTCTATTCTCTAGAGCGGGGTTTGCTAAGAGAGATAGAATTAGTGATCGGGAGATGTAGCTGAGGGGCATTTGAGTACAGAGAGGCAAAGATAGTGCCGGGAGAGCAGCGCAGTAGCCAAGGAGAGTGACGCAGAGCCAACCAGGGCTCACGCAGGGCCACGCAGAGGCATCCAAGAGCTGCGTAGAGCCTCACGGGGGCTAGCGTTTTTGACGCAGAGGGCCAGAGGGTTGATGCAGGGCATCCTAGGGCTGATGCAGACCCATCCGAGGTGACATAGGGCCAACGTGGGACAAAGAGGGGCTGATGCAGTGCAGAGATAGGCTAACACTGGGTTTCTAGGGCAAATTTGTGCTGAGTAGCTGCCGGAAGGATTATCCGGTACTTCAGCCAGAAGATTTGTCAGAAATTGAGAGGTATTACTGCCAAGGAAATTCTTTGTTGGGTAGGCTAGTTTTGACACCCAGATTTTACTTTGATATTGCTTAATAAGAAAACCCTTAGATAGTTGCACCGGTTTTCCCACATTGGGTTTTTTTGGGGACATTAGTCCAAAAATAATGGTGTCATATGGTGTGTTTGTTTCTGTTTCTTTTAGTTTCTTATTTGTAATATGTTGAGCATGCACTAGTGTTCCTTTTCAATGTTTACATTGTAAATAACTTGTTAAGGAAAATAACAAGTAGGTAGGAATAAATCAGATAAAGTGCATGGAGGGTTTCTAACTAAGTAAACTTAGAAACTTCAACATTAGGGCAGCCAATAGGTAAGAGTAGTTGAAGAGGAAATTCTTTAAGGACATGGTATTCCATGACATGAATTCCCTAAAAGGACATACCTTGTGAACACCCGGGTGGGGTATGTGCCTTGAGAGACAATGATGATGGTGTCTATCAGTAGTTATTATCTCGCCAACATTGTGCTCTGATTTTGTGGAGAGATAGAGCCGTTAGTCAAGGCGTTGCTATGTGACAATGTTGGTTGGTATGATGAGATGCAATGAGATAAGCTGAAATAATAGCTTATAAGATGGCTTATCAAAATGTACTCTTGATTGTTGTATATTGTAAAAAGAAAGAAAACTATTATTGCTATTTTTTGCAACATGGGTTTCATGCTCAAGGTCATTTTATTTAGAGGTCAAGCACACATTGACTGCTTCTAGGGTTGTCAGAGTCAAGAAGTGAATAGAGTCATTGCCATATGAAGAAGACCCCATTGGGCATATTGTAACATGTCAAAATAATTATTTTTGTATTTAAAGTGTCAAAATACCCCTCCAAGGCCAAGTCGGCCTGGCAGCTAAGAAGTTGATCTCATTAGGGCATGTCCTCCTCCTTAGAACCTATATATAGGGGAGAACTCCACCTCCTATGGACACACTCATTCCTCATCATCCAAGCAAAGAAGAGGTAGAAGAAAGGCAAGCGGAGAAAGATAGAAGGAAGAAAGACCAGGTTTTTGGGTTAATTTCCTCTCTCTTTCACACACATGCGAAGATAATGCTAGGGTTTTGCAGCTACAAGGTCGAAGTTCTGAAGTTGCAGAAATAAGGTCGAAGAAGGGACTTTTAGGTCATCTACTAGCCCTAGAAGGAAAAGCAACCCAAGCGAAGGAGCAAGGAAGCC
Source organism: Pinus tabuliformis (assembly GCA_031772625.1). NCBI lineage: Eukaryota > Viridiplantae > Streptophyta > Pinopsida > Pinales > Pinaceae > Pinus > Pinus tabuliformis. The sequence continues at coordinate 392,537,884 of CM062814.1, read as the reverse complement.
TTGGAAGCCCTAATTTTTCTCATACGTGTGGAAGCAACAACTGTTGTTGGGGCCGAAAATTTCAGTCCTGCAGTGGAGGCCAAAATTCTGTAGCTGGGGGTCAAAAATGTGCGGTTGGAAGAGATTTGACTAGGCTTGGCTTGGATAGAAGAAGCACATTATCAAGAAGGTCTGGTTTGGTCTTGGAATGGTATTGGTATTGGTCTAGAGGTCTTGGAATTCGTCATTTGAGGGATCTATAAGAAGAGAAGAGATTTGTGGGTTTTCCTCTCAAGAGGAGAGGTTTTGGCGCTGACTTGCAGCCTACATCCTATGTTCTTTTGTACTATTGACCTTCATGTTTTTGGTAGCTGTTTGATGATAGGAACAACATAATAACAAGTGAAGAAGCTAATAATCAAGAAAAAGTAAAAATACATCAGAAGCAGTTATCAATTATAAGATAAATCATTCTAATTATTGCCCTATTGATTTCTCAACATTATAGACATGATTTTCTTGAAATTTCGAATGATAGAAAGAGAAACAGAATGCAACATGCCACCACAACATACATTGATGAACTACCAAAGAAACCCAAGGCTGAAGATTCAGGTATTGAAGATTTCTTTTATTTTTTTGCTGTTACAGGTTCAATTGTAGATAGCGATGATTTTGGCTAGTAGATAGTGGTGCCGCAAGGCACATGACAGGAGATCGTGACAACCTCACAAGTCTAATCGAAAGAAGACTATCTCAAGAAGTAGAACTATGTGTGATCAGATTTTTGAAAAAATCAATTTTCTGAGGTTTTGTTTCCAAAAAACGTCGCCGCTTCGTCCTTGCTTTGTGCAACATTGAGCTGGCTCATACATATATGAAACTCTAATTATTGTCATAATATTTATACTAAGAGTACATCATTCTCATAAATGTTTGCAAGTGTTCAAAATATTCTCTAGCATATCTTAGATTCATGACATATTAGAGAATATAGCAATGCCTCTCTTGGAAACAAGTGATTTGAACATTTTCCATTTCATATGTTCATCCTATAATGTTTTGAATAGATGTTTTTATTTAGGAAGCCCGGTGGTGCACTGCTTTATATTTTTCTTTGGCAATTTCCTTGATAACAGATTTGGAGTGGATTCTGCCCCTGCTATTGTCTTCTTGAAAGATCCTTTTGCAGAACCTGTTGTACATTATGGTACATAACTTGAACTTTGCAGACATCTCTTCTATCTTTTAAAAGTGTCTTTAGCTCCCCTCTATCTTTGTTTAGCTATTATTTTTGGTTGTAATTGTGAGTCCTGACCTACTCTGGTCTTTCGTGAACTTCTGTAAAAATTTTAAATTTTGTATAGCACTTGACTTTCTTCTTGCTGAGAGAAGAATTAATGTGTGTGTTCTCTCTTATTACAGGGGCTATCAATAGTTCTGATTTTCATACTCTGATGGAGCAACATAAAAGTCATGGTGAGTATCTTTGTTCACATGAAATGTAGAGATAGATGTGATTTTGGTATTTGAAATTGAAACATCATTTAGACCACAATGTACTACAAAGCTAGTGTCTGAACGAAAGTGGCATAAAGATGTAGATATAAAACTATGCAGGAACCCAAAAGGAAGTGATTGTGAAACAATTCCAAAACAGAGGGTTCAAGTACCAATATGATTCAGATTGTTATGGTAATAAGAACAGATAACATCTAGGAACTGCCCAATGAAGTGTAATAAAAAAATGAATTGATATGGAATTAAGTGATTTAGATGTTGGTCTGACATCTTTGGAAGCTCATATAGCTGAAAGAGATCATTTAGGATTCTATTCAGATCTCCATTTTATCCCTTTGGTGTAGTTTGCTCAGAATTTAAAAGATGCCCTCAAAGAATTGCTTTCGATTCTTTGTCAAATGGAATGAAAACTTTTATAATTGAAGCAGCATGGTTCCCTAAAAGTATTTGGCCTTGACTCAAAAGAATTGAAAACTAAGAAAGGTGGCTTTGGCATATGATGATCTTCTTCTCTTTTTCTTGCAACTGATTGACAGCCTCCTATGACATTTTCTCTTCGCTATGATAAAAGTTTTCATACACATCATCAAGTAACAATGAGATCTTTGGTTTCTCCAAAATAAATCTGCAAACAAACTGCCCCCCTTTCTTGCCTTCAAGAAAATCTCCACACATTAATCAGGATTTGGGAACACAATCAGATTGCACCATAAGGCTTACTGTCTTTGCTTGGATGGCTGAAATCTGCTGTCATACACTGAAAGATTACTGGATTGGAAGTCCATGAATGTGCCTGTAACCTAGATATACATTTTTACTGATTCTATATGTTCCTTTTGCATGATATGAATGCCATCTGAAAATATTAACGTCTGATTTTGTATGTCTTGCCATTATTTCATTTCACAAAGTCCTTTCTCGTGTACCATAAACTCATGATATCTTGGTTCTTCATGCTGATTTTCATAATACAAACACTCCATTCCGCATTGAAATCATTGTGATGAGAATCAATGGAATCAAACAATTGACCCCTTCAAGGATCACAAATCTGCTCCTGAAAATGATTAGAAAGGAAAAGTGCAAATTTGTGTCTTCAGCTGTCGAGCTCTCACTATTGGCCTCATGTTAACCCCTAGATCTACTTCCTAGAAATCTAGAGGGTTAAAGGCCAGCTTGCATTATCTCTCTGGTGATCAGTGATGGATTTTAGGCATTGGTATACGAGTCAAGGTCTGGTTGCATTGCAATATTCCAGGCACAAGGTCGTCTGATTGATCTTATTCCTATTCTAGAGACAGGTTGCACAGAATTTGGTCATGATAAAGATTATTCTAGGCATTTTGAGGGACAGGTTCTTGCATGTCAATGTTGATCACACCTTGAGATTCGTCGCGAGAAATCAAGCCTGATGAGTATAATATCAGGGGTTATCTAAAGAATTTCTACTTTTAGCAGTTGGCAGACATGAGTGACACATGGAAGTCGTAAAATGTGACACATGGCAGCCTTCCTATGGTAGGCAATGTTGAAGAATGTAACCAGGTTTGGTCTTCATATTTATATTCGAGTCAAAGAATGAAAAATAATTTTTTATTGTTATTATTAACTTATTAAAGCATGGGTTTCATGCTTGGGTCATCATGCTTTAGGTCAAAGTCCCCATTGAGGACTTCTAGTATTTATTCTGAGTCATTAGAGTCATTGTCCATTTAAAGAGACCCTTCTTGGGCTTTTGAATCATGTAAAAAGCTTTATTATTGAGTCAAATTAAGTATTTGACACCTTCACACCAAGTCAGCCTCAAGAAGATCAAGTCAGCTTTAATTTGGGCAATTTGACCTCACCCAAAGCCTATATATACAAGCAGTTTGATTTCATTTGGAGACATCAACTCAAGTAGTTTGATCTATCTCAAGGAAGTGCAGAAAAGTGCGAAGTTCAAGGTGAAGAAGGACGAAATACAAGTCAAAGGTTTTGGGCTATCTCTTTCTCTCTCTTATGCGAAGTTACAGGGCCAGTTGTTGGATCAAAGTTTTACTGCTGGAAGGGTTGAAGTTCTGAAAGTGCTGGGTTGAAGTTTCTACTGCTGGAAGGTTGAAATTCTGGGTTTGCTGGGTGGAAGTTCTCCTGTTGCAGGGTCGAAGATCTAGGTCGAAGTTGCTGGAAGGAGACGCTGACTTGGTGGTTGGAGGCTAAGTCACCGGGTTCGGTGAATTTAATACTTGGTATTCGAAATTCACCGAACCTCAAGAAAAATTGAACTTGTTCGAATGTGTTCTCCGAATAAAATGTCAAACCTGAACGTCGAACCCGAACGCCGAATTTGAATGCCGAACTTGAAAGCCGGAAAAAAAATTGCCTTGAAAATCACCTATAAATTCGTTTACGTTCGCTTTTATTTGGTTAAAAAGTTTGAATTTTTATGTGGGTTAAGTAACTTAGGGTTTCGTTGGCAGCCGTTTAACAATTAAAAAAAAATAGTCACTCGACTGGTTTATGTATTGCCGCAGCTTGCCTTTTGTCTTGATTCACAAATCACAGACAATAGCATACGGGCCACGACATAGCGCATACCCATCGACTACGCTACACCGTCGCCAGTCTCTCGCGGCGTCTCGACTCCCAACTCCAGTCTCCAGTCTCTCGCGTCTTCAACTCCACTATCCAATCTCCCGCTCGACCGGTCGCTTGAGCCTCACAGTCAATCTCTTGCTTGTCCGACGTCGATCAAGTGGTTGGTCTCTTGCTCGTCGTAGTGGAAGTTTGGAACTAGACTCCTGCTTAGTGTGACAGCAAGCCACAACCCCCAGCGTGACAACAAATCTGCTGCTTGAATGCTTCTTGGTTCTCCATGTCACAAGCTCAGCAAGTTGCAGCCCGTAGTCTGCAGACTCCTGACTCAGCCTACAGGCCCCAAGCGTGACGCAACACCCTCACAACCACCTAATCTCAGAGGCATTAAATAGGCTTTCGTCCCTCTTCCTCTTCCTCGACACAGTGAGCAGTCCAGGTAAGTCAAAATGCACATTTTTTTTATTGGTTAAAACTTAATAAGTTAATATATACAATTTAGTAGTTTTTTTTTAATATAGTGTTTGGACTCTTAGGCTTCAGACTGCGAGATCCAAACTGTTTAAATTTATTTTATAAATTATAGTTTCATTCTGCAAAAAAAATATAAAACTAATTAAAATGTAAATTAAAAAAGAAAACTGCAGATATTTCAGGTTTCACCTCAGTCTTCAACAATCAGAAACTTCAAATTTCAATAGCATCCCCAAAATCAATTGCTGTAGCATGGAATTTTGCCAAAAAAGAGGGGAAATATCTTTTGTGTTAGCTGTGTGGACATCAATTCACTGGCTCTTTAACTAGAGCAGTGGATCACCTTCTCAGTGTTAGCAATGGAAGTGGAGGTGGTGTTGAGGGCTGCACTGAGATCCCTGATGAACAAAAAACTGCAGTGGAGAAAGACTATTTCACTTCCAAGATGGAATAGGAGAAAAGGGAAAATAAGAGGCGGTGAATTGAGAGGGAGATTGCCATGTCTTCCTCAAACACCATTAATTCATTCTCAACCATTGGTGTATCAAGTTCTACTCAAGTAAAAATAGGGGGAACCAAAACATTAAATCAATTCTGGAAACCCGTGGAGAGACAAGGAGTTGATGATGCTGTTGCAGAAGTCTTTTATGCATGTGCAATTCCCTTTAATGTGGCGAGGAGTCCATATTTTAAGAATGTAATTAAAAAGGCCATTGATTTTGGGAAGGGCTATGTTCCTCCCAGATCTGAAGCTTTAAGGACTGCTTTGGTAAAGAAAACAAGAGACAAAGTGACAAAAAAGTTGGTTCAGATTAAAGAGTCTTGGAAGCATACAGGATGCACAATTTTGAGTGATGGTTGGTCAGATTTGTGTCATCGCCCATTGATCAATGTGCTTGTTTATAGTCCTCAAGGGGTACTTTTATTGAAGGCAGTTAATGAAATGGATCGAGTGAAGACATTAGAATTTATTTTTGGAATTTTGGATGAAGCAATTCAAGAGGTTGGGGAGAAAAATGTGGTCCATGTTATTACAGATAATGCATCAAATTGCGTTGGTGCAGGGAATATGATTATGGAAAAGTATAATCACGTTTATTGGACCCTTTGTGGAGCTCATTGCCTAGATTTAATGTTGCATAATTTAGCCAAATTTCCTTAGGTCAATGAGACAGCCCGAAGAGCCAAAACAATTGCAAACTTCATCATCAACCATCATCTCACTTTGAGCATATATAGGAAGAATGAATCAAAAGAGTTGTTGAGGCCTTGTGATACAAGGTTTGTCACTTTTTATATTACTCTGAAAAGAGTTGTTGAGGAAAAAGCAAGCCTAAGAGCTGTTTTCTGCAATAATGAGTGGGAGAGATCTCCCCTTTCAAAAGAAACTAAGGGGAGAAATGTTGAACAAATAGTGCTCAATAATAGCTTTTGGGAAAATGCAAACAAGGTTTTAAAAATATGTGGCCCAATTGTTAATGTCCTCCGGATGGTTGATGGTGACAAACCTTGTATGGGTTTTGTTTATGAAAGCATTGATCGTTGCAAAGAGGCTATTGCAAGTGTTTTTAATAATGTGGAAGTTGATTACCAAGAGATATGGGATTTAATTGATCAAAGATGGAAGATGATGCACAGTCCATTACATGCAGCAACATGCTCTTTGGACCCTAGATTGTTTGGGTTATCAAGACATAGGGATGAAGAAGCCATGAATGGACTTATCCAGGCTATTGAGAAGCTAAATCCAGATCCAGTAATTGCAGGTTTAGTCAGATGTCAGTTGAGGGCATACATGTTAGAAGAAGGGTTATTTAGAACACAATCAACAAAGTATGATAGGAGCATAAGTGATCCAACAGTATGGTGGGAATTTTATGGTTCAGGGGCACCAGAATTGCAAAATTTTGCAATTCATATCTTAAACTAGGGATCAAGTGCATCAGCATGTGAAAGGAACTGGAGTTCCTTTGACCACATTCATTCCAAGAAAAGAAATAGATTGTTATCCGGAAGATTAGAAGATCTTGTTTATGTTCGTAGTAACTTGCATTTGGCTTTGAAAAATGTGGCTAAAGAGTCATCCAATTCCTCTACTCCATGGATCGATCCTGTTCCAAATGCATCAAGGCATGAAGTTGATTTGTACGTTGATAGTGACATTGACAGGGAATTGAGTGATGAATCTGATGCTGAGGCATCTAGCAGATTCACAGCTCCTACTGCTATTGATGATATAGAACTTTTTGATATAACAAGTGGGCCATAGGAACATCAAGAATAAAACTTGTGTTCCTATTTTAGACTTCTAGTTTACTTTTTGCATGGACAATTTTCTAAAACTGCCATGCTACTTTAAACTTTCGAGTTTATATACTTTGAATACTTTTTTATTTGATTGCTTTTCAATATATGAAATCTGATATGGCCCATGGTTTTGTTGAATTTGATATGGGTGCCAATGTCTATGATGAATTTCTCACCTTGTTTACTATGTATGGAAGTTGGTTCTTTATTGGCACTCGCTTTCATGGTTTATAAAATTATGCGGAAATGATTTAAAAGTTTGAGCAATAACCCTATGTGTTTGGAATGTGCATTATGGACTTTGAAATTTGACTTTAAATTGATTTTTTTTTTCAAATTTCTATAGGTCAAATTTTATGTCGAACTTTATCGACAAAATTTTAGGTGCCAAACTTTATTCGAATTTCGAAGTTGTCGAACTCAAACACGAACACGAACGTGGTGACTTACGTTGGAGGAGCTCTGTGTTTAGGTCGAAGAGTCTCGGATTATCTCATCTTAACTATTGAAGGAAGAAGTTTGACTGGGTTTTCCCTAGATAGGGGTTTTGCCCTGGCAAAGTGCCTACATCTTGTGTCTCTTGTTTTGTGATCTTCATACACATATATTTTGGTAATTGCTAGATGAAAGATAATATAATAAAAGATATAAAAGAAGCTAATATAATTCTCAAGTAATTATCAAGAAAGAGAAATATAACCCCAATTCTACTAGCCTCGATTTCTCAACATGGTATTAGAGGTAAGGTCAGGGAAAATTGGAGTTCAATCAATTGGATTGAAAGAAATGGCTACTCCATCTATTATAAGATACTTGAAAATGGGACTCAACATTGCAGAATGCTGGATCAAAAGGATCATCTACAACTTATTCAACAAGGTCAAAGACAAAGGGTTTTTGGCTGCACTCACAGGTTCACTCAATGATGACAATGCATGGATTATTGATAGTGGAGCATCAAGGTACATGACAGGAGATAGAAAACATCTGCATACTCTATCAAAAGAGCAATCTTCCAATGTAGTGGAATTGGGAGACAACAAAAGCTATGCTGTTAAAGGACTGGGATCAACCTCTTTCAAGTTGGACAATGGAGCAAAGCTACATCTCAACAATATACTATATGTTCCAGGCTTTAAAAAGAATTTACTTTCAATTTCTTGCTTAAAAGATAAAGGTGATAGAGTTGCTTTTGTAGATGGAAAGGTTTTGACTTGGGGTAAAGATTCAAGCATCGATAAAGCTAGAGTCATTGGGATTTGTGAAGGAAGTTTATATAGCGTATTAACACCATCTCCTCAAGCCCTAGTTCACATGGAAATCAATCCCATGGAACTATGGCATAGAAGATATGGTCATCTACATTACAAGTTTATTCCCTCTCAACAAATTCGTAAATGGCAGGTGCTCCGAAGTGTAGAACCATTGCAAAACAGAGTTGGTGCTCTGGAGGTTGGAGCCTCACTGAAGTCCAAGTTGGAGCTTGGCAACTAATCACAACTAGATATATACTTATATTGTATTTATTTAATTGCACTGTTTTGTGTTAATAGAGGCATTAATTCTAGTTGTCTGTTTCTTTGTTTCATATATATATATATGTGCTTTTGGTAACAACAAGAACAACAAAAAAGAGGAATACTGATTCACCCCCCCAGTATTTCCAACAATTGGTATCAGAGCAGGCTTCTTCATTTTTTGGTAACAACAAGAACAACAAAAAAGAGGAACACTGATTCACCCCCCCTAGTATTTCCAACAATTGGTATTAGAGAAGGCTTCTTCATACTAGCTTAACAGCTTGAAGAAGGATCCACAGCGATGACGAGAAATCACGAAGCATCAGGAAGACCTCCTTTGTTCGATGGCACTAACTTTGGTTTCTGGAAAAAAAGAATGACCTACTACTTAATGTCCCTTGGACTTGAAGTCTGGCATTTTGTTCAAAATGAATACCAAATGACTACCACTCTTCCAACAGATCAAGACGAGAGGAAAGCCTACATCGCAAATGCAAAGGCCTTGAACTCCATCATTAGTGGAATCACTGATTCCGAGTTTACAAAAGTCATGCATTGTACCTCTGCCAAAGAAACGTGGGAGAAGCTAGTTGGCTTATATGATGGAGACTCAAAAGTCAAGAAGGCAAAGCTTCAAACTCACAGTAGACAATTTGAAAATCTAAGGTTGGAAGATGAATAAGACATTGCAGCATACCTCCTCTGAGTAGCTGAAGTGGTCAACTCCCTGAAAGGATTGGATGAAAAAATTGAAGAAAGTACCATTGTTCAAAAGGTATTAAGATCCCAGACAGATTTGACTCCAAAATAAGCGCCATAGAAGAAGCAAAGGATCTAGATACCCTCAAAATGGATGAACTCCATGGAATCTTCACTGCCTATGAGATGAGGAAAGGTGGCCCAAGCTCCAAAGATGCAACATTCAAGGCCTCAAAGTCAAAGAAGGGGAAAGAAAGGAATGACTATATTGATGAGTACGATGTGGAATCTGAATTGGCTCAATTTGAACGAAAGCTGAAGAAAGGATCTAAGCTTAAAGGCAAGCACCCTCTTATCTGTTTTAAATGTGGAAAAATAGGTCATTATGCAGCAAAATGTTCTCATAAACATGATAGTGATGATGAAGGAACTTCTAAAAGAATTTCACACAAAAAGAAAGGATTCAATAAGAAGAACTTCTTCTTTAAGCAAGATGAGTCTAATGAGGATGAGTTTATGGTCATAAAAAAGAAATCAAATGAGGAAAGTGACCATGATGAAAGCCAAGAAAAATTATTTATGGCATTCGCAAATGATGATGACTCAGGGCTGGAAGGAAATATAGATGAACTATTAATAAGTGCCATTGAAGAAAATGAGAAACTACGCAATAAAATCATCTCTCTCAAAGTGGAAAACGAGGAAACAAGAAGGAGAGAAGATCTCTTGGAAGCAAAGCTAAAAGAAAAAGAAGAGACTTGTGAAGAACGTGAGGCCGAAATAGTGTCTTTGAGAAAGGAGTTGGAGCAAATTAAAAAGGGCTGTAAAAGCTCTCAAATACTTGAGACTATTCTAAAAAGTCAAAAACCTCAACATGACAAGTCTGGAATAGGTTTCAAAGGAGAATCCTCAAGCATTAAGAATAGTGTGAAAATCTAAGTCACATGACACGAGGACACGAGACACGGAGGACACGAAATACGAGTATTCAATACGAAACGCAGCGACCTGGAAATAGGACACGGGGACACGTTTTATATATATATATATATATATACACCGAAATATAGTTTTTTATCCATATTAAATTGCAGGTTGCAACTTATCTAATCAAATTAAAATATAATTACTTCTCAAAGTTCATAGTTCACTTAAAAAAAATAAATAGAATCAAAATTTACCATTTAGAAATTAGAATGTGATATGCTTGGTCTTGATTCTTGAATATTCAATGTTCATTGTTCATGTACAACTTACAAGCACATAAGAAAATAACTAAAGTCTGATCCTATTGATTTCCTCTACCCCTCTTGCGAGAAAATGCCACAGCTTTCCCTTTCCCTCTAGATGTAGATGCTGGTGCTGGTGGAGTTGGCAGTGGAGTTCGCTATGCTCTAGAAGCTGAAGAACTAGAAGTAGGAGCTACAGGTACTAGACCATGTCCTCTACTGGTGGCAGGGGTAGCCCGGGCAGGTGGTGTCACTTGGAAACATTACAATCTCCCAATCCTGAAATCCTGAAAAACTGATAAGTCTACTGCATTTTGAATGAAATCTAAAATTCTACTTTCTCCATATGAAATCTAATGAGGCCGGAACCACTCTCAAACATCCTGAGTCATTTCATGGTAATGTTAAAAATTTAAGTAAAAGGATGAAAATGAAGATTAAGGAGAACGTCACTTTTACTTTAAGAATTTAACATTACCATGAATAGCATATGAATACCAGGGCCTAGACTTGATCGTTAAGCTGCCCCACTCAAAAATTATTTGTTTCTTTCAAAAAAAATTGCAACTTATGCAGGCAACATTTTCTATCAACGGAATACGCGTTTTCTAGATGCAAGACACGACGAAAACCGGCGAATACGTTTTACATTTTACAGGACACGATGAAAAACGTTTTTGACACGTTTTAGGGTCGTTTTCGTGTCCAACACGTAAAATACGGGACACGGGGCCTTGGAGGACGTGTCCTGTGACTTAGGTGAAAATCTATGCCGATGCACTTTCCTGCAATCCAAAAGAAGAAAAAGTATGTTATCAAAAGCACATCCCAGATCCAAAGAATGAAGGGAGAATTACTCCAAAGAAGAATGTGGAATCGAATCATGGACATTACAACAAATACAAACCTGTACTCCACCAAGGGCCCATCTCAAATCCAAAGAATGACGGAGTGGTAATTCCCAGGCATGAAATCAACTCAAACCATGGTTGCTTCAACAGGTACAAAATCATCTTTCTTGGACACTGTTTTCACTGTAAAAACTTCGGTCATCAAGCCATACATTACATGGCTCGCAGAAGTGAAACGCCAAAGCTAAAGTACCGAATAATCAATTCATATGCCCCCAAAAGGTAGGGACAAATCAAAACATTCAATTCATTTGATCCCTTGACCAAATTTGATTTGATTTGCTCATTCTGCTACAATAATGGACACTACGAACACGACTGCCCACTCAAAGAAGAAAGACGAGTAGTAAGAATTCCAGCGTGGATAAATGCGGCCTAGCTCTATATGCTCAAAATAATGGAAATCATTGGTTTGTGAATAGTGGGTGCTCCAGACACATGACAGGAGACAAAAGGAAGTTTGTCTCTTTGAGCAAAAAGGAAGGGAATGTGTCCTTTGGAAGTGGATTTGGCAAAATTGCAGGAAAAGGAACTGTTACTCTGATCAATGGAAAAGGAAAAGCTCAAGATGCTCTGCTAGTAGATAGGCTCAAACACAATCTCCTGAGTGTCAGCCAAATCTGTGATCAAGGACATAAGGTTGTCTTCAGCACCAAAGACTGTGAAATAAGGAACTTTTCCTCAGGGGAACTTGTGGCGAAAGGGTTTAGAACACCAGACAACATTTACATTCTGGACAAGATTCAAGAAAATAAATGCTACCTGAGTTAGATAGATGAAACTTCGCTGTGGCACAAGCGACTTGGACATACAAGCTTCGAAAATCTGATCAATATCAGCAAGATTAGAGCTGTACGAGACATGCCAAGGCTGGTTAAACCAAATCAAGGAGTATGTGGTCCATGTCAACATGGAAAACAAATCAGAACCAGCCACAAGACAAAGGAGTTCTCTACATCAAAGCCCTTGGAGATCATCCATGCTGATCTGTGTGGACCAACTAGAAATCAGGCACTCCAAGGAGAAAGGTACTTTGTGTTATTTGTTGATGACTATACTAGAATGATGTGGATATATTTTATAAAGTATAAATATGAAACTTTTGAGTGTTTTAAGAATCTAAAAGCCCTTGTAGAAAATGAAAAAGATTCAAAAATTAAGTGCCTTAGAACAGACAGAGGGGGAGAATTCACATCAAACGAGTTTAGTGAGTTCTGTAATATTCATGGAATTAAAAGGGAATTCTTTGCTGCCAGAACACCTCAGCAAAATGGGGTAGTTGAAAGAAGAAACCGAACAGTCCAAGAAATGGCAAGAACAATGTTATTAGCAGCAGACTTGCAGCCAAAATTCTGGAGAGAAGTAGTAGGGACGGTTGTCTATACATTAAATTGAACTCAATTAAGACTAAACTGTGAAAAAACTCCTTATGAGTTATGGAAAGGAAGACCAGCTTCAGTAAAGTACTTCAAGATCTTTGGAAGCAAGTGCTTCATAAAAATCATTGATGGCTCACCAGGAAAGTTTGATTCTCGGGTTGATGAAGGGATATTTCTGGATACTTTACACGGAGCAAGGCTTACAAGCGCTACAATTTTCGACTGAAGAAAATAGTGGAAAGCATTGATGTAAAGGTTGATGAAGACCTTCTAGAAAAAGAAATTGAAGGACATGAAGATGATATTCTCATTGAAGAAGAAGAACCTAAAGAAGAAGAACCTGAAGAAGAAGAAATAGATGAGGCAGAAGAAGAAGAGGAGAAAGAACCACCTCATACCCCTTCAAAGATGAAGTTTATCCAGAAACATCATCCGGAAGAGCAGATTATTGGCAATAGAGATGAAGGGATGCAAACTCGAAGAAGGGCGACCATTACACCAAAGAGAAATGTTATTGCTCTTCTATCTATGATAGAACCATAAACATTTGCAGAAGCAAGTAAGGATCGTCATTGGGTAAAATCCATGGAAGAAGAAATGTCCCAAATTGAGAAGAACAAGACATGGGAGCTGGTACCTCGTCCAAAGGACAAAAACATAATAGGAACCAAATTGGTGTTCAAAAATAAAATGAATGAGGAAGGACAGGTTATCAGAAACAAAGCAAGGCTTGTCTGCAAAGGCTATTCACAAATTGAAGGAATTGATTTTGAAGAGACATTTGCACCAGTAGCCCGTATGGAAGCTATCAGGATGTTCTTGGCATTTGCTTGCTCAAAAGGATTCAAAATCTATCAAATGGACGTAAAATCAACTTTTCTAAATGGAGAACTCAAGGAAGAAGTCTACATGGAGCAACTAGAAGGTTTTGATCTAAGAGAAGGAAAGAACTTAGCCTGTAAGTTGAAAAAGGCCTTATATGGGTTGAAACAAGCTCCTAGAGCTTGGTATGCAAGATTGGATCACTATCTACAACAACAAGGCTTCAAAAAGGGAGTGGCTAGAAGTAATCTATACATAAAGACAGATGAAGGTAAGTTATTAGTTACTCTTGTTTATGTTGATGATCTGATTTTTGCTAGCAATAATGATGAAATGAGCCATGAATTTTCTCAAAACATGTCAAAAGAGTTTGAGATGTCAATGATAGGAGAGTTGTCTCACTTCCTTGGACTTCAGGTATCTCAAACCAGAGTAGGACTGTGTACGTAGGCCTTTGCGCTGCCTCTCTGCCTGGTACTTGTTGGCTCAGAACTCCCTTCCAATCCAACTCTCTGCTACTTCCCCTCTCATCGCAATTCAGATCACCAGTTCGATTTTCTCAGCAAACCACACCCTAGAAAAATCGAACTTCTTTGATCACTCGGTGTATCTCCAATTGACCCTCAAGCCTTTTCTTATACTTTTCCTGATGAATCAACGACCGAGATTAAGTCCCTAATCAATGACTAAGATTAAAGCAGACTTGATCCTCGCCTCTTAGAAGCTTCTCACCCATAGTTTTATTAATACCCATTAATATTTTTATTTTCCTAAGTTTAGACTTAGAAACCCATTAAAAACATTAATTATTTTAATAACTCACAATCCGGGCGAAATTTCTCCAAATGATTTCTGGGTCTTGGAGATCTCATGTGTTCTGGCTCCTCCACAAAATTTCGGAGCTCGAGCACATCCGATGCTACCCAAAATCAACAGTGAAGAAGACACTTCAAAATAAATAATTGCATATTGTAAAGAAGCAGGAATTAAGAGGGAGCTCATTGTTCCCTACAATCCCGAACAAAATGGAGTTGTAGAAAGAAAGAATAGAACACTTGAAGAATGTATTTGAACAATGATCTTTGATCAAGACATTCCAAAATTTCTATGGGGAGAAGCTGGAATGATGGTTCTATATATTCAAAATAGAAGTTTTCATAGAATCCTCGATAATATGATATCGGAAGAAGCATTCACAGGAAAGAAGCCTTGTGTGGACCATCTCTGAATCTTTGGATGTCCTGCCTATATCCATGTTCCAAAGGACAAACGAAAGAAGCTGGATTCTACAAGCATTAAAGGGATTTTTGTTGGCTACAGTCTTTCTTCAAAGGCATATAGAATCTACATCAAAGAAGGAAGACACATTGAAGTAAGCAGGGATGTTATATTTGATGAAAGTCATACCTACAAAAGATCCAAAGATATTCTCATTAATTCCGATGACGAAGACATACCACTATTCGAAGAAAAAGAGCACCACGACAATCCTACTGCAAATCAAAAGGAAGAAGAAGAAGGACCAAATGTGCCTATTCAACTTGTGATCGTACCCGACACAAGTTAAAGGCCAAATTGGTTGAAAGCTACTCTTGAAGATGTTGGAGGACATGGAGTTGCGAAAGGAACCCGCAAAAGGAACCTTTAGAGAAAGTAAAAGACCAAAAATATATTTTGGATACGCTGCATACATAACAAAGCTAATAGAAGCTAAACCAACTACATTTACATTTGAGGAAGCTGTTAATCAAGAAATATGGAAGAAAGCTTTGCAGGAAGAATATCAATCCATCATGAAGAATGGAGTTTGGGAAATTGTTCCTAGACCTAGTGACAAATCGGTTGTCACTTCCAAATGGATCTACAAGATCAAACACGTTGTTGATGGAAGCATAGATAAGTACAAAGCCAGATTCATTGCTAGGGGTTTCTCTCAAAAGGAAGGCATAGACTATGAAGAAACCTTTGCACCTACTGCAAGATATACTATTATAAGATCTTTGGTTTCGTTGGCTGCAACAATGGGATGGAATATCCATCAAATGGATGTGAAAACAACATTTCTGAATGGGACCATAGATGAAGAAGTATATATTGAACAACTTGAAGGATTTGAAATAAATGGCAAAGATACTCATGTGTAGACTCAAGAAGGCCCTATATGGTTTGTGAAAAAAAATCAACCCCCACCCCGGTTATCAGTTTTTTTTATCACTCCATGTATTTAGTTTTAAATCCAAGCACGATAAAAATTCTAAAATATGGAAATGGCAATAATTTTTTGAAAACACAAAATTAGAGATTTCACAACTGCTGAAATTGTAGAAATAAAACACAACAAAATTATGACAGCCACACACAAAAAATAACACAGTCACTTTTGGTTAATGTGACCATGGAAAATCCCCCTACAACTCTTGGGGAAAACCAGTTTGAGAGCTCTTCTTTATTTCAATTACAACTTATATCAATTTCTGTGCTTGAACTCCACCTCGAAAATTGTGCCAATCAGCAAACGATGAAAACAGAAATTTTTACAGCGATAAAACAACATTAAGTGCTACATGATCAACCTTGAAAAACATGCCCAAAACTTGTTGTACGGACTGTACGGATTTCAGCAGTACGTCTGCCTTAAAATTCTTGCCCAAACTATTGTCCCTCTTCCTCGATTTCTGTGCTATCCCTCTTCCTCAATATTTGTGCCTTTTTCCTTTTGTACGGTTTTTCCTTGGGATGCATGCCAATAAATACTGCTACCCAGATCTGCTAAAATGTCTTCTTGCTGCTCTCCTTCACTTCCTCACTGCTCAATAATTTTCTCGTTGCTTTCTCTTCTCTTTCTCTCAAATGCTCATGAAAAAATGAATTGATTTTTTCCTCTTCTCTTCTCCTTTTATTCTCTAAATGACCTTTTGGGTAAGATCTAATGGTTGAGATTCATTTAGATCTAGGAATGAAAATAAATGTGCATTTAATTCTCACTTTCTATTTTTTAACTCACCCACTTAAATAAAGACCCACTTAGCCTTTTATTTGCCTAGTCACTTTTTCACTTTCTAATTCTTCATTGACTTTAATAAAGTCACCTTTAAATTAGAATGTAACTTTACCACTTATAAAGTCACTTTTAAATTAGAATGTAACTTTACCACTTATAAAGTCACTTTTAAATTAGAATGTAACTTTACCAATTATAAAGTCATTTTTAAATTAAATTGACTTTACCACTTATAAAGTCAGTTTAGGAGAAAAGTAAAAAATAAATTTGGACACTTTTCCCTAGGCCAAAGATCAAAGCCTTATGGAACCACTTGTCCTCTGGTACCCAAATTTTAACACTCCCTCTTACCGAGGAAAGTGTTCCTCACCACTCCCATCTCGTCTCTGAAGTAGACATGCTTGCCCCGTGGTAAGGCTTTGGTGAAAATGTATGCTACCTGCTCATTTGTGGAAATGTACTCAAGCTTGACAACTCCCTTTTGGACATAGTCTCTAATGAAGTGATACTTGATCTCAATATGCTTTGACCTGTCATGAAAAACTGGATTGTCTGTGAGTTTTATGCACCTCTGATTATCACAGTGAATTACTGAAAGTCTCAATGCCTGACCAAATAGACCAAACAACATCTTGCGAAGCCATATGGCCTCACAACTAGCCAAACTAGCAGCCATATACTCTGCCTCAGCTGAGCTCAATCCAACTGACTGTTGTTTCTAGCTGATCCACAACACAATTGCCGAACCCAACCGAAACAGCACCCGAAAGTACTCTTCCTATCTGAAGCACAACCTGCCCAATCTGAATCTGTGTACCCTGCCAGTCTCACTCCATCACGCTGTCTATTATCCAGACCAAAATTCAGTATCGCCTGCAAGTAACAAAGAATGTGTTTTGCAGCCACCCAGTGCACTCTCTTGGGCTCACACATGAACTGAATCATAGTGTTAACTGCAAAACATATATCTGGTCGAGTGTTGACCAAATACATCAAACAACCAGTCAACTGTCTATATAGAGTAGGATCCACCAACTTGGAATCAGAAGTGTGAAGCTTCTTCCAATTAGTGATCATACGTGTAGACATGGGTTTGCAGTCCTCCATGTGAAATCTGCTAAGAATATCCACATTGTACTTCCCTTGTCCCATGAAGAAATGCCCCTCCTCCTGCCACACCTCCAATCCGAGAAAATAATGCATCAAATCGATATCCTTCATCTCAAACTCTGAAGCAAGATATCTCTTGCATCCCTCAATGAGTCTCTCTGCACCAGTGATGATCAAGTCATCAACATACAACACCAGAATGAGAGGCTTCTCACCCACCACATTGAAGTGTAGGTTCGGATCAGCCTCACTATTTGTGAAACCCAACTGCTGCAAGTATGTATCAATCCTAGAGTACCAAGCTCTAGGAGCTTGCTTCAGGCCATAGAGTGCCTTTTTCAATCTGCATACATGGGACTCCTTCCCATGCACCTCAAAGCCTCGTGGTTACTCAATATAAACCTCCTCCTGAATGAAGCCATTGAGAAATGCAGTCTTCACATCCATCTGGTGGATCTTTTCTACTGTAATCGATATAATGGAGCGAATAGATGTATACCGAGCTACGGGAGCGAAGGTCTCCTCATAGTCAACTCCCTCTACCTGTGAGAACCCTCTCGCCACAAGTCAAGCCTTGAACTTCTCGATGTTGCCATTTGCAGCATGCTTTATCTTGTAGAGCCATCTGGAAGTAACCACTGATTTACCTTCAATTCTTGGCACTACCTCCCAAACATCGTTCTTCATAATAGAAGAATACTCCTTCATCATGGCCTCTCTCCAAACTTGCGGCAGGCTGCCTCCTCATAACTAGAAGGCTCAGAGTCAACAATGCTTGTTACCAATGCCATGTAACTACAGAACCGCTAAGGTGGTTTACTCGCTCTAACTTGTCTCTTTGGCCCAGCAACTGATGTGGCTTCGCGCAAGGTATCTTGAAGCCACTTGGGCTTCCTCTTCCTTGAGCATGCTTCTCCCACCAGAGTGAAAGAATCCTCATCATCATTAGAAGCCTGAACTCCTGAAGGCTTTCCAACTGACCTCATACCTGAATCTATGCCTGTAGATGCTGAAGTACCATGTGAATTGTCCATTAGTGGACTACCCTGTGAACTGCTCTGCGGACTGCCCTGCATGCTGCCTGAAGAACCACCCACCTGACTCTGAGAGCCACTGCTCACTAATGGACCTGACACTGTAATTGATGTACCTCCTGATCCTTGACCACTGGATCCCTGTGACTGACTCAGCTGCTCCTAAGGGTTTGGTGACACTGGATACTCTAACTCCCTTGACCTCCTAAAAGCTCTCTCCTCGAACTTCACATCCTGCCTGACAATCACTTTCCTCTGCGCAAGAATATAAATCCGATAAGCTTTCGAGATCTCGCTATAACCGACAAAGATGCCCTTGTCTTCAGTGGGCTCTAGCTTGGTCCTGTTCTCCTTGGGGACATAGGAATATGTAAGGCACCCAAAGATACGAAAGTGCCCAACATCAGGCTTCTTCCCAGAAAAAGCCTCCTTCGGAGTCACATTCCCCAAGGCATGATGTGGACTCCTATTCTGTAAGTACACAGTAGTGTTGGAGGCCTCTGCCCACAAAAATAAAGGTAACCCCTGATCATGAAGCATGGCTTTGGCAGCCCCTGCAATGGATTTGTTCTTCCTCTCCGCAACCCCATTCTGCTAGGGGTAGCAAGGAACTGTGAACTCCCTTCTAATCCTTGCCTCAACACAAAAATCAACAAACTCACCAAGGGTATACTCCCCTCCATTGTTTGACCTGAGGACTTTGATCTTCCTACCTGTCTGGGTCTCCACAAGAGCTTTGAACTCTTGAAACCGCTTGAAGACCTCACTCTTGGTCTTCAAGAAATAAATCCAGGTCTTCCTGGAGTGGTCATCAATGAATAAAACATAGTACTCATAGCCAGTCAAGGATACATGAGATATCCGACCACTCATATCGGTATGTATCAAGTCAAGGATCCCGATCATTTTGTTGTAATTGTTGGGAAAAGGGGATATGGCAAACTTCCCCATAGAACATTCTTTGCATACATCAAGGTGATCAGAAGTGAAATCTAGCACACCAGTGGTGATCTCCCGCAATGTACTTAAGGCCCCATGATACATGTGCCCCATATTACGGTGCCAAATTTCACACAACTCTGAACTGCTAGATCTGTTGTCGGTCTTGTCTCGGGTGCTGCTACTCAATGCCATCAGGGGCTGGAATGAGAACTTGTACATCTTGGCATGGCGCACACCAATCTCTCTAGCTGAAGAAGATGGAGTTCCCCTAGGATATATAAGCACTTGCCCTCTCATGGACAACACATCATACCCTTTGCCCTCAAGTGCTAAGACATATATCAGGTTCTTCTTCATTCCAGGCACATATAGAACATCTGAGATTTTCAAGGGAGGTTTGGGTCCCCTATCAAATGTCAATGTCCCCATATTGACTGCTCTAACAATGCTATCATCACCAAGTACTACCTCCATATCAATATCACCCTCTGAAAGCTCTGAGAAGTACTCTCTAACTCCTGTCATGTGGTGGGAAGCGCCACTGTCAACATACCAAATTCTAGAAGATGCTCTGCTAGTAGCGAGGAATGCACACTCCCTCTGAACCTGTATGGCAGGTGATCCTGCACTAGTGGCCTCACAAGCTATGAATCCAAACTCCTGCTCAAGGCTCTATGAGAAGCTCTCTATCTCTGCAAAAGCTTCCATGGGTTTGTCTTTCCCTTTCTTGTTCTTCTTCTCCAGACACACAACAATATAGTGTCCCAAATTTTGACAATTCCAACATTTGAATTTGGAATAGTACTTCTCCTTGTTCTGCTACTTGCCTTTACCTTTGCCTTTGCCTCCACTATTGGAAGCTTGCTTCTTTGCTCTGCCCTTCTTTCCTTTTGCCAACAATGCCACATTGTCATCCTCCTCCACCTGTTTGGCTGCCCTACGATGGTTCTTTTTGATCTCATTCTAAATGTAATCATCCCACAACCTCTCCCAATTGGGAAGGTTTTCCCGTGCAACAATGCCATCCACAAAATTCTCCCAAGTCTTGGGAAGACCATTCAAAGCAATCCTCACTAACTCAGTGCGTGCAATGATCTCACGTACGGCTGCCAACTCATCTCTCACTGAAGTGATCTTTGTGAGGTACGCTGTAGCACTGCTAGTCTTAGCCATTTTAATGGCCTTCAATTTCTCTTTTAGTACCATTTTTCTGTTTTCATTTGAGCTCTGGTAAAGACTTGTCAACGCTGTCCACATTTCATGTGCATAAGCCTTTCCTCTCACATGAGGAATGACACGATCTTTGATTTTTTCCAGAATCAATCTTTTTGCCTTAACATTCTTTTTGTTAAACTTTGCCAATTGTACATGGTCAACAGGTATTGCTACTGGGTTCTGTGTGGTATTTACCATCATGCCCCAGAATTCTGCTTCCTCAAAGATGCTTTGGATTCTCTCCTTCCACACACTGTAGTTGTTCTACCCATCCAACCTGTCTTCAACTCTCAAACCCAAAGACATGTTTCATTGTCCTACCAAACTGAAATTTTGAAATCTGTGGTAAAGGTTTCTGCTTTCCCAGTAAAAATTAGCTTGCTGTAATTTTCACTTTGCTGTCCCAAACTGCGCTTTTCAGCAAACAAAGCTCTGATACCATGAAGAAATTTCAACCCCCACTTCGGTTATCAGTTTTCCTTATCACTCCATGCATTTAGTTTTAAACCGAAGCATGATAAAAATTCTAAAATCTGGAAATGACAATAATTTTCTGTAAACACAAATTTAGGGATTTCACAATTGCTGAAATTGCAGAAATAAAACACAACAAAATTATGACAGCCACACACAAAAAATACCACAGATTACAACTTATCTCGATTTTTGTGCTTGAACTTGTTAAATTGGCAACTAGGGCCAAACTCCATGTGGGTCACCTTATTTATGGCAGCTGATATTTTTATTGGATCCCTCTCGTCGAGAGGTGTAGGATTGATCCAAAGATCATCCAGTTCCGATAAGTATTTATGGAGATATGAATTTATTTTGTTTATGTAATTATTATCAAGCCGACCAGCACTTATGTAGGCTCTAGAAGCCCAACCGACGTGTCTATTCAACCCCTACAAGTTAGTATAAATAAAAGAGGATTTGATGTCATTTGAGACATACATTATTGTGGTGATCTCTTCCTCTCCACGTTTTGGGTTTTTGGAGCAGGAGAGAGACACCATGAAAATGTACGCTGGCCTATGATGCCCTAGCCACAGTAAATCTATCAGCGACATTTAAGGGTGCCCTAGCCATAGCATTTGAGGGTACTCTTGACAGCAATAAATGATAATCTAATGCAGCAAAGGGAGGCACTTATACGCAGTCTAGAAGAGACTTAATTCCACTAAGAAAGGAGGTTCTAAACGCAACCATAAGATGCCCTAAGTCACAGCAAAGGGAGGCTCAATATGCAGTCCATGAAGGCACAGTAATTAGATTCTTATACGCTGTTCTATATGCAGCAAGAAGAGGGACTTCGCTGTCCCTATAGACACAGTCCTAGGAGACCCTTTAACGCAGGTAAGAAGATGCCCTAGGTACAGTTCAGTGGGTGCCCAATCCGCAGTCATAATGTGCCCTAGCCGCAGGCTTATGAAGAATCTTATAATGCAACTCTGTTCACGCAAAGGATACATGCAGTCCTGTACACTTGTTATATGCAGTCAAATGGATTAGAAGTATCCTCGGGAGGGTCTAAGGTACAGTATCCCTGTAGCAGACAGCAGTATAACTTGGCATAGGAATATATTACAATGAGAAGACCAGATCTATTATTCTCAGCATACTTGTAACTTGATGATCTCATAACAGTATACCTCAACGTCCTTCATTCTTGCTTCAACCACACATATTTGTGATCACTGTCTCAGTCCGGATACCTTCGTGGAAAGATACAACAGAAAAATGATCTTGGTGATACAGCAGTGAAGTTGTAACGGCGATGGTTCCAGTATCAAGTAAGATCTTGTTAAAGGCTGTTGTAGTAATGACAATGATAGTTACATTCTCGGCATATACAGAAGTATTTTTGTGCCTCACTGTCTGGGTCTAATGGAGATCATAGTAATGCTGTAGTTGCTATCTCAGTCTCAGCATTGATGTGATCATGTTGGAGAGGATTTAAGTGATGACTGTGTCCACTACACTCTAAGCATAATCTACAGTGATAGAATGGCATACCTGTAGCAGCCACATGACAATGAATAGCAGTGATAGAATGTCATCTGTTAAGGCAGCAACATGATGATGATGCACATTAGTATGGGCAGCATGAAGTTGAAAGATGATCATGGATATGAAGGGCAACATGATGATGGATAAGATCATGGACATGGGCAACATGATGTAGATCATGGACAGCATGATGTATGAGCAGCGTGATGTATGAGATCATGAGCATCATGATGGTGCTACACAGTAAGGTGCAGCAAATGGACGAGATGCAGCACGATGATAGGTGAAGGAGTCACCTTGGAGGATCAGTTGAAGCAGAATGTCTTCAACTGATCTCATCGTTATAGAAGATGATCTATGCTCAGATCTAGACAAGTCAAAGTGTTGACTTCTGTTGTAAATGTACTCTCTCTCTCTCTCTTTCTCTGTTGAACTCTGAAGATAAAAGAAGAATTGATCAAAGGGTTTCCCCACACATTGTGGGGTTTGTCCCTGGCTCGCGCCATATCTTGTGTCCTCTTGTCTTGGCTTGTCTTCTGCGTTTTATATTTATGTTCTATCTGCAGTTTATCATTATGCTGATGTGATTGCTATCTGTGAAAATTTAAATAAATTGCTCTAGCATAGAACATACCAAAATTTAACATGGTATCGGAGCTAAGGTGAAGACAATGCCCAAGCAAGAGTGAAAGAGCAATCACCGAAGACAGTTGGGACAAGACAAAAGGATCAATGGGTTCCTTATAATTCACCTAGGGTGAAGTCTAAACAGAGAATGTTATCAGAATGGCGCAGCGGAAGATTATGATGGTCCATCTTAAGATCACTTCATTGGGAAGTTCGGATCTAAGGGTGGAAGGAAAGGCGGATGCCTTGTTGAAATAAGTTCGGCCGTTATGCGTAGGAGTGTTCGAATGGCAGAGACACATATCTTGATGAAGATAACAATCATTCCTTGGACATCTTCTATGATCAAAAGATTGACTGGTAATACAGGTCATCAAGGAAATGGTTGACGCTTCCACGAAAGCAAGGAACCCCAAAATCTCTTTTATGTACCTGATTGAACCTGATGTCCATCTCGGAAATGGAAGTCAAAGGTTACAAGGTGGCACTTATCAATGGAAAGGTACGTGTTTGAAAAATAGATATTTTAAAGATGTTTTTGAGTTCAGGGTTGTATCAAGTTGCAGGAAGTCCACTGGGGACCATGTCCATTGACTCAGCTCTAGAGGTCTGTGAGTCAAATGGTGACTAGGATGCCTGAATTCAAAAGGAAGCATGAAAGTACATGTCTGAAATGTACCAAAGGAAAATATTATAAGGGTACCATTCCCCTCATGCAGCAGGTTCACAGGTTTGGAACAACCCGAGGAGTTTGAGAATCATGATCAAGGAATCTCATGTATACAGGTGGAAGAAAGCCCTCTATGGCTTGAAGAAAAACACCTCAGGCATAATATGAGAGGATTGATAGCTGTCTAATGCAGCTGAGATTCACTAGGAGTGAAACCATTACTCGAAGGTTGTGGATGATAAACTTCTCGTACCGGCACCTATGTCTGACAGGTGCAGACCCTCTCATTTATAGGAGACAGAGGGAGTTGGATTCTGAATGTGGGAAGATAAGATGCAAGCTTGTGACTGCCTCGAGGATCTTAACTTTAAGAAGTTATATGGTAATGATGTCGGACCAGATTTGGGAAATGCCTCTAAGTTTCATAAACTCATTCGCATTGATGTTCTTAGAGAACCTCCGTCCGGACATCTGTGTTGCAGTTAGCATGGTGAGCTCATATTTGGTTGAGCCTCACTAGTTTGGTGCCAAGAATATTCTAAGATATCTTCAGGGCACAATCTCTCATGAATTGAGATACACTGCCGGAAATATGAAACCACATGATTATTCGAATGATGAGTGGGCAGGAAGTATGGAGGATCTCTAGAGCACTTCTCAGTGCTGTTTGGAATCTGCCTTGATATCCTGGATGAGCAGGAAGTAGAAGTCGGTGACTCTGAACACCACCAAGGCACAATACATTGCTGATAGTATGGCCTTTTGTGAGGCAGTCTGGTTGCTGAAGCTCTTCAATGAGTTGTTTGTACACATGATGAATACCACTGTGAATCTCTGTGACAACCAGAAATGGGATTCGATTATTGAGGAATCCCGTATTTGACAATTGCTCCAGCAGATAGACATCAATTACTGCCTTATCTGGGATATGGTAAGTCGATGATCAAGGAGGCTCCATCGCACTGAGATGATGTATAGGACAGAGCCCTGAGGAAAGATCAAATTTGTGATTTTCCCTAACGACTTGGAGTTGTCGAGAGACCTTTGTAAAAGGGTCCTGCTTGTTGCATACATTGAGCTCTGGGAGCTTTGGGGGGCTTGCAGTTCTATTGGAGCAACATACGACCACAGGGTGACTCACCCTCCCCTGGTGGTGCGCACTGGGACAAGATGATTCGCTCTCTTGTGTAGCAGGATGATTAGTTCTCCTGTGAGGCCTGGATTGATGTGTTCTCCATGGCGATTGTAGCAGGATTGATGTGTTCTCCTGTGAGGACAGGATTGATTAAGTTCTCCTGTCGAGGCATCCTACCCATGCAGTCTGGGACTCATGGGAAGTACCTCTCATCTGATCAATGAGCAGGGAAATGAAGTTAGGGACCATAGTAGTACCGATGGACGCATCGTTGTATCTACCGTACTCCCTACGCTAGGATGTCCTCCATTGATCTGGGATCAATGATACTGGTCTGGGACCAGTGGTAGGAGTTGTACATGCTATGACGCTGACTTCGGGTCGGCTGAGACTGGTCTGGGACCAGTGGTACAAACTCCAAGACTGACTTCGTGTCAGTGCAGTACTGGTCTGGGACCAGTGAGAGTGGTACATACTATGACGCTGACTTCGGGTCGGTTGAGACTGGTCTGGGACCAGTGGTACACTCTCTGAGACTGCGATACTAGTCTGGGACCAGTGGTAGGAGTGGTACTTACCTTGAAGCTGACTTCGGGTCAGTTGAGACTGGTCTGGGACTAGTGGTATGCACTCTGAGACTGACTTCAGGTCAGTGGAGAATGATATGACTCATTCTCGATCAATTCTTCTTCTTCATAGTTCAGCGGAGATGAGCAGAGCAGAGCAAAGCCAGCAGAGCTGAGTAGAGCCAGCAGAGCTAGGCAGAGTAGTGCAAGGCACTAATGGCAGAGATAGTACAGTCGTACATATGGATCAACAGATGGAGTTCTCCCTAGTTGAGAGGGAGTGTTAAATTGGCAACTAGGGCCAAACTCCATGTGGGTCAGCTTATTTATGGCAGCTGATATTTTTATTGGATCCCTCTCGTCGAGAGGTGTAGGATTGATCCAAAGATCATCCAGTTCCGATAAGTATTTATGGAGATATGAATTTATTTTGTTTATGTAATTATTATCAAGCCGACCAGCACTTATGTAGGCTCTAGAAGCCCAACCGACGTGTCTATTCAACCCCTACAAGTTAGTATAAATAAAAGAGGATTTGATGTCATTTGAGACATACATTAGTGTGGTGATCTCTTCCTCTCCACGTTTTGGGTTTTTGGAGCAGGAGAGAGACACCATGAAAATGTACGCTGGCCTATGATGCCCTAGCCACAGTAAATCTATCAGCGACATTTAAGGGTGCCCTAGCCATAGCATTTGAGGGTACTCTTGACAGCAATAAATGATAATCTAATGCAGCAAAGGGAGGCACTTATACGCAGTCTAGAAGAGACTTAATTCCACTAAGAAAGGAGGTTCTAAACGCAACCATAAGATGCCCTAATCACAGCAAAGGGAGGCTCAATATGCAGTCCATGAAGGCACAGTAATTAGATTCTTATACGCTGTTCTATATGCAGCAAGAAGAGGGACTTCGCTGTCCCTATAGACACAGTCCTAGGAGACCCTTTAACGCAGGTAAGAAGATGCCCTAGGTACAGTTCAGTGGGTGCCCAATCCGCAGTCATAATGTGCCCTAGCCGCAGGCTTATGAAGAATCTTATAATGCAACTCTGTTCACGCAAAGGATACATGCAGTCCTGTACACTTGTTATATGCAGTCAAATGGATTAGAAGTATCCTCGGGAGGGTCTAAGGTACAGTATCCCTGTAGCAGACAACAGTATAACTTGGCATAGGAATATATTACAATGAGAAGACCAGATCTATTATTCTCAACATACTTGTAACTTGATGATCTCATAACAGTATACCTCAACGTCCTTCATTCTTGCTTCAACCACACATATTTGTGATCACTGTCTCAGTCCGGATACCTTCGTGGAAAGATACAACAGAAAAATGATCTTGGTGATACAACTGTGAAGTTGTAACGGCGATGGTTTCAGTATCAAGTAAGATCTTGTTAAAGGCTGTTGTAGTAATGACAATGATAGTTACATTCTCGGCATATACAGAAGTATTTTTGTGCCTCACTGTCTGGGTCTAATGGAGATCATAGTAATGCTGTAGTTGCTATCTCAGTCTCAGCATTGATGTGATCATGTTGGAGAGGATTTAAGTGATGACTGTGTCCACTACACTCTAAGCATAATCTACAGTGATAGAATGGCATACCTGTAGCAGCCACATGACAATGAATAGCAGTGATAGAATGTCATCTGTTAAGGCAGCAACATGATGATGATGCACATTAGTATGGGCAGCATGAAGTTGAAAGATGATCATGGATATGAAGGGCAGCATGATGATGGATAAGATCATGGACATGGGCAACATGATGTAGATCATGGACAGCATGATGTATGAGCAGCGTGATGTATGAGATCATGAGCATCATGATGGTGCTACACAGTAAGGTGCAGCAAATGGACGAGATGCAGCACGATGATAGGTGAAGGAGTCACCTTGGAGGATCAGTTGAAGCAGAATGTCTTCAACTAATCTCATCGTTATAGAAGATGATCTATGCTCAGATCTAGACAAGTCAAAGTGTTGACTTCTGTTGTAAATGTACTCTCTCTCTCTCTCTTTCTGTGTTGAACTCTGAAGATAAAAGAAGAATTGATCAAAGGGTTTCCCCACACATTGTGGGGTTTGTCCCTGGCTCGCGCCATATCTTGTGTCCTCTTGTCTTGGCTTGTATTCTGCGTTTTATATTTATGTTCTATCTGCAGTTTATCATTATGCTGATGTGATTGCTATCTGTGAAAATTTAAATAAATTGCTCTAGCATAGAACATACCAAAATTTAACATGGTATCGGAGCTAAGGTGAAGACAATGCCCAAGCAAGAGTGAAAGAGCAATCACCGAAGACAGTTGGGACAAGACAAAAGGATCAATGGGTTCCTCATAATTCACCTAGGGTGAAGTCTAAACAGAGAATGTTATCAGAATGGCGCAGCGGAAGATTATGATGGTCCATCTTAAGATCACTTCATTGGGAAGTTCGGATCTAAGGGTGGAAGGAAAGGCGGATGCCTTGTTGAAATAAGTTCGGCCGTTATGCGTAGGAGTGTTCGAATGGCAGAGACACATATCTTGATGAAGATAACAATCATTCCTTGGACATCTTCTATGATCAAAAGATTGACTGGTAATACAGGTCATCAAGGAAATGGTTGACGCTTCCACGAAAGCAAGGAACCCCAAAATCTCTTTTATGTACCTGATTGAACCTGATGTCCATCTCGGAAATGGAAGTGAAAGGTTACAAGGTGGCACTTATCAATGGAAAGGTACGTGTTTGAAAAATAGATATTTTAAAGATGTTTTTGAGTTCAGGGTTGTATCAAGTTGCAGGAAGTCCACTGGGGACCATGTCCATTGACTCAGCTCTAGAGGTCTGTGAGTCAAATGGTGACTAGGATGCCTGAATTCAAAAGGAAGCATGAAAGTACATGTCTGAAATGTACCAAAGGAAAATATTATAAGGGTACCATTCCCCTCATACAGCAGGTTCACAGGTTTGGAACAACCCGAGGAGTTTGAGAATCATGATCAAGGAATCTCATGTATACAGGTGAAAGAAAGCCCTCTATGGCTTGAAGAAAAACACCTCAGGCATAATATGAGAGGATTGATAGCTGTCTAATGCAGCTGAGATTCACTAGGAGTGAAACCATTACTCGAAGGTTGTGGATGATAAACTTCTCGTACCGGCACCTATGTCTGACAGGCGCAGACCCTCTCATTTATAGGAGACAGAGGGAGTTGGATTCTGAATGTGGGAAGATAAGATGCAAGCTTGTGACTGCCTCGAGGATCTTAACTTTCAGAAGTTATATGGTAATGATGTCGGACCGGATTTGGGAAATGCCTCTAAGTTTCATAAACTCATTCGCATTGATGTTCTTAGAGAACCTCCGTCCGGACATTTGTGTTGCAGTTAGCATGGTGAGCTCATATTTGGTTGAGCCTCACTAGTTTGGTGCCAAGAATATTCTAAGATATCTTCAGGGCACAATCTCTCATGAATTGAGATACACTGCCGGAAATATGAAACCACATGATTATTCGAATGATGAGTGGGCAGGAAGTATGGAGGATCTCTAGAGCACTTCTCAGTGCTGTTTGGAATCTGCCTTGATATCCTGGATGAGCAGGAAGCAGAAGTCGGTGACTCTGAACACCACCAAGGCAGAATACATTGCTGATAGTATGGCCTTCTGTGAGGCAGTCTGGTTGCTGAAGCTCTTCAATGAGCTGTTTGTACACATGATGAATACCACTGTGAATCTCTGTGACAACCAGAAATGGGATTCGATTATTGAGGAATCCCGTATTTGACAATTGCTCCAGCAGATAGACATCAATTACTGCCTTATCTGGGATATGGTAAGTCGATGATCAAGGAGGCTCCATCGCACTGAGATGATGTATAGGACAGAGCCCTGAGGAAAGATCAAATTTGTGATTTTCCCTAACGACTTGGAGTTGTCGAGAGACCTTTGTAAAAGGGTCCTGCTTGTTGCATACATTGAGCTCTGGGAGCTTTGGGGGGCTTGCAGTTCTATTGGAGCAACATACGACCACAGGGTGACTCACCCTCCCCTGGTGGTGCGCACTGGGACAAGATGATTCGCTCTCTTGTGTAGCAGGATGATTAGTTCTCCTGTGAGGCCTGGATTGATGTGTTCTCCATGGCGATTGTAGCAGGATTGATGTGTTCTCCTGTGAGGACAGGATTGATTAAGTTCTCCTGTCGAGGCATCCTACCCATGCAGTCTGGGACTCATGGGAAGTACCTCTCATCTGATCAATGAGCAGGGAAATGAAGTTAGGGACCATAGTAGTACCGATGGACGCATCGTTGTATCTACCGTACTCCCTACGCTAGGATGTCCTCCATTGATCTGGGATCAATGATACTGGTCTGGGACCAGTGGTAGGAGTTGTACATGCTATGACGCTGACTTCGGGTCGGCTGAGACTGGTCTGGGACCAGTGGTACATACTCCGAGACTGACTTCGTGTCAGTGCAGTACTGGTCTGGGACCAGTGAGAGTGGTACATACTATGACGCTGACTTCGGGTCGGTTGAGACTGGTCTGGGACCAGTGGTACACTCTCTGAGACTGCGATACTGGTCTGGGACCAGTGGTAGGAGTGGTACTTACCTTGAAGCTGACTTCGGGTCAGTTGAGACTGGTCTGGGACTAGTGGTATGCACTCTGAGACTGACTTCAGGTCAGTGGAGAATGATATGACTCATTCTCGATCAATTCTTCTTCTTCATAGTTCAGCGGAGATGAGCAGAGCAGAGCAAAGCCAGCAGAGCTGAGTAGAGCCAGCAGAGCTAGGCAGAGTAGTGCAAGGCACTAATGGCAGAGATAGTACAGTCGTACATATGGATCCGCAGATGGAGTTCTCCCTAGTTGAGAGGGAGTGTTAAATTGGCAACTAGGGCCAATCTCCATGTGGGTCAGCTTATTTATGGCAGTTGATATTTTTATTGGATCCCTCTCGTCGAGAGGTGTAGGATTGATCCAAAGATCATCCAGTTCCGATAAGTATTTATGGAGATATGAATTTATTTTGTTTATGTAATTATTATCAAGCCGACCAGCACTTATGTAGGCTCTAGAAGCCCAACCGACGTGTCTATTCAACCCCTACAAGTTAGTATAAATAAAAGAGGATTTGATGTCATTTGAGACATACATTAGTGTGGTGATCTCTTCCTCTCCACGTTTTGGGTTTTTGGAGCAGGAGAGAGACACCATGAAAATGTACGCTGGCCTATGATGCCCTAGCCACAGTAAATCTATCAGCGACATTTAAGGGTGCCCTAGCCATAGCATTTGAGGGTACTCTTGACAGCAATAAATGATAATCTAATGCAGCAAAGGGAGGCACTTATACGCAGTCTAGAAGAGACTTAATTCCACTAAGAAAGGAGGTTCTAAACGCAACCATAAGATGCCCTAAGTCACAGCAAAGGGAGGCTCAATATGCAGTCCATGAAGGCACAGTAATTAGATTCTTATACGCTGTTCTATATGCAGCAAGAAGAGGGACTTCGCTGTCCCTATAGACACAGTCCTAGGAGACCCTTTAACGCAGGTAAGAAGATGCCCTAGGTACAGTTCAGTGGGTGCCCAATCCGCAGTCATAATGTGCCCTAGCCGCAGGCTTATGAAGAATCTTATAATGCAATTCTGTTCACGCAAAGGATACATGCAGTCCTGTACACTTGTTATATGCAGTCAAATGGATTAGAAGTATCCTCGGGAGGGTCTAAGGTACAGTATCCCTGTAGCAGACAGCAGTATAACTTGGCATAGGAATATATTACAATGAGAAGACCAGATCTATTATTCTCAGCATACTTGTAACTTGATGATCTCATAACAGTATACCTCAACGTCCTTCATTCTTGCTTCAACCACACATATTTGTGATCACTGTCTCAGTCCGGATACCTTCGTGGAAAGATACAACAGAAAAATGATCTTGGTGATACAGCTGTGAAGTTGTAACGGCGATGGTTTCAGTATCAAGTAAGATCTTGTTAAAGGCTGTTGTAGTAATGACAATGATAGTTACATTCTCGGCATATACAGAAGTATTTTTGTGCCTCACTCTCTGGGTCTAATGGAGATCATAGTAATGCTGTAGTTGCTATCTCAGTCTCAGCATTGATGTGATCATGTTGGAGAGGATTTAAGTGATGACTGTGTCCACTACACTCTAAGCATAATCTACAGTGATAGAATGGCATACCTGTAGCAGCCACATGACAATGAATAGCAGTGATAGAATGTCATCTGTTAAGGCAGCAACATGATGATGATGCACATTAGTATGGGCAGCATGAAGTTGAAAGATGATCATGGATATGAAGGGCAGCATGATGATGGATAAGATCATGGACATGGGCAACATGATGTAGATCATGGACAACATGATGTATGAGCAGCGTGATGTATGAGATCATGAGCATCATGATGGTGCTACACAGTAAGGTGCAGCAAATGGACGAGATGCAGCACGATGATAGGTGAAGGAGTCACCTTGGAGGATCAGTTGAAGCAGAATGTCTTCAACTGATCTCATCGTTATAGAAGATGATCTATGCTCAGATCTAGACAAGTCAAAGTGTTGACTTCTGTTGTAAATGTACTCTCTCTCTCTCTCTTTCTGTGTTGAACTCTGAAGATAAAAGAAGAATTGATCAAAGGGTTTCCCCACACATTGTGGGGTTTGTCCCTGGCTCGCGCCATATCTTGTGTCCTCTTGTCTTGGCTTGTCTTCTGCGTTTTATATTTATGTTCTATCTGCAGTTTATCATTATGCTGATGTGATTGCTATCTGTGAAAATTTAAATAAATTGCTCTAGCATAGAACATACCAAAATTTAACAGAACTCCACCTCGATCACAAAAGGTAATTTTGATTTGATGTTCATTTTTGGTTTTTGAATAACATTTGGATGGGTTAATGCAAGGCTACCAGAAAAGGAGTTGTGGATGTCACCTACAACTAGCACTCATGTGGTGGGATGGAAGATCCTAAAGGAAAGATTATGTGGAAGAGGTAGTTGTATGAAGGAAAGCCAGATGTGGACTAGAAAATCACTTTCCTAGAAGGGGAAGGATGACATGACTGACTTGAGGAATGTGATGGCTGGCCGATGCCCTACAAGATGAAAGCTCCATAATAATGAAGATAAAATTCATGACATCAAAAGGAGGAACTCAACAAGTAGCTATGTGAAAATTCATAGTCCTCAAGGAACCCCTTCTGCGGAAAATCTGAATCTACTTTGCCTAATGGATTTTAATATACATTATTAAGTTATTCTCTGAATACTGAAGCAAATTACTTCTGCAACCCACACTTCTTAAATATTTGAATACATGAAACATAAAACTGAGCAAATAACAAGATACATAAGACAATTATTTTTGGACAAAATAGTCCTCGGAAAAAGCCAATGCGGGAAAACCGGTGCAACAGTTCTGAGGGTTTATTATTATGTGGGAGAAATATTTGAATACAAATCTAGGATGCTCATCTAGCAATCTTTACAGAGAAAATAATTGCGGAAAATCTGAGTGAGTTTTATCTCACTTCACCCGACAGAATTCCAGTTGATTCTACACAAGACAGGATAACCCTTACTATTTTTGCGCTGGCCCTGTGTTAGCCTTTCAGGCTCTCCGTCAGCCCTGCATTACCTCTTCTGCCCTCTACGTCAGCTATCCCAACTGTTTCGGCAGTTTCGACTGTTCCGACAGTTTTGGATTCTGCATGACAAGACAACTTTCTGGCTCTGCGCAGGCCTTTCTGGCTTTGCATCAGGACTGGTGGGCCCAGACTGGCCCAATGTTAGCTCTCCTGGCTACTGCACTTCCTCTCTGCAAGCTCTCTTTGCCTCTCTGACTGTATTCTCTAGAAAGTCCTCCCGGATTCTCACTGCTCCTTTGCTGCAAGATCTCCCCAATCGATTTTCCTCTTGAAAACTTCTCACCTCAGAAAATTGATTTCCTCAATCTCTTCTGTGTTTTTACAAATGACCCTCAAGCCTCCTTAAATAATCTTCTCCTTGACATTCAATGGTTCAGATTAGAAGCTAATCAATGGCTAAGGTCATTTTTTCTTGATACTTGTCTTCTTCTAGAAGTTACACCTATAGTTAGATTAATACCTATTAATTATTTTAATTTCCTAAGTTTAGACTTTTAGGAACTGCATTAAAAATATTAATTATTTTAATAAAATACAATCTGGGTGGAATTTCACCGAACGGTTTCTAAGTTCTTTAGAACTCATGTGCCTTAGCCTCTCCACAAATTTTCGAGGCTAGAGCACTTCCGATGCTACCAAAAACTAACGCTCCCTCTTAGCGAAGAAAGTGCTTTAGCAACAATGTCCACCTGGATGCTGCTTTGTTTCTGAAGCACCTCCTTTCTTCACTGTGCTGCCACCAAAACTGTGTTGCTGCTGCTACTGTGCTGCTACCCATGACACTGCCACTGCCACTGCTGCATCTGTATTACATCTCCCTCTCAAACGCTGCATCTTCTATGCAGCTAGCACTGCCACTGCTAACACTGCATCCGTATTGCAACTAAGTTGCTGAGAGAAGCAATTGAAAAACATCCAAAATTAACTGAACTTATCTATGTTCAGCATAATACCATGAATGTTGGAATCTGACTGATCTAGTCTTTAACCCTTTGAATCTTTCGCGGTGCTGCTAACTCCTACATTGTGCCAATTGCATTGCTGCCAACCTTGCTCTGCGCTGATCAGTCTCTGGTCCAAGCCACTACATCTGTCCTCCAAATAATCCACTGCATCATCTGACAATAAGTCCATCTCGCTACTGCTGAATCTTGGGCTCCCGTAGCAAGGAATTGGTCCAAGAGGTGGACTCCTCAAGGATTCTGCCCACATGTAGTCCTCCCGACTATAGCTCAATATCGCCCCATCTCCCGCCTGGAGATGCATGGGCACTCATGACAAACTCATCCTCGTCAATCTTTGCTGAAGAAACCTTAGGATCATGTTTCTCATCCTTGTCCTTTTTCTTCAAGTGACACTGAGATGCATAGTGGCCCATGTCGCCACAACTGAAACATTTCACCTTCGAAATGTCCTTCTTTCGCTTCGTCTTTTGCTATCCCTTCGATGATAGAGCTGCATTCTCCTCATCCTCCTTCGTCTTTGTGCCACTTCCTCTACTGCCACTGAGGTTGACCTTCACTAGGTCCCTCCTTAACTCCTTCTGTTGAAGAGCCGCCCACATCTCCTCCCATGAAGGTAGTTTTTCTCTGCCCAATATGCTTTCGACGAAAACTTGCCATTCATCCAAGACTCCATTTAGGGCTATCCTCGCCATCGTGATTGGCTGAGGAGTGGACCCCACTACAACAATTTTGTCTCTAGTGCCCTGAAGACGTTGAAGATAGAGGTTCATCCCTTCTCTTTTCTGCATCAAAGTCTGCTGCAACATCTGCTCCAAATACATCTTCTGCTATTCGGAAGAGCCTTCATATAGAGAAGACAAGGCTTCCCACATCTCTCGGGCTGTATCCTTGCCCTATAAGTGTGAGACCACATGATCTTGAAGTCCATCGAGAATGAGCCTCTTTGCCTTTCCCTGCTTGGCCTTGTACTTCTTCTTTTGATTGTTGTCAGCAGGAACAACTACAACACCATTGATATAGGCCTCGAGATCATATTCCTCCAGAACAGCTAAGATTTTGGTCTTCCATATGACATAGTTGGAAGCTCCTTCCAACTTGTCCTGATTTCTGGGCCCATGCGATGCCATCTTACCCAACCGTTGAACTGACTCCTCTAGTCACTGCTTAGTACTGCTCAGCTACTCAGCGAGAAATTCGAACTTTGTGGCGGAAAGTTCTTTGAGGAGAAAATTCGCTTTATACGTGTCTTCGTTCTTTTCTAGCGGATTTCTGCCCCGACAGAAACTGCACCCTTCAAGCACTGTGCTGATGCTCTGCGTTACTCCCTCTGCCTATGCAAACTCACGAACTGGAAATCACACCTCTCTATCGTCTCACTCAGAGAGAGATTTCCTCGGATGTGCTTCCTGACAAGGACAATGCAATCCCTTCAAGGGGATTCGAATTGCTGCCAAGTGCAGCTTTCGGCTTCACTGCTTGGCTCTTGATCTGTTCTCTCTGTTTCAAAATCAATCCTTTGATACCATGTGAAAATTCCTGGTCCTCAAGGAACCCCTACTGCAGCAAATTTGAATCTACTTCACCAACTTGATTTTAATATACATTATCAAGTTATTCTCTGAATACTGAAGCAAATTACTTCTACAACCTACACTTCTTAAATATTTGAATACATGAAACATAAAACTGGGCAAAGAACAAGATACATAGGGCACAATTATTTTTGGACAAAATAGTCCCTGGAAAAACTCAATGCAGGAAAATCGGTGCAGGAGTTCTGAGCTTTTATTATTATGCAGGAGAAATATCCGAATACAAATCTAGGATGCTCATCTAGCAATCCTTTACAGAGAAAATACTGGCGGAAGATCTGAGTGAGTTTTACCTACTTCACTTGACAGAATTTCGTCTAATCCGGCATAAGGTTGGCTAACGCTGGCTATTTCTGTGCTGGGCCTGCATAGGTCTCGCGTTAGCCTTTCAGGCTCTGCGTCAACCCCGCGTCACCTCTTCTACCGTCTGCGTCAACTATCCTAGTCGTTTTGGTAGTTCCCGGCAGTTCCGAATGTTCCGACAATTCTGACTATTCCAACAGTGCTGAATTCTCCATGACTGGCAACTTTCTGGCTCTGCGTCAGGACTGCGTGGGCCCAGACTGACCCGTCGTCAACTCTCCCAACTATTGCACTGCCTCTTTGCAAGCTCTCTCCTCCACTCTGTCAGTATTCTGCGGAAAGTCGTTCTCCCGGATTCTCATTGGCCCTCTGCTGCAATATCTACCCAATTGATTTTCCTCCTAAGAACTTCTCACCTCACATAATCGATTTCCTCAATCTCTCTACGTGTTTTCCAAATGACCCTCAAGCCTCCTTAAATAATCTTCTTGTTGACATTCAATGACCCAGATTAGAGGCTAGTCAATGGCTAAGATCATTTTTGCTTGATCCTCATCTTTTTTTATAAGTTACACCAATAGTTAATGTTGATTTGGGGTAGCATCGGATGTGCTCTAGCCATGAAATTTGGTGGAGAGGTTAGGGCACATGAGATCTCCAATACCCAAAAAGGGTTTGGGCAGATTCTAAACAGTTTGGGAGATATTAAAATAATTAATATTTTTAATGGAGTCCGTAAGTCTAAACTTAGGGAAATTAAAATATTAATGTGAATTAATATAAAACTGTGTTAGAATGGTCCAAAAGTCATGGATCAAGCCAGACCTAATCTTAGTCGTTGATTAGGGACTTAATCTCGGCCATTGATTTGTCAACGAGAAAAGTATAAGAGGAGGCTTGAGGGTCACTTGGAGAATACACCAGAGTGATCAATCATTCTATTCTCTAGAGCAGGGTTTGCTAAGAGAGATAGAATCAATGATCAGTTGCAGCGAGGGGCAGTGAGTACGAGGCAGAGAGGCAGGGACAATGCCGAGAGACCAGCGTAGAAGCAGAGAGAGGCAGATGCAGAGCCAAAGGGAGCCACGTAGAGGCAGCAGAGACTACACAGAGCCAGAAGGGCCTGCGTCATCCACGTAGAGGCTGCAGGAGTGACGCAAAGAGCCAGAGAGGCTGTGCAGAGCCTCAGTAGTTTGACACAAAGGGTTTTAGGCTGACGCAGAGGCCAATAGGGCTGACGTAGAGCTTCAGATTGTGCTGGAGAGGGATTTCGTGGAGCAAGCTTTCCGAATACCTGTTTCCGAAGAGAGGTATTGCTACCAGATTTTTTATCTCTGTTGGGTTAGCCAGTTTGGCACCCAGTGTACTCAGAAAAGAACTGCTTAATAATAAAACCCTCAGATAGCTGCACCGATTTTCCCACATTGGGTTTTTCTGGGGACATTAGTCCAAAAATAATGGTGTCATTTGTGTGCTTGTTTCTGTTTCCTTCAGTTGATGATTTGTAATGTGTTGATCAAGCACTTGTATTTATTTTCAGTATTTACATGGTAAATAACTTGTTAATTAATAGAACAAGTAGGTAGGAATAAATCAGGAAAGTGCATGGAGGGTTTCTAACATGTCAGACTTAGAAATTCCAACATGCTATCAAAGCGTGGTTGTAGATCACAGGAAAACTGAGGACATCAGCAGAGCAGAGCAGTAGCAGCAGAAAACAGCTGTCCCGAGTGACAAATGCTGTTACTAGTAGCAAAGCAGCAAAGAAGGGGTGACACAGTGCCTGCATCATCAAGTTCGAGCCAAGAAAAGGCTGCCCAGAGGCTGAAGGAGGCAAAGACAGGCTCACACAGAGCCACATAGAGGCCAAGAGGGTTGACGTAGTTGGCTGAGGGAGCTAGTTTGCCGGTGCTGAGACTGTGCAAAGCCTAGGAGCTCTCACCTTCATGTTGCTGGGGTTTAGGAGGCTATGGGTAAGTTGCAGAGTGGAGCTGGTAGGGCACTGTGGTTAGAACAGTACCTAACAGGGCAAGGCCAAGGAGGAGCAAGTTGCTACCAAGGGTTTTTAGCTGAGAAATCTGGATAAGTGGTGCAGTTGCATAGACGATCAGAGTAGTGGGCATCTCGACATCGGCAAAAGGGTTTCAGGAGGGAAATCAAGGCTCAGAGGGAGTCACATCGAGAACTTCCAGGAGGGAAGTAGAAGAGCAACATGGCACTACACGAAGTAAGAGACTAGGATAGATTGGATGGAGCCTCAAACTTCGCATTCTGGAAGGCCAAAATCTTATCCATACTGGACACAAATCATGTCAAGCACTTCGCTTTGAGGACGATAGCGATCCCAGTTGACCCAGTTGATAATGACAAGTATGAGGAGGCAATGGCGAAGGCCAAGAGCATCATCCTTGATGGGGTCAAGGACCATGTAGTACCACACATTGCTGAGAAGGAAACGACAAATGAGATGTGGGAGGCCCTAAAGAAATTGTACCAGCATACTTCTGTGTAGAGAAGAATGTTATTAGAAAATCAGTTGCGGTCATACCAAATGAAGAATGGAGAACCGATTGACACCTTCCTCGGTCGACTGAATGAGATCCAGGATCAGCTGACTTCCATAGGGGCCACGCTGGATTAGGAATTGATGGTGAGAACAACCCTGAACGCAGTCTCAGAAGACTAGGAGGTATTTGTCCATAGTATACTGGGCAGAGCGACCCTTCCACATTGGGAGGAAATGTGGGCGGCTCTTCGCCAAGAAGAGATTAGAAGGGTAAGAAAGGCGGGAAGTAGCAACAAGGGGATCAAAGTCAAGAAGGAGGAGGAGGAGGATGTTGCCCTAGCATCTGAGGGAAAGCAAGAGAAACAGAAGAAGAAGGACCTCTCCAAGCTCAAATGCTTCCACTGTGGGGAGCTGGGTCATTATGTGACTCAGTGTCCAAGGAAGAAGAACACGGGAGAGGCCTCCGAGACCAAGGCAACGCCAGCAAGGGCAGAGAAGGAAGTGGAGACAGAGGATGACTGTGCCATGAGTGCATACACGCCACTTGAGTGAAAGTGGGGGACATCGAGCTGTAGTCAGACAGACTACATGCGATGAGGGGCTGGATCCTCGAGGTACCCAGCCAATTGGATTATACCTTGCTACGGGTGCCCCAAAGAGGAGTAGTAGGACTAGCGGATGTGGGTAGAGAGAGATACGTATGAAGCGGCAGAGAGAGCTACAGTGCAGAATTCCTAGGACAGCGCGAGGCTAGCAGGCTGCAACTGTGCGAGAAGCATGAGTGTTGCACCAGTGTAGGATGGCACGGAGAGGTGTGCAACGGTGCGAGATGCAGGGAGTTGTTGTAGTAGCGCAAAGGTTAGAGAGGGAGCACTTGTCAGTGGCAAAGGGAGCTTCAACATCAGGAGTACTCTAGCCTGACAGAGAGGTCAGAGTTGGGAGATTAGTTACTTACTTCTCAGTAACTGAGTTGCAGTGCAGCAGTTAGCAGTGGTAGTGCTATGGGCAGCACGATGCAGCATGATGAGAGGAGATGCAGTGCAGACGCAGCAGTGGCAGTGACAGGGCCATGGGCAGCAACACGGATGCAGAGGGAGCTGTCGTATAGATGCAACAATGGTAGTGGCAGAGCTATGGGCAACAGTACAGGATGCAGTAGTGCAGAGGATGATGGGCAACAGGCCTAGCATCAACACAGGGACCGATGCTAGATGATCAGGGTGATACTCAGTAAGGAGTATTGCTAGAGCACAGTCCTCGCTAAGAGGAAGTGTTGATTTGGGGTAGTATCGGATGTGCTCTAACCATGAAATTTGGTGGAGTGGTTAGGGCACATGAGATCTCCAATACCCAGAAAGGGTTTGGGAAGATTCTAAACAATTTGGATGTATTAAAATAATTAATATTTTTAATGGAGTCCCTAAGTGTAAACTTAGGAAAATTAAAATATTAATGTGAATTAATATAAATCTGTGTTAGAATGGTCCAAAATTCATGGATCAAGTCAGATCTAATCTTAATTGTTGATTAGGGACTTAATCTCGGCCATTGATTTGTCAATGAGAAAAGTATAAGAGGAGGCTTGAGGGTCAGTTGGAGAAGGCACCAGAGTGATCAGTCATTCTATTCTCTAGAGAGGGGTTTGCTAAGAGAGATAAAATCATTGATCAGTTGCAGTGAGGGGCAGTGAGTACGAGGCAGAGAGGCAGGGACAGTGCCGAGAGACCAGCGTAGAAGTAGAGAGAGGCAGACACAGAGCCAGAGGGAGCCATGCAGAGGCAACAGAGGCTGCGCAGAGCCAGAAAGGCCTACGTCATCAACGCAGAGGCTTTAGGAGTGACGCAGAGAGCTAGAGAGGTTGCGCAAAGCCTTAGTGGGCTGACGCAGAGGGTTTCAGGTTGATGCAGAGGCCAACAGGGCTGACGCTGAGCTTCGAATTGTGCTGGAGAGGGATTTCGTGGAACAGGCTTTCCGAATACCTGTTTCCAAACAGAGGTATTGCTGCCAGATTTTTTATCTGTCGGGTTAGCTAGTTTGGCACCGATTGTACTCAGAAAAGAACCGCTTAATAATAAAACCCTCAGATAGCTGCACCAATTTTCCCGCATTGGGTTTTTTCGAGGACACTAGTCCAAAAATAACGGTGTCATTTGTGTGCTTGTTTCTGTTTCCTTCAGTTGATGATCTGTAATGTGTTGAGCATGCACTTGTATTTATTTTGAGTATTTACATGGTAAATAACTTGTTAATTAATAGAACAAGTAGGTAGGAATAAATCAGTAAAGTGCATGGAGGGTTTCTGATGTGTCACACTTAGAAATTCCAACAGTTAGATTAATACCTATTAATTATTTTAATTTCTTAAGTTTAGACTTAGGAACCCCATTAAAAATATTAATTATTTTAATAAAATACAATCCAGGGGGAATTTCACCAAACGGTTTCTGTGTTCTTTAGAACTCATGTGCCTTAGTCTCTTCACCAATTTTCAAGGCTAGATCACTTCCGATGCTACAAAAAACTAACAAGTTAAAAGTCCCATGATCTCCACTAAAGACGAAAGTTGTTGTTGCGAACAAGTCTCTGGTTAAGAGGGAGCTTGGAAGCAAGTCCCTAGTTAAGAGGGAGCTTGGACAAGTCCTTGGATAAGAGCGAACTTGGGTACGTTCTTTTTACAAGAATGGGTACATTGATTTATAGGAATGAGTATATCCTCCATAGTTGAGAGGGAGAGATAGACACATCATTCTTGTCTTCTCTTTGGGAAGAAAGAATGGAGGATTGGGTAAGCATCTGGCATTCGATACTCTTTGAGGATGTGGTAGGGCATCCAAGACAAGAGTAGTCGTAGAGGACCGATATTTTTTGAGGACTGGGAATCCAAGATAAGAATAGTCCTCGAAGGAGATACCCTGCAAATGCCCAGGTTGGGTATATTCCTTGACAAAAAATGAGGATGGTGTCTATAAATCATTGGTCTTGCTAGCGTTCTACTCTGATCTTATGAAGAGATAGAGTTGTTAGTCAAGGCCTTGCTATGTGACAATGTTGGATGATATGATGCTAAACAGATGGGTTACCAATTCGACTTTCCTTATGAGAATTCTTTAGTTTGAGAATATCCAAGTAGCTTGTATGGATTATGAATACCTCCTTAGTTAAGAGGGAGTGTTGAAATATGTAACTAGGTACGGTCTTCATTATGACATGTTATTATGTAATCACGATTTTATATATTTAATGAAAAGAGAAAAATAAATTTATTATTGTTATTCTTGAGACATGCGTTTCATGCTCAAGGGAGATTTATTTTTAGGTCAAGCACCCATTGAGTGCTTCTAGGGCTTGTCATTGAGTCTACAAGTCAAATGAGGCATTGTCATGTATGAAAGACCCTTTTGGGAATGTTACATATTGAAAAGAAAAAATATTTGAGTCAAAATAGAGTCTAAAGACCCTTTAAGACCTTGTCATCAAGTTAGCCTACACAAGTGGACAAGTCTTCCTAAAGGAAGCAATTCGTACCACTCAAAAGCCTATAAATAAGAAGGAACTTGACCTCATTAGCTCACACACTCAAGTTTGATCTCCTCAAGATAGAAGTTGGAAGAGGATGTAAAAGGAGAAAAAAAGCATGATTGAAGGTTTGGGCCTCTCTCTCTCTCTCTCTCTCTCTCTCTCTCTCGTGTTAGGGTTTCCACAATTGTTGGGGAAGTCGAAGTGCTGCTGGGTAAGTCGAAGTGTCGCTGGGAAGTCAAAGTGTTGTTGGGCAAGTCAAAGTGCTATGAAGAAACTGCTGTGTCAAAGTTCCAGAAGTATTTGCTGGGCATGTCAAAGTTCCAGAAGAATCTACTGGTTAAGTCAAAGTTGCAGAAGAATCTACTGGGAAGTTGGATTTGCAGAAGTTGCTGGAAAGCTTGTTAAGGAAGAAATGTTTGACTTGGTATTGGAGGGTCTTGGTCAAGGGTCATAGGTCTTGGAATTTGTCAATTAAAGATTCTATAAGAAGAGAGAATTCTTGCGGGTTTTCCTTTCAATTGGAGAGGTTTTGGCCCTGGCTGATCGCCTATATGTTGTGTCCTTTTTTTCATTGTTATTTATGGTTTGGTAGTTGTTTAATGAAGAGAATACTAATAATAATCAAGTGGAAGAAGAAGGTTAACAAGTTAAGAAAAAAACATCACAAGCAGTTATTAAAGAAAGAGAAATCTCATATACTTGTTGCACCTAGATTTCTCAACTATGGAGGGAGCAATCATGGAGGCTTGAGATACCTGTTCGGCTTGCTTTTCCCTGTGAAATTTTCACTCTATGGCAGCAACTGGAAATTATTCTTCTAACTAAATATAATTATGTGCAGTTTATATGCTATTACGACAAACAACAAATAAAATCACAACTACAATTTTCACCAAAAATAAAATGCACTGTGGAAACAATACTGGACTGAGAAGATAGAGCGCAGACACACAATAAAATTGACACTGTTATTTTTGGTCAAATGTCGTAAAAAAA
This sequence comes from Pinus tabuliformis, assembly GCA_031772625.1. Taxonomy (NCBI): domain Eukaryota; kingdom Viridiplantae; phylum Streptophyta; class Pinopsida; order Pinales; family Pinaceae; genus Pinus; species Pinus tabuliformis. The sequence continues at coordinate 392,494,584 of CM062814.1, read as the reverse complement.
AACCAATGTGGGAAAACCGGTGCAATAGATGAGGGTTTTAATATTGTATGCAACAGTGAAATTAGAGTACAAAAATCTGGATGCCAAACTGCCAACCCTCAAAAAATAATTTGACCAAAAAAATTTGGATAAAAATTATCTCCCTCTATAAACAACATGACCTCTCTCCCATTGCTCTTCCTCCTAGCAATTCACACTATTCGAATGGAAATGCGTACGACCTAGCTGGAGAAATTCGTACAACCTGCTAGTTGGCTCCAAGTGAGTCATCCTGCCTCACTCTACCACTGGAAGAAATTCGCTTGGCCTTTTGGAGATCAATTTGACCTTCGGAAACACTGCAAACCCTCTTCCGACAACTCTCACTGGGTTTCTGGCTACTCGTACTGGCTTTTCGATCTCCCTGCAGAAATATTTTGGGCTCCTCGCTCTGTTGTTTTGCTGTGGGGAATCTCTGCTTGAATACTTTGCTGCTACTCCCTCAATCTCACTCCTGCATTCCTTTTGGCTCAAACTCTTCTTCCCTTCTCCGCCTCTACAGCTCGATAGCTCGATCTGCCAAGGAACTCACTTTCTCTGATGTATCTTCTTCATCCCCATTGTCCACCGCTTATAATATCTTGTTGGTGAATCAATGAACATGATTAGATCTCCATCAACAACTAAGATCAACTCAAACTCAATCCGTGTGAGTTTCTAGAGTATTCGCACCTTTCCTTAATTAATTCCTATCAATTAATCAGTTTTCGTAAGTTAGACTTGAAAATTTAAATGATGGTTAATTAATTTAATTAAGACGTTTCACAAACTTATCTCGCAAAGCCTTTTCTGGGTTTTGAAGATCTCTGTAACGAACAAAGTTCATATACTCAGAGGAATGCTCTGATACCATTGTAATGAACAAAGTTTGTATACGCAACAGTAATCTTCAAAACACTTGGAAGACATAAACATCCATAGTAGGACAAGTAATTGTATATTGAATAATGTATATATATTTGATGAGATGATTACAAATGAGGGTGAGGGCCAGCTTATATACCCTATGCAGGCACCCCTTCACTAACAAACATGGCCTTCAAACATGTCTCCTCAATACTAACTACTAGTTAATTAATTATTATTATTTACATTTTTATTATTTTTAATATAAACTATATTCATAACAGTAGAGCTAGTTGTAGTTAGTACATGTGAGATAGTTGCCGAGCTTGTTGTAGTGACATAGACAGTGGAATTTCCCAGTCGCAGTGTGTAGGTGCAGTTCCAGCGAGAGAGGTTTCCTGTTTTCCAGAGAAGGAAAGGAAGTTGAGTTAATTCCAACAGATTAAGCCGAGGGAGTTAGTGTGAATTTGTCAGTTACAAAGAGCAAGGCACAATTCTAGCCAGAAATAGTTAACTGATTCGTGTTGTAGAGGCTACAGATTGTGCACCAATGCCGAGAGATGATCCGGAGGAAGGCAAGTAGTGTCAGTGAGCAATGGGATGTAGAGTTACTATCGGAAAGGGTTTCCGAAGACAAGATTAATTTTTTTTCCCACAGTAGGACTACGCAGTCCAGTTCAACATGCAGACAAGAGTGCGAGTTGCAGTAGAGAGGCTTTGCTGGAAAAAAAGTGACATTTCCTAGTGGGAGATCGCGACTCAAAAGGAGTCTAGCTTCAGAGGGAGGGAGTCTAGCTCAACACTTCAAATTCTGAGAGGTAACCACATCAGAACACACAATTGCAATGGCTGCAACAATGTAGTGGCAACATAGAAGCATCAACAATGTGAGATGTCGACAATTGATTAGTTCTCAGTTGCAATAGTTGCAGCAATAGTAGCAACATGAGATCAGATGCAACGCAAAGCAGTGTAGTGTCAACAGCAGTGCAGATGCAATATGGTTCAGCTACAAAGTTCGCAGATGAATCAGAGTATGCACAGTGGCTTGGTGGGAAGTGGCAGATTGTCATAGATGTCAAACATTAGTAGCATGAGGGAAGATGTTATGGGAGTGAAAACCTTCCTCGCTAAGAAAGAGTGTTCATTTTTGTAGCATTGAACAAATTTTCTAGTCTCGATTTCTGTCAGAGAGGCTAAGAACACGAGATTGTAACGAACAAATTTTGTATACACAACGATAATCTTCAAAACACTTGGAAAACGTAAACATCCATAGTAGGACAAGTAATTGTATATTAAATAATGTATGTAGAATTGATGAGATGATTACGAATGAGGATGAGGGCTTACTTATATACCTTAGGCAGGTGCCCCTTCACTAACGGACATGTCGTTAGAACATGTCTCTTCAATACTAACTACTAGTTAATTAATTATTATTTATGTTTATTATTGTTTACATTGTTATTATTTTTAATATATATATATATATATATATATATATATATATATATATATATTCATAACATTTCCTTCCTCTTCAAAAATCTTGGTCCTCAGAGCTTAATAATGAAAGGGCTTGATCTCTTTTCTTGTTTTGAATATCTTCTCGTCTCAGAACCTTCATCTTCGTTGATACAAGACGATATGATGCTTTGAGTGATAAAGAAATTTGTCGGATTGAGAATGGATCAGACCATCCTAGTTTAACCATTTGTGGAATCTTCCGAACACTGGAAATTTGTAAATAATTGCTATCATAGGGTTGGATTCTACAAACTTCGGTATTCTTTGGAACATAAATATGTTGTTTCAATTCTGAATGGTTCAAATATGTAGAGTGACTTAGTTGTCCACCCTTGTGATTCAGATGTCGATAAGGAGTTCTTGTAGTTTAATTTTCTCTTATCATGTGTGTGGCAGTTTCTTGATTCGCTTCAAATGGTGATGTTGTTTAGTTGGCTATGGAATCATCACTTGGAATTTCCATTGTTTGAACTGCAATATTTGAATATGTTTAAATTCTGTTGGTTTCTCATCTTCTTGAGTTATGATATTGACTAGATCGATACTTGTTTCTTTATTTTCAACTTGGACTGTTACGAGTGGAGACTTCAATACTTCTTCTTGAGTAAGTTGTTCTAACTTGTCATTTAGTGCCTTCTTGTCACTTTTAAGCTTCTTTATTTGTGTAAGAAGGTTTTGGTTATGTTTCCTTAGACGTGAAAGTTCGTCATTTTCTGAATTGTAGATTTTGACCTTAGGATCCTTCTCTTTATCTTTTGTACTTTTGATTTGTTCTAATAACCTTTGATTCCGAATTTTTAAACACAAATTTTCTTCTTCCTTTTGTAATAGACTCTTGTTGAACATGTTCTCGAGACATTCGTTTTCTTCCTCGAATTTTTTTTTGGTATCTTTTTACTTCTTGACCTTAAGTAATTTTTTATTATGGTCCCTTAGATGCCAAATTTCGTCATTACTTTCTGTTGATTCTTTATAAAATTGATTTTCGAGGTCTTTATATTTCCTTTCCGATGCTTCGTTCTTTTATTGTAGTTTTGCAAGTTCTTCCTTTAATCTTTTCATTTGAATTTGCTCATTATCTTGATGTTCTTCCATACTAAATAATCTTCCACACACTGGACAACTTAATTTGCAATTTTTTTGAATATATGTATATCCAATTTCATTTAGACAAAATGGACATTTAGTCCAAAATGTTGACTTGGTTATAGGACTCATCTTTCCTTCTTTCATTTGCTGATTATAATCCATTCTTTTTGAAAAATTGACTCGATGAATTCATCTATAATACTTTGATGCCAATAATAAGCGACCTTTTCAATTTTTTTTTAATAACTTTTCTCTTAAATATAATTTTTATTCCAAATAAAATATTTTATTTTATTTACTTACTAAATGTTCCTTTTATATATATATATATATATATATATTTTTTTTTTAAATATTTGATTTTTAAAATATTTATATTTATTGGTCTTTCTCTTTTTCTATTTGTAGAGGTACTTTTTAATTACCACTACATATATCGAAAAAAACCCATATGTAAAAGGCCCTTCAATTGGATATAGTCACTTTGGAAAAAAAATTGTTAACTCTTACTTAATTGTATTAACCACGACGCCCTCCAAAAGACCATATGAATGTTGTTTATGACAACCTAATAGCTATGGACTGATACTATGTAGGGGCACGACCTGTCCGCAACCCAATTTTTTTTATGTGACTTAACCTTAGTTTCTTCAAATCAATGTTGTAGTTATTGTTATCGGGATATTATCGGCAAGGGGAAAAAATCGTAAAAATAGGGAAAAAATCGTAAAATACATATTTTTTTTTTGTTAATATCTAAATCATCAACAACATAAAATAAATACATTGACACATAAATATGATAAAAGAACTAATATATAAGATGTGTAATATCATTTCTAGTGCTACATCACACAACAGTGAATCATGTCCTGACTCTTTGAGTCCCAACTCAGCCTCAAAATATCAATAGAAAATATAATAATGTATCTCATATCATGAGTCAGAATGTCATATACAATGAAATGAACCAAATAACTAAAGTCTAATACCACTGATTTCCTCTGCCCCTCTTGCGCGAAAATGCAATAGCTTTCCCTTTCCCTCTAGATGTAGATGCCGGTGGAGTTGGCAGTGGACTTTGCTGTGCTCGAGAAGTTGAAGAACTAGGAGCTACAGGCAATGTTTTAAGACTACGACTCCGACTCCGACTCGGCAGAGGATCGACTCCGACTCCGACTCCGAAACGGTAATGACTCGGCCGGCTCGATTTCAATGACTCGGTCGTTGTAAAAAATACATTAAATATTTATTTTTTTTATAAAAAAACATAATTTTAAATATTTTAAACATAATTTTAAAGATTTTCATTCATGTTTCCAAACACACAGCATTATAATATAGATGGAAGACAACATATGATCAAAGTAGGCTCATGAACCAATCCATTATATCAAAATGGTACCCAATGGCAATACATAGTCAACTGTCATACATGATCAAAGACTCAAAACAAAATACAAATAACCAAGGAGGCTAGAAATGGCCTCTACAACAAAAGTAAACTGTGATGGTGACCAGACTCCAATACTAGTACTACTGGCTAGTAGCTACTGCCAGAGGAGCCAAGATCATCTCGACCAATCTCTGGATCATCATCATCAGAGTCAGACAAGGGGCCCCATGGCTCCTCCTCATCATCATCGTCTCCAACTGCAACAGTAGAAGTGGTGCCAGTACCACTAGCAGGCTGTGCAGCAGATGCAAGCTGAGATAGAGTAGATATGCGGCTGCGCTTTTGTCGTGGCTGAGCAGAGGAAGCACCTACAACTGGAGTCCTACTCCTTGCTGGCTGTGAGATTGAGGCTGGTGGATTGGGATCTGCATTCAACTGAACAGGCTGAAGTGGATGTTCAACTTCAAGTTCATCAAGATCCTCATCAGGATCAAACTCTGGTGGACGACTCTCCACTACCCAATCTGATGTTGGATCAATGTCTTCCAACACAATGGGATCTGAATCAGGTCTTTTGTTCAGCAATTGGTTTCGTCTGAGCCGAAGGTTGTATTGGACAAAAACTAGATCATTCAACCGTTTTTGATCCAAACGGTTTCTCTTCTTTGTGTGAATCCTCTCAAAGACAGACCAATTGCGCTCACACCCAGATGCACTGCAAGTTTGACTCAAAATACGAATTGCAAACCTTTGCAATTGAGGGCACTGGCCACCAAAGGCCTCCCACCATTGTGCTGCAAAAAACATAGGAGTGTAATGAATTATGAGTTAGATGAAGGCTGAAGCTCAACAAAATTACAAATTATATCTAACTTTCAAATTATAAATGATTTAACAAACTTTAATAAAAAAGTAAAACTGTAAAACCATTAAGAAATTGAAAATTGAAATTTTTGTTTACCTGGCTCATCTGCTTCTCTTGCAATCTTTGCTAGGTTCTTCCCAAAGGTACCTGTTGCATTGCTGAAGGATGTGACCTGTTGATGTATCTCCAGCTGATCAGACTCCGATGGGATCATGCGTTCAATGCAATCAACTAGTCCATCTCTGACCTCCCCCCTCAAAGCTCCTGACTCTCTAGCTTTATAATGATACCGTGGGTTCAAAAAATACCCAGCTGCATGTATAGGGCGATGGAGTTGATTGTTCCATCTTTCATCAATGATTGCCCAAATGGGCCCATACTTTGCCACTCTATCCTTGTATGCTGTCTTTATTTGCTCCTTTGCTTGATCCATAGCCTCATAAATGAAGCCCATAGCCAACCTTTCCCCATCCACCAACCGCAACACCTTAACTAGTGGCTCAGCAAGCTTCACAATCTCTGCTGCCTTTCTCCAAAAAGTTTCTTCATGGACTTTCCTTTTCAATTCTTTGCCTTCTGGTTTGTTAGACCAATTGCTTTGATTCCATTCATCACTGGAAAACATCTTTTGCAAGTTTCTATGTTGGGAAAGCATAGATTGCAATGTCAAAAAATGTGTAGCAAATCTAGTGATGGCAGGCCTAATAATATCCTTGCCTCCAGTGTGTTTCCTCATGAGACTCAAAACCAGTGTATGATTGTAGATAAATTTTGTTATGCTTTTGGCATTATCTACAGTGTTTCTGACCCAATCTAATTTTCCAATATCCTCAAGCATGAGGTCTATGCAATGTGCAGCGCATGGGGTCCAAAAGATGGTCTTGTGTTTTTCCTCTAACAGTTTACCAGCAAGAACATAGTTAGAGGCATTGTCTGTGATGATTTGAACAACATTAGCCACCCCCACCTCCTCAATAACCTCATCCAATAGCTGAAACAACAAGTGGCCATCTTTTACCTTATCAGATGCATCAACTGATTTTAAAAACATGGTTCCCTGTGGGCAGAAGACAAGAAAGTTTATGATGGTACGGTTTCTTTGATCAGTCCATCCATCTGACATGATGGTACACCCTGTTCTTGCCCATGAGTCCCTGAACTCTTGCAAATACTCATTAATGGATTGAATTTCTTTCTGCAAACGAAACCCCCTTAGCTCTTGCATAGTAGGGCCTTTGAAGCCTTTTCCAGCAGCATGTATGGCATCAAACATAGGCTCATAATATGGTGAACGAGCAGCATTAAAGGGGATATCAACATCATACCACCATCTAGCTATGTAGTCACAAGCAGTCTCCCTCACTTCTTTCTTCCAATGGTCATCTAAAGTGGGCTGAATTTGACCTTTACTAACTTCAGGACCATGTGCATCTGATGGAGAGGAGGGAGTGAAATAACTTTTGATAGTCACATCACCCTTTGTCAAATTCATTCTACCCTTTCCCTTATCTTGAACAGAACCAAAAGAGGGAGGAACATAACGGAAAGGGTTGGATGCCTCAGTTTGAGGGATAGAGGAAGAACCCTCAAAATCATAGTGGGGGTTGGTAGCCATCATTTTTTGTATCTCCCTCTTCCTCCCAATTTCAGCCTGTATCTCTTTTTGCCTAGCCTTATCTGCTTTAAATTTCTCAAAGCTGGCCAACACATTCTTTCTAATCTCCCCAATTTCATCAAAGGTACATGTGGTAATTTGTCCTCTAATCCCTGCCAAGTGTTGTTTCAGCCTATTAATGCCCCCAGGACCTTCCTTAATTTTCCTATGGCAAAATTTGCAATGCATCTGACTATCAACCATTTCAACATATGCCCAAGCAGGATCTTTTGCTCTAGGTGCCATTTTTTGACTAGGAAAACAATCTGAAAATGAAAAAAAAAAAATGATTCAATGTTCATTTATTTGACAAAAAACACTCTCTAAGCTTTCTTGATATGCACCTAAAATTTACTAAGCAAAAACAGATTTATAGAGGTGGAAAAAAATACCTCCAGGCACAAACTGCCTCCTCAAGCTTGCTCCAAGAATCAGCTCCTCAATGCTGCTCCAAATGGCTGCCCAAGAAGCTCCTCACTCCAGAGACAATGCTCCTCCAAGACTCCTCACTGCTGCTCCAAAACAAGCTCAAGAACTGTTCACTAATTCTCAAAGAAGACTCTCTCACTCAAATGCATAAGACTGCTGTGAGTGAATGAGAGCATTTGGCTGTCTTAAATAGGGTTTGGGAGGGGGAAATGGACCCCAAAAGCATTTAACAAATTACTATTACCCTTTAGAATCCATAAACTGCATTTAACTTTGTAAAAAATTACAAAAAAAGTGAAATTTTTTTAACTGTTACGCTGCCCAGCCGTCCCTACATTGACTCGGCCAAGTCATAACGGACCCGGCCGGGTTGACCGAGTCAGATATGTGACTCGATCAACCGAACCGGGTAGCTCACCGTTTCATTGCCCAGGCCATCGACTCGGTTCGACTCGGCCGAGTCGGAGTCGATTCGGCCGTTTTGTAAAACAATGGCTACAGGAGGTAGATCACGTCCTCTACTAGTGACAGGGGTAGCCTGGGTAGGTTGTGTCACCTCCTCATAAAAAATTAGAGATTTTTTTTTTCCTAAAAAATCGCAATTTTTTTGTGATTTTTTGAGAAAAAAATTAGCGTAAAAATTAGACGATAATATCGCCAAACTCAAAAAATCGTGATTTGCCGATAATATCGCAATTTTCGCAACGCTGCTTCAAATGGCTGAGCAATTGTATGGGAGTGAATGTACGGATTTCGATTAAAATTGTAATTAGAGAAATTCTAAATTGAATCTATGGCTACAACAATGACTAGTCCTCGAACTTTGTATTGCGGTGAACCGACTGCGTTTTATATAATAAATATATGGGTTATAATCTCTCCCTTTTTTATTGTATATATATATATATATATATATATATATATATATATTATTTTTTATTTTTATTATTTTTTAATGTTTTTTTCTTCTTTTAATTTTAATGGCCAAAGGCCTAGCGAAATGGAGAAACTCTGAATTTGGTGTAGCGATTGCTTCAATTGTGATGACGACAAGGTTGACTAAGAGTTGATGGCCAAGGGCCAGGATCTGCCAACGTGGCTTTGATACCAATGTAACGAACAATGTTTGTATACTCAGAGGAATGCTCTGATACCAATGTAATTAACAAATTTCGTATATGCATCAATAATCTTCAAAAGACTTGGAAGATGTACACATCCATAGTAGGACAAGTAATTGTATATTGAATAATGTATATAGAATTGATGAGATGATTACAAATGAAGGTGAGGGCCTACTTATATACCCTAGGTAGGTGCCTCTTCACTAACGGACATATCCTTAGAACTCGTCTCTTCAATACTAACTACTAGTTAATTAATTATTATTTATGTTTATTATTCTTTACATTTTTATTATTTTTAATATAAATTGTATTCATAACATCTACAATAGTCATCTGATTGCATCTCGCTAATGCTAAACCTGCTACTATGGTACTGTGGCCCCCCTGTAGCAAAGGTGATGGTCTTGCTGTAACAACTGGAAATGATGTGACTGATCTCCTTGCTGCATTTGCACTGAACCCTACCCCTCTTGATATGCAGGAGAATCAAGGTCCACATCCTCCTGGATTTGGTTCCCCACTATCTTTTATTGAGTCTTGTCCCTTATTGGGAAATTTCTTCGATTTGCGACTCGCACTTGACAGCTCGCACTCCCCCCTGCACCTATCCCCGACAACTAGAAGTCAATATGCTGTCCAGATCTGCATTCTAGCCAACTCACATGCATTGCTCTGGTAATCTCTTGTGGCCATCTCTACAAAGCTGCAAAATCTGTGAATCTCAAATAAACTTGAGACTGGAATTGGAAATTTCCTTTTTCCAACTCGACCTTCCTTCTGCTACTTGTACTCCCTTCTAGAATGCGCAAATCTACTCTTGTTTGCCTCCGGAAGTCCTTCTCCGATTCTCACATTGCTTGCAACACCTTAATTGGGAAACTCACTCAACCTTTCAGAAGTTCTTCTCTGGAATCTGACACCATAGTTTTAAAAACTGGCCTAACTAATCGGTTACCGGTCTAACCGGCCGGTTAGCAGGCCCATCGGTTGGAAATGGTGAAAAAAACCGGTTTAATAGGCTGTGTGGTGGAAAATTTGACCTAACCGGTCCTAAACTGGCTAGTTACCTGCCATGCCGACCAAGGACCCACAATGCATCTTTTCCAAGGTAGTTTAGGGGTTTTAGTGGGAAATTAAGGGTGTTTTTCCTCCAAAAACACCCTCTCCATGCCTTTAAGGAACAAAAAGCAGTTAAATGATCTTTTTTTCGTGCAATACAACCTTCGACTGAGGAGGAACCAAATGATGAACAAAGCACCTGATCTAGATCCCATTGTGTTGGACGATATTGATCCAACATTAGAATGGGTGGAGGACACTGAAGATCCTGTGTTTGAGGCTGATTTTGATATCGACATGGCTTAAGCGGGGGATGAAGCAGATTTTGTGGCGGCATTAAAACTACGATCAATAGTGGCATCAAGGGAAGGCAAAGAACTAATGGAAGGCACTAGTCGTGCAGGTCGACAAACTCGTGCTTCCATTAGGTCCACTTCTATTGTTATTGGTGGCATTGCTACTAAGGTTGCAGATCAGGATGAGGCATTTTCAGACTTTGAACCAGATGATGTCTATGTAGCTCCTGATGATGATCCTATGGCTAGTAGTGATGATGAAATTGATGATTTATCATGTGTACACTGTAGACTTGTAGTACACCAATGGCCTCATAGCTTACAACATTATTTTTGGACTTTATAGGCCATTTAGAGCCTCATTGCTTATGTATTGTGCTATTTTTTCGATGATATGTATTGCACTCGGTGCCATTTCGATATATTCACCTTTACATGGTATATAAATGAGCAAAGTTTGCATATTTTGTCTCTATTGGCTTGGAATCATGGTTTTAAATCTTAAAATAGTTTTGTTTCATTAAAAATTAACTATTTAATGTATTTTTTTAAAATTGATTCATTTAGACCAAACCAGTCCCGGTTAGACAGGTTCTAGTCGGTAAACCGGTTCATTAGGTGGACCGGTCCGGTCACCGGTTTCGGTTTTAAAAACATTGTCTGGCACACGATCTGCTACTCCTAAAGCTTGCACTCCCTGATTGGCAAAAATGCTACGATCAACTGCAGCTCGAAATCTTCGATCTCAACCTAAAAACTGGATTTGGAAACCCTTTGAGAAATTCTGGAAATTCCTCTATGTGCTTTTCTCTTCCACCTAATGCTGATTTGCTATCGAAAAATAGAATGCAAAATCACTTAACACATATCTGCTCAACGGATTCATTGATTTGTTTGTTGGAAGTGCTTCCAACAACACCATTGCTTGCAAATCTCTGCTTTTGAGGCTCTACGAATTTTTTGCTACCTACAAAATTAAAAACGAAACCCTGCCTCTACTAATTTGCACTCCCTGGTGGCCTTTGCGTAGATCCATAAATTTTGCCCAAAGACTCCCTCTGAAGCTGCAAAATTTCTCCCTTGTTACTGAGCCACTAATCTTTCTTCAAACTTGCTCTGATACAATGTGAAATTTTCACTCTATTGTAGCAACTAGAAATTATTCTTCTAACTGAATATAATTATGTGCAACTTATTTTCTATTACGACAAACAATGAATAAAATCACAATTGCAATTTTCACTAAAAATAAAATGCATTGCGGAAATAATACTGCAACTGGGAAAATAGAGAAAACACACACAATAAAATTGACATCGTTATTTTTGGACAAATGCCCCTAAAAAAACCAATGTGGGAAAAATGATGTAGCAGATGAGGGTTCTATTATTATATGCAACAATGAAATCTGATTACAAAAATATGCATGCCAAATTGGCAATCCTGAACAAAATAATCTGGAGATAAATTATCACCCTCTGCAAACAACTCGGCCTCTCTCCAACTCCTCTTCCTCCTAGCAATTTGCACTACTAGACTGGAAATGCATATGGCCTGGCTGGAGAAATTCGTACAGCCTGCTAGCTGGCTCCAATTGAGTCGTCCTGCTTCTCTTTGCCATTGGAAGAAATTCACTTGGCCTTCTAGAGCTCGATCTAACCTTCGACAACAATGCAAACCCTCGCCCGACAACTCGCACTAGGTTTCTAGCTAATCGCATTGGCTATTTGGCCTCGTTGCATAAATATTTCGACCTCCCTACTCTACTGTTCTACTTCTGGGAATCTTTTTTGGAATACTCTGTTGCTACTCGCTTAATCTCACTCCTGCATTCTTCTAGCCCAAACTCTTTTTCCCTGCTCTGCCTTTGCAACTGGATAGCTCAATCTGCCAAGGAACTAACTCTCTTTGATTTATCTTCTTTACCCCCATCGTCTAGCTCTTATAATCTCATGTTGGTGAACCAACGACCACAATTAGATCTCCATGAATGACTAAGATCATCTCAAACTCAATCCTTGTGAGTTTCTAGAGCATTCTCACCTTTCCTTAATTAATTCCTATCAATTGACCAGTTTTCCTATGTTAGACTTAGCAAAAATTTAAATGATGGTTAATTAATTTAATTAAGGTGTTTCGAAAACTTATCTCGCGAAACCTTTTCTGGGTTTTAAAGATCTCGTGTTCTTAGACTCTTTGAGACAAATCAAGACTAGAACACCTGTCTGGTGCTACAAAAACTAACATTTCCACCTCTCTAGTGCGCCTTTTACTTCTTTATAATAATGCTTTTTATTTTGGGTGGATAACTTAAGGGTCAGAGCTTGCTTTTTATGGTATATCAGTTAATTTTACCATTAAAGATGAGACAATTTATCTCTCATCAGGGTGGGTTTTGCAAGGGTTCATTTTAATGAGGAGGAGCATCAAGTTCTCAAGAACCAAGTGATGGCTAATGAGGAGGTTAGAGCTCATGCTAGGCTTTTGCCCACGCGTTATCTTACATCCTGGCCATATTTTGCATTTTTTATTTTTCTTTCATTGTGGCCTTATTATGGTTATCCATTCTTTTAGCTACATCAACCTCCAAGGCAATGTTTCTTGGCCCTACTCAAGGATGTGGATAAGAGGGTCCCAAATATCAATCAATTGATGACAAGTTATACCAAAGAATTGAGATGGTACATAAAGAGGGCTTCTAATGTGACATGGAAAGTGTTAAGTATGTTGTAAGGTAGAATGAATGTGCTAATTCAATTCAAGTTTCCCAAACCCTAAGGCCTCAAGCGAGGTCCCACTAGGCTATGGCTGAGGATTAACCCCCCTGTAAGGTGAGAGAACATATTTGCAATCAAGATCGCTTAATTTTGCAGATCATCCCTTCATCCATAATTGATACCAAAAACAACAAATATTAGCACTTGATAACAAAATGATCAAAATACTTGTTGAATAGCAACCCCATCTTCATTTAAGAGGAATGCCAGATGGTGAAAGGTGCATGGTTGATGCAGATGGCATATCATCATCAAGAAGTGAATGTCAGGGGCTGTTGGCTGTCAAATGCAGGAGAAAAGTTTTCTTCTATGGGGTTACCCATTTTGGTGGGTAAAAGGCCCAACAAGTAGAATCGAAACTTACCTCACACCAACAAGGGAGAAGTGAGAGTTAAACCCTAGTTGTCCCTCTCCAAGTGACAAAGATGCCCTCCAGGGGATCAATTTTTCTATTCTTTGTAGTAGTCTTGAATTAATCATAAAATTTGACTTTGAAAATGATTCAGAACAACCAAGAATTGACGACTCCAATGTCAATACCAAAATTTCATGAAAATAATCACATTATGGGATAATGATCTAAAAAATTCACAATGATTTGGAAAGGAGGAGGATCTCTCTATTTATAGGTGAGGCTCTCAACATCTTTCCCCTATTCTTTTCCAAAGAGAAAGGTGACTTGTCATCCACAAAATGCTTGGATACTAAGTCAATTGTAAAAAAATATCATTTACAATGCTGAAAATGCTCAAAATTGAGGTGACTCCCCACAAGAGATGTTGCTTGGAGGGATCAATTTGGCATAGAAGTCCAACATTTCTTTGAAATTTGGCTTGATTTTGCTTGAAATTATTCTTTGAGTGCTTGGGAGGCCCAACCCTTTGCTTAACTTGCTCAATGTTCCTCCCTTGGAGCCATGGATCCCTCCAATGTCTAGTAGAAGGTGGGTGGCATCTTCCGTTTGGTCCAATTGTTGCTTGAAAGTGCACTTTAAGGCTCCATCTTGCTTTGTTTTGAGTTGATCCTGATCCATATGAGTATCTTTAAATTGCTTTGACACCTTGCTTGCTCAATATATGTGCCACATTGCTTCTTTAGTCCCTCACGACTGCCCCAAGTGAAGTTGGCACCCTTGAAGTGATGACCACATGGTTGACAAGGTGCTTCTAGGTGAGTGTTTTGAGTGCTTAGACTTGGAGATGACTTGGATTGGCTTGGAGGTTGCAATGGACCTTCTCTCTACCTTGGAGGATGTGGGACATTGTGTTGGGGAGTGCAAATGCATAGTGAATTGTGAGACTTACATGAAGAATGATGGCCATGGGCAAAGAGGTGTGCATACATTAGAAGATGGTCCATGTGGGGAACAAATAGGTGTGCCTGGATAGAGGGAAAAAGAGGAACTTTCAGGAAGTGATCACCTTTATAGGGCTTTAAACAATAAGCATTCCTTTAAATCATGTTTTGTAATATGTCCACCTCCATGATGCCCATATTCCAACCCAAGACATAAGAAATGCTCATCAAGGCAAGGAGTTATAGCCCACTAGGTTGAAGCAGTGTTTTAAAAACCGGCCGGTCTGAACCGGTAATTGGTCAAACCGGCCAGTTAACAGTCCCACCGGGTCAACCCAGCTTAAAAACCCAGTTTACCTTCTCATGTCGCCTTTGTTTTGCCCTAACTGGCCGGTTTATGGTCAAACTGGTCGGTGTTGTCCTAATCGGCCGGTTTTGTCCTAAACCGGCCGGTTTATTGCCAGGCAATTATAACGCCCACAAAATGCATTTTTGTGAGTTTTGAAGTTGGTTTGAGGGAAATTTGGGGTTGTTTTTCTCCAAAAATAATCCTTCCAAGAAAAACATGCCTACCCTCTCGTTTTCTTGACACATCTCAACCCTAACAATGTTGGCAATTAATGGTAATGTTAAATTCTTAAAGTAAAAGTGACATTTCCTTTAATTTTCATTTTCATCCTTTTACTTAAATTTTTAACATTACCATGAAATGACTCGGGATGTTTGAGAGTGGTTTCGACCTCGTTGGATTTCATCTGTAAACTAGAATTTAGATTTCACTCAAAATTCAGCAGACTTAATGGTTTTCAAGATTTCATGGTTTGGGGGTTTGCAATGTTTCCATTTGATTCTATCATGTGTGAGGGTATGAGATTGGTATTTGATCAAGATCATGAAGCCCTTTAAGAACCTTGATCGTGGTGGCATTGATTGTTGAACTTTGTTGATGTTGGTGGTACTGATTGTTGAACTCCTCTACCATGGCCTTAACAAGAATGCACCCTTCACCCAAAGGAAAACAACTGGTTAGGCATGCTAATATTTTTCTACCACATTATAAGGTTGAGGAGATGAACCCTTCACTCAAACCTTGGTTAGGCATGTTAAACCTTTTCAATTTCTATCATGTTATAAGGTTGAGCAATCCAAGTCTGAAGACTTTGAGCTAGATGATGTTCATGTATCTCTTGTTGATGATGTTTATGTATTTCTAGTAGCATTGAATCAATGATGAGTTTCATGAGCGACCATGTTGATTAGTGATTTGTAGTTTTGATGTCTATTTTTGCTACTACTAAAGTTGTAGAGGAGTTGTAGGAGTCCTCAAACTCGGAGGCATATTATTTATGTAGCTCATTTTGATGATCTCTTGTCTAGTAGTGGTGATGAGTTTGATCATGATGAGGAGTGATCATGTTGTTGATCACTGATATGTAGACTTGTAGTAGTTCAGTGACCCCATAGCTTAGAGCATTGTTTTCGGACTCCAGAGGCCATTTAGAGCCTCATTGATTATGTATTTGGTTGCGGATATGTATTGCACTCGATGCCATTTTGATATATTCACCTTTTCATGGTATATAGATGAGCAAACCTTGCATAGTTTGTTTATATTGGCTTGGAATCATGGTTTTAAATCTTAAAAATAGTTTTTTCATTAAAAATTAATTATTTAATGTATTTTTTTAACCGGTTCGTTTAGACCTGACCAGTCCCGGTTCGACCAGTTCCGGTTCAAAACCCGGTTCATTAGGTGGACCGGTCCGGTAACCAGTTCCGTTTTTTAAAACATTGGGTTGAAGTCATCAGGGCCACAAAACCAGGCACCATGAAAATGAAGCTAAAAAGACTTGCCATGACAGTCCACCATTGAGGATCTAGGATATGATTTTACACTTCATCCCAGATGGCTTTACAGGGCTATAAATTACACACATTTGAGCTTACAAATGGCATGGTCAAAAAGTTTAGGAGTACCTCTGCTGAAAGAGGGGTAACATGTCACATATACACCAGTAAAACTGCATACACAGTCATGCAGAGAAGACTCAGAAAAAAGAGGTATGAATATATTCTGTGGACTGATCATCTTTGATCTCTTGTATATGCCACAGACTGGATTCCGGCTGAAGACGTGTCTTTTCAAAGGCCATTCACTTCATCATTTTATTCCCTGTAGAGTTGATTAAAAGAGTTAGAGTTAGAATTTGATTTTAGCATCTGAATCTCATCGAAAATAGGCCATGGACCTTATCATTAAATTTTACAGGTTATTGATGCCCTGCATCCAGATTATCACCACCACACAGTTGTGAAAGAGTCTTGAACTTGAAAATATGAGAGTCATTTAGATGGAGGACACCGCCAGCCCCCCAGGTAGAGGGGTCTTCTTGACAGGGGCATCAAGATATGCTTAGGCTCCCAACCTGTTAATCTGTTCAGCCAAAACCTGCCTGATGGAGTTTTCTTTGCGAGATTGTGATGAACTATCTAGGATAGATTACTCTGAACTGCACATTGAATAGGAGGTATATGCTTATCATAAAAAACACTTGCATTGCAAGTAAGCCAAATACACCAGTCAACAATCAAAGGAAGATTTTCAAACCATTTTAGGGCTGGATTTGAACACCAAGATCTTAAGCAATCATTAATAGAGACTCCATTCCATACATATCTTAAGCCTGTAAGTTATCCTAACTCCTTCCAACCGTGAAGCACATATGCACATGAAATCAAGAGAAATTGGATTGGCAGTCAAATGAAAAGCATCTAGTTTCCTTTTTACTTGGGACTATATCTGTCAAAGACCTAATGCCTCAAGTAGTTGTGGATGCATTAGTACTAAATTTTATGAGGAATTCTTTAACATATCCTACAATTGTTGGGAGGAAAAAACCACAAAAGGGATCTTTAGGGGTCACATTATAACTGTCCACCAGTACTTAAGAAGGAATGATATGTAATTTGGAACATTGGTTTGATTTCAACTGGTATGCCTTTTTGCAGCTCTCCCACAGCTGAGGAGCATAACTTCTATGGATCTTGGATGCGATGTCAAAGGTTACTCTCGAGCTGGTAACGACACATTGACCTGGTACTGTGTCATTGTTGCTGGAAAACCTGGCTCTACACTCGGTAAAGCACGTGAAGTATGCTATATATCTAACTAAGATCTTTTCCATGCTTACAGTTTTCTTGTTGAGTATTATTTGACTGTTGGTTATTATATTGTAGAATTTTGAGTATCAAGTCTGATGGTTGTACTTGCAGACTATGCGTAGTGTCCAAGATAATCTTACAAATGAGGTCATTCCGGACACAGTCAGTATATCATCTCTTCCAGATTCGTTAGTTGCTGCATATGCCTTCCAGCAAAAACGCCTTACTCTTGCATGGTTAGATGGAGATGCTCAGAAAGTAAGTTGATTCATTTTCTAGTGTGGAAGATGTAATGATGCTAGGATGACCACTTTTGTAAAGGGTGGTCATGGCTTTAATCTGTTGTGAAAGTATTGTTTTTGATACCAATTATATAAAAGAACCTAGAGTCTCAACTTGTGTCCCTTCGGCTTTCAAGAATCATGTATACCAAAAAATTATTATTAGTGCACATTATTTATTCTTTGCGCCAACCTTACCCTCTTAAATGTTCTCAAAATTAATTTAACATTTGTATTTATAATTTTATATACCCTCCCTTTGCATCGTTTCTCCTCGTATTCTTTTCATGCTTTCTTTCCTTCCTTGATAATGGGTAATGGAATTACTCAAAATATCATAAATACTACACTTTGATACAACTTTACTTCAAAGACTATGAGCTATTGTCTATTTTCATCAGGTGTCTCAAAATTCTTCTTCTCTGCAATATTATTCGAATACTTTTCTGTACGACTGTTCATTTGCATGTGTTTGAAACAATCGTGCACATGATGTCCCTTGTTGTTACAATAATAACAGATGGTATCCTTCCTCTATGGTTTTTGCATTATTTCATCGGTACTGGTTTGTGCATATTTCTTCCCTTCTTCAATGTTTTCATATTAAAAGGCTGGCAAGATTTTTGCTGATTAAATCTGTCCCCTTGTTGTTTCTCCTATAGCGACATGCCACGAAGCACATCAAAGGATCAATCCTACCACCTCATCAGTGAGATTCAAACCTGTCACAAAAAGTTAAAAGGATTTCATTCAATTCATCGATGGTTTGGACTACAAGACCCTTTGGATATATGTTGTCAGCTAATAAGTTGACCACGCATACCCTGTCTGTATTATATAACCAGTAACAATGTCCACCACTCATCTTCAAGGCATACAAATAGTTTCTTAGATAATGTATATTTGCTCCATTGGAGGTTTCATATAAATTTGCAAGATAGTCCAAATATCTTTTCTTTAATAGGAAAACTTTATGCTGAAATCCAGCGAATGCTTCCCCACATTCATTGATTACATTTCCTAGGTAAATCTGTTGCCATAGAGTAGTGCATCTCAAATAGGGGAGGATTTGAAATAGGCACCTGATGGCCTAGAATTAGCCCAATGCATAGCGACAATGGCGACAACATGGTGAGCTAACTCCTTGTCAAGGTATTCCAAATTTTATGTTAATTATTTGATAAAATTTCATTTAAGGTTTCATGCAAATTTGACATTTTGGATGAGTAAAAGTTAAAACCTTGTGCCAAAACCCAAGGGATCCTTCCCTACATTCATTCATTACATTTCTCGAGTAAATCTGTTGTTGTAGACTAGTGCACCTCACCTGGGGGATGATTTGAGCTAGGCATCTTGATGGTATAGAACTAGCAAAACATCCAATAACAATGGTGACTATTATTGCAAAATCTAGCAGGCCTAGTGCAAACCCTCATTAGGCAACCTAGGTCTTATGGAAACAAGAGATTGGCCGCCACTTTCACCTCAGTGGTTTCTTTCCTGGTGTTTGGTGGTGAATATTATCCCCACAAGGGTGTTGATTTTTAATGTACATTTGACAAGTGGTTTCCCATGGGTTAGTCTCTACCTAGGGAAAAGTGTCCAAAATAATTTTTTCTTAAGTGTGACTTTATAAAGTGAAAGTGACTTTATAAGTGGTAAAGCCAATGTTAAATTATAAAGTGAAAAGTTTTAGACATAAAGTACAATGTGGGTAATTTATTTAATGGGTGAGTTGAAAAAATAGAAAGTGAAAATGAAATGCACATTTATTCTCATCCCTTGATCTAAATAAATCTGAGCCATTAGATCTTAAGGTTACCCAAAAGTCATTTAGGGAAGCAAAGGGGGGAAAAGAGAAGAGAGATTGCATTCATTCTTCATGAGCAGATTGGAGAAAGGAGGCTGAGAACTGGAGAAAAGTTCTAAAGGAGAAATTTGTTGCAACACACTGAAGGAGTGATTTTTGGGCAAAGTTGGGCATGAAAATCAAGGCATAGAAGACAACAGAAGGTATAAAATGAACAACATTTAACGCTGTGCGTTTCACGCCATTCGAGAGAAGCTTTTGAGATTTTTTTTTTTAAATCCATAAACTCTGTATGGAATCTGTATAGTACAGTACGTATTCGTACAATACATATTTTTAACTTCAAGTGGGCATGGAAATCGAGGCAAAGTGGGCACGATTTTCAAGGAGTTTTGACCTGAAGAGATAAATTGTATTTTTCTGTTTTGTTTTGTCTGCAAATGTATTTTTCCTGAACTTGAAAGATAAATAAATTTGAAGAGCTCTCTAACAGGTTTTCCCCGGAGAAAATTGAAGGGGTTTTGCCTGGGTCTAAGTTGACCAAAAATCTGTGTATTTTTATGCATGTTGCTAGTCTGTTTATGTCCATATTTATTTTCAACATGTGTTGACAGTCCCATGTGTTTTAATCTGAAAATTTCGTTTCCAGAATTCTATATGTTGAATGTATGTTTATGGGAAAGGGCATTTAATTGAATGAGAGTGATAAGGTGAAATTAAAGTTGGGGTAGGATTGTAGGAAACTTTTTAGCCATCAAATTTCAACATGGTATCAGAGCTTTCAGGCTGAAAATTGCAGTTTGAACAACAGACAATAGTTTGGGACAACAAATAGTGGTTTGGACAACAAACTGATATTTTGGGACAACAAGGTGAAATTTCACACAGACTGAACCTTTGGGACAACAAGGTGTGCTGGAAAGTTTATTTCTCCATTTTCTTGGTTTTGTAAATTGTGGACAACAGTCATGGCCATGTTCTTAAGGGTAGAGGACAGACTAGATGGGATATCAAACTATGCCGCTTAGAAGGAAAAAATTCAGATAGTGTTTGAGGAGGTATCAGTTTGGGACATAGTGCAGCAAGCGGTTGTACCTCCTACTGCTGCAGATGAACTTGCTGAATTCACAAAAAATAATGCAAAAGCGAAAAAGATTTTGATGGACAATCTGAAGGATCATGTGGTTCCTCAGGTGAGAGGAAACACATGCATATCAGATGTGGACAACTCTAACCACTCTCTATCAGAGTACCAATGAGAGCAGGAAGATGGTACTCAAAGAACAATTGAAGAACATCATGATGACAAAGGCTGAAAGTGTAGGTCACTATCTTGGTAGGGTCAAACAGGTACGTGATGATTTGACTGTTATTGGTGAGGCAGTTGGACCCACAAAGTTAGTCAGGATAGCTGTAGCGGGACTTCCTAAGTCTTGGGAGGTCTTTAGAGATTCTATTACCTCTAGGGAGAATCTTCCAAATTGGTACAAATTCTGAGCTGATTGTGTGCAGGATGAGATACAGAAAATTGGTAGTGGTGGGGTGAAGATAGCAGATGAGGAGGATGTAACCTTGATAGCTGAGGGGAAGAACAAAGGGAAGGCCAAGAAAGGGGCCTCATCAGATGGGACTAAGGGAAAAGAGAAGAAGAAGAAGAAAAATACGGATATATCCAAAGTCAAATGTTGGGCATGTCAGAAGATGGGACACTATGTTGCTACGTGTCCTGAGAGGAAGAACAAGGGGAAGAAGGGTATTGCAACTTCAATAGAGGTGGGGCAGTTTGCTTCACAGTTTGACAAGGACTTTGCGTTTATTACTTCTACATCTAGTAGGAGTACATCATCCGATGTGTGGTACATAGACAACAGGGCTTCCTGCCATATGACAGGTGCACGAGAGTTCTTTTCAGAGCTTGTAGGGAGGGCACTTGATATTGAGATTGTACTAGGAGATGACCGCACTATGAGAGTTGTTGGTGTGGGGACTATGACCTTTGAGAGGGAGTCTTTGCCTCCTTTGAAGGTCATGGATGCTTTGTATGTTCCGGGGATGATGAAGAACTTGATTGTTAGGTCCCTATAATACTACTGATTACCCCATTACTATTGTAGTTGTATCTCTTATTAATATTGATGTGCGCCTATTGTCCCCATATTGTTATTATTGTGCCCCATAGAATCCCTTTATTGTTATTTTTGTGCCTTTATATTATTATTGTTAGGTCAACTTGGTTATATTGTGACTCCTTAGACTCCTATATAGAAAGAAGGTTTTGTCATTTGAATCATCAAAGAATCATTCATTTGTGTAATGTAAAGGAGGTTGCCCCTTCGAAGAGGCTGACTTCTAAGGTGTTGATCTATATTTTCTATCTTTTTGTGAGCTGGTTTCATAACATTTGGTATCGGAGCTTTGAATTCTAGGGTTTTGCTGCTCCAAACAAGTCATCGTGGCATTTGTGCTATAATTTTTTTCTGTGACGTTTCAGACGCTAAAAAAAACCATTTGGGCCGAAATCGTTCTAAAGCGCAGGTCTGAATTTCAGAGCTTTTTGCGCTATATTTGCGAAGATATCATCTGAGAAAGTTGGCATTTTTGCAGACTCCCGAATTATATTCCAAACAGGTGACCTGAGGAAAATAGTCATAACTTTTGTTTTGTGCATCAGATTGAAATTTCGTAAGAAGTTACAGAAAGACGACAGACTATAGTTTCATGTGTATATTTTCAGATCCTAAGGTCGACACAGTGACACGTGGTACTTCATACAAGTTCGCTTTTCTGAAAAGGTATATAATCAGGTCATCTTGGGAGATTGTGCATAACTCTTTCTTGGAGAATCTAAATTCAATTAGACCGGTGGCATTGGAAAGAGGACGCAGAGGGCTACCGCAGGTCGCAATTTCAGAACTGGAAGATCTAAAATTACAGAGATACATCAGATGCAATATTGAGCTCCTACAAAGTGAAAAAAGGTGTCTAGATTTTTTTAAAATTTTTCTTAAGCTTGGTTTGAAAATTTATTTTGAAGGAATTCAAAGGGCATAGTAAAACATCATTATCGGTAATTGATGCCCCGAAGAAAGAAAATGCAAACACTTAGTAAGCAACCTGAAAGCTCTAGTATGACTTATGAAGAAGAGGAATAAATGCAACATGATATATCAAAATTACGAGACCAAGTGCAACAAATGTCACTCGCACAAAAAGTAACAGAATCTAAGATGGATGGTTTCAAGAAAGATGTAGAAGCTAAGATATATGGCGTGGAAGCTAAGATGAATGACGTGGAAGCTAAGATGAATGATTTGAAGACAGATTTGAAGACAGGCATGGCAGATTTGAAGACAGATTTGATAAATTTTCTACAAGAAATACTTACTAATGGTGAAAGGGTAGTAAAGGAAACTCGTGATAAGAAAAAAATAAATGTTAATCATGATTTCATAGACTCTAATGTTGGATCTAAGAACCACCATATTCCAAAAATCGATACGAGGAAGTTTGATGGCAAGGATCCCGCAACATGGATACTACAGATGGAGCAATTTTTCGATCTCAGTAATGTGCAAAACACACAAAAGGTATGTATTTCCACTTTATATTTGGAACCAAATCAGTTTGTATGGTATCAATGGCTTTTCTCTCGTAAACAAATTATCACTTGGGCAATTTTTATGGAAGAAATGCTGCGCATTATGAGGATACAAAAAGCAACACTTTTTTTAGCCAACTAATAAGTCTCAAACAAAAGGGTTCAATGATGGATCACATTGAGGACTTCCAAAAATTGAACATAAGGGTAAAAGATATTCCAAAGGAGCATAGGATTGATGTGTTCATAGGAACTTTAAAAGATAATATCCAACATGAGGTTCGCCTTTGGGACCCTAATTCATTGGAGAAGGCATTCAGGTTAGCAAGAAAAATGGAAAGCAAAATTATGGCAACCAGGAAGCCTACCACTCACAACTATAAAGATGGAAGTGTTGTTGCCCCTAGCCTTCCACAACCTATAAGGTTGACACCACAACAATTGGAAAAAAAAAGAGCAAAAGGGCTTTGTTACAGTTGTGATAGCAAATACACTAAAGGTCATAAGTGTGCTGAGAAGAAATTATTCTACATAGATTGTGAAGATGAGGAAGAAAAGGAACAAGAAATGTCAAAAGAAGAGGATATACTCCATGAACAAACCCTAGATAAAGAAGTAATGAATCCAACCATATCTTGTAATGCATTGGCTGGAATTACCACTCTTCAAACTATCAAGATAGAAGGACATATCAAGAAGAAAAAGGTAATAGTGTTGATTGATTCAGGAAGTACCCACAATTTTATTTATTGTAAGATAGCAAAAGAATTGAATTGCTTCCTATATCCAGCACCAGAGTGTCAAGTGATGGTTGCAAGTGGAGGAACGATAAATTGTTCTAGAATATGTTCCATGGGAGAATATGTATTGAATAGCCCAATGCTTTCCATTCCAATGGGAGGTGCTGATGTTGTACTAGGAGTCCAATGGCTAGAATGTTTGCGTACAATAGCTTTTAATTTTCAAGATGCAGAAGGAAAGGAAGTTGAATTAAGAGGTATTGCAGGGAAACCGGGAAAGATAATCAACTCTAGCGGTATGACAAAGCTTCTAAAAAAGGAACAAAGAGGTGTAATTGCACAATTATGTTCGCTAGATGTTTCCACATCGAAATCATCTATTTCTCCAGATCTCCAAAAGTCTTGGACAATCATTCCAAGGTATTTGAGACTCCCAAAGGTCTCCCACCTATTCGTGATCATGATCATGCTATTCATCTGATTCCAGGAAGTGTTCCTCCAAACATCAGGCCATACAGATATCCCTATGCCCAAAAGAGTGAAATTGAACGTATGGTTGCAGAAATGCTAGAGGCTGGTATAATTCAACCTTGTCAAAGTTCTTTCTCTGCTCTAGTAGTATTGGTGCACAAGAAAGATGGATCATGGCGCATGTGTCCGGATTATAGGGAGTTCAAAAAGCTCACTATTAAAGATAAGTTTCCCATTCCTGTCATTGATGAACTACTAGATGAATTGCATGGATCAATTTACTTCACCAAGTTGGATCTTCGTTCAGGATATCATCAAATCAGAATGAAGACTGAAGACATTCCGAAAACAACATTTAGAACCGATGAGGGTCATTATGAATTTTTGGTCATGCCTTTTGGCCTTACCAATGCACCTTCTGCATTTCAAGGTTTAATGAATTCCATTTTCAAACCCTTCCTTAGAAAATTTGTGTTAGTATTTTTTGATGATATACTAATCTACAACAAGTCTTGGAAGGATCATGTTGAACATGTTGACAGGGTGCTACAACTATTGGAAGAGAAACAATTATATGCAAAAAGATTCAAATGTTTCTTTGGAGTACAAGAGGTGGAATATCTGGGTCATATTGTATCTCATGAAGGAGTTGAGGTAGACCCTAGAAAAATTAAAGCCATTAAGGAATGGAAAATCCCCACATCCATAAAGCATCTGCGAGGATTTCTCAGGTTGAGAGGGTATTATCGCAAGTTTGTTAAGAATTATGGGAAAATAGCAGCACCTCTAACAACATTATTGAAGAAAGATGCATTTTCATGGACTCCAGAAGCAACAAAGGCCTTCGAACATCTTAAAGAGGCAATGTGCCAAGCATCGGTCTTAGCTACACCGGACTTCACAAAAACCTTTATTGTGGAATGTGATGTTTCAGAAAATGGAATTGGTGCTGTTTTAATTCAAGATGAAAGACCCATTGCTTTTGAAAGTCGTCCAATCAAGGGAAAGTTTTTATACAAAGCTATTTATGAGAAGGAAATGTTGGCAATACTACATGCACTTATGAAATGGCGACCCTACCTAATGGGAAGACACTTAAAGGTACAACGGATCATGATAGCCTTAAATACTTTTTAGAACAAAAATTATTCTTTGAAGAGCAACAAAAGTGGGTCACAAAGATGTTGGGTTATGACTTTGAAATCATCTAAAAAAAGGGAAGCAAAATGTGGTGGCAGATGCACTTTCAAGAAAGGATGAGGATGTGGAAGCATTGTTGTACGCCATTTCTATTATCCAACCAGATTGTATAAACGAAGCAAGGGAGGAATGGAAGAATGATGAAGAAGTGTGAGCACTTATTTGAAAGTTACAACAAGATTCCAGTACATCTGATACATTTCGCTGGCAAAATGATTCGTTATGGTACAAAGATCGCTTATACCTCTGTAAGAATTCCCAACTCAAACAAAAGATTCTTATGGAATTGCACACTTCTCCCTTAGGAGGGCACTCAGGATTTTAAAAAACTTACCACAGGGTTGAGAAGGAATTTTTTTGGGATGGCCTTAAATTGGATATTCAAAAGTTTGTGGCAGAATGTTTGGTTTGCCAACAAAATAAAGTTGAAACAATTAACACCCCAGGTCTATTACAACCTTTATCCATTCCAAGCCAATGTTGGGAGGAGGTTTCAATGGATTTTATCACAGATTTACCCAAGTCTGAGGGAAAGAGTGTCATCATGGTGGTAGTTGACAGACTTACGAAGTATGCACACTTTTGTGCATTATCACATCCATTTAAAGCAGTACAATTTCTACTGCATTTATGGAAACAATTCAAAAGCTACATGGAAACCCAAAGATTTTATCCCATTTTCACTAGAAATTTTTGGACAAAATTATTTTCTTGTCTTGGTACTTAGTTAGCTCATAGCTCATTTTATCATCCTCAATCTGATGGGCAAACTGAGATAGTAAACAAATGTTTGGAAGGATATCTTCATTGCTTTGTATCTGATAAACAGACACAATGGGTCAAATGTTTGCCTCTGGCTGAATGGTGGTATAACACTTCCTTCCATACAGCGACAAAAATGACCCCATTTATGGCACTTTATGGATATCAGCCACCATCCATCACATCATATTTAAGAGAAAATTCTAAGGTTCAAGCAGTGGAACATCACATCGAGCATCAACAACAAGTTCTCCAACTCCTAAAGGATAACCTCGTGTTGGCGCAGAATAGAATGAAACAACAGGCAGATCAACATCACAGCGAAAAAAGTTTTGATGTAGGTGATTGGGTATTCCTACGACTACAACCATATAAACAAATGTCCCTTAAGCAAGCTAAGAAGGATAATAAATTATCACCAAAGTATTATGGTCTGTACCAGGTGTTGCAAAAGATTGGTACTATGGCATACAAATTGGAGCTTCCTAAACTTCTCGAGTGCACCCAGTTTTCCATGTTTCATGTTTAAAGAAGGTTATAGGTGACAAGCTCCCAATTCAAACAATATTGCCAGAACTTGATGAGGAAGGAAAAATTATATTGGAACCGGAAGCAGTCACAGAAACAAGAACTCGACAGCTACGAAATCGATCAATTTCGGAGTATCTCATCAAGTGGAAGAACTTATCTGCTGAAGATCCCACATGGGAGGATGAGAATTTTATACAGAAGCATCCAGAACTACTCAAGCGTTGAGGACAACACTTTTTTGAAGGAGAGGGGCATGTTAGGTCCCTATAATACTAGTGATTACCCCATTACTATTGTAGTTGTATCCCTTATTAATATTGTTGTGCCCCTATTGTCCCCATATTGTTATTACTGTGCCCCATAAATCCCTCTATTGTTATTTTTGTGCCTTTATATTTTTATTGTTAAGTCGGCTTGGTTATATTGTGACTCCTTAGACTCCTATATATAGAAAGGAGGTTTTGTCATTTTAATCATCAAAGAATCATTCATTTGTGTAATGTAAAGGAGGTTGCCCCTCGAAGAGGCTGAATTCTAAGGCGTTGATCTATCTTTTCTATTTTTTTGTGAACTGGTTTCATAACATTGATTTCAGTGTCTGCTATGGAGGAGAAGGGGTTTGATGTCACTTTCTCAGGAGGGTTGTGTCTTTTATTTGAGCCGACATGATTGCATTTAATTCATTTTGTTGGCCGACATGAGTGCATTTTACATCGTTTTTCTTGCTTCCTTTTTCAAGAGGATTGTGCTTGTCTTGGAAGGCTGATCTAGACACTAGGTTGACTCACATACATTACATGTATGCTCAAGAAGAGCTCTTTAATTTTCTTTTGACTCTTTAACTTCCCTATAGCACTTCAATACGTGCTAGACCTATGCAATGAGCAAGAAACTCATTGTTATATTTTACAAAAATAATATTTCTTTTCTTTTAGAAGTACAAAGATCAAAATTACATTTATGAAGACCGAACCTAGTTACACTTTCTTCAACACTCGCTCTTAACTAGGAAGGTATTCATAATGGTACTTGGTCATTCTCAATTTGAAGAATTTATGATAAGAAGAATCAGATTGGTAACCCATCTGTATAGCATCATGGTAACTAACATTGTTTCCACAGCAAGGCCTTGACTGACAGCTCTATCTCTCATCAGATCAAAGCACAATGTTGGCAAGAAAATGACTATAGACACTTTCGTCATTGTCTCTCAAGGTACATACCCACCTGGGTGTTCATTGAGTATGAGCTTCCAAGACTATTCTTATCTTGGGTTCCCAGCCCTCAAATAATATCGGTCCTATTGCCTACTCTTATCTTGGATGCCCTACACATTCTCGAAGAGTATCGGATTCCAGATGATTACCCAATCCTCCTATTCGTTCTTCCCAAGTGAAGACAAGAATGTTGTGTTTATCTCTCCTTCTTAACTAGGGAAGACATGCCCATTCCTGTAAAGGAATGTACCCAAGTTCCCTCTGACCAGGAACTTGCCCAAGCTCCCTCTCAATTAGGGACTTATCAAAGCTCCCTCTTAACTAGGGACTCTATTATTCATTAGCAACTTCTTCTTCGTGGGTCCTTCAACTACTTGATCAATTTCTTTCCTTGATGTCATGAAATTCAGTCGAGCTTCTTCTTTTAGGGCATTAGCCATCCATCACTTTCCTTTCTAGTTCGTCATGTCATTCTTTTCTTCATGGAAAGTGGCCTTCTTGGTACATATCTGGAACCTTTGTCATATGGCTACTTCTTCCTCATCATGTTTCTTTTAGGAATTTCTATCCATCACATGAATGCTAGTTGTACTTGTACTTACAACTCTTGTGCCAGTAGCCCTGCATGAACTCATCCAACTATTATTCAAGAAATCAAAACATCACATTAAATCAAATCGTACCTTATGAGATGGCTCTTCATCATGACATTTTCCTGTAAGTATCAACATCTTGCATACATGTTGACACATCTCCCAAAGATATCCATTGTCAAGGGTCTCCATCTTTTTAGACTTTTATCAGAGTCTTCATATCTTCTCGGGAGATTTCCTAGTCAAGTCTTCTTGGTCTTTTAGATGTTGATTTCCTTTATCATGGTTGCATGTCTCACGATCTCTTCCTTCCTCACACATTCCATTCCCAGGAGCTTTCAAACAGAGTTCCTTCATTGTAGTCAACCACCTCCTACTTCATATGAGGACATATTGTGTTGATTTCATCTAGTGTGACTTATGCATCCCTGCATCCGTTTAGAGGAGGAGATCTTTTTCTCTTGATCATGTTACTCAGGATAGAAATAATGATCCATGTTACCTGCAATCATACGAGATGACATCATAATATTAAACACAAGCATACTTACCTCATTTTACCTTTAGGTCATCTAGGCTTCTTTAAACAACTTCCTTGATTGAAAAGATCTTCAATTCCTTGATCTTCTTTATGTCATCATACCATAAGTTGGAGTTCCTGATGAAACACTTGCTTCCTCTCTAGATTAGTGAACCCTCCGATGAGGATTCCATCAGAGAACCTTAAGGATCTTGCACATCCCCATCTGTCAAATGTTTCCTTTTTGTCTTGATGTATGATGAGCCTTGTCGTGGATGACATCTTCCTGTCCTTCAATGTCCAATGAGGTTCCCAAGAGCTATATCCTTCATGTTTGATTGCCATGGATTTTGTCCTTCATGATTCTCATGGTGATGTCATGAGCTGTTGTTTCTAATGCTTTCGTGATGTCACGATGCATCTTATTATCATGGTCATATCAAAATATTGTGGAGCTTATGATAAGACCCTTTTGTGAGAGATACCATCTCAATCATAGTAGAGATCTGTTACTCCCTCTTTCCTTGGCCCTTTTCTTCAGTTTCCTCCATCTATCCGGTGATATGAGCTTCCATAATCTTTTCATAATCTTAGCTATACTATTTGAGGACCAAACTTCCCTTTCCTTTCTGCACATGTTTTAGTCTTTTAACCTTCAATAATTTTGCCATCAATTTTTCTCTATCTAGCATAGAGACCACAAATTGTTGAATGAGGTAACCTTCTTGTTCATGGACATTTGTTACCTTGCCCACCAGTTAGAACAATGATGATTGGCTTCATCTCCCAATTGAGATCTTATGAAGGTACTTCTTCATTCTTTGATACCTTCAATCATGTCTAAGTGATTTGACCTTCTTCACTGCATTTCAAAGAGTATATCTTCTAGCATTTCATATCTCCCTTTTATGTCACCTCTCCTGCTACATAGGGATGAGAGGACCTAAGAATGATTTCATATGACTTCTTTTCCAGGGACTATATCTATCCTCCTTATGCAAGGAATCTTGATGTAATATCCCCTCTAAGGGATATCACTCAAACACAAGCAAACCCCAACTAGAGATGGACTCTCAAGAGATAAAAATAATAGTAGTGCAACATACAATAATGTATACATGGAATATAAGCAGATACTCAAGAAATGCAAAGAGAAATGCTAAGCCATTTTATTATACTGAGTAATGGAAAGAGTACAAGAGGTGATCTGAAAGATGGAACCTTGACTTGCACAAGGCAAGTGAAGAAATACACTCAGAATGGTAAAGGAATGGCCTCTCTCTTAACTGCGTCCAAGCTGCGGGAGAACTGCTGTGCCGCTGCTACTGCTGGAATCAAATGAGGATTTGGGGCTGTTCCCCTCCTCAAAAAATGTTGAAACTCTGGAATCAGCCTCTGCTTAATAAACCCAGAAAAGCCCAAAAAGCTTTTATGAAATAGCTGACCCCCGAAAATCACCCCCTTGAGGATCTACGCTATCCCTCAAGGCTTTGCGCTGCCACTGAATAGAACCCTCCAAAACTCTACTTGAAACTCTGCCAAAAATCCTCCAATATGCAAGGGTTGATCCCTTGCTCAATTCCCCAGCTCAAATCCTCCGCATAAATTCAATCCGGAGCTCCTACCAAAAGAAACTGCGTCCTCCTCTCTCAAGACTGCGTAGTCATCAAATGCTCAGTTCCTCCTCAACTCCAAAGATCGATCCTCCTACAAAAGACTGATGAAACTACCTTGCCGGAGCAGGCACTCGAAGTCCCCCAGGGCTAAGGGTGAGATCTCCGAATGGAGACACTCGATGCACTAAATAGTGCTGCAGACAGGCTAAACAGCCAATGTGCTTTGAGTCGAAGTGACTAGCTTAAATGCTCATAATCGAATGCCAAAATGAGGAGGCTCCTCTCTCCTTTATAGCATTGGCCTCTCTCAAAACCCTAAGGCCCACCTCCTCCAACGTAGCCTCTCTCTTGCCATGTGCTTCTCTCCATCTGCGCAGTCCCTCCAAGTGTCCACGTGGCTCCCTACTCTACGTGGTCCTTTGAACCCCCCCCCCGCCCCCTTGGCTCCCCTTTTAAGTTACAACGTTGTGCTACTAGGGAGTGATTTTATTCAAAAAGTGAGTTATGTCTCCCTTTCCTCACCTTTTTATTTATAAATAACTATAGAAGGCAAAATTGAGCAAAATCGAATATTCCAATTAGCCATGGCTAATTAGGAATATTACAGTCTCTCTCGGCAAAATGTTGCTTGTCCTCAAGCAACTGAAGTGATGGATGCTGCAAAATTTTCTCACTCTCCCAAGTGGTATCCTCATTCGGTAAATTCTTCCACCTCAGCAAGAATTCTCAGACCGTCCTACTCCGCAGCTGCCTCTCCCTGGTATCAATAATAGCCTCTGGCTGCAACACCAAATGCCCCTCATCATCCGCGGGTGGTAGCTCATCTGTCACTGTCACCTGCTGCCCCAATGCCTTCTTCAGGCATGATACATGGAAAACGTTATGAATCTTGCTACGTTGGGGCAACTCCAACTCATACGCAACCTGTCCAATCTTGTGTATCACCCTGTATGGCCCATAAAAGCGGGGCTTGAGCTTCTCAGACCAAGTCCTCTACCTCAAACTGTCTCTCCACTCGACCCCTGTCAGCATACAACTTTTGTTGTTTCTGCGTTGTAGCCATATTATCCTTGAGAGCTCGGAGAATATCCTGACTCTCTTGAATCCAAGTCTTGGCTCTCGGAGCCTTGCTAGCACCAAACATCACGTCAGCGAAAGCTAAAGGATGATATCCATACAAAGCATAGAATGGTGACATACCAATGGACATGTGATGTGTAGTGTTGTAGCAGTACTCCCCAGATGCAGCCACTTCAGCCATGCTCGCTACTGCCCACTGACATAGTTACGCAAGTAGCCCTCCAGCCACTTGTTAACTATCTTTGTCTGCCTGTCTGTCTGTGGGTGATAACTGGTACTCGGTGTCAACTCTGTCCCCACCAATCGGAAAAGCTCCTGCCAAAACCCGCCCATGAAACGGCTATCCCTGTCACTAGTGATGGTCTTAGGAAGAACATGTAGCCTGAAGACCTCTTTGAAGAACAACTCAGCCACTTGCGTTGCTGTGTAGCGTGCAGTTATGGCAAAAAAAATGTGCGTACTTTGTCAATCGATCAACGACGACAAAGATACAATCCTTGCCCTATACCATGGGCAACCCTGTATGAAGTCCATCGAAATACACTCCCATTTCCCCTCCAGAATGGGAAGAGGTTGCAATAATCCTGCGGGATGGCCCATCTCCCCCTTGTTCCTCTGGCAAATGTCGCACCCCCGGATATGCTGGAGTATGTCCTCCTTGAGGCCGTTCCATGAGAACCTCTCTCTAATGGTCCTGTAGGTTTTGGTAAACCCCTGATGGCCGGCCAATGGTGAATCATGTGATGCCTGGAGTATCTTCTTCTTGAGTTGAGATCCCTCAGTCAAGAAGATCCGGTCCCTGTAGTCGATGATCTCATCGACCACCCTGTACCTGTCATCCGCCACCTGCCCATCCAAAACCTCACATGCAAATTTGTCCTTGGAGTACTCTACTAAGTGTCGAGCCCTCCAGTCTGTGTCCAAGCTCATAAGAGACAATGTGGCTGGTCTATGTGAAAGGGCATCTGCTACCACGTTGTTCTTACCCTTGACATACTCAATGTCAAAGTCATATGCTTGGATCTTATTGATCCACTTTTGCTGCCTCTCCTGTAGTTGTTTTTGCTCCAAAAAGAACCTGAGGCTGTTGTGATCAGTCCTCACCCTAAATCTGTTACCCACTAAATACTGCCGGAACTTGGCCAATGCATGCATAATGGCCAGCATTTCCTTGTCGTATATAGAATACAACCTCTCGTGCGGAAGGAGCTTCCGGTTCTCAAAGGCTATAGGGTGACCTCCCTGCATCAACACTGCGCCGATCCCCTCTCCCAACACATCACACTCCAAAACAAATGGTTGCATAAAATCCGGCAATGCAAGCACTGGGCAGCTGCTCATAACCTCCTTGAGCCTGTCAAAGGCTCGCTGTGCTGTATCTGACCAACTGAATGCCCCCTTCCTCGTCAGATCTATCAGGGGTGCAGCAAGTTGTGAGAAACTCTTAACGAACTTCCGGTAGTAAGTACAAATACCTATGAATCCCTGAAGTTTTGTCACGTTCCTCGGCTCCGGCCAATCTCTGATGGCCCTGATCTTCTCCTCGTGGACCCTCACTCCGTCCACCCCTATGATGTGTCCCAAGTACAACATCTCCGTCAACCCAAACTCACACTTGGAGAGCTTGGCATAGAACTGTTGCTCCTCCAAGATGCGCAACACTGTCTCAATGTGCTGGAGATGCTCCTCCCAAGTCCTGTTGTAAATGAGGATATCATCAAAGAACACCAGCACAAACTTCCTTAAGTGACTACGGAAGATGTGATTCATGTTGGACTGGAATGTAGCTGTGCCCATAGTGACACCTGAAGGCGGTCTTGGGAATGTCTTGCTCCCTCACGCGAATCTGATGATACCCAGATCTCAAATCAATCTTTGAGAAAAACCGTGCTCCTCTTAACTCATCCATCAACTCATCGATCCTAGGTATGGAGTACTTGTTTTTCAGGGTCTTCTTGTTCAGGGCCCTGTAGTCAATGCACATCCTCAATGTGTCGTCCTTCTTCTTCACCAACACCACGGAAGAAGCAAAAGGACTCGCGCTCGGTCGAATGTGCCCAAGAGCCAGCAACTCCTAAATGGCCCACTCAATCTCATCCCGATAGGCCTTGGGATGCCTATAGGGGGTAGTAATCACTGCCTGTATGCCCTGCTCAAGCTCAATGGTGTGCTCAAACCCCTAGTCCGGTGGCTGGCTGTCCCGGCGGAATCTCCCCAAACACTGTGGCATACTGGTCAAGGATGGACTGTATCTTTGGGTGCACCGTCTGCCCTGTAGTCCTTGCCTCTGATGCACTTAGCTCCACTGCCCACTCTACGTCTCCCTTTGGAAGATTGCCTCCATCCGATGAGCCGAAATAGTCTGAGGCGGATATGTGTGCTCTGTATGCCCTGCTCAAGCTCAATGGTGTGCTCAAACCCCTAGTTCGGTGGCTGGCTGTCCCGGCGGAATCTCCCCAAACACTATGGCATACTGATCAAGGATGGACTGTATCTTTGGGTGCACCGTCTGCCCTGTAGTCCCTGCCTTTGATGCACTTAGCTCCATTGCCCACTCTACGTCTCCCTTCTGGAAGACTGCCTCCATCCGATGAGCCGAAATAGTCTGAGGCGGATATGTGTGCTGTCCCCGTATCTTCTCATGCCTCCCTGTCTTCTCATCATCCCACTCCATCTCTAGGGCCTTCCAATCTATCGTGACCTTCCCTAGAGTGATAAGTCACTGAACACCCAGTATCATGTTGGTTTCTGGAATATTGACCACGAAAAAATGGTCAGTCAGTGTGTAGGTGCCCATCGTCACTGATAACTCTGGGACATAACGAGCACACACCATGGTCTGATCTCGTGGGACCAAAACGGAAAATCCATCGAAGCTCTCCATCTATATGCCTCTCTGCTCAACCATCTGTGCATCGATGAAGTTGTGGGTTGCCCCATTGTCAACCAAAACTAATACTTGTTGAAATTTGGTACCGGAGGACAGGTGGTTCCCTTAGGCTTTGATCTTTGGCCTAGGGAAAAGTGTCCAAAAGAATTTAATTTTTCTCCTAAAGTAACTTTATAATTTTTATAAAGTTAAATCTAATTTAAAAGTGACTTTAAGTGATAAAGTTACTAAGTCTAATTTTAAAGTGACTTTTATAAAGTCAATGAAAAATTAGAAAGGAAAAGTGACTTTGGAAATAAATGACTAAGTGGGTCTTTATTAAAGTGGGGTGAATTAAAAAATAGAAAGTGAGATTTAAATGAGCATTTAATCTCAGCCATTGATCTAAATCTATTTCAGCCATTGGATTTAGGGATCACGCAAAAGTCACTTAGGGTTGGGTTAAGGGAGGAAAAGGAGAAAAAGATCATTAATTCTTTCATGAGCAGATTGAGAGAAGGAGAGCAAGAGAGCAAGGGAGATTTCTGGATAGCTGAAAGCGGAGTTACAGCAAAGCGGAGTTTCAGCAGCTGAAAGCGGAGTTACAGCAAAGCGGAGTTTCAGCAGCTGAAAGCGGAGTTTCAGCAGCCGAAAGCGGTGTATCAGCAACAGCCGCGGTGTAACAGCAACAACAGCGGTGTAACAGCAACAGCCGCGGTGTAACAGCAACAGCCGCGGTGTAACAGCAACAGCTGCGGAGTATCCGCAGTGGTGTATCAGCAGGGCTGAGTTTCAGCAAGGCTGAGATAAGTTGTAAAAGTCTGTTTGTTGATTTTTTGCTGAACATTTCTCCTACTGTAAAAAAGGCATTTTCCAGAAATAAAGAAGAGCTCTCAAACTGGTTTTCCCCAAGAGTTGTAGGGGGTTTTTCCAGGGTCAAGTTGACCAAAAATCTCAGTGTTTAAATGTGTTTTAATGGCTGTTTATTACTGCTGATTTTTATTTCTGCAATTTCCAGCATTCTGTAAAATTTCCAGAATTTGTGTTTTCAGCAAATTTATTTTTTCCAGCTTGTTGAATGTATGGTTATGGGAAAGGGCATTTAACTACATGGGAGAAATAAGGTGAAACTGAAAACCGGGGTGGGAAATCAGAAATTTTTACATGGTATCAGAGCTTGAGTGCTGAAGGGCAGTTTGGGACAGCAAAAGGAAAAATTACAGTTGCTGATTTTTCACTCAGAAAATTCCAGCAAGCTGATTTTTTATAAACAACAGTTTTATCTTTACCACAGCAGTGCTATTTTTCTGTTTTAGGACAGCAAGATGTCATTGGGATTGAGGGTGGAGGATAGGTTGGATGGGCATATAAATTACAGCGTTTGGAAGGAGAGAATGCAGAGTATCTTTGAGGAGGCAGAAGTCTGGGATATCATGGTGCATACAGCACAACACCCTGTTGTTGTGCCTACTGATGCTACTCAGTTGACAGCTTATAATAGAAAGAACAACAAGGGTAAGATGCTGATTCTAGACGGAATCAAAGACCATTGCATTCCTCATGTGAGAGGAAAGAGCAATGCCCATGAGATGTGGACATCATTGTCCAATCTCTACCAGAGTACCAATGAGAACCGGAAGATGGTCCTGAAGGAGAAGCTGAAGAACATTAAGATGGGTAATGATA
This sequence comes from Pinus tabuliformis, assembly GCA_031772625.1. Classification (NCBI taxonomy): domain Eukaryota; kingdom Viridiplantae; phylum Streptophyta; class Pinopsida; order Pinales; family Pinaceae; genus Pinus; species Pinus tabuliformis. The sequence continues at coordinate 392,458,045 of CM062814.1, read as the reverse complement.
GTGCAGCTGGATATCTCACAAAGATTACTAATGTGAGAGATGAGTTGGCAGCGATTGGAGAGGCCATTCCACCCACTGAGTTGGTGCGGATTGCAGTGAATGGCCTCCCCCGTTCATGGTTGAACTTTGCTGATGGGGTTTGTGCACGTGAGACCCTTCCCACATGGGAGAGGTTTTGGGATGATTGCATTCAGACAGAGATCAGGAAATGACAGCTTGGGGCAGCCAAGCCAGTTAAGCAGGATGAGGACGTAGCACTGGTGGCAGGAGGCAAGAAAGGCAAAGGTAAAGGTAAACAGGGGAACACACAGAAGGACTATTCCAAGGTGAAGTGTTGGAATTGTCAGAAGATAGGACACAATGCAGTTGTGTGTCCGGAGAAGAAGAAGAAGAAGGGGAAGAACCAGGACGTGGTAGCTTCAGCAGAGATTGAGGACTTTGCAGGTCGTTTTGACCGGGAGTTTGCGTTCACTACATGTGAGTCCTCTAGAGCAGGATCACCTGCCACACAGGTTCAGAGGGAGCATGCTTTTCCCTCGACTAGTGGAGCATCTTCAGGTATCTGGTATGTGGACAGTGGGGCTTCACGTCATATGACAAGAGTCCGTGAGTACTTCTTAGAGCTTTCAGAGAGTGGCACTGATATTGAGGTAGTACTCGGTGATGACAGAGTTGTTAGAGCAGTCGGGGTGGGGACAGTGACATTTCAGAGGGAGTCCAAACCTCCCTTGAAGGTGTCAGAGGTTCTTTATGTGCCAGGGATGAGGAAGAACCTCATATCCATCTCAGCTTTGGAGGACAGAGGATATGAGGTACTGTTCAGGGGAGGACAGGTGTTGATGTATCCCAGGGGCACTCCAGCTGATTCAGCTAGAGTGATAGGTGTACGCCATGCAAAGGTGTACAAGTTTTCATTCCAGCCCCTTTTGGCATTGAGCAGTAGTACCGACAGCAAAGCTAGCAGTTCTGAGCTGTGTGAGATTTGGCACCGCAGGATGGGACACATGTATCATGGAGCCTTGAGGACATTGCGGGAGATCATTACAGGTGTGCCAGATTTCAGTACTGATCACTTTGATACTTGCAGAGGTTGTGCGATGGGCAAGTTTGCCAAATCCCCTTTTCCCAGCAGTGACAACAGAGCGACTGGGATACTTGATTTGATTCATTCTGATGTGAGCGGTCGGATGTCTCATGTTTCCTTGAGTGGATATGAGTACTATGTTTTATTCATTGATGATCACTCCAGGAGGACCTGGATTTATTTCTTGAAGACCAAGAGTGAGGTCTTCAAGCGGTTTCAGGAGTTTAGAGCTCTTGTGGAGACACAGACAGGTCGGAAGATCAAGTCCCTGAGGTCGGACAATGGAGGAGAGTACACCCTTGGAGAGTTTGTTGACTATTGTGCGGAGGCAGGCATTAGGAGGGAGTTCATTGTTCCTTACAACCCCCAGCAGAACGGGGTTGCGGAGAGGAAGAACAGATCCATCATAGGGGCTGCCAAAGCCATGTTACATGATCAGGGGTTGCCATTGTTCTTGTGGGCAGAGGCCTGCAACACAGCTGTTTACTTGCAGAACAGGATTCCGCATCGTGCCTTGGGGCACATGACTCCAGAGGAGGCTTTCTCTGGGAAGAAGCCTGATATTGGTCATCTTCATATCTTTGGATGCATTACATACTCCTATATACCCAAGGAGAAGAGGACCAAACTAGAGCCCACCGCAGAGAAGGGTATCTTTGTGGGCTACAGTGAGACCTCAAAGGCCTTTCGGATTTACATTCCTGCACAGAGGAGAGTTGTTGTCAGACGGGATGTGAAGTTCGAGGAGGACAGGGCCTTTAGGAGGTCACGAGAGTTAGAGTATCTGGATCAGCCAGACCCTTAGCAGCAATTGAGTCAGTCGCAGGGATCCAGTGGGCAGGGATCAGGAGGATCCGGAGGTACATCTATGAGGATGTCAGGTCCATTAGTGAGCAGTGGCTCGCCGAGCCAGAGGGGTGGTGCTCCGGGCAGCATGCAGAGCAGTTCACTAGGGAGTCCACTGATGGACAGTTCACACGGTACCTCAGCTTCTACAGGTTCAGGTGCAGGCAGGAGGACAGCAGACAGACAGTCAGGAGTTCAGGCTACTGATGGTGATGAGGAGGAGGAGTTTCATTCTCCTATGGGAGAAGCATGCTCAGGGAAGAGGAAGCCCAAGTGGCTTCAGGACACCTTGAGAGATGCCACATCTGTTGCTGAGCCGAAGAGGCTGGTCAGAGAGAGTAGATCACCTGAGAGGTTTTGTAGTTATATGGCGATGGTTACCAGCATCCTTGACTCTGAGCCTTCTAGCTATGAGGAGGCAGCTAGCCAGCAGGTCTGGAGAGAGGCCATGCAGGAGGAGTATTCTTCTATCATGAAGAATGATGTTTGGGAGGTGGTGCCGAGGCCTGAGGGCAAATCCGTGGTTACTTCCAGATGGCTTTACAAGGTAAAGCATGCTGCAGATGGCAGCATTGAGAAATTCAAAGCAAGGTTTGTGGCTAGAGGGTTCTCCCAGGTAGAGGGAGTTGATTATGAGGAGACCTTCGCTCCCGTGGCTCGATATACTTCGATCCGCTCCATTATATCGATAGCAGCAGAGATGGGTTGGAAGATCCACCAGATGGATGTGAAAACCGCATTTCTCAATGGCTTCATACAGGAGGAGGTGTACATTGAGCAGCCACAGGGCTTTGAGGTGCATGGGAAGGAGTCCCATGTGTGCAGACTGAAGAAGGCCCTTTATGGCCTGAAGCAAGCTACCAGAGCTTGGTACTCCAGGATAGATACATATTTGCAGGGGATGGGTTTCACAAAGAGTGAGGCAGATCCAAACCTTTACTTTATTGTGATTGGTGAGGAGCCTCTCATTCTGGTGCTGTATGTGGATGACTTGGTCATTACAGGTGCAGAGAGACTCATAGAGCACTGCAAGAGAGATCTTGCGGCGGAGTTTGAGATGAAGGACATCGGCTTGATGCATTACTTTTTGGGTTTGGAGGTGTGGCAGGAGGAGGGGCATTTCTTCCTGGGGCAGGGGAAGTATATTGTGGACATCCTTAGCAGATTCCACATGGAGGATTGTAGACCCATGTCGACACCGATAATCACCAACTGGAAGAAGCTTCATGCTTCGGATTCCGAGTTGGTGGATCCCACATTGTACAGGCAGTTGATTGGTTCCTTGATGTATTTGGTCAACACTAGACCAGATATCTGTTTTGCAGTCAACACGATGAGTCAGTTTATGTGTGAGCCTAGGAAGGTTCACTGGGTGGCTGCAAAACACATTTTGCGGTACTTGCAGGGGACAGTGGATTATGGTCTGGACTACAGGCAGGGAGATGGAGTGAGATTGGCAGGATACACTGATTCTGATTGGGCAGGTTGTGCTTCTGATAGGAAGAGCACTTCAGGGTGCTGTTTTGGGTTGGGTTCATGTCATGGTTCAGCCAGAAGCAGCAGTCAGTAGCACTGAGTTCAGCGGAAGCAGAGTATATGGCAGCCAGTCTAGCTAGTTGTGAGGCCATCTGGCTTCGCAAGATGTTGTTTGGCTTATTTGGTCAGCCGTTGAGACCTTCAGTGATTTACTGTGATAATCAGAGTTGCATTAAACTCACGGAGAATCCAGTATTTCATGACAGGTCAAAGCATATCGGGATTAGATATCATTTCATCAGAGACTATGTTCAGAAGGGAGCTGTGAAGCTTGAGTATATTTCCACTGATGAGCAGGTTGCAGATATTCTTACCAAAGCCTTACCACGGGGCAAGCATGTCTACTTCAGAGACAAGATGGGTGTGGTGAGGAACACCTTCCTCGGTAAGAGGGAGTGTTGAAATTTGGTACCGGAGGACAGGTGGTTCCCTTAGGCTTTGATCTTTGGCTTAGGGAAAAGTGTCCAAAATAATTTAATTTTTCTCCTAAAGTAACTTTATAATTTTTATAAAGTTAAATCTAATTTAAAAATGACTTTAAGTGATAAAGTTACTAAGTCTAATTTTAAAGTGACTTTTATAAAGTCAATGAAAAATTAGAAAGGAAAAGTGACTTTGGAAATAAATGACTAAGTGGGTCTTTATTAAAGTGGGGTGAATTAAAAAATAGAAAGTGAGATTTAAATGAGCATTTAATCTCAGCAATTGATCTAAATCTATTTCAACCATTGGATTTAGGGATCACCCAAAAGTCACTTAGGGTTGGGTTAAGGGAGGAAAAGGAGAAAAAGATCATTAATCTTTCATGAGCAGATTGAGAGAAGGAGAGCAAGAGAGCAAGGGAGATTTCTGGACAACTGAAAGCGGAGTTACAGCAAAGCGGAGTTTCAGCAGCTGAAAGCGGAGTTACAGCAAAGCGGAGTTTCAGCAGCTGAAAGCGGAGTTTCAGCAGCCGAAAGCGGTGTATCAGCAACAGCCGCGGTGTAACAACAACAGCCGCGGTGTAACAACAACAGCAGCAGTGTAACAGCAACAACCGCGGTGTAACAGCAACAGTCGCGGTGTAACAGCAACAGAAGCGGTGTAACATCAACATCCGCGGTGTAACAACAACAGCTGCGGAGTATTAGCAGTGGTGTATCAGCAGGGCTGAGTTTCAGCAAGGCTGAGATAAGTTGTAAAAGTCTGTTTGTTGATTTTTTGCTGAACATTTCTCCTACTGTAAAAAAGGCATTTTCGAGAAATAAAGAAGAGCTCTCAAACTGGTTTTCCCCAAGAGTTGTAGGGGGTTTTTCCAGGGTCAAGTTGACCAAAAATCTCAGTGTTTAAATGTGTTTTAATGGCTGTTTATTACTGCTGATTTTTATTTCTGCAATTTCTAGCATTCTGTAAAATTTCCAGAATTTGTGTTTTCAGCAAATTTATTTTTTCCAGCTTGTTGAATGTATGGTTATGGGAAAGGGCATTTAACTACATGGGAGAAATAAGGTGAAACTGAAAACCGGGGTGGGAAATCAGAAATTTTTACAATACTCGCTGGCCACGTACTGTCCCCCGTACGCACAACGTCAAATACTTGGGAACTCCTCGCAATGCTGCAAGGGCCCCTCCAATAGGTGCAAAAGCTGCACCACCTACTGCTGGTGGTGGAGGTGGCAAAGGATCCTACGCGACATGACTATCTCCTGCGGCCCTGCCTCCACATCATCCTCCTCATCCTCATCCCTGCTGCTCTCGGAGAAGGCCTCAATAAAATGTGCTTTGCCAACAGTACATCTATGTCCTGGTGCCCACGCCTCCTAACAGGTAAAGCACAACCGCTTCTTCTTCAGCTCCCTCCTGGCATCATCATCAATCTGTGCTCGTCTTGGATTCCCCTTTGGAGGCGGAATCCTCATGTCCTTCCCCTTAGGCTGGAAAGCCTGTCTCTGGGGCTAAGGTGTCCGGGTCCTGGATAAGGCATCCTGTAAGTCCCAGGTCCTGCTAATAGCATCCTGGAGTGTGGCTGGTCTAGTGGATCTAACTAGACCCTGAAGTGGCTCTGCTAACCCCTCAAGAAACATGTAGATCCTCCTTGCCGTGGATATATCTGGCACCATCACTGAAACCCTCAAGAAGTCTGCAATGTAGGTCTCTGGGTTCCCGGTCTGTTTGAGCCTCGTCAGCTCAACAAAGTGCTATTCCGGATCCCTCTGGTAAACTCTCCATCAATCTCCTAGTGAACTCGGCATATGTCGTCATTGTGGAGTGTCCGAGTGTAACCAACCCATAGAACCACCAGTCTTGGGCTTCACCATCCAAAATTCAAATATAATGTCACCACCTTGATGGCCTCTGTCTCCGAAATCTGGTTAAGATGGAAATAGATGTCCAGCTTTTCCACCCAAGACGTTGTCGAACTATTTGATGAACCATCAAATGTAGGCAAGTGGAATCTACTAGTTGTGCGGTGGGTGTCTCCACATGATAATGCTGGTATCCTCTATGATGGTTGCGAGGTCTACTATCCCGTTGGAGCTGAACAAAGTCTCTGAACGAGAGAGCATCCCTGAAATCCTGCCCATAGGCCTGGTACTCTGTAAAATAATCTTCCATATGACCAGGCTCTGCTTCCTTCTAGGCTTCGGCTCCCGTGTCTGCTCCTAGGAATGTGGGTATGGTAGAGCGTGTAGGGGCATCTGAGGCCATCTGCTGATTAGTATCACGCTGAGTGGCACCCTGCTCTGGCAAATGGTGGGATGTACTCGATCCCTCACCAACTTGGAAAACCCGTGGGTTCTCATGTTGTCTAGCCTCCACTGCCGTGAATCTCTGCCCCATCACCTTGATCTGCCTTGACAGATCCTGCACTGATTTGAGGAGCATGTTCACAAATCTCTTCCCGTCCTCATCTGCCATCGGATCCTCCTGTTCTGCGTCCACCACAGGCTCCTCTTGTTCTGTGTTCACCCTAGGCTCCTCCTATTCTGTGTCCACCACTTGAACACAGTCTCCCTCTCCGTAGGTGTTCTCCAACCTACACTCAATATCTCTGTATTTCCTACCTCTGTAACAGATGTAGGGCTTCTCCCTCGATGTCATAGACTGCTAACTCCACAGGCTGAGCCAGATCTATGCTCTGATACCACTGTAATATCCCCTCTAAGGGATATCACTCAAACACAAGCAAACCCCAACCAAAGATGGACTCTCAAGAGATAAAAATAACAGTAGTGCAACAGACAATAATGTATACATGGAATATAAGCAGATACTCAAGAAATGCAGAGAGAAATGCTAAGTCATTTTATTATGCTGAGTAATGGAAAGAGTACAGGAGGTGATCAGAAAGATGGCACCTCGACTTGCCGAAGGCAAGTGAAGAAATACACTCAGAATGTTAAAGGAATGGCCTCTCTCTAAACTGCGTCCAAGCTTCCAGAGCACTGCTGTGCTGCTGCTACTGCTGGAATCAAATGAGGATTTAGGGCTGTTCCCCTCCTCAGAAAATGCTGAAACTTTGGAATCAACCTCTGCTCAATAAACCCAGAAAAGCCTAGAAAGCTTTTCTAAGATAGCTGACCCCTGAAAATCACCCCCTTGAGGATCTATGCTATCCCTCAAGGCTTTGCGCTGCCACTGAATAGAACCCTCCAAAACTCTGCCTGAAACTCTGCCAAAAATCCTCCAATATGCAAGGGCTAATCCCTTGCTCAATTCCCCAGCTCAAATCCTCCGCATAAATTCAATCTGGAGCTCCTACCAAAAAAAATTGCGTCCTCCTCTCTCAAGATTGTGCAGTCATTAAATGCTCAGTTCCTCCTCAACTCCAAAGATCGATCCTCCTGCAAAAGACTGATGAAACTACCTTGCCCGAGCAGGCACTCGAAGTCCGCCGGGGCTAAGGGCAAGATCTTCGAACGGACACACTCAATGCACTAAACAGTGCTGCAGACAGGCTAAACAGCCAACGTGCTCTGAGTCGAAGTGACTAGCTCAAATGTTCATAATCAAATGCCAAAATGAGGAGGCTCCTCTCTCCTTTATAGCATTGGCCTCTCTCAAAACCCTAAGGCCCACCTCCTCCAACATAGCCTCTCTCTTGCCACGTGCTTCTCTCCATCTGCACAGTCCCTCCAAGTGTCCACGTGGGTCCCTACTCTACGTGGTCCTTTGCCCCCCCCCCCCTTGGCTCCCCTTTTAAGTTACAACGTTGTGCTACTAGGGAGTGACTTTATTCAAAAATTGAGTTATGTCCCTCTTTCCTCACCTTTTTATTTATAAATAACTATAGAAGGCAAAATTGAGCAAAATCGAAAATTCCAATAAGCCATGGCTAATTAGGAATATTACACTTGATGACCGAACTGATTTATAGATCTCCTTTCAAACATGAAGTCATTTAATCATACTTGATTATAGAATGAAAAGATACTTTCTTGGCAAGTGAAGATGAACTCTTTCACTTGATCACTTTGATGACGGTTGAAGAAGATGTATCAGGGCTTCTTCTTGGATGATCATCTTTCAAATGAGAGAGCTTTTTTTCAATAGAAAATGTTGCTCCTTTTAACGAGGATGATTTGTTGCTTCTTCGGATGATCTTCTTCTAAGGCAAGGAGATGATTCTTTCTTGAAGATGACCATGCCTTATTGCCTTCAAGATGCTTTGCCTTCTTTTGTAGTGTAGATCAGGACTGCTTCTATGGTTACAACCTGTTCCAAGATGATTTGATCTTCATGTTTCAAGTCCTTTGACGTACCTTGCTTTGTAGACAACTTGATGAGGTCTTGGTGGCCTTTTGATGATGACTGTGGAGACAAATGTTCTTGTTGTTGTAGACTGATTCTTTGATCTAGGACTTGATCCTTCAATGTAGATCTTGATCCCTTTTCTTTGATATCCTTCAACCTACTTTGATGTCCTTTTTGAAGCTTGATCATTGAATGTCTCTTTGCTGCCCTTCCTTTAACTTCAACACCTTAGCTCTGATACCATGTTGAAGAATCTAGGGCAAATGAAGTTAATGAGATTCTTCTCTCCATGATAACTATTTGTAAGGTATTTTTAACTTTTCTTATTAGCACAATCTTCATTTGTTATCATTAGAGTGTGTCTTCTTTAGTTCATCAAATAGCTACCAAAACAAAGAGACCAGAACACAAGATATGGGCTTTCTGCCAGGGCCAAAACCTCTCCCTCTTGGAGAGGAAAACCCACACAAAATTTTTCTTATAGAGATTCTAATTGACAAATACCAAGACCATGACCCTTGACCTATGAGGCCACTCCAAGAACAAGACACCAATCCTCTTCTTTGTTACTGCTGAGTACATCATCAACACTGTTGGTTCACCGAGGTCATCATTCATGCACCTTCACTTAGATGACTGCTGCACCATATCTCCATCTTCACTTGGATAATTACTGCAGTCTTACTGAGATCATTATTATGTCAACAACCTTGTCTTTATTGAGACTGATTGCGTGTTCATGATTACTTCTATATCGAAAGTATAATTGTACACTGAATGTATGTCGAGACAACTAGTATTACTGTAGGATCATCAAGGTCCTTATCATTGGAATGAGACTATGACTGTGAACATGCCGAGAGTGTATTATCCTCAAGTATGCCGAGACTGTGTATGCTAGTTGAGACAGTGAGGATTACCAAGATTCTTCTCAGACTATAATAGTATTCTTCCTGCACCTGCACCAAGATTGTTTCCGAGACATCTGAAATGTGTCCTCCTGTAATGTGAATTGCAGACTGTTGTACTTGTCCGAGATTTTAGAGATCCGAAAATACTGTTATCATGTACTTCCTATACCCATTTGAAGTTCAGAGAGAAACCTAAGTTCTATGTTTTCTGTGGTGACCCTAGCAGGGTATTTATAGTTATTACATCTCCATAATAAGCCAACATGAGTGAGGGAATCGTTGTGTCTTTTATTTGAGCCGACATGACTGCATTTAATTCGTTTCGCTCGCCAACATGTGTGCATTTTACATCGTTTTTCTTGTTGCCTCTTTCAAGAGGATTGTGCTTGTCTTGGAGGGCTAATCTAGACACTAGGTTGACTCATATACATTACATATATGCTCAAGAAGAGCTCTTCAATTTTCTTTTGACTCTTTGACTTCCGTATAGCACTTCAATACATGCTAGGCCTATGCAATGAGCAAGAAACTCATTGTTATAATTTACAAAAATAATATTTCTTTTCTTTTACAAGTACAAAGATCAAAATTACATTTATGAAGACCGAACCTAGTTACACTTTCTTCAACAAGGTCTATGGCACATATCTTTGTGGATATGCAAAGGCTGTTAAAGGGCTAGCTTGGCACTTGTGGGAGGTCATCTTGTTGGTCAATATTTGCCTATGTAATATGCTCTATTTTGATGTACAAATTGGATTGAATTGGACTCTCTCTCATAAGGAAAGATTTCTTGGTTTTCCCCTTAGGGGTTTTGCCCTGGTCATTGACCTGAATTTTGGTGTCTCTCGTCTCATTGTTAATTGTGATCTCTATTGCTCTATTGAAGAAGTTAATGGTTAAAAAATTTCATGTATATTGCTTAATGATTGGAATGCATTAAAGAAGTCAAATTGTATCATTGGAAGTAGTTATCAGTTTGAAAAATTGTACTAGTATTGATTTCACTAGAAAATCAACATGGCATCAGAGCCATGATTGAATAAGCAACATCAAAAGGAGTCCTAATTTTCACTGCTTATGGAACTCTGATAGAAGGGATGTTTGGTCAAGTACATTTACATCTATAAAGAATCCATATTCTGAAATCCCTGGTAGGCCGGATTATTCAATACAATTTGTAGAGGTTTGAATATATTGCAGAAGGATCCTACCTCAGGAAGATCTGAAATGGACGTAGCATCTTTCTTATAAGTATGTCATGCATCACTTAGTTAATATTTTCAATTTTGTTTTCTGCACCAAGGAATGCCTCAATAGATTAATTGTATTAGGAAGCCTTGGTCTAAGACCAGTTGGAGTAATTGTAGCATTCTCAAAAATTATCCTTTTATGATTTGATCAAAGTCTTCACAGGAATCATCGAGCATACCCATATTCTCATGAAGAAGTCTCATGTTAGAATCTGCCCAAACCATTTATGGGTCTTGGAGATCTCATGTGCTTTAGCCTCTCCACCAAGTTTCATGGCTAGAGCACATCCATGCTACCCCAAATCAACACACCCCTTATTAGATTAATCTCCATTAATATTTTAATTTTCCTAAGTTTAGACTTAGGAACCCCATTAAAATATTAATTATTTTAATAAAATCTCTTCTAGGTGGAATTTCCCAAAATGCTTTCTAGGTTCTTTGGAATACATGTGCCCAAACCTCCATGCAAAATTTGAGGCTTAGAGCACATCCGATGCTACCCCAAATCAACAGGAGCTTAGTTGCAGCGATAGCTGAATTGGTGATAGTGTTGTAAGGCATCTCACCAGATTGCTTATGGAAGTCCATTTGGTCTATATGAAAGATCATATCTGTATCAAAAGAAAAAATGGACTGCTTGCAGTCATCTGCTGATCGAGGCTGAGCAGCTTTGGGCTCCATGAAAGCAACTTGCATTTTTCCTTTTTCAGTCTCAAGGGCCGAAAGAAGCCTATGTTGGGTGGTGGCTGTTTGCTTCCAAAACTATGAAAATGTAGTAGCCTTGAGTGCTTGATTTTTTTCTTTGATTTCTTTGTAGATGGCAATGATATTATGATCTTTCTTGCTCTGTTCCATCTCTTCTGTTGGTGATGAAACAAGTGTTTCTATTGTCAGTGAGGTGATCAGAGATATAGGAAAGTTCTCCTCTCTGTTTGACATTGAGGGTATACTTGAGCCTATTAAGATAATAGGTTGTTCTTGTTCTGCACTCTGTTTTTGTGTCTCTCCTACATCCATGGTCTTCTGCCTCTTATTGTACACTATGAAATCCTTTGTTGAAATCTCTGTCACTGAAGGGGAAATGGTTTCCCTTGGTCTTTTTTCAACCTTTTCCTGTGGTACTGGTGTCTGTGAAGTTGACATCACTTGTTCTTCAGCCTGCTGTAATGTGCTCTCCTGCCATTCTTCGTGGTTCATGAATTACTCTATCTCTGGTTTTGAAGTATGGGCATAAGGAGCATACCTCTGTTCTACCCTCAACTTATAAATTATACCAAAAGGGTCATAGGACCATGTAAAACTATGCTTGAAATTCATCTACTTCAAAATGGCATCTTCTTCTTGTCCTGCTGATCTTGCATTGCATGTGAAGGGACCAATTTGTGTTTTTATCTTGAATTGTTCTTTCTTCTTGGCTGCCAGGAAGTGTAGCTGGTCCATGTTGATCATTTGCCTAATAAATTCTAAGGCAAAATTGTGAGTGGGCACAAACTTAGGCAGTATATAAGGGGGCAATTCACACCCAGATATCTTGATCTCTATATAACTCTGGTATAAATACTAGTCTCCTTTCTTCGTCTGGTCACTTAGGTGCAAAATTATTTTGATCTCTGGATGTATTCTTGGTTATGCATCACTGTTTAACAAACTAGATGCCATATGCAAAATTTGATCCACAAAATCACTGAATGTGAATTCAATGTTGTTCTTTCTGACCAGGGAGGTAGAGTGAATGACTAATTTGGGGTTTCCTTGATTGTCTAACTTATGTAGGTGGAAAGAAAACCTGTCTGATTGGTAATAAAGAAACAAATATACCAAGACAGATGCATACTTGAAGAGTCCTTCAGTTGAAAATTTCATGAATTGCTCATGAATGCTTTCTGCTAAAAATTCACTATAATAGAAAATGGTAGAAGGCTTTTCATCTTTGGAAAACATAGAAAGAAAGGCTGGGATGATTTCGTCGACCCATTGGTCAGAATGGTATCCTAATAGGCATGAAATTATTGAAATTATTTGTTTGGTCATCTCGGGGAACATAGAAGCAAAATAAGGAGGGTTTGTTTTGGGCAATTAGGCATTTTCTGGTAGGAAAGTCTCAAATATCTTGGCTCTCTGGGGGAAATCTAGCTTATTGTACATTTCCATGAGGAAATTTGGGTGAAAAGGCTGCATATGATTAGGGTTTTGGATTTGGAGCATCTCTGAGATTGAATGACCATTAATGGCAAAAAGAATTTCACCATTCTGGGCCACTACTGTTCTTTGACTGGGAATGTATCGAAACTGACACCAGGTTACAAATTCTGGGAAATAATAGGTCTGGGGAAAAATAAATTGGGGTAGGAGGGAGTCCCACAGTCCCAAATCATCACTGAGGTCAAGGTGATTCTGTTTAAGCCAACTGTGAAGTTCGTAAAGATCGAACTCACAATTGGTCTCTCCAACTTGGTATAAATGGTCGACTAAGGGTTGATGGTCCAAATCAATAGATGGGGGTAACATTGGGTTCTCATGGGATGCTTTAAATTTTCCCTTAGGTGTCATACTAAAACAGAAAAAATGAGACAGAAGAGATAATGGTTACTTGGGAAAAAACAAACTAGTCACTGTGTATTTTGCTTCCGTGACAGACACTCGAGCGGAGGAATGCAGTATGGATTCTGCAGTAGTTGACTGGATATCTAGGTAGGAGGAGGTGGTAGTCGAGTCACGCAGTAGATCTTTATCATGAACAAGAAAAGAAAGGGGGCCACCTAAGCAAATTTCTTGTTTTTATAGAGCTACTGCATTTTTCCGTTGCATTCGGCCGTTATGGAGCGGGTTCGTTGCATATAGGAGCGTTCCAATTAGGAACAGTTGGATTTCAACAGAAAGAAGCAATGGACGGGAGCAAGGAGGACAGGTGGCAGAATGGGAGTGGTTTGGGGCGAGATAGGATGATGGGAGGCAATGATGTGGTGGGATAGGATTAGACGGGATGTGATTAGGTGGCGGCGTATGGTGGAGCGGCGGGAAACAGTCGCGTGGGCGGTTAACGGTAGCGGAAGGCAGATTAGGGGGAAGCTCAGAGGGAGGTAGTGGTGGTAACCGATTTTGGAGGGGAGGGGGGAGGAGCGGAGTAGATGAGGGGACACAACGTAGCGAAAGTGGGTTAGAGGAGACCGCTTACCTGGATTCTCCCATCTAGGATAACCTTCCGAAGCGCCGTGGGGGAGGGGTAGAAACGATCCCTTGCCGTTGATCTAGGTGGGGTGGATCGTGGCCATTGAGAAATGCGGTCGGCTTATCACAAACTACAAAATGGTCGTATCCAATCCATAACTTTATTACAATTGATAATAATCGCAATTAACATAACTTGATTAATTAAACTAACTGTGATTTATTACTTTTAAGGGCGGATTTTGACTTGCAAGACCTTTTTCCATTTTTTCTAAGGTTTTTTAATCCTTTTTCCTCGTCTGTTTATCAACTAACCAAGCTTAAACAATTTGATTAATCCATTTATTCTACCTAATCAAATTCAACCATGATAAAACTGTGTGGTTGATTTATTTACTATTTTAAACTAATTTTTTATTTGGTTTAGTTTAATCATGTTTAAACCAATGTTGCACGAAGCGGGAGCGAAGCGGAAGCGCGAAGCGGAAGCGCGGAGCGCGGAAGCGTCATTTTCCAAAAATCTAGGGAGCGAAGCGTCCGCGGAAGCGTCTGCTATATATATATATTTTTATATATTTTTTTGCATTTATACTCAAAACAAACATCCCAAATACCAAATTAATTGTAGAAGACATGAAAACATGCATATTTTTGCATAAATCAAGATAGATATGGCATCCATGATTCCATTGTAGTTACTAGTATGTACAACAATCATCTATATTCTAGCTATTACAAACATACATCAAATTTTTAAGCATATTATAAAACATAAAACATTTAAGCATATTATAAAACATAAAACATAGAGCATATTATGATTTATCTAGCAAGTGAGCAACTGTCAACATTTGTCATGTCCAAAATTCAAATAATAATGTTTACAAAATATGTCACTTGGTCACCGCCAAGCCAAAAAGGTTCAAAATTCAAATTCACAAGTCTACAAGTCTAATGAGTAATCTATGACAAAAAGAAGTAGATTGTGAATATATCTACTAATCTCTCCTCCTTCCACCACGAATAGAACGTGATGGCGGGCCTCCACGTGGTGGCAATGAAGAAGATGGTCCCTGTGTAAGTCGTGGCACTGGAACTGATGAAGAAGAACCCCCTGCCGTTGGTGTTGAACCATGGAACCTAGAAACCAAGGGACCAGATGGGGGTGGGGGTGGTGGCATATCAACACCCGTGTCATCATCCTAGAATCGCTCAAAAAATTCATGCAAAAAAAAAAACACTAGTTAACAAAAAAATTAAAAACATGAATTAGAGAAATGCTTTATAAGGGAAAATTGGAAAATTCATACCACAATGGACATACCTGGATAAGAGAATCCTCTAATTGCTCTAGTCGCAACACTCCATCCTCCAAATTGGGCTCCTCTGGATTCTTGTCCCAAGTCAACAAGTCTTTATTAGACTTTGCATCTTCACAGTAATGGGACAACAATCGCAAGTTGTAATGAACATAAACCAAGCTCTCTGCACGGTCTAAATTCAACCTGTTCCTTTTAACACTGTGGATGAAAGAATAAGAGCTCCAACACCTCTCTGCAGAAGAAGTGTTTACCACCTGTGATAGCACCCGCAATGCCAAACTCTGTAGAAGTGGAGTAGGCCCTCCATGCATGTTCCACCACTCAAGAGCAGAAAAATGCTCTCGATCTTGAATTGCATGCATGCTCGAAAATGGACCAGTGTTGCTCGTATAGTTGCTCACCTGTCTCCGTACCAATGCAGCCTCCTCCTCATCAGGGATTAATCTACTCAATGCAGCCATATATTTTTCGTGAACCTCTTTATCTTGGTGTGGTTTTCTCCTGACTCCCCCCCCAGGTGCTGGTTTTGAAAGCCATGATGGATGATAGTATTTAGGTGTCAAAACATATGCTAATGCATGCAATGGAACATTTAGCATATCCCATCGTTTTTCCACCTCTTCACGAATATAATTGTACAAGGTGGTATCTCTAGGCTCAACAATGTCTTTAATCTGCCCCAACATGCTATCCATTTGCTCATACACCTCCCCAATTACTGGTCGATCTGAATCTGCAAACTTGATCATGTAATAAATTGGTTTGGTGAATTGCAAAACATATTTAACCTGTGACCAAAAGTAACTGTCAAGAACAGTGTCCTTGACTTCATTAGCACCATCTGTACTGACGTTAATTTCATCCCATGTTTCAGCACACACCAGATTAGTTAAAGCTTGTCTCACCCTCACTAGCCGCCTAAAGGTGAGGTAATAACTAGCAAATCTTGTCTTTGCAATTTTAAGCAATTGCAACTTGGAGTAAGTGCCATAGAAGTAGTTTACCCTTGTATGCCCTGTGATGAATTTAATGAGCTGCTTCCCTTTCCTGTAAACCTCAGCAATCCACCCATAATCTTTGTGTTTCACAATATCATGCATCAAAAGGTTCAATGTGTGAACCAGGCACCCAGACCAAAAGATGTGTGGATGAGTACGCTCAATAATTTTTCCTGCTAACTTACAATTTGCTGCATTATCTGTGATCACTTGAACCACATTATTCGGACCAACATCTTTGATTGATTTCAATAGGAGATCTGCAATGTTTGGTGCAGTTGCACTGATGGAGGAGGAGTCATGAGATGCAATAAATACTGCACCACTAGAAGAAACACCAAGAACATTTATCAAATGTTGGTTTCTAATATTTGTCCACCCATCTGATACAATGGATACCCCAGAATCCACCCACTCATGTGTAAAACGTGTCAAAGCTCTTTGAACCTTAGCTTTTTCTCTTTCTAATAACACTGTTCTAGCTTTCTCATAGTTGGGGGCCTTGTATCCTTTTGGGGCTTCATTGATGGCCTTTACCATTTCATGCCAATAGGGAGAGCGAAGCACATTGAATGGTACACCGCAAGCACAAAGAAAACGGACTATCTTTCCATCCACATCATCCCTCCCAGTAACATTAAGGAAATCCCCTATTGTTTTTCTACCTCCAGAGGTTGCAAAAGTACCATGAGGAGATGGGCAACTACCAAATTTAGAGGTTGCACTTGATTCAGAATGAGTTTTTTGTTTCTTGTTTTTTCGTTGTGCAGCCATCTCTATTTTGATGTATTTTTGTCTTTGTTCACTTGAAATGTTTGGGCAAATGGTTACCCCCACAGAACCCTTTTTTTCATCACTGTCTAGCACCCCACAAAGATGCCTCCTCAGACGGGTATATGAACCCGTATATGGTTTTCCTCCATGACAACCATGAGGGCACATCCATTTGTAAGATCCACCACCCTTTCCCCCTTCAAGTTTGGTCACATAGTTCCACAAGGGATTTGATGTACCTTTCCCATCTTGTGCTTCAGTGTCCTCTTCAAGTTCATCCCCTTCCTCTTCAAACCCTTCCTCCTCATCATACATTGGGTCACTACTATTAGGACCAAGTTCATCCCCTTCCTCTTCCCCTCTATTCCTCACCCTTGCCATCATTAAAACCAAGAGTGGAATGATACATAGAAGCCAAAAGAACACCATCTTGGAATATGGATATAGGTGGTGGACAACCTGTAAATAAAGGAGCAAGTAGAAACAATGGGAAAGAGTAGGAGAGAGAGGAGAAAAATACAATTTTTTTTTCAAAAAAACAAGGGAGTTTGGGGTTTGAACTTACCTCTTTAGCTCTTGTAGATGAAGTCCTCCAAGCTCTTGCTCCAAGCTCCTCCTCCTTCTCCTAGCTCCTCCTTCTTCACTCCTCCAAGCTCTCCTCTCTTCTCCTCTCCTTTCCTCTCTTCTCTTCTCCTCTCCTCTCTTCTCTTCTCCAACTCTCATAAACTCAAAGTGAGCAAATGAGAAGAGAATGGGGGCTTTATTCTTTTCTAAAGTCACCCTAAACTCACCTAACCCACCCCCTCATGCTAGTTAAGTTTAACTTTAAAAGAAATTAAAAAAAAAATGTGTCTAATTCGCTGCCCGCGGGGTTGCGTCCGGGTTGCGCCTGGGTGGCGTGCGGGTGGCGTGCGCTTCCGGGCAGGTTGCGTGGCGCCACCCCGTGCCCGAACCGTCTGCCGAATCGCGCTTCCGGGTGGCCGCAACATGGATTGGCAGGAATCGCATTTTTTGACCGGAATCGCGCCACCTCCAAAACGGATCCGCGCTTCCACTGGGGATTCCGGATCGATTCGCTCTGATCCGCGATTCTGCCTTTGGATCCGGGGGGGGGGGCGATTCCTGCAACACTGGTTTAAACAGTATGATCAAACTTAGTAATCTACTTCTAACTCTGATGTGGCATTTAAAAAAGCTGCACACTTCATTGAAAATCTCTAAAGTATTATTGATGCATTTTTATTCTGCTTGGAGTGGCATTTAGACTTGCTCACTTTCATACATATTTTTTGTGGGGTTTCTTCTTTCTTTTTCTTTTATTTTCTAATTTTTTTTTATTCTTTTTGCATATATATATACCCTCTTTTGTCTTTTTTTTTTGCTTCTTTTTTTTTGGAAATAAATTTGTAGGATGGAAGATTATTTACAATCATCTACTATACAAAATTACGTTGCAATTAAGTCATCCTATGAAATATAGGACCCTAACAGTGGCTCCAATGGGGATGGAACCTCCTTGTGAGGTGTCAAGAATGCTGTAGTGTAGTAGCCTTGATCCATTGGGTCTGCTGTCTTTATTTGCAACTGAATCTGATCCATCTGATGTTATTTAGCAATATGGGCAACAAATCATCAGAAGCTTAGGGCCTTCTCTTCGGGCTTCAACTTTTGATGTGAGCCACCCTCACTCTTGCAATAGAATAGTAAAATGACATATATACAATGGCTCTAAAATGAAACTGATTTAACTTTGAACAAAATAATGTTTAAGAAGTCTGCCATTGACAGGTCCACCAGCTAGTGCTTCTTCATTCAAATCCTTCAAGAAAAATGCATTATTGTCTCTGAAAGCTTCAATTTTAAATGGCTCTTTCCACAAGCTGTCAAACTTACCATGTTTGCCCTTGTCTTCATTCATTGAATCCCACGTTAACACCAGGTCACCTGACTAGAAGTTAGCTTTTATTCTTCTGTCATAGATCTTTTTGATGTTGTCTTGAATAAGCTGAGTTTTGTTATAAACTTCTTCTTCCCTGGACTGCTGCAATTGTATAGTCTGGTTGATTCTTCTTTGTAGATCATTGGTTTCCACTTGAATCCTGTGACAATTTCAACACAGGTACTCCTAGAGAAACAGGAAAAACAACATCAACTCCATATACTAACTGGAATGGAGACATTCCAATAGACTTTTTAGTGCTGATTCGATCAACCCGCAGAGAACTAATCAACTTTTTATGCCAGGATATTTTTCTCTTGCAGAAGCTTTTTATTGATATTGAGCAAACTTTTGTTGGAGGACTTAGCCCATTTCCTTGTGGGTAATAGGCAATTGAGTGACCTAATCTATTATGGTATTTATTGCAAAAGTCAACCATTTTCTTGAACTTAAAGGCAGCAACATTGTCAGTGATAATTTTATGGGGGTATCCAAACCTAGATAGAATGTGGTCTTCTAAAAATCGGATAATGACGATGTCTGTGGCTTGCCTATTTGGGACAAATTCAATCCACTTGGTAAAATAATCAGTGGCTGTTAATATCCATCTATGTTGGCCTAAGGAGCTAGGTTGAATTTCACCAATGAAATCCAAACCCCACTGTTGAAAAGGAGTTTCTACTGAGATGGGTTTCAAGGGTAAATGCAACAACTTTCTTTTACCTTCAAATATTTGACATTGGTGGCAAATGGTGACTTTTTTATGCACATTTGGGAACATGGTTGCCCAATAAAAACCAACCCTTAAGATTTTGTTGGGAGTGGTTTTCCAATGCAAATGGCCTCCACAATCTCCTTGATGAAATTATTCCATAACACTGTCAGGTTCATCTTGCAATAAACAATTTAGTAAAAGACCTCTAGAATCTTTCCCATATAAATTCTAATCTAAAATACAAAATTTCATAGCTTTCAGTTTAAGAAACCTAGCTTTTGTTTTGGTCATACCAAGAGGAGCTTGTAAGTTTTGCAGTACAAAGATAATGTCTACATACCATGGTGAATTAGCAAAGGCTTCCGATACTTGTGGAGTCACTAGCTCTTCCTGTTCATCCAATGCAACAATATAATTGATATCCAGTGCATGAAAGTTTGGATTCAACCATTAGTTTTGCTAGCCCCTGACCTTTGATGAGCTTAGTTGGTTTGTTTTCAATGATCAGAGCAATCCATTTCCCTCTTCTGCCATCTGGGTCAGCCTGTGTTAGAATATCTTTTACCACAGCCCTTGGGACAAATGCAATGATATGTGAATGTAGGATGTATACTCTAAAATCTTTTAATGCCTTCGCCAAAGCAAAGGCCTATTTCTCCATGATGTTGTACTTCAGAGATGCATCCCTCAGAGCTCTGCTAAAAAAAGCTATGGGTTGTTCATGGCCTTCACTGTTTTTCTGCAATAAAACAACTGCAATAGTATGCTCAGATGCAAAAGAAAAAATCATAAAATCCTTAGTAAAGTCAGGGCTTATCAAAACAGGACCAATGGTTAAAGCTAGCTTTACATCACTAAAGGATTTCTTGGCTTCAATATTCCATTTTATTTCCATGTCTTTCTTTAACATATTTGTAATTGATCTTAAAATTTCATCAAGTTAGGAATAAATCTCTTGAGGAAATTTATTCTCCCAATGAAGGATTGAAGTTCTTTCTTATTTCTAGGTGGGTCAATTTTAAGAATAGCTTCGACTCTGCTAGGATCTATTCTAATACCTTGTTTAGAAATGATATGACCTAGAAGTTTACCTTCCTCTAAACCAAGCAGTGTTTTCTTAGGGTTTAAGGAGATACCATATTTTATGCACTTTTCAAAGACTCTTCGTAAATGCAGTGAGTGTCCTTCATCTGTCTTTGAAAATACAATTATATCATCTAGGTAAATCACAATAAATCTATCAATTTCATTAGCAAAGGCTATGTCCATTGCTCTTTGGAAGGTGGTCCCAACATTCATAAGGCAAAAAGGCATTTTTACATACATAAAAGTTCCCCAGGGTGTAGTGAATGTTGTTTTGTGTCGGTCATTAGGATGAACCAGAACCTGGTTTTATCCCGAGAAACCATCCAGCAATGAGATTCTGTTGGAGCCAACTAATCTTTGTAGGATATGGTCCATTTTAGGAAGGGGGTAGTTATCTTTCATAGAAACCTTGTTAAGATTTCTAAAATCTACACAAAGCCTAATTTCACCAGTTTTCTTTCTAGTAGATACACGATTTGAGACCCATTTCAAAAATCTAAGAGGTACAATGATCTTTGCATCAAAAAGTTTCTTGACATCCTTTTCTATCAAAGGCAGTAAAGCTAGGTTTATTCTTCTCAATTTATGTTTAAAAGGCTTTGGATATTCCCTGATGGGAATGGTGTGTTGAATGATACTTGTATCATAAGATTTTAAGTCTTCATAGCTCCAAAGAAACACATAGTGAATTCTTTAAAAAGCTCAATGTATTTTTGTTTTTCTTTACAAGGTAGGGACTTGAATAGTTTGACAATTTGGGTCCTCTGCAGCTCCTATGTTACAATCCTCTACATCAGCTCATATAGGTTCTATTTTCAGCTTTTTGGCTACATTATCAAAGTCAAAAAGTTCTTCCAATGGTACCAATCCTCTTGGTAATACATTGTCCTTTAATTGCAAAACTTCAAGTTCTTCTTGATTATCATCAATTTCATTAACCACTATTTCATTTTCATTTTTATTTTCATCTATATAATTTTCTATATCAATATTTACAGACTCAAATTCATCTTTCATTTGTAAAAAGTTTTCTATTTGTTTATCATTACCGAAAACCTGCCAATATCTTACATTATCAAGAACAACTGGCCTGTGTTTCACTTCCACCACATATTTCCTATTGGAATGAAAAGGCATTTTGCAAGTGCTGATTGAAATAGCCAATGCATCAGCGAAAATATTTTGACCTCTAGGAATGATAGACAAATCATATTCAGAAAAAGACTGCAAAAAATCCAAAACTACATCCCCTAATCTCTTTAAAATTTGCAGCCCTAGGATTAATGCTTCATATTTGGCTATGTTATTAGTGCACTGAAAATTTAGTTTATAACCATGGCCCTTAGCCATATTTGTGGATGAGTTCACAATAAAAACACCTGCTCCTGCTCTATCCTTACTTACAACCCCATCAAAACTCATATTCCAGAGAGCCTCTCCCTCTACATTTTTTTCCTTAGAATCCAATTTTATTTGTTCTGTATCACTGTTTTCAGCTTCTAAGGTGAAACTTCATTTTCTACACATTTATTACTGTACAAAATAAATGAATCCATGTTTGAATGTACTGAATACAGGGGATAATTGTTGGGTTTGTCTTGACTACTAACCATGTATTTCATTAGTGTTTCGCTGTATAATCTTCTTGGTTGACCAAACACTGGAATTGTAGCATAAGTCATATCCATTTGCAAAGTCCCTTGTAATTTTGCTCCTCAAGATCTAGAGAGCAACATTCCATATTTAGGAGGTATGTTTGCTACCACAATATCCATTACCAAGCTCTTTGCTGGTATTTTGACTAGAGTAACACATAAATCTTTAGTTAGTCCTTAACATCCGACTTTACTTGAATCAAATGAATATGTCTTTGTAAGGCCTGGTTATGTCTAAGCCTAATTTTTCCATAATAGCTCTAGGTATTAAATTATGCAAGGCTCCAGAATCAAGCATAACATTGTGTAGAATTTTATCATGAATGTTTAAGCTAATGTAGAAAGTGGGTACACTGCCATCTTGATATTTTCCTTCGACCTCAAGCCATAACAATAACTCTAGTCGGTCATCAGCCAAATTCACTGTGTCAGTACCTTCCCTTATCTTCAAAGATTTTATAACTTGTGATCTGTATGCATTTTTACTGATTAATTCGGTGAGAGGAGTGGACATTTTTACTTTAGTCAATTCATTTTCAATGCTAAAAGATGCAAGAGGTTTTTCTATTTCTTTAGTGCCTGCATCCAGTTTCTTAGAAGTTTCCTTCTGAGAAACATCTTTAGGCTGACTTGTAGAAGGGGTACCATTTTGGGTCCTTTTGGGAGGAGTTTCAGGAGTCTTTTTGGGAGGAGTGTCAACAATATTTTTACTCCTCAAGTTATATTGTCTATGTACTACCATAATTACGTTATGATATCCTAGTTTGTAGTCTTCATAGTCTAATGGAATGGTTTTTGGTTGTGAGAGTAGGAAAATGTCTTGCTCTTCCTTAGTCAGGAAAATGTGGTCAACTTCGGCTTCCTCAAACAAATTTATTTGATTTTCCTCAGGATCTTCAAGTATGTCAGCTTCCTCATCTACATAGTTTTCTTGAAATGGAGGTCTAATATGTTGCTGATCATTTTGGCCTCTCTGCTCTCTTTGTTTAATCTGAGGCTGGTTTTTCCTGAAATTTGGATTTCTAATTTGGGAACCACCTTGGTTTTCCCTTGGAGGAGTCCTATCAACTATAGAAATTCTCTCCATTATTTTCTCCATTGTTCTTACTAAAGTGTCTAACTTAACATCAGAGGAAGAAGAAACCTATTCCTCTTTTATAGTAACTCTCCTTTCAGCTTTCATTCTAGCTCTCTTTCTTAACAGATTGGCTTCAACACTAACTGCATTTCTCTGCATTTCCTCCAGAGTTATAGGGTTTCTTTCTCTTAATTGGTAAGACATACCAGGGTCAAAACTGTTTGGGAATTTAATTAGGGCTAGCCCCAGCGGAGGCTGTATTACTGTAGGGATTGAGTTATAGATATTGTTAATTTTGGTACAATAGTCTTGGACTGACTCACCAGGGGCTCTTTCGATACTTTCATATTCTGCCAAAATTTGTAGAGGGTTCTTTTTCACTTCCCATCTTCTTAGGAAAGTGTCATGAAACTGAGTGAGGTTCGGGATAGAGTTAGCTGGTAACCCTTTAAACCATTTTTTAACCTCACCAGTGAGACTTTGAGAAAATAATCTCATTTTTACATCAACATCATCTATCTCTTGGAGGTCTAAGTAATCATTCATTTTATCAATATGTTGCTGAGCAGTTATGGGCCAAGTGCTATCAAATTGAGGAATCCTACTCTAGTAATCTTGAGGCATTGCATTGAGTTGTGGAGGAAGGACCAAGGGGGCATATCGACCTGCCCTGGTTGGTGTTTGAGATGAAGATGGGATTACAATAGGTGTTTGCGATGAAGATGGGATTACAATAGGTGTGGGTATAGAAGCTATGAAAGGGGGTGTAATTACACTTTGTTGCGTTGATGTAGAAATAGTAGTGGTTGAAGATGAAATGGATGTAGTGATTATGGGGGTGGTTATTAGAGGGGCAGCAGAAATAGAAGGAATTTAGTTGTGGAGGAAGGACCAAGGGGGCATATCGACCTGCCATGGTTGGTGTTTGAGATTGAGATGGGATTACAATAGGTGTTTGCGATGAAGATGGGATTACAATAGGTGTGGGTATAGAAGCTATGAAAGGGGGTGTAATTACACTTTGCTGCGTTGATGTAGAAATAGTAGTGGTTGAAGATGAAATGGATGTAGTGAAAATGGGGGTGGTTATTAGAGGGGAAGTAGAAATAGAAGGAATTTGATACTTTCATATTTTGCCAAAATTTGTAGAGGGTTCTTTTTCACTTCCCATCTTCTTAGGAAAGTGTCATGAAACTGAGTGAGGTCTGGGATAGAGTTAGCTGGTAACCCTTTAAACCATTTTTAACCTCACCAGTGAGACTTTGAGAAAACAATCTCATATTTACATCAACATCATCTATCTCTTGGAGGTCTAAGTAATCATTCATTTTATCAATATGTTGCTGAGCAGTTATGGGCCCAATGCTATCAAATTGAGGAATCCTACTCTAGTAATCTTTAGGCATTGCATTGAGTTGTAGAGGAAGGACCAAGGGGGCATATCGACCTGCCATGATGAAGATGGGATTACAATAGGTGTTTGCGATGAAGATGTGATTACAATAGGTGTGGATATAGAAGCTATGAAAGGGGGTGTAATTACACTTTGTTGTGTTGGTGTAGAAATAGTAGTGGTTGAAGATGAAATGGATGTAGTGAAAATGGGGATGGTTATTAGAGGGGCAGTAGAAATAGAAGGAATTTGTACAGGAATGGAAACAACATGCAATTCTAAGGGGACTGGAATAGTAGGAAAAGAAGGAATTGTATGAACAACTGGTATTTCCAATGGAACAAAAGAACTAGGTGGAATTACTGGAGGAGTTGGGGATGAAGTGGTGGAAGAAGAATGTGAGGATTTAGGTGATTCAAGAGATTTATGTATAGCTTGATCTAGTTCAGACACCAACACTTCAAGTTTGTTAAATTGTTTAATGACATCATCTTCAGAGTCTGATTTCAGAGTCCTATGTTTTGAAGTGTAAGGTTTTAAAATGTTTTTGTCAAAAATTGTTTCAACTACAAAACTGTCAGATTTAGTTCGAAAGAGACTATGTTCAAATGGTAAATCAAATTCTATGTCTTCTACTATTTCAAAACCTTCAGGTAGAGAATTAACCCTAGGGAGAGGATTATTACTTGCCTGACTCTCAGTTAAACTTTTCTTTCTAAGGATTTTTTCTAGATTATCTACAATTTTCGATGGATTTGGATCTAGATTAGCTCTAGTATAAATTCTTTTAGGAGCCAGATCTACTATCAAGTATTCACATATAAGATATATACAACTTGTGAAGTGGAACACAACCTTAAATCAAAATCAATTTCTAAGTCGCAAAACATAGAAATAGCTTTAAGTACTGAAACAAAAATTTATGAGGGAAATACAAAACAGATGTGTTCGTCCCCAGTATGGTTGCTAGGATGTTAACACTCCGTAATTTCTTAAGGTTGTAAAAGAAATTTCAAAGGTAACCACAAAACCACTTTTAAGTTTAGAAGCTTGCCCTTCTAAACTCACAGAGGGATCTCTTTGTCAGATGTAGCTTTGTTTGCTTTGGGATTTTAGGCTAGATGTGAAAGTTCAGAGTTTGGGTTTTGAATTGGTATGGTTGGAACAACAAAGTAATGGCCATTGGGCAATGGAGTCAGAAGGGTTTAAAATGATCACTTGCAGAAATAATCAAGCTTAAGTGAAACAAGGCAAGGTAGGCATACCATTGGATCTTTGTAGTTTGTCAAATGGAGAAGGAAGAACAGATTAAGATTTACTTTAAATATAGAGCATTATTACCTGAATTCTATATTTAAATTTTAGTGGAAAATATTGGTATTGTTTAAGCCAGGAAAGAGTGTTATGAAACAAATTATGAACTTAATTTTCTTTAAAACAATAGAGAAAAGAAACACATATGAAAACAGAGAAGTAACAAAATGACAGTAAGAAGCACTTCACCAATAGATATGACACATGAATCCTAGAACAACATGCATGTATTAATGCCAATGGTCACTTAATCTCAATGATTATCTTTACAGTAAAATGGTAGTCTTTCTTAGTACAAGTCCCAACACTAGTACTTCCAAATCTGAAGTATTTATAAGAATTATTACAAAATATCTTCCTTGGAAAATATCTAGAATTGCTTGCAAAAATATTTCAAACTTATTACAAAAATAGAACTTAAATCCAAGAGAACTGAAACTGTTGGAGCTGCTGGCACTATTTTTTTGTGTTGCTAGTGATGACTGGATCTGAAAAATAGAGGCTATGCTATTGATTTCCTTCTGGAGGCTTGATGACTGTTTACTCTAGTAACTCACACCATTTTGTCCATTTCTCCTCATCTGGAAGTTTAAACTTAATTAACTTCCGATAAGTCTCATCTACCTCTGTGTATTTTTCGAAGGTAGGCTTGCCAAGAAACAAATGATTGATTTCATGTTTAATTAGCAGGTCATAACTAAGGCCTTCCATGAACTCTTTTCCTGTAATTGTACCCTTAACCTTAGCAAATTTTGACTTGTCTCTGGCAATAGAGCACAATTTCAGCTGATAATCTTCAAGCTTGACTAATGTATCTACCATCCCTTCTAGACCAAGGAGACCTTTCTGATGCAATATATTAAATTTCTTATGAAATCTTTGTATAATAGTTTCTAGACCATTGCATTTACTCTCTAATTACAACATCAAGTTTCTCTTAGTGAGAGCCTTTCTCACTTCCAAGATGGTGTTTGTTCTGTCCTCTATATCTAGTTCTTCCAATTCTTCTATGGATTTTGAATTTAAAAACCTTATCAGAGTAGTGGCATCACTGGGTCTGGTGCCAAAGTCCCTTTTCACATCTGTTAAGAGTCTCTTTGATTTTTGCACCAATTCATTTTGTTCAAAGATGATCTCAATGGATGACCATATCTTTGTGATTGTCTGATTTATCTCCAACCAGATGTTCTCTTTAGCTTGTTCCATGGTGTCAGCCATGATGGATTGGTTTTCTAGAACTTTGCCAGATAGAAAGTATCCCCGTAAATTTTCTGTTCTTGCAAATTGTTCAGTTTTGCAGTAAACTTCTCAATCTCTTGGTCTTTAATGGACATGTTTTCCATTGCTTTGGCTAAGTCTAAGGGTGTGTTGCTGGACTTTCATTCTGCTATTGTAACTGCTGTTGTTGATTTTGAAGCTTCCGCTGTCAATGTACCTATCATTCGAATCACAATCAAAGAAATGGCCTGCACTAAAATTGCTTGTTTTTTCTTTTCTTTTAGGAGTATCTCCATTTCTTTCTCCATCTTAGCAATTTGATTGTTCTGTTCAATAATAATTTTGAACAGATTCTCTTTTTTCTTTTCCTGTTCTCCATACTCCTTAGTATGTGGATCTTCAGTGGAGGGGAGCTTAAGCTGTTTTCTCAATGCTGCTATATCTGCATTTTTATTTTTTATAATCTCCTTAGCTGCTATTATATTGTTGGGATCATATCGCAATTTAATGATCAGATCCTCCAAAGACTTAATCTTTGTGTCTTTGGCTAGAGAAGAAATCCGTTCCAGTTTTAATTGTGCTTGAATGTTGTTTACAGAGACTTGGAGCCATGAAAATTCCTAGATCTAACAATCTCTGGAATCCTACTGCAACCAACTAACTCTACTTCACCTAGATTGTAAGTTACATTACAAGGTTATTTCAGATTTCTTCTTGAAATATTGAAGTAAATTACTAAAGCGACCTACACCAAATTAAATATGATTCTGAAACATAGAAATTGAGCAAGGAAATACAAACACATAGGACACCGTTATTTTTGGACAAATGTCCCTAGAAAAACACAATGCGGGGAAACCGGCATAGCAGCTCTGAGGGTTTTATTATTATGCAGGAGAATCTGAGTACAATTCTAGGATGCTCAACTCGCAGTTCAATACAGAGAGAATATTGGACAAAATATTGGTGAAATGATCTCACCCTGTCACTAGGAGAATCAGTGACTGATCTTCTTGAACTGGAGGCTCTACGTCACCCTCTGCGTGACCTTTGCATAGAATTACGTCACAGTTGACAGTTTCTGCATCACCTCTGCTGGGTATTATGCTGCTCCTCTTCCGGATCATCTGTTGGCTGAGAAAATCGATCTTTTGCCTCCCAGACTCACACCCTGGCTCCCAGCCACTGATACTCGACCTCCCTTAGTAGGAAACTCGACTTCTCTTCAAGGACTGCATTGCCTCTGTGTCAGCAGTGCGTGGGCTAGCGTCAGACTCTCTCTAGACGTCTTTTTGTCCTCCCTCTGCCTCGTACTCTCCTGAAATTCCTTCTTCTGGATTCTCACTGCCCCTCTACTACAAGAAATCTCCTGAATCAATTTTTCCTCCTGAGAACTCCTTACTTCCGAAAATCAATTTTGTGATATCTCGGTGTGTTTTCCAAATGACCCCTTGTTATATTTTCTTGTTGGACAACCTACGGCCTAGATTAAATCTTAATCTAAGGCCCAGATCGTTTTGGCTTGATCCGTGGCTTTTCTAGAAGTTTCACCCCTGATTAGATTAATACCCATTAATATTTTAATTTGCCTAAGTTTAGACTTAGGAACCCCATTAAAAATATTAATTATTTTAATAAAATCACTTTTGGGTTGAATTTCCCAAAACACTTTTTGGGTTCTTTGGAATACATGTGGCCAAGCCTCCTTGCAAAATTTGAGGCTTAGAGCACATCCGATGCTACTCCAAATCAACAAGAGCTTAGCTGCAACCATAGCTGAATTGGTGATAGTGTTGTAAAGCATCTCACAAGACTGTTTATGGAAGTCCATTTGGTTTACAGGAAGGATCATATCTATATCAAAAGAAAAAGTGGCTGCTTGTAGTCATCTGTTGATCGAGGCTGAGCAACTTTGGTCTCCAGGAAAGCAACTTGCATTTTTCTTTTTTTTTTCAGTATCAAAGGGCAAAAGAAGCCTATGCTAGGTGGTGGCTATTTGCTTCCAAAACTATGAAAATGTAGTAGCCTTGAGTGCTTGATTTTTTGCTTTGATTTCTTTGTAGATGGCAAAGATATTCTAATCTTTCTTGCTCTATTCCATCTCTTTTGTTGGTTAAGAAATAGGTGTATCTATTGTTAGTGAGGTCATCGGAGATATAGGAATGGTCTCCTCTCTATTTGACACTGAGGTTATACTTGAGGCTTGAGCCTATTAAGATAATATGTTGTTCTTGTTCTGCACTCTGTTGTTGTGTCTCTCCTACGTCCATGGTCTTTTGCCTCTTATTGTACACTATGAAATCCTTTGCTGACATCTTTGTCACTGAAGGGGAAATGGTTTCCCTTGGTCTCTTTTCAACCTTTTCCTGTGGTATTGGTGTCTGTGAAGTTGACAACACCTGTTCTTCGATTGTAATGTGTTCTCCTGCGATTCTTCTTGGTTCATGAATTGCGCTATCTCTGGTTTGGAAGTATGGGCATAAGGAGCATACCTCTGTTTTACCCTCAACTTAGAAATTATACCAAAAGGGTCATAGGACCATGTAAAACCGTGCTTGAAATTCATTTGCTTCAAAATGGCATCTGCGTCTTGTCCTGCTGATCTTGCATTGAAAGTGAAGGGACCAATTTTTGTTTTATCTTGAATTGTGTTTTTTGCTTGGCTGCGAAGAAGTGTAGTTGTTCCATGTTGATCATTTGCCTGATAAATTCTAAGGAAAAAATGCAAATTGGCACAAATATAGGGAGTTTATAAGGGGGCAATTCACACCCATATATCCTAATCTCTGTATAACTCTGGTATAAATACCAGTCTCCTTTCTTGGTTTGGTCACTTAGGTGCAAAATTCTGTTGATCTCTGGATGTATTCTTGGTTCTGCATCACTGTTTAACAAACTAGCTGCCATATGCAAAAATTGATCCACAAAATCACTGAATGTGAATTCAGTGCTATTCTTTCTGACCAGGGAGGTCCAGTGAATGACTGATTGGGGGTTTCCTTGACTATCTAACTTCTGTAGATGAAAAGAAAACATGTTTGATTGATAATAAAGAAACAAATACACCAAGACAGATGCATACTTGAAGACTCCTTCAGTTGAAAATTTCATGAATTGTTCATGAATGCTTTCTGCTAAAAATTCACTATAATAGAAAATGGTAGGAGGCTTTTCATCTTTGGAAAACACAGAAAGAAAGGCTAGGATGATTTCATCGACCCATTGGTCAGAATGGTATCCTAATAGGCATGAAACTATTGAAATTATTTGTTTGGTCATCTCAGGGAACATAGAAGCAAGATAAGGAGGGTTTGTTTTGGGCAATTGGGCATTTTCTGGTTGGAAAGTCTCAAAAGTCTTGGCTCTTTGAGGGAAATCTAGCTTATTGTACATTTCCATGAGGAAATTTGAGTGAAAGGGCTGCATATCATCAGGGTTTTGGATTTGGAGCATCTCTGAGATGGAATGAGTATTAATGGAAAAAATAATTTCACAATTTTGGACCACTACTATTCTTTGACTAGGAATGTATTGACACTGACACCAGGTTACAAATTCTGGGAAATAATAGGTCTGGGGAAAAATAAATTAGGGCAGGAGGGAGTGCCACAATCCCAAATCATTGCTGAGGTCAAGGTGATCTTTTGTAAGCCAACTGTGAAGCTCGTAAAGATTGAGCTCACAATTGGTTTCTGCAACTTGGTATAAATGGTCGACTAAGGGTTGATGGTCCAAATCAATAGATGGGGGTAACATTGGGTTCTCATGGGATGCTTTGTATTTTCCCTTAGGTGCCATACTAAAATAGAAAAAATGAGACAAGAGATAATGGTTACCCGGGAAAAAACAAACTGGTCACTGTGTATTTTGTTGTCGTGATAGGTATTTGATCGGAGGAATGTTGTATGGATTCTGCATTAATTGATTGGATAGCTAGGTAGGAGGTGGTAGCCGAGTCACGCAGCAGATATTTATCGTGAATAGGAAAAGAAAGGGGGCCACCTGAGCGAATTTCTTGTTTTTATAGAGCTACTGCATTTTTTCGGTTCCCTTCGGGCCGTTATGGAGCGGGTTCATTGCATATAGGAACGTTCCAATTAGGAACAGTGGGATTTCAACGGAAAGAAGCAATGAACGGGAGCGGGGAGGACAAGTGGCAGAATGGGAGTGGTTCATGGCAAGATAGGATGAAGGGGGGCAATGATGTGGCATGATAGGATTAGACGGGATAGGATTAGGTGGCGGGGTATGGTGGAGTGGCTGGAAACGGTGACGTGGGCGGTCAACGATAGTGGAAGGCAGATTAGGGTGAAGCTTGGAGGGGGGTAGTGGCGGTAACCGGTTTTGGAAGTGTTGGGGGGGGGGGCGAAGTAGACGAGGAGATGCCACATAGCGAAAGTGGGTTAGAGGAGACTGCTTACCTGGAGCCCCCCTGTAGGATAACCTTCAGAAGCGTCGGTGGGGGGTAGAAACGATCCCCACCGTTGATCTGAGTGGGGCAGATTGTGGCCATTGAGAAATGCGCCCGGCGTATCACAAAAGACAAAATTGTCGTATCCAATCCATAAATTTATTACAATTGATAATAATCACAATTAACATAACCCGATTAATTAAACTAACATGATTTATTACTTTTAAGGGCACATTTTGACTTGCAAGCCCTTTTTCCATTTTTTCTAAGGTTTTTTAATCCTTTTTCCTCATTTGTTTATCAACTAACCAAGCTTAAACAATTTGGTTAATCCATTTATTCTACCTAATCAAATTCAACCATGATTAGACTGTGTGGTTGATTTATTTACTATTTTAAACTAATTTTTTATTTGGTTTAGTTTAATCATGTTTAAACAGTATGATCAAACTTAGTAATCTACTTCTAACTCCGAGGTGGCATTTAAACAAGCTACACACTTCATTGAAAATCTATAAAGTATTATTGATGCATTTTCTATTTTGGTTGGAGTGGCATTTAGACTTGCTCACTTTCATACATATTTTTTGTGGGGTTTCTTCATTCTTTTTCTTTTATTTTCTGATATTTTTTATTTTTATTCTTTTCTCATATATATATATTTTTACCCTCTTTTGTCCCTTTTTTTATATTTTCTTTTTCTTTGGAAATAAATTTGCAGGATGGAAGATTATTTACAATCATCTACTGTACAAAATTACAGCTGCAATCAAGTCATCCTATGAAATATAGAACCCTAACACACCTTGCATATGATTGCATTCACATTATCAGATATGTTTGTAATGTATGCATTGTGTAAGTTTATGACTATTTGTATACGATCATGCACTTGTGGTCATCGAACATATGAATCGAGGGCATGCCTTCTAGGTTTATCTATTATATGATAAATCCTCAAGTTGAACCCTTAATGTGAAACACAAATCCGATGGTGGGAAACCAAAACTTATATATATATATATATACATTCAACAAGTCACATTTGTCTGCTGTTTTATATATTGGACCAAAAAAGTCTATTTCATATTTATTATACAATTCTCTTTAATGGTTTGAACGTACAGACAATGTGTAGGTGATTGCCTCATGATAGAAATGAACTTAACCAAAGTATGTTTATTTTGAAATTATAAGAAATCTTCTTGATTCAAATTTAAATGAGATTGGACATTCTATAGAAAACTTTTGTTGACATATTACTAGGTTCGTTTCCATTCAGTGCCGATTGACATAGAATTCTCAACCCATTCTTTGATTTTTGACAAGCAAAATGACAACAAAGCAAGAGTGGTTTGACATGTTAGACAAAATTATATTACTGAAGTTGGTTGTTTAGCTCAAGAAAAATGAATTAAACAACAGTTAGATTTTTTAGAAGTTATTGATGCTTACAAACTATGTCGTTTATTTCATTTTGCACAAATGTGTTGTTTTGTATTGTTTCTAATGCGCTTGTGTTCTTTAAAACAGAAATATTGTTTCTTCTACTTGCATTCAGAGAATGTCTTTGAGACTTGTGGACCAAGAAGGTATGCAGAAGAGGAGGATGTGGCAAAAGTTTTTCTCGTACGGTACAGGAGAAACAATTCTGAAGTAAACATAGACGTCAAGAAACAATATAAAAATATTTGGGATACTTTTCGAGAGGATGAAGAGGGTCTTGCTTCTCAACTTGTGGCTAAATACAATGGTTCAATGGAAGGCCCCGAGGTAAAATATTAACTAAATCACTCGTTATTGAATTATGAGAATTTATATATTTGCGTCTTAATTTTGATCATGTTTACTTCCATTATAAACTACTTTTTAAGTTTCAACACAACTTTAAATCAAAATATACAAATATATCACATTGCTTGTATAAACATCAAATTGAATAGTGGAGAATATTACAAATTGTAAGTCCTAAAGGGCCATAATGAAACTAGTAATCTAAGTTGCATAGCATCAGATACAGAGACATATTTGTATATGGATACGGCAATTTTCTTCAAAATTTTGGATACGATACATATTGAAAACAACGTATTTGTATATATGGAAAAAGCATGAAACATAAACTTCTGTGTTGCATGAGTTTTTGGAACATGGGAACATTGGGAACGGGTGTCTAGAATGGCTAGAGATTTTCCCAAATTTTACAGGAAACGGCTAATCGGGAGCGGTAATATTATATAATAAAAAAATTAAAAATTAAAAAATTAAAAATATAGAAATAAAAAAAAAAAAAATTAATTATATAATTTATATAATAATCAAAATTAGTATTGAATCAAAATATTCAAATATTAAAATCAATTTAAATATATAAATAATAAATATATAATCTCTCTTATATATAAATATATTCTCTAGGCGTCTCTCTCCCTGAGTCTCTCCCTTTTATGTATATAAAATGTCAAGTTCATTATTAGTTCTCTAACACATGGCCAGTCTTTGAAACAATATGGCTTAAAAATACAAAGGAACAATTTTACATATGTTTCTCTAGTTAGTCTTAAGAGAAGAAGGCAAAGCAACTCTAATGTTTAAGCATTGACTGCCACATACAATATGCACACACAATCTTCTACGATATATATACATAAACAACAAAAGAAATACTCCTCAGCATGACATCCTAGATATTGCCTTACGTCGAGGTGTCACATGCTTCCTTAACCCATCAAGAGATTGTTCCAATTTCTCAAATAAGGATATCGGTGTTAAGGATGTCTTTGGCCTTTCTTCCTGTGAAGGTTTCAACATAGGCTCATGTTTTTGGGTAGTTCATCATATTTCTCTATAGGCTTTGTATTTCCCAACCCCAGGGAACGACGAAACTCCCGAAAGAAGCAATCGTCAAAGCTCTTAGAACTTTCCCTAGCTCCCATTGCATCTCCCGCTGAAAAGGTAACATTCCCATACAGTTCCAAAGCTCGCGGGAACCATTAGAACGGGTTTCCCACCTCTTAGGAGTGGTTCCGGGGTAACAGAGATAAACCTAGAAGATTCAATTTTTTTGCTTTTCAATGGTTTTTGTCCTGTACATTTGATATATTTGGTTATCGATATGTCTACTCTCAAGACTCTACCTTTCGGGAAAACATCTACTATTTTAATTTTGAAGACCTTGGAATAATTGCCCTGTGTCTTTGTTTAAATCTTTATTTGTCATTTTCTATGCTATTTGATCCTATTGCTACTAGCTTCATGTATGCTTTGGTGGGTTATTAACTTATTATGATGTAATTGATATTCTACTTGTATAAGTCTCTATAGGGAACTGATTGTGTATATAATTCCTACCACATATTCGGGCAGAAACTTCCACAAATAGCTACAACTATATACTTAACGCTCATCAATATTAATGTTTTCAAAGCAAAGCAAACTTATGGTTATCAATTTTATTATTAGTTCTTGTTATTTTTCATTTATAGAGCACAAGATGAGATCTTTAACATTCAAGGATGATTGAGAGCTACCAAAATTTGTCAAGAATGTTCTTTATTTTGTATTAAATATGTACCAAAACGACATACACAATTACTAACCTATTTGTACTTATGAGTCATACCTCTTTTTCGTAAAGGGATTCAAATTTATTTGAAAGCAATTTGACAATTTGAAATAGATGAGAGCAATTATCATAGTGTTAGAATTATTCATGTAACTTGTACAGGTGGCCATGACCCATTCATATGTATCATTATATACTTGTAACTATGGCTAAGGCCATATTCTTTATTCTTTAATTTTATTACTAGGCATGATTAAGGTTGACCTAAAATTTGATATGTTAACCCTCTTGTTGCGTGTGCTTGTTTTGTAGGTCCATAGCACCCGCTTGAAGGGATGCCATATTTGTTGAAGGAACACTTCACTTTAGTTTTTTATATATACACGACTCAAGCTCTCATTTCTATAATATCACTTTGTGATCTTTTTTATCTCTCTTATGAAGTGTTTTATGCCTAAGGGCACTGATATCTTTGCCATTCTCTTATGTTTGGTATTTCTTTCTTTTATCTGTACTTGTGCATTTCTTGTATACTGCACTTATTCTCTCTCTCTCGTGCGCACACCAGAGTTATCACTCCCTAGTGCACTTGTGATTGAATTACTATAGAATTTGAGTTTGTTTTTGGTTCCATTCATTTGCCTTCTTTTCACATGTGAATCTCAACACATAGGCTATGGAGATGTTATTCCAAACAATGGATAGACATAAGAATTACATGAGCATCCTATGAAAGCTAGGAAGGTGTTAAGTTTCTACCCTATCCCTGTAATGTTAAGAAATCTATATGGAAGCTCTTAGGGCGATTTTTCTTACTTGATAATTGCTTGTGGTATTATATTAACTTCTTCTTCTTGTTCTTATTATGTTATTTTTCATCAAACAATTATCAAAACCGTATAAAACAATGAACACAAGATGTAGGCTCTCAGCCAAAGCAAAACCCCTCTTGGGGGAAAATCCAGTCAAAATTCCTCTCTTCTTATAGAAACAACTTCAAATGAGAAATCCAAGACCAAAAACCCTAGACCAAGACCTCCTCCATGCACCGAGTCAGCCCTCCAACAAAAGCCCTTCAAACTAGTCAAAGTCAAACCAAGTCAACAAGGGTCAAACACTTCCAAAATTGCTGCAAACTAGAATTCCAATCCCCAACATCTAAATTTCAGACTTGCAATAGGTCTGCAACTTCGTCTCCTTGCAACATCGTAGAATTTCGCATGTGTGATAGAAAATAGTCTAGAAACTAGGTCCTTGAGGTAGATGGATGACTAGGAGGTGGATCAAGAGGATCCATCGGGCCATCAACATCGGGCATAGGCTCATCCATCAGGGATTCTTCTTGTCTTTCGACAGCATCATCAGCGTCCTTCCTTGAGATGGGGAGATCTTTGGCTTTCCCGAGGGAAGTGTCTTCATCAAAGGTAACATCTCTGCTTACTTCTACATCTCTTTGACCAAGCACATAAATTCTATATGCCTTTGAATTTTCATTGTATCCAACGAATATACCTTTCTTCCCAAAAGCTTCCAGCTTATTCCTTTTCTCTATAGGCACATGAAAATACATAGGACAACCAAAGATTCTAAAATGAGAAACTGTTAATTTTAGGTATGTTCTATGCTTAGAGCAATTTATTTCAATTTTCACAATTACCTCCATATCTTTTCCAAATTAGCAATCACATCAGCATTAAAGTAAACTGCAGATAGAACATAAACATAAATCGCAGAAGACAAGACAAGACAAGAGGACACAAGATGTGGCACTAGCCAAGGACAAACCCCAATGTGGGGAAACCCTTGATCAATTCTTCTTATATGTTCTTCAATAGTTTAGCAAAGAGAGAGAGAGAGATAATACATTTACAACAGAAGTCAACACTTTGACTTATCTAAATAAGAGCATAGATCATCTCTAAGAAGGTGATACATGAGATCAGTTGAAGACACGCTGCTTCAACTATTTCTCCAAGGTGACTCCTTCACCTATCGTTGTGCTGCATTTTGTCATCATGCTACACCTCACCACGCTGCATCATGCTGCACCCATCATCACTATGCTGCATCTCATCACGCTTCATTAATCATGACTGTACCAATCACTATACTGCATTATGTGCCATTGTTGCACCAAGTTGCCATCCTGACCTATGTGTTGGCTGCACCTTGTTTGTTTGTTGTCCCTTGCTTGCTTGTTGTCCTTAGCATGCTTGTTGTTGCATGCTAGTTGTCCCTTGCATGCTAGCTGTAACATTGCATGCTTGGTGTATTTGCTGCTAAGTACCATACAACTGTCCCAATGTTAGTTCGCTGTCCCTTGCATGCTGCTCTCCTTCGGAGACAGATGCTCTGTCTGTTTCGGCAGTTCCCGACAGTTCTAGCAGTTCCAGTTGTTCCCGGCAGTTCCGACAGTTCCGGTTGTTCCCGGCAGTCCTGGCAATTCCAGCTTTTCCGACTTTTACGGTAGTTCTGGCTTTTCCAGCAGTTCTGACATTTCCGGCTTTTTCGGCTTTTCTGGCTTTTGTTCAACACCCAACTGATGAACGTGAAGAGCTTCATCCTGCTCCCCATTTAAACCATTTTCGTTATATATAGGAGGATTATCAAATTTAACAAAATAGGAACTCTGGGGATTTATTTGCAACTCAATCATTTCTTCCTCTTCTCGACTGCTGAGCAGAGACTCTTGATGCATGTTTGAACTTTCCTCCATCTAAATACTCTCTTGATTTGCTTGGAACAAAGTCAACCAATTATCTGCTTGGGAGATCATTGGAGAGAAATGTTTTATAAACTTTTCCACATCATTTTGAGAAAATGATGCTCGATCTGCTTGGGACATAGTCAACCAATTCTCTGCTTGGGAGATTATTGAAGAGGCATGCTTTATAAACTTCTCTGCATCATTTTGAGAAAATGATAGTTCCTCGCTTTCAGAGACTTGCTCATAGTTAATCTGGCTATAATCTCTCTGAATGCTTGATATATTATCAACAAGATCATCAGTTTCCTCAACAGGATTATCTTGAGATTTTAAAGTTTCTTTAGAATCATAATATTCACAACAACCTTCAAAAAGAAACCTGTGTGGATAATAAATTCTACAAGAAGAATTGAATGCTAAATGGAAATCTTTCAAAGATGAAATGCTTGAACGAGGCAAAGACCTGAACCAATCCCTAGCTTCTTGGTCCAAAGAAAACATGAACAACTTCATCTTAACATCTTCATGAATGATGCCCTGTTGCTCCATGCATTCATGAAACTCTTGGAGATGCTGAGCTGGATCTTCATATTCC
Source organism: Pinus tabuliformis (assembly GCA_031772625.1). NCBI lineage: Eukaryota > Viridiplantae > Streptophyta > Pinopsida > Pinales > Pinaceae > Pinus > Pinus tabuliformis. Next base: position 392,419,737 of record CM062814.1, on the reverse strand, counting down.
TTTCTACTGAATTTTGGAAGATACTCATCCCAGACATAAAATGCAGGCATATCATGAGGATAGCCGGTGATCCTAGTAAAATCAAATGGATCAAACTTATGGACTAAGAATGCAGGGAGAGCCATTAAAACCCAGAAAAGAAAACTTCAAAGTGCAGTGGAGTCGCCAATCAATATTGTAAGTGAAAATCACAGGTGTGAATGTACAACCAACTGCTGAAACTTGTCATTCTCAAGAATCAGCTTCAAACTTAATAAACTCAAGGAAAAGTGCTCTTATTCAATTATTTTAATTCAAAACAGCCAAATATTCCCTCCTCACTGAACAACTAGAGGAAAATATTAAAAACCGAAGGAAAAATGTTCTTGTCTTCAATCCTCGACAACAGCGCCAATTAATGTTGTACCTTAAGAAACCAATTTCCTAGATGTAGAGAAATTGTGCTTAAGATATTAATAAATATTGTTTACTGTGACTTGTTTGTCACTTAGATATATGTTGTGTTCTCAAATGAAGGACCTGGAGACTTGGTTTTTTACTCTTAATATATGTATGACCAGAACATCTCAGAATGCCATTTGTTGCTAGATACAAATGATGAATGAAGAATGCTTGAAGGGGAAGTTAAAGATAATATGCTGGTCTTTCACAGAAACTACTATCTGTAACTTAGAAGAATTATGAAAATGAGAACTGAATCATAAACAATATGCTGCTCAACACAGAAACTACTATCTGTGACTCTTGGAGAAGTTAAAGATAATATGTTGATCTTTCACAGAAACTATTATCTATAACTTAGAAAGGAAGGTGGAAACTTCAAGTATAGGAGCGCTCTTTTAAGGAATTTTAACTTTATCTACATAAGCAAATAAAGACCTGCAACTTCATTACTATACTTGAAAGAAGAAAACATAAGATGACACATAACAGAGAGGGTTACAAAATTATACCCAACAATCCATGGAAACTTATGATTCTTTCATTAATCAACAATTTAATCAGGAATACAGCGGCCTAGTCTCTGGGTTCTCTAAAGTTTGAACCTCCAACCCTTTCTCTGTAAATTTTCCTCTTCTTATACATTGTGAAACAGTCGTTGATCTCTGAAACTATCAAACTACTAAAACTGTTTCTCTAACTATCTGAAGTAAGAATTATTACAAAATATTTTACAGAGGGTAAAAGACACCTCCAAGAACATCAAATAACGAGAAATAACTGAACATGACAATCACTGCTGGCCTTTCGGCTCTGTTGATCCGTTGCTGAGTTCCTCTGTATATGCCTTAATAATAATTAAACCGCTTTAACCATAATAAACAATGTTTGACTTTGACTTGTGCATAAATCTAGACTTACGCATGTATCTGGCATTTTGATTGGCCAAAATACAAAGAAAACATGCCCAACTGCCTTCCTCTTCAGATTTGGCTTTAACGCTGATTTTTCCTTTTACACAGCAAAAATAACGCAAAGCACGCAAAAGCGGAACTGAAAAAGAATTGATCCAGTTTAATAACTCCATCGGATCTAGAATCCCATCGCATATCACAATCGACACTTTCCATGGTTATATCAACGTAATGTTGGACTTACGCATAAATCCTTAATATTTGCGCTATTTCTATTATATCTTTTTTATAATAGAAATACACCATGAACATGCCTTTTCCGCTTTTAACTCGGGCTCTACACAACTATTGAGGCATACCTTTATCGCAATCAGCGCTTTCATTGTTATATCGACCCAACCCTTAACATTTTGTGATATGACGAATCTGCCGTAATTATAAAACATAATATGTAAACTATCGGGTCTGGAAACCCAATCGCAAATTGCAATCAGCGGAATGAGCCAACACATATACATAATGCACTTTACGGACCCGCCGAACTTTATAAAACATGATAAATATGTTTTCGGGTCTGGCCATCACATATCGCAATCGGTGGAACCCAACGCATATGCATAAAGCATTATGCGGATATCGCGGACCCATCGGGCTTGTTAAATGTAATATATATATTTCAGGTCCGGTTTATAACTTGTTCAGCGCTTATTTCTATTATAATCCTTTATAATAGAAATACATATAAAATGCGTAACCATACCTTTTTCTGCCTTTTCCAAAGCCTTTGCACAGTTTTCAAGATACGCCTTTATCGCAATCGGCGATCGGTGATTCCTGTGGTAATAATATAACTGCCCGCTGCATCTTTGCGATTGCGATTTAATCGCATCACTAAGATATATATATATATATATATATATATATTGGTTATGGCTCCATAAACCATTTATAATATGATTTAACTTGATCACATGGGCCAATTCTTTTACACTTGTTTATTTTGTGTTTTGATTTCGATATGCAATTTATTACATCTCCCTCTTGCCTTATCTTTTTAAAGATATTTTCAAGTGATTTTTGAATGAAACATGAACATTAAAAGCAACAAAAAATACATGTTACAACAGTATGTATGCTTACATTTGATATTGTGGAAGTTATGTCATATGGTTACAGGTAACATGGATCAATGCTCTATCTTGAGAGCATAATCAAAAGAAAGGATCTCCTCCCTCAAGGGAATGCAGGAATGCATGGGTCACATATTCACCAGATGAAATCAACATAATATCCTCATATAAAGTATGAGGTGGTTGACAACAATTGAGAAACTCTGATTGGAAGCTCTTGGGAATGTTATTTCTAAACAAAGGAAGGAAGAGATAATGGAATATGCAACCATGGTAAAGGAAATCAACATCCGAAAGACTAAGAAGATTTGACTAGGATATCTCCATGAAAGATATGAAGACTTTGATGGAGTCTGAAAAAGAAAGAGACCCTTGACAATGTATATCTTTAGGAGATGTGTCGATATGTATGCAAGATGTTGATGCAAACTAAAAGATGTCATGATGAAAGACCATCACAAAGGTAATGTTGATTTTAATGTTCATTCCTTATTTTTGAATATCTGGATGGGTTTAAGTAGGGCTACCAAGGGAAGATCTATGGATGTCATCCACCACCGATGCACATGTAGTAGGATGAAAGATCCTTAAGTAAACATGGCATGAAGCAAGGCCAGATATGGACTGATGGATCACTTTCCGCCGATGACATGGGTGACTCATGGATGAAATGTTGATTTCTGGTAGCATCGGATGTGCTCTAAGTCTCAAATTTTGCAGGGAGGCTTAGACACATGTATTCCAAAGAACCCGGAAAGCATTTGGGAAATTCCACCCAAAAAGATTTTTATTAAAATAATTAATTATTTTTAATGGGACCCTAAGTCTAAACTGGCAGAAAATAAAATAATTAATGGGTATTAATCTAATTGTGGGTATAACTTCTAGAAGAAGACCAGGATCAAGAAAAAATGATCTTAGCCATTGATTAGCTTCTAATCTGGGTCGTTGAATGTCAACAAGGAGATTATTTAAGCAGTCTCGAGGGTCATTTGGAAAAACACACACAAAATGAGTTCAGAAGTTCGATTTTCTGAAGCAGAGCAGTTGTCGGGAGAATATCGTTAGTGAGCTTGTGCAGTGAGGGGCAGAGATAGTTGGGTTGGAGTATCTTCTCCTGAGCCCAGAACATGCAACAGAGAGGCAAAGAGACACTAGAAGGAGGCAGCGCGGGACCCAGGAGGGGTTGACGCTGAGCCAAAAGGGCTCACACAGAAGTAGCGTAGTTCTCCAAGCAGAAGTTTGAATTTGTTGAGGGAGCTGACATTTCTGAGTCGGGAGGGCTAGAAACTGCCCCAAAAGGCAAATTGATTCCTAGTTGAGTTGACAAAGAGCCTTAGAGGTTGAGGAAGGCCCTCGCAGGGGCAATGCAGAAATAGTCGAGGACATGTTTGTTTAGCTGTCGGATCAGCCGAAACTTGTCGGGTAGAGTGAGGTAATGTCACAAATTTCTTCTGCCAGTTTGTTCTCTGTAACTAGATTATCGAGAGGGCATCCAGAGTTGTATTCAGAAAACTACTTCATAATAATAAAAACCCTCAAATCTGCTGCACTGGTTTTCCCGCATTGGGTTTTTCTGGGACATTTGTCGAAAAAATACTGTCATTGACTCATTTGTGTTGTATCTTTCTCTATTGTCCTGTTCTTGTTTTGGGCATATTATTTAATTGGTGTAAGCTGCAGTGTATTAACTTTGATATTTGTTGTAGGAAGTAGTAAATAATTTGTTTCAGTAATTAACGAGTGGAAGAAGTTTAATCAATTGTTGCAGTAGGGATTCTAGTTTGCGGAATTTTCACATGGTATCAGAGTAGTGTAGCTAAAGCAAGAAGAACAATGCTAGAGTACCCAACGCTGAGCAAAAGAGGGAAATCGAAATAGCTGCAGGAGGCAACAGTTCGAAACCCTAGAGGGTTTTCTCAGTCCAAACCGGGAGGGTAAAATTTCGAGGCAGTCTCTCTGAGTGAGTCGATAGAGAGAACCGCTTCCAGATCGAATTCTTGTCATGGCAGAGGCAGTAGTGCTAAAGCCTCAACGTGAGGAGCTGGTGGGACATAGTTTTTCTGTAGGTGGTTTTGCTGGGTAGAAAGATGTCAAAAGAGGAGAAGCACAGTGAAGGAACTTTTCCTCAGTGGTTCCCACCGAGGAGTCCGTTCTCTTATTGGCTAAGTGGCAGATGGCAACCAATGCCTTGAGGGATCAAGATAGATTGGACGGCGCATCCAACTATGTCATCTAGAACGCAAGAATGTTATTCCTTCTATATGAGCATGCCCTCAAGACATATGTCTACAGCGTGGTGGTTGTGCCTGCAGATGCAAATCCGTTGAAGAAGTACAAGGAAGAAATGGCGAAGGCAAAGAGAATGATCCTTGACGGAGTGAAGGATCATGTTCTCTGTCACATCGCTAGTAGAGCGACTGCTAAGGAGATGTGGGATGCGTTGTCTACGTTGTATCAGGGATCTTTCGAGCAACGGAAGATGTACCTTGAGCAGAAGTTGAGATCTACTCAGATGCAGAAGGAGGAGTGTGTGGATCCATTCCTCACAAAGCTTCAAGAGACCAGATGAGTTATCAGTTGTGAGGTCTAAACCTGAAGATTCTGTGTTGGTTAGACTGGCCCTCAATTCTATCTCAAATGAGTGGCAAGTCTTTATCCAAAGTATCCTAGATAAGGCGACTTTGCTGAATTGCGATGAGATGTGGGTAGCTTTTAAGAAAGAGGAGTTGAGGAGAGATCTAGTCAAGTGTAAGCTTGACGAAGGCAACAACAGTGAGTTGAAGCCCCAGGAGGAAGAGGAGAATGTAGCCCTTGCATTGAAGGGGCAGCAGGGGCAGTGGAGATGTAAGGACATCTCGAAGATAAAGTGCTTCAGGTGTGGTGAAATGGGTTACTACGCAACACATTGTCCTCTCCGGAAGAAGGACAAAGATGAGAAGCACGATCCGAAGGCTACACCTGCAAAGATCGAGGAGGAGTTCGCCATGACAACCGAGATACCTTTAGGAGGTAGATGGGCTGATTTGGAATTGTAGTTCGAAGGAGCTATAGAGGGGCAAGATCCTTGAGGAGCCCACCTCTTGGATCATTACCTTGCTACGGGAGCCCAGTTTTGTGGTAGCATAGTGTCGGATAGTGCTGAGGAGTGTCAGAGAGATAGTTGTAGTGGCTAGGAGCGCCAAAGATTGAACAATGCAGAGCAGAGTTGGCAGCAGTGCAGATGGCACAGAGCAGAGGTCAGCAACAGCGCAATAGATTCAAAGGGTCAGCGCAGAGACTAGCAACAGTCAGGCTCCAACATTCACATGGTTTCATACTGAACACAGTTAGTTCAGTAATTTGTGAGCTTTTTCCAATGCTAATGCAGTAGCAACACCAGTTTGCAGTGCAGAGGCAGTTGGCAGTGCCAGTAGCAACACGAATGCAAAAATTTAGAGGGAGTTGTAGTATGGATGCAGTGTTGACAGTGGCAGTGTAAGTGGTAGTACAGTTGCAGCAATAGTGTAGTAGTTGGTGGACAACATGTCAGACATCAACAACGTAGAGGACGATGTTATGACATTTGGGTGATGCTTCAGTGGGAGGCATTGCTAGAGCACATTCCTCGCTAAGAGGTAGTGTTGATTTTTGGTAGCATCGGATGTGCTCTAAGTCTCAAATTTTGTAGGGAGGCTTGGGCACATGTATTCCAAAAAACCGAGAAAGCGTTTTGGGAAATTCCACCTAGAAATAGTTTTATTAAAATAATTAATTATTTTTAATGGGACCCTAAGTCTAAACTTAGGATAATAAAATAATTAATGGGTATTAATCTGACTCTGGGTGTAACTTCAGAAGAAGATGAGGATGAAGCAAAAATGATCTTAGCCATTGATTAGCTTCTAATCTGGGTTGTTGAATGTCAACGAGGAGATTATTTAAAGAGGCTTGAGGGTCATTTGGAAAAACACACACAGAGTGAGTTCAAAAGTTCGATTTTTTGAAGCAGAGCAGCTGCTGGGAGAATATCATTTGTGAGCTTGTACAATGAGGGGCAGGGATAGTTGGGTTGGAGTATCTTCTCCAGAGCCTAGGATACGCAATAGAGAGGCAAAGAGACACCAGAAGGAGGCAGCACAAGACCCAGGAGGGGTTGACACTGAGCCAGAAGGGCTCACGTAGAAGTTAACGCTGAGGCAAAAGGGCTCACACAGAAGCAGCGTAGTTCTCCAAGCAGAAGTCTGAATTTTTTGAGGGAGTTGACATTTCTGAGTCAAGAGGGCTGGAAACTACTCCAGAAGACAAATTGATTCCTAGTTGAGCTGACACAGAGCCTTAGAGGCTAACACAAGGCCCACGTAGGTGCAACAAAGAAATAGCAGGGACACATTGGTTTAGTTGTCGGATCAGTCGGAACTTGCTCAATAGAGTGAGGTAATCTCACAAATTTCTTCTGCCAATTTATTTCTCTGTAACTGGATTGCCAGGAGGGCATCTGAAGTTGTATTCAGAAAACTACTGCATAATAATAAAAACCCTCAGATCTGCTGCACTGTTTTTACCGCATTGGGTTTTTTCGAGGAAATCTGTCTAAAAAATACTGTGTCATTTGTGTTGTATCTATCTCTATTGTTCTATTCTTGTTTTGCGCATATTATTTAATTGGTGTAGGCTGCAGTGTATTAGCTTCGATATTTGTTGTAGGAAGCAGTAAATAATTTGTTTCAATAATTAACAAATGGGAGAAGTTTAATCAGTTGCTGCAATAGGGATTCCGGTTTGCAGAATTTTCACATGAAAGTGATGAATGGTCGGTGCCTTATGTAGAAGTCCCAAACATGAAGACTCCTAGAAAACGAAATGAAGTTCATGACATCGTGAAGAGGAGTTCTTCTAGTAGTTGGTTGTCCCATTATCTCCACCTGAGGCGCTGTTGTAGGCCCCTAAGTAAGAGGGAGTCTGGAAACAAGTTTCTTACTTGGAAGAAACTTGGAAATTCCTAAGCCAAGAGGGAGCTTAGGTTCATTCCTTTCGTGGGAACGAGTACATTCCTCATTGGAATAGATATGACCTCCCTAATTAAGAGGGAGAGATAAACACATCATTCTTGTCTTCACTTGGGAAGATAGAATGGGGGATTGGGTAAACATTTGGCATCCGATGCTCTTGGAGGATGTATTAGGGCATCGAAGATAAGAGTAGTCGTTGAGGACTGGGAATCCAAGATAAGAATAGTCCTGGTGGAACACACCCTGAGAACTCGAGTGGGGTATGTTCAGAGAGAGACAATGATGAGGGTGTCTATACATTATTGGTCTCGCCATCATTGTGCTCTGATCTTGTAGAGAGATACAGCTGTTAGTCAGGGCCTTGCTATGTGACAATGTTGGTTGATATGATGCTATACAGATGGGTTACCAAGCCGACTCTTCTTATGAGAAATTATTCAAATTGAGAATGACCAAGTACCATTATGAATACCTCCCTAGTTAAGAGGGAGTGTTGAAAAGTAACTAGGTTCGGTCTTTGACAGATGTAATTGTGATTTTATGTAATTGATGAAAAATAAAATTATTTTTGTAATGCTCGTCTCATGGGTTTCATGAGCAAGAAATTTTATTTTTAGTATGACTCCCATTGTGAGTCCTTAGGATTGGTCATAAAGTCAAATTGAGTCAATGTCATGTATGAAGGACCCTTCTTGGGCATGTTACATCTTGTATGAGTCATTTAATAAGTATGTAAGCCCTCCAAGACCAAGCACAAAACCTCTCCTTGAAGTTGGCTACAAAATGGAGTATATAACCTACTTAATGGACATGTCGGCTCACTTGCACTCATGTTGGCTCATTATGCTGGGAAACAACTATTTATTGGCAGCTCGGATTCCATTCTAGACACAAATTTTCGGTCTTGGGTCTGAAGTACAACAAAAAGTGCGAGAAAGAGAATTAGTAGCCTCTCATCCAGCGTGGGAAGAAGGAAGGAAATACGAACTAGTTTGGCACTGTTTTTGGTTATTTGTACTCACACATGTGACTGATATTAAGGGCTCTGCAGTAGGGTTTACATAGTCAGCAAAGAAGTCAAGAAGAAGGTCTTCATACCAGCATACATGCTAGCTAAAGTCACAAGATTAAGTCTCCTAGTCAAGCGAAGAAGAGAGTTATCTCCAAACAGCCCACACGTGTAAATTGCAGGGGTACAGATAGGACGAGAGTTGCAGATTTGTGGAAGAGACCGAAAATTCCAGAAGTACAAGATAGTTTGACTTGCGTTGACTATAGGAAGAGGAAAGCGCTACAATGTTGTTTCAAGAAGGATCTCATCAAGGAAGGTTTATGGCTTGGTCTTGGAGTGACAGATAGGTCAATGGTTTTCGTCTTGGTATTTGTCAATTGGAATCTCTATAAGAAGAATTTGTTTGGGTGTTCCTTTCAAAGAGAGACGTTTTGGCTATGGCCGATAGCCTATATTCTGTGTCTCTTGTCTCGTTATGGTTTATGCATTGGTAGTTGTTTGATGAAAAACACTAATAACCTAAGTAAAAGAAGATCCTAGTCTAAAAGAAGTAAAAAGCACTCACAAGCAGTTACTAATAGAAGAGAAATCACTTAATCTCTATGCCCTAGATTTCTCAACATTGAAGACATTGACTTTTGTAGGGTCCCATCTTATGACAATTGTAGCGTTCAATCTTCGATAGATCAACCTTCTTCTTTAGTCCTTTGAACTTCTTGTATACTCCTCCTTATGATGAGTAGTGTAGGCATTTGAAGTGTTGTTTTCTTCATCCTCCCTTTTGTCACTTACTAATGAAATGTGACCTTATTCTTGACTGCATGTTTTCCACATTTGTTCAAAGGTTGGTGTATCTTTCCAACTGCTAATTCCTGATGCAAAAGTGCTCCACGATTTTGGTAGACCTAGTAGTGCACCAATCACGAATTCTCTCAGGTACAACTTCATCAATAACTTGGAGTTCATCTCTGATTCTAGAGATCCTTACAAAATATGATGATACAGTATCATCTTTTGTCATCTTTATTGTTAGTTCATTCTTTAGACTAGCTATCTAACCAATGTTCTTGATGGTAAACAACTTGGAGAGGGCTTCATACATTTCTTGTGCAGAGTCTATATTGGATATGTATGGGATTAGATTGTGTGAAAATTTCTAACACGAAATTCTACTGCAGTAACTGATTTATTTCTCCTACTTGTTTTCCACAATAAGTTATTTACAAAACCCTTCACTAAACATTAAAATAAATTCTACTGCAGTTATCACATAATAGCATAGAGACAATAATAGTGATATACAAGCACAAGAATCAATCACATCAACACAATTATTTTTGGACAATTGTCCTTGGAAAAACCCAATGCGGGAAAACTAATGTAGCAGATGAGGGTTTATTTATTAATCTTCAGCAACAATCTCTTTACAAAGAAAGATTCTATAGAATACTTAGACACTTTTGAGAGAAAACACCTGAGACATTTTTTCTCCTCCTCTTGGAGAAGTTATGACACCTTGGAGACCCTCTACCCTCCTCTGCATCACTTCTGCATCATCCTACATGAGAACTGCGTCTCCAGCTGTGCTATCTCACTGTTCTTCCCTCTACGCTATCTCTCAGATGCTCTGTGTCACCTCTTCATCAATATTTGACTGATGCTGATACCCTCCTCTTCCTTCACCCTGCTACTCTCCCTCTGAAATTGAACTTCTTCTCCTTGAGAATCGATTTCCCTCGGGTTACTGAGTATTTCCCCAGTGTGTCTCCAAATAACTCTCAAGTCTTCTCTTATACTTTTCTTATTAATGAATCAATGACCAAGATTAAGTTTTTAATCAACGGCTAAGATTAAAACAGACTTGATCCTCGTCTCTTAGAAGCTTCTCACCCATATCTTTATTAATACCCATTAATATTTTTATTTTCCTAAGTTTAGGCTTAGGACCCCATTAAAAATTTTAATTATTTTAATAACTCATCATCCAGGTGGAATTTCTCCAACTAATTTCTAGGTCTTGGAGATCTCATGAATATTAGCTCCTCCACAAAAATTTTCAGCTAGATCGCATCTGATGCTACCCAAAATCAACACTCCCTCTTAGCGAGGAACATGTTCTAGCAATTCCTCCCAATATAAGCATCAAACTGATCCACGTCATCGGTCCTTTGCGCTGCTGATGCTTGGCCTGCTACCCCTCATCTACTGCGTTGTTGCACCCTGTACTGCTGCCCATGACACTGCAACTATCTCTGCTACATCTGTACTATAGCTCCTTCTGAATATGCTGCATCATGCTTCCCATAGCACCGCCACTGCTAACTGCTGCACTGCAACTCCCTATACTATCTGCTTCTGCTATTGAAACGGATTCTTACCATCCCCATCTTCTCCCTGAAATAAACAAACTTTGTTCTTCCTAGAGCCTTGGTGAGAATGTTTGCCACTCGTTCTCCTGTCGAAGTGTACCTCAACTATACGACCCTTCGTTGGATCAAAAGTTAAGAGCAATTTAGTATCCGATATAGGGAGGTTTTCCCTCAGTAGATCAGGGATTTAGACACTCACAATGAGTCCTAAATACTCGAGTACAGATGTGTAAGATAAATAGTGTACTGACTAGGTTTATTAATTCCATGAGTCAAGAGAGCGATTGGTTGCCAGGATAAAAGGACACAGTCTCTGATAAAGCTACACCTAATGTCAATGTGCTTCGACCGATCATGAAAAACTGGATTCTTAGAGAGCTTGATGTAACTCTGATTATCACACAAAATATTGGCTGCTTCCATCCTTCTCCTGAATAGATACACAAGCAATTTCCTAATCCATATGGATTCACAAAAAGCTATGCTAGCTGCCATATATTCAGCTTTAGTTGAGCTTAGAGCTACAGATTTTTGTTTCCTACTACACCAAGAGATCATTCCTGATCCAATTTTGAAACAGTACCCAATGGTACTTTTTTGATCTACAGAACTTCCAGCCCAATCTGTGTTAGTGAACCCACTCAGCCTAATGTCATTGCCTTGGGTGTACATTAGTCCATGCTCAACTGTTCCTTGTATATATCTGAGAACATGCTTGTTTGCTGCCTAGTGCGCCATCTTTGGTTCCAACATGAACTAACTGAGGGTGTTGACAACGTAACAAATGTCTGGCCTGGTATTGACCAGATACATCAGGGACCCTATGAGCTACCTTTACAAGGTGGGAACGACTTCTTTATCTTCAGATGCATCAATCTTCTTCCAATTGGTAATCATTGGAGTAGCCATAGGTCTACAGTCCTACATTCTGAATTTTTTCAAAATCTTTGTAGCGTATCTCCCTTGTCCAAGGAAAATCCCACCCTTCTGCTGCCAAACTTCTAGCGCCAGGAAATAATGCATTTGTCCCAAATCCTTCATGTCGAATTCTATAGCTAGGTTTTCCTTGCAATATTTGATGAGCCTAGATGAGCCTGTCAAAAAAAGATCATCCACATATAACACCAGGATTAGAGGCTCATTCTCTACAACCAGATAGTAGAGGTTAGGATCTGCGTCACTCTTGACGAATTCCATCTTCTACAAGTAACCATCAGTTCAATCGTACCATGCTCTAGGTGCCTATTTAAGCCCATACAAGGCTTTCTTCAACCTGCATACATGAGATTTCTTCTCATGTGTCTCAAAACCCTCTGGTTGTTCAATGTATACTTCTTCTTCTATCACCCCGTTCAAGAACATCGTCTTGACATCCATCTGGTGAATCTCCCACCCCATCTGTGCTCCAAGGGATATCACGGATCTAATAGAAGTATACCTAGCTACTGGGGCAAAGGCTTCTTCGTAGTCTATCCCTTCCTTCTAAGCATACCCCTTAGCCACAAACTTGGCTTTGTAGTTTTCCATGCTTCTATTTGCAGCGTATTTGACTTTGTAGAGCCATCTCGAACCTACAACTGTCCTGTCCTGAGGCCTAGGTACCACTTCCCAAACATCATTGACCATTATGGAACTGTATTCCTCCACCATAGCATCTACCCATACTTGATGTTAAATGGCCTCCTGAAAACTAGAGGGTTCTCCAACCTGAGCCACCAAGGCTTGGTATCTGTCAGGTTGTCTACGCTCCCTTTTCTCGTTCCTGGGCGCACTGATGAAATCCTCTGCATCTCGTAGTATTTGTCGAAGTTCTCAACTTGTTCTTCCACTGGTAGTGGGTATTTATATCTGCTCCTCCTCTTCCTGAGACTACACCTGTTGTGATACCTCTGGAGTTTTGGCTTTAGGAGAAATACATGTGCTAGTTTCTGCTTGTCAAAGTGGCTGGACCAATGGATCATGCTTTGACTGCTCTTCGGAAGGCATTTCTCACTATATCCCACAAGATATCCTTTCTCCACAGTCTGATCTGATTTCTTCCGGTATATGGCAGTATGCCAAACTCCCAAATATCCTGAAATGACTCACTTAAGGCTTCTTACTGGTGAAGACACTCTCTAGAGTAATCTTACCTAATGCCCTGTGAGCTCTAAAACCAGATTCGTCCATGTTTGGTGAGTGTCTGAATCCTACAAATCGGACATGACTTGAGGGAATTCGAATCCCAAAAACAGGACACGAGCAAATCCCGGTCGTGTTCCGTTAGGACACATTGTGTCCCGATTTTGGGATTCGAATCCCGTAAAAGTGAAACCCGCAGGCTTTAAAACAACACATTCCTTTTTCCATTTCTCTCATTCCTTTTGGCAAACAATGAGCTGTGGGTTTACTACTAGAAGTTTGGAGCAAGGAGCTAAGTGTTTGGAGCATTTGGCAAGGAGATTCAAGCACCAAGTAAGTGCATTTCATCTCTATTTTTTTGCATTTCTATTACAACAGTTTGCATATGCATTTCTTTTACAAATTTGTGCATGTTTTGTTTATTTTTTTATAGTATTCATGGCTCAATCAAGGGCAGCAGGTAGGGGGCAAAGGAAGGGGAAGAATGTCCCCAGCGGAGATGCCCCTCCTCCCCCAATATCATCAGAGTCTACTGCAAGTAATGTTGAGGGAAGACTTCCTCCTAAAGACAACATTGAGAAATATCCCTTGTGGAAATATGTCACAAGAGAGGATGGGCCAAGCACCAAGGGGAAGGGAGGAGACAATGTGCATTGGAGATGCAACTTTTGCCACAATTCTTTCACAAGCACATATTACCATGTGAAAGGCCATTTGTTGGTTTTACCAGGTTGTGGAGTTGGAGCTTGTAAAGTTGTTCCTTTACAAAAGAGGAAAGAAATGGAAAAAGAGTTCACTGTTGGTATGGAAAATGTGGCAGCAAAATCAAGAAAAACCAAGAATGATGACTCCCTTCCATTTTTTAGGAAAGGCACCACCAAATTTCCATTTGAGAGTTCTATTGGGGGACAAGCAACAAAAAGAAAGGCAATTTCACTTGGTCCAGTGGACAAGATTTTTCAAAAAGAGAAACGGAAAGAGCTTGATCTCACCATTGCCTTCTTTTTTTATCAAAACTTCATATCTTTTAATGTTGCACACTCACCTCTATTTATTGAGCTGTGACAAGCTCTAACTCACGAGTCTCCGTCATGGTATGTGCCTCCTAGTTCAAAGAAGCTTAGAACCACATTGTTGATGAAGGCAAAAAAAGAGGTGCAAAAAATGCTTGAGCCTATTAAAGCATCATGGCCAACATCTGGGGTTAGCATTGTTTCTGATGGATGGACAGATCCAGCACAACACCCACTCATCAACTTCATGGTGTCTTCCTTGAATGGTCCAGTTTTCTTGAAAGTAGTGGATACATTTGGAGAATACAAGGATGCACAATTTATGGGTGAGTTATTTATTAAAGTTATTGAAGATGTAGGTGTTGATTCTTGTGTGCAAATCATTACAGATAATGCACCTGTTTGCAAGGCTACTGGCATGATTGTGGAAGTTAAATATCCACAAGTGTTCTGGGCACCTTGCATTGTCCATTCATTGAGCTTAGCACTGAAATCCGTTGCTTTTGATATGCTTTGGATTGGTAACATTATTGAGGATGCATGACATATCCGTAACTTTATGAAAAACCATACAAATGCCCTCACTATCTACAAGGAGTACATCAATCTATCATTGTTGAAGATTTCTGATACATAGTTTGCCTCTTCATTCATCATGTTGAAGAGGTTGAGGGAGGTCAAGACCGCTCTTGGGGCCATGGTTATTTCTGAGTTTTGGTCTTTTTGGAGAAAGACAGATCAAGTAGCCTCTAAAAGAGTGAAGGACACAATGCTAGATGATGCTTGGTGCTAGAGAGTAGATCTAATTATTCAGATCATGGACCCTATCATTTCTTTGGTTCGATTTGCAGATAAAGACAAACCCATCCTAGGAGAGGTTTATGAGGGATGGGATTCCATGATTGAATCTGTGAGGAGTATTATTCTACAGAGTGAGTGCCCCAAGTACGAGACATCACCAGAGGCCTTCTGTGGTTTTATATAGGATATTCTTGTCAGCAGATGGGACAAGAATTGCACACCTTTACATTGTTTGGCTCACTCATTGAACCCAAAATACTATAACCATGAGTGGCTGAATGGTGGACCTTTCCACAGATTCCTGCCTCACATGGATGGTGAAATCTCATAGGGGAGGAAAGATGCATTCAGGCGAGTTTTTCAGGATAGAGCATTGCTTGATGAGGTGGAGGATGCCTTTGCAGAGTTTTCTACTGGCATTGGTCGATTTGCAGGATATGATGTGATTAGAGACAGGGGGGCTAAGAAGCCCTATTCTTGGTGGGAAAATCATGGGGCAACAAGCCCTCCTATTCAACATTTAGCCATGATGCTCCTCTCTCAGGTGACTTCATCCTCTTGTTGTGAGAGGAATTGGAACACATACGGGAATTTGTATAGTGTGAAGAAGAGCAAGCTTGAGTAGTCCAGGGCAGAGACAATGGTGTATGTGCACACCAACCTTTGTCTTATTTACAGGTAGAGGGAAGAGTGGTTGAAGGGAAAGACAAAGATGTGGGATGTCTTTCTTGATGATATGGGTCTAGACTCTAGACAGCAGTGTTGAGTTGGCATTGGCCAACATGGATCTCAATGATCCAGTGCTAGAGCATGTTAGATTTGATGACAATGATATTGTAGAGGGGTCATCCGCCACACCAGTAGATGCAGAGGTGACTATGGATACAGGGGAGGAGGAGGATACAAAGGAGAGCAGTGTTGACCATGATGATGAGACATTGATGCTGATTCTGATGATGACTATGAGGATTGATGACTCATGAGTCATGGGCTACCTACTGCCTTGAGGCTTGTATATCTCTAGTTGTTTTATATTTTCTATTTCTATTTGCCATTGGCATTGCACTACTTATGTAACACATTTTGATTTGATGACTTAATGAGAAAACTACAGCTGTCAGTGTCTTTATCTTACTATCGTGTCTTTCTCCCATTGGATCATTGATGAATTGAATATGTATTATGATTTATCATTTATGAATTTAGAATTTATGATTCATTGATTTATCATTTATGATTTATGCGACAGTGACATGTATTTGAATTTTGTATGTATTATGCATGCTATAATGTTACTAACTTACTTTGTAAACGGTAAAACTAACATTTAGATGAAGATCTATGTTTGAAATCAATGAATTTGTATAATTAATGAGAATTTGTGTAAGAAATATCTAATTTTAAATATATATATATATATATAGTTAATAAAATAATATATAACGAATCCTACGTGCCCTGTTCTGGGGGGTCAATGTGTTCGAATCCGACACTTAAATCCCCGTATCCTACGAATCCTGAATCCCCGTGTCAGGTTACTTAGCCTGTGAGGAGTCTTGTTCTAGGCATAAAAAATCGTGTTCCATGCTTTTGCCCATAGAAACTTGGGCATATCCTGATCATACAACATTGCCCTGGCTTCTTCAACAATAGTCTTGTTATTCCTTTCTGCTACTCCATTCTGCTCAGGATTATAGGGAGTTGTCCACTCTCTTTTGATGCAAAATCAGTGAAGTCCTTGTCAATGTATTCTCCACCATTGTCTGAGCACAATATCTTTATCCTCTTTCTTGTTAGATTCTCAACTAGAGCCTTGAACTCTTTGAATCGACCAAAAACCTCATCCTTGGTGTTTAGAAAGTAGATCCAAGTCTTTCCGGAATGGTCATCAATGAAGGTGACGAAGTATTCGGCAGCACAAAAAGATTTGTGGACATGGGTCTGCAAATATCTGAGTGTATCATTTCTAGAACACTCTTAGCCCTATTGTTACTTCTGGAAAATGCCTCTTTGGTGTACTTGCCTAGTGTGCACCCTCTACATACATCATCTTGTTTGGTACTCAACTTTGGAACTCCTGTTACAGTTCTTCCGAGAATTCTTAGAGCCCCATGATGTAAGTGTCCCATCCTCCCATGCCATAGTTCATTCAAATATTTTTCTCCACTGCTGCTTATCAGTGCCATTGGAGATTCTAGCCTGTAATTTATACAGCCTGTTACTTCTAACTCGTATCTGGGCCTTCTTTTTCCAACTCAGGTGTTTGAGGTATACTTTCTCCTTAATGAAGAAAACATCATAGCCCTTGTTTTGAAGCTGAGATACAGAGAGTAAGTTCATCCCCAATCCTGGCACATGCAGCACATTGGTTGCTCAAAGTCGATCCCCTGCTTCTATTTGAAAGTCCTCTTCCTACGGGGATACATTTTGACTTATTTCCCATGGTGATTTGGAAGTTCATCCTTTCTTCTTGATAATTCGAAAACAATTCTCAAATTCCTATCATATGCCAGGAAGCTCCACTATCTATATACCAAACCTCAAAGGAGGCAAAACTCGCTAGGCAAGCGACTTCTTCTTCCAGTCTGGAAGCTAACATAGAATAATCATGATCCATGTTCTTCGTGCTCTCTTCTTTCTCTGGAGATATGTGTGAGTCCCTGTGAGTTGATGCCCCTGACTAATAGCAAATCCTTTAATCCTGTTGCCCGATCTCTGCTCTGATACCATGTGAAAATTTCTAACACAAAATTCTACTGCAGTAACTGATTTATTTCTCCTACTTATTTTCCACAATAAGTTATTTACAAAACCCTTTAGTAAACATTAAAATAAATTCTACTGCAGTTATCACATAGTAGCATAGAGACAATAACAGTGATATACAAGCACAAGAATTATTCACAACACAATTATTTTTGGACAATTGTCCCCGGAAGAACCAATGCGGGAAAACCGGTGCAACAGATGAGGGTTTATTTATTAATCTTCAGCAATAATCTCTTTACAAAGAAAGATTTTACAGAATACTGAGACACTTCTGAGAAAAAACACCTGAGACAATTTTTCTTCTCCTCCTGGAGAAGTTCTGATACCCTGGAGACCCTCTACCCTCCTCTGCATCACTTTTGTGTCAACCTGCGTGAGAACTATGTCTCCAGCTGCACTATCTCGCTGCTCTTTCCTCTGCACTGTCTCTCAGATGCTCTACGTCACCTCTTCCTCAGTCTCTGACTGATGTTGATACCCTCCTCTTCCTTCGCCCTACTACTCTCCCTCTAAAATCGAACTTCTTCTCCTTGAGAATCAATTTCCCTCATGTTACTGAGTATTTGCCCGGTGTGTCTCCAAATGACCCCCAAGTCTTCTTTTATACTTTTCCTGTTGATGAATGAACGGCCAAGATTAAGACTTAATCAACGGCTAAGATTAAAACAGACTTTATCCTCGTCTCTTAGAAGCTCTCACCCATATATTTATTAATACCCATTAATATTTTTATTTTCCTAAGTTTAGACTTAGGACCCCATTAAAAATATTAATTATTTTAATAACTCATCATCTGGGTGGAATTTCTCCAAACGATTTCTGGGTCTTAGAGATCTCATGAATATTAGCCCCTCCAAAAAATTTCGGAGCTAGATCACATCCGATGCTACCCAAAATTGACAGATTGTCCTTCACTTCATCTATTATTAAATTCATGGTTAAGAAGTCAGTTTCCCTATATTTTTCCTTTCCTGCATCATCTGGAGGTTTCTTATTGATAATTATTTGTTATATTCTTGTAGTCTTGTTAATTTTCCTTTATGTTCTTCTTTTATCTTCTTTTCATCAAGCAATCATTAAATCAAAACATGAAGATCAACACCATATATAATTACTCAGCCAAGGTTAAAACCCCTCTATAGGGGAAAACCCAATTAAACTCTTCCACTAGCAGACTCAAATCAAGTTGAGACAAACCAAGACCTTAGACCTAACCAAAAGACCTTCCTCCTCCACTAGGTCAGCCTTCCAAGATAACACTGCAAACTTCGGTAGTCTCTTCTTGCCTCCTAGCTTCAACCCAGCAACAACAAAGAATTTTTGGTCGTCCGCTTCCAGAATTTCAGCGCTACTGCAAATCTGAAAATTCGGCCTCCCCAACTACTTCAAAATTTCGCACGTGTGAGTCAAAGAGAGAAAAACAACTTCTTGCTTGACATATGTTCCTCCTTCGCTAGGGTTTTATCCTTATTGGGAATTTTGCTCTTCTTTTTTTCCTCCAGGTACTGCAGATCAAACTTCTTGATTGATGCTTTAACTAAGGTCGAATAGCTGCCAATATATAGTGAATCTGTGAAGTTGAATTCCCTTAATGAGGCCAACTTGGTGGAGGAGGCCTAAATGACCTAAATTACATCAAAATAAATTTCTTTCTTGATAGGTAAAGCCCAAGAAGGGTCTTTTACATGATGACAAGGACAAAGACTCTTGACATAAACCCTAGAAGCCTACAATGGAGCCCTTGAGCTAAAAATCATTGACCCGAGCATGAAACCCATGTTTTAATAAGTCAATTTCTTTTACAATAAAATTTATTTTCTCTTTTGACAAATACATTACATTAGGGCTCAAATATAATTATGAAGACTGACACTAGTTACATTTTTCAACACTCACTCGATAGCAAAGTGCTAAGCTACCTAGGCCTGTTACATGGATTTATTTGATCATGCTAGCATCACTTTTACATTATCCTTGTAGGGTTGCGGAATCTAAGTACAATGAAGAAATAGAGAGAGAAAGGGCTTAGAAGCCGTGATGAAATCTGGAACTCTGTGAGTGCATGAATGCTCTGAAATATGCTTGGGCATGGATTCTTCAAGTGTACTTCAGTGGTCAATAGTGCCCTAGGACTTTGATAGCAAGTCATTTATCCAGTTACTACCATCGCCCTTGGTCATTAGACATCATTTTTAAATCCCTCACTCTCTCAATCAACATCGAGATGCCAATTTTTCCAGTATCAAACTCTCACTTCATATCACAACACCTATGACACTACTATATATCTCTTTTGGTGTTGGTTAGACCTTGTGATTAACTTACTTAGATACTTATTTGTGCACACTTTTTCTTTAATCTTTTTTTATCTTGCTTTTAGCATTCCTAGGAATTGATTTTTCACTCCAACATTGTACTCACATTGGATGTATCTTTTAGTCGCATCAACCAACTTTTATGGTCATTTGTTGGACATTAATAAAATCATCTTATCTTATTTTATAATTTAGGTAATATATTTCTATGAATAATATTTATTTTCATATACATAATAGATTTCATTAATGGTTGATCCACCAATCAAGGGAAGCAGGACTGTACATTTGTGGTAATATAAAAATGATCTAAGATGGCATCCTTTATACCATGTAGCAGAACTATTGATGCTCCTAAAGTTGCAAAGTTTTTCTTCCAACATGTTTGAAGCCATTTTAGCTTAATAAATCATCTTTTTTTATCATGACTCCAAATTTCTCAATCACTTTTGGAAATCCTTGTGGAAGCTTTTAGGTTGTCTACTATAGTTTTCTCTTTCCTTTCACCTACAAATTGATGCTCAGTCTGAGATAGTTAATAGAACCTTGGTTCATGCTCTTCCCATCCATAAGTAATAAAACAAACAATGGGTTCAACACTTGCATATTTTGTAGGGAAAATATAACAAAGCCACTCACGTCTATATAAGGAACTTTTTGAGGTCGTGGTTTCCAGCCTCTTGGTCCACATGAGATTCTAGTTGCTCTCTCAACTTCCTCTACATTCCACCAACATAAGGAACAAATCACAACTTCTTTAGTGGGAAACTTGGCCAATATTTGTTGTAGAGTCCATGACATCCTTTAGTTAAGATAGACCAAGTACAAACCACTACACAATTAACATCAAGTTGTTCCACATTTTGAGGTTGGTGACAAAGTTTGTCTTCACTTGGATAAGTAGTGCCTCAAAATCAATGACATAACAAGTGCAAACCTATTCACTATGGTCCTTCTACGATCACATAAAAATGGGCCTCAACACATTCAAGTTCGACTTCCCACGTTAGCTTGACATGCATAATGTGGTTAACATCAACCAACTCGAGTTGTATGAGCCCTCTGGCTCAGAGGAATCTTTTCTTGTCATAGATATGGAGGCCATAATTCCAAATTTTGAGTTTCCCCTTCCTAAGATAATCAAATTGATGTTTGCCACATATTCAGTAGGTAGTGTCCTACAAAGAGACTTTGCCCACTAGTTAATGTGGTTGTCCTCATCAACATTTGAGCAGAAATTTTACCATATTTATCGAAAATCAAGCTCTATGTTGCAGGAAACGTGGGGCAGAAGGGCGTTTCCGTATGGAAACGGGTACGAAACGCTGAAACGCGTTTGGTACGGCCCTGAAACGCGTTTCAGGCCATACTGCCACGTTTCACGAAACTGAAACGTGGCCAGTACGGCCTGAAACGCGTTTCAAGGCCGTACGACCCACGTTTCAGCGTTTACTTGTTTTATTTTTTTATTTATTTATTTTTTATTTTATTTGTTTTCTAATCTATTCTTACGTTAGCCTAGTGACTTCTAGTTGCTTCCAGATGCCTGTCTAAAGTTATAAAAGTGAACTTTTGCCCTAGTGTTGATATGCAGTTCATGGTAATGTTAAATTCTTCAAGTAAAAGTGATATTCTCCTTTATTTTTCATTTTCATCCTTTTACTTAAATTTTTAACATTACCGTGAAATGACTCAGGATGTTTGAGAGTGGTTTCGCCCTCATTGGATTTCATATGGAGAAAGTAGAATTTTAGATCTCACTCAAAATCCAGCAGACTTATCTGTTTTTCAGGATTTCAGGATTGGGGGGATCGCAATGTTTCCATTGGATTTTATCATGTACTATGGTATGGAACTTGTATTTAATCAAGAGAACCAAGCCCTCTATGCAGGGGAGACTCCCAATAATCAAGAGAATGTAGGGTACTAGGGTATGAAACTTGTATTTAATCAAGAGCATTAAGGTCGTTCGACTATGTAGGAGGAGACTCCCAATCAAGCACGAGACAAGAAATTAGAAATTTCTCGTCGCTGATTTTGGATATTTCTATTTTCATTATGTGATTATTCATGAGTAAATGTGATGCAAATTTAGATACTTATAGTTTATGCATTGACAATTCACAGTTTTATCATAATGTAATAAATTAGAATGTATCATATATGCTTTATGATTGCACATATTTCTTAAATGTCCTAATATATATATATATATATATATATATATATATATATATATATATATATATATATTCGCGTTTCCCCGTTTCCAAAATTTGGGGAGGTCGCGTTTCGTATCGCTTCCCGTTTCAGAAACTCGTACCCGTTTCCTCGTTTCGTGCAACCTTGATCAAGCTTGATTTCATCTTAAGAAAGTAGAGCTTGATGAGACATGGTCTAGTGAACATGTATGCACATGTGTTATGGTTGTATTTTATTTAATATTTTGTTAGGGTCCCACCCTAACCCCCTTATTTATGTAGTAGGATCGAGCCCTAGTTATAGTTAAGTAAAGAGTCAATAAAGCCCATATTAATAATTGTAAGCGGTTAACTCGCACTTAATGACGAGACCACAGTTAATTGCAAATGCGCCATGGTATTAGATAGATGGTATTAATAAGAACCATGGTATTGATCCATGGTATTGCATGTATGAGTCATATATAAAGGATAGAGACTCCCTGCGAGGAGCATCGTGTCTTATTTTGTAATCGAGCTCTGCTCTATTGGAGGTTGCCCCCACGAAGAGGCAAGTGAACATTACTTTCTGAATAATAAAATACTTGCTGTTGTTTCTCACTATTCTATGTTCTGGGTATATTTATTCGCATATTCTGTATTCAGGTATCGTCTTGTAGGTTAAGAGCATAACAAGTGGTAGCAGAGCTCTTTCCAGGGCCGGTGGGATCTCCATTTCCTAGCAAAATTTTTTTTGGCTAGAGACATGTTCCGACGTCTTTAAACCACGGGATCTGTCGTTGAGCGCATAAACCTGCGGATTTGGGGAGGCATGCATGCAGGAAATACAAGAGGTGGTCACACTTGTTGGACTCCCTTGTAACCCCTGTGGGTACCCCTTCGAGTAGTAACGCATTAGACAGAACCGCGCACGGACTGTCTTCCAAGTACCCTCTGGGTATATCGGAAGCCCCCTAGCTCCTTTGAAACCTCGCCATGGATAAACCGTCGGTCGTCTTGCTGCTACAGTACACCGAGAACAGCACTCGGAGAGATTACTCACCCGTACAATAGGGTAGTCGGGTTGTACGACTAAGGGTACAGTTGATCCTCCTTAGTTAGAGCCCTGAAACATTGGGCCGAGTACCACTGTCAGACCCTTATGTATATTGCGATCTGTAGCACCTGACACTCCTCGAGACCATAGTTCCCTTTTCTATCTCGGGATCACGCATAATCTCTGCCAGATCAGATCTCGCAAGTGGGGTTGCAGCAGCAGCAGACATCAGTCCCGCAGTTCCGAGTTAACACAATAGGCATTCCGATCTATTAGATCCATCAGATCTGCAGCAGCAATATGTTCTGCCGCTCAGAGCTATTCGATCTGTGGGGTTCCTATACTGGGGCGTGATTTTCGCAGGACTTTTGGCAGCATTGACATTTTGGGGATTCGGCTACTGCAGTATTCCTCAGGAAGGAGTAAAACTCCATTAGGAGTTTTCAGAAAAAAATTATGAGACCCCCCGGGGCGCTTATTGGTGATCTAGCCCATAAGAATCAGGACGACGAGCTGAGCAAGGTGGTACCATTCAATTGTTAGTGAAAAAAAAAATATGGTGGTCCCAAATTTCAAGTACATCGGATCGGTGCATGGTAGAAACTAGAGCTCAAGCTATGGCCAATGAGAAGATCGACAAACTGGAACAATCCTTGAAAGACATCCAAGATCAGCTCGACAAACTAACTAACGCACTCTCTAAGGGCAAGGCAGAAGCCCGCGAGGAGGCGTATATTGGCAATGAACACAGTGAGGGTGAGTCTAGCCACTCTCTTCACCTCTGGGGCACCCACCAACAATCCCGTCCGCGACCTCCCAAGCTGGATATGCATAAATTTGATGGTTCTCACCCGGCAGCATGGGTAGCACAAATGGAGCAGTATTTCAATCTGAATTACATCTTAGATAATGAGACTCAGCTTATGGTGGGGAGCATGTACTTGGACAATGAAAGATGGCAATGGTGGCAATGGCATCAACGTTGCAATGGAAGTTTTTTGACTTGGGATGCCTTCAAAAAAGCTCTTACAGAGCGCTTTGACCATGACTCTGCTTTTTTGGGTCGTCTCACTAAGCTCCGACAGACTAGCACAGTGGATGAATATGTTACAACCTTTGAAGCCTTAGCTTTCCGCACTAGGGGTCTCCCAGATGCGTTCTACACGGAATGTTTTATCAGCGGTCTTAAAGAGGCCATACAAGCCCACATCCAACTGCACCACCCTCCCACATGATCGAAGGCTTGCAAGGTAGCTCGTAACGTGGAACGTGCGTTAGTGGCCCAGTCCATTCACCCAAATTTCACCGCCAAGGGTCGTCCCCCACAGTCTCATAACACGACTCAAACACTTAAGCTTCAAAAGGTGTCACCTGCAGAAATGGCCGAAAGAAGAAAGCAGGGATTATGTTACTATTGTGATGAAAAATACTCCCTAGGTCATAAATGCAAGGAGCCCAAATTCTTTCAAATTGATGCCACTGAGTACAGCTCATCGGAGGAAGCCCCACCACTTGAGGAGGCAGAAGAGGACAACCAAAAGGACAATGTCCCTGACGAACCAGTTATTTCGCTGCATGCTTTGGCAGGGATTTCTTCGCCTCAAGGCTCAAACTCTCAAAATCAGAGGTTTTATTAAGCATCACCCAGTAGTAGTTTTGATTGATAGTGGAAGTACACATAATTTTATCCATCAAAGAATCGCGGAAGCAGTGCATTGTTTTGTACGAGCAGTTTCTAACTTCCAAGTCCAAATTGTAGATGGGGGAACAATGAAATGTGAAGGCCGCTGTGAAAATGTCAAACTTCAAATGGGGGATTATCAGTTGAAGACCCACATGTTTGCCATACACAAGGGGGGGTGCGACATTGTACTCGGTGCTGAATGGCTTCGCACTCTTGGGCCAATCACAATAGATTTTTAAGCAGAACAACTCCACACATACCCTCCGCGGACTCCAGGCAGGAGCTCCCTCTATCATCAACTCACATAGGATGGAAAAATTGTTAAAAAAGGGCCATCATGGAGTTATAGCTCAATTTAATGCCATCCAGGCTGTCGAACCCAATTCTCTGCCAATTCATCCTGAGATGCAACAGATTTTAAATAACCATTTGCCAATCTTTGACAAGCCTCATGAGCTTCCACCCTCGAGAGGGGAACATGATCATAGCATCACCTTGGATCCAGGGGCCCAACCACCTAATGTGCGCCCATACAGATATCCGTTCACCCAAAAGAATGAAATAGAAAAAATAATCAAGGAACTTTTGGAAGCAGGCGTCATTCGTCCTAGCATTAGTCCTTATTCATCACCGGTGGTCATGGTGCTCAAGAAAGATGGGGAATGGCGTATGTGTCCAGACTTTAGGGCCCTCAATAAGTTGACAGTCAAAGATAAATTTCCCATCTCGGTTGTTGATGATTTGCTGGATGAACTCAATGGGGCTCAATTCTTCACTAAGCTGGATCTTCGCTCAGGCTACCACCAAATTCGCATGAAGGACGTCGACATTCCAAAGACTGCTTTCAGAACTCATGAAGGCATTATGAGTTCCTAGTCATGCCATTCGGTCTTTGTAATGCCCCATCTACTTTTCAGAGCCTTATGAACCACCTTCTCAAACCATATCTCAGGAAATTTGTCCTTGTTTTTCTCGATGACATCCTCATCTACAGTTGCACTTGGGCCGCACATCTTCAGCATGTAGATCTGCTCTTGCAACTGCTCCGCAAGCATAAATTATTTGTTAAGATGTCCAAGTGTTCTTTTGGCATGGAAGAAGTTGAGTATCTGGGCCACATTGTGGGGCGTGAAGGTGTCAAGGTGGACCCCAAAAAGATCCAGGCCATGCAGGATTGGCCTCAACCTAAGACCTTGAAGAGCCTGAGAGGATTTTTGGGTCTCACGGGTTACTACTGCAAATTTGTCCGCAATTATGGTCGCATTGCGCAGCCCCTCACTCAACTCCTCAAGAAAAATTCATTCTTCTGAAATGAGGAAGCACAATAGGCATTTACAACTCTCAAAAATGCCATTTGTTCCACTCCAGTCTTAGCACTACCCAACTTCACCAAATCTTTTGTCATTGAATGTGATGCTTCGGGTACAGGTATTGGGGCGGTCTTAATGCAGGAAGGTCGACCCTTGGCCTTCACAAGCCAACAACTAAGTGGGAAGAATCTGGGACAATCTACCTATGAGAAGGAAATGATGGCCATCTTACATGCCGTAGATACCTGGCGACCTTACTTATTGGGGCGACGTTTCCAAATTCGCACAGACCATCACAATCTTAAATATTTTTTGGAGCAACGCCTATCCTCCCCACAACAAATAAATGGCTCGCCAAAATGTTGGGATATGATTATGAGATCATTTACAAGAAAGGGCACAAAAATATTGTAGCAGACGCATTATCTCGCCAATTTGAGGAGGAAAGTACCCTACTCGCAATTTCCCTTCCCATTCCAAAATGGATTGAAGAGGCTCGCAGGGAATGGTTTTCACATCCCTGGCTCTCCCAACTCATTACTCAATTGCAGGCGGATCCAAATTCCACCAAGGGCTACTCGTGGCAGGATGAGATTCTTCACTACAAGGACAGAGTCGTAATATCACCAACATCCACCCTTAAAAGCTGCATTTTGGCGGAATTGCACTCATCCCCCACTGCAGGACATTCAGGCTTTCAGAAGACGTATGCTCGCACTAGAAGATCATTTTTTTGGACAGGCATGAAAAAGGACATCCTTACTTTTGTAGCGGAATGCGATATCTGTCAGCGCCACAAAGGGGAGACAGTCAAAGCACCAGGCACATTACAACCATTGCCCATCCTGGCATCAATATGGACGGAGGTTTCTATGGATTTCATTACAGGTCTTCCAAAGTCAGGAAACAAGTCAGTCATCATGGTGGTTGTGGACCGACTTTCTAAGTATGCTCATTTTTGCGCCCTACCCCACCCTTTTACACCAACTTTGGTCGCTCAATATTTCATGGATCAGATCTTCAAATTGCATGGCATGCCCACTTCTATTGTGTCTGATCGTGACCCGATCTTCACCAGTAATTTTTGGCAGGAACTCTTCAGGCTACAAGTAACCCAACTAATACTCAGTACTTCCTATCATCCACAAACGGATGGTCAAACTGAAGCCGTCAACAAATGTCTGGAAACCTACCTTAGGTGTTTCACTTCAAAAAAGCAACATCTTTGGGTACAGTGGTTACCTCTAGCTGGATGGTGGTATAACACCAACTATCATGCCACCACCAAAGTGACTCCCTATGAAGCAGTTTATGGTCAACTCCCTCCTTCCCCTACGTCTTATATCAAGGGGTGCTTAAAGGTACAAGCAGTGGATCAACTCCTACAAAACCGCACAACCATGCTCGCCCATCTTAGAGAGAATCTTCATCAAGCTCAAAACCACATGGAGCAACAGGTAGATCAGCATTGCTCAGAGCGCCAATTTCAAGAAGGGGATTAGGTATTTTTGAGGCTGCAAACATATAAGCAAACATCACTCAAAGACAAGGGTTGTCAGAAACTATCTCCAAAATTCTACGGACCGTATCAAGTACTTCAGCGCATTGGAGAAGTGGCCTACAAGCTAGCTTTGCCACCCACTGCAAAAATCCATCCAGTTTTCCATGTCTCATGCCTCAAGAAAGTGATTGGGAACAATTGCAGAATTCAAATTAGTTTACCTGAATTGGATGAAGAAGGGTCAATCTGGCTCCAACCTGAACAGGTCCTAGACACACGAGAACGGCACCTGCGTGGCCGCATGATCAAGGAAGTCCTCGTCAAGTGGAAAGACACCTCTCCGAAAGATGCAACCTAGGAACTAGCCACTATTCTTCAACAGTTTCCGCAGCGTCAGCCTTGAGGACAAGGCTATTCTTAAGGGGGAGGGCATGTTAGGGTCCCACCCTAACCCCCTTATTTATGTAGTAGGATCAAGTCCTAGTTATAGTTAAGTAAAGAGTCAATAAAGCCCATATTAATAATTGTAAGCGATTAACCCGCACTTAATGACGGACCACAGTTAATTGCAAATGGGCCATGGTATTAGATAGATGGTATTAATAAGAACCATGGTATTGCATGTATGAGTCATATATAAAGGATAGAGACTCCCTGCGAGGAGCATCGTGTCTTATTTTGTAATCGAGCTCTGCTCTATTGGAGGTTGCCCCCTCGAAGAGGCAAGTGAACATTGCTTTCTGAGTAATAAAATACTTGTTGCTTCTCACTATTCTATGTTCTGGGTATATTTCTTCGCATATTCTGTATTCTGGTATCATCTTGCAGGTTAAGAGCATAACATCTTTAGTACGCATTTGTACTTTATCCTTTTTCTTTTTTGGTGACTTGGTCCAAATTGATCACTCACCCCCTTAATTGTATTTTATTGGAGACTTTGTAAAACTTGACTGCTCTCCTACATTTTTCTACTCCTATATAGAGGTAATACAAATGAATGCACAACATATGTATAGCTGTGGCAATCAGTTTTCTACTTTCATGCTTGGTCTCGTGTTTTTTCTTGTTAGTAATATTGTTTTGCATCGTTGTAATTGAGATCTTATTAGTGTGAGAAAGGAAGAGAGCTAAGACCATGCTTAATGAATTTATGTTGAAGGCCTTAAATGTCAACAACATTGTTAGTTTATGGCACTAGTCTAGGCTATACACAAATTCAAGGCACAAGGAGCATAAATGAAATTTTGTGTGTGTGTGAGAGAGAGAGAGAGAGAAACACAATGGTAGAGATAGAGAGGTCTTAAGTGATAATATAGAATGATGTTTGTGATAAAGGCCTCCAAGTGTGCTTACATATGCATATGACGACCTTAGCAAAGCCCAAAAATTAGGTTTGAAGGGTCATTGTTCTTACAAATTGGCTGGGAACTATTTTACCTAAGGTGCCTTCATTTAGTTTCCTTTTAGCATAGGTAACATGTATGGATTAGTAAAAAACTAAAGTATACTAATTTTCTTATATCACATCATCTTAATGCTCACTTCGTATATGCAAAACACCATAAGAAGACCTACAACATTGATATAAACAACTCGAATAGAAGAAATTATCTATCATATCCTATTTATTGTTTTATACAAAATGATCAATGAATATAGGTTGAATACATAATTGGAGTCAATCATCATGCAGTCCATAAGGCCTACAACATGTATATAAACAATTCGAATAGAAGAAATTATCTATCATATCCTATTTATTGTTATATACAAAATGATCCATGAATATAGGTTGAATACATAATTAAAGTGAATCAGCATGTAGTCCATCATTTATGACTATTTAGCACCACAATGTATTGTAAAATTGACTAAGTTCACAAGACAATGCTTTATTGCTCGTTCATATTTGCTATTGATTTTTAATCCATTGGAGTGAGAATAGTTTGTGTCATACTAGGTCTTTATTCTTGTATATTTTATAATCATTCGAAAAGGCTTTGAAGTGAAATTGTTACATATATGAGGATTTTTTATGCAAGAAAGTCCTTGATTGCCCTATGTAGTAGCAACTATTTTTGTCATCATGATGCATGAATCCATGATTGATGGTCATTGATTTGACACCTCACTTTTTATGGGATAGCTGCTGATGAAATGTATTTATTCTTGTTTAGGAAAATGCCAACTCGATTGCATTCTCCAATATCTTATCCTTGCATATAGTTTCTTGTTTTTGGATATTTGTTTTGTAGCAAATAGCCTATGTATATAAGAAAGACAAAGATATAAATGTTATTGTTCCTCTTCATTTAATTTAATACACTGACCATATTGGTTAACAGATACTCTCTTGGATGTCGAACACAATCAAGGATGGCGATTCTGGCGACCTTCCATATTTTGTAAGTATCGATGGCTTAAAAGCTCATTTTATGCTGTTGTTTTTTTTTTAATTACAGAAACGGGTAGTGGATATATGTTATGCTGTTGTTATTATATCCTTTTTGAGTTTTATTTAAAATTAAGAGTATGAATTCTATAGAGATCAAAAGATTTTTATTATTCTTAGATATACAGTTTTGTACTCCTTGCTGCAATATTATCTCAAAATCGTCTATATGGTACAAAACCTCTATGGATGAACTATGATTTTGACAACAGGATGACTAAGGAATTAAAAGCATATCAACCTGACAGTTTCCCAAAAAACTTTAGTGCTGATAGCAGAATTAGAAAAACAACTAACACCCATTTTTCAAGGAACTGAATTTTTAGCCAAGGTTAGTGTTTCCACTTCTTCTTCCCCTCCTAGGAAAGTTCTTGGTGCTCCTTCTACTTTGACCCACTTAATTTCCCTTTCTTCTAGCCTATGTTATCCAGTTACTATGCTTGTACATAAGTCTCATCCACCATTTTGGTTTTGAATAGCATCACTTGTTTTAGCAGATGGCTGTATAAACCCCCCAGATACTTGAGGAGTACATTTGGGTTCTTTTGGAAGATACCCATCATTATTGCCGTCTTCCTAAATTTCGTGGTGTAGTCCTATACCCTTTACCCTTGTCTCTACCTAAAGGAATGCCACCGTATCCATTGATCCTCTACATACCCGATATATCTCTTGTCATCTTGTAAGTGTTATCTTGTTGAAAATTTTTATTGGAAAAATGTCTAATGTGTGGAATTATTGCAAATAAGTTAATTCTCTTGTGCCCTAGTTTATTGAATATCATTGTAAAAGGTTTTTTGGTTGTTAATTGCACATGTTACTCATTGAATGACAATAGATGGATATTCCTAGTGGATGGGATTTTGTTCTTTTTCCATGAAAAGCCATAGATATTGAGTAGGTAATTGTTGAAGAGTGGTTGTTAGGGCATCATTCTTTGACCTCCTTGAAGACGAGTTTGGCAAATATTTAATCATCATAAACTCCATAGCCCAAGAACAAGGCATTGATCCATGCAAAATTGGTGGTAAGTCTCCTTTTCCTTCCCTTTTCCCTTCGTAAAAAATCTTAGCCCCTACTCCTAGATGGCCATCTAGGGCACCTTGCGAAATTCTTAAGAGGTGGAAATTTTCAGATCTGCTTGGATAGAAACCTGCATTGGTGTCTCCTCTAGAGGATCTAAAGGTTTGGTGGAATTCTTAGGGTTGATTCTCCGGAAACCTCAAGCCCTAGGTGTGGCTTTGAAAAGAAACCTAGTAAGTTTCCATTGGATAAGGTGGTCTTTTTAAGGGTTATATGAACTTGGTATTTGGTAGAATAAATTATCCAAGACCAAATCCTTCTCCTACCTTGACCTAGTGAGTACATTGGAGGAGCTCCTCCCACGATCATAAACCCTAGGTCTTGTGTGGGCTCTTTCTAGGTCTCTCAAGTATAGCAAAAGCCTATTTTGAAGTGATAGATCATCTTGCAAAGCTTCTTGAGAGGTCCTCTCTCATCTTGGAAATCTTGATTCTAGGCATACCTTACATCATTTCATAATTTGAAGTCCTAGTCTTGATTTCCATCTTAGGTCTTTCTTGGAGACATTTTCTTGCCTCAAGCCTTAATTGAGCCTCTCCTTGAATGGGCTTACTGGAATTACTTCACATAAACCATTGATCCTTACCCTATCCTACCCGGACTCTTCCCATTGGTGAAACTCTGTAAAGAGCAAGGGACACTGACTGAGGTGACAGTGGGTCTTTGTCCCATTGTTATCATTTGGTCTAGTAGTTGTCCCATAGGTTCCCCTCCTAGGATCCCTGGTAAATCGTGTGGCAACAAGGCCTTAGTGTGTAATCAAGCTCGATAGTAATGCAAGTATGCATTTTTTGTATTCATGTATTGCAATTTTGTGTGCCTCTGTGAGTACAACTCCTAATGGAATCCACGAGTTGAATGAGTTTGAATGTGAATGAAGAGCGAGTGTTGTATGTTGTAGTCACAAGGGAAATGACATACTCCAACCGAGGAAAGTATCAACAGTGATCTGTTAAAATGATAATTGTGTATTGTCCCTGATCTGTCAATGTAAAAAGCCGAGGAACAGAGGATTTGGCATTACCATCTACATCTCTAGGCTTCAGCTTGTTGTGACCTCATTTGAACAAAAGAAATTAACCATGTTCGAGAATCGATATCTGAGCCGTCAGTTAATGAACTCGAGATGTTGGAATTTCTAAGTTTAACTCGTTAGAAATTCTTCCTGTACTATCTGGTTTATTTCTTCCTACTTGCTTAATTTCTTAACAAGTTATTTACCATGTAAATACTGAAAATAAACACAAGCACAGTATCAACATCTACAGATCATCAACTGAAAGAAAACAAGCACACAAGTGACACCGTTATTTTTGGACCAATGTCCCCGGAAAAACCCAATGCGGGAAAACAGTGCAGCTATTCAGAGGGTTTTATTATTATGCAGTTTTCAGAATACAACCAGGGTGCCAGAAATGGCTCACCCAACAAAGAATGCCCTTGGCAGTAGTACCTCTCCTCGGAGACAGATATTCTGGCTGAATAATCACCGGATGAACGATCCCACAGCAACAATTGCAACTCCCACTGCTCTGCGTCACTCTAATAGGGACTACGTCACCCTACCCGGCTCACCAGCACCCATTTTGTCCCACGAAATCCTTCTAGCGCTGCCTCTTGGCCCTGTGTCAGCTCTGTTAGCCTCTGCATCAACTTCTAGAGCTTCTACGTCAGCCCCTAGACCCTTTGCGTCTCACACGCTGGCCTCTCCTAGCTCTGCGCAGCTCCTAGCTGCCTCTACGTAGCCCCAACTGCCTCTGCGTCAACCTCTTTGGGCTCTGCACTGTCTCTCTGGTACCAACTCTGCCTCTCTATTATCTATTCATTGCCCCTCGCTGCTGATCACTGATTCTATCTCTCTTAGCAAACCCCGCTCTAGAGAATAGAATGACTGATCACTCTGGTGTGTTCTCCAACTAACCCTCAAGCCTCTTATACTTTTGTCGCTGGTCCATCAACGACCGAGATTAAATCTCTAATCAACAGCTAATATTAGATTTGGCTTGATCTATGACTTTTGGAACCTTCTAACCCAGTCTTATATTAATACCCATTAATATTTTATTTTTCCTAAGTTTAGACTTAGGAACTCCATTAAAAATATTAATTATTTTAATATCTCACAAACCGGTTAGAATCTTCCCAAACCATTTCTGGTCTTGGAGATCTCATGTGATTTAGCGCCTCCACCAACTTTCATGGCTAGACCACATCCGATGCTACCCCAAATCAACACTCCCTCTTAGCGAGGATTGTGCTCTAGTAATACTCCTCACTAAGCACCACCTTGATTATCCGGCATCGGTCCTTGTGCTAATGCTAGGCCTCCCCGCCCAACATCCTCTGCACTGCTACATCCTGTACCACTGCCCCATGGCCCTGCCACTGCCACTGCTGCATCTGTACGACAACTCCCTCTGCATCCATGTTGTTGTTGATCCATCCTCCCAACACTGCATTTGCACTGCATCTCCTCTAATCAGCTACATCGTGCTGCCCATAGCACTGCCACTACTAACTGTTGCGCTGCAACTCAGTTACCGAGAAGTAAGTAATTGATCCACCCAACTCTGACATCCCTGTCAGGCTAGAGAAACTCCTGATGCTGAATCTCCCTCTGTTGCTAATAAGTGCTCCCTCTACTAACCTCTGCCCTGCTGCAACAACTCCCTGCATCTCGCACTGTTGCACACTTTTTTGTGCCATCCTGCACTGGTGTAACACTCTTGTGCCTCTCGCATTGTTGCAGCCTGATAGCCTCGTGTTGTCTTGGGACTCCTGCACTGTAGCACTCTCTGTCACTTCATCCGCATCCGTCTCTATCCACATCTGCCAGTCCTGCTACTCCTCTTCAGGGCTCCCATAGCAAGGTATAATCCAAGAGGTTGGGTACCTCAAGGATCCTGCCCCTCATTGCCTGTAGTCCTCCTGACTACAGCTCGATGTCTCCCCACTTCTTCTCAAGTGGCACATGAGCACTCATGGCACAATCGTCATCCTCCTCGACTTCTTTCTCTGCCCTCACTAGCGCGGCCTTGGTCTCAGAAGCCTTTCCCTTGCTCTTCTTCCTAGGACACTAGTTCGTAAAATGACCCAGCTCCCCACAATGGAAGCACTTGGCCTTCGAGAGGTCCTTCTTCTTTCTCTTCTCCTGCTTCCCTCTTCTTCCTCCTTCTTGATTCTGACCCCTTTGTCGCTACTCCCCACCTTGGTCACCCGTCTGATCTCTTCTTGATGAAGAGCTGCCCACAATTCCTCCCAATCTGGAAGGCTCGTCTTGCCCAGTATGCTCTGGACAAATACCTCCCAATCCTCTGAGACTGCATTCAATGCTGTCCTCACCATCAATTCCTGATCCAACGTGGCCCCTATGGAAGTTAGCTGGTCATGGATCTCTTTCAATCGACCGAGGAAGACATCTATCTACTCTCCCTTTTACATTTGGTATGACTGCAGCTTATTTTCAAGTAACATCTTCCTCTGCACAGAAGCATGTTGGTACAATTTCTTCAAGGCCTTCCACATCTCATTTGTCGTATCCTTTTCGGCAATATGCGGCACCACATGATCCTTGACCTCGTCAAGGATGATATTGGAATTTCTAAATCTAACCCATTAGAAATTCTTCCTGTACCATCTGGTTTATCTCACCTACTTGTTTAATTACTTAACAAGTTATTTACCATGTAAATACTGAAAATAAACATAAGTACAGTATCAACATCTACAGATCATCAACTGAAAGAAAACAAGCACACAAATGACATCGTTATTTTCGGACAAACGTCCCTGGAAAAACCCAATGCAGAAAAATCGATGCAACTATTCTGAGGGTTATATTAATATGCAGTCTATCTGAGTACAACTTGGTGCCTAAACTGGCTCACCCGACAGAGAAAAATATATGGCAACAATACCTCTATATCCGGAAATAGGGATTCAAAAATCCTGTCCCACGAAACCCTCTCTGGCACAACTGAAGCTCAGCGCTAGCCCTTCTGGTCTCTGTGTTAGCCCCCTGCTGTCCTGCGTTAGGGCTAGGACCCTCTGCGTCAGCCCTATGAGGCACTACGTAGCCTCTGGGAGCCTCTGTGTCACTCCCTCTGCCCTTTGCATGGATGACGCAGTCTCTTTGGGCTCTACGCTGCCTCTGCTAGGCTCTGCGTAGCCTGGACTGACAGTCATCATTTGTCTCCCTTGCTCTTCTTCCTCAGACACTGGCTCGCATAGTGACCCAGTTCCCCACAGTGGAAGCATTTGAC
Source organism: Pinus tabuliformis (assembly GCA_031772625.1). Classification (NCBI taxonomy): domain Eukaryota; kingdom Viridiplantae; phylum Streptophyta; class Pinopsida; order Pinales; family Pinaceae; genus Pinus; species Pinus tabuliformis. The sequence continues at coordinate 392,384,332 of CM062814.1, read as the reverse complement.
CTTGGAGAGGTCCTTCTTCCCCCGTTTCTCCTGCTTTCCCTCAAATGCTAGGGCAACATCCTCCTCTTCCTTCTTCTTGATTCTAACCCCCTTGTCGTTGCTTCCTGCCTTGGTGAGCCTTTTGATCTCTTCTTGGCGAAGAGCCACCCATAGTTCCTCCCAATTTGGAAGGGTCGACCTGCCCAGTATGCTCTGGACAAACACCTCCCAGTCTTCTGAGACTAAGTTCAAGGCTATGCTCACCATCAATTCTTGATCCAGCGTGGCCCCTATGGAAGTCAGTTGATCCCGGATCTCCTTCAATCAATCGAGCAAGGTGTCGATCTATTCTCCCTTCTGCGTCTGGTATGACCGCAGCTGATTTTCTAGTAGCATCTTTCTCTGCACTGAAGTATGCCAATACAGTTTCGTCAGGGCCTCCCACATCACATTTGTTGTTTCCTTTTCGATAATATGTGGTACTACATGGTCCTTGACCCCGTCAAGGATGATGCTCTTGGCCCTCGCCATGGCCTCCTCGTACTTGTCGTTCTCAACTGGGTCAACTGGGATCGCTATTGTCTTCAAGGCGAAGTGCTTGAGACGATTCCTGTCTAGAACAGACAAGATTCTGGCCTTCCAGACTACAAAGTTTGAGGCTCCGTCTAGTCTGTCCTGGTCTCGTACCCCGTTCACTGCCATCTTGCTGCTCCTCTACTTCTCTTTTGGAAGTTCTTGGTGTGACTCCCTCTAAGCCTCGACTTCCCTCCTGGAAAACGCATCTGCCAATGTTGATATGCCCCCACTCCAATCGTTAGTACAGCTGCACCACTAATCCGGATTTCTTGGCTAGAAATCCTTGGCAGCAACTCTCTCGTCCTTGGTCTTGCCCTGTTAGGTACTGTTCTAACCACAGTACCCCACCAGCGTCACTCCACAACTTCCCCACAACCTCCTATGCCTCAACAAACTGAAGGTTAGAGCTTTTAGGCTCTGCGCAATCCCGGCACCAATGAAATCTGCACCTCCTGGCCATGGGCGTCAATCCTTCCTGACTGAGAAAGATGACCAGGCACTGTGTAGGTTTGGTCTGCTCCCTTCTGCCACTGCATTGATCCTCCTCCCGGCTCAAACTTGATGATGCAAGCACTGCATCACCCCTTGTTGTTTTTCTGCTAGGAACAACTTCTGTCACTCGGGACAACTGTTTATGCTACTGCTGCTTTGCTTGGATGACGCCCTTAGTTATCCTGTGATCTATAACCACGCTCTGGTACCATGTTGGAATTTCTAAGTCTAACCCGTTAGAAATTCTTCTTGTACTATCTAGTTTATCTCACCTACATGTTTAATTACTTAACAAGTTATTTACCATGTAAACACTGAAAATAAACACAAGTACAGTATCAACATCTATAGATCATCAACTGAAAGAAAACAAGCACACAAGTGACATTGTTATTTTTGGACAAATATCCTCGGAAAAACCCAATGCGGGAAAACCGGTGCAGCTATTTTGAGGGTTATATTATTATGCAGTCTATCTCCTAAACCAACTCACCCGACAGAGAAATATATACAGCAGCAATACCTCTATATCCGGAAATAGGGATTCAAAAAACTTGTCCCACGAAACCCTCTCCGGCACAACTGAAGCTCAGCGCTAGCACTTTTGGCCTCTGCGTGGATGACGTAGTCTCTCTGGGCTCTGCGTAGCCTGGACTGACTGTTGCTCTCGCTCTCTCCGCTTTTGTGTTGGTCTCCCAGTATTGTCCCTACCTCCCTGCCTCATATTCACTGCCCCTCGTTGCTGATCACTGATTCACTTTTGCTTAGCAACCCCGCTCTAGCAAAATGAATGACTAATCACTCTGGTGTGTTTTCCAAGTGACGCTCAAGCCTCCCCTTATACTTTTATCGTTGACAATTCAACGGTCGAGATTAAGTCCCTAATCAACAGCTAAGATTAACTTTGGATTGATCCATGACTTTTGGACCCTTCTAACATAGTTTTATATTAATTCACATTAATATTTTATTTTCCCTAAGTTTAGACTTAGGGACTCCATTAAAAATATTAATTATTTTAATATCTCCCAAACTGCTTAGAATCTGCCCAAACCATTTTTGGGTATTGGAGATCTCATGTGCTTTTGCCTCTCCACCAATTTTCATGGCTAAAGCACATCCGATGCTACCCCAAATCAACAAATGATGCACTTCGCCTTGGCCATTGCCTCCTCGTACTTCTCATTTTCAGCTGGGTCAACTGGGATCACCATCACTTTCAAAGCGAAGTCCTTGATGCAATATTTGTCGCGAATGGACAAGATCCTGGCCTTCCAGACCAATGTTGCACGAAGCGGGAGCGAAGCGGAAGCGCGAAGCGGAAGCGCGAAGCGGAAGCGCGGAGCGCGGAAGCGTCATTTTCCAAAAATCTAGGAAGCGAAGCGTCCGCGGAAGCGTCTGCTATATATATATATATATATTTTATATTTTTTTGCATTTATACTCAAAAAAAACATCCCAAATACCAAATTAATTGTAGAAGACATGAAAACATGCATATTTTTGCATAAATCAAGATAGATATGGCATCCATGATTCCATTGTAGTTACTAGTATGTACAACAATCATCTATATTCTAGCTATTACAAACATACATCAGTATCAATTTGATACTGCTTGATGCCTATAAAATTTCATAGGACAAGCTCAAGCAAGAGAAGGAATGCAATCACAAGGAAAGTTATCAAGTTTCTATCAAGCAAGGGACTGTTAGAATTCAAGTTTGGGAATATGTCAGAGCTGGGCTCAATTGCTCATGAAGGCCACAAATCAAATTTGAAAATGCAAACCATGATTGCAAAGTCCTCCTTCAGCATTTAATGGAAGCAGCCAGCAAGGAGGCTTGGAGAGCTAATTCAAGACTATTTAGGGCAGCATCTCACTTGCTAGATCAGGCCACAAGTCAAGAAGTATTGATGCTTTTTCTGTGCTATTTTGTGGAGGGTTTGTCTCTGTTTACAAGGCTGCAGGAAGGTGCTGCTACAGCTGTATGAGGAGGAGGATTTGAGAGCGCCAAGAGGCCTAGAAGGGACCTACTGCCCTAGCTGCAGTCATCTCAAGCAACAGCACAGGTAAAGGGGGGTGGTTCCTTGTCATCGAAGGAGATTCTCATTCTTCTCTAGGCCACAAAGAAGGGTTGTTTCTACAGCAGCTTGGGGGGTCTGTTTTGAGGGGGTGAAGGCCTAGTTAAGGTCCTCTACCCAGGCCACAGTCATCCTGAGGATCAGTGCAGTTATAACCAAGTATATTTTCATGTATATGAAGACCTAGACCTTGCTGTAGCAAAACCGTGAATTGTAGGAGGCTTGAGGAGGAACCTTAAGCCCCACCAGCAGTACATTGAATACCTAGTAGATCAGCATAGGTGGAAGCATAGTTGGACATAAGATCACAGTGATTTGAAGCAAGGTAAGGGCAACAAACTACATTAGCAAGAATTGCAGACTTTACAAGGAAGTCTCTCAGATCTACTCTCACAGTGTATTGATAATTTGATACTGCACCTCTGGAATAATTGGACGTTCGTTATATGGCTATGCTCTTGCTCCTGGTATGATTTACCAATAGTGTCATATGATCATTGGCATATGCTTCAGTATGATTCTTTGCATTATGACATTTGTTCATGACATCAATTCAATATGGACATGTCACTTGCTTCAGTCATATATATGTTATCGTTTCTCATATAGATCAATATTGGTATGGCTTCCCAATATTGGCAATGATGGGTATAAACCTATAAGCAGAGACTTCTTCATTCTTATATGCACTTAGCATTATGTATGGATATCACTGCTCAAATAGCTTGAGTATGGTATTGCTATGTTCTAATTACAGCAGTATATGCATGACCTCAACTTCAACAGTTGTATATATTTATGTGTGTGTGTGTGTATCAATCTCACAAATATGTATGGCATCCCTATGTATGATGGTACAGTATATGAATATATAGAAGTGCATCCATCAGTTCAGTAGATGATTGCGCTTCCGGTTGCGCCACGCAACCCACCCTTTTTCAATGTATATTCATTGAGTTGACATTGTATTCAGAGCAGTAAGACCGTATATTCAGGCTACAATGCTCAAGTTATATGGTATTAGGAATCCTATATGAGAATGATGTCATATTGGTGGGTTGCGTCCAGGTTGCGTCCAGGGATGCGCGATTCCGGGGGGCCGCAACCTCAAATGGCAGGAATCGTTTTTTTAACCCGGAATCGCGCCACCTCAAAAACGGATCCGCGCTTCCACTGGGGATTCCGGATCGATTCGCTCCGATCCGCGATTCTACCTTTGGATCCGGGGGGGGGGGCGATTCCTGCAACACTGTTCCAGACCACAAAGTTGGATGCTCCCTCCAACCTATCCTGATCTCTCAGCCCATTCACGACCATCTCGTTGCTTTTCTTTCGACTCCTCCGAGTCTCTCTACTTCCCTCCTGGAAGTCCTCTATTTGACTCCTGCTGAGTCTCTCAACTTCCCGTCTGAAAGTTCTCGGTTTGACTCCCTCTAAGTTTCGATTTCCCTTTTGGAAATCCCTCTGCCAATGTCAAGTTGCCCCACTTCGATCCTCTGTGTAACTGCACCACTGATCTGGATTTCTTGGCTAGAAATCTGGCTCAGTAGCAACTCCCTCCTCCTTGGTCTTTCCCTGCTAGGTACTGTTCTTACCACAATACCCTCCTAATTTTGCTCCGCATATTACCCACAACCTCCTATACCCTAGCAATTGAAGGATTGAGCCACTTGGCTCTGCGCAATCCTGGCACTAGCAAATCAGCTCCCCTAGCCAACTGCGTCAGCCCTTCTAGGCTCTGCATGAGCCTAATTCTGCCTCCCTTAGCCTCTGCGTTGCCTTTCTCTGGCCCAGAATGATGACGCAGTCCGTCTGCGTCACTCCTTCCTTTGTCGCCTTTTGCAAGGATCAAGTCTATCACTCGAGACAGTTGAATCTGTTGCAAATGCTCTGCTTGGTTGATGCCTTCAGTTTTCCTGTGATCTGCAACCACGCTCTGATACCATGTTGGAATTTCTAAGTTTAACCCATTAGAAATTCTTCTTGTACTATCTGGTTTATTTCTTCCTACTTGCTTAATTTCTTAACAAGTTATTTACCATGTAAATACTGAAAACAAACACAAATACGGTATCAACATCTACAGATCATCAACTGAAAGAAAACAAGCACATAAGTGACGTTGTTATTTTTGGACCAATGTCCCTAAAAAAACCCAATGCAGGAAAACTGGTGCAGCTATTTAGAGGGTTTTATGATTATGTAGTTTTCAAACTACAACCAAGGTGCCAGAAATGGCTCACCTAACAATGAATGCCCTCGACTGTAGTACCTCTCCTCAGAGACAGATATTCCGGCTATATAATCACCAGATCCCACAACAACAATTGCAGCTCCCACTGCTCTGCGTCACTTTGATAGGGACTGCGTCACCCTACCCGACCCACCAGCACCTAGTCTGTCCCACGAAATCCTTCCAGCGCTGCCTCTTGGCCTTGCATCAGCTCTGCTATCCTCTGCGTCAGCTTCTGGAGCTTTTGCATCAACCCGTAGACCCTCTGTGTCTCACATGCTAGCCTCTCCTAGCTCTGCGTAGCTCCTGGCTGCCTCTGTGTAGCACCCAACTACCTCTGCGTCAAACTCTCTGGGCTCTGCACTGTCTTTGGTACCAACTTTGCCTCTCTATTATCTATTCACTGCCCCTCACTGTTGATCACTGATTCTATCTCTCTTAGCAAACCCTGCTCTAGAGAATAGAAAGACTGCTCACTCTGGTGTGTTCTCCAACTGACCCTCGAGCCTCCTCTTATACTTTTCTTGTTGGTCCATCAACGACTGAAATTAAATCTCTAATCAACGGCTATGATTAGATTTGGCTTGATCCATGACTTTTGGAATCTTCTAACCCAATTTTATATTAATACCCATTAATATTTTATTTTTCCTAAGTTTAGACTTAGGAACTCCATTAAAAATATTAATTATTTTAATATCTCCCAAACCGGTTAGAATCTGCCCAAAGCATTTCTAGGTCTTGGAGATCTCATGTGCTTTAGCCTCTCCACCAATTTTCATGGCTAGAGCACATCTAATGCTAACCCAAATCAACATGAGAAACAACAAAATCTCTATCATTTGACATCCCATCTCTCGAGACCTCGGGGCATTAGCACCTCGAAAGGGATTAATGTTGCGGAGGCCAAGATTCTTATTGACACATCGACCCGAGATTTGATGGATGATCCATCAATTGGCAGGCCCAATGGATGACGAGGTTTTATGTCATCAACAGTGAAGTCTTAGGCGAAGATCCTGTATCAGGATCGGGATCTTGGGGCAATGGTTAATTGTCTCAAAAGTTCTAGGTAACACAGAGGAGAGCCAAGATTCGAGAAGTCTCAAGCCGAGACAACATAGCTTTGCCCCCTTCTGTTTGGCATTTGGTTTTAAGCGAGGGTTCTATGCAAGTGTGGGTTTAGTGATTGGAGCTAGCACTGAGTACAAACTTAAGATGAAATGTGATCTTGGGGTGGATTGAGAGGAGATAGCAAGTTCCATTGCTGCCAGAGGCAAGATGAGTCTAATTTTGTGGTCCCATAATCCGCAAGTTCGAAGATCGAATTCCCACAAAAAATCGATTTTGTCAACCCCGAGAATAGGTTGCTATCATGGACCCACCTATTAAAATGGTCTTGTGAGTTGATTCCTCCAATTTTTCCACTATGAAAGCATCAAGATAGATGACAAATAATATAATGATCCAATCTAGATCAAGAATGTTCGTTACAATCTCAGACTACATCCTATAGAAGCCACTGTCCAATTGGATGACATTCTGAATTTTCTTTGGGATCCTTGTATTCAGCAAACAATGGTATGTTAACAGGCTCCCAGTCCAGTCTCTTTATAGCTGATAGACAAACTAGCAGATTTGTTACCCTGAGGCCAACAACTCTGCTGGAAACTTCCATTTTAGTCACAGATTCTTCACCTCCTAGGATTTGACATTCCAAGGGATACCCTACAGTGTACACATTGTTGGGTAACATTGCACAAACCCATATATCTTATCCTGTTTGATTTATTTGTTCAGGTTACTAAGGTTATGTCGTTAGGTTGTGGTTGATTATTGAAATGAGGTGGACTCACTTGCAAGGTATCACTAAAGTTCTGGTCTGTTACCATATGGCACTGAAAAGTGACAAAAAATATCCAAGGCTTGGCTTCCAATATAACATCGTTGTGGGCATGTTCACTGCTCTGGCAATATTGTCTATGATCATCATATGACACCCAAACTTAATGCTTGAGTAGGTTTCACTTTAACTCTATAGAGGCAAATTCTTGTATTCATGTGTTAGAAGTTCAAGAAGATGATTTGTGACATCCCTTTGCTGCATTGGAGGAAGGAAATTTAATGTTCGTACCACTATTGCTATCAAACAATTCTCTCATTTGGAGATATGAAATTAGTAATTTCTTAATCTGTTCCAAGGATAGTTTTTATGAAGATTAGTTCCTTAACCTCAACCATGGGATGGTTTCAATGTTAACATGTAAAGTGGATCTACATTCATCAATTCCTCTACTACTACCAACTGTCATACTTGAGTGGATTTCAGGCAAGATGCTGAAGTATGCAACTATTTTGTGTAACATGGGAGAAGTTACTGTGGTAACAGGTTAAGAACGTAGATTACTGGAAGTCATTGAGTGGCTGTTAACTTTTAAGTATCACTAATTAGGTGATTAGTTGTTGCAGCATCTAGTGAGTAATTATCCTCCAAAAGACTACCATGGTTAACCAGCTTCTCCTATATATGTGGCTTTTCCTTATGTTGGTATTGTTGTTGTTCCTCTCTGCATGGCCTTGAATCTATATTCTAGAGTACTTGTGCAATCTTTTTGTAATACTGCTGTTGGAATGAAGTTAAAACTCAATTTATATTACCTAAATTATCTCTGTGTTTTTGTGTTAAATACATGTATTTTCCTTTCTTTCTAGGTTCTCAATGTGCTACCAGGACATGCAACTTGGTCTTTATCCTGAATCTACTTGAATATAAGTCACTAAATTATAGTCTAATGATTGTATGTAATCAAACATGAACAATAAAGAAGAACCAGCAACATTATATTTTCAAAACCTTGTGAATGAATTTGCTCTTGCACTTAGTGGTCACAATTTCAATCACCAAGAAATTATTTCTCTTGCACAAGCATTAGAAACCCTACCGTAAATGGCATATAGGAAACAATTGATTAGTTTGGACTCTACTACTGTGGGGGATTGATGATACCACGTTTCTTTTGATGGAACTGAGAAGTTAGAACATTTCAAGTAGGTTCCAGCTTTCTCTATCCTGGACCATAGTCTTATAGTTGATTCTACATGTGGTTTTTTATACTGTAGTTTACAGAGTTTACCTACCTTTTGTTTACCCTCTTTACTGGTTATTCTTTAATATTCTTTGTTTACCTACATTGGTCATTTGTTCACATTAATAATTTCGATTCCAATTTTCATGTGCCCTTTCATTGTTCTGTAAAGAAAAATTGTGAGTTAAACATATAGTATTCATGAAAATTCCATTAAGGATAAAATTCCAATAGTATGCATGAAAATTCTTAATGTAAATCTGCTTTTTATTTGGATATGTGCACCATAAATATTAAAAGCATTTGGTAATATTCCTTCCTTCTGTAACGACACGAAAGATAACCACTTATGGAAGTTGTGCATTTGCAGAGGGCAAAGACTCCAGATCTCAACCCAGAGGAGTCAAACCCTGCTTGGTCTCTTGTCAAGCAAAAAATTGGTTTCAGTAACAACAGAAGGATGACAGAAAGGGTTAAAGACTTTGTCACTGGAGGATCTGATTATATGAAAGATCCAAGAATAGGTCCAATCCTCCTCCTGGCAAGTGCTTTATACTTGGGTGCTCTTTGGCTTAGACCGAACCAGTCCGAACAGAAAAATGAGCAGGTAAAGCGATGACCTCTATTCCCTACATACCCTAGCTTTTATGTCTTCAGCAGGTTTTGTTTAGGTACAAATTTTGAAACGTAAGTTTCAAATGGAATGGTTTTTATTTTCATTTTAATATATGTTTTATGCAGTTTTGCATGAGAAAAATAGAAAAGAAAATGAACTTTCCATGCCTTTCCACTAATTTTATTGAGGCTGTAGCCTGTTACTAGACTTTTACTGATAATCAGACAGACTTTATTACATTGGCTTTATGTGTGAATCTTAGTGGATGGGATTTTCTAGTACTAGTTAGGCAACAAACGAGGACTCTTGTATGACATTAGGACTCTTGGATGGGATTGATAGCTTGGTTTAGTTGCTCTTTCCATCCATTTTGTTGTCTCCTTGTCAATTGTTCTTTTAGCGAACAAATCCACTATATTTTCCATTGATCTCCTGGCTTGAGTAAAACTGAAGTCTCAACCCCGTCTTATCTCCTTGACCCAATTCATTTGCTTCTAAGAAACCAGTCCTGGTTTGTTGCTATTTTGTTTAGGATGTCAGTCAGGACCTTTGGAGTACCCCTCCACTTTAATTGACTGAGTATGGAGGTTCTAAGTGATGCATAATTTGACTCCCTCAACTAGTGCCATCAGTTCTGCCTGGTTATTTGATACTCTGTCAATATATATTATATATATATATATATATATATATATATATATATTATAAACAAATTATCTCCTGCCCAATTGCTAATCACTCTACTACTTCCATTGTGTCCTGTATCTCCTTTGGTTGCTCCATTGAAATTCAGCTGATAACGTTTTGTTCTTGTTGGGATCCACGGTGACTTTGTGCCCGGCTTGGCTCCTAAACAAATTATCTCCTTCCCAGTTGCTAATCACTCCACTACTTCCATTTTGTCCTATATCTCCTTTGGTTGCTCCATTGAAATTCAGCTGATAACATTTTGTTCTTGATGGGATCCACTGTGACTTCGTGCCCTGCTTGGCTCCTAATTTCCATCCCTCAGTCATGATATATATACAAAGGTTGCAGTGATATATTTATGTGTGCGTGTGTGTGTTTGCGGGGTGGGGGAGTATACCCTTCTCTATGGTTGCAATCTTGGGGCCATCAGCCATCAATTTAATTTATATAATAGCCTATGTTGAAGTATATAGCAAGTCTTCCAGAATCCAGGGGAGGCAGGTGTCAGAGGGGTCATTTTTTGCCCCAGGGGAGATGCGGTATTCATGTATGAATGGAGCCTAGATATCATGACTAACAATAGAACAGAAGCCTGTGCCCTTCATCAAGGACTCATCCAAGCCATCAGTCAACAAATCAAAAATATCATGGTGCTAGGGGACTCTCATCTCGTTATCAAGCACATTTTCATAACACAAATCCCTTAGACTCTCGTCTATCCTCAATATTGAACAGAATCAAACAAACCTATAGCAGCATTGAGGAGATATCATGGGTCCGTTATTCCATATTCTCCATGAAAACATCACCATGGCTGATTCCAAAGCATCTTTAGCCACTAGGTGAAAAGGGAGATTACTATATGTCAATGGCCAAGCACATGATCATCCCATCCCGTAATTCACTCACATCAACCTTGTGTCAACAAATCATTATATGGCAGATGGGTCCATACATGACAAGTCTCCCAGGCAGTCTGGACAGGAGTTATAAGACTTCATTCTCTTGTCACTCGTTTTCATTAATTCACATATTGTCTAATGAATGTTTTTCTTTGGCTTTTCGATGTCAAAGTGGGAGATTATGGCATTGTTTCACAAGTAGGCAAATTTCTCCCTTCACTGATCTCAGGGGAGGGGTGTAGATCTCTATTGCAGAGTTCTCTGATCTCAAGCACATCCCGAGTTCATTGTCCTAGGTACTATCGGTGCATACAGAGTAGTCAAGGATTCAAGCATAGTCAATTTTGGACTCAATCACACATGTCTCTTCCTCTGGTTGGAGTTGCCCCTTCTGCCAGTTTGCATTCCTGGAAAAAGAAGTTTTTTCTGTGTCTCCATAGAGGCGTCAATCATACAAGAAACTTGCATCTCTTTATGGAGGCATGAGGATGAAATTTCAGCCTTGAAATACCACTTTAGAAAAATACCAGAGTCCTCATGCAAACAGGAGCAGTGTCAAGTTGTCAACCATAGGCTCGAAATAGCAATGGGAATGTTGATACAGCAGAAAACTCAATTGGATGCTCTAGAATTACTGGTACGAGAGCTCATTTGTCAGCAAGGAGATTCTCTGAAAGAGAAGCAAGGTGAGTCTTCGACAAGCCCAACAAGACCTTCATAAGCATTGCCATTGAATGTTCAGGATGATGGAAAGCACCACAGCCCTCCACAAGTTTCTAGTTCAGGAAAGAATATTCTGACAAGCATCACATACCCAGGCATTCTTCTCGGCCTCTGAAACTCTGTTTAGTATGTTATTTTCAGCAATGATCAAGCATTTAGCTTCTTTCTCTCCCCGGTAGAACATATAGTTTACTCAATGTCTATCATAAGTATTTTGTCCTGCAAGAATGTACCCTATGTATCCTGGCCCATAAGATTTCAAGACCGACTCTTCTTAGGAAAATTAATGGACTTCTGAATGACCACATCGCGGCAGGAAGCCAACTTTTGTTCTCTGCTGTAAGCTTCAGCTTCAGCCTTTTTATTAGTAAAATATTTTCTAGCGTGTTAAAAAATATATATATAACAAATCTGTCTGAAGTTAGCTGCTTCTATGTCAATGAAGAGATTGAGCAACCGTTTCCCCAACCAAGCTAGAAATATTTGGAAATCGAAGTGTTTAGTATCGAAAATATTATAAATTATGTTTACCTATGCAAGAAAAAAGTATTGCTTGAAGTGAATTGGAGGAAGATTGACCAAGAGTTTCATTCACATTTCTTGGATATATCTGTAATGGTTTTTTTGCAGAATCATACTATAGTGTTGTTTACAGCCTACAATTCTCACTGGACACTTCACGTTTGCTAGTTATTTATCAGCTTGGCTTGTTTTCCCTGATGAAATTATTATTTAGAAGTTGATTTTCCTACCATCAAGGAACCATCCAGAACTCAGTTTCCCAATATATTCTCACTTGCAAGAAAATATGGCTCTGCATGACCAATTAGACAGAATTCCATGATGAAAACGGAACATAGAGGAAATAAAAAGGAAACAATTTTAGTGAAAATACATGGCAGCCCCAAACCAAGAACCGAAGAAAATTTTGACTTAATAATCTGTTCACAAAAATTAATTGAAATCTTCTTTTGGCTCATCAGCCATGTGGCTACATACATCTTACCGATATAACAAGGAACTAAAATATGAAAGACTTATTTGTATCTTCTAGAAAATATAGCATACTAGGTGGCTAATGATTGTGGACTTAATTTAAAATTTAAATAAAAAATAAAAATAAAAAATAAAAAAATAAATGTTGCATTGACATTAATCTAAATTGCATGCAACAGAGTATTTTGAAGTTTTTGTTGGCAAATATCAATATTAAATCATCAACCTATTGCTTATTGTCTAGGTATATATAAAAGCTGAACCTAGTGATAATATAATGAAGAATATTAGAAAATATATTTATTTTGTTTTATGCTTATCATTAAAATGTACAGAATTCTACGGGTGTAATGATCCCAATAGGAAATATTCCAAATTGGCCAATAATTTCTGAGTTTTAATATCCCCTTTTTATTTAATGAGTTTCATCAAACAAGTCATGTGCATACTGCTGTAGGTGTAGTTTAGTTTTTCCTCATTTAGTGTAAAGATACAATAGCATATATAGAGAGTAACCAGCTTTAGACCAGCAGTTGATAGTCCATGCAAAACTCAGAGAGTGACTTGATTTTATTAATGAAAGTTAAATCATTAACCAACCAAAGTGACAAGACCATTTTGTGCCAATTTGGGAATTTCTTTCATAGTGTTTTCGTCAACAGTTTGATAACAAACTCATAAAGAATCTTCATCCAATATCAGAGGCAAAATCTGATTCTTTTATTAATAGCAATATTCAGAAAATTAGAATGGCCACTGTAAGATAAAGCCTGGGAAGCACTCCAAACTGATAAGTAAGTCAGATTAGGCAATTCAGCCCTTTAGTTACCAGCTGCTACAGGTTTGATATTTCTTCTTGGATGAGCTGGAACCATGGACAAACTGCTACAAGATTACAAAATTTGGCCCAAATGAAGTCCTTCAATTGTGGAACTAAATGGCAGCCACCACAAAAGATATTCAGCCCTTTTTCTGAGATGTGAACTCCCACCTGAACATCCTCCAATCTGATAAGTAAACTAGAATTGACTGTTTGCTGGTGCTCAGAGGATAATTCCGCTTTCTCAGTAGATGAGTTGCTACAACACTTTCCACTTTAGATCTGGAAATGATATTGAATCAATAGGTCCAGGAATGCAATCTTTAGATCTGCACTTTGATGATACTCTGAACTTTGATGATATATATATATATCAGTCCCAACTCAGAGAATTTGTCCTTCTCTTGTGGACTAAATTTGCCCACAAATCACTGAAAATCTCTGCTCCTATTTGACCTCCCAAATTCTGGAAATAACTATAATGAGCACGCACCCATCAATCAGTAAATGCAATCAATTCCCTTCCTTGAAATTGGATATCTCGGCCTCAGTTTGGCATAGCAGAACTACTGGGCCCACTTGATCTTGAAAGAGGTTCGATTTTGTTCTTGGTAAATAGTTTGACCCTTTACTTTTGGAATTCCACCCTTGATGATTTTGCCACACAATTTGACCTTCCAATGTTCTTGGTACTCGACCCTCTTTAAGGGAATATAACTCGGCCTCTTGGTGATGGTAAGACCCTGCAACCAAATCAAATTATTATGCTGGAACTCCCCGCAAATGATTAGGATCAGATGCTGAAGATTCTCTACAATGAGTACAATGGAAGATCTGAAATAATCTTCCCAAAGAGCTAACTAGGGTGGCACTTGAAGTCCACCAAAATTAGCTATTGAGTTTCGCTTGAAACTCTTGAAACAAGGTTGAGCTTCTTCACAATGTCAAATAGAAATGATAGAATAGATTGATTTACAATTGAGTTCCTCCTTTTATCATTAGTGATGGAGCTTCCCTCTAGCTTCTAGATTCTCCTTTTTCTCTATTATTTTATTGGTGGGCCCATTTTCCACTAGGAGACTTTTTGCCCCCTTTTTCAATAAAATAGTAATTTGCCTCCTTTCTCAATTAAATATTATTTTGCCACCACTCTCCAATAAAATAATAATTTTTCTTTCCTCCTTATAAAATATTTTTTTGCCTACATTTTCCATTAAAATAGTATTGTCTTCCTCTTCCAATAAAATATTATTTTTCCACCATCCCATTAAAATAATAATTTCCCCCTAATAATATTTCCCCTTTTTTAATATTTCCAAAATTTTGCAAAACCCCTAAGTGATTTTTGCATGCACAAAAATTTGGAACATCACAATAGGCACAAAAATATATGAATGTATAATGGTCACTAATGTTTATACGAGTATTAATTTATCCAAAATTTATATTAAAATTGATAGTGAATGTAGATGGCTCGTCCAAGTTATTGTGCCTTTGACAAATTAAAACCTGAGAAAAATATTCTTACTAATCTTCTCTACTATCCTTGATTTCAAATAAGCAGACATAAGGCTGAAAAATGAGATTTGAAACAAATTTGCATTTCTATTATTGCACACAAAGGTGAACGAATAGGCTATTGATCCTAAACCTTCATGCAAATGCACTATTGCCTAGGAAATACTGATTGATTCAATACGTTTTAGATGATAGTCAAGAGTTTATTTCCATACATTTTGCTCTATATACTTCATTGTCTTTGCACCTAGCAGTGCCTTTGAATAATATGTTTGTATGTTGTACTTATACTTGTATGCATCGCAATGAAAGAATTTTCACTGAAAGAAAATGAAAAGAAAAAAAAATCAAGCTTCTATTTGATTGCATAAAGGTGTCAGATGTTCATGTATGATATGTTGTTTCTTGTAGGTAAAGGAGGCGGAAAATGTGCAGTCACCATCTTCGTCCAAGGATAAGAGAGCAAATGTGCGGTCACGACATCCATCGAAGGATAAGAGAGCAAATGTGCAGTCAAGATATCCATCTATTACAGATGAAGTGCCACAAGATGCATATCAAGCCTTCGAATCAGACTCAGAGTCAGACTCAGAATGAATTGCAAATACGCTGAAGACTGTAAATTATGTGTCATCCATTATTCACCGGCAGTTAAAAAATGTTGCAAGAACAAGTAACTTTAAAGCCGTTGGAAAATAAAGCGAGAGAGAAAGAGAGTGATTATTTGCGTGTATGGAATTTGCATGTTGTTTAAATTCCAATTCGGTCGTCATAATTTAAGATATCCTCTATTTTAGGGTTACAATGTTTTTTAACGGCTAGTTATTACAATTTATTTTGTTGTGAGTTCACATGAAGCAAATGATTAATTGTTAGGTGGGTAGTTGCACCTATCATTGGGAACAAAATTCATATAGATGTTTACAGAATAATTTTACTTAGGTTGAATGGGGATTCAAGGGCTTTATGTAACTGTACTGAATTCAAAATATTAATTTCAATTCTTCATTTTTGTTTGTGTTTCATGGAAGCTGATGTATTTAGGCTGCCTTTTGCATATTTTGTTTATGGATTACTTGTTACTATCCCTATGCACTTCTCTTTGAACTCTCCAATAAGAAGAGCTTGCATTTACATAGAAACCATGATCATTATTAGGAAATTTGTATGTGATTTGAATGATACTTTTCTAAATGTTCTTCACATCATAACCTTTGGGTTTCATTACACAAGGTGGATGGGAATGTTGGAATCTCTTGCAACATGATATTTGTATTCTAGATAAGTAAATGAAGTAATATGTGTCCTTTTTATAAAAAATTAAAGATATACCATACATGTCATAGTGGTGAGTCTTGACGCATAGGTGGAAGAAGGCACACCCTCTAGATCGAAGAGGTCAATTGGAAGAATAATGGGATTCATTAGTCAATCGGTTATCATTTTGTTAAATCAAGATAAGGGATCAAGAAGCTTAGCTAGTGTGGTCTCAAATTCATACAGGGATATACACAACAAGCTCAAGTTAAAATGTGATGCTTAATGGTGGTGGAAACCAATCTGGAAACAACATTCTCCCCTAAAGGGTAAGCTCTTCTTCTACTTGGCTTTAATTAATAAAGCTCCTACCTAGGATATCTTACTAAACAAAACTTGGTCTGGTCTAGGATGTTGAGAAATCCAAGGGCAACAAAGTAGATGATTTCTCTTGCTTGATAACTGCTTGTGATATATTTTTACTTCACTTAGTTGCTTCTTTCTCTTGTTTATTACTAGTGTTCTCTATCATCAAGTAGCTATCAAATCATAAATAACAATGAAACAAAGGACACAAGATATAGCAATCAGCAAGGGCCAAAACCTCTCCAATCTTTAGAGAAAAACCCACAAAATTTTTCTTCCTATAGAATCTTCAATTGATGAAATCCAAGACCTAGACGCTTGACCAAGAACCTCTCCAAGACCAAGTCACAATTCTTCCTTGAACAACCCTTCTTCCTTCTAAGTGTCAAACTGACTACTATACCACATATTTCGCCTTCTTTTCAAGTCTCAGTATCTTACTATAGGCCTGCAATTTTTGGCCTACCTGTAATCACTGAAATTCCACACGTGTGAGTTGATTGGGGCAAATTGGTGAGGCTCCTTTCCTTCGCTTGACCTAAACACTTCTTCTTGAGACCTCAGCTAGCAAGAATGCTCCTTTTGTGACCTTTATCGTGGCTTCTTCAAGGATTGTTGAAACCCTAGTTGTAGTCACGTGTGAGTGGAGGGACCCAAAAACAAGGCTAGGAGACTTAGATCTTCTTCTCTTTCTCTTCATTGCTTCAAGAGACTTTCTTCCTTCCCTACTCACACTTCTTTCTTCTTCAAGGATGCTTGATTGATGCTTCTTCAAGTGAGATTGAGTCCTACTGTACATAGTCTTCCTTCCTATGCTTGTAGGTTGACTTGACATAGCACCTAGGCCAACATGTCCCTTCAATGGATTGATTGTTTCTTTTGAGAGCCAACTTGTTGTAGCACTTGAGACGGGGTCTTGGAGGGTCTTTTTGACTCTAACATTGACTCAACAAAATTCTTTTTACCATATGTAACATGCCCAATGGGTCATTCATACATGACAATGAATTAATGACTTTATGACAAACCTAGACGCACTCAATGGGTGCTTTCGCCTATAAAAATAAATTCTCTTAGGCATGAAACCCATGCCTCAAGACTTGCAATAATAAATTTATTTTTCTTTTTCATTAAATACATAATCATGATTAAATTTGTCATTATGAAGATCGAACCTAGTTACATTTTTCAACACTCCCTCTTATCTAGGGAGGTATTCATAATCCATACAAGGTGTTTGGACATTCTCAATCTGAAGAATTCTCATAAGAAGAGTCGGATTGGTAGCCCATCTGCATAGCATCATATCATCCAGCATTGTCACATAGCAAGGCCTTGACTAACAACTCTATCTCTCCACAAGATCGTAGCACAATGTTGGTGAGACCAATGATTTATAAACACTCATCGTTGTCTCTCCAAGAGCATACCCCACCTGGGTGTTCACAAGGTATGTCCTTACAAGACTATTCTTATCTTGGATTCCCAATCAAAGAATATCAGTCCTATATGACTACTCTTATCTTGGATTGCCTACCACATCCTCGAAAAGTATATGATGCCAAATGTTTACCCAATCCTCAATTCCTTTCGTCCTTAGTGAAGACAAGAATGATGTGTCTATCTCTCCTTCTCAACGAGGGAGGATATACCCATTCCAATGAAGGAATGTACCCAAGCTCCCTCTTGACGTAGGAACTTGCATCCAAGTTTCTACTAAATCAGAAACTTGCTTCGAGGCTCCCTCTTAACTAGGGACTTGTTCCCATCAGCATATATCTCTTCTTAGGTGGAGATCATGGGACCTTCCACTGCTTGTATAGCTCCTCCATTCGATGTCATGAATTTCATCTTCATCTTTATGGAGCGTTCATCTTTTGGGACTTCTTCGTAGGACATCGGTCATCCATCACTTTCCTTTATGAGTCATGTCAGTTAGGTCATCCTTCTCTTCATTAGGAAGCGATCTTTTGATCCACCTCTGGATCTTCTTCATACATCTACCTCTTCTACGTCATGTTTCCTTTGGGATATTCCATCCAACCACATGAGTGCTTAGTTGTAGGTGACATCTACAACTCCCTTTTGGTAGCCCTGTATTAACCCATCCAAATATCGTTCAAAATAAAAAATGAACATCGCATCATAAATTACCTTTTGTGATGGTCCTTCATCAGGACATTTTCTTGTTGCAACATCAACATCTTGCATATTATTGACACATCTCCAAGATATTCAATTGTCAAGGGTCTTCTTTTCTTTCCGGACTATCCCAAGGTCTTCACATCTTTCCTACAGATATATCATGTCCAATTCTTCTAGTCATCGGATGATGATTGTCTTTTCTAGGTGACTTGTTATGAATATAAAAATATAAATATATAAATATAATAATAATAATTAATTAACTAATGGTTGGTTAGTTCGTAATGAAGAGAGAAGTCTTAGAGACATGACCATTCATGAAAGGGGGTGCACCTAGGGTATATAAGCAGACACTCATTCTCATTTATAATCATCACATATCTTACATCAATTCAATATACAATAATCAATATACAGTTATATGTCTTACAATGGACATTTATCTATTTGAAGTATTTAAAGATTTTCAATGTGTATGACTTTTGGTCGTTACATTGGTATCAGAGCCATGTTGGCAAATCCCGGCCTTTGGCCATCAACTTGTCGTCACAACTAAAGTGTTTCTCTACACGGGTTGGAATTTCTCCATTATCGGTCAGGCCCTTCGCCACTTTAAAAAAAAATAAAAATTAATTAATTAATTAATTAAATTACCAAGGAAGGTTATCAAGTTAATAAAAATGGAGCCTAATTCGAAAATAATGAAGTAGTCAAGATGAGTCCCACACAACAATCACTATTTTGAACTAAATGTCCAAGTTGTCTAAACAAAATTGGATATATATATATATATATATATATATATATATATATATATATATATATATATATATATATTCAAAAAAGTGCAATTTATGTTGTCCAAAGTGTGAAGATTATTTAGTACAAAAGAGCATCAAGACAATGAACAGATGCAAATAAAACAATTAAAAGAAGAAATCGCAAAACTTCAACAAAAGAATGAAGCATTAGAGAAGAAATATAAAGATCTCATAGATCGGTTTCATGAAAAAACAACAAAAAGCAACGAAGAAATTTGGCATCTAAGGGACCACAATGAGAAATTACTTTCATAGATAGAAAAAGGTCAACGTTAAGAAACAAAGACTAAAACAAGAAATTGAAAGTTCTGGTAAGGAACTAAAGGAGAATCTATCAGAAAAAAGGAAAAAGAAAATTTGTTTCTAAAAACCCTTAACCAAAAATTATTAGAGCAAATAAGAAATTTAAAAGATAAAGAGAGAGATACTAAGGACAAAGTCAACGATTTAGAAAATGGCAAACTTTCACGTCTAAGGAATCATAACCAAGACCTACTTACACAAATAAAGAAGCTTAAAAGTGACAAGAAATCATTAAATGACAAGTTAGAACAACTTCAAGTAGTATTGAAGTCTCCAGTCGTTTTAGTCAAAGTTGAAGATAAAGAAACAAATATCGATCCAATGAGAATCGTAACTCAAGCAGAGGATAAACCTACTAAAGTGAAGACACATGTAGAAGTTACCATTCAAACGATGGACATTCCAAATGCTGATTCAATAGCCAACTCAACAACAAGGCCTAAAGTAAATCAAGAAATAACCATTAACATGATAAGGGAAAGTCCAACCAAAAGAAATATTTATCGACATTCGAATCACAAGAGTAGACTTTCCAATCAATCTACGTACTAGTATCACTCAGAACATAAACGACAAATTTATGTTCCCAAGAATACTGAAGTTTGCAGAATCCAGTCCTACAATAACTATTCATCACAAATTTTCAGAGATTAGAAGATTCCACAGAAGTTTAATATAGGATGGTTTGATTCATTCTCAGTACGACAATTTTTCCTATCACTTAGCGCATCATATCATCTTGTATCAACGAAGATGAAAGTTCATAGACAAGAAGAGAGAAGCAATGTTATGAATATAATCCATACAAAAATAATAAATATAAATATAAATATAATCATAATTAATTAACTAATGGTTAGTTAGTTAGTAATGAAGAGGCATGTTTCAATCATAGTAGATATCCTTCACTTCTTCCTTATTTGACTTCTTCTTCTCAACATCTTCCACTTCTTTGGTTATATGGGCCTCCTCCCTTCCTCTTTTGTTGTCCTTGAGCTTGGGACAACCTCTCTTGTAGTGCCCATATTCTTGATAGTTGTAGCATTGAACCTTTGCCATATTCTTCTTCCTTTTTTGAGGACCAAATTTTCCAATATTTCCTTTTCTCTTCGCCATGGTAGCAAATGCTTGTGTTTGCTTGTTTGATCCTACATCACTTTTTGCTTTCAACCTAGTTTCTTCAATTTTGCATTGTGACCATAGATCATTGAATAGAGTAGCTTTCTTCTTCCCATAAATGCTTGATGTAAAGTTACCACATTCCTATGGTAGTGCATTAAGCGCTATAGTAGTCATTTCCTTGTCAGATATCATCTCTCCCAACTCTTGTAATTGGTCCCTTATTTTATATATCCTCATAAAGTATGAGGATATTCCTTCTTCTTTTGATATCTTCATCTTGTAGAGGTCTTGTCTTAACGATATCACTTCTCTAGCAGTGCTTATGGAGAACAATTCTACAAGTTTGTCACATATTTCTTTTTATGTTTCTAAGTTTGATACATAGGGAATGAGGGGATCCTTAATGGATTATATGAGAAGCCTTTGAGCCCTTACTTCCCCTTTCATGAATTTTGCATGAGCTTGAGTTTCTTCCTTTGGAGGTTTAGTGATTGAGCCCTTAACATGTTCCATAACTACATTTTCTATGAGGTTCAAGTTTGTCCTTTTCTTCCATGCAAGAAAGTTTGAAGCCCCAACCAACTTGTTGCTTTATTTGCAAAAAGATATTTTGATAGATTCAGATGTAGACACAAATGTACTTGTGAATATACTCCTCGTCAACTTGTTCCCTTCTTGATTTTTGATGATGATATTGGTAATAGAGGACTTCTTCTTGATGGAGATGTCTTTCTTCAAAAGTGATCTATGATCCAAGGAGAGGGAGATCACTTTGAATCCTTGATGATGAAGACAACGCCTTTGATCTTGATTTCCTTGGATGAGTAGATTTGAAGATGCTTCACTTCTTGTATTTCTTCTTGAATTTTGAAAGGAGGTGCGGTTTATTGAGGTCTCCTTCCTTGAGTGAGGTTCCCAAGAGCGCTTTGTAGAATCTTCCTTTGAACGAACAAGGGTTTGTAGGTCTTCTTCTTTTGACTTCCTTCAATATGATGATGTAATCCTTGACCTTGAAGATGCCTTGGAGATGAGATGATCTTCTTGACGATTTCATGTCTTTGATAATCTTCTAGAACTCTAGTCCTTTGATGAGCTGCCCTTACTTGACTTGCCACCGTAACTCTAATACCATGTTGAGAAATCTAGGGGTAGCAAAGTAGATGATTTGTCTTACTTGATAACTACTTGTGATATATTTTTACTTCACTTAGTTTGCTTTATTTTTTTCTTGTTTATTATTGGTGTTCTCTATCATCAAACAGCTATCAAATCATAAATAACAATGAGACAAAGGACACAAGAGATAGATGATCAACCAGGGCCAAAACCTCTACAATCTTAAGAGGAAAACCCACATAATTCTTCTTCTTATAGAATCTTCAATTGACGAATTCCAAGACCTAGACCCTTGACCAAGAACCTCTCCAAGACCAAGTCACAATTCTTCCTTGAACAACTCTTCTTCGTTTTAAGTCAATGTTGGTCAAATTGAGTATTATACCACAAATTTTGGCTTCTTTTCAAGTTTCGATCTCTTACTACAAGCCTACAATTTTCGGCATGTCTATAATCACTGAAATTTTGCACGTGTGAGCTGATTAGGGAAAATTGGTGAGGCTCCTTTCCTTCGCTTGACCTGAGCACTTCTTCTTGAGACCTCGTCTAGCAAGAATACTCCTTTTGTGACCTTTATCTCAGCTTCTTCAAGGATTGTTGAAACCCTATTGTGGAAACCCTAACTATAGCCACATGTCTGAGTGGAGGGAGCCAAAAAAAGGCTAGATGACTTTGATCTTCTTCTCTTTCTCTTCGCTAATTTAAGAGACTTTCTTCCTTCCCTGCTCGCACTTCTTTCGTCTTCGAGGATGCTTGCTTGATGCTTCTTGAAGTGAGGTCAAGTCCTCTTTTATATATTCTTCCTTCCTATGCTTGTAGGTCGACTTGACATAGAACCTAGGCCGACATGCCCCTTAAATGGATTGATTTGCTTCTTTTGAGGGCCAACTTTTTGTAGCACTTAAGACGAGATCTTGGAGGGTGTTTTGACTCTAACATTGACTGTTATGAAACTAGCTCACCAAAAGATAGGAAAGATAGATAAACACCTTAGAAATAAGCCTCTTCGAGGGGGAAACCTCCTTTACATTACACAAATGAACGATTCTTGGATGATACAAATGACAAGACCTCCTTTCTATATATAGGAGTCTAAGGGGTCATAATATAATCAGAGCCAACATAACAATAATAATGTAAGGGCACAATAATAACAATTGTGGGCTTCTATGGGGCACAATAATAACAATATGGGCACTACATGGGTATAACAATATAATAAGAGGGTTGTACTAATAACAATAAGGGGTTACACTAGTAGTAAAGAGCCCTAACATGCCCCTCTCTTTCAAAAAGTGTTGTCCTCAACGCTTGAGTAGTTCTTGATGCTTCTGTATAAAATTCTTGTCCTCCCATGTGGAATATTCAGCGGGTAAGTTCCTCCACTTAATGAGATACTCTGAAATTGATCGATTTCATAGCTGTCGAGTTCTTCTTTCTGTGACTGCTCCAGGTTCTAATATGATATTTCCCTCCTCTTCAAGTTCTATCAATATTGTTTGAATTGGGATATTCTGCAACTTTTGAATGAGTGGCCACACTTCTTCGTCATTTTTTCATTCATCCCTTGCTTCATGTATCCAATCTGGTTGGAGAATAGATATAACACAAAACAATGCTTCCACATCCTCATCCTTTCTTGAGAGTGCATCTGCAACAACATTTTGCTTCCCTTTTTTGTAGATGATTTCAAAGTCATAACCCAACATATTTGTAACCCATTTTTTCTGTTCATCTAAAGATAATCTTTGTTCTAAAAAGTATTTAAGACTATCATGATCCATTTTTACCTTGAAGTGTCTTCCCCTTGGGTAAGGTCACCATTTCTTAAGTGCATGTAGTATTGCCAACATTTCCTTCTCATAAATAACTTGCTTGAAATGTAGCCGTAAAAATACCCAATCACTTACATCAAAACTTTTTTCACTGCAATGTTGATGTACCTATTGTTTCATTTGATTTTGCACCAAAGTGGCATTATCCTTTAAAAGTTGGAAAACTTCTTGTTGATGCTCGATGTGATCTTTCACTGCTTGAACCTTTTTCTTCTTAATATGTCCTTCTATCTTGAGAGTTTGAGGAGTGGTAATTTCTTCCAATGCTTTACAAGATATGGTCGGATTCATTTCTTGATGCTCGATGTGATCTTTCACGTCTTGAACATTTTTCTTCTTGATATGTCCTTCTATCGTGATAGTTTGAGAAGTGGTAATTCTGGCCAATGCATTACAAGATATGGTTGGATTCATTTCTTCTTTCTCAATGTGATCTTTCACTTCTTCAACCTTTTTCTTCTTGATATGTCGTTCTATCTTGAGAGTTTGAGGGTGGTAATTCTTGCCAATGCTTTACAAGATATGATCAGATTCATTTCTTCTTTCTATAGGGTTGGGTCCTGGCATATATCCTCTTCTTTTGATGTTTCTTGATCATTTTCTTCCTCCTCTTCATACTCTATGTAAAATAATTTCTTCTCAGCACACTTATGACCTTCAGTACATTTTCTATCACAATTGTAACAAAACCCTTTTTCTCTTTTTTCTTCCAATTGTTGTGGTGTAAACCTTGTAGGTTGTGGAAGGCTAGGAGAAGAAACACTTCCATAATTATAGTTGTGAGTGGTGGGATTCCTTGTTTCCATAATTTCGCTTTCAATTTTTCTTGCCCACCTAAATGCCTTCTCCAATGAATCAGACTCCCAAAGATGAACCTCATGTTGAATGTTATCCTTTAAATTACCTATAAAGACATCAATCCTTTGCTTCTCTGGAATATCATTTACCCTTATATTCAATTTTTTAAAGTCCTCAATGTGCTCTATCATTGAACACTTTTGTTTGAGATTTATCAATTGGCTAAAGAAGGTGTTTCTATTTGTATCCTCATAATGTGCTATCATTTCCTCCGTGAAAATTGACCATGTAACAAGTGTTTTACGAGAACAAAGCCCTTTATATCATAAAAATTGATCCGGTTCTAAATATGAAGATGCAATAGGTACCTTTTGTAATAGTTTCACCTCATGTAGATCAAAATATTGCTCCATTTGTAGTATCCAATTTACCGAATCCTTGCCATCAAACTTCCTCATATCACCTTTTCTTGATTTTAGGAGCTCGATCTTAAAACGACTATAACTCTGTAAGTTTGGCTCTTCCAATTTTGAAATTTCGACTTACAGTAGTCATCTGTGTCCTCTTTCCAATGCCACCAGTGTAATCAAAATTGGATTCTCCAAGAAAGAGTTATGCACAATTTCCCATGATGGCCTGATTATATACCTTTTCAGAAGAGCGAACTTGTATGAAGTGCCATATGTCACTATTTTGACCTTTGGATTTGAAAAATATATACAAGCAACTACAGTCTGTCCTCTTTCTGTAACTTCTTACGAAATTTCAATCTGATGCTTAGAGAGATTGTTATGACGATTTTCCCAAGGTGACCTATTTGGAATGTAATTCAGGGGTCTGCAAAAACCGTAACTTCCTCAGACTATATCTCCAAAAATATAGTGATACAGGATCTGAAATTTAGAGCCAAGGTTCAGACCTATTTCTTCTCAAATGGGTTTTTTTTTTAGCTTCTGAAACTTCGTAGCGAGATAGTTATAGTGAAAATCCCGCGATGACCTGTATTAGTTGAAATTATGGAGCTTGCAAAAACCCTAACTTTCTAAAATCATATCTCCGAAAATATAGTGATACAAGCTCTGAAATTCGGACCCAAGGTTTAGCGCGAGTTTGTCTCAATTTTTTATTTTTTTTATTTTTATTTTTTTTTTTTTTTTATTTTTATTTTATTTATTTATTTTATTTATTTATTTATTTATTTTTTATTTCTTTTTCTTTTTCTTTTTCTTTTTTCTTCTTTTTTCTTCTTCTTTTCTTCTTCTTCTTTTTTTTTTCGCTTCTGAAACGTAACAGAAAAAAAGTTATAGCGAAAATTCTATGATGCCCTATTTGGAGCAGCGAAACCCTAGAATCCAAAGCTCCGATACCAAATGCTATAAAACCAGCTCACTAAAAGATAGGAAAGATAGATAAACGCCTTAGAAACAAGCCTCTTCGAGGGGAAAACCTCCTTTACATTACACAAATGAACAATTCTTGGATGATACAAATGACAAGACCTCCTTTCTATGTATAGAAGTCTAAGGGGTCATAACATAATCAGAGCCGACATAACAATAATAATGTAAGGGCACAATAATAACAATAGTGGGCTTCTATGGGGCACAATAATAACAATATGGGGACTGCATGGGTACAACAATATAATAATGGGGTTGTACTAATAACAATAAGGGTTTACACTAGTAGTAAAGGGCCCTAACATTGACTCAACAAAATTCTTTTTACAATATGTAACATGCCTAAATGGGTCATTCATACATGACAATGACTTAATGACTTTATGACAAACCTAGAAGCACTCAATGGGTACTTTGACCTGTAAAAATAAATTCTCTTGAGCATGAAACCCATGCCTCAAGACTAACGATAATAAATTTATTTTTATATTTTCATTAAATACATAAAATCATGATTACATCTGTCATTATGAAGACATAACCTAGTTACATATTTCAACATACGATACTTCATATTATGCAATTCATATGATACCCTCCAACAAATTCTCATGGATTATTCCTTTGCACAAAAGTCTGGAAAGAGGCTTTGTCTTTGACAAGTAGTGTTGTCTCTTGGGTTGGATTCAACTACTAGAGAGCTATTAAAAGTTGTTGGAACCAAAATTAGCTTATTATCACAAAATCTAACACCTTAGTGCAAATTTTTTTACAAGACGCTAAGTCAAATGTAACATGAAAGTGTTACCATTGTCACCTAGGCAATCATTTCCCTCTCTCTTGTGACTGATAAATCCAACACAAGGGAGGCTTCCCTAATAGCTTCAAGAGATCCCTATGCAAAAGGTAATCAAATATAAGGCCTCCTATGTCAAATACTCACAATACCACTATTACCCACCCATGTGAGTAAACCCTAGGAGAAAAATATTCTCCTATTGTTTAGTTTGCTAACTAGCAGCCCTATTATGTTCCACGGATAGATATGCCTCAAATATCTCCCATCCATGCTCCAATCAGTGTTTTATTTACATCTAGCCTACTCATCTAGTGAAGTTGGGTCATCAAATATGAGGTACATTAACCATCTTTTCTTTATTTCAAGTGCTTTCATTTACTATCTAAGGGCATTCTAGTATGGATCGTAAGTTGAATTTAATGATAGACCACTTAAATTTTGTACTCTTTTTCGTAGGATTCACCTTGGTGGTTATCATGTGCCCCTAGTTCAGTGTGACCTTCCTTGAGGCCTTTCTTTCACTATCTAGGAGAGACACAAATAGGAGGGTTTGATTGATGTTGCATTTCCAAGGTAATCCATACTTGACACTTTCCATCTCTCTTATATCCACATCCCATATTTGAGTTTATTGTTATCTTTCACCAATATTAGTTCCTTAGAAAATTTTCCCTAAGAGGTGTTTGTAGGATAAAGAAGGAAAGAGAATGAGCCATAACGCTAAAATGCAAAATATTGGTAGGGAAAATTGAAAGTGTTGGACAAAATCCTAGCCTAAGATCTACCCCCTCGTTAGACCTCACCCAATTCCTACCTAGTGCATGAGCTATCTAAATAAAAGGAACTTTGATTGTCCCAAACTCGATGAACTTTTATTTTTGTTTCTGGTTTTCCCAGATCGCATAGAGTTGCAGGGAAAAGAGCATACGCATAAATGAAAGGTTTAGATCCGGTAATAAAAAAAATTATATATGAATATAAATCGAAATAAATAGAGAGATAAATAACTATAACTGTAAATAAATGCTATATACCTCCACATCTTAAAAATGATATAGCTAGGGCCACCGGAAACTTTTTCGCATGAAACAAAAGGGGTTCCTCACTGGAACAGATGCTCCTAATACAATAGAGTAGCCTTCTCGGCCCGAAAGTGGTCAGAAACAATATATATAGGAAACGATTGTCAGATGCAGTTGTATTGGCTTTGGATTTGGATCCCCAACAGATGCGGCCCTCGAATGGCTCTGATACCAAGTAGGAATTTACATGGTAAGCTCCTTAGAATGAATACCAAAGGACACTGCTCACAAACTTATCACGGATCAGTACACCAATATCCTTGATGTGGTTAAAACCCTCAAAGAGGGAAACATTCCACGACCTAAGCCAACAAGACCACTTCAGACAATATTATTAATAAAAAGAAATAAAATTTACATAAGATTCTCTCATAAACGATCACTGGACAAATGACCCTCCATGCTCTTTAAATAGAGATCATGGACCAATCGGGTGTTAAGCCACGGATCAAGTATTGGTAATACCAAGGAGAGAATGAACCGTTGGATCACTTCATGTCTAGAACATATTGTGGTCGTCGGATTGTAAGTTATAAAGCGTACATACTAAAGAAACACACTTTACCTAACTATACACTAGACCAAGTTATACTTAATTATTCCCTATGTGTCAGAATATCCTAACAAATTTGCCTTGATTGGCCTAAGAGAAATAAAGGTACAAATGTTTTTTGAGAAATTTTTTATATGTGATACAAAAGGAAGGAAGAGAATGTGGGCCTAGGAAGAGGACTTACACTGTAAAAAGTAGATGATCCAGAAACCTAATCTTTGAAATCACAATGAAATACAAAAAAACATGTATCATTTGTTGAATTAAGTGAAATTCACACCCACTCTAATACCATCAAGAAAGAGTGAGAAGGTTGTATGGAACAAACATATATAAATTTTAAAATAAATATAAGAATGAATTGGAACTAAGGTAGCTAACAAAACACTTGAAGAGAGATTATTGAAGAAGAGTACAACATTAGAGAGGGGGAGAAAGAGAGAAGCCAAGAACAATTGTGTTAGAGAGAGAAATGAACCCAAGCACAAGAGAGGGTGACTATTGATAGGAGCTTAAAAATTTTCATTTATTAGATTGCTCCAACTTGTCTAATGTTAACATCATAAAATCCACATATACTATTAAAAGTTAACTAAAAGGTAGATGTGTTGGCAAATTGAGCAATGTGATATGAAGTATATGAGAAATTTTCACACATTCATGAAAATAAGATGGGAAAAATATAATGTTTGTCCACAAAGGTAGTTGAGTGGTGACCCTTGGTCTAGTGAACATGTCTTCTTGGTATTCATTAGGTCAATTTTGTACTTTAGGGCTTTATCCTTTCTACTAGATTGGTTCAAAATGATGATTTACTTGTTTTATTATATTTTATTAGAGACATGGTAAAAATCGATCATGGTCTCATAGCTTTGTATTTTTATATATAGATAATATATGTATATAGTCTTAGATATTTCCTTCTCATATTTGCATACTTGTCTCCCTGTAATGTTATGTATGAGTATGTTTATTCCATTATCATACTCATACCATTGTCACCTAAAACTAAGAGAATCACATGTACATCAAAAGCATGTTCTCTTTCTCATTACAGTACTTTATTGTGTATGTGTAAAACCTTCAAAATGATTTTTTTTGTGGCTTAGGCTTGCTCCATGCATTGAAAAAATTTACTAAAATTATTGATTTATACAACATTACAAACTGCCATTGAAATTTCAACACTCTTTAATGAAAATTGCGAGGGGACAATTAATTTTAGGCCATTCGAAGTAGATATATATATATATATATATATATATATATATATATATATATATGTATGTGCACTAAAATACGTGCATGAGAGTGCTCAAATAACTCATTAGCATGATAATTACTCTTTAAAAACCCCAAAATACTCTGTGTGCTTAAGCTTCTAATCATTAATGGTAATATCATCTATCTTCCATTATTTATTATTATTTTGTACGTGAATGGATCAAAGGAAAATAAAAAAGTGTTTTTGAATTCTACTTGGAAAGGCTACCGCACTTTTAAAAAGGAGAAGTGGATTGGCTTATAAATAAGATGGTAAAATGTGATACCATTCAAATAACTCATTCAAAAAATAACTTTTGCACCTCACATAAGTTAAGAAAGTTTATAACAAAGTTTAGAGAATAACACAAAAGTGAAAATGGCATATAAATGAAGATATAAATCATGGAGGAAACATCATAGAGGTTCTTGGGTGGCTTTGTAGTATAATTTTGAAAACTAGAGTTGGAAAATAGAAATTAATAGCCTTAAATTTGTAATGTGGGACTCTCCAATCTCAAGCAAGGTTGGAAAGTTAGAGCCTAACCCAAGTATATTAGAAAAGTTAGAGCGTAACCTAAGAATGGTAAGTACGTTAGACCACAATCTAAGTAGGGCAGGCATGTCAAACCTCAATCTGAGTGAGGTAGGAAGGTTGTGTTGAAGAAAGTGTAACTAGGTCTATTATTTACAAATGTAATTTTGATCTTTGTACTTGTCAAGAAAAAGAAATATTATTTTTGTAAATTATAACAATGGGTTTCTTGCTCATTTCATAGGTCTATGAAAGTCAAAGAGTCAAAGTCATGTATAAGGAGCTCTTCTTGAGCTTATGTGTAGATGTATACTAGTCTAAACAACCTCCAAGACAAGCACAAAAATAATTCTGCAAGATAAACGATGAAGAAGAATAGTTATCCCAGTCTCAATACATATATAAATGTCAAGTCGGCTCATAAAAGGTGACACACAGGTTCAATGGACATGTCAGCTTATTTATGGAGACATAACCACTATAAATAGGCGTGTAGGGTCACCAAAGAAACTCAGAAATATCAGACTTCTCTGCAATCTCGGATGGGTACAAGAGGTGAAGGAATCTTGGATTAAGATAGCAGTCCAAGACCTCAGATGGATAATTCTCACTATAATTTTGGATGGGTAATACAGTGAGATATTCTCGGCATCACAATGACTAGGTGTCAAGAAGAACACAGTCTCCTTCTCGTTACAGATCTCAGTGTTGTCATAATCATAGTAATGATGATCTCAGGAATCCTACTATACTACACATTGTCTCGGCATGATGGAAGGATCTCATAGTAACACATTGTCTCGACATGATGGAAGGAACTCATAGTAATACACCATCTCAGCTTACATTAAGGTGCAGTCACAATCTCATTCTTGATGAAGATATAAAGGTCATGAACTCAGTTAATCTACATGTAGCTCTCCTATACATAGTTCAATATGAAGATCTTATTAATGAAGACCTCAGTGATGGAGTGGTAGCGATGATGATCTCAGCATTGATGAAGAAGAGGATTGGTGTCTTAGCCTTGGAGAGGACTAGTAGGTCAAGGGTCATGGTCTTCATATTCGTCAATTGGAATCTCTATAAGAATAATTTTATGTGGGTTTTCCTCTCTAAGAGGGAGAGGTATTGGCACTGGCAGGATGCAAATATCTTGTGTTCTTGTCTCTTTATTTTGGTAGCTATTTTATGAACTAACAAAGACACACTCTAATAATAATCAGTGAAGATTGGACTAAGAAGGAAAATTGAAAAACACCTCACAAATAGTTATCATGCTAAGAAGAATCACATTAACTACATTTTCCCTAGATTCTTCAACATGGGATCAGAGCTAAGGTGTTGAAGTCAAAGGAAGGGTAGCAAAAAGAGACATACAAGGATCATCTTTCAAGAAGGGCATCAAAGCAAGTTGTAGGGATTTGAAAAAATTGAAGGATCAATCTACAACAATAGTCTACATTAGCAAGGGTTTTTGTCTATGCATCAAGGAGACAAATTACAACAACAAGATATTTTGTCTCCACAATCATCATCAAAATACCACCAAGACTCCGATCAAGATGTCTACAAAGAAATGAAGCTCAAAGGACCTCAAAATCGAAGACTACATCATCTCGAAGAGGTCGAAGTCCTAGGAGAATTCTTGATCTAAACTACAAAAGAAGGCAATAAGGCATGAACATATTCAAAGGATCATCTCCTTACCCTAGAAGAAGATCATCCGAGGAAACAACAAATCATCCTCATCAAAAGGAGCAACCTTTTCTATTGAGGAAATATTCTATCATTCAAGAGAAGGTCATCCAAGAAGAAGTACTAATACATCCTCTTTAACCATCATCAAAGAAATCAAGGTGAAGATTTCATCTTCACATGTCAAGTATCTTTTCATTCTATAATCAAGTTTTATTAAATGACTTCATGTTTGCAAGGAGATTTATGAATCGGTTGGGTCATCAGGATTCCTTGCATAAGAAAGGAGGATAGATATAGTCCCCAGAAGAGAAGTTATATGAAATCAATCCTAGGTCTTCACATCCCTATGTGGAAGGAGAGGTGACATAAAAGAGAGATATGAAATGCTAGAAGATATAATCTATGAAATGCAGACCTGATTGAAGGTATCAAAGAATGAAGGAATATATTCATAAGATCTCTATTAGGAAATAAAGATAATCATCATTGTCCTAACTGATAGGCAAGGTAACAAATGCCCATGAACAAGAAGGCTACCTCATTCAACAATTTGTGGTCTCTATGCTAGATAGAGAAAGACAAGTTGACGGAAAAAGTATATAATATTGAAGGACTAAAACATGTGCAGAAAGGAAAGGGAAGTTTGGTCCTCAAACAAGAAAAAATAGTATAGCTAATATTATGGAAAGATTATGGAAGCTCATATCACTAGATAGATGGAGGAAGCTGAAGAAAAGGGCCAAGGAAAGAGGGAGTAACAGATCTCTACTATGATTGAAATGGTATCCCTCACAGAAGGATCCTACCATAAGCTTATGCCATAGATATGACCATGATAATAAGATGCATCGTGGCATCATGAAAGCATTAGAATCAAGAGCTCGTGACATCACCATGGGATTCATGAAGGAAAAAATCCATGACAGACAAACATGAAGGATATAGCTCTTGGGAACTTCATTGGACATTGAAGAAAAGGATGAAGTCATTTAGGACAAGCCTCATCATACAAAAAGGAAACATTTTCCAAATGGGGATATACAAGATCCTCAAGATTCTCTGAAGGAATCCTCATCAGAAGGTTCACTGATCTAGAGAGGAAGCAATTGTTTCGTCATGGAATCCAACTTATGGAATTCATGAGATGATGGTATGATGACATGAGAAATGAAGCAGTTCAAGGGATTGAAAGATATTTTCAATCAAGAAAGCTGTTGGAAGAAGCCTAGATGACCTAAAGGTAAAATGAGGTATGTATGCTTATGTTTAATATTATAATGTCATATCATATGGTTTCAGGAAACATGGATCATTACTTCTATATTGAGAAGCATGATCAAGAGAAAAAGGATCTCCTCCTGTGAAAGGATGCAGGAAGTCATAAGTCAAGCTATATGAAATCAACATAATATGTCCTCATAAGAAGTATGAGGTGGTTGACCACAATGAAGAAACTTTGATTGAAATCTCCTAGGAATGGAATGTGTGAGAAAGGAAGAGATTGTGAGATATGCAACCTTGATGAAGGCGATCAACGTCCCAAAGACCTGAAGAATATTTGACTAGGAAATCTCCCGGAAAGATATGAAGACTTTGATGGAAGTCTAAAAAATATGGAGGCCCTTGACTATGGATATCTTTGGTAGATGTGTCAACATGTATGTAGGATGTTGATACCTATAGAAAGATGTCATGATGAAGGCCATCTAAAAGGTAAAACTTGATTTAATGTTATGTTTTGATTTCTTGAATAATATCTAGATGAGTTCATGCAGGGCTACTCGCACAAGAGTTGTAAGTAAAAGTACAACTATCATTCATATGGAGGATGGAAATTCTTGAAAGAAACATGATAAGGAAGAATTAGCCATATGATAAAGGTTCCAGATATGTATCAAGAAGGCCATTTTCCATGAAGAAAGGAATAACATGACGAACCAAGAAGGAAATTGATCAATGGCTAATTCTCCATAAGGAAGAAGCTCGACTAAATTTCATGACATCAAAGAAATTGATCAAAAAGATGAAGGACCCATGAAGAAGAAGCTGATGATGAAAAAGAGACTCCATAGTTAAGAGGGAGCTCTGAAAAGTCCCTAATTGAGAGGGAGCTTGGGTAAGTTCCTGGTCAGAGGGAACTTGGGTACATTCCTTTATAGGAATGGGCATATCCTCCCTAGTTAAGAGGGAGAGATAGACACAACATTATTGTCTTCACTTTAGAAGAAAGAATGGAGTATTGGGTAATCATCTGGCATCCAATGCTCTTTGAGGATGTGTAGGGAATCCAAGATAAGAGTAGGCAAGAGGATCGATATTCTTTTAGGGCTAGGAACCCAAGATAAGAATAGTCCTAGAAGGTCATACTCAATGAACACTCGGGTGGGTATGTACCTTGAGAGACAATGATGAAGGTGTCTATAATCATTGGTCTCACCAACATTGTGCTCTGATATAATGAGAGATAGAGTTGTCAGTCAAGGCATTGTTGTGGAAATAATGTTGGTTACTATGATATTATACAGATGGGTTACCAATTCAATTCTTCTTATGAGAAATTCTTCAGATTGAGAATGACCAAGTACCATTATAAATACCTACCTAGTTAAGAGGGAATGTTGAAGAAAGTGTAACTAGGTTTGGTATTGACAAATGTGATTTTAATCTTTATACTTGTCGAGAAAAAGAAATATTATTTTTGTAAAATATAAGAATGAGTTTCTTTCTCATTTCATAGGTCAGGAAATTCAAAGAGCCAAAGTCATGTATAAGGATATCTTCTTGAGCCTATGTGTAAATGTATACTAGACTAAACAACCCTCCCAGACAAGCACAAAAAGAAGTATGCAAGCTAAACGATGAAGAAGAACAATTATGTCGGCCTCAATGTAATATATAACTGTTAAGTCGGCTCATAAAAGGTGACACACCGGTTCAATGGACATGTCGAGTTATTTATGGAGACATAACCACTATAAATAGGCATGTAGGGTCACCATGGAAACTCAGAAATCTCGGACTTCTCTGCAATCTCGGATGGTTACATGAGGTGCAAGAATCTTGGATTAAGACAGCAGTCCAAGACCCCGGATGGAGAATTCTCACTGTGATTTCGAGTGGGTAATACAGTGAGATACTCTCGGCATAAGAATGACTAGGTGTCAAGAAGAACATAGTCTCCTTCCTGGTACAAATCTCAATGTTGTCATAACCGTAGTAAGGATGATCTTAGGAATCCTACTATACTACACACTACCTTGGCATGATGGAAGGATCTCATAGTAACACATTGTCTTGACATGATGGAAGGAACTCATAATAATACACTATATCAGCATACATTAAGGTGTAGTCACAATCTCATTCTTAATGAAGATATAAAGTTCATGAACTCAGTGAATCTACATGCAGCTCTCTTATGCATAGTTCAGTATGAAGATCTAATTGATGAGACCTCGGTGATGGAGAAGCAGGGATGATGATCTCAGCATTGATGAAGAAGAGGATTGGTTTCTTGGTCTTGGAGTGGCCTAGTAGGTCAAGGGTCATGGTCTTGGTATTCATCAATTGGAATCTCTATAAGAAGAATTTTATGTGGGTTTTCCTCTCCAAGAGGGAGAGGTTTTGGCTTTGGCAGGACGCCAACATCTTGTGTTCGTGTCTCTTTATTTTGGTATCTATTTGATTAACTAACGAAGACACACTCTAATAATAACCAGTGAAGATTGGAATAAGAAGGAAAATTGAAAAACACCTCACAAATAGTTATCATGCTAAGAAGAATCACATTAACTACATTTTCCCTAGATTCTTCAAAAGGTTGGACCCTAACATGAGAAAGTTTTCCAAGGGGTTTAAGGTTCCCATCCCACCAACCTAACTCAATGAATGGGACCCAACCTGCCTAACTCATATAGCCTAGGAGAAAGGTACCCATCTCACGCCTACTTACCCGCCTTAGCTTTAGTTCAAGGCATGTCTAACATACTAGTTGGGAAGCCTACACTCACCTACAATTTAAGGTGCTTGACCAACGTATCTAATTAGTAATTGAAGCCTCCCTATTCTATCTCATATTCGTAACGATTCCTCGAACTTATCTAACAAAGTGATTTAAGGCTTCCTTCTCACTTACCTTCACTTGCCTAAAGTTTTAGTATGGGAAATGAGGGGGAAATTATGCAAGTTCTTTTTATGTTTAATCAAGATTTATATTTAATGTAAACTAAATAAAAGACTCTTATTTTGTTAATGTTTTACGTAATAAAAAATGGATCAAATCATCCTTAAAAAACTATTGAGTGGGATTAAATTTGGAATACTCCATGGCTTATTGTATTAATTGGATAGAATTGTTTAATGATCCATCCAATCTAATCAATAACTCAGGAACCTTCATTCAAAATATATGGGATTGAAAGTAACATAATTCCCCTTCCCTAATTATAATTTAATGAAAATTGAGTAAAAAAATTGCCTTTCAAAATAATTCATTTAAAAATACTCTGCAAGTAGATGAGTTAGCTAACTCGTTTGTATAATATAAAGTGCTTCAAGAAACTCAAATATCAAATATGAAAAGGGAATAATGATGATAGATTTGGAGAAGGATTAAAAGACCATCATTTCATTTTCCTGGAGGATAATTATTTTCATGCATGGTTCATCCAAGATTTGTATGTTTCCACCCCATGAGACCATTATGAAATTTCCCTTTAGGATAATTGTTTTCATGCATGAATTATTTTAAGATTTATATGTTTCCACCCTATCCTTACAAGTTACTTTATGAGAATTTTATTATTTTATACTAGTTGAAAATAATTCTCTTATGGCTCGACTATATGTACTTGGTTCTTCCTTAGTTACTTTTACTTTAGTTCTTCCTTGGTAACTTTTTCTTTAATTAGTTTTTTACAACTTGGTGCGAGCAAGATACTTAATATCTTTTTATGCTTTATTTTAAAAAAGGTTAAAATAAGGAAAAATTTATATTAAATTAAAAACAAAAATATTAATATTAAAGATAAATAAATATTGTAGTTTGTGTGATATTATATAGTTTTATATTAATTAAAAAGTAGTATAAACAAAAATATATCATTTTATTGTTAATTATATTTTTTTTAGGTGATGAAGGAGAAATTGTTTTCCTTCTGGTTTAGGATCAAATTTTGTTTGTAATATATTTGGTCCTTGTAATTTATTAAAGCTAAGCAAAGTTAGTTTTACTTGATTATTTAATGGTGGGATGAGATTGCTTCCAAACATTTTTGTTAATTGAGTTTAGTTTAGATCTTTTAAAGAAGTTTTTATCATCTCCAACTAAATTTAAATCCATATTATAACATGTTTTCTTCTCATATATGGATAGGTGCCAACAAAATATTAGAAATCTTATTCTTACTTAAATTCTTACAAGTAAAATGAAATATTTCCAAACATTTTAATCCATATAGTTAGTCCAAAATTTCCATAAAATTAATCCAATCAATTATCACAAAATAATAATGAACCTTTAACTAATTCTATACCAATAAATATTCAATTCAAATCACTTCAGATAAAACACATTAATTTACATTAATCAATTTATTAAAAACATTATATATAAATACAATAAATATCTCTTTTTGATACCATTAAAAAAGCAAAAAAAACAAAAATTTTATTTTGTTAAACTTAAAAATGAAATTAAAAAATAGTAAATATATTTTCATATTTTATAGTTTTTGAAAAAACCACATCCATTTATATTAATAGATTTATTAAAATTATCGTTATGTCTTGGTCTACTTAAAATCATTAATAGATTTATTAAAATTATCGTTATGTCTTGGTCTACTTAAAATCATTAAAGAGGCTGAAGCTTTTCGATACACTCATCGCATATTTATTATCCTTTTGATTATATTTATATGTAATTTTGTGCATTGAAATAAGCATGAAAATCAATTATGAAGATTTATTTATTATTTTTAAATTATATCTTTAAGTCAAATTATATATCTAATAAAGTTCATGGTGTGGAGTAGTTTTTTTGTTTTGTTTTTTTAAATCATAGTGAATTAGTAATTTAGTGGAGTAATATGGGCGAGGTTTAAGATCAAATCTAGTAGTTGTCACTATAACACTAAGAGTATATCCAACGACTTGTAAGTTAGATATATTAAGAGTTTATGACTTAGCAAGGGTCGAGACTCCACGAAGGTGGGGGAGCCTATGCCTTGAGCCTTATCACAATTGGACAAAGATGTCCCCCATGAGATTTGAAACCAAGTGGAGGGGATAACATCCAATTGTTCCAACCACTCGGTCATCCCACGAGGAGACAATAAAGTATGTGTTAGAAGAACTAACTAAGACCCTATTACTTGAATGGAAACGGTGATAAATCTTCAAGGGTCTTATTTGATATCTATGAAGGGCCATCCCAACTCAATATGACAAAAAAATTAATATTTTACTTTCTTTTCATTAGGATTAATTTAATAAGATTAACATAAGTAAGGTTTGATATAAAATGTTTGAACTTTTATTTAAAACTAGTTGAGCTTGAATTTTTATTTTGAACCAATTTAGCAAGGTCAACATATGATTAGTTTAATATTCATTTAAAAGATTAAAAAAAACTTAATGATTTGACACTATCAATAATTTCTACTTAAAAGTTCATCACATTTGCATGTCAACATTGCAACTTGATCATTTATGTGATGAGATGTTTGAAAATAGGTCGATTATAATCATAGATCGAACACCAAAGAAGAAAAAAAAGTCACAAACAATAATAGATCAAGATATCAAATACAAGGAGAGAACCATCTAGACAATAAACTCCATTCTGTAATCGAACACGTTAATAATACTCTCAAAACTTTCTCTCAAATACATGATGGAAGGTTGGCCCAAAATCTCATTAAAGGGAGAGTGTGTTCCAGTTAGATCAAAGGATTAATCATCATGACTACAAATCGTAAGTGCACATTAACAAACTAAGAAACTATCACATGACTTAAAGGTACATTAAACCAAGTTGATCTTAAAATCCCAACATTCCCCCTTAAAATTAATTTAGAAAGAAAGATGTGTTTATGGAATAATAAAAGGAGGGACCATGGGGCATAGAATAGACGATGACAAAGTGTTTTATTAAGGAACTGCGCAGTGTAAGGGTCATTGGTTCAAAACTCTGTGGGAAAAAATCCAGCCATGTTAAGGGCTAGTATGGCCTATGCTGGGTGTGATCCCTAGGTGATTTTGACGACTTAGATACCACTGGGTCACAATTACTTAAGTCACAGGTTATGTTGGACTATTGGCATTGTTAGAATGACAAGTGGCATCAAGTGCATTGGAATTGATGCCAATTGAGCTAGCATTGATGTCAAATGCATAGTGTGTTTGGCATTGATGTGCATGAAGCATCTTTTTTAGGGGGAGTCTTATGGTTGTTGTAGTATTTAGTAAAGAACCATCATATTAGTAGGTCAATTGAAGAAGTTATAAATCTTATAGCTATTGTGGTTGGAAGGCCCAAGCTTTGAAGGAATTTCTGCCTCAAGAGATTAGTTCAAATGCTCTTGAAAGTGGCACAATTGGATAATGCTTGGAAATAACTTTCCAACAATCCGTTGAAGTCCAAAAAGGGCCTCAAGTATAAAAACGTTATGTGAAATCAAATCTTGCAGGTGAGAAGGGATAAATAGGTCAACCAAGGCAGGGTTTTGTAGGCTTCCCAACCATTTAATCCTGGGAGTTTTAAAGAGCAGAACAAGTCAAATGGTCCCAGAAGATGATCCTAAGGAGACAAAACCCTTCTCCGTCTATTTCCACCAATATACACGTCCCGATGGATTATTCCCAGAGGATTTTAGACCAGCGCAAGTCCAAAATTCCCGAGGTGACTAGATGGTGGGACGAGCTAGCATATAGAAGTGGTAGGATTACAAAGGTGGTACGAGACTTAAGTTTCAGGAACTGAACCACCCAATGAGCTAGCACATGGGCCTGGATGAACTTCTAAAATGAACCAATCAGATCATAGGAGAGATGACACAAGGGGAGCACATCAGACACATCAGCTCGGTAGATTGACCTTGGTGAGTTTCCATTGGACTTGCAAGTTTATTTCTAGTGACGGGCCTAATAGGGTGATGTGGCACACAATGGAACAATGATAGAAGGACACATGGAGCGATGTGATTAGCAGACTCAAATGACATGGAGCACAAGTGGAGCCATGGTGGGACGATGACATCAGAGGTTTAAAGGCCTGGGATGACATTAACATGATTTCAATAGCTTAAAATCCCGAGGTGACGTGACAGTCTAGGACAGTGGCATGTGGTAGGCAGATTTGACACTTTCAGTTGGCCAAGTGGGTCAAAAATGAGTGACATGTGGACCACTCAAGAAGCAACAAATGGCAGTACCAAATAAGTGGGTGCACAGGTGGCAGACAATTGGCATTGATGTGAAGTGGGAGTGATGTCACCCTGCTCTGACGTTTTTGAAACAAGGCACCCCAAAGGTTTTTGAAAGAGTTTGAAATAAAAAGGCCGGGGATATATGACTGGGAGGACGTGGTAGAAAACATGGCACACATGCAAGTGTAGTGGCTAGGAAACATAACC
This sequence comes from Pinus tabuliformis, assembly GCA_031772625.1. Taxonomy (NCBI): domain Eukaryota; kingdom Viridiplantae; phylum Streptophyta; class Pinopsida; order Pinales; family Pinaceae; genus Pinus; species Pinus tabuliformis. Next base: position 392,343,884 of record CM062814.1, on the reverse strand, counting down.
CTAGCAGTTGTTTGATTGGTGCAAGTTAGAACGAAGCCCCCATAGGACACATAACCCTGATGATTCTATCTTGGGATTTCTTGAAGGTGCTCCATTATATATGCCTAGGTAATGGGTCCAAGAAATGGACATGTTCATAATATTTGAAAAATACATCAAGTGTTAAAAAGGGTTCCCAGGTCTCATTTTTGTGTGTTATATAGATCGAGGGCCTTCGAGCTAATTACAATGGAAAAGCATTGTGGTAGATATATGTGTTATGTGAATAATAACACTTTATAGTATTGATTTTAATATGCCTACAGGCTTATGTCTAGAGGCTTGAATGGGTCAACAACATATTTAGAAAGGTCTCTCCATACTTGCTTATGTCCACCAGAGTTGGCAGTGCACTACACTTAATTAGTGTGGACATGAATGGGTCAGAAGTTGTTTCATCACTTGGCCATGGGCATTGGTCTTTTGATGTAAAGGGATGAAGGGTTGAGGGCATGTCATTATTTGAATTTAGCAGAGTTGCAGTCATTGGAATTTTAGTAGGAACAAAGAATTGGAACAGTAAGGACCATGATCTATACAAGAGTGTTAATGGAAATTTGACCACAACTCAGTGATCCATATTGGAGTACATTTTGAGCTCTATGTGGCTCAATTAATAAGCATGGAGAAACACAATGATGTTAATATATTTGTCAGGCATAATTTAATTCAGTGGTACTGTTGAGCTTGCAAGTGGAATGAGATTTAATTATTAGTATGGGAAAATGCTCAGAAGCCCATTCTCTGATGAATACATCTACAATGTCCAAGAATCACAATCTAACAACAAGATGGTTAGCCATGCTGAGAGTACACTCAAGCATAAAGGATGTGAAAATGTTATAGTATTGATACCTATGTTGTAGTGGATCAAAACTCAGGAACATAGAGTTAGACTGCGAGGGAAGCAACATTGTTGAGTGTGTGGAGAGAAGAAAATACTTGTAAAGAGCTATGTGTGTGATCGGGCTATTGAGTGAGGCTGAGAGAGCTGGTGGAACAACCAAGGTCAAGAGTTGATTGCCCATATTGCACGATGGTTGAAAGTTGAGTCTGTGTTTCTAAAGAATGGGTTCTATATGAGTGAAGGTTGTTAATGAGAACAAAGGGAAGAGTTTTGAGTGTATGTTATTGGAAAGAATAGATAGCCAAGAGTTGGCAAACATAAAGTTGAAATTAAGCCAAGTGGGTGTCATAACAGAGAGAAATCAAGTTCCTTATAAAGTGGGGCTTGGAGCCTATAAAACATGGATTTGGAGCTTCCATATAATGGGTGTTTGAGAAGATCTTGGAGGTCGGTGCCTCCTGCAAGTGGGTTCTTGCATAAATCCATGAAGTTGGTGTTTCATGGTAAGTTGATCAGGTGTCTAAAAAAGAAGGGAGTTGAGGATTCCTGCTAGTGGTTGTTAGAAAACAATCTATTTGGTGCTTCATGTGAGTGGTGGATCACAAATAGAGATTGCTATGAAACCAACTCACAAAAAGATAGAAAGATAGATCAATGACTTAGAAATCAGCCTTTCGCGGGGGAAACCTCCTTTACATTACACAAATGAGAAATTCTTCGATGATACAAATGAAAAAACCTCCTTTCTATATATAATAGTCTAAGGCATCACAATATAACCAAAGCCGACACAACAATAATTATATAAGGTCACAAAAATAACAATAGTGGGCTTCTCTGGGGAACAATAATAACAATATGGGGACAATAGGGGCACAACAATAACAATAAGGGCTACAATGACAATAGTAATGGGGGAATCACTAGTATTAAAGGGACCTAACATGCCCCTCTCCTTCAAAAACATGTTGTCCTCAACACTTGAGTAGTTCTAGATGCTTCTGTATAAAATTCTCATCCTCCCATGTGGAATCTCCAGCGGGTAAGTTCTTCCACTTGATGAGATACTATGGAATTGATCGATTTCATAGTTGTTGAGTTCTTGTTTCTGTGACTTCTTTAGGTTCCAATATGATTTTTCCTTCCTCATCAAGTTCTGGCAATATTGTTTGAACTGGGAGCTTGTCACCTATAACCTTCTTTAAGCATGAAACATGGAAAACTGGGTGCACTCGGGAAGCTGCAGGGAGCTCCAATTTGTATGCCATAGTACCTATCTTTTGCAACACCTTGTACAGACCATAATACTTTGGTGATAATCTATTATCCTTCTTAGCATGCTTGAGGGACATTTGTTTATATGGTTGTAGCTATAGGAATACCCAATCACCTACATCAAAACTTTTTTTGTTGCGATGTTGATATGCGTGTTGTTTCATTCTATTATGCACCAATGTGAGGTTATCCTTTAAGTGTTGGAGAATTTGTTGTCGATGCTCAATGTGATCTTCCACTACTTGAACCTTAGAATTTTATCTTAAATATGATGTGATGGATGGTGGATGATATCCATAAAGTTCCATAAATGGGGTCATTTTTGTTGTAGTACGGAAGGAAGTGTTATACCACCATTCAGCCATAGGCAACCATTTGACCCATTATGTCTGTTTATCAGATACAAAGCAATGCAGATATTCTTCCAAACATTTGTTTACTATCTCAGTTTTCCCATCAGATTAAGGATGATAAGATGAGCTATGAGCTAACTGAGTACCAAGACAAGAAAATAATTCTGTCCAAAAATTTCTAGTGAAAATGGGATCTTTGTCACTTACAATAATCTTTGGGTTTCCATGTAGCTTTTGAATTGTTTCCATAAATGTAGTAGAAATTGTACTCAATTTAAATGGATGAGATAATGCACAAAAGTGTGCATACTTGGTAAGTCTGTCAACTACCACCATGATAATACTCTTTCCTTCGAACTTGGTTAAACCTGTGATAAAATCCATTGAAACTTCCTCCCAATGTTGGCTTGGAATGGATAAAGGTTGTAATAGACCTGGGGTCTTCATTGTTTCAACTTTATTTTGTTGGAAAACAAAACATTTTGCCACAAACTTTTGAATATTTGATTTAAGGCCATCCCAAAAAAATTCCTTTTTTACCCTGTGGTAAGATTTTAGAAATCCTAAGTGCCCTCCTAAGGGAGAGGTGTGCAATTACCTAAGAATCGTTTGTTTGAGTTGGGAATTATTACGTAAGTATAAGTGATCTTTGTACCATAGCAAATCATTTTTCCAACTAAATGTATCAAATGTAATGGGATCTTGTTGTAACTTTTGAATGAGTGTCCACATTTCTTCTTCATTCTTCCATTCATCCCTTGCTTCATTTATCCAATCTAGTTGGATAATAGAAATGGCGGAAATATTTGCTTCCACATCCTCATCCTTTCTTGAGAGTGCATCTACCACAACATTTTGCTTCCCTTTTTTGCAGATGATTTCAAAGTCATAAACCAACATCTTTGTGACCCATTTTTGTTGCTCTTCTAAAAATAATCTTTGTTCTAAAAATTATTTAATACTATCATGATTTGTTTTTACCTTGAAGTGTCTTCCCATCAGGTAGGGTCGCCATTTCTTAAGTGCATGTAGTATTGCCAACATTTCCTTCCCATAAATAGCTTTGTGTAAATACTTTCCCTTGACTGGACGATTTTCGAAAGCAATAGGTCTTTCTTCTTGCATTAAAACAAGACCAATTCCATTTCCTGAGACATCACATTCCACAAAAAAGGTTTTTGTGAAGTCCGGTGTAGCTAAGACTAATGCTTAGCACATTTCCTCTTTAAGATGTTTAAAGGCCTTCGTTGGTTCTGGAGTCCATGAAAATGCATCTTTCTTCAATAATGTTGTTAGAGGTGTTTTTATTCTCCCATAATTCTTAACAAACTTGTGATAATACCCTGTCAACTCGAGAAATCCTTGAAGATTCTTTATTGATGTAGGGATTTTCTATTCCTTAATGGTTTTAATTTTGCTAGGGTCTACCTTAACACCTTCATGAGATACAATATGACCCAGATATTCCACCTCTTGTACTCCAAAGAAACATTTGGAGATTTTTGCATATAATTGTTTCTCCTCCAATAATTTGAGCACCTTGTCAGCATGTTGAACATGATCCTTCCAAGACTTGTTGTAGATTACTATATCATCAAAAAATACTAACACAAATTTTCTAAGGAAGGGTTTGAAAATGTAATTAATCAAACCTTGAAATGTAGAAGGTGCATTGGTAAGGCCAAAAGGCATGACAAAAAATTTATAATGACCCTCATGAATTCTAAATGTTGTTTTCAAAATGTCTTCAGTCTTCATTCTGATTTGATGATATCCTGAATAAATATCCAACTTAGAGAAGTAAATTGATCCATACAATTCATCCAATAATTCATCAATGACAAGAATGGGAAATTGATCTTTAATAGTGAGCTTGTTGAGTTCCCTATAATTTGGAGACATGCGCCATGATCCATCCTTATTGTGAACCAATACTACTGGAGCAGAGAAAGAACTTTGACTAGGTTGAATTATACTAGCCTCTAGCATTTCTGCAGCCATATGTTCAATTTCACTCTTTTGGGCATAGGGATATTTGTAAGGCTTGATGTTTGGAGGAACACTTCCTGGAATCAAATGAGTAGCATGATCATGATCACAAATAGGTGGGAGGACTTTGGGAGTCTCAAATACCTTGGAATGATTGTCCAAGACTTTTTGGAGATCTGTAGAAATAGATGATTTTGATGTGGGAACCTCTAGTGAACATATTGTGCAATTATGCCTCATTGTTCTTTCTTTAGAAGCTTTGTCATTCTGTTAGAGCTGATTATCTTTCCTGGTTTCCCTGCAATACCCCTTAATTAAACTACCTTTCCTTCCTAAGAAAATTTCTTGAAAATTAAAAGTTATTGTACCCAAGGATTGTAGCCATTAAACTCCTTGTACAACATCAGCACCATCCATTGGAATGGAAATCATTGGGCTATTCAATACATATTCTCCCATGGATAGCTTGATATTATGGCACTTTCCAGAGCAATTTATGGCTCCTCCACTTGCAACCATCACTTGACACTCTGGTGTTGGATATAGGAAGCAATTCAATTCCTTGGATATCTTACAATGAATAAAATTATGGATACTACCCAAATCAATCAGCATTATTAACTTTTTCTCCTTGATATGCCCTTCTATCTTGATAGTTTGAGGAGTGGTAATTCCAGCCAATGCATTACAAGATATGGTCGGATTCATTTCTTCTTTCTCTAGGGTTTGTTCCTAGTGTATATCCTCTTATTTTGACGTTTCTTGTTCCTTTTCTTCCTCCTCTTCACAATCTATGTAAAATAATTTCTTCTTAGCACACTTATGACCTTTAGTGTATTTTCTATCACAATTGTAACAAATCTCCTTTGCTCCTTTTTTATTCCAATCACTATGGTGGGTTGTGGAAGTCTAGGGGTAGCAAGACTTCCATCTTTATAATTATGATTGGTAGGCTTCCTTGTTGCCATAATTTTGCTTTCCCTTTTTCTTGCCAACCTAAATGCCTTCTCCAATGAATTAGGTTCCCAAAGGCGAACCTCATGTTGGATGTTATCCTTTAAAGTCTTTATGAACAAATCAATCCTATGCTCCTGTAGAATATCTTTTACCCTTATATTCAATTTTTGAAGTCCTCAATGTGCTCCATCATTGAACCCTTTTGTTTGAGATTTATCAACTGACTAAAAAAAGTGTTTCTATTTGTATCATCATAATGTGCTATCATTTCATTCGTAAAAATTTCCCAAATGACAATTTGTTTAAGAGAGAAAAGTCATCGATACCATACAAACTGATTTGGTTCCAAATATAAAGTTTCAATGCATACCTTTTGTGTGTTTTGCACATTATGTAGATCGAAATATTGCTCCATCTGTAGTATCCATGTTACGAGATCCTTGCCATCAAACTTCCTCATATCAATCTTTGGAACATGGTGGGTCTTCGATCCAATGTTAGAGTCTATGAAATCATGATTAACATTTATTTTGTTCTCATCATGAGTTTCCTTTACTACCCTTTTTCCATTAGTAAGCATTTCTTGTAGAAAATTTGTCAATTTTGTCTTCAAATCTTCCATCTTAGCTTCCATGTCTTTCTTTAAACCATCCATCTTAGCTTCCATGTCATTCATCTTGGCTTCTACGCCTTTCTTTAAACCATCTATCTTAGCTTCCACACCCTTCTTTTAACCGTCCATCTTAGCTTCCATGCCATACATCTTAGTTTCTACGTCTTTCTTTAAACCATCCATCTTAGCTTCTGTTACTTTTTGTGAGAGTGAATTTTGTTGCTCTTGGTCTTGTAATTTTGATATATCATGTTGCATTTCCTCCTCTTCTTCATGAGTCATGCTAGAGCTTTCAGGTTGCTTACTATGTGTTTCTATTTTCTTTCTTCGAGGCATCAATTAATGATAATAATGCTTCACTATGTCCTTTGAATTCCTTCAAACAAATTTTTCAAACCAAATTTATGAAAAAAAAAAACTACACACTTGTTTTCACTTTGTAGGAGCTCGATATTGAATCTGTTGTATCTCTGTAAATTCAGGTCTCCAAGGTCTAAAATTTCGGTAGCCCTCTGAGTCCTCTTTCTAACCCCGTAATTCTGATCAAGCTTGGATTCTCCAAGGAAGGGTTATGCCAAATCTCTCACGATGCCCTGATTATAGACTTGTTCAATAGAGCTAACTTATACGAAGTGCCACATGTCATCGTTTCAACCTTAGGACCGGAAAATGATACACATAAATCTACAGGTCGTCCTCTTTCTGTATCTTCTTACTAAATTTCAATCTGATGCTCAGAAACAAAGTTATGACGATTTTTTCTAGGTCACCTGTTTGAGATATAATTCGGGATCCTTAAAAGACCATAACTTCCTTTGATCATATCTCCGAAAATATAGTGAGACAAGATCTGAAATTCGGACTTGAGGTTCAAAGAGATTGTAGTGCAAATGGGTTTTGTTTTTAGCGTCTAAAACATCGTAGAAAAAAAGTTATAGCGAAAATTTCACGATGACCTGTTTGGAGTAGCAAAACCCTAGAATCCAAAGCTTTGATACCAAATGTTATGAAACCATCTCACAAAAAGATAGAAAAGATAGTTCAATGACTTATAAATTAGCCTCTTCCAGGGGGAAAGCTCATTTACATTACACAAATGAGCAATTATTTGATGATACAAATGACAAAACCTCCTTTCTATATATAGGAGTCTAAGGCGTCACAATATAACCAAAGCCAACATAACAATAATAATATAAGGGCACAAAAATAACAATAGTGGGCTTTTATGGGGCACAATATTAACAATATAGGGACAATAGGGGCACAACAATAACAATAAGGTCTATAATGACAATAGTAATGGGGGAATCACTAGTATTATAGGGACCTAACAGAGATGGTGTAATAGAGTAGGAGCTCAAATCACATCATAATAACAAACATATTGGTTATTTTTCCCTTTTGGGTGTCCATGTTAAATATCAGTGTTCTTTTGTGTATGTTTCTCATGGTGTGTGTGTGTGTGTGTGTGTATTCATGTGTTGATTTATATTGTTATTATATGATATGATGATGATGGCTAACATGAATAATTTCTAAGAATTTAATGATAAATATACATTGGAATAAAATTTTAAATTAGCCTTAATAATTATTTAGCCCCCCCTCTCAGTATTAACATTGTTTCCAACAGGTTAAAAAAGCAGTCATCTCAGGACTCACAAAAACTAGTAAATAAAAAAAATAAGAGAATGGATGGGCATTAGATATTATATTTATTTCTTTTTCTATCAATATATAAATCCTTCTTACTCTCCAAATTAATATTATAATGGAATTTTGGGATATTGTACATGAGGCAACTGCTTAAAAACAAGTTGATCTAATGTTAGCCTAAATAACCTTTAACTAATGTGATTTTCTTAGATTGTTTGGTGTGTTGTTGCTCAACTAGGTTCCCAGAAACCTCCATTTCATTTTGATTGTTGCACTATAAATTAGTCTGATACTCCTACATAAAACCAAACTTAGAGAGTGTCTGTAAAATTCAAACTTCTTCCTAACAAGTTGCTTTTTACTTTTCCTCTCCTAAAGAAAGATAAATTGAAATGTGTTTCTTGCATAACCAAGTAACATGACTTGAAACATGACTATAGACATAGCCTACAATGATTTTTTTATCATCAATTTAAACAACCCAATTGTTGTTTGTGAACCCCAAACAAGAAATATAAAGCCCCTAATTCATGTTTAATGTAAATCTAGTTTGTACATAAAATAAAGTATTTTATTTGTTACTCTCAAGTGAGAAACTAGACCAATAACAAAAGGAATGTTTAAATGAGTATAATTTAAGTACAAAATATTTCTAACCAATTTCCTATACAAAGTAACATCCACCTCAGGGAGGGAATGTTTTCCAAAAATATTACCTCCTAATTGAAAAGGTGTTGGTGCTAGATTCCTTACTTTACCATGATGCTTATCATTTTCTTCTATTCCATTGTGACCTTCCTTAAAGTCATTTTTCATTATTTAGGAGGGGCACATTTAGCAGGCTCTAATTATGGTAATGTGTCCACAATATTGATACTTAATATTTGTCAGCATTCCCCTTATTTCATTATCCCATATTTTTATTGATTTTTATCGATTTCTCATACTAGTTTCTTATATACCTCGTCCTATGAGAAGAAGGGATTAGAAATACTCAAGGTTGATGAAGTTTTTAGAAAATAAAAAACATAAGCCAAATTTCAAAATGGAAAAAAAAAAACAGAAAGGGATGTAAAGCAAAAAAATACCCAATTATAGTTTGAGATCTAACCCCTATTATATAGCCACTAACCCCAAGAGTATCCATGCATATCATGCCCTAAAAAAAAAAAAAAAAAACCCCTCAAATACCATCCCACCTTAATGACGCAATAAACTTCCCATCATTAAAGGGGGTTATAGCAATTTACATGATAATCAATAAAACTTGTTAAACAAGCCAATTAAAGCAATGAAAAAGGAAAATATTGGGCCTGGAAAAACAAAGGTGAGGGAAGTAACATGAGCATCTAAACACTCCTTCTACAAGTGCACTCATGGATTATAGTTTTACACAACCTAATATAAGAATATGACACCTTTCACAAAGTAAACCTTGAACCATAATGCTTACCAGTTGCACCTATCATTTGAAAGCATTAGGCTAGGAATTGTTCCTCCTTTTATGGTTACAAGCACTTAATACGATCAAGTGACAACCCTCCCATACTTAATTCAGGTAACTCGTATGCAGTCATAAGCTAATGAGATATTTGAAGATGATACTTATGTGAAGTAATTTGATGATTTTGACATTAAATATGGTCCACATTGATACTCATATGGTTCTTGTATCCATGGTATTGATCTCACTTAATTCTTTGAGTCCATGTTAGATGATGTTCTAGATGCATCTAATATCCCTTGAGGGATGATGTGACATTTCTCCAAGACCTCATAAAGGATGTTCCACATTATTCCTTGATGACACAAAACACTTGATGGAGGATGTTAGGGAACTTTTAAGGAGTATTGAATGTGATGATGACTTGGCACAGTTTATGAGAGCCTCGCTCATCCTCATGACCTTGGTCAATGACTTTATAGGCTTGGGTGTTGTTTGGAGAGTAGGTGTATCAATGAGATGACAAGAAGCCCATGATATGGCATTATACCTTCTTGATGGACATTGATTTTTTTCATAATGATGATTGATGATGATGAAGCTTGGGACCCCTTTATAGGGAAGATTGCACTGTCTACCTTGATGACATCATTCCCTAGCTTGTTAATGTCAATCTAGCATTCTATTTGATGATGATGTGAACATTTAAAGGGTGACATAGGGCTTGAGAGGGTTATTTTTGTGATAAGGCACATATTTTAGATGGAGATACATGACTTATGGGATGAGATACACTTCTTCAGCTATTCATTACACCTTTTCATCGAGATGCATGCCTTTTTATGGTGACATCATCCTTGGAGGAATATTCACTCACACTTGTGGGTTAATTAAGGCTATTTTTCATGTTATTTAATTTTATAGGTTATTTTTTGGGGTCATCTTGATGACCTATCCACCTTGTATATCATATTTAGTACTTTTAGGTATTTTAGCCTAATTGAGGATTAAATTGATTGGCCTCCCTCATATACAAAACGAAGAAATATACCTCTTGGATTCATTGTCACAACATGGATTATTCATCTCTTGATTACTATTTTTCTCTCGTGTTCACTATGGAGGCCTAGTTGAGTGATTTCCTCTTGGGTATAATTGTGATGTGATTTTATCACTTCTCATAGATGTTTATGGTGAATCTTGGATGATGCATGGTGAAGTAAGTTGATTTATTTTCTCTATCTTGGTATTATGTTTCATGGGATGTAAACTCATGTGCTAAGTTATTTTAGCTGGTATTTACTTCATTGTCCCTTGTTAAGCTAAACCCTTCTTCCAAGTATTTTAGGAATAGCTATAGCTTTTTCTTTCCCTTAATCATTTGGAACATTGAGAACATAGATCCGAAACCCTAGGGTAAGTTATTTTATTTCCCCTAGTTTATTTGGATTTGGTATTGCTCCAAGAAAATCCTATAGTTGTTTGACTCTTAGACTCCATATGCCCTAGATTGAGAAGACAGTGTCCATCTCTCTTGTGACATTCTCATACAATATGAAAAAAATAAAAAAAAAATCTCGTTTCATGGTAAATTAGTTCTTAGTTATAACAAAATCTTACATTTTCAACTTTGAACGACTTGTTGATCATTTTCCTAAACTTAGACATTATTGAAAAGTGAATTGGAGAAGGCAGTGATGTTTTTCATGCATTTTACAGTCTTTTTCTAAGCTCAACATCAAGGAATTTATTTTTGTTGTATGCCTTTGTAATTATGAAAAATTGTTGAAACTTAATCCCTAGTTTATTATTTAAATTATCCTTCATTTACTATTGCTTATACATAATTTTGATTGTCAAATTTGTTGTTGTTATAAACTATTGTATCATTGGAATTTGTTGATTTAAAACCCTATTTTATAGAATCCTTAAGTATTTTATTTAATTGGTGTATTTGGGAAATCTACTTGAGCATTTTTACGCCAATCATAACCTTTATATTGACTCATAGCTCCCTTGAACCCAAATCTAGAAATTAATCCTTCATCCACCTCAAACCCTAAATTGTTATAAATGTATCTAGTGGATTTACATTGTAGGATCCTTAGGGGGGACTTAGCTTAAGATCCTTGGTTTGCTTGATCCCAAACACCTACTAGGGAATCCTCCCTTATGTTGGATTATTTCCATCGTTAAAGAGAGGAGAGTAGTTACTAAGGTGACAATGGTGACACTCCCAAGCATTGTACATTATCTAGGTCACCTAGTGAGGTTTTTCACTAGGATGCTATATTTTTCTATAACAATGCCTAAATTGGTCATCTCAAATTTACTCCTAAGATTTGACTCTGCATAGTCAATCAATTGGTTTTACCTCTCGATGGATGACATCATCAACACATAACATAAGAATGAGGAGCCCATGACTAACACATTTAATGTACACATTAAGTACAAAATGACATGTTGTAAATTGTCATGAATTAAGAGGAAATTGATCCATTGTCATATCAATATTAGTGTGCTTGCTTGGGTCCATAAAGTGACTTCTTGAGGAAAAACAAATGAGAGGAATCACTATGAACAAACTTTGGTAGTTTCTCCATTTTAATTTCTTATTGCAAGTATCCATGTAAAAAATCGTATTCATAACATAGTTATTAGACTATGAATTGAAGATGAGAACTCTAGCCCTAAAAACCCATAACCCATATTTTTGGGTATAAAACACCAAAACCAATCCCTTAATAAAAAAGATATTCTATCAATAACACCTTTTTTTAAAATTAAAATTACAACATTTTGGAACCATGGCCTTAAAAACTCTTAATTTGCTAACAAAACCCTTAAAATTAACCCTAAATCAAAAAGTTATGTTACAAGTTGTACCATTTTTCACAATTAGAATTACAACTTGTTTGAAAACCATGGCCTTAGCAACCAATATTATTGCAACCAAAACCTAACAATCAATATCTGAATTGAGAAGTAGTGCTACCAATAACAAGTCATTTTATTAGGCTTAAAATTTTAATATTTTTGAAACCATTTTCTTAACAATTAGTATCATTGCAAGAAAACTATTAAAAACAACCTTTGCATCGAAAAGAGATACTACGAGTAACATCCAATTTTCCTTAGCTTAAAATTGCAACATTTTTTTAAACCATGGCATAAAAACAATTATTGTTGAAAACAAAACCATGAAATCAACCCTAAAATGTTCACTCTTTTATGGTTAATTTTTCACTCCAAACAACAAGAAATTAATAATTGCATGATGATATCACTGTATAATTTTAAAATTCAATATTACTTCAAAACATTTTATTTAATTATTAATTAAAAATGTTCAACATTGTTGCAACATTAAATTAAACATAACATATTTCATAAAATATTGTTGGTATTCAAATAAGGTAACCTAATAAATCTTATAAGATTATTCATGGTTAAATCATACAAGCCAAGAAACATAGAAATGATTCATAAATTCACAGAAGATCAAATGTAAGTTCAAACATTTTTTTGGAGTTACTACAAAAACATCATATTGATCGAAAGTATATAAAATGTTTGATACAATTATTGAAACTCATTCATAAATTCTAAGATAGTGTCAAAATCTACACTCTTCACATGAATGATTATGTGGAGATATATATGACCCATATTATTCTCTATTATCAATGAGTGCACTATCTTAGTTTACATGTATGCACAACATTTTAGATGTCAAAAAGCCTCTCGATATATGAATAGGTTCACCAAACTCCCATATTGCAACTATCTATTGTGCTACAAACCTCTTAATAGTATTTTTTATCTCAAGTAATGAGTGTCTCTCTTTGCCCACTAGAAGTCATAAATTAGTCTTTCATCGTCCTCAAATTTAAGATGTTAATGTAGTGACAACTTAAATTTTGGCCCTTTCTATTTCAACTTTTGTAAGCACCATTATGTGGGAATGTATTTATTGCATGTCCATGCACTTCTATTTCTCTAGCTTCATTTTCTTTATTAACCTTCACAACTTTTGCAATCCATAATGGATAACCACATGGATTTTTAGTCACTAAAGTCATGCAATCCTCCTTAATATCTTATATCAAGACCTTGTAAAGGTATTTCATGGCTTCATGCCATGTGCATGATCTTCTAGACCCAATATACACTACTCTTGCCTTGAGTTTTGAAGAATCAATAACTCCTTGAGATTCTTGTTGTTAAACAACATTTTTTCCCTCATGTTCATTTGGCATACTTTGTGGCCATCTAAATGGAGTTTTAACAAATCTCCATTATTTATCTTGAAATTATACCACTTTGATCATTGAAAAAATACTCTCACAAAACACAATTAACAACATCAAAGTACTCATATGTATTATTTAATATACCTTTTTATTTCCTCCAAAAATTCATAATAATTTACATTTCTTCCATGTATTCATGCATCATGGATTTCAACAACTCATTGCAATAACAATAACTTTAATGCATACATTTGAAAATTTGGGATGAACTTAAAAAATGACAAACCTTATGAAGGCCCCCATTCTGCATTAGTTGAGTATTTATTGCCCCATATAAATGTTTTCACATCAATCTTTTGGAAACAAAATTGATGCTAAAAGCTAATGTCATTAAGTTGGCCAGTGCACTTTTCTTCATCATGTGATCCCTGAATAAATCTTTGCATGTAAAAATTTACTTCTAATGTGTGAAAAACTAGCTCTAAATAGTATGTTTTCGTAACAGTTTCGATTAATGATAGGAATTTCCCAACATTCTTCCTCTTCAATGTTACTAGAAAATGGTTAAACATTTGATCAATATGGTCATGCACTTGTCCAATAAGAAAGAAGTCATCTATGAAATCCCTTAACTTGAGGTTTTAATGTAATTAATTATATACATGTGTGTGTGTGTGTGTTTTCCTTTTTGGAATGTTTAAAGTTTGAAAGACATGTGAAGAATTTGATTATCAGTGCTTTATTACAAATAATGAATGATTGTAAATATCTATTTAAGATGTTCATAATAAATAAAGAGGTCTGGAAAATTAATGTTGGAATATATTTTGCTGAAAAGAGATGAGGCTACAAATCGATGGTGAATATTAATTACCTAGTAATAAGTCCTAGGCATCGAATCTGGATGATTAGATTTATTGTGAAATTATGGAATTAGACAATTAATTGTTTCCATAAAAGACAGGGTGTTGTCTTCTAGAATGGGAAACAAAAGTTCATTAATGAGCTAGTAACTACTTGCCACATGTTGGTGAGGTGGAGGTAGTTACCAACTACCAAAGTGAGTGGTAGATGGGGAATGGAAAATAATTTTTTTTAGAGCTTTTGTCTTCTTGTTGAGAGGCTCACATTGTCTTCAAGATACAGAAAAGGAGCAACAAGTGAATAGGACAAAAGAGAAAAATAATTTCTAGACCTATTATGCTCGGGGGGATACGTTTTTCTGCAATATCAAGGTTGGGAGGAGGCAGGTATTCAAATATTGATTTTACATACCAACAATACAAGTCGGTGTCTTTTACCCTATACTTTTCAGAAAACTGAATGATGTTGTTATGTTTTATTTATGTTAATGAATAACTTCTTTTGATGATAGAGTTAAATTGATAATTAATTATGAGCATTGATTTTTTATATTCCTTATTGAAATATTTTTCATATTATATGAAAATGTTTCTGAAAGTATAGGATGTTGAAGTATTTCTATTTCCAAAGGAAAATTTTGCTGAAAATAAAAGATTTTAAGCATGAATTAAATTATTTTTGTGTGTATAAACAAAATAATCTTGGAGCTATAAATTATGTGTGTGTGTGTGTGAATATATAATTTACACAGTGAAGTTTTAGACTTATGCATGTTAAAATTAAAGAAGAAAAGTAACAATAGAAATATTGTCAAGTTCATTTATGTGTAAAGAATTCAATTGACAAATACTTATATGCATACATTCAACTGTAGATGATAATGATATTAGATACAAGAAGGGAATTACATTACCTAGGTGTATTTTGGGAAACATGTCAGAAAAGAATGACATATATATATATATATATATATATATATATATATATATATATATATATATATATATCGTAAAACAGAGTATCTGAAAACCTTGGGAAGGAATACTAGTACCATGAATATCTAATTATAAACAGTAAAGATAACCTAGTTAAGGATATTTTCATCCTTAAGGATATTCATTTCAAAAAGTTACATACAATAAACACTGAAGAAAAGTACAATTATAAAAGTTTGAACATGTATCAATAAATGTTGGCTGTTATAGGAACAATTGTTAAGGAAACATGAAATGAAAACAATATAGTCAAATAGAGTTTGACTTAAATATGCTAGTGTTTAAGAGAAATTGTCACAAAAATGGAGGAACTGCTAAGTAGTAGTTTGGGTCAAAAAGATTGACCCTAATATATTTTTTTCTCAAAGGAAATGTCACAAATTAAATATAAAAGTAGGTGTAAGGGCATGAAGGATGCACTTTCCAGAAACTAGAAGTGTAATTTTATAAATACATTCATAATTATACAATGAAATTGAGCAGAATTCTAATAATGAAGTCAAGAACACAAGAGTTAGGTACACAATGTCTGACCTAGTAAAGGAAACAAATATTTTGTAAGTTGTAGAAGCAAACTAGAACTGGAAACATCGAAGGAAAATAGGAAACCATTTTTTGTGAGTAAGATAGTTACCTGTAAATATAGAAAGAAGTAGAGTTAGTATGTAACATCTGATAAGAATGGTTACATAAAGGAAAATAATGAAGGGGATTGTCTTCATAAATATATGTACCTTTTAAGGGGTTGATATTCTACAAATTCTCAAACCAACTACAGAGAAAAGAAATATGTAAGAATTGTAAGGAGAAAATTGGTTCAATACACAGAAAAAGAAAAGGTATACTCATGTAGTTATTTACGAAAATAGATGCTTGTAAAATCATTAAATACATTGTGACTTCAAATTTTTTTACAAATACATAAGTATAATGAATAGTGAAATAATTTATCCTTTGCTAGGGTAAATAAAATGTGAAGGAAGTATAAACCCTATAAGAAAAAAATTCGACACGACTTTTTAACAACCGAATGAATTCATATCTAATGTAACGATATACCTTGGTATTATAGTGACCCCAATAGGGTTTCACTCTTAAACCTTTTCATAATCTATTGGTGATTTATTTAGGGTTAGGGTTTCTAATATCGAAACCTAGTCATGAAAGTATATAATCCATAATCACGTATAAGTAATTAACAATGAATAAATCATAAAGAAAAACTATAAATTTTGTACAAAAGTCAATAAGAGATTATAAATCCGAGGGATTTTCAGATTTCCAGATAAATAGAGCTCAGAAGCTATCGAATTTGTTCATTTTTACCGATGTATGCTTATATACCAAATGGAGAAAGATTCATAGAAATCCTTAACCAGAATTCAACTAAGGTCTGGTCAATTTGTCTCCGACAACAGTCTTTCTTTAAAAATGTTGAAATATTTTGAAGAGATCTAAAAGGTTGACCGTAAAACCTTTCTTAAAAATTAGTTACAAAGAAGAATATATGTTAACCTTCTAAACAACTGAAGGGAAACGAAAACAAATTAAAAAATAGTTTAATAAATTCAACCCTAAGCTCAAAAAATAAGAATCATTTAATAAAATTGAAAGAAATGGTATAAAAACTTAATTACCTCCACAGAAACAATTGAAAGTTCAAAAAATGGATACTTCAACATATAGGGGAAGGCTAAAACCTTGTGGGGTTAAAACCCAATTTCCTCTAGATGCATTGCCATCGATATCATTGGTAAAACCAAGAAAAATAACTTTTGATAGTTAGTTGCAAAGCAACGGCTTCGTTTGAGGGAAACAAAGGAATGAATGAACAAATATAAATCGTCAACATAGTCATTAACTTGAGTAAAAATTATAACATATCTCATCATCGTTGATGCATTAAGATAACATCGCAGCCATTGATTTGGTTAGGATAAAGGAGAATTCATGGAGATAGTAAGAAGTGATAAGTATGTTGAATCATAGGAGGAAAGGTAAGGAACAATATGGAGATGTTATTGTCGATAATGTAAATCACAACAAATTAAAGACCCAAGAGTAATGCAAAACATATTTATATATACGCAACATTAAATCTGAGATGTAAAAACCAATACTTTTTAATACAATTATCGTAAAACAATTCAAGTCGCATATATGTGTTATGTTCAATGTGTATAATGTCTATTAATATGTTGAGAGGTTAACATGACCTATAGGATCACGGTTCATATTATTCCAATGATAATAATTGTATTATAACCATGATAAAAAGGAGAAAGAGTAGTTATTGAATATAAGTATAAGTGTGTTAAGGATTAAAAACACACATTTTGTTATTACAATATAAATAGATTTGTACCAATATATTTATGCATTAGTTGAGAGTTGTATAGAACAAGAATTTATGAATTGATATATTAGAAAAGGGAGGATTAAGATAAACAAATAATCATAGATAAAACTGTAATAAACTGTTAGGTCAGGAGGTAACTCCCCAAATGAGATTCTGTATATTTATTTAGGTTTTTCATAGTTATATACATGAGGGAGTGATTTTCGAGTTTCATCTCCCGATGACTCTCTATTTTCTCTTATTATTTATTTACACTATTTACAATTGTTCACCCAATCCCTATGATTAGGTGTCAACATTCCCCCCCTTAATCTTAAGGGATGTTGGTGAGTCCAAGCATCGTTTTGAATCTTTCCAGCCTTTCTCTTCCAAGCGCTTTGGTGAAGATTGATTGTTTTGGCCTCAACATGATGTCGAATCAGATGATATTTTGTATTGATGTGCTTCATTTGATCATGGAACTTTGGGTTCTTGGCCAGCTTTATTTCCAAGGTATTGTCAATCATGAGTGGAGTTGAATGAACTTGGTTTACCTGCAAATCTTCTAGAATTTTCCTGAGCCACATAATTTCTTTTGTAGCCTCAGTTTATGCCACATATTCTTCCTCTATTGCGGAATCTGCTGGAACTGATTGTTTGTGTGATCTCCAGGAGACATCTCTTGATCCAAGACTTATAGCATAACCAGAACTAGGTGCCCTAGTTTCTTTGTCTCCATCGAAGTTTGAATCAGAGTATCCAATCAAGCTGATGTCACCCACCTATGTATACTTGAGTCTAAAGTCTTGAGTTCCCTTCAAGTACTTTAGAACTCTTTTTGCAGCAGACCAATGTCCCTCACAAGGCTTTATAAACCTGGAGAGGATTCCACCAGCAAACGAAATGTCTGGTCTAACAATAGTCATGCAGTTGAAACTTCCTACAAGTTGACTATACTTTGTTGCATCCTCAAATTCTTTTCCTTATGGATGTGAGTTTGAAGTTTTGTTCCATAGGAGTAATCAGAGGATTGCATTCAGCCATGCCAAACCTATTCAACAAATCTCCAATGTACTTATTTTGAGAAAGGAATATGGAATTCGGATGTTGAGTAACTTCAATACCAAGGTAGTAATGAACATAGCCCAAATCATTCATTTCAAAACCTTTCTCACTTCCTTCTTATGGATGCAATGTAGCTCTCATTGTTCCCTGTCATCAAAATATCATCTATATATACCACAAGATATACAATTCTTTTTCCAACTTTCTTGACAAACAAAGTTGCATCATCAAGATCATAATGTTTGAAATTTAGTTTCAGGAGATGCTCAGTTAGTTTTTCATACCAGGTTCGCGGTGCTTGTTTGAGGCAATACAAAGATTTCACAAGTTTGCATACTTTATGTTCATGTCCTTTCATAGCCAATCCTTCAGACTGGGACATAAAAACATTCTCTTTTAAATGTCCATTCAAGAAAGTAGTTTTTACATCCATTTTATGGACTTTCCAATTGTTCTGAGCTACTAGGGCAAAAAGTATCCAGATGGTAGCCCATTTTGTTGTGCAGGAAAAAGTATCCTCATAATCGACCCCTTCCTTCTGTGCAAAACCTTTTTCCACAAGCCTGGCTTTGTGCTTGTCAAGTGAGCCATCAACTTTATACTTGTTCTTGTAGACCCACTTGCAGCCAATTGGTTTGGTTCCAGTGGAGGATCAACCAGCTTCCAAGTGCCATTCTTTATCAAGGCATCATACTCCTTTTGCATCGCTTCTTTCCATTCATCATGAGAAGTAGCTTCTTTGAAGGAAGTTGGTTCAAAATCTGTAGACAAATTTAATTCGCAATCATAAGAAACATCCATATCAACAAGTGAATTAGAGTCATCTACATCACCTCCATTTTTTCGGGTTGAATTTCTAGTTGTTGTCTTTCCAACCTCATCAGGATGAACACTTTCAAGTGTCTTTTTCAGCCACTTTGGGGGACCTTTCTAAGATGGTTCAGGTTGCTCAACTGATTGAGTTGTGACTTAATCAAGATTGAGTCTCCCAATTCTATCAATCACATCACTCAAAGTATCATCAATTGTTGGATTTTCATGCGGGGGAGAGAGTGCTTTAGCAGAAGATTCCATAGGTTGTTTTAGTATAGGAATCCCCCCTTCAAGATGTGGAATCTGATTATCAAATTCTTGAAATTATTTTTCATTTGTGAATCTATCCAAGCAATCAAGTTTCCGCTCAACAACATTGTCAGCTTTGGATGATTCAAGAAACATTACATCTCTAGATACAAAAACTTTTTATTAACTTCATCATAGAGATGGTATGCTTTGGAGGTGTTTGAATACCCCAAGAAGATACAGTTACAACTCCTTGCACCAAGTTTGTTTCTATGTACCTTTGGTATCAAGGCATAACATGTGGAACCAAAGCTCCTAAGATGCTTTACTGAAGGAATGTGCCCATACCACATTTCATAAGGAGTCTTGTTTCTAATAGCATTATATGGACATATATTCTTTACATATACAACACATAGAACTGCATTAGCCCAAAACATCAATTTTACATTCTTAAAAAACATCATGGAGCGCACCATATTTAAGATTGTCCTATTCATTCTTTCAGCTACTCCATTCTGTTGGAGATTATAAGGCACAATTATTTGATGTTTGATCCCATGTTGGAAAATATAGTTTTCAAATTCATTTGAAGTGTATTCTTTTCCATTATCATTGCGAATAGAGCCAATATGAGATTGTGCATCATTTTCAATCCATGTACGAAATTTCTTGAATGTTTGAAAAGCATCACATTTGTTCTTCAATAAATAAACCCAACACATTTTGGTGTAGTCATCAATAAATGTCATCATATATTTATTTCCATTTGCAGAAGGAATAGACATTCGACCACATAAATCTGAATGAATGAGTTCAAGTTTTCTATGTGCTCTGGGATGTGAATCATGAAAATATTGTTTGCTATGCTTTCCTAGAATGCAAGCATCACATTGCTTAAGTTTCCTAGGAATTGTAGGCAAACTAGTAACACTATTTTTCTTCAACAAGCAGAGGTTGTCATAGATCAAGTGTCAAAATATAACATGCCATAATAAACTTGATGGAAATGTACCTTCTTCATAATGAGAATTGTATGAGAAATTTTATGCAAGAGCAAAGGTACCGTGCAGCTTGAGAATCCTTTCTTCTTCTATCCCAATCATGACAAGTGAGTGATCTAATGCTTTTCTGACCTCAACCTTGCCATCAAACATATGAATGGAGTGTCCTTGTTGGCGGATGTGGACCAATGACAATAAGTTTCTCCTGAGCTATGGGTTATATAAAACATGATGCAAAAGAAAGTTTGGAAGACCAGGCAATTTAAGTCTGATTGTGCCAAGCCCTTATGGCTTGAGTTTTGATTTGTCTACAAAGTATATTGCTCCATCAACATTGTCAGTAAATTCTTCAAAAAAATCTCTTCTAAAGGTCATGTGGCAAGTTTCTCTTGAATCAAGCAACCAATCATTTTTCCAAGAAGCAAGTGAAGCATTAAATAAGTCTTCATTTACTCCAATATTATAGTGTGCCACGACATAATGAGAAGATTCAATTTCTTTACCTTTCTCTTTGTCATTAGTTTTACCTTTGGGTTGGTTTCTTTCCTGCTCAATTCTGTCTCAAGGCAACTTGCATGTGGATGCATCATGTGATCCATCTCTTTTGCAACGTATGCAATGCAAATCTGACTTTTCTCCTTGAGAGTGTCTTCCCTCCATGCCTTTGAAATTTCTTCTTCCTCTTCCTCTTTGACCACCTCTTCCTCTAGAAGGATCTTGAGCAAGATTCTTCTCTCTATGTGCAAGACACACAGTCTCTTCAGAAGACTGAGGAGTTGTCTTCTTCCCAAAAGCTTTCTCTCTTTCAACAATTTTTTCACAAGGGAATCAAAGGTAATTTCTTTGAGATTTCCATTTTCTTGCAATGAATCAAGGTAATTTGAGTAAGTGGGATAAAGTGCCTTGAAAAAAGCTATCAGAGGAATGTGCAGTTCAACATTAGTGACTTTGATATCATGCATAATAGATTTTACTTCTAATGCAAGAGAAAGAGGATCATCATTTTGTAATTCAAGGTTGAACAATTTAATCATGAGTTGAACAACTTCAAGTGCTGAGTGTGAGTCATAGAGTTCCTTCAATTTTTGTAATTCTTTGAAAGCATTTGAAAATGGCAAAATGTGGCGACTCACCTCTTCATTTACTGATGCTGCAATCAAGGCATAAGTCGTGCTATTCTTATTTTCCCAACTTCCTTGTCTGAGGTAGGTTGTTCTGGTTCTTTGTCTCCGTCTCCAACACACACTCCTTTCCACAACTCATTAAAAATGAGAGTGTGTTTGATTTTCCGTGACCACTCTAGATAGTTCTCCTTGTCGGTGAGAATCACTCCCACAATAGATATCAATGAATGCATTTTAAAAATCTTTGTACTGTACAAAAAAATATAGTTCTGCTGTCAATGTAGAAAAAAAAAAATTCACCTCTACTGTTAAAAAAATGCAGTTATGGTGTTAAATTGGAAAAAAAAATCAATTTAATATATGCACAAAGATATTTTGTGGGGGAGGTGATATATATGGCATAGGGTGTATCTGGAGGAGAGTCAACGCATTTGTATGGAGCAACGAGTGGTGGGAACAATGAGGGGAGTAGAATATAGCATCGCAGCATTTATAGGAAGTGCAGCATATTGGAGCAACCTACGTATGTATGGAAGGGAGCAGCATATTGATACCACATACCAGGAACAACGTATTTCAAATCTGGGCTTTATTGGTTTGTTATTGTTTATTGAAAGAAACAATAACAAATAGATCTAATACATAAAACTTTTTGATGTGGAATCTGGGCATTATTGGTTTGAAAACAGGGATAAACGTTGCAAATGTGGTTGATATAGAGTGAGAAATGTAAGCGGGATAAACGCTGGGTTCTGAGATGCAATACAACCAAGAGAGGCAATGGAGACTGTGTCTTGGTATGGGAGCTGCAAGGGGAGGTATGGAGTTGCAAGAGACTCTGCAAACAGTGAGAGCACCTATTTGGTAAGCAAGAGACCCTGGTTGGTAGCGTTGCACCATATTATCACCAAGATGGTAGAGAACTGATATGAAGAATATGGTAGACTGTAGGAAATGCGAGAAAAAATTCTAAAAAATGACGGAAGGGAGTTACAATGGCAGACTGCAATGCCAAAAATGGAGCTAGCTCTGATACCATGTCAAGCCAGGAGGTAAATCCTCAAATGAGATTCTGTATATTCATTTAGGTTGTTCATAGTTACATACATGAGGGAGTGACTGTTGAGTTTCATCTCCCGAAGACTCTCCATTTTCTCTTATTATTTATTTACACTATTTACAATTGTTCACCCAATCCCTATGATTAAGTGTCAACATAAACCAATCTATGAAAGGCAAGGAACCAATGTTATCCAGTGATAGATGATATTATTTGCTATGGATTTAAAGTCTAATAAAAAAAGTTATCAATTAGCAAAGAATTGGAGAATGCAATTAAATAAGTAAAAGAAGTTTAAATTAAAGCCCAAAATTTATAGCGAGAGATAATACGAATAGAGGACTAGGAAATATTGAAAAATATTTACTTTCTAACCTACAAAAAGGACTTTCATACAGTTTATCAAAGTAAATATTTATTTGAAGGAAATAAGTATAGGAGAAAGAAATTTATGTTCCTAAACTTTTAATTGATTTATGTTCTTGAGGCCACCCTGGTTTTTTGGATGGCTCTTGCATGGATCCCCAGGAACATTTTGGCTTATCTACAATAACTTTGTAACAGATATCTTTGGAATGGAAATCAAGACAAAAATATTTTTGCATGGGTGAGCTGGAACAAGATTTCTCTACCAAAGAAATGGGGAGGCTGGGGTCTAAAAGATCTTCCTCTATTTGCACAAGCCCTTGCTGCAAAAATGGGCTGGACTCTGCTGACAGGACAAAATCTATGGAATACTATCACATATCATAAGTATATATGGCCTCAGCAAATCATGGACTTGGTTTGATTGCCGAGCTGACCCAAATTTGGCATTGCATTAGTTTGGAAGGCACTTTTACATTCCCTGCCTCACATCAGGGACAATCTCGTCTGGAGAATCAACGATGGTTCATTGCCCCGCATTGTTTTGGATCCATGGTCTGGAGGTGGTTGTAGGTATCAGCTGTCTAGAGACCTCATACAACATCTTCATTCCCAAGAGACCAAGGTGATTGCAAATATCGTGGACCCTCAGAACACCAACATCTTTTCCCAAAGATGGAAATCAACCTTGCAGCGTGACTTACCACCACATTGGCACCAGGAATGGCATGAATACATTTCTGCATTGTGCAAATCACACATTAAGATAAAAGAGGGACCAGATGAACTCATCTGGTGTCTTGCAGAGAATGGTACATACTCTCCAAAGACTAGATATCTAACCTTGATCTCCCACAAGCAACCGGAGCAGACCACTTTCTGGTGGAAGAGTATATGGAAATTAACATCGCCTCCTCGGACCAGATTGTTCTTTTGGTGTATACTCAGAGACAAAGTCCCCACAGGAGAGTCCCTCACCCATCGATCCTTTCATGGACCGAGCTGGTGTATTTTGTGCAAAAACTCATCTGAATCGACCCACCATCTATTTCTGAAATGCACATCTCTGATAAACCTCTGGAAAAATATCTCCACTTCCATCCATTTTTCTGGGCATTGGGAAGGTGAAGATATCGGCAGTGCATGGGAAGTTTGGTACAACCAACATCGAGGTTCAAAGTTACAGAGTCTTCCTCTGATCATCAACTGGCATATTTGGCTGGCGCGGAACTGTTCTATTTTTGACAACAGACCTGTGTGCTGGCCTCACATCATTGCTTGTAGTATATCAACTTATAATGAGATGCCTGAACCTCATCAACCTCGACCCCGAAGGCCACATGCCCCAGCACCCATTGATAAAAACATACCTTGGGCATTCTTCGATGGCGCGACACAACAACATGGATGTGGTGGTGGTTTCATCTTTTACTTAAATGATCAACATTATTTTAAAGTAAAGATGGGACTAGGAGTTGGAACTAACAATTATGCAGAACTCATTACCCTACGTCACCTCCTGCATTTCTCTTTGGGACATAATTGCATGAGTTTAAATATTTTTGGGGACTCAAAGATCATTGTGAATTGGTTCAATAATATTACTGTCTGTCACACACACACACACTCAGTAATATATTGGATGAAGTAAACATATTCAAAGCACAATTTAACACCATCTCATGCAATCACATTTACAGGGAACATAACAGCTATGCTAATGGGCTATCCAAGGAGGCCACGACACTTCCCAGAGGAGAGTGGATGATCCAGGAACAACGAGGGACAAATGAATTCTACTACTACCATCGACCATACATAGATCAAAACTACCACAGGGTTGAGAGCCCTTGATCACTGGTTTTTTGAAATTTTTGAGCAACATATTTTTGACAAACTCTGTATTTCAGGTTATATTTATGTGTTTAATGCCCTACGTGGCATATGTACAGTCATATATCAGATTCCTATTACTGAAATGAACAGCTTATGTGGTGAAGAAATCTCAGAGTAGCACAAAGATTATTGGTGAACTCATAAATTTTGATTGAGCCCTTAGTGGCTAGAAGGACACAGCATATGCAAATAGCATCTACAACATGTAATTTTTCAAAGTTAATGAAAGATTACAATTTTTCCAGTGGACAATATATATATATATATATATATATATATATATATATATTGTGTTAAGAAGGTACATTACGAGTGGTATTTGTTACCCACTGCTTTGTGGGTGACATCCCCAAGAGAATTTTTTCTCCATGATGAGACTCAGTCGATAGCTAGCGACTCCTTGATGCCTCTTACAAGCTCGTTGTTGCCATTTTTCTATCACTTGAGCTAGCCATGTGGTCCCTCACCCACCTATATTGATTGTATAGTTGAAGGTGGGCCTCCCGAATCTAAATGTATGTCTTTTCATTTGGTAATTGAGTATTGGGTTTACTTATTATGGATACTTCTGGGTATGGATTGATGGGGGGATTTGGTGGAAAGAGTGGGCTTATTTTGTGCTCTTATCCCCTTGATTTCTTTTGGGTTGTTACCCTTAGATCTTAATCTCGTGGCATCTCCTT
This sequence comes from Pinus tabuliformis, assembly GCA_031772625.1. Classification (NCBI taxonomy): domain Eukaryota; kingdom Viridiplantae; phylum Streptophyta; class Pinopsida; order Pinales; family Pinaceae; genus Pinus; species Pinus tabuliformis. Next base: position 392,317,995 of record CM062814.1, on the reverse strand, counting down.
TATTAACCATTTGGTTCTAGGGTGGTACTACCTAGGAAACCTTAACTTTAGATGTGTGGTCCTGCTCCTTTAGCGCACATATTACTCCCTTTCCACTCACTATACCCCCATTCAAATTTTCTCCCAAATGGGTCCACATAGGGCTAGCCTCCCTATCCCCTTGCCCCTACCTCAGGTAAGACCTAAAATGATTCCCCGGAGGTTGAAACAATTAAAAGAAAATGTGAAAAGCATAATTTACCACATTTAACAGGAAATTGTACCACAAAATTCAAAAGAGGGCCGTGAAAAAATAATCAGCACATGGGAAAAATCCATTACATATTATTTGGCCCCTTGTGAGGCTTATTTTTACACTTGTGAGCTAGTTTGGTGGGCTTGTTACCAATAGGGGTTTTATTTACACATTATTAGGGGCTAAATGTAGGTCCATATGCTAATTCGAATTCCTTAGGAGGCTATATATTGATGTTAGATACTTTTATTTGTATCATCACTTGATTTGGGATCTCTATAATATAGAGAACATCACATTTTTCGTTGGAGGATATTGTTTGGAGATGGATGAATTTTGACGTATGGATTTGGGTTATTTATCTTATCTTGGAGCTTTGTCTTGTAAACGAAATTTTGTTTCGATATACTCTATAATGTTTTAACTAAATTTTGATGTTATTACTCTTGTCGTTGCATACTGCTAAAACTAGGGCTAGTTGTCACATGATTGAAATGTGGAATTAAGCATGTTTTAACTAATTTAATGTATGGGCCAATGTTATATGAATGAAATTTCCTAGAGATTATTTGTCTCAATAATCTTGCATCATTATATTTGAAGTATAAATGCTTGAAGGTCACTTTTCTTTTCTCTCTTTCAACATTGGATGAATTTGTCTTTCTCGGCCTCCTTGATCAAGAAACCAAGTTCTTACTCATCATCATCCTTGAATCCATATCCCCAAGTGAATTAGGCATTGATCCCTAAAAGGATGGTCATCCCCTTCACATTTTTACCTTTTATCACGTTTTACTAGGTCTAGCCCTCAAAGGTCACCTAAGGCATAAATTTCCCGGGAATTGACCCAAGGAAAAATTTTGATCTCCTACAGCCTACTGCGCTGGTGGGTCCTCCCCCTCTCCTTCAAATTTGAGGCAATTATAACAATGGAATCTCTAGGAATCCCAAGCCCTAGCTCTAGGATCGAATTTTTCCTAGGCATCCCCAAAGCTAGACCTCAATGGGATCATTTCAACCTTTCAAATTAAATATTCTTTTTTGGTCCTTTCCTTTCACCTTGTTCAGGATAGGAACATCATTGGTTGTTACATTCCATCCTCGAACCTAGGATGGGTCCACTTGGCCCCATGCGGTCCCACTTATTAACAAAGATTATGAGCCTATGATTTCTCCCTCAACCCTCCAATCCTCACCCCTTACCCTTGGTGGACCAAGCCCCTTGCTTAAAGAGCAAGCAAGTTCCATTCTTCACTCCATCCTAGGGAAAGGGTTGTTAGGGTCACTTCTCACCTATCTATTGACATATACTTTACAAGTGATCCCTACATTATTGGGACTCCTCCCATTTGTGAAATTCCATAAAGAGAAGGGAGACTTAGCTATGGTGAAAGTGGGCTAAGCCTCCACCATTGCCCTTAACCTAGTAGTTTCTCTCTTAGGAACCCATTTAGGTCCCTTGTTGGTTTGAGTGGTAACATTTTTGGCACCGTTGTTGGGGACACGAAACGTGTGTTTTGTTCCTCGTATGACATATTGACATATCATTATTGGCAACTTCATTGGAAGAATAAATCCCTAGTTCTTCATTGAACTTTAAATTCGATGTTTGTAGGGTGAAGCAAGAATTTTTCTAGGAATTTTCTATTTCACCCTAGGAACTCCTACATATGTTTCATGTATACCTCAAATAGATTGTTATTCTTTTGTAAATTTCCCACTTTGGACTTCGCTAGTATCCCTACACATCCTATTCATGTCGCGGGAAGAATTCTACGTGGGACGCCCGTGTTTGATGGTGATCCATTCTCTAAATTGACCACGTAGAAATATTTAATGCTCATTCTTAAAAGGAGAAGGTTCTCCACCAGGATGTCCTTATGTTATTATTCATGGGATCTCTCGATGGTCATAACTCATGACTGCATGATCATAAACCTAGAAGCATATCATCTATTGAAGAGTTTGTTGATGGCTTTCTTAGACATTTTCAAGTACACCCTGCATTGAGCATCCAAGAGGAAGCCTTCATCGGGCATCATCAAGACATTAAAAATCTAGGTAATGAGCAAGAAGATGAGTCCTCCTTGGGTCCACATAATGAAAATGATTATTTTAAGGACACATGTGCTAGGAAAGGTGAATTTATGGAAATGGAAATTGAGACCAACCTTAACTTTCTCAAGGATATTACTCCTGATGAAACCTCTTTTGAGAACCTTGAGAGAGATGATCCCATTAACCCCTTGGAATATGAAATTGAAGATTATTTCCACATTGAAAAGGAGAAATGGAAAATTTTTGGTCCTCAATTTTATTGTGCTCCCATTTACGAAACCGATAAGGAGGATGAGGATGAAATTGGTCTTCCTTTCCCCTTAGGCACTACTTATGATGACATACCCATTGATACCCTTGGGAAGGAGAGTCTTCACCTTCCTTTGCATAAATAGGAGAAGTTAGAAGTGATCAATTTTTCTTTTAGAAGAAACCTAATCTTTGGTACTAAGGACATTGATAGGGCTCCCACTTCTCTTGAGTATGATTCTACATTCAAATCACTTGAGCCTTTAGATTATCATTTTAAGAAAGAGAAACCTATTGAATACAATACTTATTTCTCCCTTTTCCTATTGGTCAACATATTGAGTTCTCATCAAGTGATTCCCTTGCCCCCGGTCATATGATTTCAAGTAAATGTGAGCCTTTTCCCCCTCATGAGTATAGTGTCAAGGAAAATCCCTTCATTGAATATAATTTATCCCCTTTGACCCATCCTCAGGATTATGATCACTATGTGACCTCCCCTCCCCGCTGTGACCATCAAATTGAGGGACTTGTTTGTTGCGCTCCTTATTTCTCTCACCCTTTGTTCCCCTCTCATCACAACCATGTGACATCCTTGAAGCATGATATTACAAGTAGTGATTGCGATGAGGAGTTCTCGAGAGTCATCATTCGTTCCTGCATTATGTATCTAGAGGGGGAGACCTAGACCTCTAGAATGATCATTTTTATGTCTCCTAGGACCACCCTCTACCTTGAATGGAGATCATATTTTCCCGCCTCCCACCCGCTTCATTTTCCATGTGACTATGTCCACATTCAATTTCGGGGTTGCTACATGAGTAATCATATTGGAAGGCATATGTATATTGATGTGATTATATGTTGGTTGCACTAGCTTTATGATTACACTTAGTATTAACATTATTATATGCATGTTAGGGTAGGATGCATTGCACGTTGATTTTCTCATTAGAACTTGTTGCATATGATGTTTCCCATGATAGATTAGATTGCATATATATTGTTGGGCCTCAGTTTTGGTCTATTTTTGCTTAGGGAAACCTACTTAATCCTTATATTTTCCATCCATTTTCCATCACATCCATCTCATTTTGATGTATTTTATGCATATTCAGGTGTTTAATTTTAATTTTGCAATTTCTAGAAGTTTTTATGAAAATTGAGTTTCAAGTGCAATTTTGGACTGAATCAGAAATTCCCGTAATAGCTATGTGGATGACATGTTTGCAGGACACTTGGGCTCAAGTTTGATGCATGGATGGACAGCTTGGGAACTAGGACTAAGCTAACTCCACTTGGTTCGGCCAGAACAATCTTTATTAGGCCCGGTCAAGGCTGGTCAAACATGACTAGTCACCAGAAAATCCCTAGGAAATAGGGCAGTTTTGAGATTTTATGGGATTGACCATATTTCTTGGGATGAATTGGATGAGTTCAACTTAGATAGGTGGATATGAGTAGATATGAGTGTTAGAGATAATATAGATTAGTTTGTTTCATTAAACCTCTATTTAAAGCCAAGACTTTGATGGCTTTTGTAAGGGAATTTGTATGTAACTGTTGTATAATTTGAGTTGGGAGCTAATTTGAAGAACTTGTTTCATTCCAATTTGTTGTTCATGCTTGTTTGATTTACTAAAGTTGCTGTAGCTGAGATTTCTTCAAGTGTGCAAGGCAAGGGTGGAGGGCCCCCACACCAAGCTAAGTACACTTCTTGGTTCAATTTTCATAGTTTTCATAGACTAGTTTTTGTTTCAAATGTATTTAGATGTGTGATGATTGTTGAATGAATATTGGTTTAATTCTAATCTACATATGAAGGGACACACAAGAATTTAAGTTAAATTCTCCTTCTATTTGATCTTGAACTAAAACTGAATTTCATTCTCCTTTTCTTATTTGAAGTTATTTTATGCATTTCTGGTTTGAAGCAATGGTGATTGTGATATAGTAGGATTGTGAAGAAGGACAATCTGGACCTCCTTAGTTAGGAGCATCTTCTTCTACATCTTCTGCATCATAAACCATTGTTAATTAGTGCTCTTAGATTTATCTTCATGAAAGTAGTATTGTAGGGAAAGACAACCTGGTTCTCCTAAGTTAGGAGCCTCTTCCCTCATATATTACATAAGTGAATTAGAAATTGTTAAAATAGGTTTATATTTGTAATATGTACTTCTTTAAATCTTCAAATTTTATCTTCTAAACTTGATTATATCTGATGTCCATATACAGTGGATTTGCCTCCAAGTTTTACAAACCCGGATTGATAATTAAATACTTGTGTTAATTTAGTCACTAAATTAGCCCAACAGATATATATATATATATATATATATATATATATATATATATATATATATTGATTGCATATTTTATTTCTTTTTAGTTTATGGGCTAACATTAAGCATGGATGATCATTAGAAACCGTGAAAAACATGTTGCCCCATGGCTTTGATCTTTTACATGTGCAGATAATAGGTCTATAGTGACCAAGAGATTGTTGGAGTTCTTGTGACCTCCTGTTTGAGTAGCCTTGTCCACTTCTTCTAGAGATCACATCCCAATTAGAGCCAGATGTTACCCACCACTTTGTGGGTGACATCCCCAGGAGAAAGTTTTATCCATGATGAGCCTCAACCGATAACCAGAAGCCCCTTGATGTCTTCGACTAGCTCATTGTGCCATTTCTCTTCTGCCTGAGCCAACCATGTGGTCCCTCACCCACCTTATTGGTCGTATATTTGAAGGTGGGCCTCCCGAATCTGAAGGTATGTATTGTTATTTGATAATTGAGCATTGGTTTTACTTATCATGGATACATCTGGGTATGGATTAATGGGGGAATTTGGCGGAAGAGTGGGCTTAGTTTGTGCTCTTGTCCCCTTGATCTCTTTTGGGTTGTTACTTAGTCATGTGGGATCTCCTTTATTGACCATTTGGTTCTAGGGTGGTACTATTTGGGAAACCCCGACTTTGGGTGCGTGGTCCCGCTTCTTTAGTCACACATATTACTCCCTTTCCACTCACTATACCCCCATTCATCTTTTCTCCCACTTGGGTCCACATTCCCATTCTGGGTCCACACAGGGCTAGTCTCCCTATCCCTTTGCCCCTATCTTGGGTTAGGCCTAGAATGATTCCCCAGAGGTTGAAGCAATTAAAAGAAAAGGTGAAAAGCATAATTGGCCACATTTAACAGGAAACTATACCACAAAATGCAAAATATGGCCAGGACAAAATAATCATCATGTGGGCAAAATCCATTGCATGATCTCTACCCCAATCCATGGCCATCACCCTAGTTCCATAGGCCCTAGATGAGCCTCCTTTATCATTCAGGAATCCATGATTGTCCCAACCCCTAGAGGGAAATGAACCACCCTACCTAAAAGGGGGTAATCACTGTTATATCTTACACATCATGCTCTTGTACTTTGAACCCCAAGCAGTTAATTAAATAAAATTCATAAAAGGAAAAAGGTGTATGAAGAAGGGTGGAAAAATCAAGGTTGGGGCACCTCATGAACCACGACTGCTCCCTCCTATACATTACATGCCTAGGTGTGGGTTTCCCCATATCTAGCTACCCCTATGCTCCACTATGTGTTCTAGCACTGCCCCTCTAATTCCCTATTCAATCTCACTTATTTGTCACTAGCCACCCCCATTAGAGGGATGTACCTTGGACATACTATCACCTTTAAGGGTTGCAACCACCTAATAAGGTACTTGGATAATGCCTCTGGAGCTTGGAGACACTAGCACATGCCAAATCCCATTACGGAAGGGCATGCCATTATGAAGTGCCCACTTTGTTATCCATGATTTGTAATCTCTTTTACCCAATTATTTTGATGATTGATTGTATTGGAAGCCTAGGGAACACATTGGATCTTATGCAGGATTATAGGTGGTTTCCATTTGGTTTTGGTCTCCCTATATGGGATCCTAACCCCCATAGGTCTACATTGTCACATGTAGGGTGTGCATAGAGATCCATGGGCATCCACGGTAGCAGACAACACTCCAAGGATCTTCATGGATGCTCAAAAACTACTAGTGATACACTTTTGGGTGATGGTGATATGCTTGGTACATTATTCCCAACAGGCCCCCACAGGAGCCCCACACTCTTGGCAGGTGTCCCAGGACTTGTACGATGTCATGGCAGCGTTCATTCCACCACTTGGACCCTTTCAAAATATCTACAGGCATCTTTGATTCATATTGAGACCCATGGGGTCATTTCTGTGCCCTCAATCCCACTCAGAGCACCATTAGTATACTACTTGGAGAACAAGGGAACACCCCCTTGTCCATCATATTCTGAGGAATTTATTCCTCAATATGTCACTTTAGGATATTATTGGGCCTTTGGAGGGGCCCACGACATGTACATATTAGTATTTGGCCTCTTGTGAGGCTTATTTTTACACTTGTGAGCTTGTTTAGCTGGCTTGTCACCAATAGGGATTTTATTTTCACATTATTAGGGGCTAAATGTAGGCCATAGGCTAATTCGAATTCCTTAGGAGGCTATATATTGATGTTAGATACATTCATCCATATCATCACTTGACTTGGGATCTCTCTAATATAGAGAACTTCACATTTTTCCTTGGGGGATATTTTTTGGAGATGGATGAATTTTGATGTATGGATTTGGGGTATTTAACTTGTCTTGGAGCTTTGTCTTGTAAACAAAATTTTGGATGGATATACTCTTTAACGTTGTTAGTAAATTTTTATGTTATTACTCTTGTTGTTGCATACTATTAAAACTAGGGCTAGTTGTTGCATGATTGAAATGTGGAATTGAGCATGTTTTAGCTAATTTAATGTATGGGCCAATGTTATTAGAATGAAATATCCTAGAGATTATTTTTTTTGATAATATTTCATCGTTTTATTTGAAGTATAAATGCTTGAAGGCCACTTTTATTTTTTGTCTTTCAGCGTCAGTTGAAGCTGACTTTCTAGGCCTCCTTGATCAAGAAACCAAGTTCTTACTCATCATCGTCCTTGAATCCATATCCCCAAGTGAATTAGGCATTTATCCCTAAAAGGGTGGTCATCACCTTCTCCTTTTTACCTTTTATCACTTTTTCCCAGGTATATTCCTCAAAGGTCACCTAGGACATCAATTTCCCAGGAATTAACCCAAGGAAAAATTTTGATATTTTACAGGCTATTGTGTTGGTGGGTCCTCTCCCTTTCCTTCAAATTTTAGGCAATTCTAATGGTGTAATCTTTGGGAAACCCAAGCCCTAGCTCTAGGATTGAATTCTACCTAGGCATCCCCAAGGCTAGACCTCAACAGGATCATTTCAATTCTTGTTTGGTCACTTCTTTTCACCTTGTCCAGGATAGGAACACCATTGGTTGGTACATTCCATCCCCTAACTTGGGTTGGGTCCACTTGGCCCCATGTGGTCCCACTTCTTAACAAATATTCTTTGTCGATGACCATTTGGGAGTCCAAGTTTCCCAAGGATTATAGGGATTGAGAACCTCGTTACAAGCTTATGCTTTCTCCCTCAACCCTCCAATCCTCACCCCTTACCCATGGTGGACCAAGCTCCTTGCTTAAAGTGCAAGCAAGTTCCATTCTTCACTCCATCATGGGGAAAGAGTTGTTAGGGTCACTTCTCACCTATCCATTGACATATACTTTACAAGTGATCCCTACACTATTGGGACTCCTCCCATTAGTGAAATTTCATAAAGAGCATGGAGACTTTTTTGTGGTGATAGTGGACTGAGCCTCCACTAATTCCCTTAACCTTGCAATTGACCTCTTAGGAACCCCTTTACGTCCCCAGCTAGTTTGATTTGTAATAGTATCAAATTTGTAGGTTACAACATTGGGCCTTTATGGATCCTAAACTAAAATATTTAATTTTATTTATGTTGTGATTAGAAAATCAAAGGGTTTTCAAAAAGGTTTGAAGTATGGTTGAGGAGCACAATTGGAAGAATTCCATTGGATCGCCTAGAGGTGGTGAGGAACCTGATACTGAGATTGGAATGATGGGTGGAGGAACTAGTAATATAAATAACTAAGAATCTGAGATATTGCAAGTAATGCGTAGCTCGAAGGCATACTTATATAACATAAAGGCCAACTAATAAAGATTGTCTAAAGCTAAAGAAGACAGGAGGAGATTAATGGTTATCTATTGATAAAATGAGAAAAAAATAGAGTCAATAAGAAAATAACATAAACTCACAAGAAGAGAACTAGAGTGAATGAATAGACACAATTGATTCTATAACTTCTAGTGGAAGCAAGTCTCATGAATTTGATGAGGAAGAAGAATAGAGATCTGAAAGTAGTACTTCTATATCCAAGAAGAAGAGGATTACATCACAGTTGAAAGTAGAGTTTAAAAAGATTAGGCCTCAAAATTTTGATGGTGAATTCGAGGAATGGGAAGAAACATGGCTTCTTAATATGTCCAAGTGTTTCGAAGTCTATAATTATCCAAGCAATTTGAAGGCTAAATTGGAAACTTACCAGTTGACTGGTAAAGTAAATTTATGGTGGGAAGAGAAAAAAACTACAAAAGAAAGCAAAATTAAAAATATGACTTGGAAACTCTTTATAAAATACTTTAAAAAGAAATATCTACTTGAAAGGTATTTTTATGAAAAGACTAGAGAGTTCCACTTGGGACAATCTACCATGGATGAATTTGTAAATAAATTTATGAGTATGTTGAGATGTGTACCATACCTAAAGGAAGAAAATGATAAAATATGATTGTTCATTATTTGTTTTTATTTTTAATATAGGTAAAGGATTGAGTTTGATAATCCAAAGACCATGGATGACACTATAAGGAAGGAAAATTTGTGTTTTAAGCGGAACTAGAAGAAAGGTGATAACTCTAAAGGTTGGATGGTCAAGAAACTTAAGAAGTTCAGTACTAATAAAAAAGGGTTTAAGAAACCATCATTTTCAAACACTCTCAAAGGTAAACAAGGCAGAAATTATAGCAGAAGCGTGAACCAGCCAAGAAATTTGGGAAAGAAAAGTGGGCAAGGGGTTAGAGCAGCACATAAAATGTTTGTAAAAGAAACTAGACCATCGATTAAATTTTGGGGTTGTGTTGAAAATCATTTATGGAGAGACTATCCATAAAATCTAGTAAACAAAATGGGAATAGTAAATAGCCTGCAAGAATCCTCTACAACCAATGATATTTCCTACAACATTTCGAGAATTATTACAACACTAGATGGAAGACAGGTAGACCAGCGGTCCACTATGGTGGAAGTCCAAGGTAAAATTTCTAAACAAAATATTTCAGTAGTAATAGACCATCTACCTTAAGTTACATTCCCTTGCTATATTTGAAATGTGTGAACTTAGAAAGGAAAAATAAATCAAATATTGGTTAGTACAACTAGCCACAAGAACAAAAAGGAAAGTGATAGAAATAAGAAAGAAATGTTTATTAAACTTGAATGGAATGAATACTCAATTCAAATTGAATGTTTTACCTTTGGATTCATATGACGTGTTAATTGAGATGGACTGGTTAGAATCTCATAAAGTTTTGAATTTCCTAGAAAAATCTTTCATCTGTATTAATGATGAAGGAGAGGACTATGTAGTGAAAGGAGTACCAAGAGCTATTTATCTGAGGCATATTTATGCCTTTTAAACTGAAGAAATGTGATTGTAAAGGTTGTCAAATGTTTGTTGTCCAAGTTGAGGATTTAGTTAAAAGAAAATAAAAACCATCTTTAGAAGACTAACTTTTTTACAACAATACAAATATGTCTTTCATGAATAGATACCAGGACTTCCTCCAAGGAGAGATATAGATTTCACTATTGATCTCATTCTTGGAGAAGTTTTGGTGTCCAAAGCTCCATATAGGATGAGTATCCTTGAGATAATGGACATGAAGACTTAATTGCAAGAGATGCTAGATAATAAGTACATAAGACCTAGTGTGTCTCCTTGGGGTGCACCATTTTTATTTGTCAAGAAGAAATATGGGACACTATGGATTTGTATTTATTATAGACAGTTGAATAAAATGATGATTAAAAACAAATATCCATTACCCAAGATTGATGACTTGTTTGATCAAGTTCAAGGAGAATAAATATTTTCAAACAATTGATCTAAGGTTTGGATATCATCAAATAAGGATCAAGGATGAAGATATACACAAAATAGCATCCAAAACAAGATTTTGACACTGAACGTATGGTGTTATCATTTGGACTCACTAATGCACCAACAAATTTCATGTGCTTGATGAATAGTGTGTTGAGTCCTTTTCTTGACAATTTTTTCATAGTATTCATAGATGATATTCTGGTTTACTCAAAGAGTAATGAAGAACATGATCAGCACTTGCATATTGTTCTTCAAACACTTAGATATTGAAAAATGAAATTAGCTCAGGAAAATATATAAAGCACACATAAAAATTAGACACAAAATATTGGTGGAAAAGGCTTCAGCCTCATGGCTACCTCACGTATTCTATCTCATTCATTTTCATTAAAAATAATTGAATATAGCGTTATAAATAAATAGATGAGAGACAGTGTTCTCAAGATAGTGCGTGCTATCTTAGACACTTTTGGTTGAGATAATTTCTCCTTTGGTTGAGATAATTTCTCACCAGACACACACTAATATAGGAGTTACCTAAACTAACTCCTATCTTAGAGGAACAACCCAAGAGCTAAGCACAAATTCCTAACTTGGAATATTTAATTTATTTATTTACTTTTGGATTTATTATTGTTTTGTGAGAGAGGCTAAAATTCCCCCCCTTAATGATAAATCCAAATTAAGAACGAGGAACCATCTTCCAAGTTCTCATGTTGATCCTAAAAAACATTGCCTGAAAAAACTGCCAAAACTAGATGCTGGAAAAAACTCAAATCTGAAGAGAAAATGAATCAGTTGCATGCCTGATTCATCTTTGAATGTCACTTGACAACTCCATCATGTGCCAAGCTGCAAAAGGATCCAACTATCCTTTTCTTGAAAACATCATCCGGTGTCCACTGACACAATTTGATGAACGCCCACTGGCGTATTTGCTGATGATGATCGCCCACTAGTTGATGATGTCGAAAAACAACTCAATGTTGCTTTTGCTATGATGAAAGCTGCTCACTGTTGCTTTGTTTTTGGTCGCCCACTAGTGAATTTGCTGATGCTCACTGTTGATGAAAAATGCCCACTGGCTAATGAAGATGCCCACTGGCTGCTTCACTGATATTGTCGAGACTTTCAGTCTGACAACCACTTGTCAATTTCATTGACATTTTTCCCCTTTTGTTAGCTGAAAGGAGAGACAATATACTTCAAATTATATCTGAATTTTCCCCTTCAGGTGTAGGAGAGTTTCACTGTTGTACTCCCTTGTTCAATGGCATGAGAGTACCATCATCGTTTCATTGTTGGATGCACTATGTGTGATTGTAGTTGGTTGTAGAACTGAGACAATATTTTGACTATGGATGGCCATTCCCAAGGATCAATCCATTCATAATGTATCTTCAATCTCGCTAATTTTTGTTGGTTGCGACATTTTTCTGAGGAATGATTCTTCTTGCCATAATGGTTATAAGGATGGAGATCAAAACAGTGATCTTCCATATGACCGGTTCTTTGACAATGAGAACATTTCGGTTGGACTTCAACGTCAGGTTGCATGCAATTCTGTTTGTCTGCAACTTTCTCTGAACCTGCTGAGGTGAGTTGTGCAAGAAATCTTTCACTGACGAACTTAATTGGCTTGGAATAATCTGGTATATGTAATTTGGTGTTAACAGTGACATATCCTAAGCCTCGTCGATTCTTGTTATTTTGAATCTCTTCCTAGGGCTTGATGATGGGTTTGGAAGAAATTTGAATTTGATCGTGAACAACTTTGACACTTGAAGTTGTTTGGATGAGTGATTTGGAATCAACATCTTTATCTTCATTTGTATGGTTGAATGACTTGGAAGAATCACTCTTCTGTTGCAGCTCATCTCATTGTAGTTGCGACTCTAGTTGAAGGAACTCAATTGTTTCATGAGTTTGTTGTAGATGCCATGAGAGATCAGCAAGAGTTTCTTTGCTGATGTGCACCATGTCTTCATCACTGGAGATAATCAAACTGTGAAGAATGTTTAACAACTGAATATGTTGCGCCATATGAACTTTCTCACTTGAAATCAGGCTCTCTTGTCATAGATGTCATGCTTTGAACTATTTCCCTTGATTTTGTTACTTGCATGATAGGCTCGCTTGCTATGGGACTTGAATGGCACACTCACTTAATTTGTTGCTTATTACACTTGCTAGGAAAACTTGCTAGAGTTGTAGAACTTTCTTTCTTAAACTCTGGAATTCACGCTCGCTTGATGATGATCGTGTTTGCGTGAATTCTCACTTGCCTTACTTGATGACTCACTCTCACTTGAAGGAATAGCCATGCTCGCTTGATGTCGATCGCAACTTGCTTTATTGGTGTTAGAGTTGAACTTTTTTGGTTGCTTTGATGGTTGTTGCAATGAACTTCACTCTGGCTTGCTTTAAGGTTTGAATTTTGGGCAGATCTAGGACACAATCACCACAAATAATATGTCTTTATTGAGTATTGGGATCATCAACCTTTCATCTTTTACAACATTGCCACTGAAGCTTTCTCAAACAATGAGAATCTGATGCTCGCAAATTTTGGAAGCAAATGCGTTCAAAGAAATACCTGCACTAATTCAATCACTCTCAAAGTAAAAGATTACTTCGAATTACAATAATGATTTTCACTCAAACAAATATTCCTTATCTCTCCAAAATGTAGAAAGTTACTTCTTACTTCTCATTCCAAAAACTAACTTATCTCTCCAAAATATTACAAAATATACTCCTTTTTAAAATTCCATAAAACACTTTAATAATTTTAATCCCCCTTTTTTTCTAAATTCCATTAAAAAACAATTTAATGAATTTTATGGTCACTTTATCAAAAGTGAATTATTGTATTCATTTAAAATTTACATTTATCCATGTAATTCCAAGCTTCACACATACCTTTTCTCATTTTCTTCAAAATGTGTTTAGTCCTCACGCCAAACACCACTATCCTCGGGCTATGTACTTTCCGTAGCATTTTTCGATCAAGTTCAGTAAGTTTGAAGAATACCAAGTTCTAGTATCCGCTGGCCATTGTAGACCTTCCAACCATAGTAAGAATAGGATTTCAAAGAAACCAGAAGCGATGGGGCGGGGGAAAATCCAGATAAAGAAAATTGAGAAAACTACAATCCGGCAGGTTACATTCTGTAAGCGAAAGAATGGGTTGCTCCTTTGTTCAGATCTTTGTCACTGGATCTTCAATGTGTCGGGCGCATTCACTAAGTTTCCCATGCTCTCATTACCAAAACGTCGCCTGATAATGCTGTGAATGGCACTCACTGTATTCTTTTTTTTTTTTATCATTTAAATATATTTGATAACCTTTGGATTAGGGCGAAGTCTAGAATAGAAGACATGCAGCCAAGAATAGTGTCGAGCGCATTAAAATAACAAAGACAAGCATTTATAAAAATATCAGAGACATCCAAAAAAATAGAGACTTAAAAATTTTTGTCAATTCAACATCTCTCAGTTTTGGAGGCTCAACACTGGAGAGCAGGGCTTGATGGATTCTTTGATGCAACTAGTTCCATGCTAAACACAGGTTCCATGCTGTCAGTTTTCTCTCACACTTGCACAATTATGGGTTTTGAAGCATCACAAAAAGTATAACATCGTATCGTTGGATTTTTTCTATCGCATGCATATGGAGGCACTGCTGCTATCGCTCCAAAGGTGATCACTTTTATGATGTAGTGTACAATCACATCACCACGGATTCGTTAGAAGCTTCTCACAGATTCTTCCACACAAGTTGCTTCAACTTGCTCATCATAGTTCCACGCTGCAATAACATTACTTCTGTTGGGCGCATTTTATCTACTGAAGGTCTCGCTCCACGCAAAATAAATTTTGCAGATAAACATTCAGAATTAATTCTCCTTCGCACCCATGAGCCAATTATCAGATGCAAGCAATGGCTTTCTCTTGGCCTCAACAGACTTCTTTCCCGGAGTGACAACACTCCTTCTATGCACAATAATTTCTATTGATTTATGTGCCTCCCCACACAATTCCCATGGCACAGGATCACCGATGGGTTCAATACAACCTCACACAATGTTGAATACGAGTGCAGAAACATGAAGCCTAAACTAGGCTCATAGATTTTCCAGCAGGAAGACTGCAGTTTTACACTCGTTCAGGGTGATGCATTCTAACACAAATCTCAGCGCAACTTTCCACATAGTGTCCACACACAACAGATTTCCAACCAAAACTTCAACACAAGTTTTCAGCTTTGTTCAAGGCAATTCTGCATCTTCTCCTCCACGTAACTCAATGTAAGTCCCAGACATTGTCCTCCACGTAACTCAATGTAAGTCCCAGACATTGTCAACACAGATTCAACGCAGCTCAACACATGTTTCCATATGTAAATCCAAGATCTCCATTAGCTCTGATACCACATATTGAAAAATGAAATTAACTTAGACAAATAGATAAAGCAGAAATAAAAATCAGACACAAAATATTGGCAGAAAAGGCTTCAGCCTCATGGCTACCTCAGGTATTCTATCTCATTCATTTTCATTAAAAATAATTGAATATAGTGTTACAAATAAATAGATGAGAGACAGTGTTCTCAAGATAGTGCGTGCTATCTTAGACACTTTTGGTTGAGATAATTTCTCCTTTGGTTGAGATAATTTCTCACCAGACACACACCAATATAGGGGTTACCTAAACTAACTCCTATCTTAGAGGAACAACCCAAGAGTTAGGCACAAATTCCTAACTTGGAAAATTTATTTTTGGATTTGTTATTGTTTTGTGAGAGAGGCCAACATTAGAGAGAATGAGTTATACACTAAGATTAGCAAATGCTCATTTTACGAAGAACAAATTCAGTATTTGGGACATATAGTGTTTAAGGAATGGATTGATGTGGATCCAAAAAAGATTAGAGCTATTACTGAGTGGCCAGTACTTAAAGATGTAGTTCATGTCAGATCATTTATGGGAATAATATGTTATTATAGAATATTTATAGAGGGTTTCTCTAAATTAGCATATCCAATTACTTCTTCACAAAAGAAGCCGGGGGGGTGGGGTGTGTGGGGGGAGAATTTGAGTGGACTCATAAGTTCGAGGATAATTTTGAGAAATAAAAGTGGCTATTAAACACTTCTCCCATATTGAAACTAGATGATCTTAATAAATATTTTATTGTATCCATAGATACTTGTAAAGAAGGATTGGGAGGTGTATTAATGCAAAAGGGTCATGTAATAAGATATGAGTCTAGAAATTTTAAAGGTCATGAAAATAATTATGCTACACATGACCTAAACTAGCAACCATCATCCACGCTCTAAAAATGTGGATACATTACCTTATAGGAAGGAAATTTCGGTTAATAACAAACAATATTAGCCTCAAGTATATTTTTGATCAACCAAATCTAAATGTTAGGCAAGATATATGGTTATCATTCCTTAGTGAGTATCATTTTGAAGTACTACACATTAAAGGCAAAGAAAACAAAATTGTTGATGCTTTAACCAGAAAACTAAGTCAAATTGTCACCATTTCAGCAACGAGTTGGTAAATAGATTTAATAGAGAAGATAAAAGCATCAACAAATTTGGTTAAGAATACATCCATATTAAAAGAAAAATGTATAAAAATAAAGTGCTAGGTGAGGAATAAACTAATTTTTCAATAAAAAAATCAAGATTTATTGTTGTTCAAAGGTAGAATTTACTTACCCAATGATCCAAAATTGGAAAAAAAATGTTGTAGATTAATTACATAAGAAACCAATAGTTGGCCATCCTGGGTACCAAAGACTTATAACTATGTTTAGGAATTATTATAATTAGCCTAACATGAAAACAGAGACAACAGAATATGTGGCTAGATGTTTAGAGATCCAACAAGTGAAGGCTTCCCATCAACACCCAGTAAGGTTATTGAAACATTTGGCTATTCCATAATGGAAATGGGAAACTATATCCATGTATATTATTACTAGAATACCAAGAACTAAGAGGTAACATGACTCTATTATGGTAGTGGTAGATAAACTCAACAAGATACACACTTTATTTATGTTAAATCTACCTTTAAGGCTATTAATATAGTAGAAATATTTATGAAATAAATATTTAGACTTTAAGATATGCCAAAAGTTGTGATTTCAAAGCGTGATGCCAAATTCATTTCAAAATTTTGGAAGGGATTATTTGAAGGAATGGGAACAAAGTAAAATTTTGTACAACCTATCACCCTCAAACTGATGGTCAAATAGAAAGAACTAAACAGATCTTAGAAGATATTTGAAGGATGTATGTTATGGACATACCAACTAAGTGGGAAGTCTCCCTTCACCTAGTTGAGTTTTCTTATAATAATGGGTACCAAACTTCTTTGAAGATGAGCCCCTTTGAGGTAATGTATGGAAGAAGATGAAAAGTACCTCTAAGTTTGGATCATCATGAATATTGGTTAGTATTGGGACCAAAGATGTTAAAGGAAATTGAGGAAATGGTTAAATAGGTCAGACGGAATTTAAAAATAAAACAAATTTGACAAAAGAGTTATGCAAATTTGAAAAGAGTTTAGAAAGAATTCAATGTAGGAGATTATGTATATTTAAAAGTGAATCCAAATAAAAGCACACTTAGACTTGTCAATTGCCCCAAGTTATCACCTGGATATTTTGTACCCTTTTAAGTTGTTGTAGCTCGTCTTTCATTGTGTTCAAAATGCAAAAAGAACACAAAAAATCATATATCTCAAAAAATACTAAAAGAAAATATCATAAAAGAAAAGTCAAAGTTATTTGGATGGTGGTTTATTTTAAAATGAATGGGATTAATGTCAGATCGAGATGGTGCATGATCAAATTGATTTTATACGGTTTAGCTGGACGATGCAAAAAAGTAAAAAGTTAAATGTCGGACGGTTTTGGCGCATGATGTCATCAGTGGCATCATGCCTCCCCCAGTGGAGAAACTTGACATCACTATTAGCGTGAAGGTTATGGGTTTGGGTTCCCACGTAGAGGATTTGGTAGGTAAACAACTTTCTTTTGATTGACATCCAGGGTCTTCTGCAACATCACCCGCTGATGGGCCCGCTTACCACCATGGGTCCCCCGATGAATGGTAGGTGGATTTCATTGGTGTTATGGGCAAGCGAGTGAGGTAATTTAACCAAGAAAGAATGATTAGTTCATTCAACCCTTTTCCATGTCATTCGTCCATGTCATCTGACACCTCATTCTACACCTCCATGTCATCACCGCCACATCATCCTTCCCACATCACCAGTACGATATCATGTCGTACATCTATCCCTTTCACATTTAATTATGTTTTTCCCTCGCTTTTCCCATTTTTATGCTCAAAAATCACAAGTCATCCAATGAAAAGCAACCACTTGTTTTGTTTGATGAAATATTCAAAGAATATTGATCATATAGTGATCAGGTTATAAAATTATAAGGTTATACAGTCATTAGGTTATATAGTCATATTTATATTAATATTAAGTTATATAGTCATATATATTATTATTATTAAGTTATATGTCTTATATATTAATATTATTTTGTCATATAGAGTCATTAAGTTATATAATCATATATATTAATATTAATATATATACATTAGTTTTTAGATAATAAATTTATATAAAGTTTAAGTCATACTAAGGTTTATGATATTAAAATATTTATTTTAGTTTTTAGATATTGATATAGGCATTAGGCTTGATTGTTATTAATTCTAATATATATATATGAAGTTGTATAGACCTTAGGTTAGATAAATATTTAGTTATGTCTTTATGTTATTCAAATATTAATGTTATTAGGTTTATGATATAAAAATATAAAAATATATATTCTAGTTTTTAGATATTATTACCATTAATGATTTCAGGTTATTTAAAGTTTTTTATCATGATATATATTAGTTTCTAGATAATTATATTATTTTAAAAATATTTAGTTTAAAGATTTTGTTTTAAAGTTATTAAATAAATAAGATTAATTTATTAAAATTATAATCAATAAATAAAATTTAAAATTAAAATTAGGTTTCATTATTTATTTCCTGCCGACCTGTGCTTTGCCTCTATTATTCTACCCTCATGAGTATTTATTTCCTCCTTCTGGCTCTTCTTTTATCATCTTTCTCTTCATCTTTCTCTTTTCCCTGATGATGGATCCCATTTGGGATTCGAAACGTTGGTGTAAAAACTCCATTACTGTGGGTTCTCCGATCAAAAATTCAAATATTGTATTTTTTAATGTAATTATTTTAATTTTAGAGTTTAAGTCCCCAGGAGCACTGAATATGGCTTAGATTAGTTTCTAAAAGTAGTTTTAGAAGTTTGTGGCAGTTAACAGTTTTTATAACTGTCATCTTTGTAATGTTACCACAAAATGACTTTGGAGAACCATTTTTGGGGTTCTGAATATGGACTTTAGAGAGAAAAACTTATGTGTAATATGCTTATCTTTTCTTGGAGATTGAATAAATTTTTCAAGGTGATTCCAAGTAGTTTTTGGATATAATATGTGCCATTGTTCATTGTAAGTCATTTATTGTTCCTTCTTCTTTTCGAAAAGTGTAATGAAGTTGTTGGTTGTTTTCATAATATAGATTTACCAAAATCACAATTTCTGTAATTTTAAATGAAATAACCTTAAATTGCACTCCACTTTCTATACATTCATTTTATGAATCTCTTATATATTCTACTAAGGTTTAAAATAAAATATTCTGTAGTTTCAACCTTCTGTTTTGAACCTTCTATCATTTCTTTTTATCACCCAACTTTAAATCACTTTCATACTCAGTGAGGCCATCTTGAAAGATATTTTTATCCCAATAAGATTTCCTTAACATTACCTATGGAACTCATCTCTAAACAATCATAATGGGACAACAAATCACATTTACTATATTTTTGTATAGATATCTTAGGCACTACCATCTTCTTAGCTAGAGGTTGTCTCTAGTGTAACAACATATTTTTGTGTCGTTATTGGGGAGTGAAGAACAAAGTTATTTTTCCTTGGGCCTGTTTTGAAAACCATTTCATTGTTTGGTGAGCAAAGAAAGTTTTTTGGCTGAGTTTTCTTGCCAAGTAGCAGTACTGGCTCCAAGAAGGCCTCATAAGAGGTGAGACACCTCACATCAAAAGGCCCTAATCTTATTCGATCTCGAGAAATTATTTTCTCAAATGGTTTGGAAGGAAAAATTCCCAAAGAATCCAAGTCCTACTTTGCCTACTCCTGGTACCAGTTCCTTGTCTCAATATCCCAGAATTATTCATCGAGAAGAAATACCAAGATTAGGTCCAACCTCCTTTGTATATTGAAGATGAACCAAAAGAAGTAGTGGAAAAGACTCTTAAATTTCAAGAGAACCAATATTTTACTTTATGAGAGGAAGAAGGAGAAGAAATATATGAAGAGGATTTAAATCTTGAGTCCCAGATTGCATTAGATGATGAGGGGATTTATGTGTATTGCAAAAAATTTACAGATCTGGTGTAGGCGTAATTTCATAAGAAGTATGATCTCAGATCAAGGAAGAGACCAAGTACTCAAGATCATAGGGAGGAACAATCGAAACATCCAGCTCAGTAGTTAGTACAAAAATATGATGAAAAGGGAAAGTAGCCTCTCAGAACAATTTCTGTTCAAAAAGGAGAAACTTCTAAGAGCCAAGAAATTAAGGTCAGACAAGAAAAACAAATTCAACAACCTGTAGTGAATGAACAAAATGTGCAAAGAGTGAAGAAGAGTAGATTCAAGCCGCAAAGGAGATTCATTCTTTCAGTATTAAAAAATAATTAGAGAATATTAAGATAACCATTCCATTTACTGATTTGGTGAAACATTCTACTTACAAAATGCAGATTTCATATTTTACCAATTTATCTCAAACAAATGATGCAGTAGATACAATGAATTTGCAAGAGAGACCAGTGGTGATGTTTGGCCCTCATGTATAAGAACAAGATTCCTCTACTCCTCATTTTTATATTTCTCTTCTAATGCATAATTTCATTCTTCATAATTGTATGCTAGATTCTGGGGCTTCTCATAGTTTAATTCCTCTCTCATTGATGAAGCAAATAAACC
Organism: Pinus tabuliformis; assembly: GCA_031772625.1. Classification (NCBI taxonomy): domain Eukaryota; kingdom Viridiplantae; phylum Streptophyta; class Pinopsida; order Pinales; family Pinaceae; genus Pinus; species Pinus tabuliformis. The sequence continues at coordinate 392,297,178 of CM062814.1, read as the reverse complement.
TCCAGATCACTAAACCATACAAGGATTTATATTCCTTTGATTCTAAAAAAGTCAAGTGTGTTGGGCTTATTAAAGACCTTATGGTTTCTCTGGCTCAAATTCCAGCCAAAAGTATTGTGATGGATGTAGTAGTTGCAAATATCCCAGCCCGATTTGGAATGTTGCTTTCTAGATCTTGGGAGTTAAACTAGGAGGAGTATTGAAGCTGGATTTCACTTATGAAATCATTCCAATATTTGGTGGAGAAGAAATAAGATTGTACAGGGAGTCGAGGTTTGTTAAAACTATTACAAAGGAAGGTTCTAGTAATTCTCCTATTTATAGTCAGGAGAAAGATGATTTTTCTTGTTTTATGTTGCAAGTACATGAAGAAATTGTTGAAGGTACATAGGTGCAGGTTTCTTCAGCAGTCCAAAACAAAGAAGCAATAGTATGTGGAGTTTGAAGTCATATTTTGGTGGAGCATATTCAAAGGAAGGGAATGGTGTAGGTATCCTTTTGCTTTACCCAAAAGGTGAGATCATTCCCCTTACTTACAAGTTCAAATTTGACTCTACCAATAATATAACGAAGTATGAGGCTCTAATTTTTGGTCTGTAAGCTGCTAAGAATATGAAGATAGAATGTATTTCTTTATTTGGAGATTCTGAATTAGTTTTGAAATAGATCAGATGGCAGTGTCATACAAAGAACCTAAGGCTTAGATTTTATTGGAATGAAGTTTGGGATTTGGTAGATAATTTCTTTGCAGCTTTTAATATTCAGATTTTTCCAAGTGAAGGTAATATATTGGCTAATTCAATTGTAGTGGCAACCAACACTTTTAAACCTCCACAAAATCCAAAGTTGAAGTATGAAATTAAGGTTCAAAACAAACCTTGTATACCAAACAATGTTAAATATTGGCAGGTATTTGAAGATGATGAACAAATCAAAAGATTTTTGGAAGTGGTAGGTGAATTTTCTAATTCAGAGATTGATCAAGAAATAGAAGCTAAAAATAATGCAAAGGAAGGAGTCAATGATGAATCACAATAGAAAAATTCCATGGTTGGTCAAAAAATTGTTTAATTGAAAGGTAATGTGATTCCCAAAGGTTTGGTACCTTTGGAGAAATTTTTTGATGCAAATGATGTTCCAGTAAATGTCAGTAAGCAGAGTTGGGAAGATAATGTTTAAGATTATAGTCTTGGAACTGATCAACAACCCAAACTTGTAAAGCTAGTAAAAGGAATTTTTAAATATTATAAGCACAGGTATGTAGATATGTTTAAAAGGTATTCTGATTTTTTGTGTGGTCTTATGACAAAGACATTATCCAACATAAGAGTCCTTTGAAGCTAGGAGTCAAACCATATTAAACAAAAGTTAGAAAAGATTAATCCTTTTCTTTTTCATTAAATAGAAAAGGAAGTGAAGAAATTGTTATAGGAAAAAATAATTGTTCCTTTGAGATACTCAAACTGGGTTGCTAATTTAGTTCCTATGAGGAATAAAAATGGGGAAATCATATTATGTATTGATTTCTGAAATCTGAATAGAGCATCACTGAAGGACAATTTCCCTCTTTTGAAAATGGATCATATTTTCCAGAGAGTCACAAGATCTTCAATGTTATCCATGATTGAAGTATTATCAGGTTACAATCAAATTGCAGTGCACCCATATGATGAGAAGAAAAGAATTTTCACAACTCCATGGGGAACTTTTATGTATGAAAAAATTCCATTTGGGTTGATGAATGTTGGTGCAACCTTTCAGAGGGCTATGGATATAGCCTTTGTGGGAGAAAATAATAAATTTGTGGTCATATATTTAAATGATATTACAATATTTTCCAAATCTGATGAAGAGCATCTAGAACACCTTTAGCAGTCATTTGAGAAGTGCAGAAAATATGGATTGTCACTAAATCCAAAGAAGTATCATTTTGCTTTAAGAGAAGGCAAATTGTTGGGGCATATCTGTTAGGTCCCTATACTACTAGTGTAACCCCTTATTGTTATTAGTATGACCCCTTATTATATTGTTGTACCCATGTAGTCTCGATATTGTTACTATTGTGCCCAATAGAAGTCCACTATTGTTATTATTATGCCCTTACATTATTATTGTTATGTCGGCTCTGATACCAAATGTTATGAAACCAGCTCACAAAAAGATAGAAAAGATAGTTGAATGCCTTAGAATTCAGCCTCTTCGAGGGGGAAACCTCCTTTACATTACACAAATGAACAATTCTTGGATGATACAAATGAAAAGACCTCCTTTCTATGTATAGGAGTCTAAAGGGTCATAATATAATTAGAGCCGACATAACAATAATAATGTAAGGGCACAATAATAACAATAGTGGGCTTCTATGGGGCACAATAGTAACAATATGGGGACTACATGTGTACATCAATATAATAAGGGGGTTGTACTAATAAAAATAAGGGGTTACACTAGTAGTGTAGGGGTCTAACATGCCCCTCTCCTTCAAAAAGTGTTGTCCTCAATGCTTTAGTAGTTCTTGATGCTTATGTATAAAATTCTTGTCCTCCCATGTGGAATATTCAATGGGTAAATTCTTCCACTTGATGAGATACTCTGAAATTGATCGATTTCGTAGTTGTCAGGTTCTTATTTCTGTGACTGCTCCAGGTTCCAATATGATTTTTCCTTCCTCTTCAAGTTTTGGCAATATTGTTTGAATTGAGATCTTTTGCAACTTTTGAATGAGTGGCCATACTTCTTCGTCCTTCTTCCATTCATCCCTTGCTTCGTTTATCCAATCTGGTTGGATAATAGAAATAGAAAAAAACAATGCTTCCACATCCTCATCCTTTCTTGAGAGTGCATCTGCAACAAAATTTTGCTTCCCTCTTCTATAGATGATGTCAAAGTCATAACCCAACATATTTGTGACCCATTTTTTCTGTTCTTCTAAAGATAATAGTTGTTCTATAAAGTATTTAAGATTATCATGATCCATTTTTACCTTGAAGTGTCTTCCCATTCGGTAAGGTTTCTTAAATGCATGTAGTATTGCCAACATTTCCTTCTCATAAATAGGTTTCTTGAGATGTAGCAGTAAAAATACCCAATCACCTACATCAAAACATTTTTCACTACGATGTTGATCTACCTGTTGTCTCATTCGATTTTGCAGCAAATTCACGTTATCATTTAAAAGTTGGAGAACTTGTTGTTGATGCTCAATGTGATCTTTCACTGTTTGAACCTTTTTCTTCTTGATATGTCCTTCTATCTTGAGAGTTTGAGGAGTGGTAATTTCTTCCAATGCTTTACAAGATATGGTCGGATTCATTTCTTCTTTCTCTGGGGTTGGGTCCTGGCATATATCCTCTTCTTTTGATGTTTCTTGATCCTTTTCTTCCTCCTCTTCATAATCTATGTAAAATAATTTCTTCTCATCACACTTGTGACTTTTAGTGCATTTGCTATCACAATTGTAACAAAGCCCTTTTTCTCTTTTTTCTTTCAATTGTTGTGGTGTAACCCTTGTAGGTTGTGGAAGGCTAGGAGAAACAACACTTCCATCTTTATAGTTGTGAGGGGTAGAATTCGTTGTTGCCATAATTTTTCTTTCCACTTTGTAACAAAGCCCTTTTTCTCTTTTAATTGTTATGGTGTTGCTCTAAAGAAGGTGTTTCTCTTTGTATTCTCATAATGTGCTATAATTTCCTCCATGAAAATTGACCACATAACAAGTTGTTTACGAGAACAAAGCCCTTTATACCATAAAAATTGATCTTGTTCTAAATATGAAGATGCAATACATACCTTTTCCAATAGTGGTACACCATGTAGATCAAAATATTGCTCCATCTGTAGTATCCAATTTACTATATCCTTTCCATCAAACTTCCTCATATCGCCTTTTCTTGATTTCAGGAGCTCAATCTTACAATGACTGTAAATCTGTACTTTCGGATATTCCAGTATTGGAATTGCGATCTGCAGTAGCCCTCTGCGTCCTCTTTCCAATGCCATCAGTATGATCGAATTTAGATTCTCCAAGAAAGAGTTATGCACAATTTCCCAAGATGACTTGATTATATACCTTTTTAGAAGAGCGAACTTGTATGAAGTGCCATGTGTTATTGTTTTGACCTTAGTATCTGAAAAATATACACAATAAACTACAATCTATCCTCTCTCTGTAACTTCTGAATGACTTTCCACTCCTTTGGGCATATCGATATATGTAAGGCCTAATGTTTGGAGGAACACTTCGTGGAATCAAATGAATATCATGATCATGATCATGAATAGGCGGGAGGCCTTTGGGAGTCTCATGTTAGGCCCTTATACTACTAGTGTAAGCCCTTATTGTTATTAGTACAAACCCCTTATTATATTTTTGTACCCATGTAGTCCCCATATTGTTACACTAGTAGTATAGGGACCTAACAATATCATATCAAAGGAGGGAGTCATAATTGATCCAAAGTGAGTGGAAGCAATTATTAATATATCTTTGCCTAGAAATAAAAAGGAAAATCAAGCTTTCTTGGGAAGAATAAATTTTTTCATGAGATTTATTCTACTATGCAGAGATTGTTAAGGATATTATTGATATGCTATAGAAGGATGCAGAGGTTAAATGGACCCTAGCAATCAAAGATTCTTTTACAAGAATTCAAAAGGATTTTTGAGAAGCACATGTTTTGGTAAGTCCTGATTACCAAAAACTATTCCAATTTTTTTCTTTTGCTTCACCTTCTATTGTTGCAGTTGTTCTTTTATAAAGAAACCAAGACAATAAGGAGCATCCAGTAACATTTTCAGCAAGGTATTGAGAGATGTTGAGTTAAAGTATAACATTTTGGAGAAATAAGCCAATGCTCTGGTTAATGCCTTGAAGACTTTCAAAACATATGTTTTGCAGTCTTAGATTAATTCATATGTACCAAACTCAGTTGTTAAGGATGTGTTTGTTGAAGAAAATGTAACTAGGTTTGGGCTTCATAAATGTACTTTTGATATTTGTATTTATATGAGAAAAGAAATATTATTCTTGTTATATTTATCAATGATTTTCTTGCTCATTGAAATAGGTCTAGCACATGTCAAAGTGTTATAGGTAAGTCAAAGAGTCAAAATAAAATGTTGAAGACCCTTAAGGGCATGTTACACTATGTATACATTTGTATAAGAGTCAAAGATACCCCTCCAAGCTAAGTCACAAGTCCTCCATGCAATGACATCACAAAAAGAACCAATTCTGAAGAAGAAAAGTCAAGTCAGCCTACAGTCTCATAATCAGCCTCAAGTCGACCTAAAGGAGGGACATACCTCTATATATAAAGGTTTCTCACTACTCCAATGAAAAATCAAGCATACCTCTGAAATCAACGAGCAAGAGGAGCCGAGTAAAGGGTGAAGAAGGAAAAGTATAAGGAGCATATAGTGCAGTGAAGAAGGAGCAGACATAACTGAAGTTTAAAGGATTTTTTTTAGGGTGAATTGTAGTCACACGTGTGAGGAAAGGAGGGTTGTTTGTAGTCACTACAACAACAAAATCACAATTTCTCATTTCTCATTGTTTAGGCTAGAAACTTAGGCCTATAAGGCCTCCTACTCAAGTGAAGAAGAGTCTCTCTCAATTGAAGGAGAAAAGAGTCAAATACACAAAGAAACCCTACACACATGCAAGAAACTAGGGTTGCAGTGTTGTCATATCAATTCTAAATCTACACATCAAAGAAGAAGCTCGGTTGGAAAAGAGAAGGAAGGTATCTTCATAGGTGAACTACCTCACCAAGGATCAAAGATAAGTATCTCTTCTAGAGCTCACACAACAAGGTCTATCATCAGTTGCTAAGAAGAAGAAGAAGGACGAAGTGTTGGGGAATGAAGTGCTGGAAGAAGGAGGAGAAAGTGTTGGGAAACAAAGTGTTGGAAGTAGGAAGGACTTGACTTGTGCTTGGAGGATATTCTTGTCAAGGGTATAGGGTTTTACATTTATCAATAATAATATTCAATAAGAGAAATTTACGAAAGGGTTTTCCTCTCTAAGAGAGAGAGGTTTTTCCCTAGCAGAGAGACAATATCTTGTGTTCTTGTTTCTTTTGTTTTGGTAATGGTTTGATGAAGTAAACACACACACAATAATAATAAGAGAATAAGAGTGAGCTAACAAGATAAATTGTAAAAGTGCTTCACAAATTGTTATCTAGTCTAGAATAATCCTATTATACCTAATTTCCCTATATTCTTCAACACAGGATCGCAACTAAGGTGACTCATCAAGGAAGTACATCTCAATAGCATCTACAAGGTTGAATCGTCAAGCCAATAAATCTCAAATTCATCAAGAACAAGAAGGTCTACCATCTATTATTCATAAAGGAAGACTACAAAGCAAGAAGAGAAGCATTTCATATAAAGGCACCTACAAGAATATCAAGACAAAAAGGAACCTACTTTAGTCTACACTAAATTACGTCATCTATAAAGGCAAAAACACTACAAGTCAAGCCTCACTCTCTAAGCATATCCCATCATCAAGCAAGTCTATTTGAAGGGGGGAATATGAAGATCATAAAGATCGAAGAAGGAAAGCCATCAATTCTTCAAGAAGAAAGCAAGACTACTACATCACAAACTCTATCAAGTAAGTATATATGTTCCCTCTTGAACATAAATCAATGTCTTTTTACAAGGAAAGAAACAAATTGGTTGGAACTACTAACTTCCTTGCATGGAAGAAGAGGATTGATTTACTTCTCAAGGAGAATGAAATTTTAGACCTCATCAAAGGGAATATCACTATCCATGTTAAGGAACAAACTCAAGTCTTAGCCAAGTACAATAATCATGAGAGAAGATCTCAAAGGATTCTAATAGTATCTATCAAGGACTCTCTCATTCCTTATGTCTCCAAATTTGAAACATCAAAATAAATCTATGATAAACTAATAGAGCTATTCTCAGTAAGCACAACTGGAGAAGTGATATCTCTATGAAATGATTTGTAAAAAATGAATATATCAAAGGAAGGAATGGCTCCCTACTTTGTTGGAAATAATACTGCTGCAATATGTCTCTATCTTCTTTCAAGAAATTCTTTTTACAATGATTTTGTACTGGTGCAGTCCTTTACCAGCACACAGGCTGCAACCTGCAGAGAGCTACAACTCTCTCTCGTTTTCCAGTCTCTCCTGGAAGGGAGCTACAACCCCCTACTTCTTTTCATGAAGAATCAAATGATCAACAAGTATACAACAGATACAGTCTACTACAGATATCAGATCAGTAATTACAGAAACAACCCAGAACACCTTATGGACAGAAATATACAGTCAACAGATCATCTTAAGACAGGGACGCATATTTTCTTTCTGTGGCCTGCGACTGGACGCAGTGTACCTTATGCTGTTCTGCGTGCAGACGCACTGTTCCTCTTTGCTTTTCTGCGACCGACGCACACAGAAACACTATCGCGCCGCGTCTTTCGCTTCAGAGACGCACCCAATACCACAGTCGCGCCGCGCCCTTTGCCTCAGAGACGCACCTGAGCCTTTACTGTACTGCGTCCCGGCGCACTTTCCCTTCACTGAATTTGCGTCCCTTCAGATATAGAAGATAAGAGGACTTCAGAACCAACCCAAACACTCAGATCCACAGATCTGATCATGCGCCATATAGATCGTAGTCCATTAGAAGATTCGCCCTTATAGATTTGGACTAGATCTCACCAAGAGATATTCAACCAAGATGATGCTTAATCCAAATGAACTCCTTTGCTTTATATAGGCAAGCTTCTCCCCAAAGCGTGGAACAATACCACGAGCCGACACCATAGAAACACAAAACCGTCGGCTAGATACCACACAAGAAACCCCCACGTGCTTTTCTCTGCCTTGAAATGTGTGCACTGGGCGGACGCACCTCCTGAACGGCTGGCCTGCGTCCCTGGACGCGGGTTCTGCATGGTCTACCTGCGGGGACGCACTTGCTGAACATATTTTCTGCGTCCTTCTTGATTTATCACCTGAATGAGTTTGCCATCAAGGACAACACCTGAATCATAATGCCAACAAACTCCCCCTTTGGACTTGATGGCAACCACATAATCTTCAGCTTCATCATTCTCCCCCTTTGACATCAAGGGCAAAGGGTATGCTCCCCCTATGCTCATGCTTCTCCAGATCTGTAACCAGAAATCCATCATGAAGGAGACAGAGACATATTGCAGCTATTTCCAAGATCTCCTTCTCCATAATGCCAACAATGCATTATGTGCTCCCCCTGAGCTTATACCATCAATAGGAAGAGGATCAATAGTGAGATGATGCATCAACAACCCCCAGCTTTTGCCTGAGGTATTCAAAAGTGTCCCTGGGCAACGGTTTGGTGAAAATATCAGCAACTTGTTCCTTAGAAGGAACATACTCCAACTTGACCTTCTGTTCAAGTACTTGTTCCCGAAGAAAATGGTACTTGATTGGTATGTTCTTGGTTTTTGAATGCATAACCGGATTCTTTGAGATGCTGATTGCACTTGTGTTGTCACATAAGATAGGAATAGGAGGTGTACAAGTGATTTGATAATCCTGCAAAGTCTGCATCATCCAAAGAAGTTGGGTGCAACAAGATGCAGCAGCAACATATTCCGCTTCAGCTGTAGACAAGGCAATTGAACTCTGTTTCTTGCTGAACCAAGATACCAGTCTGGGACCCATAAAGAATGCACCACCACTTGTGCTTTTCCTGTCATCCACGCTTCCGGCCCAATCTGCATCTGTATAAGCATGAAGAGTGAGATCTGTATCTCTAGGATACCATAGGCCATAATTTTGAGTCCCTTGAAGATATTTGAAGATTCTCTTCACTGCTTGAAGATGAGTCTCCTTTGGATTTGCCTGAAACCTTCCAACTATTCCAACTGCATGCATGATGTCTGGTCGGGTACCTGTCAAATATAGTAAACTTCCAATCATAGATCTGTAGGTTGGTTGATGTACTGCTGCAGATTCATCATTTGCACTGAGACTACATCCTGTGACCATGGGTGTACATACTGGTTTTGCATCTTCCATGCCATATTTCTTCAAAATCTGCTTGAGATACTTGGTTTGAGATAAAAAGATTCCTCCTTTCTTTTGTTGGATTTGCAAACCAAGGAAGTATGTCAGTTCTCCTAGCAAGGACATCTCAAATTCTTTCTGCATGACCGAGGCAAAGCTTTGACTCATAGCTTCTTCATTACTGCCAAAAATAATGTCATCTACATACACAACAAGTATTAGTAATTTGTCATTTTCAACTTTTATATAAAGATTGCTATCTGCTGAACCTTTTGAAAAACCTTGTTGATGAAGATATTTGTCCAACCGGTAGTACCAAGCCCTTGGAGCTTGTTTGAGACCATAGAGAGCCTTTTTTAATCGGCATACAAGATTTGGATCGTTTCCAAGAATGAAACCATCTGGCTGTTCAATGTACACTTCTTCATCCAAGTCTCCATTTAGAAAGGCTGATTTCACATCCATTTGAAATACTTTGAAGTTCTGACAACTTGAGAGAGCAAGAAACATTCGGATGGCCTCAAGTCTTGCAACAGGAGCAAAAGTTTCTTCAAAGTCTATTCCTTCTTGCTGTGCATACCCTTTACAAACAAGTCTGGCTTTGTTTCTAATTACTTCTCCATTTTCATTCAATTTATTTTTGAAAACCCATTTTGTTCCGATAACATTCTTATCCTTTGGTCTAGGAACCAGCTCCCAAGTGTTGTTCTTTTCGATTTGCTCAAGTTCTTCATCCATTGCTTTCACCCAACATTCATCTTTGCATGCCTCTTTCACATTTTGTGGTTCAGTAGAGGAGAGTAATGCCAAATAACTTGAAGCTTCTGCAACTGTTCTTCTAGTTTGTATACCTGCTTCTTTTTGTCCCATGATCTGAGATTCTGGATGGTTCTTTTGAACATATCTAGATGGAGTCTTTTCTTCTATTCTTGTTCTTTCTTCTGCTTCTTCGTGAGGTCCTTCTTGAGATTGTTCTTGCGGTTCTTCTTCTTCATCATTCTGTCTTTGAGGGTAGCTTTCATCTTCTTCAATGTCTTCACGATGTATTTGCCTAGGAATGTATCCCTTCTCATCAACCACTACATCAATGCTGTCAACAATTCTGCCAAGTCTTTTATTGTAGCATTTGTATGCTTTGCTATGTGGAGAGTAGCCAAGAAGAATTCCTTCATCTGCTCTAGGATCAAGTTTGCCAAGCTGCTCCTCAGTATTCTTGATATAGCATTTGCTCCCAAAGATTTTGAAGTGCTTTACCGAAGGAGTTTTACCACTCCAGAGCTCATGAGGAGTTTGAGTGCTGTTCACTCGGACATTTGTCTTGTTGAGAATAATAACTGCCGCATGTGCAGCTTCACCCCAGAAGGTTGCAGGAGTTCCTGATTCATCAAGCATAGCACGAGCCATTTGCTGGATTGTTCTGTTCATTCTTTCCACTACTCCATTTTGCTGAGGAGTTCTAGCTGTAGAAAATTCTCTCCTTATCCCATGTTCATCACAGAAATCGAAAAATTCATTTGAAGTAAATTCTCCACCTCTGTCGGATCTGAGGCACTTAATTTTGTGACCTGATTCATTTTCAACCAAAGCTTTGAAGGATTTGAATTTTTCGAAAGCTTCATCTTTGTGCTTCATAAGTCCTAACCAAACAAACCTGGAGAAATCGTCAATAAATAATATCAAGTATTCCTCTCCTCTAGGTGTTCTTTTTCTGAATGGTCCACATACATCTGTATGTACTAGCTCAAGAGGCATGCTGGCTGATCCTTCTTTCTCTGGAAAGTTAGTTCTGGTCTGTTTTCCAAACTGACATGATCTGCATATGGTGTTGTCAGGAATTTTGATATCTGGAAGATCGCGAACTGCCTGATATTTGCAAGCTTTCCTTATTTGTGAGAAGCTTAGATGTCCCAACCTTCGATGCCATAACCAGTGCTCTTCCTCCTTGCTTAGATAGCATTGTTGTTGTCCTTCATCAAATATGTATAGATTATTTGGAGTTCTTTTTCCTTTGAGAACTGTTTTACCTGTATCAAGATCACGAACAAGACATCCATTTGATCTGAATATAACCTCGGTTCTTTGATCACACATCTGGCTTACACTTAGAAGATTATGCTTTAGTCCATCAACAAACAAAACATTTCTAGCCTTAACATCTTCTTTTAAAGGAGCAATACCTTTTCCTTTTATAGTTGCAGGAGTATCATTTCCAAAAGAGACTTTCTTTCCCTTTTCTAAATTAGAATAAGATTCAAGTTTTTCTTTATCACCTGTCATATGCTTTGAACATCCACTGTCAATGTACCATAGATTTTCTTGTCCTTCTGCATAGAATGCTATCCCACATCTTTCTGTTTGAGGTTCCTTTATTTTCCATGTTTTGGTGCCTGAGGCTTGTTCCTTTTTTTGTTCTTGTACCTTTCTTTCCGGAAACCTGCTTCTGCATTCAAAGTCTTCATGTCCAAAATTATTGCAAATAGAGCATTCAACTTCATTTTCAAGAGCTGAAAAGTTGTTATAGGTCCTTTTTGTAATCCCTGTCATACTTCTTTGTTTTTGAGCTTCCCTAGTCATGATTGTTTTATACGCAACACATTGAGCTGCTTTGTGACCAAAGTTATGGCAAGAAAAGCATTGTCCATTGAAGAAGTTTCTGCGATTAATGAATCTACCAGCCAACTGATTGTAATTTCTATTTTCATCTATTCTTGAACCAAATTGGGAAGATTTTACCTGTGGCTGGTTGTGGCTTTTGTTCACCCTTAAGCTGGATTGCCCCTGATAGTTTTTGTTTGACGTTTGTCCCTGCTTTACCTGATGATCTTCCTTGTGCTCTTGCTCATTTCTTCTTGCTGCATCAAGATAACTTTTTGAAGTGGATGCTTGAGAAGTTTCTCCATTATAGCCCAGACCTGTCTTATTTAGTGGAGACCGCTGCACACTGATAATCTCATTCAAAGTTTCAGATCCTTTGACAAACTTGAGATTAATAGTTTTTGTTTTCTCAATTTCTTTTCTAAGACCAACAATTTCACCTTCTAATTTTTCAAGATGTTTTTCCTTTTCATCAATTTGAAATTGTAGAGTATCAATAATCATGTTCTTTTCTTCTATACATCTCTTGAGTCTAGTAATTTCATCATAAAGGTTATCCACATCTACAGCATCCTCATAATCATCATCTTCAAATGCCATTAACAATCTATATTTGTTACCTTGTTCATCTTCATCACTGTTTGATAAGCCATCACTATCTTCATGGGTGTAGTAGCTTTTCTTATTTGCACTCTGTTTCTTGTTCCATCTAACTGGTTCCTTTCCTTTATCCTTATAAGAGCATTTTGCAGCATAATGACCTACTCTTCCACAAGCAAAACATTTGAAAGGTAGCTTACCTCTGAACCTTCCAGAACCCCTTTGAAGATTTCTGACAAAATTTGATTCTTCTTCCTCTTCTTCTGGAACATGACTTGCTTCATAGTGATCTTCTTTGCCTGATGCTTTAAAAGCAGCTTCCCTTCTGTCTGATGGACCTCCCTTTCTCATTTCATAAGCAGTTAGAATTCCATGCAGCTGAGACATAGTGAGAACACGGAGATTTTCCTTTTCTTCTACTGCAGATACTTTAGATTCAAACTTGGGGGATAAAGATCTTAGAATCTTTTGAACTACTATAGTCTCTTTTATTTCTTCACCCAAATTTTTCATACAATTAACAATCTCATCTACCCGAAGAAAATAATTAGCCACACTTTCATCATTATACATCTTGAGAGTCTCATATTGAATCCTGAGAGTTTGAAGTTTAGCTTCTTTTACCTGTTCATCTCCTTCATAGCTAGTGATCATTTTGTCCCATATCTCTTTTGCTGATTTGAAGTGCATGACCTTCATGAACTCTGTTTGAGATATACTTCCTAATAGAGTACTGACTGCTTTTGCATTTGTTTCATACTGCTTTTTCTCAGCTGGATCTGTAGGAGTAGCTGAAGGAAAGGCATAGCCTGATTCTACAATGTTCCAAACTTCTGTACCAAGAGATTGAAGATATGCAGTAACTCTTACCTTCCAATAATTGAAGTTTGTCCCATCGAAGACGGGTGGCCTGATTGATGCTTCTCTCTCGTAGTTGCTCATGGTGAACGATCTACCTTCAAGCGATCAAGCTTTTCTGAAGGACCTGCTCTGATACCAATTGTTGGAAATAATACTGCTGCAATATGTCTCTATCTTCTTTCAAGAAATTCTTTTTACAATGATTTTGTACTGGTGCAGTCCTTTACCAGCACGCAGGCTGCAACCTGCAGAGAGCTACAACTCTCTCTCGTTTTCCAGTCTCTCCTGGAAGGGAGCTACAACCCCCTACTTCTTTTCATGAAGAATCAAATGATCAACAAGTATACAACAGATACAGTCTACTACAGATATCAGATCAGTAATTACAGAAACAACCCAGAACACCTTATGGACAGAAATATACAGTCAACAGATCATCTTAAGACAGGGACGCATATTTTCTTTCTGTGGCCTGCGACTGGACGCAGTGTACCTTATGCTGTTCTGCGTGCAGACGCACTGTTCCTCTTTGCTTTTCTGTGACCGACGCACACAGAAACACTATCGCGCCGCGTCTTTCGCTTCAGAGACGCACCCAATACCACAGTCGCGCCGCGCCCTTTGCCTCAGAGACGCACCTGAGCCTTTACTGTACTGCGTCCCGGCGCACTTTCCCTTCACTGAATCTGCGTCCCTTCAGATATAGAAGATAAGAGGACTTCAGAACCAACCCAAACACTCAGATCCACAGATCTGATCATGCGCCATATAGATCGTAGTCCATTAGAAGATTCGCCCTTATAGATTTGGACTAGATCTCACCAAGAGATATTCAACCAAGATGATGCTTAATCCAAATGAACTCCTTTGCTTTATATAGGCAAGCTTCTCCCCAAAGCGTGGAACAATACCACGAGCCGACACCATAGAAACACAAAACCGTCGGCTAGATACCACACAAGAAACCCCCACGTGCTTTTCTCTGCCTTGAAATGTGTGCACTGGGCGGACGCACCTCCTGAACGGCTGGCCTGCGTCCCTGGACGCGGGTTCTGCATGGTCTACCTGCGGGGACGCACTTGCTGAACATATTTTCTGCGTCCTTCTTGATTTATCACCTGAATGAGTTTTCCATCAAGGACAACACCTGAATCATAATGCCAACATACTTCATGAAGATCTTTGAGATGAGAGATCAACTTTAAGAACTAGGAGAACTGATGTCTGACAAGGAAATGACAACTTTAGTACTCAATGCTCTCCCTAAGGATTGGGGCAACTTCACATCAAGAATATATACCAAGAAGGAAGCTACCCCACTAAGTGAAATTTGGTCCCTATGCAAGATAGAGGAAACTATACTCAAAGCAAAGGATGATGTGGGATCAAAGGAGCAATAATTTTCTACCATGGCCAAGAGAAAGGGAAAATTTGGCAAATTTGTTCCACGAAGAACAAGCAATAGATATATGTCCAAAGTCCAATTCTTTGGATGCCAATAATATGGACACTACAAAATGGATTGTCCCAAACTTAAGAAGGACAACAACAACAAGAGAAAAAGTGAAGAAGCTCACATAACTCAAGAAGTGAAATAATAAGACAAGAAGAAAAATAAGGAAGATCCTCCACATCTCTACCATGACCAAGTCAACCTCTTTACTTAAAGTCTTCTTTCAAAGTTTTGAGTAGTATAGGAGCATATAGAAATAGGATAGAATGCATGGTTAAAAATATCTTATAGAATATAGGAGCATGGTGTAGATATAGCTCAAGATATTCATGTAGAAGGAAAATACCTATACAAATACCTCATCCACAATGAAAGAAAAATTATCATGATTGAAAATCTTAGAAAGCCTCCATCATCAAAAGGAAGAAACACTTGTAGGAAGAGGGTCTTCAAGATCCTCTGAAAGAATCTTCAAAAGAAGGTTCATAAATAAGAGAAGATGTCTCATGGGAGTTCCATTCATGGAATTCAAGAAAGGATGATATGCAGGCAAGAAAAGATGAAGAAAGAAAGGCTACACCAATCAAGAAGATTCATAAAGTGAAGCTGAGATGATCAAATAAGAATCAAAATGAGGTATGTATGCATCAAATTTTAATTCATGTCATCATATGTATTATTAAATCATGGGAAATGTTCTAAAAATTGATCAAGCATAAAATGATTTCTTTCACCAAAGACATGCTCAAAAGCATGTACTACAATCTAATGAAGGTCAACATGAAGAAATGCTCTCATAAGGATTATGAGGTCGTTGACTAATCTAAGAAGAAGGTAAAGAAGAAGCGCTATCATAAGGAGTATGAGGTTGTTGACTAATCCAAGAAGCAGGTAAAGAATAAGTGCGCTCATAAGGAGTATGAGGTTGTTGACTAAACAATCCAAGAAGAAGCAAATGAAGAAAGAGATAAAGCATGTAAGAACACCATGGACATGAAGAATCATTATCTATCAAAGATCCAACATAAGACATATCCTGAAAGAAGGCATGACAACTCTGAAAAAGGAAGGTAAAATATCAAAGGACCCTTGACACGCATGAATACCTTGGAGATATTAAGATGAAGATAATTGATTCAACCCTACAAAAGATGTCATGATGAAGATACATCCAACAAAAGAATTTTTTGATGTTGAAATAATATCAGGATGAATTCATGAAGGGCTACTAGATCAAAGTATGGGAACAAGAAAGTACAACTAAGCATCTATGTGATAAATATTCCCAAGCATAATCAAGTGAAAAAGGAGTAGCCATATGACACAAGATTCTGAAATATATTAGGAAGTCCACTTTCCACGAAGTAAGAAATGACATGACAAACCAGGAAGGAAAGTGATCAACAACCAGTGCCCTGCCAAGAAGAAGTTCAAACACAAAGACTTCATTACATCAAAGAAAGAAGGAGATCTAGCAACATGAAGGACCCATGGATAAGAAGTTGTTGATGAATGGATAATTCCCTAGCTAATAGGGAGTTCTAACAAGCTCTTAATTAAAAAGGATATTGAGCAAGTTCCTTGTTCGAGGAAACTTGGGCATGTTTTCCTCAATTAAGAGGAAGAGATAGACACAACATTCTTGTCTTCACTTTGGAAGAAATAATATAGGATTGGGTAATCATCTGGAATCTAATGCTCTTTGAGGATGTGTAGAGCATCCAAGACAAGAGTAGATAAGAGGACCGATATTCTTTGAGGGATGGGAAACCAAGATAAGAATAGTCCTAGAAGATTATACGTAGTGAACGCCTGGGTGGGTATGTACCTTGACAGATAATGACTAAGGTGTCTATAAGTCATTGGTCTCACCAACATTTTGCTCTGATCTTATGAGAGATAGGGTTGTTAGTCAATGCCTTTCTATAAACAATGTTGGTTACTATGATGTTATAACAGACGGATTGCCAATGTGGTTTCTCTTATCTGAATTCTTCAAGATTGAAAAATAGCCAAACACCTTGTAATGATTTATGAATACCTCCCTAGTTAAGAGGGAGTGTTGAAGAAAGTGTAACTAAGTTTGGTCTTCATAAATGTACTTTTGATATTTGTATTTATACAAGAAAAGAAATATTATTTTTGTTATATTTATCAATGAGCTTCTTACTCATTGAAATACATCTAGCACATGTCAGAGTGCCATAGGTAACTCAAAGAGTCAAAATAAAATGTTGAAGACCCTTAAGGGCATGTTACACTATGTATACATTTGTATAAGAGTGAAAGATATCCCTCCGAGAAAAGTCACAAGTCCTCCATGCAAGGACATCACCAAAAGAAGCAATTCCGAAGAAGAAAAGTCAAGTCGGCCTACAATCTCCTAGTTGGCCTCAAGTCGAACTAAAGGAGGGACAAACCTCTATATATAAATGTTTTCCACTCCTCCAACAAAAAATCAAGCATACCTATGAAATCAGTGAGAAAGAGAAGTTGAGTAAAGGGTGAAGAAAGAAAAGTATAAGGAACCTCTAGTGAAGCGAAGAAGGATGAGACATAACTGAAGTTTAAAGGACTAATTTTAGGCTGAATTGCATTCACACATGTGAGGAAAGGAGGGTTGTCGGAAGTCATTATAGCAACAAAATCACAGTTTCTCATCTCTCATTTTTTGGGATAGAAACTTAGGCCTATAAGGCCTCCTACTCAAGTGAAGAAGAGGCTCTCTCAAGTGAAGGAAAAAAGGGTCAAATACACAAATAAACCTCTCACACATGTGAGAAACTAGGGTTGCAGTGTTGTCATATCAAGTCTACATCTACACATCAAAGAAGAAGATCGGTTGGACAAGAGAAGGAAGGTGTATTCATAGGTGAAGTACCTCACCAAGGATCAAAGATAAGTATCTCTTCTAGAGCTCACATAACAAGGTCTATCATCAGTTTCCAGAAGAATATGAAGGACTAAGTGTCGGGGAACGAAGTGCCAGCAGGAGGATAAAGTGTCGTGAAAGAAAGTGTCAGAAGAAGGAAGGATTTGACTTGTGCATGGAGGATATTCTTGTCAAGGGTCTAGGGTTTGGAATTGATCAATAAGAAGCTTCAATAAGATAATTTTACAAAAGTGTTTTCCTCTCTAAGAGAGAGAGGTTTTGCCCTGGCAGAGAGCCAATATCTTGTGTTCTTGTTTCTTATGTTTTGGTAAAAGTTTGATGAAGTAAACACACACAAAATAATAATAAGAGAAGAGGATCAAGCTAACAAGATAAATTGTAAAAGTGCTTTACAAATTGTTATCAAATCTAGAAGAATCCTAATATACATAATTGCCCTAGATTCTTCAACAGTGTTGACACAGGGTGACAGTGAAGGAATAAGAGGGAAATGGATAACTAAAATTCAAGAGTATGACATGGATATCAATCCAATTAAATTAATAAAGGGACATGGATTGTCAAAGATCTTAACAAAGGAAAATTACTAGGTGATGGGAATTAATTTGCTTGTAGAAATTTCATAATCAAAATTAGATGATGAAAAAGGTTAGGGAGATGGACAAGATAGTAGAATTCCATAAAAATATATTTGTTTTGATTGGTATAAAATCATCATTCATTACTCACTGTTTCTTATTTTTCCAACTAGTTTATTTAGGGGGAAGTATAAAGATTTGAGACTAAAAACCCAAAAGTATGTCATAGTGAATGGATAGTTATATTGGAAAGATCATGTTGGTGTTCTGTTGATTTATCTGATAGAAGGAGAAATAATTGATATTTTTAATGAGTATCATGGATGTGCTTGTGGATGACATTATAATTGGAAGATAACAACACATAAAATTTTGAAGGCTGGTTTTTATTGGCCGACTTTATTCTCATATGTTTACAGACTGGTTAGATGTTGTGAAAAGTTCAAACTAATTATTGAAAAGAAAAAGTTAGTGCCACTACCATTAATTTTTGTGTTTGTTAAAGAGCCTTTCAGGAAGTGCAGATTGGATTTCACATGGGAGATAAATCCACCTTCCAGTAGACAACATAAGTGGATTTTAACATCCACTTATTACTTTACAATGTGGGTGGAAGTAATATCAACTAAGAAGACAACTGATACAGTGGTGATCAAGTTCCTAGAAGAAAATATTTTTACAAGATTTGGCTTCCCTAAGAAATTAGTTACAGACAGTGCCTAAGTATTAAAATATGCAAAATTAATTAATTTCTTCGAGAACTACAATGGCATTATTTCCCATTCTACCACCTATTACCCTCAAGGAAATGGGTTGGCGAAATCCTCTAATAAAACTATGGTAAGGATACTCCAGAAAAAAATTGTAGAAAACAAACAAAATTGGGATTCTCAGTTAAATTTGTCCTTATGGGAAAACAAAGTGACTACCAAAAGATCCATTTGTAAGTCACCTTTTGAATTAGCATATGGAGTAGCAGCTCTCTTCCTTATTCAGTTAGCTAAACCAGTAGCTGCACTCATTCAAGATGTTGAGGAGGAACAAAATGCATTGGATCAAAGGATAAACCAACTAGTAGAATTGAATGAGGATAGAGAACAAGTAATTGAGAAGTTGATCAAGTATCAAGAAAAGATGAAACTCATTTTTGACATGAAAGCCAAAGAAATAATTTTTCATCCTGGGGATCTTGTCTTCAGATGGGAGAACGGAGGATAAAGGAAAGCATCGTAAGTTTGATCCTATATGGTTTGGGCCTTTCAAAATAGTAGAACCTAGATCCAATAATACTTTCATTCTGGAAATCTAGATGGATAACTACTGCAACTACCTCTCAATGAGCAATATTTGAAACACTAGTTCCAACATTGAGCATTTTAAATTTCTTCCATTGTAAATACCGATATGATCACTGTAAGTATTCGGTGAGATTCTCATTGTAATGTTTTAATCTATAATGTGACTCCATTCCCGAGGTGAAGACATTAATATGTGGTTCTTAGTTTTTTTTCCAAAACACTATCCCCAGGTGGAGCAAAATGTTGTAGCTCATATTTCACTATGTTCAAAATGTAAAAAGAACACAAAAATCACATATCTCCAAAAATTCAAAAATACAAAAAAAATCCCATAAAAGAAAAATCAAAGTTAATTTGGATGGTGGTTTATTTTAAAATGAACGAGGTTAATGTTGGATCGAGATGGTGCATGATCAAATTGGTTTTATATGGTTCAACGGGACACGACAAAAAAGTTAAAAGTTAAATGTCGCATGGTTTTGGCATGCGATGTCATCAGTGGCATCGGGCCTCCCCCACAGGAGAAACTCGACATCACTATTAGTGCAAGTGTTATGGGATTGAGTGCCCCCATAGACGATTTGGCAGGTAAATCGCTTTCATTTGATCGATGGTCAAGATCTTCTGCGAAATCACCCGCCGATGGGCCTGCTTACCACCATGGGTCCCACCGTGATCAGTAAGTGGACTTTGTTGGCATTCTAAGGCAATAAAGTGAGCTAATTTAATCAAGTGAATGGAAATAGTTCATTCAACCCTTTTCCATGTCATTCGTCCATGACATCTAACACCTCATTCTACACCTCCATGTCATTCTTTCCATGTCACCAGTACGATATCATATTGTACATCTATCCCTTACACATTTAATTTCATTTATCCCCCACTTTTTCCCGTTTACCCATAAAACCCCATTTTTATGCTCAAAAATCACAAGTCATCCAATGAAAATTAGCCACTTCTTTTGTTTGATGAAATATTCAAAAAAATTGTATTTTGTAATGTTATGTATTTTAATTTTAGAGTTTAAGTCCTGAGGAGGAACAAATAGGGCTTAAAGTAGTTTCTAAAAGTAGTTTTAGAAGTTTGTTGCAGTTAACCATTTTTATAACTGTCATCTTTGTAATTTTACCACAAAAATACTTCGGAGAACCATTTTGGGGTTCCGAAAATGGACTTCAGAGAGAAAAAATTATGTGTAATGTTTTTATATTTTCTTGGATATTGAATAAATATTTCAATGTGATTCTAAGCAATCTTTGATATGATATGTGTTTATGATCATTGTAAGTCATTTATTGGTTCTTCTTCTTCTGGAAAAGTGTAATGAAGTTGTTGGTTGTTTTAATAATATAGATTTATTAAAATCACAATACCTGTAATTTTAAATGAAATAACCTTAAATTGCGCTCCACTTTTCTTTACATTCATTTTCTGAATCTCTCATATATTTTGCTAAGGTTTAAAATAAAATATTTTGCAGTTGCAGCCTTATGTTTTGAACCTTCTATCATTTCTTTTTATCACTCTGCTACATATTTAAATTATTATCATACTTAGTGAGGCCATCTCAAAAGATATTTTTATCCCAAGAATATTTCGTTAACATTACCTGTGGAACTCATCTTTGAACAATCATAATGGGACAACAAATCACATTTACTATATTTTTGTATGGATGTCCTAGGCACTAGCGTCTTCTCAGCTAGAGGTTTTATCTAGGGTAACGATAGAAATTTTGGCCAAAATTGGACCAATTGTTTATCAACTCACCCTTCCAGCAAACGTAAGAGTTCACAATGTTTTTCATGTATTTTTATTAAATAAATGTGTACATGACCAACTCATCTAGTTGATTGGAATGTTGTACTAGTGGTACTAGAGGGAGAGTTCATGGAAGAACCATTACGTACTGTAGGCCAAAGGGTAGTCATGATCCAAAATACAGACATAGCTCAATTGAAAGTTCAATGAAAACATTTCATTCCGGAAGAGGCAACTTGGGAGTTGGAGAATGATTTTAAAGAAGCATTAATACTTCTCTATTTTATCAAGCTGGAATGCATTCCAGAAAATTATGATTAGACACTGAGACAATTTCAAATTCAAGCAGGGGAGGATGTGACATCCCTTGACTTGAGGTTCTTATGTAATTAATTTTATATATGTGTTTTCCTTTTGGAATTTTTAAAGTTTGAAATTCATGTGAAGAATTTAATTATCAGTACTTTATTAATGAAAATGAATGATTGTAAATTTGTATTTAAGATGTTCATAATAAATAAAGAGGTTTGGAAAATTAATGTTGGAATACATTTGGTTTAAAAGAGACGAGGCTGAAAATTGATGGTGAATATTAATTACCAAGTAATAAGTTCTAGGAATCTAATTTGGATGATTATATTTATTGTGAAATTATGGAATTAGTCAATTAAGTGTTTCCCTAAAAGACAAGGTGTTGTCTTTGGGAATTGGAAACAAAGCTCACTAATGAGCTATTAACTTCCCACCACTTGTTGGTAAGGTGGAGGTAGTTACTAAATACAAAAATGAGTCTAATATGGGTAATTTAAAATGTTTTTTTTTTGGGGGAGTTGTTGTCTTCTTACTGAGAGATTCACATTATCTTGGAGAGACAGAAAAAAAGCAGCAAGTGAACACGACAAAAGAGAGAAAAATAATTTGTAGATTTATTATGCTCAGGGGGGTACGTGTTGCTACAATATCAAGGTTGGAAGGAGCCAAGTATTCAAATATTAATTTTCCAAACCAACAATTCAATTCGATGTCTTTTATCCTATACTTTTCAAAAATGTGAATGATGTTGTTTAGTTATGTTTATGTTTCTAAATAATTTCTTTTGCTGATGAAGTTAAATTGAGAATTAGTTATTAGCATTGATTCTATATAATTATTTTTGAAATACTTTTCATATTATATGAAAAGTTTACTAAAAGTAAAAGATGTTAAAGTATTTACATTTGTGAAGGAAAATATTAGCTGAAAATAGAAGATTTTAAGCATGAATTAAATTATTTCTATGTGTATAAACAAAAGAATGTTAGAGCTCTAAATTATGTATATATATATATATATATATATATAAAAGTTACACAGTAAAGTTCTCGGCTTATGCATCTTACTAATAAAGAAGAAACGTAACCATAGAAATATTATCAAGTTCATTTTTGTATAATATATATATTTTCTAAAATATAGTATATGAAACCTTCGGATGGAGTACTAGTACCAAGAATATATAATTATATATAGTAAAGACAGTCTATTTAAGGATATTGTCATCCTTAAAGGTCTTCTTAAATATGTTAGAATGAAGAAAGGCGATTAATATAACTAAGACATTCATTTAAAAAAATTACATACAATAAACACTGAAGAAAAGTACAATTATAAAACTTTAAACAGGTATCGATAAATATTCATTGTTGTAGGAACAACTGTTAAGGCAACATGAATTGAAAATAATATATTCAAATAGACACTGACTTAAATATTCTAGCATTTAAGAGAAATTTACGTTCATTTAAAAATAATGTGTTTTTTGAGTCACAAAAATGGATGAATTGCTAAGTAGAAATTTGGGTAAAAAAGATTGAACCTAATATATTTTGTTCTCAAAGTAAATGTCACAAATTAAATATAAAGCGGGTGTAAGGGCCTAAAGGAAACACTTTCCAGAAACTCGAAGTGTAATTTTATAAATACATTCATAATTAGATAATGAAATTTAGCAGAATTTCGGAGTTGAAGTCACGAACACAAGAGCCAAGTAAAGGATGTCTAACTTGGTAAAGGGAAAAAATATTATGTAAGGTGTAGAAGGAAACTAGAACTTGAAACATCAAAGAAAAACAGGAAACCCTTTTCGGTGAGTAGTATAATTACCTGTAAATATAGAAAGTAGAGTTATTATGTAACATCTTATAAGAATGGTTACATAAAGGAAAAGAATGAAGGGGATTCTCTTCATAAATATATGTTCCTTTGAATGGATTGATCTTTTGAATATGTCCAAACCAACATCAAAAAAATAAATATGTTATAATTATGAGGAGAAAATTGGTTCAGTAAAAGAAAAAGAAAAAAAAAAAGAAAGAAAGCATACTCATGTAGTCATTTACAAAAATAGATGCCTATAAAATCATTAAATACATTGTGACTTCAAAAAATTTTGCAAATACATAAGGGCAATGAACAGAGAAATAATTTACCCTCTGTTAAGGTAAATAAAATGTAACGGAAGTATAAACCCTACAGGAAAAACAAATCAACACGACTTTTTAATGACCGAACGAATTCGTAACTAATATAATGATATACCCTTGTATTACAATAACCCCAATAGGGTTTCGCTAATCTAATAGGATTGTGTAATCTATTGAAAATTTATTTAGGGATAGGGCTTATAATATTGAAACCTAGTTGTAAAGTATACAACCCAGAATTACATATAAGTAATTAAGAGTGAAGAAATCATAAAGAAAAACTGTAAATTTTGTACAAACTTCCATAAGAGATTATAACTCCAAGTGTTTTTCGCATTACCAGATAACTGGAGCGCTGAAGCTATCAATTTTATTCATTGTTTTCAATTCATGTCCATATACCAAATGGATAAATATTCAAACAAAACCAAATCGATGTCTCATTCATCGATTTGGTTAAGACAAAGGAGAATTTGTGGAGATAGTAAGAAGTGGAATGTATGTTGAACCATACGGGGCAAGTTATGGAACAATATGGAGATATTACTATTCATAATGTAATCACAACAAAGTAAAAACCAAAGAGTAATGCAAAACATATATTTATCTATATACCACATTAAATCTGAGATGTAAAAACCAATACCTTTTAATACGATTCATCATAAAAAAATTCAAGTCACATATATGCATTAGGTTCAATGTGTACAATGTTTATTAATATGTTGAGAGGTGAACATGACCTATAGGATTTTGGTTCATATTATTTGATTTTGGTTCCTATTATTTCAATGATAATAATTGTATTATAACCTTGATAAAAAAAGGAGAAAGAGTAGTATTTTGAATATAAGTTTAAGTGCGTTAAGGATTAAAAACACACATTTTGTTATTAAAATATAGATAGATTTGTACCAATATATTTATGCATTAGTTGAGAGTTGTATAGACCCAAAATTTATAAATTGGTATTTCAGAAAAGGAATGCTTAAGATAAACAAATAATTAGAGAAAAACACATAACATACCAACCTCTGAAAGGCAAGGAACCAATATTATCCAGCGATAGATGAGATTACTTGGTATGGATTTAAGGTGTAATAAAACAAGTTATCATTTAGCCAAGAATTAGAGAATCTAATTAAAGAAGTAAAAGAAGTTTAAAATTAAAAACCAAAATTTATAGTGAGAGATAATATGGATAGAGGACTAGGCAATATTGCAAAATATTTAATTTCTAATCTACAAAAATGACTTTCATATAGTTTATCAAAGTAAACATTTCTTTGAAGGAAATAAGTATAAGAGAAACAAATTTATGTTCCTAAACAATTAATTGATTTCTTTATATTGGGTTGGAGCAGGAAATAAAAAATTTGCAGAAGAAACTAGACCCTCAATTAAATGTTGGGGTTGTGGTGAAAATCATTTGTGGAGAGACTATCCACAAAATCCAATTGTAAACAAAAGGGGTATAATAAATAACTTGCAAGAAGCCTCTATAGTCAATGATATTTTTTGCAACATTCTGAGAATCAGTGCAGCATTAGATGGAAGACAAGCAGACCATTAGTCCACTATGGTGAAAGTCCAAGGTAAAATTTTTGAACAAAAAAATTTCAGTATTAATAGACCCTAGATATACCTTAAGTTACATTTCCCCTACTATAATTGAAAAGTGTGAAATTAGAAAGGAAAAATAAGAATAAAAAGGAAAGTGACAGAAATAAGAAAAAAATGTTTATTAAACTTGAAAGGAATGAACACTCAATTTAGTTTGAATGTTTTACCTTTAGGGTCATATGACATGTTAATTGGGATGGACTAGTTAGAATTTCATAAAGTTGTTTTCAATTTCCTGGAAAAGTCTTTCACATGTATTAATGATGAAGGAGAGGACTATGTATTGAAATGAGTACCAAGAGTTATTTCTGTGAGGAAAATTTATGCCTTACAACTAAATAAATGTGCTTGCAAATATTGTCAAATGTTTGTTGTTCAGGTTGAGTATTTAGCTAAAAGAAAAGAAAAACCATCTTTAGAAGACTACCATGTTTTACAACAATACAAAGATTTCTTTTATGAAGAGATACCGGGACTTCCTCCAGGAAGAGATGTATATTTCACTATTTATCTCATTCCTGGATAAATTTTGGTGTCCAAATCTCCATATAGGATGAGTATCCCTTATTTAATGGAGCTGAAGATTCAATTCCAAGAGTTTCTAGATAAGAATTACATAAGACCTAGTGTGTCTCCCTAGGGTGTACTAGTTTTATTTGTCAAGAAGAAAGATGGGACATTGAGGCTTTATATTGACTATAGACAATTGAATAAAATTACCATTGAAAACAAATACCCTTTACTCCATATTGATGACTTGTTTGATCAAGTCCAAGGGGAATCAATATTTACAAACAATTGATCTAAGGTTTGGATATCATCAAATACGGATCGGGGATGAAGATATACATAAAACAACATTCATAACAAGATATGGACACTATGAATTTGTGGTGTTATCATTGGGACTCACTAATGAACCAACAACTTCCATGTGTTTTATGAATAGTGTTTTGAGCCCTTTTCTTAACATATTTTTCATAGTATTCATAAATGATATTCTGGTTTACTGAAAGTGTAAATAATAACATGATCAACACTTGCACATTTTTCTTCAAACACTTAGAGAGAATGAGTTATACACTAAGTTTAGCAAATTCTCATTTTAC
Source organism: Pinus tabuliformis (assembly GCA_031772625.1). NCBI lineage: Eukaryota > Viridiplantae > Streptophyta > Pinopsida > Pinales > Pinaceae > Pinus > Pinus tabuliformis. The sequence continues at coordinate 392,270,901 of CM062814.1, read as the reverse complement.
CAAGAACAAATTCAGTATTTTGGACATATAATGTCTAGGGAAGGGATTGTTGTGGATCTAGAAAATATTAGAGCTATTACTGAGTGGCTAGTACCTAAATATGTAGTTTATGCCAGTCCATTTATGGGAATAACAAGTTATTATGGAATATTTATAGAATTTTTCTCTAAATTGGCATATTATATAACCTTATTTACAAAAGAATGGGGAAAATTTTACAAGGAACCAGAAGTGCTACAATGGTTTTGAGAAACTAAAGTGGATATTAATGTTTCTTCCCATATTGAAACTAACTGATCCTAATAAAGTTTTTTTGTATGCACTTATGCTTGTAAAGAAGGATTGGGAGGTGTATTAATGCAAGAGGGTCATACAATCGACTATGATTCTAGAAAATTAAAGGATTATGAAAAGAACTATGCTACACATGACCTAGAAATAGCATACATCATCCACGCGTTAAAAATGTGGAGACATTACCTAATAAAAAGGAAATTTCAATTAATGAGAGACAATGTTAGCCTCAAGTATATTTTGATCAACCAAATTTGAATGTTAGGTAAGCTAGATGGTTGGAATTCCTTAGTGAGTATGATTTTGAAATCATACACATTAATGGCAAAGAAACAAAAATTGTTGATGCTTTAAGAAAAAAATTAAGCCAAATGTGCACCATTTCAACAAGCAGATGGCATATATATTTGATAGAGAAGATAAAAAAAATAACAAACTTTGATGAAGAATACATGTATATTAAAAAAAGAGAGTAGAAAATTGAAGTGTTAGGTGAGGAAAAAACTGATTTTTCAGTAAATAATCAAAATTTGTTGTATTTTAATAGCAGAATTTACTTACCCAATGATCCAGAATTCAAAACATTTTTTTTAGATATATTGCATAAGAAACCAATAATTGTACATCCTGGGTACCCAAGACTGATAACTATGTTGAGGGAGGATTATTTTTAATCTAACATGAAAACAGAGACAACAAAATATGTGGCTAGATAGTTAGAGTGCCAACAAGTGAATTTTTCCCATCATCATCGAGCAGGGTTATTGCAACCTTTTCCTATTCTAGAATAGAAATGGGAAAGCATATCCACAGATTTTATTATTGGACTGCCAAGAACTAAGAGGCAGCATGACTCTATCATGGTAATGGTAGATAAAATTAGCAAAGATACACACTTTATTGATGTTAAATCTAACTTTAAGGCTATTAATATACCATAATTCTTTATGAAAGAGATATTTATGCTTCATGGTATGCCCAAACTATGATTTCAAACTGTGATGCCAAATTCACTTCAAAATTTTGGAAGGGAATATTTGAAGGAATGGAGACAAATTTAAACTTGAATACATCCTATCACCCTCAAACTAATGGCAAAATAGAAATAACTAATCATATCTTAGAAGATACATTAAGGATGTTTGTTGTGGACATACCAACTAAGTGGGAAGACTACCTTCACCTAGTTGAGTTTGCTTATAATAATGGGTACCAAACTTCTTTGAAGATGAGTCCCTTTGAAGTATTGTATGATAGAAGATGTAATGTACCTCTAAGCTGGGACCATCTTAAAGATCGGTTAGTATTGGGACCAGATATGTTAAAGGAAATGGAGGAAGAGGTTAAATAGGTTAGACAAAATTTAAAAACAACATAAGATCGAAAAATATTTTATGTAGATTTGAAAAGAGTTCAGAAAGAATTCAATGTGGGATATCATACATATTTAAAAGTGAAACCAAAGAAAATAACGCTTAGATTTGGAAATTGTGTCAAGTTATCACCTATATATTGTGTACGTTTTGATGTTTTGTCTAGAACTAGACTGATTGCTTATCAACTTGCCCTTCCAGCGAACATAAAAGTTCATAATGTTTTTCATATATCTTTATTAAAGAAATATGTACATGACCCAACTCATATAATTTATTGGAATGTTCTACAAGTGGAACCTAAGGGAGATTTCCTGGAAAACCCGCTACATATTCTAGAACGAAGGGTAGTCACGCTTTGCAATAGAGACATAACTCAATTGAAATTTCAATGGAAAAATTTTAGTCTAGAAGAGGAAACTTCAGAGTTGGAGGATACTTTTAAAGAAGCATATCCTTCTCTATTTTAGCAAGTTTGCATGTATTCTAGAAGATTATGAGTAGACATTGGGATGGTGTCAAATTCAAGCGGGGAGGATGTGACATCCCCTAACTTGAGGTTTTTATGTATTTAATGGCGAATGTTTAAATTTTGAAAGACAAGTGAAGAATTTAATTATCAGTAATTTAAAATTAATAATGAATCATTGTAAATATGTATTTAAATGTTCATAATAAATAAAGAGGTCTCGAAAATTAATGTTGGAATACATATGGCTGAAAAGGGATGAGGTTGAAAATTGAATGTGAATATTAATTACCTATTAATAAGTCCCAAACATCTAATCTGGATTATTAGATTTATTATGAAATTATGGAATTGCCCAATTGATTGTTTCCCTAAAAGATAGGGTCTTATCTTTAGGAGTTGGAAACAAAAGCTCACTAATGAGCTAGTAACTACCTATCACCTATTAGTGAGGTGGAGGTAGTTACCAACTACCAAAATGAGTGGTATATGGGTAATCGAAAATGTCTTTTTTGGGGGGATATTTTGTCTTCTTGATGCGAGGCTCATGTTGTCTTGGATAGACAAAAAAGGAGCAACAAGTGAATAGGAAAAAAGAGAGAAAAATAATTTGTAGACCTATTATGCTTAGGGGGATATGTTTTGTTGTAGTATCAAGGTTGGGAAGGATCAAGTATTAAAATATTAATTTTCTAAACCTGCAATTCAAGTTGTGTAAGTTTTAATCCTATACAGAAATTACCTACAAACAAATTCTTAAAACATAAAAATATATAATGGCAAGAACATAAAACAAATATACATAGATATTTTCCCCTAGATCCCAAAATTGAGACTACCAGATTTAATTTTCATTATATTCCTTTCAATGTTACAATATGTGTGTGTGTGTGTGTGTGTTTGAAGCATTCATAAACCCTAGTCCACTAACCCTGGATTAGAACATAACCATAGTTCCCTTGGCTATATCTACAAAATACCATGGGCAAAAAACTATCATGCCAAAATCCATGTGCAAACCCCATGCACAAAACCATGGGTAGGTACTCCCACCATCTTTGAGTCTGACCCCCATCCTTGGGTCCACATAAAAAAAAATATCCCAAGGTGCTACCAGAGACCCCATGTAGGGGGATGTCACCTCCCCTATGACCCCCCTGCTACACCCAACGCAACGCACAACACATGGTGCTAATCATGGAAATAATATAACACATGCCCAACAAGTTAGTGTCTTTTACCCTATACTTTTCATAAAAGTGAATGATGTTGTTATGTTATGTGTATGTTTCTAAATAATTTATTTTCGTGATAGAATTAAGTTGAGAATTAATTATGGGCATTGATTCTGTATATTTATTATTGAAAGACTTTTCATATTATATGAAAAGTTTTTTGAAAGTAAAGGATGTTAAAGTTTTTCTATTTCCGCAGGAAAATATTAACTCTAAATAGAAGATTTTAATTATGAATTAAATTCTTTTTGTGTGTATAAACAGAATAATTTTTTACACACACACACATATGTATATATAATTTACACAAAAAAAAATTATACTTATGCATGCTACTATTAAAGACGAAAAGCAATAGTAGAAATATTATCAAGATCATTTGTGTGTAAATAATTTAATCATATATATATATACTAAATATCTGAAACATTGGGAAGGAATACTAGTACCATGACCAAAGTACTATGGTCCTTATAAAGTGTTGCAAAAGATTGGTACTATGGCATACAAATTGGAGCTTCCTGCATCTTCCCAAGTGCCCCTAGTTTTCTATGTTTCATGCTTAAAGAAGGTTATAGGTGACAATGTCCCAGTTCAAACAATATTGTCAGATCTTGACTAGGAAGGAAGAATCATATTTGAACCTGAAGCAATCACAGAAAAGAGAACCTGACAACTATGAAATCGATCAATTTCAGAGTATCTCATCAAGTGGAAGAACTTACCTGTTGAAGATTCCACATGGGAGGACGAGAATTTTATACAGAAGCATCCACAACTACTCAAGCATTGAGGAAAACACTTTTTGAAGGAGAAGGGCATGTTAGGTCCCTATACTAGTAGTGTAACTTCTTATTGTTATTAGTGCAACCCTCTTATTGTATTATTGTGCCCATATAGTCCCCATGTTGTTATTACTATGCCCCATAGAAGCCCACTATTGTTATTGTTGTGCCCCTTAGACTCCTATATATATAAAGGTGGTCTTGTCATTTGTATCATCCAAGAATTGTTCATTTGTGTAATGTAAAGGAGGTTGCCCCCTCGAAGATGCTGATTTTTAAGTCGTTGATCTATATTTTCTATATTTTTGTGAGTTAGTTTCAGAACAAAGGGAAACAAAAATAGAGTACAAATTAGTTCAATAAATTCAACCCTAACCTTGAAAAGTGAAAGAAATGTATAAAAAATTAATTACCTCCACATAAACTGTTGAAAACAATGGATACTTCAACTGATAGGGGAAGGGTAAAATATTATTGATCTAGGAGGATCTTGTCAATCCAGCATGAGTGGAGTCTTCACTGGTTCAAAGTCGAAGTGGCCTTCAAATGATCATGGTCGATGACGTCTTGAGCATTATCGACTTTGCTAGTATTTCTTGTCAGCATTCAGTGTTTGGTATATTCAGCTTCGACAGTGATATCAACGATTGATATGGTTTTCATGGTGTTCAAAGCATGGTGTTTGGTACCTAGTTATCAACATGTGGTTGTCGTTAGTTTTGTCGGGGTTTGGTTGTCAAAGATGGAATAGGTATCGTCATGTGGGGTTTTATGTCACATTGTGACAATTTGTTGTAAATGGGTTTTCTTTAGATCAAAGTGATGTAAAAGTGTAAAGCTAACACTAAAAGACATGGCCTAAGTTTTATACAAACCTATGCTAAAAAACCCTAGCCCTAAAAAGCTAAGGTACACACCTAATACAACACCTAAGTCCTAAATATCTAAACCCTAACCTATACCTAGAACCTCAACACATCTATGCATTAAACATAAGCCTAAAACCCTTTCAGGCTTTAATACAAAACAAACGGTTAATATCAATACTGTGTAGGCTCTAAACCACAGAGGGTTAGCCTGACTGTGTTGGAGTAAACCGTGTTCATGTGAGCGGATAATGGTGATAGCAGCTACGGGTAAGTAGGTGTCAGAGGTCCAGGATAACTGCGTGGAAACCAACAATTACAGGTCATGTGACAGGTAGCAACATCATCGTCAGTTACCAGAACCTACAGAACCCTAACCACGAGGTCAACTCACCGTTCACATGTGTTGTCATCGCTTCCTCCACTCAGTGACATGATGACTAACAGTTTTGAGTTATACTAAGGTGTGAAGTGGGTTTTCAAAATTCAATTTTGGATATTTTAATTACACCTAGGCCTAATGACACTATGTGGCATTAATTCTTTAAACTAAAACCCTAAAATCATCCCTAAAGTCAGCACATGCCTTCTAAATTTGGGAAGCAGAGGTTAGAGTGTATTTGCAGGGTTATAAAGCTAGAGTTTGGCTCATTGAAGAGTTAATGGAGTATTTTATATTTCTTGTATGCAGTTTCTGGAGGTAATAGCCTAATTTGTTTTCAGTGTTACGGGGGAATCCAGAGTCAGAATTGGGAACCGTGATAGACATTTGAAAGCTAATTCAGAGAGATTTCTTGTGACAGTGACCAGAGGTGCCTGGATGCATAATCAATTTGGTTAAATTGTTACGTAATTTACCTTCTCGGAATCAATCCTAATAAAGTGGAAGCCCATCTCGAAAGCAGACCTGGAGACATAGTCCATCAGGGATGAACTCTGTAATCAATATTGTTGTATGGTATCATTGTGTTTTTTTTCTTATTACTTTTGTTTGCATGCTTCTTATGTTTCAATTCCATCATAAAGTCATCCTCCTTCATTCAATTCTCACGGTTAAAGTACCTTAAATTAACATTCAGTTCACTAATGGCATTAATCAATTCTGCCTTAGTTTAAGATATGATCATTTCAAATCATATAATTTGGTATCGGAGCAGGTTGCATTTGCAGAATTTTTCCAGTGAATGTTAACCAGGTCTAAGTCGCAATGTGGAAAAGGAACCCTCAAGCAGATTGATCCAGAGATTGGAAAGTGAAAAGTCGCTCATAAATCGACCATGACAGGATCTAATGCAAGTGAAACTCCTGAAGAGAAGATGAGAAAGGAACACTTTCAGAAAGTGTTTATGAGCATGCAGTAGATGTTGGGAGAATTCTATGAAGATAAGAATGCAAGATATGTAGCTTCTTCTTCAAAGACATCGAAGAAGGACAAGGGTAAAGGCAAGGCTGATAAACCTCCTTCTTCTCCATCATCTCCATCATCATCATCATCTTCTTCTTATTCTAGTTCAAAATCTGAAATAGAAAAGAAACCTAAGAAAACATCTCTTTTGAAACTTGATGTAAAATTTGAGTTACCTATTTATGATGGCGAAATGAATCTTGAAAAGTTAGATAACTGGATTAAGCAGTTACAAGTGTATTGTCATATTTATAACATTTCTAATGATAAAACGAAAATCCAATTAGATACACTTAGAATGGGTGGAACAACTTTAATCTAGTGGGAAAGTAAAACTCAAATAGATGTAAAGTGGAAAGGTAAAGTCATCTCTTCATGGTCTAAGTTTTTTAAAGCTCTTAGGAAACAATTATATCCTTTAGTATACATGCAGTAAGTTGTTATTGATTGACGGCACTTGAGGCATGGTAAAGGGCAGAGTGTTCAGGAGCTTACTCAGGAGTTCAGAAAGAAAGAATTGTCGCTTGATATTTCATTAGATACACGGGAAACTTTATTAAAATACGTCGTCAGTTTACATTCATATTTGCAGCATACATTATTGATGTTTAATCCTAATGACTTTGATGAAGTGTGTGTTCAAGCCATACATATTGAATCAGGTGGTAGACCATTCAAGTTTTCACTACAATCATCTAAAGAGTTGGAAATCAAGGATTCCAATGACAGCAAGAGGAAGAAAAATTCGAAGGGAAAGAAATTAGCGACAACTCAGAAGGAAAGACCTACTTGTTCTCATTGCCAGAGAGTCAGTCATGATGAATCTAGATGTTGGAAACTTCATCCCGAACTTAAGCCAAAGAAGTTCCTTAAGGATAAGGATGAAATGAAAGCAAATGCAGCATTCCAACAATATCTAGGCTCTAATTCAGGTGATGAAAGGAGAATACCTACCATCGTTTCGACAGGTAAATTTTTTTATACTAGTTCAAGTTCTAATACTTCTGCATCTTATTCAAACATAAATCTTTACAATGAGGATAAAAGAGTTGAACTATTTCTTATAAGGATAATTTCTAAACACACAAATATAGATACAATGTTTGACAGTAGATCACAGGCAAATTTGATATCTGAATATTTAGTTAAGAAATTGGGTTTGGAGGCACAGAATCATTCAAGACAATACCCATTAGGCTGGTTGAATAAATCAACTCAGATAAATGTCACAAAGCATTGTCGGTTAAAATTTTCCATTACAACTAATTACATTGATGAATTGGAATTAGATGTGGTTCTAGTAGACATATGTGGAGTTGTCGTAGGAAGTCCTTATCTATATGATCATGATGCAGTATTTTATAGGAGACAACATAAATATCACCTTAAGAAAGATTGGGTTGAATCTATTGTCAGGGCACATAAAACTAAAGCTCACTTGGATTCAGTTATTGCTAATCAGATGAAGCGATTAATAAGTTCAAATAAGATATCTGGACTCATGTGTGTAAAAGAACAATATAAGGATCTAAGAGATACTTGTTCGAGTTGTGAGTCTCAATTTAAAGATAGTTTGGTCAAGAAGGTAGAAACATTTCCAGTTTTATTTAAAGAACCCAAACATCTTACTCATAAGCAGGGAATACAAAATGAGTTACAATTGATGTACAAAGGTCCTCTTCCTAATGTCAGAATGTATCATTTCATTCCAAGTTTGGGAGTTATAAGTTACAGGGATGCAAGTCAGTAGTGGGGAAAGTCAGTGTTACATTTCTCTTATATTTTATCACCATTTCATGTTTCAAACAGTTTTGAATCCTCTTTTCAAGTGGATAGGAAGCCTATTTGTTTTCATGTCAAAGCCTTTTCTAAAGTAGTGTCAAAGTATCCAGTACATCTAAGGGAAACCTATGCATTAAAGGAAAGTGTTAATAAATGGAGACATCATTTAATGGGTGAGGAAATAGTGATTCAAACAATTCAACAGCCACTTAAATACTTTCAAAGTCAAACTAAGCTGCAGAAGTTTTCACATTACAGTTTTATCGGTTTACTGCAACAAGTTCACTTAGTAATCAAGAATAAGGAAAGTACATCAAGTCAATTAGCTGATATGATGTCAAGAATGTCTTTGAATGTTTCAGTTATTCCGAAAAATAGATTGTTATTACATGCCAATAGTATTGAATAAACAGAAATTGTTTTCAAAGAGGTTTATGAATCACTAATTCATGGTACTCCATGGAAAGAAGTCAATTTCCATGTTTATAACATGTTGTGTAACCATATTCAAAAGTTGTGCATACTGCAGATGGATGGAACAGTTCATAGATTCAAAATGCACCATGATCAACATCATCGAGGTCATAACTTTCAATTTGTTGATCGAATGTGTTGGTACATCATCAAGGCAAGGTGGAGAGTGAGGGAGCTCTACCCTCACCTGCTATCTGTCTAGTCAAACTTTTGTGGTACAAAATATTTCAAGTGGAGAGGATTGATCCAGGAGGATCTTGTTAGTCCAACATTAGCAAAGTCTTCAGTGGTTCAAAGTTGAAGTGGTCTTCAAATGATCATGGTTGATGAGGTCTTGAGTTTTATCAACTTTGCTAGTGTTTGTCATTAGCATTCAGTGTCCAATATATTCAGCTTTGACAGTGATGTCAATGGTTGATATGGTTTTCATGGTGTTCGAAGGATATGGTGTTTGGTACCTGGTTGTCGACATGTGTTTGTCGTCAGTTCTGCTAGGGTTTGGTTGTCAAAGATGGAATAGGTATCATCATGTGGGGTTTTATGTCACATTGTGACAATTTGTTGTAAATGAGTTTTTTTAGATCAAAGTGATGTAAAAGTGTAAAGATAACACTAAAAGACATGGCATAAGTCTTTATAGAAACCTATGCTAAAAAACCCTAGCCCTAAAAAGCTAAGGTACAAACCTAATACAACACCTAAGTCCTATATATCTAAACCTTAACCTATACCTAGAACCTCAAGACAAAAAATCTATGCATTAAACCTAAGTCTAAAACCCTTTTAGGATTTAATACAAAACAAATGGTTAATATCAATACTGCGCATGCTTTACACTGCAGAGGGTTAGCCTGACTGTGGTGGAGTAAACTGTGTTCATGTGAGGGGATATTGGTGATAATAGCTACAGGTAAGAAGGTGTCGGAGGTCTAGGATAACCACGTAGAAACCAACGGTTACAGGTCATGTGACAGGTAGCAGCTTCGTTGTCAGTTACTAGAATCGACGAAGCCCTAACCACGGGGTTAACTCACCATTCACATGTGTTTTCAGTGCTTCCTCCACCTGGTGACATGAAGGATAACGGTTCTGAGTTATACTAAGGTGTGAAGTGGGTTTTTAAAATTCAATTTTGGATACTTTAATTACACCTAGGCTTAATGACACTATGTGACAGTAATTCTTTAAACTAAAACCCTAAACTCATCCCTAAAGTCAGGACATGCATTATAAAGTTGGGCAGTAGAGGTTAGAGTGTATTTTAAGGGTTATAAAGCCAGATTTTGGCTCATTGAAGAGTTAATGGAGTATTTTAGAGTTCTTGTATGCAGTTTTTGGAGGTCATAGGCAGATTTGTTTTCAGTGTTACGGGGGCATCCAGAGTCAGAATTGGGAACTGTGACAGGCTTTGGAAAGCTAATTTAGAGAGATTTCTTGTGATAGTGACTAGAGGTACCTGCATGCACAATTAGTCTAGCTAAACTGTTGTATAATCGACCTTCTCAGATTCAATCCTAATAAAGCAGACACTCATCTTGAAAGCGGACCCGGAGACGTAGTCCATAAGGGACGAACTCCATAATCAATATTGTTGTCTGGTATCGCTATGTTTTGCTACTTATTACTTTTGTTTGCATGCTTCTTATGTTTTGATTCCGTCATAAAGTCATCCTCTTTCATTCAGTTATCACGGTTAAAGCACCTTAAGTTAACATTCAATTCAATGATGACATTAATCAATTCTACTTCAGTTTAAGATATGATCATTTCAGATCACTTATGGAGTTAAAACCCAATTTCATCTAGATGCATTTCCATTGATATTACTGATAAAACCAAGAAAATTAACTTTCGATAGCCAGTTGCAAAGCAGTAGATTCATTAGATGGAAACAAAGGAATGAATGGATTAATGGAAATCATCGGCGTAGTCATTAACTCAGGTAAAAACCCTAAACTATCTCATAGCCATTGTTGCATTAAGATAACATCGCATTCATTGATTTGGTTAGGACAAAGGAGAATTTGTGGAGATAGTAAGAAATGACACGTATGTTGAATCATACAAGGCAAGTTATGGAACAATATGGAGATGTTACTATTGATAATTTTTATGACAACAAACTAAAAACCCAAGAGTAACACAAAACATATATTTATATATATACCACATTAAATCCAAGATGTAAAAACCATGACTTTTTAATACGATTCATCATAAAACAATTCAAGTCATATATATGTGTTAGATTCAATGTGTATAACTTTTATTAATATGTTAAGAGGTGAACATGACCTATAGGATCATGGTTCATATTATTCCAATGATAATAATCATACTATAAATTGATAAAAAGGAGAAAGTGTAGTTATTGAATATAATTCTAAGTGTGTTAAGGATTAAAAACTTGTATTTTGATAATACAATATAAATATCTTTGTACCAATATATTTACGCATTAGTTGAGAGTTGTATAGAACTAGAAATTATGAATTGGTATTTCAGAAAATGGAGGCTTAAGATTAACAAATAATCAAAGGTAAACATTTAACAACCAATCTCTTAAAGGCAAAGAACTAGTACCATCCAGTGATAGATGAGATTAATTTGTATGGATTTAAGGTACAATAAAAAAAATTTATTAATTAGCAAAGAATTGGAGAATGCAATTAAATAAGTAAAAGAAGTTTAAAAGCCCCAAGGGTTAGCCCAATCGGTCAAGACGGGGCCTTGCCAGATGGGAGGTCACAGGATCAATTCCCGAAAGCTCTTGGGGTCAGGTCTTGCAGTAGGCCGTGGGGCGTCAAGCCCAGATTTTTCCAATGGACGTAGCGCCACCAGTTGACCGAAGGGGTCAAATTAAAGCCCAAAATTTATCACGTGGGCTTCACTTAATGAACCTCTGACATATCATTGTGTCTGTGGCAAACTAAATAATACCCTTAATTTGACTACATATTGGAAAATGCCTCTAAAAATTGCATTATTTAACCCCCTACCAATACGAACCCAATACACCTTCCCAATTTAAAAAAAATCCTAGTTTCACTAGATATTGTAAGTATCCATATTTTTATTAACATTTTTTATACCCCTTTATATTTTTCATTAACTTTGAGCTCCATTTTTTATGCCTGCCAATATAAAAACCCTTTACCCCCTATTATATGTTCAATATATTATGCCATTTTTCCTCAATATGTATCCCCCAATATAAACCCACGTGGTATGGTATTGATCCTCAGTGAAGCCCTTATGGCATTTATAGTGAGAGATAATATGAACAGAGGACTAGAAAATATTGCAAAATCTTTACTTCCTAACCTACAAAAAGGACTTTCATATAGTTTATCGAAGTAAAGATTTTTCCAAGGAAATAAGTATAGGAGAAACAGACTTATTTTCCTAAACAGTTAATTGATTTCATTATATATCTATATATATATATATATAGATAGCGTTAAGAAGTTACATTACACCAACTTTTACCTTCTGAAAATTTCCTAGTTCAACAACATGCGTAGATATCCAAACATAATTAGAAATTTGTTTTCACGGTTAGTATTCAATATTTTTTAATTGTAGATATAAAAATTAAGAAATGTTTTTTATAACCAATGTGTGAACATACATCGAATTGTGGTCATCGTCATATTTTATTTGTTGTGAACATTTGGAGTTGTGAAGTAAAACCCTTGGAGACATTTGACCATTAAAAACCATACAACCAACCGATTAAAATTGAATAAAATGTCCTTCCTATAAATTCTTTGGTGTATAGATAAAGTGTGGTGAAAGTGTATTTTCCTTACAATACCATCACTTAAAAAAGCTAGATACTATACATAGAGCATCATAAAACTTCTTCCAATGTTTGTAGAACTTGTCTTTCACTTGATTATTGATTGTAATATTCTTGAAATGCTTTAATAATGGAATATACAAATAAGATGAATGGATGATGTTTACAACAAATTTTCACAATTAATAATTATCTAATTATAGAAAATAACTTTGTAAGGACATGCCTCTTTCTACCCCTTCCAATTTATCCCTTCTTTCTTTAAGAGAATCACAATTACTACAAATCTGCATCCTTTACTTCTTAGGAATATGAACATTTTTTAATTTTTTCCATACATTTAAAATATGCATATATTATAACAAAATTACTATTTTATTTTAGAACTTCAACATAGTATTTATATAAGTTGTAGATTTCATGCCACATGAAATTATCTGGAATATATGTCCCGTCTCTATCTAGCATATGCTCTCTATGCCTATAAAAGAAATCACCCATCCATGACATTGCAATGTTTGTTAATGGTCCATTATATCATCATGATGTACTTTTAAATATAATATAGGAGCTTTTCTCATTGTTTTCATATTATTGATAGATGAAGATTACCAATTGATTGAATTATTTTGAACTCGTTTTTGTGAAATAATGTATTTATAATATGATAATCAAACATATAATTGTAGATGTCATTCACCACACTAAATATTAATTTTTCATATTATTATTCATTAATAAATATGTCTCCCTTTTCTCCAAGGCATACTAGTATTTTATACCTTTCAACCTTTTATTTTGACATATTTACTTTAAATCAAATACAAATATAACTTGGCCTAGTGAGTGACTCTTTTCTAGATCTTGTATAATTGGAATGATTTGGATCGATATAAAAATTTCTTGCCATGTTCTTGGTGTTGGTTACAAATTCAAAGCTTCTTAACATATTCTCCATTATTTTTATGAGAGTGTCATCATCCTCACTAGTATGAATACCCTCATCACTAGGAGGAATATCATCCTCATTATCATTGCATTCAACATTATTAGTACACGCAATAAGAGAATGTTTACTACCTTGAATTTCCGTACTTGAATTACTTAGGCATTGATCTTCATTCCCAAACACAAAATTATCCTCATTTTTAATTGTGTCATCACTAAGAGGAATATCAAACTCAATATGACAATGCTCACCATCCTCACCAATGTCACTAGATCCACCATGAAACTCTTGTAGGTTCTAACCTTGTATAATTAATTGTTGTTAACATATTCTTAATAAAACCAAAATATGTAATGGAAAATACACACATTAACACGGATATTTTATCCTAATAACCCAAAGTGGGAAAACCAACAAGATTTTTTCAATATTTTCTTTTGTATAGTATTACAATACAATATATATCTTGCAGCATCCACAAAACGCCAATTTATTTATCATGGATTAGAATAATATTGTAGTTCCTTAACTGGAACTCTGAAACCATGGGAAAAACCACTATGTGCCAAAAAATTGCTAAAGGCGAAAATTGTGTGCCAAGAAATGTGAAAACCATATGCAAAAAACCAACTAAAAAATATTTCTTGAGGGCACACACCCAATGGAATGTATAGTGGGTGGAGATAGTCATGCAAAGAATATAACACATACCCAACATTCTCCTAGTTAATGTTTTCTTTGAACATAGGAGGTTGTAAGAGTACATAATCAACAATCCATGGCAATAATGCCCATTGTTTCTCTGCACCAAGAGAAATTCTCAGTGCTCACATATTTTGTTAATGAATCTACAACTTTCCTCAAAGTTTCCACCTTCACCAACAACACCTTCTTTAATTCAACCATATCTCTCACAAAGTGATGTTGAACATCAATATTCTTTGTCTTAGTATGATATGTTGGATTATTCATTGGGAATGTTACACTTCAATTTTCACAATATATCCTCATAACTCATTGGACCAACCTAATACCTAAACACAAACTCTACAACCATATTGTTTCCTTTCTTACATGAGTAGTGCATGTATTCAACTTTTGTAGCTAAGAGTGCCACTAAAGAATGTCTCTTGCTCATCCAAATGATTTATCCTCCAAATAGGTTAAACACATACCCACTTGTAGATATTTTGCGATCTAGATCTCTAGCCCAATCTACATCAACAAACTCATGTATGTCTAATACTTTTTTCAATCCTAGTCTTTCTTGGTAGCACAGTGTATAGCCAGTATTACCACAAAAATACCTAAAACCCCTCTTTATTATTGTCAAATGCTTCTTCCCTATTTTTGACATATACCTACTCAACACTCCTATTTCCTATGCAATGTTCAGTCTAGGACATAACTTTCATACATCAAACTACTAACAGATGATGAGATGTGTCATTTTCCTCTTGTTGTGTCTTGGGACACTATTCTTCAGATAAATTTACACCTACAAGGAATAGGAACCATCACTAATTTACATTCCTGCATATTAAATATCTACAATATTGTCTCGATATACTTCTTCTGATTTAACCATAGTTCCTTGTTTTCCAAATATTTGTTAATTTCCATGCCCAAAATAGAATTTGCATCACTAAGATCCTTCATGTCAAATTTAGAGGACAATCGAATTTTCACTTCCTAGATGATTTCCCCGCCATTCCCAAGAGTAACATATCATCCACATACAATATCAAATAAATAACACGATCACCAACTAATTTGAAATAAACACATTGATCCAATTTTCTCCTTTTGAATCCAAATCCCAATACATTAGTATCAAAAATTTTATACCACATACTTGTTGATTACTTTAACCCATACAGGGAGTTTTTCTTCCTGCATACAACTTTTTCTTCACTTTCACAACAAATCCTTATGGCTACTTCATCTATATTTCTTCTTTCAAATCCCCATGTAGGAATTTTGTTTTCACATCCATCCTTCCTACTAATAAATTAAAAGCAATAGTAACAGATAAAATAAATTTGATAGAATTTAACATGGCAACAGGAGAGAAGTTATCACCAAAGTCAATTTCCACTACCTGGGAATAACCTTTCGCTACAGATTGAGATTTCTATTTCTCCACTTTACCTTATACATTCAATTTCTTCTTAAACACTTGGTTTGTTGCCAATGGGATTTAACTTGGAAAAGGAGATAAAATATCACCGAATTCAGTTTCCTCTACCTAGGAATAACATGTTGCTACTAATTGAGCTTTGTATTTCTCCTCTCTTCCTTCTACATTTAGTTTCTTCTTAAACACCCATTTGTTGTAAATGGGCATTCTTCTAGTTGGAAACTCCACTAATACCATATCCCCATTCTTATTCAAGGTTGTCATTTCTTTAACCATGGCCATTTCCTAGATTTTTCCATCCTCTAATCCCACTGCCTCACTACCATTTCTAAGATCATCATCAGTAATAAACAAAGAAAAATTTGAACAGAAATTAGGTGGAGTATACCTCTATGAATGCTTTCTTTCCCATACCAATCTCCTCAATGCTAGAGTCTATGGTTCTTCTTCCTCTTATAAATTTTCTTTTGTAAAGTCAAATTCATCATCCTTCAATTAAAATATCTTCTCTAGTTCTTTCTCCTTTGGTATTGTTAGTGTCGGTCTTGAAGCCCTCCATCAGTGATCAAAGCTCTTTGCATTTGCATAGGTAGGTGTCTCATCAGTGTTAATTTTTGCATCCCGTTAGGCATGCCATAACCCTGATGGAGGAGCTGGTTTATTTATACCCCTCTTGGTTTTGCTGGATCAGGTCATATCAGTCATTAAGCTCTTTCAAGCTTGTCTTGTTTTGTCTTGGGGTCAAAGGTCCTAGGTCTAGGGTTTTGGTCATTTATCTCTGCAAGGTCATGTCTTTGAAAGTCCTTGAGTGCCCAGCAAGCCAAAGGGAGGATTGTAAACATGTTTCTTTGATATTTTCATCATGTACAGTTCATTTTTAACCTTGGACTTAAAAACTCTGTTTTTAAAGCCAAGGTCATGTTAAATTTTTGTAAAAAGAATGAAATTCCAAAAAGTCTTCAAAAGGGCAGCAGTAACCCTAGTCCCCTTGCCAAAGTCCCTCAGATGATCTACCTGCAAAAAGAATCAAGTCAAAGCACTCAATGAGTCAATTTCAGGATAAAGGAAACCAAAAATCAGTGTTATAAAGTGTCAAAAGAAAAACATTAGAAAGTGGGTTTGTAAATGAAATTTTTTCAAATGAGACTTATAAAAGCCCAAATTCCCTCCTTTCACTCTCATTGTGCATTCTAACGCTTGCAAGAGAGATAGAGAGAGTGATTGAGAGAAAGGAGCGAAAAAGGAGCAATTTCGGGCAACAGGGAGGGGCGCGACCCGTCGAACCAGGTGCGCGACCCGTTGAGAGCTCTTCCGCAGTTCAGAAAAGCAACGTGCATGACCCGTTGGGTGGTGTGCGACCCGTTGGGCAGCCTGCGCGACCCGTTGAACCGCCTTGTTGCAAACTTCAAACCAATCACCTCAAACTCTTTCCAAGCTATCAATTTGCTCGAGGTAGGTGCTCTAAACATGGATTAATTACTGGTTATGATGGTGGGTGTCATGAACATGTTAAAATGATTAAAATTTTGCAAGTGGAACTCCTTATATGGCTGCAATGTTAATGAGCAAATGGTGCTAGGGTTTATGTTGTTTCAAGTTATTTTTCCCTTTGGTTTGTTTCCCTCCTTTCCCTTTCACTCACATTTATATGTTCTTCTCTTTTCCCATTGTATTTTACAAATAAAATGCAAATATTTCCCCATCCTTAATGACTAAAAATGTAAACCCTACCCCTTTCCCAAAGCATACAAAACCCTAATTTCCCTCTACCATATACATGTGTAAAAATTCATGTGAAAACAAAAGAAAATGTTGATGAATATATCAGCAGGTTTTGTGTATGGTTTCCCTATTTCCCCTATTTATACATGTATGCATATTCCCACGTTCACTTTCATACATGTTTTTTCCCATATGTAATGATCTTTGCAAATGATTTCCCAATTACAAATATGTGTTCCTATATGCATAATGATTTGCAAAATTTCCCTTAAAAATTCCCTGTAATATTTATATATTCCCATTCCTTGTTAAAAGATCCCTCCCAAAACATTTCCCTCATGTCCTTTTCCCCTTGAAACAGCATAGATTTCAGCACTTTTTGCAGGCAGAGACAGCAGTTCAGTTTGTCCACTTTGCTCCTAAACCATGTCAGAAACCGAAACTTATGAGCAAAGTGATGACCATTCATCATCTACAGAGGTTGAGGTACAGAGGAGGCCTCGTAGGGGAGGTAAGGGTGGAAATCATAAGCGAGAGGAGCCCACCTCTTTGGCAGAATTACAGGCTTGTCCCATGGCAGTGACTTGTTTTCAGTACATGTCTTGTTATGAGTTCTGTGAGAGGATTTCTCGGATTCAGCACCATAGAGAGTTGGCCCGCTTGTTTGTTGTACACCTCCATGATGGACATGTCACTCTGGCAGGGGTGAACTTTACATTGACACCTGAGGTGATCTCACAGGCTACAGGGATACCGAATGTAGGTGTGGCCTAAGCGCAGGTTGCTAGATTTTGTTCACTTTGAGCCCTATGTCCAGCCACCATTCGTGAGACATTTGGCGGGTGTTTTTCCATTCAGATTTCTCCGGAGCGAGTATGCTCCCATCATGAGGCTTATTATGCATTATTTTACCTGTGAGGGCAGATTTTCACAGGTGTACTCATATCACATTCGCCTTTTGATGCATTTCACCCGAGTGAGGATGATGAACATCCCGGTCTTCTTCTTTCATAACATTCAGAGGATGGTGCCCATGTTGCAGAAGAAGACCCCGACCCAGCAGTACAGGAGCTTATGTCATTATGGTTTGATTCAGCTCATAGTCTCACATCAGTTGACTCAGCAGGGCATCTCATGGGAGGAGTTCATCTCCCGTGAGTTTTTCACAGCACCACCCCAGCCACATCCCGAGGTCATTCATGAGGAGGGTGGAACGTCTCAGCAGCCTGATATTCCGGTCACTAGACATGTTGTCTCTTCACCTCAGCTCACATATCAGAAAGGCCCGAGGGCCTTATTTGCAGCAGCTAGGCGAGTACTATCTCCACAGCAGGTGGAAGGGGTCTCGCCTTCATCTTCAGCTCAGCGAGTGTTATCTCCACATCAGGTGGAAGGTTGGACTCTTGAGGGAGAAGCTATCATTGTATATTTTCACTGTATCTCTGCAATTTTTGGCTAAGGAAGACCAGGGTTTTGCAGTCCTCTTTGGGATTCTTGTGGACTCATGTGTTGATGGTGTGTTTCTCAATGTTCTTGTAAGCTTTGTTATGTGATTCATTTCCTTTCTTTACTGCTGCACATTAAACAAATGAAGTGTTAAAGTATGAATTCATGCTAGCCATGCTCTGCTTTCAAATTTGTTTAATTTCAATGTTTTCTTCTATCTAAAGAGAATTCAAAGTGATTGTTTGCTCTCTTTAGCTCCTCATCTTTCATTCCTGACCATTCATTTCAGTTAAAGGCATCAACGTTGTCTCCTACCTTGCCCCAAGGAACCCCCTGTAGAAACTGTGTCCAATCCCCGCACCCAAAATTGCAATTCCTCAATTTGCCACCAAAAACCCAAAAAACCCCAAATCCACCTTTTTAATCAGTTTACTAGCCTAATATCAGTTTTACCTAGTTGGTCATCTCATCCCATTGCAGATCTACCGAGATTGATCGGAGAGAGCCTTCTCCTGCCCCGTAGGGCTAGCTACGAGGCTGAATGGTTTGATGTTGCCTTGAGGTTTGCCTTTCTCAGCCTGAGGTGAAATTTCAAGCGCTAACATATTGGCGACCATACTGGGGAGAACAAATTAATCGTTTGCTCATTGACGTGTTATTTCATAAGTCTTAGACGGAGCCTGAAGTTACGCCAGGTAGCCTTCGAAAACGCTTTTGCTTTGCATTAGCGGAAGTAGATAAACGCTGCTTCAGTCAATCTCCGTGAGCTTGTGAATACATCACTTCATTTGCATTTTACCCCAGTACATGTATCAAGTTCAGATCTGGTTGTTGATAGTGAACAACGATCAGACACTTGCAAGGCTGAAATCATTCACCTGGCGACTCTAAATCAGTTTCGAGATCAGATCCAAAGACTCCACTGGAGGATGATCCCGACTAGCAAAAACATGAAAGGACAACATGGACAGATCAGGTATTCAAGTTGGAAATTTATCCAAGGCATTTTGTTCTTTGTCATAAATTATTTCTTCTCTTTTCCCAAGAATGTAAAGAAGGCTTTGCAAAGTGTACTATGCTTGAGAAAAGATCCCAGGCCTGCATTTGATTCCTTCCCTTTGAAAAGTGTGAAAACCAAAGATTTGCATGCCTTTGAGCTTGATCACGATCCTTTTTCCGAATTTTGTGATGAACCTATACCTGTTGTACATACCCCTACACCTTGTAAAATTCCAGATCGGTATAAACCTCTTGTTTTACCTTCCGTCCTCCATGCTTTCCCAAAAAACTATGATCTATACTTGCCGAGGTTTGATAGTGAAAGTAAGAATGTCAACGCTGAGCAACATGTCCAGAATTTTGAGAATTTTCTAGATCTTTTTGAAGTTGATGAAGAAGATGTTAGTATAAGGCTTTTTGCTCTTTCTTTGCAAGCCAAAGTGAAGAGTTGGTTCAAAGCCCTGCCTGATGCAAGCATCTCATATTTCCAGCAGTTTGTCAAAGTTTTTCTCGACAGGTGGATGATCGGACAGAACCTTTTCTTGATTGTAGAAGAGTATAACCAGCTGAAAAGATTGCCAGGGGAGACAGTACAACAGTTTTCAGCTAGATTTAACCAAGTTTATTATTCGATGCCAGTTGATATAAGACCTTCTCCTAGATCTGCTCTCTTGCACTATCCGGGTGCCTTTGATCTGGAGATGGAGTTTCAGCTGAGAGAAAGGGATATTGCAACACTTCACGAGATGCAAAACAGTGCAGTAAGTGTAGAAGCTCATCTGCTGATCCGAAGGGCAAGGTTGAAAGAAGAAGAGATGAAAAACATAGATCCGGAAAAATCAACATCTTTAGAGGTGAAGCTTGACATTTTGGTAAGTGCCGTGGAAAAGATGATGGACAAGATCAACACAAGAAATGCTTATGATGTTCAAGATCATGGCGTGCTGATTGAAGAAGAACAAGTTGCTGATTCAAAATATTTTGTTTCTGATCCCAGTTGTCATAGTGATTGTTTTATAGATCATTGTGAAGAAGAAAGAACTGTTGATATGACCTGCATGCTTGATGATGTGTTTTATAGTGATGATTTGCCTCATTTTGATCAGTATGATGATGATTATGTTTCTCCAAACAAAAGCTAATCTTAGAGACAAATCAGCAGCTAGTTTGTGGAGGAAGAAGTTCATTTTCAGCAGCTTGAATACAATGTTCAGCCATCACATATCAGCTATGACAGTGACGAGGAAAGTGCAGCAAATTTTGAAGTAAGTGAAGGATCTTTACCTTTTTGTTTTGATTCATGTCAGTTCATTAAAGACAACTTCCATGAAATTAGAAATCAGCTGTCAACAAGTCTTGATCTAGACCATCTTGGAGGCAATAAAAACCTTGTTCCAGACTTCTCATATTCAGATTTGCAGCCCCCAAATGCCATTGGTTTTCAAGTTGCAGATGAAAGCATGGAAGCTGACATATTTGATCAAATGATACAAGAAGGTGACTCCGTACCATTCTGTTTTGAATCATTTCAGTTTTTGAAGGGTAGAGTGCATAGTAAATCTTCAAATGAACAGCCTATAACAAATCAACAATCTCTCAGTGTTAATGTTGAGGATGAGGCAGATGACAACTTTCTTGAGCAGCCTATAGCATCAGATTTGCAGCCACCAAATGAAATTGAAGGTCAGATTACAGATGAAGGTGTGGCAGATGAAATACATGATTTGATGATGCAGGAAGATTCAATACCCTTTTGTTTCGAAGCATTTCAGTTTATAAGGCAGAATTCTCGTAAAATCTCTCAAGAACAAGATGAACAGCTAGAAGGATGTCATGCATTTTCAATGGATACATTACAGCAATCTTTTCACGTTTTTTATGATCCAATAGCTGATGTTTTGGATGAGGTTTGCAGTCAAAGTCTTTCTCCATTGACTACATATGAGCTTGAAACACGTGCTGATATGAATTTGATCCGGCAGCCGGTTTCTTTGTCATTTTCAGCAGAGGTCTCATCACAAGGCTCAGATCAAAGTTTGCATTCATGGTATGAGGAAAAGAGAAGTAATCCATTCGATGAGCTAAGTTCCAGTGTGCTTGAATTTCAAGATCCTTATGCAGTGTTTTTGGAGGTGGATATAGAATTCATATCATTCTATGGATCTGTTTCTAAGTCGTCATGGGAGTTGCATTTTATTAGTTCTCTCTTGTTGGTCATAAGCGAGAACTTGTGGAGAATTCGAACAACAGATTGGATACTTGCTTGGTTACATTGGTTGTTTCATTTCACTTTGATCAGGTGATGTATGAAACTGTTAGAGTAGGTTGTGAAGAATAAGTTCCCCTTTGAGCATCATTTTCAGTTTGTCGGTTGTGCTTAAGTATCGAGTCAGTTTTTAGTTGAGTGGGAGTCAATTTGTGTTGTCAACTCATCAGTTTTTAGTCATGCATTTCAGCTTGAATTTTTTACTCCATTGCCCAATAATTGTAAGGCACTGGTCTGCTCTCCCAGAGGTCTGAGGTTCTTGGCACCTCCAAGGAGCTACCATCCCCATTGGAGCTAATGTTAGTGTCGGTCTTGAAGCCCTCCATCAGTGATCAAAGCTCTTTGCATTTGCATAGGTAGGTGTCTCATCAGTGTTAAGTTTTGCATCCCGTTAGGCATGCCATAACCCTGATGGAGGAGCTGGTTTATTTATACCCCTCTTGGTTTTGCTGGATCAGGTCATATCAGTCATTAAGCTCTTTCAAGCTTGTCTTGTTTTGTCTTGGGGTCAAATGTCCTAGGTCTAGGGTTTTGGTCATTTATCTCTGCAAGGTCATGTCTTTGAAAGTCCTTGAGTGCCCAGCGAGCCAGAGGGAGGATTGTAAACATGTTTCTTTGATATTTTCATCATGTACAGTTCATTTTTAACCTTGGATTTAAAAACTCTGTTTTTAAAGCCAAGGTCATGTTAAATTTTTGTAAAAAGAATGAAATTCCAAAAAGTCTTCAAAAGGGCAGCAGTAACCCTGGTCCCCTTGCCAAAGTCCCTCAGATGATCTACCTGCAAAAAGAATCAAGTCAAAGCACTCAATGAGTCAATTTCAGGATAAAGGAAACCAAAAATCAGTGTTATAAAGTGTCAAAAGAAAAACATTAGAAAGTGGGTTTGTAAATGAAATTTTTTCAAATGAGACTTATAAAAGCCCAAATTCCCTCCTTTCACTCTCATTGTGCATTTAACGCTTGCAAGAGAGATAGAGAGAGTGATTGAGAGAAAGGAGCGAAAAAGGAGCAATTTCGGGCAGCAGGGAGGGGCGCGACCCGTCGAACTAGGTGCGCGACCCGTTGGGTGGTGCGTGACCCGTTGAGAGCTCTTCCGCAGTTCAGAAAAGCAACGTGCGCGACCCGTTGGGTGGTGCGCGACCCGTTGGGCGGCCTACGCGACCCGTTGAACCGCCTTGCTGTAAACTTCAAACCAATTACCTCAAACTCTTTCCAAGCTATCAATTTGCTCGAGGTAGGTGCTATAAACATGGATTAATTGCTGGTTATGATGGTGGGTTTCATGAACATGTTAAAATGATTAAAATTTTGCAAGTGGAACTCCTTATATGGCTGCAATGTTAATGAGCAAATGGTGCTAGGGTTTATGTTGTTTCAAGTTATTTTTCCCTTTGGTTTGTTTCCCTCCTTTCCCTTTCACTCACATTTATATGTTCTTCTCTTTTCCCATTGTATTTTACAAATAAAATGCAAATCTTTCCCCATCCTTAATGACTAAAAATGTAAACCCTACCCCTTTCCCAAAGCATACAAAACCCTAATTTCCCTCTACCATATACATGTGTAAAAATTCATGTGAAAACAAAAGAAAATGTGATGAATATATCAGCAGCTTTTGTGTATGGTTTCCCTATTTCCCCTATTTATACATGTATGCATATTCCCACGTTCACTTTCATACATGTTTTTTCCCATATGTAATGATCTTTGCAAATGATTTCCCAATTACAAATATGTGTTCCTATATGCATAATGATTTGCAAAATTTCCCTTAAAATTCCCTGTAATATTTATATATTCCCATTCCTTGTTAAAAGATCCCTCCCCTAACATTTCCTCATGTCTTTTTCCCCTTGAAACAGCATAGATTTCAGCACTTTTTGCAGGCAGAGACAGCAGTTCAGTTTGTCCACTTTGCTCCTAAACCATGTCAGAAACCGAAACTTATGAGCAAAGTGATGACCATTCATCATCTACAGAGGTTGAGGTACAGAGGAGGCCTCGTAGGGGAGGTAAGGGTGGACATCATAAGCGAGAGGAGCCCACCTCTTTGGCAGAATTACAGGCTTGTCCCATGGCAGTGACTTGTTTTCAGTACATGTCTTGTTATGAGTTCTGTGAGAGGATTTCTCGGATTCAGCACCATAGAGAGTTGGCCCGCTTGTTTGTTGTACACCTCCATGATGGACATGTCACTCTGGCAGGGGTGAACTTTACATTGACACACCTGAGGTGATCTCACAGGCTACAGGGATACCAATGTGGGTGAGGTGTGGCCTAAGCGCAGGTTGCTAGATTTTGTTCACTTTGAGCCCTATGTTCGGCCACCATTCGTGAGACATTTGGCGGGTGTTTTT